>CM034147.1:70429211-71679277 GCA_019776745.2 Taxus chinensis
AGTTGAAGGAATTATAACACCTTCATCATACTCAATTTACCTTTTAGTACAAAAGGATTTTGAATCCCAAAGATCATTCCATGATCAGTGGATTAGTATGATTTGTGAGTTTACATGTTCTCACAGGTTCTCATAAAAGGTTATTGAACCCAATAATATAGGAGTCTTTTACAACCAAGGACCTCCTTAACAATATGCTTGTACTGGATGTTTACCAGTAAAATCAATAGCACTAAAGATTTTATTGAAGACAGCCTTTAAGATCTTTCTACACTTCTTTCTAAAAATAAGTCGAGGAGCTATACATGTCTGAAGGTATTTTTACACTTTCCCAAAGGTATTTTACAAATTCCCGAAGGTCCTTTTACAAAAACCAAGTTCCATTAGGAGGTGACATTGTCATGCACACTCCCCCTCAATGGAAACTCCGACAATCTAAGATTTTTACGAAAGTGACAAAACTTTGCAGCACTCAGGGAATTTTTGAAGATGTCAGCAACATGCTCTTCAGTCAACATGAACTTGAGATTTATCTCATCACTTTTCACCTTCTCACAGGTGAAGTATATATGAATCTGAATGTTCTTTGTCTTCTGATGTTGAACTAGATTCTTAATCAAGAGTAATACATATCTGACCACTACATAGAAGATAAATACTTCCTTTATCTTCCATGTGTATCTCTACCAACATTCGTTGTAGCCACAGGGCTTATTTACTTCTTCCATTGTACTTCTCTACCTCGGTAGAAAAAATGGAGACTGTTGATTGTATTTGTTGTTCTAAGTAATGATTCCTACACCAAATAACTTGAACACATATCCAACATATTTTATAACACAGCATCAATATGGTTAGAATCACAAAATCCATATAAGATAGCATTTTTATTCTTATTATAATGCAACCCATAATTGATTGTTCCTTTCAAATATCTAAAAATTATTTTTACAAGATTCTAATGATCTCTAAAAAAGGTTCCTACATAACCTTGAAGTAATTCCTTTTGTATAGGAAATATTTGATCTAGTTATAGTTAGATAAATCAAACTATCAACTAACAACGTATATAAAATAGGATCAACCTTTTTCATATGTAGATTTATGATCAATATTTATTCTAACTTCCATTGAAGTAGAAAATGGTTTACAATCAATCATAAGAAACTTTTTCAATACAATGGTTGCATATTGTGTTTTGAAAAATATCAATAGAATGAAATACAATCATACAAATAACATGGTGTGAGAGACCTAACTCATTCATTTCAAATTACTACTTCAATTTCTCTTTAATCTTATGGATTAAATTAGAATTGTCACCAGACATAAGAAAATCATCAACATATATACATATAATGATAATATGCAAGCCTTATTGCTTAATGAATATGTCATTGTTAGAATAACAATTAACAAAACCTAACAATTTAAAGAAGGAAAAAAAATTTACATACTAAGCTCTAAGAGCTTGTTTTAAACCATATAAGGATTTCTCAACTTACAAACATAGTTTTCTTTACCAGTTTCTTCAAATCCTTTATATTGAAACATGTAAAGTTCTTCTTTTAAATCACAATTCAAAAAAGTAATTTTCTTATCCATTTGGTGGATTTCTAACCCAAATTGAGTAGCAATTACAAATAAGGCTCTAACAATACTCATTTTAGCTATAGGAAATGTCTCAACATAATCAATACCAAGTTTCTAAGTGAAACCTCTATCAATAAGTCTATATTTATATTTGTTAATACTACCACCACCATTATATTTTACTTTGTATATCCAACTAGACCCTATAATACTTCACGGTTCAGGTTTATACAAGGTAATTAATGCATGGTACATATGATGACTTCTGGTCATTTTTCTAAGGTTAATAGGATTTGAGTTTTCTAACATAGATTGAGCCCAATTTAATTTCTTATATAGGAAGATAAGATTTTCAAAAAAATCTATAGCATCAAAACATTATCATGACCATTTACTAAATCAGAGTCAAAACCATCATTTCGAAGCATTTAATGAAGTAACTTCAAGAGAAGAAGACAACACATTTAAACCTTTCACTAGACTATATCTATACATTTCATATAAGCTTCGATAATTAACATGTCCTAACATTTCATGCCATAGTTTTGAATTATTCAAACTCTGAGATATAAAACAAGATGCAGAAGAGAAATCAAAAATATATAGATCATTTCTTTGAATTCCTTCAGCTATTATAATCTCATTGCTATCCTTGATATACCAAGTATCCTTCATGCATGGATTCTAGTTGTGTCCATACATCTTTCAGATGTTCGATATTACCAATGTATAAAAGGTACTCATCGTCCACATTGCATAGAAAGATAATCTTACATTCATTACAAGAATGCATTCATGTTATCTACAATTACTTCATGAACGGTGGGAGCAACCTCAGATTCAAAAACAATTGTCCAAATTTTCTTCACTATAAATTCTATTTTGACCCAAATGTTGTAGCTGGTTTCATTCAAGATCTAGGTTTTGTCAAGACAGAAATAGTTGGACATCATTCTTTTCCTAAACGTGTAAAACAAACTCCATTATAATATACAATGTTCCACAGAGTTAGATACATATTTAACAATAAAAACAACACTTTTAATAGAATCATATCTAAATTTTATAGATCTAAAGAAACTATTTGATCATAACTAATTTTGTCATTACAATGCATACTAATTAAGCTCCCATGATCAAAATAATAACCCGCATTATAAATGGCTCTGCATTATACCCCAGATTTATATAAAAAATATTTCCAACCATATAGAAGTGAAGAAGAGACCCCTAAGAATACATAACAACATCAAATTTTTGAAAAAATAATGTAGACAAAAATCTAGCCAGCTTAAATGTGATGTCTAAATGACCGTCATAATGGCTTTTTTTTGTTTATCATGATGGTTATTTGACAGTCAATTTTAACATAGTTAAAGTTTCTTGGAACCTATGACCTTAAATTTTATGTCTAAATGACCGTCATATTGTCTTATGTTTGGTCTACCATGACAGTTATTTGACTGTCAAATTTAATGAAGTCAAAACTTGTTGTGTATTTCCAGAATGTGAAATTCCAGAATTTCTTCTTCTGTATAATATTAGGAAGGTTATATTTCAACACATTATAATGACCTATTATAATTTATAATGTAAAAATATATACACTTTTTAATTAAAAAAATGTATATAATTTATAGAATGAAAATAAAAAACAACATATAGTTCATAAAAATTATAAACTATAGTATATTGGTTTTATATTAAAAAACATGTAACCCTTATTAAAGGGGTTTAAAGGACATAGACTAGGTTAAAAAAAATTATCAGGTGCAAGTAGATTTATGAGAGTATAGATTAACCTGCATATTTTACAGAGAGGACAGGTAATTTCACCCGACCAATGAAATAAATTGAAATCCCTATTTTCATGAACCTTGTCTTCTCCCTTCATTTACTCTTAATTTTACCCCGCACACGGGCCCCCTTACTAAAAAAAAGTAATCACTTTAGTTTTTTTTTAAACATATATAAACCAAATCTAATAAAATTTATATTAAGCAGTTTAAAATAACCATATATATAAAATATGATTCAAACTTATTTTTGTTTCTTTTCTTTTTTAAAACTATATATGCCTAGATTTATAAGTTAAGTTTAAATATGATTTAAACTTAGGCTTAGAATATAGTCTATTGACTCTTCCCTCAATCCCATTTAATTTTAATATGGTTTAAGGCTTTTAATATATAGTTTTTTTTTCAAAACTATATAAATTTTAATATGATGTTTATATAAACCTTATTTTATATTATATATATTTTTATTTAAAAATAATAATTTTTGGTGTGAGTTATCCTATGTGTCCTCATCACATATTGGAGGGTCATCTCACATAGGTTAGGTTTAGGGTTTGCTATTGAGTCATGCACTAGGGTTACTTAGCACCCTATATGTACCCTTTTACTATTCATTTATGAGTATGCCAAGACACTCCACTATATTTTCTCTACATGTGTAAGCCTTGTTCTGTTATGCAAGATTGTTTGGTTATTGATTGATTCTTCTTGTGATTACATTGGAACCATTACGATTCAACTAGAGTGGAACTTGATCGTGGTGCAGAGTTTTTGATACGATTCGTCAACTCTTTCATGGGATCAGAGCTGAGATCAAGTAAACATGCACTTATTTTTTGAGTTGTGATTACTCTTGTTTTTTATTTTTTTAACTCCCCATGCAAGTTTTCGATCATTACTTTTTGGTTTTTCCTTGCTAACATATCTAACATTCTTACTCTTGGAAAGTTTTCAGTTTTATTGTGTTCTTCGTGCATGTGCAGATCTCCTTGAGTTTTTCACGGGTTTTATAGCTAAAATTAGTTAGCTAGAGCTACATTTAGCAAATCCGCTAAAATAGAGGTTTTTTTAGTTTTTCAATCCTTTTATTAAACTGAAATTTTGTAGATATCTAGTTTTTCTTGGCTCTCTGTGTTTTCTGGTGTTTTATAGGTTTAAGTGTTCAGTTTTAGCTCTACCCCAAGCTTTCTAAACCCTCATATGTGGCCTTTTTTTTGTTGGTCGGTTTGTGATCTACATTTTTTGGAGGGGATCATTTTTGTATTTTTTTTTTCCGTAGTCTGCAGTGTTTCCTTGTTGGTTGCCATTCCAAACCTGCGCATTTTATAAAGGCACAACTCTAAACGACACCAAACCTGCAAATTTTACAAAGACACGACTATTTTCTTGGTGCTATGTGGTTTTGGTGTTGTGTAATCTCTGGCTTCTCATCATAGTGCCGCATGCTCCTTCCTCCCTCCCTCCTCCCTCCACGGACGCTCCAAAAGACACCTATCCATTTTCTTTTGCAATCTACAACCTCTGTAATAGTAAAAATAAAAATAAAAAATCAAACCACAGTTCCAAAAAGGTACGTTTCCTTTTGTTTTGTGTTGTATTTATTAAATCTTCTTTTTAAAATCTACGTTTAAAAAAAAAAGCTTTCTTTTTCTAAAAAATTCTTTCTTTTTCTAAAAAATTCTTTCTTTTTTTAATTCATATGCCTTTTCACTTTTTTTAAAAAAACGTCCAAGTTTTTTTAGGTAAAGTTTATGAAAAAAAAATTCTTTCTATTTAAAAAGAAGCTTTTAAATTTTTTTAATTAGATTTACTTAATTTAAAAAAAAAAATTTAAAAAAAAGTGGGAAAGTATTTTTTTAGGATTTTTTTAAATCTTAATTAATTCATAATATTTAATTAATTTTTTTAATTAGATATTAGATAATCGTTATAAATTAAATTAATTTTTTTAATTTACGATTATCATTTACGTTTAGTAAATAATTTTAAAAATCGTCTTTCAAATTAACGTTAAATATCTTTTTTTAACTCCAAAAGCTCTCAAATTAGCTAAACTGGACATTTCTAAACGATAATTTTTTCAGGCATTAGTGTCAATTCTTTTTACTAATCATGCGCTCGAGTGTGCAATGACACTCTGAGCACTCTTTATCTTCTACGTACCTTTCTAGCATTCTGAAGATCATTTGGACTCATCTTGAGTTTGTCAAAACATTGTATTTTACCCTTATTATTGCTTGCGACTAGTGAGCGGGTCCACCACATTCTGCAGCAAGGGGGTATTCTTTACGACGTGAGATGTTTTTTCTCACAACTGGGATTTACTTTCACCTCCTTTCTTGTCTTTTGCTTTGTTCTTATTTATGGTGTCCTTTTGTTGCTGTGCTCCATGAAACACTGTTGTGGTCTCCTCTCTTGCGCGTTATTACACTGATTGTAAGTCAAGTTACCAAGTGTTTCCAAATACACACACGGACCTGATTATAATCAACGCACTGAACTATAAAGTACCGAAAGTAGTGGGTTATTATATTGTCCTAGGTGGTTGTGTTTCTTTTCTGCATTTCTTCTCTCTCTCTTCACTATGGATGCACTTTCAATTCCTTTGCTTACGCATTTCAACTTCTTCGAATGGAGATCAAAAATGATTATGAAACTAAGGGGTAAAGGGTTATATCGCATCACCATGGGAACTGAAACTGAACCATATGACGATCCTAAAATATATAAGTGGTTAAACCTGTTAGGAATATCTTGATTAGTGCTTCACATTATAATATAGTTTGTGTATTATTAATTACGGAAATGTAAAAGAAATTACTATTGTAATTAGTTGTTTTATAAACAACTAATATTTGTTGGCTTGTGTAGTGGTTGAGTAGGTTGTACTCACCCATGTAAATAGGCTTGATGGATTTAGTGGTTATACTTGTTTCCTAAATTATAGGAACAAGTTATTATATATATTCTGTAATACAAACCTGAATGAATATAGAAGGTGAATTATTATTCCGTGAATAATATTTTCTGTGCAAACCTGGTGTGTTGTTATTATTTGGTATCAGAGTGACTCGATGCTCTATTAAATCTGTGAAGGGGCAATTCTGCATATGAGATTTAGTATCAGAGTCATCCTAATCCGTGATGATTTGTTAAAGTGTAGCCAAGGGCAGTTTGCTATTTGCTATTGCCCTATGTATGAGTTATTATATGCGGTGGATATTTTGGTTTGTGTATATAATTTTTAGTGTTTGTCACGTCCTCACCTATATTTAGTTTCGATGTGATATCTACCTTTGGAGGAAGAATTGATTTGATATGATATGTGCATTTTGAATCTAAACATACCTGTGTCTAATGCTATGTAATCAAATCTCCAGCAGAAGATTTTTTGCCATGTTTAATCCTACAGTCGTCAAAAGGAAAGAAGGCATTTTTTTAATCAAGTTTGGCGCATTCTGTAAAGATAAACAAAGACGTCATGCAATCAGATATCCGCTCCTCCACGTTTTTTTTTCAAAATCTTTTATCTTGACTGTCATTGTTGGTGATCGTTGCATGTTTAAGATCAATAGATTATATTGTTTTACATTGGATCTTGGCATGTTTGAGTTGTTTAATATTGGCATGACCCTTGGTCTCAGCTGCAGTCAATGCCAGAATAAAGGAATATGTCTCATCTTCACGAGGAAATTGTTGGTGTGTGTATTTTCCACATCATCAAGTGAGTCATCTCACTTACGTGAGATAATAGGTCCATGTGTCAGTTAGGGGTCATTATGAGATTCCCTTACGCGTCAGTGCGTCAGCACGTCAGTGCGTCAGTGCATCATATGTGTCATTGGGAGTTACACTTCTATTATGGGAATGTAACTCCCCCTCTCTACTTGAGTTGTCATGATTGCAGCACTGGGGGTTACTCAGTACCTCCTATATGTACACCCCATTTGATCTATGAGATAGAGGAGAGTTTTATGGCTTAACTAGGTTCTGCCCGTTTGTCAAATCTTTGCATGCACATTCGGTTGATGCTCGCTCCTCCCAAGATCTCTTCACACTGCCATTCACACGTTTGTTGATGTGCACGTTGTCCCTCGTGATCCTCGCTTGCAGGTTTTCAAACCCTCTTTCATGGTATCAGAGCGGATCTTGTGGATCCGTGCACTCATCGACGTTTCTGTGCATTTTTTTGGCTTCCGGTGTGATATACAGATCTCTCTCAGCATGTGTCGTAATGGATATGCTAGTTGAGCTCTTCTTGCAGTGATTCAGATGTTTATACTTCCATTCAGGTTTGATCGTGGTTTGTTTGGGTTATTGTTCGAGTTTATGGTGTTTTTCAAGATTCTAGTGGTTGTCATTTTGGGTTATCTATGTACTTCTTGCTGGTTACAGGTTATGTTTAGGTCTAAGGAGGAATCAAACCTGCCTTGTTCCCTTCAAACGGCTCCTCCAGCATCCTCTTCCATTGGAAAAATGTTTTTTTACTTTGCTCAGCCGTTTTTGGGCATTTTTTGGCGTTTTTGGGCGTTTTTTGGTGTTTTTGGTCTTCAAACGGCTCCTCCAGCTTGTGCAAACCTGCAACACCTGCTCCTAGCACCTCTAGCAATTGTTTTACATATCTCCAGCAACTTGCAACCTGTAACATCATATTCAATACCTCAGTCTTTGCTTGAAACGTTTTTTGGGTGTTTTTTGATGTTTTTGGGCATTTTTTGGGCGTTTTGGGGTCCTCAATCAGCTCCTCCCGCTTATGCAACCTGCCACACCTACTCCCAGCACCTCCAGTGACCTCCCACATGCCTGCAGCAGCTCCCTCGGCATTTCAGACCTGTGTTTTTGCATTGAAAAAAAAAATGTTTTTTGGTTCAAACTCAGCGGATACACCTGCGTGGAAGGTTTTTTGATCAGTATTGGCATTGTTTGGGTTTCTTGGTGAATGCCACACCTCTACATTGGCACGTGGCAACCTGCAGCACCTCTAGTAACCTCCAACAACCTGCTCCAGCCTGCAATCAACACCAGCTCACCACGTGGACACCACATTAACTCAGCTTGGCGTTAAAAACAGCAGGTTCAACGCCTTGGCCTTCCAACGTGTGCCCCCTCTCATCCCTTTTTTTAATGTTTTATGGCTTAAAACAAAACATTATTTTCAATTCATGGCATTGTAATAGTTATAGGCTGTATTTTGGCTTATTTAATACCCTCTTATGCTTGTCGAAGACGGAGGGCGAGGTCCGGGGTTGGCAGAAGGCTAACCCCCCCTCGTAGTCAAAACAAACCCCTGTTAAAATTTCATGCCATTTCAAACGAGTACCCACACGACACCCTTTGCACCCATTTAGAGAATTTTTTTAATGTGTTTACAGTATCTAGTACATTTTTCCATCAGTTGTGGGAATTGTATTTATGCCATAACTTTTGACTCGCTGCTCATTTTTTAGCGCTTCCTTGGTCAAAGTTGCATTATTTTTCACACACTACATGATGGAATTACCAATTTTGTAAATGCACTACTTTTATAAAGTGCCACATTTTGGGGGGGGGTTGATTGTACTCTTGGGCCTACACACGCAGGCGTATTGTCGGTCGAGTCCGACGTCTTGATTTTGTGCATCTTGTATTTTTTCATCATGGAGAGTGCTCTTTCTAGACGTGAGCATCATAGGATTACCTTACAGCCTCCGCCACTTCTCACCGGGAGAGATACCTATTCAGCTTGGCGTGCTTCCATGGAACGTTACTTTGCCCACGAGGGTCTTTTACCCTTCTTTCTTGGGCCAGTTCTTGCACCCACTGATCATCATCATCTAGAGGACTTCCTTAACACTTGTGACCATGTCTTTGGTCACATGATGATGTAAGTCTCTCGTTCTCTTTGGTTTCACGTGGCAGAATCAAATCCACCTCACCGTGTCTGGAGCATTCTTCAGTCATTGTATGGAGACCACATACTTTCGCCATTGTTGTTGCTACTGATTCAGTTGTCTCCTCCATTTATTCATGTGATGGCAGTTCCATTGACATAGACTTGCTTGATTCTACTTCTAATGACGAGGATTGTGCACCCTATTCTGATGTCGAGATTACTACAGAGGACTCTTCTCCTCTTTCTCTCACTATTCCAAACATTGTTGTCACCCCCCACACCTCATCAGATATTGAGCAGTCTCATACTCAGTCTCACACCATCATTACACCAGCCTCCTTTCCACCTTCAGTGTGCGAGGCCCCTTTCACTCCTTTACCTTCATTGGATGACTCATACCTATCATACATCGCTCTTTTGTTTGTTGAGCCCCCTCATTGGGATGAGTATCTACCTGACCTTGGTTGTCTTTTTGCAGAGTCTACTTGTGATGTACTACAGGTCCCTCATCCATCTACAGGTGCTTCAGAGGAGTTCATCATCTATGTTGTTAGGAGTGGCCCTTCTGGGACTCTTACCACTTCCACTTTTTCGGAGACCTTCATTGATCCACCCTCAGTTATGGATCCCTTTTCTGTTGTGGAGGATGTTTTGTTCCCTTCACATCACTTTGACATCCTTTCTACAAGTGTTCCTCTTCACTCTGACAGTTCTACGCACGTGGCATTACCTTCGGTTCCTTGGCACTCACTCACTAGACCTATGTCACACTTCCGTGCACCAGACTCAGAGTTCTTCATGTTGCTGCCTTCAGTTTCCTTTGTGGAGTGGGCAGACTTTCAGCATGTCATTTCTATCCTTCCTAAGGGCAAGCACATAGTTTGTTGCGGGTGGCTCTTCTTCAGTCCAGAGGTAGAGGATCTCGTCATTGACATTCTTCTGGGAGACCTCCTAGAGCTGCAGAGTTCAGATCCATCCATGGCATCTTCTGCATTCCTTTTGTCTCCCTCTTCTTCTCTCTTCTTCTTCTTTCTGAGAGATTGCCTCTTTATACATGGGTACCCTTTCAGGCTTGTCTATGGTCGGGACCCATATTTTACATCTTTCTTAGATTAGAGAGTGTTTTGTTTTCTTGTGGTGGATGTTTTTCCCACTGGGTTTTCCTTCACTGCTTGGACTTCTTTCTTGTACATGGGTACCTCATCAGGCTTTGTGTCGGGACCCATTTCTCATTTCTAACTTTCTGCCTCATCCTAAGTTACAATGAAGGGGGGGTGTTGGTGTGTGTATTTTCCACATCATCAGGTGAGTCATCTCACTTAGGTGAGATCATAGGTCCATGTGTCATTTAGGGGTCATTATGAGATTCCCTTACGCGTCAACGCGTCAGTGCGTCAGTGCGTCAGCGTGTCAGTACGTCATATGCGTCATTGAGAGTTACACTTCTATTTTGGGAATGTAACTCCCCCTCTCTACTCGAGTTGTCATGATTGTAGCACTTGGGGTTACTCAACACCTCCTATATGTACACCCCATTTAATCTATGAGATAGAGGAGAGTTTTATGGCTTAACTAGGTTCTGCCCGTTTGTCGAATATTTTCATGCACATTCGGTTGATGCTCGCTCCTCTTGAGACCTCTTCACACTGTTGTTCGCATGTCCGTTGATGTGCATGTCTTCCTTTATGATCCTTGCTTGCAGATTTTCAAACCCTCTTTCAGAAATCCAAATTTACCATTATTTGCTACATGTTATGGTGGGTGCACAAGTTTTTCCCATCAATCTTGATGCATAACAATCTTGACGCTGACACAAATAGCTTGGAGGCATCGAATTTGGTTAGACCAGCATTGGATATCCCATCTCTATACTGAATGTGGCTTATTGCCCAAGTTTGAAACCTCACACTAGACTGGATATTGTGTTTGCAGAGTTTGACTGGTTATTCTATGAAGACGTGTCATCATATTGTTATCGTGCATGTCATTTCCAAATGGCTTCAAGTCTAAGTTATTTATTAGTTAATTTTATGTTTAAAGTATCAAGAGTGAATTTTGTTCCACATATTTCTTTTTTTAGTTTAGTTGAGAGTGTGGATGTTTTTCTACCATGTTCGCACTAAGGGGGGGAATGTTAGGAATATCTTGATTAGTGCTTCACATTATAATATAGTTTTTGTATTATTAACTACGGAAATATAAAAGAAATTACTATTGTAATTATTTGTTTTATAAACAACTAATAGTTGTTGGCTTGTGTAGTGGTTGAGTAGGTTGTACTCACCCACGTAAATAGGCTTGATGGAGTTAGTGGTTATACTTGTTTCCTAAATTATAGGAACAAGTTATTCTATATATTATGTAATACAAACTTGAATGAATATAGAAGGTGAATTATTATTCTGTGAATAATATTTTCTATGCAAACCTGGTGTGTTGTTATTAAAACCGTAGTGATGAAGCTTTAGGTCTTCTTTGTATGTTTGTTTCTCCTAACTTGCTCTTCCACATTGAGGCATCTGAAACACCTAAATTTGCATGGAAAACGTTAGATGTGATTTTTGGACAACAAGAAGATATGAGAGCACATGAGTTGGAAAACAAACTACTAGGGGTAAATCCTAGTGAATTTGAAAACCTACAAGCTTTCTTCTCGAAATTTGTCCACATTAGATTGTTGTTAAATGGATTTCAAGTATAGAAGAAATATTCTCAACTGATCTTATCGATTCTCTCTAAGCTAGGTCCTAAATATTTTGTCTTTGTGTCAACTTTCTATGCTACAAAAGCTGTTTTGGGCGATGCTTGGACTATGCCCTCCTTTGACTGTTTTTTGTCCCAACTCATTTGAGAATAGGAAAAAATCATTCAAATGGGGTCTTTCAAGTCCAATTCACATGCCCTTGTAGCAAGTACTATCAAGGGAAAGAATACTTAAAAGAAGAAAGAAACAAAGGATCAACCTAAGAAAGAAACCAAGACCAAACCTAAAAATGACACAAACACTTCGACTTTAGAGCCTAAGGCACAAAAAAGCAAGTTTTTGTGTTCCTATTGCAAGAAGTTTGGTCACGATGAGCACCACTATTTTATGAAACAGATTGATCACTTATCTCATTTACTTGAGAAGAATAAAATAAGTATTCCTGAATCTATAAAACAAAGTGCTCCGAAGGCCGAGTCTTCTACTGCAAAAGGTTCTAAAAATGATAAGAAGAAAGGAAAGGCCCTTGTAGCTGGAGTTGCTCCTTCATCGACATGGATTATAGATTCTGGTGCCTCACACCACATGGGTTCTTCACATGTTGAGTTCTCCAACATCGAACCTTGTGAAATTTCTCAAATCACGATGGGTAATGACACAACAGTGTCTATTTCCGGTAGTGGATTGGTAGAGATGGATGGGGGAACATTCAACCAATTGTTAAGTGTTCCTTATCTCTCTACCAATACCTATAAATTTACCAAATTACTCACCTTGGTGAAGGAATGCGAGTGGAATTTGGTCCTAATTCGGTGATTATTCGTGAGCTTAACAATGACACTACAGTGGCTGAGGGAAAGGTTGATCACCATTCACGGTTATATACCTTTTCCCACTTTACTTCTAATTCTGCGCCCACTACCTTGCTCACTCATGCAAATGAGGTCAGTAAGCTATGGCATGAGCATTTCATACATCTAAATTATCGCTAACGTGAACAATTGAGCCAAAATGAAATGGTCAATGTGTTACCCTGCGTCAAGTTTTCTAAGGGTATTTGTGAGGGTTGTACCCTTGGAAAGAATCCTGAAAAGAACTTTGACAAAGGAAAAGCCTAGAGAGCTACTTGTCCCTTGGATCTTGTTCATAGCGATATTTCTGGTCCATTTCCTTCTCCTTCATTTACTAGAGCTCTTTATGTGCTAACCTTCATTGATGAATTTTCGTGATATACTTGGGTATATTTTCTTAAGCTTAAGTATGAAGTCTTTGAACATTTTCAAGACTTTAAGGCTCTTATTGAGAAACAGGCAAAATGGTCTATCAAGGTTATTTGAACTGACATTGGAGGTGAATATGTAAACAATAGGTTGATGGATTTCTATATTTCTGAAGGGATCTCTTTGTAACATACAGTTGTTTATAGCCCTTCACAAAATGGAGTCACATAAAGAAAGAACCATACTCTGAAGGAGATGGCAACTTGTATGATTCACTCGAAGTCTCTTCCTTCGCAGTATTGGGCCGAAGCAGGGAATTATGTAAATTAAATTTAGAATCGTGCTCCACACAAGGTAGTAAGAGGGATGACACCCTTTGAAGCCTGGTTTGGATACAAGCCTAATGTTGAGCACCTTCGAGTCTTCGGAACCAAGGCTATGGCTCAGATTTCCAAAAAGAAATGTAAGGCTTTGGAACCACAATCCAAACCTTGTATTTTTGTAGGGTATCCTGATGGCATGAAGGGATATCGATTGATGAATCCTACTTCTCATGAGCTATATATTGAGAGAAGTGTTAAGTTCAATGTGTCTTCTTCAACTTCAACTTCTCCACCTATTGAGGTTCTTCAGCTCACTGATTTGGATTCTGACTCATCAAATAATGATGTTGTTGAGTGTGCTCCTCTGCTTGATCCTCTCGACCATCAGACCTTTGAGTCTTTTGATTCTGATAGTAGTGATGATGAGGACTATGTCTCTTCTCACTCAAATGAAGAATCTTTTGACTCTGAGCCTGATCTTCCTAGTCCTCTTTGGGCTAGGAAAACTTTGCAAAGTGCTGGAGATTTAGTTCGAGATACTTCAGATATGAGATGTACTTGCTTAGATTTCATTGGACCCCACTCTTTCTTTGCCTCTACTTCTGATCCATAGTCTTTCCAGGAGGCTTCTAGTATTCCTGAGTGGGATTCTACCATGGATGAAGAGTATTCCTCTCTCATGAAGAACAATACTTGAGATCTCACCCCTCTTCCGAAAGGAAGAAAAATCATTCGGTGTAAGTGGGTGTTCTGAACAAAGTATGGAGTAGATGGACACAAAAAAGTTTAAAGTGTGACTAGTAGCTAAGGGTTTCTCCCGAATAGCTGGGGTTGATTATATTAAAACCTTTTCTCTGGTTGCGAAGATGACTTCTATTTGACTGACCCTAGCCATTGCCACAACGAACAGATGGAAAATCCATCAAATGGACGTTAAGAGTTCCTTCCTTCATGGTTACCTAGAGGAAAAGATCTATATGGAACAACCTTCAGGTTATGTCCAAGATCCCTCCCTTGTTTGTAAGTTAAAGAAGTCTCTTCATGGCCTTAAACAAGCCCCTCGGGCTTGGTATGCCAAGATGGAATCCTTTTTACTTACATCAGGGTTTACTAGGTTTCATTGTGATCCAAATGTTTATATTCTACGGCAAGATGAATCCATAATCATTCTTGTTCTCTATGTTGATGACTTGTTGATCATAGGAAACTCTTACTCTATTATTGATTCTGTGAAGATCGCCTTGGCCAACAAGTTTTCCATGACTGACTTAGGTTTGCTTCATTACTTCCTTGGGATCCAGATTTCACAATCTGACTTGAGAATTTTGATTTCATAACCTAATTATTCTCTTGATTTTCTATCTTGTTTTTAGATGTCCGATTGTAAGTCTTATCCTACTCCTTTTCTTTCCGGGGTTAAGTTGGTTTTAGATTGCTATACTCCCTTGGTTGATGGTACTCTTTATCGACAGTTGGTGGGGAGCTTTATTTACTTGACTCACAGTCGACCAGATTTATCATATGCTATTGGGATCATGTCTAGATTCATGTAGGAGCCACATGAGTTGCATTAGAAAGTAGCTAAATGGATCCTTCATTATGTTTGTGGCACTTATACTGATGGCATTCACTATCATGGAGGGGTAGATATTGACTTGATTGGGTTCACAGATTCTAATTGGGCCGGTGACTTACATCATTAGAAATCTACTTCTGGCTATAGTTTCTCTCTTGGTTCGGGTCCTATTAGTTGGTCTAGAAAGAAGAAGAATACAATTGCGATATCATCCATAGAGAATATAGAGGAGTAGTTAATGCTGCCACAGAAGCTATTTGGCTACAAGGTATTCTGACAGAGTTTGGCATCCACTTTCGGTGGCCTACCATTATCTACTGTGATAACATGAGAACTATCTCTATTTGTATAAATCCAGTCTAGCATTAGTAGACAAAGCACATTGAGATCCATATGCACTTCATACGAGAGCTTATTCATGATGGCATCATTGACATTCAATACATTCAGACAGCTGATCAGATTGTAGATTTATTTACCAAGCCCTTCATTGAGATGAAGTTTCTTCACTTACGATCTCTTCTTAGGGTGAGGTCTTTTGCAGCTACTCATCTTCTTTGGGCTATGTAATCCTTATTTTCTTCTTCTTCTAGGAAGATTTTGTTTGTATATGGGCACCTTATCAAGCATTTAGTTTCCAGGCCCCATTGACACATCTTTTTTAGTTGTTTAGGAGTTTCTTCTCTTTCAGTCTGACTCATCATAACCGCTACCCCAGCTTCAATGAAGGGGGGTGTTGGTTTGAGTTATCCTATGTGTCCTCCTCACATATTGGAGGTTCATCTCACATGGGTTAGGTTTAGGGTTTGCTATTGAGTCATGCACTAGAGTTACTTAGCACCATATATGTACCCTTTTACTATTCATTTATGAGTATGCCAAGACACTCTGTTGTCTTTTCTCTACATGTTGTTCTGTTATGCAAGATTGTTCAGTTATTGATTGATTCTTCTTGTGATTAGATTGGAGCCATTATGATTCAACCAGAGTGCAACTTGATCGTGGTGCACAATTTCTGATACGATTCGTCAACTCTTTCAAATCATAATAATATAGTTTTCAAATTATATAGGATATAGTTATAGATTGACTATAAATTATAGTTTTTCAAATCAAATCCTTTTAGACGGGACCAAAGAACATGGGTATGAATTTACCTTCTGAAATATTTAACTTCCAAACATTTGAAATTATAGAAAACATGAAAATTATTTCATATAGTAATAAATCCTTTTTTTTTTTGTATGTGACTTTCACACAGGTAAATATTTGAAGCCCCTTTCACCTGTGCACACATCAATCTCCAAACAAACATTAATTCCATACAATTTACAAAATGTAAATGAAATTCAGATTCATATCATATTTCATCTCCCCCTAAAAAAATTAGGGATTTAAAATTGAAAAACCCTAAAAATTTTACCAAGAGTTTAATTACACAAATGTAATGCCAAAATAAATTGGGGGAAAAAAGAAGGGGACTGTATACTTTTAAATACCCTTTCGGGTTGGTTGAAAAAACCCGTACAAATTAAATAAATAAAATACAAAACATTTGATCTTAATTTATTTAATTTACCTCACTCTTACCATGTTAGAATTTGAGGATTCTAATAAATACAGATTTAATCAACTTACATATTACATAATGTTACAATAGATATTTAAATAAAGATTACATCATAACATAAGTAAATAAAGAAATACTTATAGGAAATAAATAACACCGTCTTTATAGTGGAAAACCCCAATAGGGTAAAAACCACTTTGAAAATAATCTTTTACTTCAGAGAACTTATTTTACATCCAGTAAGATCACCTCCTCCTTTGAAACCCTATTTACCAAGGGTAAAACCAAATCACTTGATTTGTACACCTTTGATATATTTCCCGAATATATCAAATGAGGACCTAAAGTTCTTTTTATATAAGGTGATCAGGTATGTCTCCCGACCCACCTTTTCAACCTAAAATGGTTGACACATACACCTAGGTTTATAATATTTAATATTAGAAATATAATCATTTCATGATATTAAATATTTAACCTAAAGTATATACCTAGGTTAGCATATTTAATAATAGAAATATAAATATTTCATATTATTAAATATTAACCTATATATTAGTGATGGACTCATATACATTAAGGGTTAGCTAGACCACTTAATCATTATGTTCCAATAGGCTTCACGTATTTGAAACAAAAATTAATCCCTATTTTAAAAAGTAATTGCAAATATTATTTCCCCCCCAAATTTTATTTTCCCTTAGGGTTTTTCAAATTTCAATTTGCCTATATTTGAGACGGTTTGAAATTCCAACCTCCCTCTCTTTTTTCTTGATGAGGGGGAAATTCAAATTTTAAGATTTCAATATCCCATGAAATGCGCAATGAAAGTTTATTAAATGTTCTTGAAAATTTTGATAATGGTTTCTACTTTGTTTTGTTTGATGGGAAGGAAATATGAGAAATCAAAAAACAATATTTGTAGAGTCGAGGGTACAACTTACAGCCATTTTTACAAGGAAAAGGTGATGCAGTGGAAATAATATGATTTTTGAAGAAGGTACAGAAAGGAGGTTGTAGAGAAGATCACACACATAGCTTTAAATGGAAGGAAAATAAGGGAGATAAACATGAAATCATTCCATATAACTTTATAACAAGTATTTATCAAAATTATTTACCTATACTTCCAATCTATCAAATTCATTGCATACATTTTTAGAACAATAATTTAACAAGATTAAAGGGGTTTATGCACCTATTTGTTTGAGAGATTGTTCCAATTGAGCGTCCTAGAAAACTACTATGTTACAGATCTGCCCCTTTTTCTTTGCACCCCAATTTAATCCTAACTTTTCCCAAAATAATTGTGTTGCACTAAATTTTTAGTTTTTTTATTTGTCTTGTTAAACCGCCTTTTATTGTACCCTAATGAAATGCATGTTCTCCCTTTCCAGCTCTTCTACATCATTGATATATTTCTTGCCTCGCACTTTGTTTTCTCTTATTTGTCCCATCAGTTGTTTATCCCTAATAACAAATTCCTACAAAATGATAAGAATTTTTTCACACAACCATAAATATTTATGAGTAGCAACAATTTGGGAAACAAAAAAAGTCAATTATCTCATCTTTGAAAAATAATTAAAAAATGTTTAATATTATATATTGTTTTTGCAAAATAGTTAATTAGGTATTCCATATAATTTTGTTTATTAACATGTTGCAATTAAATGTAGCTAATTAGTATACTTAACTTTCATTATATTATTACACTTAATTGTCAATATTGAGTTAACACTCCTAAAAAATCAATTTCTAAAGTTGGTAATTTACAATATGTCAAAGAAAAATAATGATATTTTTACATATTTCCTATATACATGTAAATTATATTTAAATATAATAACTTACATATATGTACGAGAAAATCTAATAAATATAAATATCAATCTCTTTAATAATAAATACATACTAAACCTTCTTCCTGGTAGGATATGCAATAAAATTGCATAAATTTATTGCCATTATGCAATAATATATGTAATTATACAATTATGTTATATTTATACATTCTGGAATGTATATACAATTACACACACACACACACATATATGTATATATGTATGTATATATGTATGTATGTATGTATGTATATATATATGTATGTATGTATAGATATATATATACATACATACATACATACATATATATATATATATATATATAATTGTATATACATTCCAGAATGTATAAATATAACATAGAGATATTTTGTCATGCATTCATTCACTATATTTAGTTTTCATCATAATACACCTAAACTTAAAATAGTTGTCTAGCCTGGCAGCCACTAGACTATATTTCTACTTTTCTAAACTTCTTTATAATTCAGTTTCATTAAATATCATTATTTGAAACTAGATACAACCCTCTTAAGCAATACAATAGTCTACATTGGAGGTCCTTAGGCTCCATCTATTCAGTTTTGTCATTGTAAAAAAATTATATAACTTAGTTTAGTGCCCGTTTAAACAACTACTTGAGACCAAAGAAACAACCTAGGGTTAGCTAGAAAATTACGGGAATATTTTTTTTTGATTTGAACTGACTACAACTAAGTTGCAAGACATCAGTTTCGATTAATAGGTTCCGAAACAAATCTTGTTTACCAAAACACAAGTTTCCTTTATTAACTTATAACAAGTTTACAAGGTTCAAATTTTAGGGTTACATGTTTTAGTTAGGTTCAAGGAGTAATCTTACCCCCATGCCTGCTCTCAAACAAGCTTAGATATTCAACTAAATTTTTCTCCTACATAACATTCCCAAAATTTCCCTAAACCATTCCCAATGGATAGGAAATTTTCTCAACTTTCCGGTGATATAAATAAGTCCTTCTAACTCCTTACAGAACTTAAGTTATGAGTGGGTGGAGTTTCTAGGGCAAATTTTCCCTAAAGGGACACGTGGCAAGAGGAAGGGGAATGCACCTAGGGTGGGTTAGCGGGTTGCAGGGTGGCATTGGGAAATTTTCCCAACGCAAGGCCCAAAGGCACAAAACACTCCGCACCCTCGTGGGTCTCTAGGGGACACGTGTTGAGTCCTGGTGTCGAGCGGAGAAGGGAGAAGGGAAGAGCAGAGCGGCGGGTGGATTTAGCACTTTTCACCATGAATGGGAAAAGGGGAGAAAGAAGTGCGCGGGTCTGTGCACCCGCTAAGGGATAGAGTCTGAGAGGAAGGCCGAGAAGCGGGTTGTGGGAGAAAATTGAGAATTTTTCCCCAAAGGCCAAAAAAAAAAAACAAAAGTCAAGGGTCTTCCGCCCTACCCACCGCCACCCCCAGAGTGCCACGTGGCACACTTTCATTGGCCGCGGGTCGACGGGGTCAAAATGGGAATTTTTCCCAATTTTTTTTTAAAAATTAAATCCAAAAGGAAATGCATGCCCCCATCATAGCCACAAGGGGACACGTGGCGCCCTCTAGTTGGTTGCGGGCCAGCAGAGGTAAAAGTGAAAATTTTCCAAAATTTTTCAAAAGGTTTAAGGGTGACGAAAAATCCAAGCCTTTGCCTCAGCCCCTGGAGGACATGTGGCAGCTTTTGATTGGTTGTAGGCCAGCGGAGGAAAATATGAAAATTTTCCCAAGTCAAAATTTTCAAAATATTTTCTAAGGCAATTCGGCGGGAATTTTTTGGGTTGCGGGCCCGCCAGGGAAAATTTTCTCAAATTTTCCTGTCAAGGCACAAAAACTTTAAAGTGCCATAACTTGAGCTAGAAAGCTCGATTTTGAGAAAACATGGACTTTTTGGAAATCTCTCGATGCCCTCTTTGCACAAAAAGCATAAATTTTACTTTTTGACAAGTTTTAAAGGGTTAATTTTACAAAAATGACTTGTAAGATTTTAATTGGCAAACTGGCAATTTTTAACTTTTCAATTTGACTAAATTAGATCTCCTCCATCACTCTACATGCCAAAAAACATGGAGAATTGATCTAGGGAGTGTTTAAAGTGTTTTAGAGAAGTTGATTTGTTCAATTGATTCAAAATTGAATTGCTCAACAAAAGATAGAAAATGGATGAGGAAGAGATGGAGCTCGATTCTGCAATGTTGTAATTATTTTGCTAAGTGTTTCCTTTGTTGGATTGAGTTCCTTGATGTCTTAGCATGCTAGATTATATAATTTTCCAGTGGATTATCAAGTGCAGGTCCGAACTGTGCATTTTAAATGAATTATTTCCAATTTTAAATTTAAGGCAGAGGTCAATTTCTTAAGGGATTTAATTGTCATTTCTTCCTTTCAACCAAAGATTTAATTATCTCATTTTTTCCATACAAAGAAACATTTAATTCAATCCATGGTAGACTTAAGTGTTTATCCTTTTTCCATTTTGCAAACAACAAGTATTCCAATCACAATTTGATACTCCAATTTAATCATAGTTTGATGTTCTAATACAATAACAACAATGCAATGAGAGATGAATTTGCAATCCTCTATTGACTTAAATTATACAACTTACATATTTCAATGTTGGAAACAATAACAAAATTTTCTTTCTTTCTCAATGTACAGAACAGAATGCAAGTGTCTTTCACATTTCAAATATATAACTTCATAATCAATTACAACATCATTTCTCCATAACATAATTATTACAATTTCATCCACATAATGTGGGAAATGATTACAAAGGGGTTTCTAAAAGGGATTGTCAAACTGTACATTTCTCTAGCGCAAACACAATAGCATGTAACTTCCATTTTCTTCCAATTTGATCACAACAAAAGAAAGGGAAAGGCAATGCTCTCCACCCAACCAAGATATCCAATGAAAGGAGAATCCTTCCTTCATCATTACCCCCTAAGCCCCAACCAAGATACAATAGAAGGTGCAATTCAACCATGACATCAAACTATCTCCCACACACAACATTCTTTCACATACACAATTCAACACAAAAGCAGTAGTTCACAACTGCATTTAAAATCATTTCAAAACATAACTCAAGCTTGATCTTGCAAGTCAAAGGAGAAAGGACTACGGGGAACTCCTTATGCCTCCCAATTTGGAATTGGGCATCCACCAAAATACATATTGCCAATAAACATATAAACCCCATAAAACTTATATCTCCCAACCCCTCTTTATCCCCCCCCCCCCCCCCCAAGTTTATACCTTATGCCCCCCAAGAGTAATAAATATAAGTTATTTCTTTTCCATGGTGGATCCCAAACCCAAAACTCCCTCTAAAAAATTTATGATGCCAATGGCATTCCCTTATGTCCCCCACATGGATTCCCCATAGCCTTCTCCTACACCATTCCTATGGCAGTCTACCCAAACAACCCATAAAACATGCAAAACATTCACCATTCACAACAACATAAGAAAGAAATGACAGCAATAAAAGAAGGAATAAAATCCTACCTCCCCATGGAAGGATTTTCTCCACACAACAAGCTTTGAATGTCAAAAATACAGTCCAAAATAGTAACTCACAAGCATGCAAAGCTTTCTCCAAAACTTCCTCCAAAAACAAGATCTCTAACAAGAAAATGTGCCCCCAAGGAAGAATGAAAAAAGGTTCAACAACCAAGCAAAAACTTCACCCAAGCTGCTCCAAGGTAAGAGCTCCAAACACAAGAAAAAAAATGTGCCCCAAGCTTACATATAAAATGCTTCAACCCCCAAAAACAAGCCAAGAGTTTTCATTATATAGAAAAGAGAAGAGAAGGGGATGATGTGGATCCATGTAGGATGCCACATCACACATCCTCAATTCCAACACTAAATTCAAATTCCAAACTCCAATGCACAATAAAGAGGTGGGTCAAAATATGACAATCTACTTGCACACTCCAAAAATCCCACACCACAAAGGACTGAAAATTAAATAAAATGTAAGAGAGTGCAATCAAAACAATGCAACATGATTAATAAAATACATTAAAAATGTCTAAAATCAGTCCTCCAACCATAGGCATAGTTGGTAAATTAAATTGAGAGGTATGGGACAAGTTTTACTTGTCCCACAAGCCTCCAAAAATAGCCCTCAAGGACAAATTTGAATTTCCATGGAGGTGGAGTGTTTCATACTCCAAAATTAGACTTACACAAGCTCTTACACAACTTACACATCAATTACAAATTTATTACAAAGACAACTTCTATAATTATTGTCCCATATCCCAATTTGGTTTATTTATCTTTTAACCTTATGTTTTCTCACATTAATTTTCCACAACATAATTAAATAAAGAAAGGAAACACATCACTAATAAAACACATACAACAATAATAAAAAGTAACCACATTAATAAAATATACAAACCCATGGTCACATTTAAAGGTGATTCCCCCCCCATGGAAATCCCTAACAAAACAATCACACACAAAACATGTTGCCATGGTGACCGTGTTGAATTCACCTAGAATTCCAATTTGGTTGGTCTTTGATCCCCCGATGTTTTGTTGTGATATATTTAACCTGCAAAATACAAATACCTCCTTTGGCCTCGTGGCCATATTAGAATTTCCAAAATGAATAAATAAAATAATCACAAAATCATCTAAGTATGTGAATCACAACAACATCAAGGCAATTTAACAAAATCACTCACAATATGTATCAGCAACATCAAAGTAACAACTATATCATTTGTAAATTTATTCAGCAATTATATCATCATCAAATAATTTCCCCTTTCTAGGTTTACTCATAATCTCCAAAAATCACATGTCTGAATAACTTCCATTAAACATCCATGTCAATAGTATATCATCATCCACATATGAGTGTCTCTAATAATCACCATGCATTAGATATAATCAGATTCAACAATAATCCAGGATCTGACATCTAACACCATACTAAATCAAAACTATTAAAATGTTTGTCATATACTCTACAGTATCATGATCGGTAATAAAAGGTGCCAAGGGGAAGTGGGCACTACACTTAGCATCCACTAGGATCAATATCTTTATTTTGAATATAGGAAAATAGTTGTTGTATAGGGTAATATATTATACATCTTTATGGTGAAATACTAGTTGGAAATTTTATTATATATCATTTGGTGAAATTGTAGGAAATAATATATTATATTATACACAATATTATAATAAGCTATTGTTATAAACAAGATAAAACCCCCTTTAGTCATGCAGTTGTACAAATTAGTGCCATCTAGTCTTTGGTTATTGCATTCTATCATTGTAACAAAAATATGGTCTAGCTTAGCAACCATTAGGCTCCAACCATTAGATCTAGTCATTGTAAAAACTATATATACATCTTCTGGGTCACTATTGTTTTTCATTGTTTACAATTGTATCATATTAGTTGGACTTTCTTTGGAAAATCCAAGTGTTGCACTACATACCCTTGAGAGGGATCAAGCCTTATGTATTTCTCATAAGATATATTTTTTATAACACATAATTCACATCGGTTTGTATCAAAGAAAATTCTTAGTGACCATTAATTTCTATTACTTATTGAAATGAATGGCTTAGCGACCACTGGGCTCAATAATTTCTTATTTTGAAAATAATGATCTAATAACAAATATAACTTAATAGAGCTTAGAAGTTGCTATGCGTTTTCCTTTTTAGATTTTGATGAAAAATATGTGTGTAGTGGAAATTTTGTACTCTTGAAGGTTATGGAGGGATTTTCCTAGTTAGGACAAATAATTATTATTAACAAATTTTGTAGGGTACGCATATAACATCATGATGTAGAGACATGTCATCTTAAATTTTGCTGAGGCAAGCAAGATTTGGTATAATAACATTGTATCCTATTGGAATCTAGGCCATATTTGTTTTTTTCCTAACTGAAATGATTTACAGTTCAATTTCACTATTAAAATTATTTTTAAAATACCTACTACCCCATTTTCTAGCACATGTATATAGGTTAGTGGCTGCTAGCCACATCCATAGGATTGTGTCATTGTAAAAAACTATTTGCTTTGCTTAGTGGCCACTAGGCTCAAACCTATACATTGTTTCTTTATAATCCAACTTCATTATCTTCAACTATTTTTAATTGGTTAATTATATTAAAAATTGAATAATCTACAACATCAACATTTTTTTTCCCTTGTTCTTGTTTTCATGTTAGTTGGATTTTTAGGTCTATCAGAAATAATTGTTGCATACTTTATAGGATTGTTCATAATAAACCTCATTTAGGTTTGCAGTTGACAATATAGTCAAGATATATTATCTCGAAACTACCAATATAAATTCTCAGATCCATAAAATATTTTTCTTTCTTCATGTTGGTCACCTTTGAGGACGGGATCCTGCTTTGGGGAAATTCTAAAAGTCACTAAAATATGGAATCTTTTTTTCTCCATCTAGGATGATTCCATACAACAAACATACATTTTAATGGTAAAGTAGAGTTGAATATGTAATTATTGACTCAACAAGGCAAAATTAGGTGCAAAATGAGTGTGGTCATATTGGTTCGGTGACTAGTAATATAGTTATATAGGTCAGTGGCTGGTAGCCACATCCATAGGATTTTTTCATTATAAGGTATATTTGCATAGGTTAGTGGTCGCTAGGCTCATAACAATACACCTTGTATTTATGATACTATTTTTATAACTTAGTGGGTGTGAGGCTACAACCTTTAAAAACTCACCTAACCATATTGTGAAGTCTTTCAAATTTAGAATCCTCAATTTTATATGACTAGGATGATTGCATTTGATTCACATAAATTTTAATGGTAAACTGGAGTTGAGTATGAAGATCTTGACCTAACAAGGCAAGATTAAAAAGGGATTAATTGTATTCATTTAATTAAATGGCTATGGTTGGTAACAAGGAAGATGTCAAAATAATCTAATTTTTTAATAAGATATGTGAAGAAGGAATTATTTCAAATATTTAATATTGGTCTAGTCCATTGAAGTGTAAAGCTAAGCCAGTGTTAAATATTAATTGTGTGGCCAATTTCCAGGCTTGTGCAAAATAGATCTAAAGGTGAATGCCTTTAAATATTCAAATGCACTAGAAAACGTCAAATGCATATAATCCATATTAATCTCACTATATGTTTCTGGTTTTTAAGACAAACGTGTTGCATGTTTCTCAATTTAACTTTGAAGACAAAATCACAACTTGAGTGTTAACTCTCTAAATGTCTAAATGACTGTCAACTCAAGTGTTTTTCCCTTCAAAGGATACACAACTTAAGAGTGTTTGATTGCTTGAGTGTAATACAATGAAGTAAATACCCCTCATGTCTTTATACTTGTAACTACAACATCTCATAAAATACCAATTTCTATTTTACAGTAAAATATTTTGAGTATTTTCATTGATTTCAAAGGTTGATGATGTGCCTTGTTTATGTCAACGGTTGATGAGTCATTGATGTCAAAGGTTGATGATGTCATATTGAGGAGAAAGAGATAATTTTAAGACAACTGAAAGAGAATTTTAAAAAAATTGAGAGAATTTGAAGACATCTGAGAGATAATTTGAAGACAACTTAAAGTTTGTCAAGGTCAGCTTGCAAAATGCAAGTCATTGTTAAAGAAGTGTTGTCAAGGTCAATTACATAGGAAGCCTAATCACGAGGCATGAAGAGAGATGTAAGAGGTATGAATGTTTATAGGAATGTGAAGGATCTTTGAGCATTGTTTGAGCATGATAGTGAAGGGGTAAAACCTCCATAATAGGTCTATACCTAGACCCCACCTAAACCCTACTTGACCTAATGAGTCATGATGATCAATTTTCAGAGAAATAATTCATACGTTATCTTTGAAAAAGTTAAGATAAGCTTTTTTAGGTATATTGATGCAGTTTATAGTCATGGTTTGTAGGATTTTTCAAGAAATTTAATTTTAGACCTTCTCGAGCTCACAGAATGAGGGTTTCAAACTTGAGATGCACTTTCATGTGTTCATAGACACATAAAAACTCTGCGTAAGAATCTGAGATGTTTAAGAGAGATGGGGAACGGTCCTAGATAAGAATTCTAGGCATTATTTTTAGATTCTAAGTCCTATCGTTTATGAACAATTATTAACACAAAAACTGGTCAAAACCTCCCTAAAACCATAATAAGGACTCGATAGGAAATATTATTTTCAAAACATCTCAAAATGGATGAAAACTTCTCAGTAAACTATTGAATCATGTATTCAACTCTCCCAGGTACCTCCAAGTGGTGGTGGTTAGTCAGGCGAGAGATATAATGTGCAGGTACATGCCTATTTTGTCAAGAAGTTGTTATAGCTCTCAAAAGTTACATTGGACAAGATGTGTAAATCAACGATAGAAGATGTTAGAGACCCATTCTTAATTATTATAGTGGCTTCAGGACATATTCTAGTCTCTAAGTGATCATATGGGGTCAATTTCGCATAACTGATTTTTGAGGTGATTTGAAAATTTTGTTCTTAAGGAGCCTTCATGGCATGAATACAAGGTGAAGAGAAAATCAAGCATGGAGGATGTCAATATCCACAATATACACCACACTAAAAAGTTGTAAAATTGAAATGAAGCATAACTAAAAAACAATTACTCACACCACAAAAAAGTGCCACCACAGCCCCATCATTGGTGATTGAGGAGATGTCAATGATCGACATCTAACCTCCGATGCCTTTGTCCTTTAGTGAAAGGTTGCTAACTCGTCTTGATTTGGATTTAAGGTTTTTTGAACAATTCACCCCATAAGATGGACTTCATGTACAAGAGAAAATACATCCAATTATTGAAAAGTGAGGGAAAAAATTTTATTTTAACAATTTTTTGACTATGTTTGACTTGACAACTTTTAACGACATGAACAATGACTTTTGACAAAAAGAAAAAACAAATTGATACTTATGTTTTAAAGACACACACAATGTTATATTTGAAAAATAAACATTACTAAATGCACTAAACTATTATTCTATTATAAGGACAATTAAAAATGACACTAATATTCTAAACAAAACATATATAACCTAACTTAAGTTAGGGATTAATATTGAAAAGACTACAAATGACACAAAATTAGAATGGACCAAAGTAACAATGACACAAAATACTAATAACCCTTTATTACCTAACTTAAGTTGGGGATTAATTTTAGAAAGACTACAAATGACACAAGACTGGAATGGACCAAAGTAACGATGACACAAAATACTACTAATAAAGAGGGATTTTAAAAATGAATAAATGAAACTATATAAAGAAAAAGGAACAAAAATAAAGTATTAAAACTAACCAAATTACGTAAAACCGTGGGCTCAATATTTATTGCATAATTCCAAAAAAAAACTAACCTCACTCTTCTAAAGACATTCAGGCTTTTGAAAATCATGTCCACGTAGCAATGCATGAAAAGTGATCTGAAACAAAAATGCGTCCTCTTAAGCCTCAAGATTTAATATCTTCTGCAAGCCTTTGCAATCTACACACACCCAGCCAAGTGAGAGATCTTTATACGCCTTCCTGGTTAATGATAATAGCTCTCGTAGCACTTTGTAGATGCAAAATTAGGTGCCGCACAAGTTTACCAGAGCTTTCATTGATGGCAGATTTACATGTTACAGATGCGTGTATAAATGTGCTTCGCTGCTTTGGTGAGGAGTCAAGATTGAAGACAAGCAGATATCTGAGTGAGGTTGAAAACCAATGCAAACAGAAGATTGTTTAACTCTCCACTCTTGTTGGATCTTGATTCTTCCACTACTGTCTGCACTTCCCTCACACGAGTTCCCTCATATATAAGTTCGAGCATATCTAGACACTCTGCCTTGTATTTTTTCTATTGTAAGGGTTGAGATAGGTGAGGCAATATACCTGTGAGTACAACTACGATTACGCAAACAACGTCATGCATGCACAGGTCATGCTCATTTTCTCTTCACCGACATGAGAGGACTAGAATAAACACTTGCACTTCCTTTCAAATGAAATTTGTGACCTTTCTTTCTCATGCAATGAATGTAGTGATTCCCCAAAAAACGTACAATGGCACTCGCACAGGATTGAGCATCTGTTTCTAGAAGATATGCACAAAGGAACATTTTTCTATTGGAGATGTAACAAAACAACTGACAGCAAATTGCAATAATCACCATAAATTTGATATTCTCGTGCAAAAATAGATCTCCCAATCTATCTTTGTTATACTTCCGCCTAATTTTTTGTTTTAAAAAACGTGAACTCAAATAATATAATGACACCAGCCACAGGGGCAATGGAGGAGTACTACTACCCATTGGAAAATTATTAGAACAACATTAGCTCTTCTTTGATGTCAAATAATTTGGTAGAGCAAAAATACACAGCAACAATGCAATCCGTGTTCCAAGAAATGCAACTTGAACTATATGAAGATGTCTAAGTTGTATTATAAATGCAATGCCTACTTGTGATCTCTATAAAGCACAATAAAAAAAATCTAAATTCTTGACCTGCTATTAATATAAACTCATTCTGGAAAACTCGGTCTCTCATCCAGAGTGGCAATCGAAAGAAAGAAATGTCTTTGCCCCTCACTCGTTCTCACAAGCTCATACTCTCTCTGATACGAAATAAAGGAACAACAACATATTGATATAGGAAACTTGATTAGTTCAAATAAAGGAGCAACAACATATTGATATAGGAAACTTGATTAGTTCTTCTCAATATTTAGATGGGATGGTTATACATTTAAAGAGACATTTGTACTCCTATATTTAAGGAGTGTTCATCCACAAATTTCTCTTTTACAAACAACTCTCTAATTTGTATGAGTTGTTATAACTTATAATAACCTATTCACATGTAGCACTAACAATAAATTCCTAACAAAATACAAAGTATTTGAAAAAAAAATAGTTATGGAGAAGTCTATGTGATCCTGATAATATCATGTTGTGTCGTTATGCAGGAAGACTTAATGTAATTAGGTCTTCATACAATGTAAAGGTGAAAATTTTCTAATTAAGTTATGGCAAACCAAAAAAGGTTTAATTTGTGATTAATTCATGTTTATAAGATTTTATAATAACTATTGTATGGCTGATATAAGTGGTTTTGGGTGTGTAAGGTATTTTTAGGCCTATTCTAAGTGTGAGTGTGAATGAGTGAAATATAATGCATGTTTGAGAAATGAGAGGTCTTGAATACCATGGGAAGAGGTTTTATGTTGAATATTATGAAGGTGGTCAGCTTTTGAAATTCAATTTGTAGATGCCTATATCAAGGTGAAGAATATTGATGAGCGAAGAAGCATAACATGCAGTTTGAAGAGTGATCAAGACTTGAAGGGAAGAAATATGGTCATCATTTTTTGATCAAGTAATAGAGGATTAAGAAGGTGACAAAAATAAAGAGGTGCCTGAGTTGGTGTTGAGTCACTTAAGGAGTTGGTTCTTCTTTACAAGTTAGCGCTTGTTAAAACCTAGTTAAGTAGGTTTTTAACTTATTTGGGGTTGGTGCTCAAAGTTGAGTGGGTGCTCAACTAAATTTGATACTTTGCAATAATTTATAAGAAGGTAATCCATTTACAAATTTTGTAGTGGGTTTCCTTCCCCTATAGGTTTTCCCACTCATATATGTGTGTTCTCTCTTATTTCATGTTCTCATGAATGATTTTTTATGCATTATAAGATCACTATGGTTAATATATATTGAGTGATAAAACATAATTAAAAGAAAGTTGTAAGGTAACGTATTCACCGCATGTCGGTGAATTGTTCTTCCAAAAACTGATATCAAAGATTGGTCCTTTCTATCAAGACTAATAGGTTTAAGGGGATCCTAGAATCACAAGCATGTCTATTCAAGTTGAAGGAGGCTTCTCAACCAATAATGTTCCTCTCTTCAATAGGACTATCTATGAATTTTGGAGCATCAAAATGAAGATGTATCTAATGTCATTAGGTTTTGACATATGGAAATAATTGGTTGATGAATACACTTCACCTCTTACACCCCCAACTAATGCACCAGGTAAAAGGGAAAGTGAAAAAAACTCTAAAGTAATGAACGTCATCCTATGTGGTCTTTCAGAGGCAGATTTTTTCAAGGTCGTGTATTGTAACTTAGCCAAAGGGATTTTGGAAAAGTTTTAGACCATCGATGAATGGAGACACCAAAGTAAATTTTACAAAGTTACAAACCCATCGAAGACAGTTTGAAAATATGAGAATGAAGGAGGATGATAATATTTCTTCTTATCTATTGAGAGTAGATTAAGTGGTAAATGTCATCAAATATCTAAGAGAAAATTCAGAAGAATCAACAGTGAAACTGAAGATATTGATATATTTGACATCCAAGTTTGATTTAAATGTCTCTGTTGTGGAGGAAATCAAGGATCTAAACTTATTAAATATAAATGATCTTCATGGAATCTTGATTTCCTATGAAATGAGGACCAGTGATGGAAGATCCTCCAAGAAGGAAGTTGAATTCAAAGATGAGAAGAATTCACAAGGTAAAAAGGTCAAGGATGATATTGATACAGATATTGATAATGACAATATAGAATCCATGTTTGTCATAAAATGTAAAGTAAACCTACACTTAAGTGCTTTAATTGTGGTAAGGTTAGTATGTTTGCATCCAAGTTCCCTAATAAAAATAAGGATTATGGAGATAATGATGAACATTATGGTGAGAATATGAAGTCCTATAAGCATGACAAAAACCAAAGGAGTTTTAACAAGTTTCAAGGAAAGAAAGGATCATTCAAGAACAAAAGAATTTTTTATACCAAAGAAGATAGTAGCTCCTCTGATATAAGTGACAACTTTACATCTTAGAGTGATGAAAACAGTGATAGCAACAAAACACTATTCATGGCCATAGAAACAGGTAGTGAAATTTGTTCAATATTGAAAATCCTCATGGAAGATAAAGAAGAGGCAGAAGTGAATCTTGAGGTAGAGTTACTAAGTGTTTTAGATTATTTGAAGAACCAAAGAAGTAATAATCAGATATCCAAGTCATTGATCAAGGATTATGAGGAACAAATCAATAACAATTGTAATGGACATGATGAGATCATCAAATAACTAGAAATTCAGGTTGATTTTATAACAACAAGTCTTAATACCAATAGGAAAGGATGCACAAGTTTAGAATACAGATGGATTCCTTGAAGAAATAATTGGATTAAGTAATAAATAATTTAAAGAAACATCATAAGTTTGAAAAGAGAAATGAAATTCTTGGTGATATAATGAGTAATGAGAGTTCTCCACGTGATAAGAAAGGTTTTGGTTTCAAAGAGTACCAAAATAAGAGAAAGCAAAATGATAAGGTGGGTCTTGGTTTCAAAATATATCAAAAGAATAAAAATGAGAGGCATACCTCAAAGGATATATGATCATCAAGGAGTGATGGCACTGAGTAAATACAATTCCTATAAAAAAGACAAGGTATATAAATTCTTTCAAAGGATATTTTTTTCATGAAATCAATATGGAAATAGAGATAGGGCTTGTAGAATTAATCCCTCATGGAGGAATGGAATGAATTCTCATTTCAACAATAGAATTATAATTTTTTGCTAAAATTTTCATCGGAGAGGACATATTGCAAGATATTGCAAGCTGAGAAAAATGAGTAACATCAGTCAAGGAAAACATATGTATATCATGACATTAGACCCTGTGGATAAAGACAAGGAGAGAAATACTAAAGGATAAGTATATTTGATAGTTCATACTAACTTTCACATCCAAAATGAACATATGATTTGGTATATGGATAGTGGTTTCTTGGGCCACATGACAGGGAATAAGAACAAGTTCATTTCATTGAAGGATAATGCTTTAGTTACATTGAGATTTGGAGATAACGCATATTCCAATATTGTTGTCAAGGGTACCTTGATTTTGGACAATGGGAATACCAAGACATAAAATGTGTTGTATGTAGAAGTATTGAAACAAAACTTTTTGAGTGTAAGTCAAATGTGCAATCAAGGACACACACTAATATTTCATGACAAAGGTTGTAATATAAGAAGAGCCAATTCATGAAGACTAATTGCCAAAGCTAAGAAAATTGGGAACACTATGTATGTCATGAGTGAGATAAAAAAGGAGATATGTTTCATGATAAATATGGATGAATGTTGGATATGGCATAGAAGTTTGGGCCACCTAAACTTTGATAACTTCATCACTATCAGCTCCAAGAAGTGTGGGAATAATATTCCTAAAATCATCAAAATTGTAAACGCACTTTGTAAGGCATGTTAACATCATGAGAAAAATAGAAGGAGATTCAAGTCTAAATAATAAACTACTTTAGTACCTTTAGAGATAATTCATATTGATTTGTTTGGACCTGTAAGGATTCAAAGAATTCATGGATACAACTACTTCATGTTACTTATATATGACTACACAAGAATGAATTGGGTAGCATTATTGAAAGAAAAGTATAAGCTCTTTATAAGTTAAAGAAATTTAAGGATCTAGTTGAAACTGATAAGAATGTAAAAATCAAGTGTCTAAGGTTTGACAGATGAGGAGATTTTTGGTCAAATGAATTTTATGACTTTTGTGAGGTTCCTGGAATAAGGAGATAATTTTCAGCAGCTAAAACACCTCAACAAAATGGGGTAGTTGAAAGAAGGAATAATACGGTTCAATAAATGGAAAGGACAACGTTAAATTAGTCAAGGATATAATGGCTACTAAAGAGAGGTTTTATACACTATATTTTACTATTTTAATAGAGGATGGAAAGGGATTAATGACAATACACCCCCCATGAGTTGTGGAAAGACATACTTGCTAATGTGGATCACTTTAGAGTGTTTGAGAACAAATTCTTCATCAAAAAATATGAGGAAAACATAGGTAAGTTTTATTAAATGTATGATGAATGAATACTCTTAGGATATTCATTAGTTATCTCATCCCATAGATTCTTCAATAAGAGATTACAGAAGATAGTGGAAACTACCAATGTGAAGGTTGATGAGACATGTTCTAAGAAGACACAATTTCAGAATTTGGATTCTTAAATGAATAATAAGCTATAGAGATAGATGAAGAGGAAGAATATTAGAAAAGAGAAGATTCTAAAGGCCCTCCAAGATAAATTCAGAAATATCAACCTGAAACATAAAGCATTAGAAACAAGGATGCAAGTGTGCAAACAAGGAGGAAGTTGGTAAGTAACCTTAACCAAGAAAATGTTTCTCTATTGTTTAAGATTGAACCTAAGAACATTTTAAAAGAAAGTAAATCCAAGTTTTGGATAATAGATATGAATGAGGAGTTAGACAAAATAGAAGAAAAAAAACAGACTTAGGAACTAGTTCCTATGCCTAAAGGCAAGAATGTCATTGGCACAAGATGGGTGTTTAGGAACAAATTAAATGAAGATGGATAATTCACTAGGAACAAGGCCATATTGGTATGCAAGGGATATGCACTAGTAGAATGAGTTGAATTTGAGGATATCTTTTCTCCTGTAGAAACATTAGAGACTATCATAATGTTTCTATCTTATGTAAGTTTTAAATGGTTCAAGGTATATCAAATGGATTTCAAGTCATCCTTCCTGAATGGGAACTTGGAAGAAGGGATATACATAGAGAAAAATGAATTTTTCTCATTATCAAATGACAAGAAATATGTTTGCATATTGAAAAAATATATTTATGGTCTAAATCAATATCCTAGAACTCAGTATGCCAAATTGGACAAGTAGCTTTAGACCAAGGATTCAACAGAGGAGTTACAGAAAACAACTTGTATATAAAGACAAAAGGTGATCATCAATTGAAGGTTGTTTTATATATGGATAACATCATCTTTGGTGTAAATAATGAGATCATGATCAAGGTATTTTCATATGTGAAGAATAATAGATTTGAAAAGTCTATGCTAGGAGATATATCATTCTTCCTTGGATTGCAAATCACTTAATCTAAAAGAGGTATATTAATTTCACAACCCAAATACATAAGAGATATATTGAAAATTTTTGAGATAGAAGATTTCATGGAAGTTAGCACACCTATGATCATAGGGTTTAAGTTAAGAAATGAGGATGAGTCTCCAAATGTGGGTCAGACATTATAAAGGTCAATGATTGGGAGTTTGTTGTATAATATTGCCTCTAGACCTGATATCATGCAAGTAGTAGGTCTTGTGGGAATATTTTGATAAGATCTGAAGGATAACCATTTGAAATAAGTCAAGAGGATACTTAGGTATCTCAATGGTTCTATTTATTTTGGGTTGTGGTACCCAAGGAGTCATGATTTCAACTTGACATCCTATAGATATTTTGACTTTGCGGGGAGTCTAGATGAAAAGAAGAACACTAGTGGAGGGGATTTCTTCTTAAAAGAATGCCTAGTTTCATTGATAAGAAATAAGAAAGCATCAATGGATTTATCTACTTGTGAGGCTGACTACATTGTAATAACTTCATGTTGTACACAAGTTCTATGAATGAGATAGATCTTAGAGGAATACAAGTTAGAGTATGACAGTCTTATTCCCATCTATTGGGACAATACAACTGCCGTAAGTTGTTCAAATAATCGAGTCATACACTTAAGGACTAAAAACATTCCCATAAGATATCATTTAATAAGATAGAATTTTAGTGAAAAAAATATTAAGCTTGAATATGTATCTATTAAGGATCAAATTGTAGACATTCTAACCAAACCACTTCCAATTACAACATTTTAACATTTAAGACATGAGTTAGGTGTAATTCCTATTATTAGTAGTCATTAAGGAAGTTAATAACATATGGGGACCTAATCAAGTGGTTCTTTATCTCCAAGAGCAATAAATTAGTGTTGAGAAGGTATGCATAGAGATAGGGGGATCATGTTTGGTTGATGTTTTCAGTATGGTAAGTTCTAGGTGTGATCCAAGGAGTTGTACGTATCTCTTTTTCATTAATGTCAAAGGGGGAGGGGTGCCTTTTTTGCCTATTGCATATTGCCACTATAATATTTTCAATTATATATGAATATACTTTCCTAACTCCTCCAATGTTGGATATTTATTTCGAGAATTGAATTTTCCATTCCAGGTATATATACTGCCTTAGACAGCTCAAGTGAGCTATTTTACTAGCTCAGTGGGGTGATCAACTCCCCACCGAGTTGATGAAATTAAACTCCATATTTTTCAAGAACCACCCCCAAAGGTTTGGGATTATCCATCTTATCTGGGTGGACGTGGAAGGTCTTATGCTTTGGCATATGAATCGTTCGGCTATCTTATTATCCACTTAACTGTACAACCTCATACCAACACATCACACGATCCAATGTATTGGCCTTATCTAACATAAATTGGATGGTTGAACAAATAGAAAATGACTCTCCCAATGCATCGGGTGCCTAGATCAAGTAACGACTCACCCTATCACAACATGGGTGGTTTACAAAATGCACACATGATCCACATCAATGCATAGCTAGATGGTCATTTCAATGCATACCACTACGTGGCAAGCCAAGAGGATCTTCAGTGATATCCATAACCCATTGGAACATTATGCAGCCTAAAAAAAGGCCTAAAATTTGGCTTAGGCCATGCAAAAAAAGGCAGGACGGTTCCAATTTAAACTGCCATTTAAGCCTTATCCCGGTACATGTGGGATTTCTCAATCAAAAATACAAAACAATCGCTGCATACAATTATGGCGAGGCTTGAACTTGCGACTACATGGGTCTAAGACCAACCAACTCACTAATTTTCCTAAGGGGCTTGGAACTTTATAAAATGATCTCGCTTGGTTTCGTTGAAGACAATCAACAGGTCTATGTATGGGTAGAATTGACAAGTTTGTATAAAATTCCATTTTTGGATTACTTCCACTCAAAACCAAAGCTTGGAATAAACATGAAAGTTGCTCATAATTTTGAGATGGTCACGATGGTATAATAAACTTCCCATTTTGTAGCTTTTGTAATGGCATTTTTAGTTGTTAAAGTCTCTCAAAGGTGGAGAACCTAAGGGAGACACAACTAGAAGTGAATCAAGAAGGTAAAGGGCAAGTGATGAGATATGTAAGAGTCCTTTGAAGGTCTAATAACACAATTTTTTAGGTTAAGATTCATTATTGCTTAAATGTGAAGGTTATTGTATTTATATTTTTAACATTATTAATGGATTGGTTCTCAACGAACTTGGGGACAAAAGAAATTCTGAACCCCGTAAAAAATCTTGTGTTGCTTTCTGATTTGATTTTTCAATTTTCTAATATATTCAAATAATTTAAGTTCATAATATGAATATGGATGCAACTATAATCAGTGATTGATAAAACTGATAAATTAGTTAATTGGGAAACAGTATAATTTGGTGCTTTGATGAAACAATGAAAATTGAGTAAGATGGAAGCTCAATTTTAGTTTTAGAAATCAATCCTAATTTGATTTTAATCAATATTTTGGAGTATTATGGCCTTTTAAGTTGATTAAAAATTAACGATCCTTTGAAACAATTAAAATTGTTGGATTAAGCACCCATTTTCAGATCAATGAGAGAGAAAATGTGTAGGTACAATGCTATTTTGTCAAGAAGTTGTTGTATCTCTCAAAATTTACATTAGCCAAGATGAATAAATGGATGAAATAATATGTTAGATACCCATTCTTCATGTATATGGTTGTTTCTAGACAAGTTACATCCTCTAAGTGATCCTATGAGGTCAATTTCTCATGATAAGTTTTTGAGGCGATTTGATAGTTTTGTTCTTAAGGAGATTTCATGGTATGAATGTAGGGTGTATAAATAATCAAGCATGGAGGAGGTTATTAGATTTCAAATAAAAATTATTTGATATTTTTTAAATTTTTGGAGAAGGCTATGTGAGCCCAATAATATCATGTTGTGTCATTATGTAGGAAGACCTAATGCAATTAGGTCTTCATTAGACTTAAAGGTGAAAAATGCCTATTGAGTGTGGCAAAGAAAAAGAGGTTTAAGTTGTGATTAATTCAATTTTATAAGATGTTATAACACCTTTTTTATGACCGACATAATTTTTTTTATATGTGTATGGACAACCAAGTGGTATATGTTCATGAATCATGTATATATATGTAAGGAAATTTTAGGCCTATTCTAAGTGTGAGTGTGAATGAGAAAACTATAATGGATGTTTGAGCAGTAGGATGTATGTTAAACCATGGTCAGAGGGTTTATATTTAATATCATGGAAATTTTCAGCCTATAAAATTCAATTTTTACATGTCTATATCAAGGTGAAGAAGATTGATGAGCAAAGAAGCATAACATATAGTTTGAATAGTGATTAAGAGCAGAAGGGTAGAAAGATGATTATCATTTATTTATCAAGAAACATAGGGTTAATAAGGTGAAAAATACGGAGTTTTCTAAGTTGGTTCTAAGTCACTTAGGGATTATGTGATTCCTTGTAATTTGGTGCTCACTAAAACCTTGTTAAGTAGGTGTTTCACTTATTTGGGGTTGGTGCTCCAAGTTGAGCGGGTGCTCAACTAAATTTGATCTTCTGCAATAATTTATAGGAAATTATTCCATTTAAAATTTCATTAGCAGGTTTTCTTCCCATTTAGGGTTCCCCAGTCATATATATGTGTTATGTCTTGTTTCATGTTCTTGTGAATGGTTTTTTTATGTATTATAAGATCATTGTGGTTAATATGTATTGAATGGTAAAACATAATTGAAAGAAAGTTTTGTAAGGTCACTGATTCACCCCCCAGTGAATTGTGCTTCCAACAAAATCAAATAATGTCCTTGAAAATTTTCATTATTTTTTGTTCATTATCGTATGTGTTATTTTTTATAAGAAATTTTAAAATAAAAAAAACTAAAAATAAATATAGAAAACCAAGAAAACACGGATATGTAAAGATGACATAACTATGTGGAATAATGAATCAAGAATGGTTAAGATCTTGATATGAGCTGATGTTTTTTTATAAGTAAACTTTATAATATTACAAAAAAATGTTTACATACCACATGGGATTTGACCCATTAAATCATTATACTATTTACATCTATATAAATATGAAACGTAAAAAAAGCATATCCATTGCCCACTCAACCTTCAAAATTAGATGAGATGTCAATGAATTCAATAAGCTCCATCACCACAGACCTAACCTGAAACATCTTGAAAAATTCTAATAGGGAGCTTGGCCTAACCATGGAAATGAGCTTGAGAATTTTCCTTCAACGTTGATGTTGGAAACTTGGACACTGAGATGGGGGTGAATAATTGTCTAGTTAAACTTTTACATATATTTTCACTTTCATAAACTTGGTAAGAAGAACACATAAAACCATAAACAAGAAAATAAAAAGAGACAGTACACAATGAAATAGTATTTTAATGTGGGAGACCCAAAATGGGAGAAAATCCACTGAAATCAAGAACTAGGCTTGGGACAAATTTGTCATGTATTAGTTACATTGATTTCATAGTTGAGATTCAACTCAATCTGGAGTTGTAACTCCAAGATTTTGACCAATCTTACACTCAATATTTGATAGGCTTCAACCTATCTGGAAGGTTAAACTCCCAAAATTTGATTCAGCAACAACTGGCCTTTAGTGGGCTTTAACTCAAAAGGAAGCTATAACTCCCCACCTGCTAAGCTGCAACTTATACTTTTTCACAGTTCTAATCACACTTAGTTTGTTGTCTCGCACAATTGATTATGACCTCTAAATAATTTCACTTTTATTCTCAGTTCTGCATCTAAATAACTTCTTTTTTTCTCATCAAATAAACTCTCTATCTCAGTCATACATCTCTTCTTTTAAAACTCTTGTCTTCCCCTGGTCTTGAGTTAATTGTAGTTAAATATTTATTTACCTGCACCTTTCACTACTCACATGTTTTGGATCATATTTTCAAGATAGTTTTTACCTTATTACACCTATTCTCTAATATCTTGAAGTATTTTGTCTCTTTGACTAATCAAATCAATACCCTGATCACAATTTACTAAAATTATCCATCTCACAACACTAGTTTCAATCTCAATATTTTTAAGCATTCTATCTTTGTCTTTTCCTATATCTCAGTCAAGAATCATCTGCACTTTTTTTCACTCTATTTTTCATTCTTTAAACACACTCACTCTATCTATCTCTTCATCACAATTTTTCTTCTTTGGAATGCACACTCTACCCTGCAATTATGTTCAATTTACTTTATTGTTTTCTTCATCACATCACCATCTATACTACTTTATATTTTCAAGCACTAGCACATTCATATAGGTCACTTCTCATTCTATATACCACTCTACTCATTCACTATTTTATCAGTTTTTGAATGCTCTTCTACATAATATTCACATGCTCTCACTTCCCTTAGAATAATTCACATCCCTTTTAACTATCTTAAGAAATGTTTCCTATTTCTTCGAGTTATAAATAATCCATTTTTTCTTCTGACTCTTCAACTTACACTTCTTAAGTTCAATTAATTTTTAACTTATTCAATTTTATTGACCAATAAAAATGTCCCTTCACCTTATTGATCTGATTTAGATGATTAACTATAATTTTTGTAATTGCTCATGGTATTTTGAGCTTCTTTAAGACTCATTTTCTTCGAACAAGAAGATCAATGATCTTACAACTTAACTAAGAGACCAAATAAAATCTTAGCACCTATAATGGCAGTATTGTGGTTTTGTGCTACATATTGGACCAAGAAACCACTACATAATAGTTGAATCATGTAGATATTTTTCAAGATCCTTTAGATGCCATAAGAAACATATTTCATAGCTCAAAATGTTTTTTAAAGAAACTTTGTAGTTTGTCAGCCAACTAAGACACAGTACATAAGGACTATGTGGAATTCTCATCACTTTCACGTTCTTGCTTTATTTTCACATCAATTTGAGTTTACACCATGAATAATTATGCCATTTCTTACCATTTAAATATGTTGCATGAATACCCTGGCCTTAAATCTCGAAGAGAAAGTATTAAATCAGTTTTTCAGCGTTGTACAAGATTATGAAGATGTCTTCAAAGGATTGTCAATGAAATTCTCTTTTGAGCATTGATGAAAATGAATAAAAATTAAAGGATCTTGTCCACGACCATAAAACAAAGCTTTTCTAATATTTTCATGAATTTTCATTAGATCTATTGGTTTCTCAAACATGCACCCACGTCTCGGATCTCAGAAGGGCCGAGGTGTTTGATACCACAATGGAATCATCCCCAAGTTGTGGAACCTTGCGAGCTAGGGATGGACCTCCGGAGAAGGCCAGTTTCTCTATCTATTTCTACTGCTAGTACTATTCCTAGTGTTAAAAGGGGAAACTAAGCTAATAATGCCAAGGGACCAGGGATAGGAGGATAAGATGGAAGGAAACTACACTAAAAGGTGATATCACCAGAAAAGAGGGATGAACACTATCTGTTCTAAGTGAGAATGATAGGTAATGCATGAAAGGAGGCTAGGCACGAGTAGCACAGTAAAAAACACATTGACCAGATCGTTCTCATGGAACACAACTAAATATGGAACTATAGGGGACTTGAAGTAGCACAACCATCACACAACACAAAAGAAAAGGTAATAAGAAGGAATGAAAACATGTTAGGACAGAGAATAGTCACAAAACAATGCTTCTATTACTTCCAAAAATACACAGAGTTGTTATAATGATGAAGGAGGCAGATATCCACATGCAAGAGCCAAACATAGAGGTCTGTAACTCAAAATACAGAAAATATAGAGTCCTTGGAAAAATGCATAAGGATCCAGAGTGTCTAACATAACAAATGAGCCTTTCTCTTGCATTTATAGATGAATCCATTGAGGAAGAAGGGAAAAAGAAGGGATAACCTGAATTTGAAACACAACCACCAACAAGAAGCATTCAATACCTGCAAATCCACCTGGAGGAGGGTGGATCATATCAAATTAGGTGGTTGGAGCAATTAGATCTACTCATCAATGTTTAAAAGGAAATTTTCTTGTTTCTCACCTACCAGATCTGCTAGAATTTGAATTTTGAATTTTTGGCATTGTAGATGATGTTAGCAGATTTCTGACAAGTCCAGGCATGCACCGATCTAAGCTCTGTAGAAAAAGATATGGCTGTCAGAAAATGTTAGAGTTGTTTGTGCACACAAAACACGTGGCACATGTGGATTGACTGAGATGATGGCCAACTTGTTAGCATAATTTAGCATAGGCATATTTATTGCATTGTCTTTTATTTAATAATATGTAACATGTGCACTCTAGTCTAGCGACTTGCAATCAATATTGGTATTAGTAGTAATTACATGTGCATGTGAGATGGGTCTTATCATCTCATAGTTGGTGCCTGATAGGGTGTCATGTCTATCCATACGGGGCTATCTAATATCTGTAAATATTAGAGTTCTTGCATTGTTATGTAATCTAATTTCATGATCAATAATATTTGTGAGGCTTCCGTCCCTCTTTGGTCATTGCAATCTAATTCTATTCTATCATTTGGTATCAGAGCTATACCATTGTTATCATTTGGTATCAGAGTGAGGTTCTATCTAAGCAAGGTTGAAGAGGAGCACTATTAGAGAGGATCCATTGGAGAAGAAGATCTGCATCAAAGGAGAGCCATTGAAGCATCCCACAGCCTCCATTCCTTCCAAGCATCCCTCAACTAAAATTTGACCTATCCACTTATTTGGAAGGTAATTTTTTTTTTTGATTATTCATTGGCATAGCCAATTGATCCAACATATTGGTAGAATATTTCAGATTTGGAGATCTTTAAAAAAAAAGTTCTTAAAAAAAAAATTAGTGGAAAAAAAAGAGATCTTGAAAAAAAAGGAGAAAAATCTTGAAAGAAAGAAAAATTTAAAAAAAGAGTGAAAAAAAAAATCAGACCTAAAAAAAATAAAAATAAATAAAATTACATCTGAAAGTGGAGGTGTGAAGAATTTGGGAGCAAAGGTTGAAGCAGTCCCGTCAACAAAATTCCAGCAGATAGCTCTCAGAAAAAATAACGTCACTTTTTCATACAATGTCAGATTGATGTGCCATTTTTTTTTATAGAAAGATAAGAAGGAGGCACACAAATTTATAGTTTACATCATCTTCAGATTCGGCCTCTACATGTGACGAAAAGTCTGTGTAATTTGGATCATTTTTTCTGAAAAAAAATCAGATCTAGCTGGTAAATTGGTAAGATCTCAAAAAGTAAGATTTTGATTCTTCTGAAATTTTGTGGATTTCAAGAAAAATATTTTATGATGCTTTTGTCAAAATTTTAGAAAAACCCAGATCACGGTTTATGAGAAAAGGTGAAAACAATATTCAGATTGTTTGTTTGGTGAAAATAATTTTTTATTTTATTTTTGGTTCTATCACACGAGATCTTTGATCTCATAGCATCGTTCAATATATACGGTGCCTCTGGGAAGCACTTACAGGTGATTCCATTGTGACTAATATTACACTTAATGCCTAACACAACTACCTAAATGTCGTCTAGGCATCAACCCTATAAATTGACGGGGAGTAATAAGGACACAATACACACACGTTTGAGCCCTTCCATCCATTTGTGCTTGCACAAACCCCTCTCCGTACTATCTACATACCACGTACTAAATTATTTTACGTGCATTAACACCTCTTTCTATACTAACGGGTATATTGAAAGGGTGATCTTCTTCCACGTACCGACGGGTATATCAGAAGGGAGCGTATATAGAAAGGTTTGGTATATTGACCTGACGATATATTGAGAGGGAGATCATACACTTGGAGTGATAAGAGCCTTACACTTTGTCAGAAATTTTGAGTTTCAGAAATTCAGATTGTAGAAATGGGTGCACAAGCACTAAATTTCTTCTTGCCAGATTCACAACTGCTTAGAGGAGACAACTATGCTACATAAAAACCGAAGATCAAGATGTTACTTGAGTTCTAAGACCTATGGACAGTTGTAGATGTGTTATCCTACAAAATTGTCAAGGGTAATTTGTAGGTAACCATACCCAAAAAAATTTTTTTGGCCCCAAGGATGTTTGACAACGTTTGAAAGAAGCCCAAAATTCTCTTCCGAAAATCAAGTTCTAACGACTTAGCCATTTTTCAGTCTTTTCGAGAAGGGCACTGATAAGTTCTTGTCGACATGCTGAAGAGTGTGCCAAAGGGCACTGATAAGTTCCTGTCGACATGCTGAAAGGTGCGCCAAAGGTGCTGAGAAGTTCCTGTCGACATGCTGAAAAGTGTGCCCAAGGCGCAAGGAAGTTCGTGTTGACACGACGAAAAGTGTGCCAAGGCACTGAGAAGTTCCTGTTGACATTCTGAAAAGTACACCAAGGTGCAAGGAAGTTCATGTTGACATGCTGAAAGGTGCGTCAAAGGGCGCTGATAAGTTCCTGTTGACATGTTGAAGAGTGCGCCAAGGGCACTGATAAGTTCCTGTCAACATGCTGAAAAGTGTGCCCAAGGCGCAAGGAAGTTCATGTTGACACGACGAAAAGTGCGCCAAGGCGCTGAGAAGTTCCTATTGACATGCTAAAAAGTGCGCCAAGGCGCAAGGAAGTTCATGCTAACACGATGAAAGGTGCGCCAAGGGCGCTGATAAGTTCATTGTAACATCCTCATTTTATACATTAGAACAAGTCAAATTTTTTTTTTATTTAAAAAAAAAAATGCTTCCAGGTTCTAAATACATAATTTAGAACTCACAAATCAAATAACCATTCTTATAACAGATAACCATATGCAGCTGTAATGACTCGGATTACCTCCGATCTATTCATTCCATGACTCGGAAATCTACCGATCTATTCATGAGTAATAAGAGTTGGAGTTTTCATTTAACCCTTCACTCTCGTGGTTATCTTCCCTATTATGGGATTCAGAATGTTCTGTCCAAGGAACCTAACTGAATAATTGTTACCATTATTCATCGGCATCTCATCCCTTAGACCAGGTGACTCAGGACAACACAATCAACAGCTTGCGATACTTTGGCCAAAGATTTGAAACATACTGCTTATGTCTCGTATTCCTTAACGGCATACTCGTCAATCTGGAATACGTCCTACACCCCATTCCTAAATTATATAGAACGTCTTATACTGACTTCTGTCAGTCCCTCCTATCCCAAATTATTAACTCGGAAATGGATTAGTAAGGTGACAACGTTATATGGATGCACTCGAGGACTAGGGATAAGATGACATACTGGGCCAACCCTAGTTAAACCAGTGTGTCAAGATACCCCGAGTCTCCTAGGCAGCCATATAATGTGACCACATTCCTAATCGGTCCCAGAGTAACTTGTTCGAGTTAAAGGTGTAAATCTTAACGATCAATGCAAAGGGTGTCGTCATAAGTCACCTGCATTGTTGTATCTTCGAGAAGATCCAACCCTGCAGTTGACTTGTGCCGTCAACCTTTAAATCCGCCTCGAAAAGATCTACTTATTAATAAGAGTTACGCACAATGAGTTAAAATTATATTAACAGACGTTCCCCTAAGGTTAGCCTTTCCTGATCCCTGGGTTCCTCACCGTAGAATGACCTTTCTCAATAAAACCCTTTACACAAAGAAGTTATTAAGGCTATGGTCTCATCAAGGAGTTCATAGAATATACATAATTCTAAATCAACGAAATTGGAAAATAACCCATAATCTTCAACTGTGATTCCAACCGGACCCATTTTAGGTTTATATCAGTTCTCATAACTAAATTTCTATCGTACTTATTAGTATCAAGATATAATGATTAAGAATCCAATTAAATGTTGTCCTGGCTTAATCAAGACTAGGGGTTAATAATTTAATTCAGCTTGTTTAGCGTTCTGCTTAGGTTTATTTTAACCCTATCTTTCAGAAAGACAGTGATCTAAATTTCAATTTAGCTTCAGATAGAACATACTGGAACTGCTAAACAATCATAAGAATTTAGTCTCATATTCTTGCAAGCTTACATTGACAATCACAAAAGTCTCCAAATTATACAATGATAACAATGCCATCCAGGTATTTGAACAGAAGAAAGTCAAACTATCAAATAAGAATATGTTGGTCCGAAAATCTGTCGCTTTGGACAGATCTATGGATAGACGAGCCAACAGTGTGCAGGGCATAGCCCCTCTTTGAGTCAGCAAAGCGAAACTGGTTTATTGCTATTCTACTAGCAAGAATCTATGCAAGTCTCACAGATTCTGCCTTCGGGGGTTTGGGATCTCATCCCAGTAGGGGTGTTTCCGACTGCGAAAAGAAAGGAAAGGAAGAGGGGATAAAGAAAGAGCAGGTACGAAGGAAGAAAACAAATGAATTCCAAAGCAGAAAGGTCAGAAGATTTATGTTTTGGGATTGGTAGTAAACAGAGCCAAACCTACTTGTATAAACAAACAAAGCAATACTGATGATGAATAAATGACAAAAAAGTAGATATGAATCTAACAGAATAAACACATACAGATCTAACATAAGAAAGGTCTGATGCATAACATAGCTATTCAGCACAAAGTCTCAATATTTGTATTACTGTTTTCTTCTATTACAAGAAAGCTCAAAGTCTTTTTTCTTCACTTTTATTTTTCATCTGAAAGATATTCATCCATCCCACAATACAACAAGTATTAGGGTATATATAGAAGAAGGAGAGAAAAGAAGGCCAAAAAGGAGCCAACAACTATTTACAAAGATATTTACAAAATATCTAAATGTCATGTTGACTTTTTACAACTTGATGGATGACATCATCCCATGATGTAACATGGATGATGTCATCATTTGTATCAAAATACTCCAGATATTTCCAAAAAGAAAGACGAAGAAGAGAAAGAGAAGAAGAAGAAGAAGAAGTAGAAGCAGCTATTCATTCTCGTCATCCTGCGGCCGAAAGGGGGTGGATGGCTTTTGTTGCTGCTCAGGTGACGAGATATGGAACTGAGAGCGGTATTCCATGAACTTGTTGATTATTGGCCCTAGTTGATCCTGGGAAGGATCCTTGTGCCGCTCACTAATCGCCTCACAAGTCTCCCGCTCATCTATGAGCTTCTCTGGGAGTTTGGAATAGTCCTTTTCTGCCTCAATGAGGAACCCGATGAAGTCCCTACAGGCCAGTAGGTTGTTGATAGACTCTGTGTCAAATATGACCTCTGGCCTCGTTCCTTGAGAAGCAATCTCCTTGAAGATCCGGGTGGTTTCATTAGCTTTCCTTAAAGTGAAGGAAGGAGTAAGTAACCCTGGCGACATATTGAGAACAATCCGTTCCATTTGGTGCATCGCATCCAGGGCTTCTTCCTTGACTTTATCAATCTTTTCTAGAATAAATTCTAGCTGATCCACCCGGTAGTCTAGAGTGGACATGATTTTGTTGAGGGCCCTTGGATGGCCGAAAACGCCGAACTTGACCAGATCTTTGACTGAACAGTCGAACATTTTTTGGAAGGTCTCGTGCTGCAGTCTGGCATGTTCCAGATCTTCTGATATGGGCCCTGCTAACGCTTGGAGCTCTTTATTCACCTTACTGATGTTCAGGTACAAGTCAGAGAACTCGGCGATCACTTTTTCTCTGTCTTTGAGAATTTGGCTCCTCCAAGTGGAAACGGCCATACCCTGCTCACCGATCTTTGCATACTCATTAATTTTCTCCTAGTTGAGAAGCTCAGGAGTTTCGGCGGCAGTTGTGGGAGGTGCACTACCCATATTCTATAAGGCTTGGAGCAGATATTTGTTTTTCTCCTTCAGTTGCCTTTTCTCTTCCTTTATCTCTTTAAGCTTCTTGTAGAGGGCGTCAACTACAGAAAGAGCCTCCCCTTGAAGAATTTCAGAAGATGTCCGCATTGTGACTTGGGTCACAGTAAAATATGTCAGAGATAGATCCTTTTTTTCTTTGAGGGGATTGGGGTACACGATTTCCATAACTCTCTCTCCTGCAGCACTTTGAGAGAAGCGCGTGACAGGCTTCTACTTCTTTGCCCCCTTAGATGGGATCACGGAAAAGTCCATCAGAGCGATGGGAACTTTCCTCTTTTGCTGACTTAGCTGCTGAGAGATCCAAGTTGGACCCATGGTAGAAGGACCGGAAACAGAGGAGGGGGCAGCTGCAGTAGTAGAGGGGAAAAAAGTGGAGACACGTGGCGGAGGCATTGAGAGAATAGCCGAAAAAGTTCCCACGGAAGGAAGGGATACTGCAGCTGTAGAAGACATAGGAAGGGAAGGGAGCTCGGAGATGAGGGAAGAAATGGAGGAGGACAGATCAGCGAGGGAAGAGAAGATAGACAAAGAGGCGAGGGGAACAGTAGAAGAAGAAGGGGGAGAGGACATGACCAAAGGGATGGTCGCCTGAGTCACTCGAGGAGGGGATGGAAGAGAAGAAGAAAGGATAGAAGAGACCTCAGTTGTTGTAGCAATGCCGACATCCTGAGTGGATGGGCCAATGGGAATATCCTCTTCTACTTCTTTTTCTGGTGTGACTAGAGTTATTACCTCCTCAGGTGCCGCAGAAGGAGGACTCTCAGGGGCTTCATCCTGAATGGTGTTGGATTCACCTTCTATGCCTTTGCCCTTGCCTTTAGGCTTCTATTTGGATCGTGGAGGTGTGTTACCCAATGGGGAGGTTGTGAAATCAACCCCAAGGTAGATTAGTCCGTTCATACGGCACCAATGCTCTGTCCTATACAAAGCCTCCTTAACCCTCTCCTTAATTGTCTGAGGGGCCTTAGTTCTATCAATGGCCGGAAAGGGCCAATTGTCCCCATTTGTGTCAGTATATACCTTGTCTATTTCATCTTCCATAGTTTGGAAGCCTTTGGGGACAATGGCTATCCCATATTGGATGATTTCTGCCAAGGCTAGGCGAGAATGATCCTTTCTCCTGAGCTCCACCTCATGGATGACGTCAATGTAAATGTCCTCGATCTGAGGGACGTGGATTGGATCAAGTTTCGCCCTTGGTAGACAGCTCCTTGGGTCGAAGGTAGGCCTGGCTGGGAAATCATGTCTTTAAATTGAGCAGCTCCAGCTCTGCGAACATTTCCTTTGCCTTGTGGTGGGTAGAGCATGTATATCGGCCCACTGTGAGGGGGAAAGGAGTTCCACCCTTCTTTCTTTTCAGGCATTTCTCGTGGTATGTGATCAGCTGCCTTGACAGCTCCAGCAGAATCAGTTTAGGTCCAGCATACCTCGGTAGCCTGGTTGGCTCTCCTAAAAAGTTGGCAGCCCTTAGATAGGTGAATGTGGGAAACTGGGTGAACAGGGCCCCCCATTTCTCAGTGGCTGCTACTATGCTTTTGGTCGTGCGACCATAAGTCATATTCGGCCTCAATAGGCAGATGATGTGATAGAAAAACACATCATTAATTTTTGTGAATTGGGAGATGCTATTCTCCAGCCTCAATTCCGGGTAGTACTCGTATATCTTGACCTGAGGCCAAACTCCACTCTGCGTCAGGCCTGGATAGTCCCTCTCTGATGCTGCAGCGTAGACCACGTAGGAGTTCATATAGAATGTCCCCGTTGTGCTAAATTGTTGTAGCTACTCAGAGATTGTGCTGCTTATAATTTCTCCCCAGCAAAAGCGCTGATCAGGCATATTCTTGTTCATGGTCTCTAAGTACCGCAACATCCATTTATGGAAATGATGGGCGTCAGAAACCCCGAAGACCCTGCTCAGGAACATAATGGTGTCACTGAGCTCCTCTGAGAAGTCGCTGCGGTGGATGATTTGGGGCCACCGGGTTACTACCTTTTTGTTTTTCAAGTAAACCTCATTCATTAGTTGCATACACTGATCTGCATTGTCATCCCAGGCCTTAATGCAATCTGCTTGACTGACGGCCACAAAGTGCCGGTGGTGAGGTATGCCGAGTATTATCTCAAAGTGACGGGTAGTGAGGTCAATGACTACCTCGCCCTTGCTGTTTACGACACACCTTGTGTCTTTGTTGTAACATTGGGCAATCACCATCAAGAATTCATTGTTGACGGCGCTGACTGGGATTCCACCAGCGAAGTGCAGGGCACTGCCTATCAGTTTGTCCATCCATGGACTCCTTGTGACTTTCTGAGTTCTAGCCTAGAATTCCTCCATATCAATATGTCCCAATTCTGAGTCTCTGACGTCCAGGCTACACTCGGCCTGGGAATCGGGCATTCTGACCCTTTGATATTTATATTTCATCTCTTCTTCTGTAAGTTTGGCCTTTCCTTTGGATTTGGTAGGTCTCTTGCTGGATGTTGACATATGTTCTTCCAAGTTGATTTGCCAATCTGCATGAAGAAGAAGCGAGACCCAATACAGAAAGGTTGTATCAGTCATTTGATTTTCCATTGAAGTGTTAACAGAAGAAAGAGTTAGTTATTTGGAGGCTCAGGGCACATGGCGCATGAAAATTGCAGCTTACAGGGCTAAATAGGTAAGGCACACGGGGAAAGGGTGTTGCAAGGGTTAAACTGGTGCCAAAGGTGCATGGCGCATGAATACTGCAGGGTGCATTTTACAAAAGGGCACATGAAAACATCGTGTTGCACGGAGACAGGATGCATCAAAGGCGCATAGATTTTTCATGTTGCATTGGGATTTGGTGCGCCCTTTGGCGCATGTATGGTTTGTGTAACAGAAACTTTTCATGCGCCAAAGGGAACATGGCGCGGCACACGAAGGGTCTACACAACATTATGTTGTTGTAAGGAGAGATGTGCCTACACCTTCAAAGTCTTGTACTTAGCACGAATAAAGCTGATGTTGCATAGATGCAGGCGTGCGCCAAAGGTGGCACAAATTTATGTGATGCAACAAGGAAGCTTGGTGCACCATAGAGGGCGCAAGACTAGTGCTTGCAGTATATGAAGGAGGCGTGCCTTGAGGGCGCAGAAGTTTATGATGTAGCAGGCAAGATGGGTGCACCATTAGCATGGATCTTAGTCATGTTGCAGGGGTGACAGATGCACCGAAGGAAAACAGTGAACTTAATCACCCTCAGAGGGGTCTTTACATGGTTCAGATTCTCTTTCTCCTCTTTTCCTCTTTTGAAAGGTTACTTGGGTAATGAAATGGTTTAAACTAGAAGGGTTACAAACCATTGTTTTAGGATAACATCCTCTACCAGCAGATCTGGAAAGAGGGGGAGGAAAATAAGGAAAGATAGCACGGGGGGAGGGCTAGCTCAACACATGCATTTCAAAAACCAAACCAGCAAGCACAAAGAACCAGAAAGCAAATCACATGGAAGAGACAAGAACACTTACCCGGATAAATAGTGAGAATCTTGCAAACGGGTCCACAACGTGCTGAAAACGACAAGGCAGGGGCTGACAGGCTCAGAGAATAGAAATCACGTGTTTTGCGTCTGGTGATAATGACATTTGTGGGTGCGCAAATGCATATATATAGGTGAGCTAGTCATAAATGCACCACCAACTTTATAAAGGGTGCATGAAAATTACTGTCGACATAGGAAAGTATGCGCCCTTTGGCTCACCAAAGCATTTGCCAGCATGAAACTAAGCACGCCTTTGGCACACCAAAAGTTGTGTTGTTATGAGATTATGTGCGCCCTTTGGCGCACTGAAAAGTGGCGCAACAAAAGTTGTGCTAACATGAAGGTGCATGCGCCTTGGCGCACACAGAGAAGACTCAACATACAAGGCGCACCAAAAGGCGTGTTGAGAAAGGAAAATATGCGCCAAAGGCTTTAAAGGGGGCGCACCAAAAGTTGGTGTTACATAGTCATTCCATGCACCCAGCCAAAAAAGACCAAAAAGACTAAGTTCGAAAAACCAGATTTCCCGGGAAGGGATTTTGCAACGTTTCAAACGCAAGGGATCCCTAGCGAGGGATCGAAAGAAAATTTTTGGTATGGTTATCGGTAAAGTTACCCTTGTCAATTTTACGGGATAACAGCTGGCTCTTTCTGGGGACTATCCCTGAGCAAACTCAGGGGTAGAGAATCCCAGATCTCATGTGCCTATCCATTGGGTAACAGAGTCAAAAACAAGGGCGACCGGAGGGAGAGAAAAAGAAACACACAACAAACCGAAAGCAACCACACAACGAAAACAAACACACAACGAAAGCAAACTGTACAAAGAAGAGAGCAAGCTCTACTTCCTGAAAATTTTCAGATGTTGCCTGCTATAAGGAAGCGGGGAGCTCAGTTCCATCTAGATATGAGAGATAGAAACTATTCTCTCCATTGAGCTGCTTGATCTTGAAGGGCCCTCTCCACAGGGAATCAAACTTTCCGTGCATGCCCTTTGGCTCTCTTCGCTTGTCCCACAAAAGGACGAGATCTCCCACTTGAAAATCCCTCTGCTTCACTTTTTTATCGAACAATCTCTTAACTTGATTCTGATGTTTCAGTGATCCTGTCGACCACCCTTACTCTCTTTTCTTCAAGTTCTGCCAGATACATGATCCTCTTTTCAAGAGAATTCTGGAAAGTTTCATCTTCAATGGCTCGTGCCAAGCGCAGAGCAGGGAGTTCAACAGAAATGGGAAGCTCGACATCAGTGCCATATAACACTTGAAAAGGTGACATACCGAGAGACCTCTTGGGAGTAATGCGATCTGCCCACAAAGCGTCATATAAGGACTTGTGCCACATTCGTTGATTCGCTTCCACCAGTTTTCGTATGATGGTCACCAAGTTCTTGTTGCTGGATTCTGCCTGACCATTTCCCTGAGGGTAATAATTTGAGGCATGAGCCAAAGTTATTCCATATTCATAGCAAAAACCAATAACTTCTCACGAGGAGAAGTTAGAAGCATTATTAGCAATGATTTTGTTGGGCACGCCGAACCTGACAATGATATTTTCTTTAATGAAATTGTAAACCACCTCAGAAGTGGCATGCTTGACAGGTATGGCTTCCACCCACTTGGTGAAGTAATCCGTTGCTGTAAGGACATAGCTATGTCCGGCACTCGATTGAGGATTGAGTGTACCAATAAAATCAATTCCCCATTGCCTGAATGGTTCGTTGACAATAACCGGCCTTAGGGGAAAGGCAGCCAACTTGGGCTTGCCGACGAATTGCTGGCAAGGTTCACACTTTGCCACCCAGGTGGCTATATCTTGGAAGAGCGTCGGCCAATAGTACCTGGCTCGAATGATCTTGTGTGCTGTCACGGAGGAAGAGAAATGCCCCCCACAGGCTGAATTGTGAAAACTTTCCAGTAGTTTTACCTGCTGGGGTTTGTCGACACATCGCAAAAAGACACCATCTATTCCGCGCTTATATAAACCGTCATCCCAGATGACATATTTAGCTGCTCTGAGCTTTATAGTGCGCTTCTCCTTCGAAGTTAGGTGCATTGGGCATTCGCCGTAGGTGAGGAAGAAAGCGATATTGGAATACCATTCATCACTAGTCGCAACAAATAGGACCCGAGGCAGCAAATCAGGTTTATCTAGCTGGTCCTGTGCTTCATCGGTGTAGTCACCCCTTTCATTAGGGTTTTCTAAATCTTTGGTTTTAGCCATAAGCTGACACAGGCCCTTGCCTCTCACCAGCTTGGTTGGTTTAATATCCAGGTCATACTCCTGGACCTTTGCGATCCAATTTCCTCGCAAGCTTCCTAACTCCTGCTGAGTTAGAATTGATTTCACCGCCGTGTCAGGGACCAGCACCACCGTATGCGAGTTTAGAATGTAATACTTGAAATTCTTCACTGTTTTGACAACGACAAAGGCATGTTTTTCCAATTGAGTCATTTTTAGTTCGTGAAGCTTGAGGGGAGAACTCATGAACGCAATCGGAGATTCAACATCCTCCGAGTTCTTTTGCATCAAGATTGTGGACACAGTATGCTCAGATGCGTAACTATACATGATGAAGTCCTTGGAGAAATCGGGACATACCAGGACTGGTGCATGAGCAATGGAAGCTTTTATTTCTTCAAATGACCTTTTCCCCTCTTCGCTCCATCTAAAATTTGGTGACCCCTTCATCATGTTCAATATGTGACGAGTCTTCTCAGTAAAGTCAGGAACAAAACGTCTGAGAAATTTCACCTTTCCGAAGAAAGAATGAACACCAGTCTTGCTTGTAGGTAGAGTAAGGCTTTGAATAGCGTTATCTCTTTCGATATATATCTTTGTTCCTTCTTTGCTAACCACATGCCCTAGCAACTTTCCTTCTGTGACTCCAAAAACAGACTTTTTTGGATTTAGGGAAATCCCATGTTCTCGGCACCTGGCCAATACTTGCTCCAAATGATCACAATGATCATTTCGTTGTTTAGAGAACACGGTTAAGTCATCTAGATAAACCACAATGACTTTCCCCATCATACCTTTGAATGCAAAATCCATGGCCCGCTGAAAAGTGGCGCCAGCATTAGTTAGGCCAAAAGGCATCCTGCTGTAGGCAAATGTACCCCAGGGAGTAGTGAATGTTGTTTTAAATTGATCTTCAGGTGAAACTTCAATCTGATTATAGCCTGAAAAACCATCAAGCATGGACAGCATCTCTGATCCAGTTATTGCTTGCAGAACTTGATCCATTATCGGAAGTGGGTAGTTGTCTTTCAAGGAAGCCTGATTCAAATTGCGAAAGTCTACGCATATGCGTATCTCATCGTTTTTCTTGCACACTGGCACAATATTTGCTACCCAAGTACTGTGATGAATAGGAAAGATGATTCTCACATCCAGTATCTTCTGAATTTCAGCCTGGATAGTCCCCGAGATCTTAGGATTATAGTGCCTCTGCTTCTGGCGAAAGGCTTTGACATCTTCTTTCAACGGGATGTCATGCTAAACGTCCTTTGGCTTAAAAGACTTTAGATCAGCATAGGACCATGCCAACACGTCCATATATTTTTTCAGCAACTTGACAAATTTCTGTTTCTCCTCAGGCGTGCAACATTTGCCAATGTTCACAAATTGCGGGTGTTCTATCGAACCTATATTGACCGGTTCGGTTTCTAGGGATGAGTCAGGGTCATCTTGCCTCTTCTTTTTCACAAAATGGTCATGCCTGTCGAACAACCGCTCCAGAGAAACCAGGCCCTTTGGGATTTTATTTCCTTTGAGCTGACATATGCCATCGTTCCCTTCAGATTCATCGCCTTGATTGGTGACTGATTCACAGCAAGTGGAAGTAGATCCTTCAAAGTGCAATTCTTTAAAATTTTCTGCCTTTTCTAGAAAGGTAATGAGTTGATTATCATTGTTGAATACCTGCCAATGCTGAGAATTGTCTGGCACGCTCGGGTGGAAAACCACCTCAATGGTGTATTTTTTTGTTTTCAAACCTGGGTGAGGAAGCATGAGGGATGCTAGAAACAGCTAATGAATCGGCCATGTCATTTTGGGCTCTTGGAATGGATTCAATCGAAAAAGCATCAAACTCTTCAATGTTGTCCCATACCGCATTACGGTAATGCCTGAGCCTTTCATTCTTCACTTGGTAAATCCTTTTGACTTGGTTTACAACCAACTCTGCATCACCTTGTACTTTTAGATTTTTAATCCCTCTTTCCCTTGCGGCTTGCATGCCAAGTAACAAAGATTCATACTCAGCAGTATTATTTGTGTTAAAAAACTGCAACTTGAAAGAGAGAGGAATGACTTCTTCCTCGGGAGATATTAGCACGGCTCCGGCGCCACATCCGCTGGTTGCGCAGCTGCCATCAAACTGCAAGGTCCAGATCTTATTAAGATCTCCTTCTTGAACGAGAACAACCATTTTATCAGACTCGGTAGACAAGAAATAGTTCCCCATCCCTGATGATTCAAAAAGGATTTGAGCTTTGGGGTCCTCAGAGCTAGTAACCAAGTACTTCTTTTGTGATTCCGGCTCCAAAGTCTGCATTACGCCTTTGACGGGAATTCTAGCTTTAGACCAGTCCATATGAATTTCCCCACCAACTTCGCTGCAAAAAATTCTTCCCAGCAAAATTCCATAGGCTGCCGGAATGTCAGCAACGAGGACTGTCATCTTTACTCTTTTATCTGGGAATGCCGCAAATGCAAATTGCACGTCTTTGATTTGGCCAATCAACGGAACCTGCTTAGTTTCCAAGGAATAACATCTGCCGAAAGGCTTGGTAAGAGTGAGGCCCAAAGCATGGGCGACTTTTGCCGGCATGACGTTATCAGAAGCCCCGGAATCGATTATGCAGTTACTCAGCTTGTGTCCATTGATTAGGAGGGAGAGATAGAAAGGCTCTATCTTGCCTGATGCCGATGTTGAAGCAACATTTATGTGGGATTCAGGGGGAGTGGAAAGGATTCCTTTTGGGGAAACCTGATTAGATATAACAGCTTGAGTTTGAATATACTTGGTCAATCTTACAAGCTGTTCGGGATTTGACTGAAGGTACTCAGCTTTAGACATTTGGATCTTGGTCTTTTTTGCATGATCTATGATATCAAACGTGGCCAAGGGTTGCGTTGGTGAAGGAATGAGTCCCTCACTTCGCGATGATGGAATAGGATTACTGGTCTTGGTAGGAACGTGAGAGGACTGATTTGGAGGAGAGATAGGGGGAAAGGATTTCCTTGTAAAAGATTTGCCAGGGAGTTGAGTAGGAAGAGGATTACCTCTTTTAGCAATGATCGGAGGCGCGTTTGACACGGCCTTCTCCTGCTGGACATGGGCAGCAACTTCCGCTTCTTTTCCTTGCGAGCGAGTAAAAACAAGTGTATGACTGTCCGCTTGCATATCCCTGGGTACCCTCTTCTTCATCAGATTCCTCCTCATCAAATTCCATATACCTGATAGTAGAGTCGCTAGTCGGTTCACCGACATCTTGATCATCTTCACCCTGAGACGAAGGTTCTTCATAATACTGCTCTTCTTCTTCGATTTCGGCCAGAGCATTGACCGGAGGAGCCTCAAGTGCCAACCACAGAGCGGTTGTGGGTAAGCGCAGCCTTTGTGAAACATTGTTAGGAACGAAATTCCTCCGTGGAATATCCTGGTATGAGGAACTGGGGGAGGCCTGGGCCAACTGCTTCTTTAATGCAAGCAAGTCATTTGCCATCTTTTGAAAGGCTGGATCAGACGAAGTAGTGGGCGAAGGGCCCAAAGATTTAGGCTTGGCTGATTCCTTTTTCAATTCGCCAGATATTATCAAATTATCTTCTATGCGAATGGCAGTGGCTTGGGCGAGAATCAAGGTGGCAACTCATTCCTGAAGGAGCAAGAAACTAACTTTTGAGCTCATAGCATTTACGAAGAAACACTTTTGATTCTCCGGTGTTGGGAGCATGGCAACAGGGACACGGTTGATTAGTGCATTGAACCGGGTGATAAAATCACGCATGGTCTCATTGGCCTCCTTCTTTAGGTGAGTGATCCGTGATAATAATGCAAATGCATCTTCTGAAGGTTTGTACCTGTCTTCAAAAGCATCCCGCAAGGTGGCCCAACTGGTAATAGATCCAGCTGGTAAATGTTGAAACCATTCAGCTGCAGGTCCTTGTAGGGTTTCCAGAAAAAGGTGAACCAACACATCTTCATGAGTTACATCCAAAATACTGCATGACATGATGAATGCAGATATGTGGGAATCCGTACTTTGATTTCCGCTCCCGTCGAATTTGGGAAAATTCTTTCGGTTTCCGTGAGGGAGCGCGTGAACTGGGTGTGGTAAAGCCAAGGGACCCATAGCATTTCCCCATGGTACCGCCATTTGAAAGGCTGGAAAAAGAACACGGGCTGGAAGCACGGTTCCACTGAGTAACAAGGCACTACAAAGGGATGTGGATGCCCCTTGTGAAAGATTCTTCCTTCGTGAAGGCGAGACACTCCTGGATGACTGGTCAGCCGAGCTTAGCACTGAAAAGCGTGCCGGTGTTATGCTGAAATTATGCCTTTGAAGCAGATTGAAAGTAGGATCAGCTTCTCCACGGGCTCTCCTACTGCACGTAAAAGGTTCACCCGCCAGTGTACCTTCCAGATCTACAACGTTATGGCCCAGATTTAAAATTTCTTTTTGGCAGTACTTGCTAATTTTCTGGTTTTTCTGTCAAAAACCAGCAGCATATACTTTTCTAAATATTTAAAAACTATTCTTTTCAGAAAACTGATTGCGGTTAATGAAAAATAACAACGAGGATAAAATGAAAGAGAAGATTAGCAAGCTGATTTTCGGATCTGGTTTTGACTTTTCAAAGAGTTTCAAACTTTTGGTAAACAGTTAAAAATTCAGATCTACGGCAAAATACTGATTTTTATAAAAACTCAGCGAACTAAAGATTTGTAACTAGGCCAGATCTATGGATCTCAGAAGAAAATTTTCAATTTGGAGCACTTTTGCAAAATTTCGGATTTTTAACAAAAAGTTCGAGATTGCAAACAGGCGGTGATTTTTCTGATTTTTTCTGTTTTTCTATCTTACCACCATTATAGATCTGATAGATCTGTTCGATCCCCCAGCGGAGTCACCAAAAACTGTTGGTCCGAAAATCTATCGCTTTGACAGATCTATGGATAGACGAGCCAACAGTGTGCAGGGCATAGCCCCTCTTTGAGTCAGCAAAGCGAAACTGGTTTATTGCTATTCTACTAGCAGGAATCTATGCAAGTCTCATAGATTCTACCTTCGGGGGTTTGAGATCTCATCCCAATAGTGGTGTTTCCTATTGCGAAAAGAAAGGAAAGGAAGAGGGGATGAAGAAAGAGCAGGTCCGAAGGAAGAAAAGAAATGAATTCCAAAGCAGAAAGGTCAGAAGATTTATGTTTTGGGATTGGTAGTAAACAGAGCCAAACCTACTTGCATAAACAAACAAAGCAATACTGATGATGAATAAATGACAAAAAAGTAGATATGAATCTAACAGAATAAACACATACAGATCTAACATAAGAAAGGTCTGATGCATAACACAGCTATTCAGCACAAAGTCTCAATATTTGTATTACTGTTTTCTTCTGTTACAAGAAAGCTCAAAGTCTTTTTTCTTCACTTCTATTTTTCATCTGAAAGATATTCATCCATCCCACAATACAACAAGTATTGGGGTATATATAGAAGAAGGAGAGAAAAGAAGGCCAAAAAGGAGCCAACAACTATTTACAAAGATATTTACAAAATATCTAAATGTCATGTTGACTTTTTACAACTTGATGGATGACATCATCCCATGATGCAACATGGATGACATCATCGTTTGTATCAACATACTCCAGATATTTCCAAAAAGAAAGACAAAGAAGAGAAAGAGAAGAAGAAGAAGAAGAAGCAGCTATTCGTCATCGTCATCCTGTGGCCGAAAGGGGGTGGACGGCTTTTGTTGCTGCTCAGGTGACGAGATATGGAACTGAGAGCGGTATTCCATGAACTTGTTGATTATTGGCCCTAGTTGATCCTGGGAAGGATCCTTGTGCCGCTCACTAATCACCTCACAAGTCTCCCGCTCATCTATGAGCTTCTCTGGGAGTTTGGAATAGTCCTTTTCCACCTCAATGAGGAACCCGATGAAGTCCCTACAGGCTAGTAGGTTGTTGATAGACTCTGTGTCAAATGTGACCTCTGGCCCCGTTCCTTGAGAAGTGATCTCCTTGAAGATCCGGGTGGTTTCATCATCTTTCCTTAAAGTGAAGGAAGGAGTAAGTAACCCTGGCGACATATTAAGAACAATCCGTTCCATTTGGTGCATCGCATCCAGGGCTTCTTCCTTGACTTTATCAATCTTTTCTAGAATAAATTCTAGCTGATCCACCCGGTAGTCCAGAGTGGACATGATTTTGTTGAGGGCCCTTGGATGGCCGAAAACACCGAACTTGACCAGATCTTCGACTGAACAGTCGAACATTTGTTGGAAGGTCTCGTGCTGCAGTCTGGCATGTTCCAGCTCTTCTGATATGGGCCCTGCTAATGCTTGGAGCTCTTTATTCGCCTTACTGATGTTCAGGTACAAGTCAGAGAACTCGGCGATCACTTTTTCCATTGTCTTTGAGGATTTGGCTCCTCCAAGTGGAAACAACCATACCCTGCTCACCGATCTTGGCATACTCATTAATTTTCTCCTGGCTGAGAAGCTCAGGAGTTTCGGCGGCAGTTGTGGGAGGCACACTACCCATCTTCTGTAAGGCTTGGAGCAGATATTTGTTTTGCTCCTTCAGTTGCCTTTTCTCTTCCTTTATCTCTTTAAGCTTCTTGCAGAGGGCGTCAACTGTAGAAAGAGCCTCCCCCTGAAGACTTTCAGAAGATGTCCCCATTGTGACTTGGGTCACAGTAAAATCTGTCGGAGACAGATCCTTTTTCTCTTTGAGGGGATTGGGGTATGCGATTTCCATAACTCTCTCTCCTACAGCACTTTGAGAGAAGCATGTGACAGGCTTCTGCTTCTTCGCCCCCTTAGATGGGATCACGGAAAAGTCCATCGGAGCGAATGGGAACTTTCCTCTTTTGCTGACTTAGCTGCTGAGAGATCCAAGCTGGACCCATGGTAGAAGGACCGGAAACAGAGGAGGGGGCAGCTGCAGTAGTAGAGGGGAAAAACATGGAGACACGTGGCGGCGGCATTGAGAGAATAGCCGAAGAAGTGCCCACGGAAGGAAGGGAAACTGCAGCTGCGGAAGACATAGGAAGGGAAGGGAGCTCGGAGATGAGGGAAGAAATGGAGGAGGACAGATCAGCGAGGGAAGAGAAGATAGACGAAGAGGCGAGGGGAACAGTAGAAGAAGAAGGGGGAGAGGACACGACCAAAGGGATGGTCGCCTGAGTCACTCGAGGAGGGGAAGGATAGAGAAGAAGAAAGGATAGAAGAGACCTCAGTTGTTGTAGCAATGCCGACATCCTGAGTGGATGGGCCAATGGGAATATCCTCTTCTGCTTCTTTCTCTGGTGTGACCAGAGTTATTACCTGCTCAGGTGCCGCGGAAGGAGGACTCTCAGGGGCTTCTTCCTGAATGGTGCTGGATTCACCTTCTACGCCTTTGCCCTTGCCTTTAGGCTGCTGTTTGGATCGTGGAGGTGCGTTACCCAATGGGGAGGTTGTGAAATCAACCCCGAGGTAGATTAGTCCGTTCATCTGATACCAATGCTCTATCCTACGCAGAGTCTCCTTGACCCTCTCCTCGATTGTTTGAGGGGCCTTAGTTCTATCAATGGCCGGAAAGGGCCAATTGTCCCCATCTGTGTCAGTATATACCTTGTCTATTTCATCTTCCATAGTTTGGAATCCTTTGGGGACAATGGCTATCCCATATTGGATGATTTCTGCCAATACTAGGTGAGAATGATCCTTTCTCCTGAGCTCTACCTCATGGATGACGTCAATGTAAATGTCCTCGATCTGAGGGACGTGGATTGGGTCAAGTTTCGCCCTTGGCAGACAGCTCCTTGGGTTGAAGGTAGGCCTGGCTGGGAAGTCATGTTTCAAATTGAGTAACTCCAGCTCTGCGAACATTTCCTTCGCCTTGTGGTGGGTAGAGCATGTATATCGGCCCACTGTGAGGGGGAAAGGAGTTCCACCCTTATTTCTTTTCATGCATTTCTCGTGGTATGTGATCAGCTGCCTTGACAGCTCCAGCAGAATCAGTTTAGGTCCAGCATACCTCGGTAGCCTGGTTGGCTCTCCTAAAAAGTTGGCAGCCCTTAGATAGGTGAATGTGGGAAACTGGGTGAACAGGGCCCCCCATTTCTTAGTGGCTACTACTATGCTTTTGGTCGTGTGACCATAAGTCATATTCGGCCTCAATAGGCAGATGATGTGATAGAAAAACACATCGTTAATTTTTGTGAATTGGGAGATGCTATTCTCCAGCCTCAATTCCGGGTAGTACTCGTATATCTTGACCTGAGGCCAAACTCCACTCTGCGTCAGGCCTGGATAGTCCCTCTCTGATGCTGCAGCGTAGACCACATAGGAGTTCATATAGAATATCCCCATTGTGCTAAATTGTTGTAGCTGATCAGAGATTTTGCTGCTTATAATTTCTCCCCAGCAAAAGCGCTAATCAGGCATATTCTTGTTCATGGTCTCTAAGTACCGCAACATCCATTTATGGAAATGATGGGCGTCAAGAAGCCCGAAGACCCTGCTTAGGAACGTAATGGTGTCACTGAGCTCCTCTGAGAAGTCACTGTGGTGGATGATTTGGGGCCACCGGGTTACTACCTATTTGTTTTTCAAGTAAAACTCATTCATTAGTTACATACACTGATCTGCATTGTCATCCCAGGCCTTAATGCAATCTGCTTGACTGACGGCCACAAAGTGCCGGTGGTGAGGTATGCCGAGTATTATCTCAAAGTGACGGGCAGTGAGGTCAATGACTACCTCACCCTTGCTGTTTACGACACACCTTGTGTCTTTGTTGTAACATTGGGCAATCACCATCAAGAATTCATTGTTGACGGCGCTGACTGGAATTCCACCGGTGAAGTGCAGGGCACTGCCTATCATTTTGTCCATCCATGGACTCCTTGTGAATTTCTGAGTTCTAGCCCAGAATTCCTCCATATCAATATGTCCCAATTCTGAGTCTCTGACGTCCAGGCTACACTCGGCCTGGGAATCGGGCATTCTGACCCTTTGATATTTATATTTCATCTCTTCTTCTGTAATTTTGGCCTTTCCTTTGGATTTGGTAGGTCTCTTGCTGGATGTTGACATATGTTCTTCCAAGTTGATTTGCCGATCTGCATGAAGAAGAAGCGAGACCCAACGCAGAAAGGTTGTATCAGTCATTTGATTTTCCATTGAAGTGTTAACAGAAGAAAGAGTTAGTTATTTGGAGGCTCAGGGCGCATGGCGCATGAAAACTGCAGCTTATAGGGCTAAATAGGTAAGGTGCACGGGGAAAGGGTGTTGCAAGGGTTAAACTGGCGCCAAAGGCACATGACACATGAAAACTGCAGGGTGCATTTTACAAAAGGGCGCATGAAAACATCGTGTTGCACGGAGACAGGATGCGCCAAAGGTGCATAGATTTTTCATGTTGCATTGGGATTTGGTGCGCCCTTTGGTGCATGTATGGTTTGTGTAACATAAAATTTTCATGCGCCAAAGGGAACATGGCGCAGTGCACGAAGGGTCTACACAACATGATCTTGATGGAAGGAGGGATGCACCTGCACCTTCAAAGCCTTGTACTTAGCGCGAATAAAGCTGATGTTGCACAGATGCTGGGTGTGCCATAGGCATGGATTTATGTGATGCAACAAGGAAGCTTGATGTGCCATAGAGGGTGCAAGACTAGTGCTTGCAGCATATGAAGGAGACGCGCCTTGAGGGCACAAAATTTTATGATGTAGCAGGCAAGATAGGTGCGCCATTAGCATGGATCTTAGTCATGTTGCAGGGGTGACAGATGCGCCGAAGGAAAACAGTGAACTTAATCACCCTCAGAGGGGTCTTTACATGGTTCAGATTCTCTTTCTCCTCTTTTCCTCTTTTGAAAGGTTACTTGGGTAATGAAATGGTTTAAACTAGAAGGGTTACAAACCATTGTTTCAGGATAACATCCTCTACCAGCAGATCTGGAAAGAGGGGGAGGAAAATAAGGAAAGAAAACACGGGGGGAGGGCTAGCTCAACACATGCATTTCAAAAACCAAACCAGCAAGCACAAAGAACCAGAAAGCAAATCACATGGAAGAGACAAGAACACTTACCCAGATAAATAGTGAGAATCTTGCAAACGGGTCCACAACGTGCTAAAAATGACAGGGCAGGGGCTGACAGGCTCAGAGAATAGAAATCACGTGTTTTGCGTCTGGTGATAATGACATTTGTGGGCGCGCAAATGCATATATATAGGTGAGCTAGTCATAAATGCGCCACCAACTTTATAAAGGGTGCATGAAAATTACTGTCGACATAGGAAAGTATGCGCCCTTTGGCGCACCAAAGCATTTTCCAGCATGAAACTAAGCGCGCCTTTGGCACACCAAAAGTTGTGTTGTCATGAGATTATGTGCGCCCTTTGGCGCACCGAAAAGTGGCGCAACAAAAGTTGTGCTAACATGAAGGCGCATGCGCCTTGGCGCACGCAGAGAAGACTCAACATACAAGGCGCACCAAAAGGCGTGTTGACACTGAAAAATATGCGCCAAAGGCTTTAAAGGGGGTGCACCAAAAGTTGGTGTTACATAGTCATTCCATGCGCCCAGCCAAAAAAGACCAAAAAGACTAAGTTCGAAAAACCAGATTTCCCAGGAAGGGATTTTGCAACGTTTCGAACGCAAGGGATCCCTAACGAGGGATCGAAACAAAATTTTCGGTATGGTTATCGGTAAAATTTCCCTTGTCAGTTTTACGGGATAACAAAATACAAACACATAAGTAACAAATATTTATTTCCATTCCTTTCAAAGCTAAACAAATACATTTTATGCATTCAGCATACTTGATACAATACTCAACGGAAGAATAACATCTTTCCTCATATAGTACATTTAGAAAATCAAGCTATAATTCAACATAAAATCAAATTTAAATAATCTGATCATCCTATCAGATCTGCGTGCTTTTACCACTTACGGCAACCATTTACAAAAATTGTCAACATGGGTCAGTTCGATGAACTGAGCATGATAAGCACTAACTCTTAAAATTGCAATGCATCAATTGTTTTCATTAAACACCCTGTTTAAATGAGATCAAAACACCAAACAAGTAAACACATTTCAGACTATGCTTTTGTAAAACAACATGACTATAAACATGTAGCTCATATTATAGTCACTAAATAGTCACATATACCTTTCAAATATTGCATCAAAACGTTAGAGACCAAGAAGACAAATACGTCTAACCAACTATCCATCTGAATCCCAAGGACAACAACATCAGACGGACTAATATATTCAACATAATAAATGAATAACCTTTCATGATTCCATCAGCATGATAGAACAATTCCAAAAGTTAGATAAACAATTATATCAACCTATACTTCATAACAGAAGAGAAATAAACGAGTCATACATATTTCCTTCAGAACTAGCTCATGACTGTACTGTCTTTCCAAGAGCAAAGCATTCACCTTAAACACATGTAAATAAATCAGACGAGACCACCCAAGCACTACTGTTTTGTTAAGGTTTAAAATATAAAAAACTACAGTACAGTAGCTATCATGCCAAACAGTGATGACTATCTACCAAACAAACTCTGCATGACCTCCCACACGAAGCGATAAACAAGAAGATATTCACTGCCATTGCCTGTTGAGGTGCAGTCGACAACTCCTAAGTTCAATAAAGCTCAAGAATAGATATCCTTGCAACAGAAGACGTAAACACGCGAACAATCCCTTACATCAACCTACAGCCGATTCTAGTCCCTACTAAACACTGTAAGGCTTTCGACCTAAGGTCGAAATCAAAGAACTTCTATTTTATCGCAGTTAACAATAGACTCCATGGCATTAAGCAATTGATGTTTCCCTAAGACTATGCAGAGATAATCATACAAAATTCCTGCAACATGCATAGCCTCATCTAACTGGAATAATCAGAAAGGAAACATAACCTACCGTATTCACATCTGGACGCATTCAGAGTTTGAAGTATGGTATTCACGACCCACTTTTACAGAGCCAAGACACATGATATCAATCTATACTCAAGGAACCCCAACAGTGTCAAAAACAACAGTGTACCAAATTAGGCTTAATTAGAGGAAGATATAATGGTTACCCGTAAAGGATTTAACTTAATCCGAACAACAGTAAACAAGATAAATAATAGTTAATGATTCCAACTGTGCCAACAATGGTAAACATTCAAAATCAGGCTTATACAAAAGCTAAATACTGATTTCGCAACAAGGAATCCAACTGAGCCTCTTCAATATTTTTCGCTCAAGCTTACACAGAAAGGAAACGTAAAAATACACCCAAAGAGTCTGTACCGAAAATTCATTAATAAAAAAACAGAGGTCGCATTACGTGTTACTCCTTCAAGACTCTGAAAAAATCAAATTACCAATATTTAAAGATATATAGTTTCAACAGTGGTCCATAATATACGAATCATTCAATGTACTCCACAGAGTCATTTTGAATACAATAAATATAATGCAACTATCATCGAGTTAAATCCCATAATTGCAACACAGGGGATGGAGAAACAACTTCTACAGGGTCGCAATAAATACTGAAACACAGTCAGTTCTCCATTCACATAACCTAAATATCATAGCGAACCCCTAAAAGATTCAGTAACCACCACCCATAATATACTCGACAGAACTTACAAGGAAGTCGAGTTATACTGAACATTCAATCAAAATTCCAATAGTATCTTTTCCGACAAGTATCGACAACAGGCATCAACGACAAGTATCAACTGTAGCCTGAACACAACAAGGGAACAATACTTGGGTTCTCACAGAGCAGGTCAAGTATCTTTCAAGCATACATTTCATAGACTTACGCCTGAATGCAAAACACAATAAAATAGAGCAACAATTCAAAATACAATACACACCCATCAGTGGTTAAACTTGAAAAATCGAACAGCAAGAAGATACAGTAACAAAATCACCCGAAGCTACCATAAAAATCATCTAAACCCATAAATCATCTGAACAGAGTTGTTCTAATGAAATCACTTGAAAGAAAGAAACATTTTAAAAGGTTAGGGCCTAACATGCCTGGTTATTTGCTTAAAATTTCGAAGCAGACCACTGAAAGAGCTCGAACCTTCTCCTCCTTTTCCAAGTTAGATCCACCAAAAAAAATTTATTATTTCCATGACTTATAAATTTTCCTTGCCAAAGAAAAGAGCTAGTTATGCTCATACTTGCCATGCAACACCAAGTAGACTGGTGCGAAGAACCAGTGATTAGATAGAGGGAAAACTGGAGCGCTTGAAAAACTGAACAAACCATTAACTTTCCATTTTGCATGCCTTCCCTTGAAACCCGAGCTCGAAGACCGAGTTCATAAATGGCATTTACTCCAAATTTCCCACTAAATTTCCATTGCCACCGACCGCCATAGTTGGCGATGGATAAAACCAGTTCGAAGACCATTTCCAACTTTGGTGACCTGCCACGTCGGCTCTAGCTAGCCGTTTAAAAACTTCCACCAATTTACCTGTCCTTCATACTTATCCATACATTTAATGACATAGAAACTGCCGCCCATGGTTCGCACCCTTCCATAGGTCCCCTTCTTCCTTGTTCAATAGTTAGGTTAGTAACTTAGGTTAGGATTTAGGATAACACCTAGTCTAACCTCTTAGCACATAGATACTAACTTAGAACATTAGCTCTTAGCCTAGGTCTAGGTTAGATTAACACTAATCTAACCCCTAGGTTAAGTTTAGTTCTAGGTTACTAACCTTAATAAATCTAGTTAGGTCTAACATTTCATATGCTCAGAAAAAGAACCTACAACATACATTCACGAACAGGGTTCACTCCTGTACTGCCAAATGGCTATTGAATTATATGTAACTGAATTATTACCTGGTCCACGATCAAGACCTTCCAGATATATTACGATATCAGGAACCAATTCATTTAACACGATCAGCCTGAGTTATACTCCGGAACAGCTTATTCAATGTATCCAGACCTTGCAACCTGCGTAAGGTCTATAATTTTAATTCTTCACGAATAAACTTAAAGCATCAGTTGGATCAATACCACTGATCCAAGGCTAGGTCTTATAGATGGATAACTCCATAATTTGTTCTGTGATCAGATTAAACTCAGGTGCAAAATAAAAGAAATAAAAGATTCCAATCACATTCTGACTCAGTCAAAGATCTGCAATCTCAAGGAAGATACAGTCCATATCAAGCATGACTTCTCAATCAAAGGAACACATCCTTTTTATAAAATAAATCACATATCAACACTTTTATGCTCAGGAGGAAGTAACAATAGTTCAGGGTGTTACATGCTTCCCTCCTAAAAAGATTCATCATCCCGATGATTACATATTCAATTAACCTTCAGGTCAACCAATTTATTAGTTCACAAAACAATGCGACTATTTTCCAACTTGAATAGTTCCAGAAATCAATGTCACAACACATTTTATTCAGCTTCATAAATACTTAAAAAAAATAAGTTCATAAAAGAATTTTTTGTCAACAGATTTCATTCTGTTGAAAAAGAGAAGGAAAAGCAATTTTCATCTCTTCCAGATTTTCCCAAGTTGCACTTTCTTCGTTAAACTAGTCCCACTGGACCTTACATTGTTGTATTTCACGATTTATTAAATGCAATTGGTGAGTTTCCAGCACTCGTGTGGGTTTAACCACGATTATTCCTGGGTATTGGACCTGCAAGGAATTCCAATTTAAAACATGTGACAGATCTGAAGCGTATTTCTTAAACAAAGAAATATGGAAAACATCATGCATGTGAGATAAAGTAGGTGGTAATGCTAAATGATAAGCTACAAGATTGATTATTTCGACAATTTCAAAAGGTCCCACGAATCGAGGTGAAAACTTGGCAGCCTTGCCAAAAGTTATAGAACTCTTTCTGGGTTTAACACGAAGAAAAACCTTCTCACCAAGCACAAACCTTTGATCAACCCGCTTAAGGTTAGCATAGCTCTTCTGTCTATCCGTTGCTTCCTTTAATCGTTCACGAATCAGCTTAACTTGCTGTTCCATTTCTGTGAGAATCTCTGGTCCAATTACCACTCTATTGGTCCGAAAATCTGTCACCTAGATAGATCTATGGATAGATGAGCCAACAGTGTGCAGGGCTTAGCCCCTCTTTGAGTCAACAAAGCGAAACTGGTTTATTGCTATTCTACCAGCAGTAATCTATGCAAGTCTCATAGATTCTGCCTTCGGGGGTTTGGGATCTCATCCCAGTAGAGTGTTTCAGGCTGCGAAAAGAAAGGAATGAAAGAGGGAAAAAAGAAAGAACAGATCCGAAGGAAGAAAAGAAATGAATTCCAAAGCAGAAAGGTCAGAAGATTTATGTTTTTGGGTTGGTAGTAAACAGAGCCAATCCTACTTGCATAAATAAACAAAGCAATACTAATGAGCAACTGACAGAAAAATAGGTATGAATCCAACAGATTAAACACACACAGATCTAATGTAAGAAAGATCTAATGCATAACACAGCTATTGAGCACAAAGTCTTAATATTTGTATTACTGTTTTCTTCTGTTACAAGAAATCTCAAAGTCTTTCTCTCCTCACTTCTATTTTCATCTAAAAAATGTTCACCCCAAATACAACAAGTATTCTAGTATTTATAGAAAAGAGGAGGAAAGAAGGCAAAAAGGAGCCAACCACCTATTTACAAAGATATTTACAAAATATCTAAAAGTCATGTTGACTTTTGACAACTTGATGGATGACATCATCCCATGATGCAACATGGATGATGTCATCATTTGTACCAACACACTTCAGATATTTCAACAAGAAAGTCGGAGAATAGAGAGAGGAAGAAGAAGAAGAAGAAGAAGAAGAAGAAGAAGGAGCAGCTACTCGTCGTCATCATCCTGTGGCCGAAAGGGGGTTGCCTGCTTCTGATGCTGCTCAGGAGATGAAATATGGAACTGAGCGCGGTATTCCAAAAACTTGCTAATCATTGGCCCAAATTGATCCTGAGAAGGATCCTTGTGCAGTTCGCTGATTGCCTCACAAGTTTCCCGCTCATCTATGAGCTTCTCTGGGATTTTGGAATAATCCTTCTCCGCCTCAATGAGGAACCCGATGAAGTCCCTACAGGCCAGTAGGTTGTTGATAGATTCAGTGTCGAATGTGACCTCTGGCCCCGTTCCTTGAGAAGCGATTTCCTTGAAGATCCGGATAGTTTCACCAGCTGACCTAAAGGTGAAGGAAGGAGTCAGCAACCATGAAGACATGTTGAGAACAATTCGCTCCATTTGATGCATTGCATCTAGGGCCTCTTCCTTCACCTTGTCGATTTTCTCTAGAATAAATTCAAGCTGATCTATCCGATAGTCCAGAGTGGACATGGTTTTGTTGAGGTCCCTTGGATGGCCGAAGACACCGAACTTGACCAGATCTTCGACTGAACAGTCGAACATTTGTTGAAAGGTCTCGTGTTGGAGTCTAGCATGATCCAATTGTTCTGATATGGGCCCTGCTAATACTTGGAGCTCTTTGTTCATCTTTGCGATGTTCAGATACAAATTGACGAACTTAGTGATTACTCTTTCACTGTCCTTGAGGATCTGGCTCCTCCAAGCAGAAACGGCCATACCCTGCTCGCCAATCTTTGAATATTCATTGATTTTCTCCTGGCTAAGAAGCTCAGGAGTCTCGGTGGTAGTCGTGGGAGGTGCACTACCCATCTTCTGTAAGGCTTGGAGTAGATATTTGTTCTGCTCCTTTAGTAGCCTTTTTTCTTCTTTTGTTTCTTGAAGCTTCTGACAAAGGGCGTCGACTGCGGAAAGAGCTTCCCCCTGGAGACTTTCAAAAGACGTCCCCATTGTGACTTGGGTCACAGTAAAATCTACCGGAGACAGATCCTTTTTATCTTTGAGGGGATCGGGGTATGCAATTTCCATGATCCTCTCACCTGCAACACTTTTAGAGAAGCGTGCAACAGGCTTCAGCTTCTTTGTCCCTTTGGCTGGAATTACTGAAAAGTCCATCGGAGCGATGGGAACTTTCCTCTTTAGCTGGCTCAGCTGCTGAGAGATCCAGGCTGGTCCTATGGAAGAAGGACCAGAAACGGAGGAGGGGACAGCTGCAGTAAAAGAGGGGGAAAACGTGGAGACACGCGGCGGCGGCATTGAAAGAATAGCCGAAGAAGTGCCCACGAGAGGAAGGGAAACTGCAGCTGCAGAAGACATAGGAAGGGAAGGGAGCTCGAAGATGAGGGAAGAAATGGAAGAAGACAAATCAGCGAGGGAAGATAAGATAGACGAAGAGGCGGGGGAAAGAGTAGAAGAAGGGACAGAGGACACGACCAAAGGGGTGGTCATTTGAGTCACTCGAGGAGGGGAAGGAAGAGAAGAAGAAGGGATAGAAAGGACCTCTGTTGTTGTAGCAGTGCCGACATCCTGAGTGGATGGGCGTATGGGACTATCCTCTGCTGCTTCTTTCTCTGGCGAATCCAGAGTTATTACTTGTTCCGGCTCTGTGGAAGGAGGACTTTCAAGAGTTTCCTCTTGGGTGGTACTAGATTCACCTTCTGCACCTTTGCCTTTTAGCTGTTTCTTGGACCTTGGAGGTGCATTGCCCAATGGGGAGGTTGTGAAATCTACCCCGAGGTAGATCAGCCCGTTCATGCGGCACCAGTGCTCTGTTCTGTGCATAGTCTCCTTGACCCTCTCCTCAATTGTTTGAGGAGCATTGCTTCTGTCAATGGCCGGGAAGGGCCAATCATCCCCTTCCGTGTTATTATACACCTTTTCTACTTCATCTTCCGTAGTTTGGAAGCCTTTGGGGACAATGGCTACTCCGTATTGAATAATTTCCACCAATGCTAAGTGAGAATGATCCTTTCTTCTGAGTTCCACCTCGTGGATGACGTCAATGTAAATATCCTCACTTTGAGGGACGTGGATAGGATCAAGCTTAGCCCTTGGCAGGCAGCTCCTTGGGTCAAAGGTAGGCCTGGCTGGGAAGTCATGTTTCAAATTTAGCAACTCCAGCTCTGCGAACATTTCCTTCGCCTTGTGATGGGAGGAGCATGTGTACCGGCCCACTGTGAGGGGGAAAGGAGTTCTGCCCTTCTTTCTTTTGAGGCATTTCTCATGGTATGTGACCAGCTGCCTTGATAGCTCCAGTAGAATCAGCCTAGGTCCAGCATACCTCGGTAGCCTAGTTGGTTCACCCAAGAAGTTGACCGCCCTCAGATAGGTGAATGTAGGAAATTGGGTGAACAGAGCCCCCCAATTCTCCACGATTGACACAATGTTTTTGGTCGAGTGACCATGAGTCAGATTTGGCCTCAATAGGCAGATGATGTGATAAAAGAATGCATCATTGATTTTGGCGAATTGGGCGATGCTATTCTCCAGCCTCAATTCTGGATAATGCTCATATATTTTGACCTGAGGCCAAATTCCATTTCGTGCTAGGCCCAGATAATCCCTCCCTGACGCTGCAGCATAGACCACGTAGGAGTTCATATGGAATACTCCCGTTGTGCTGAACTGTTGTAGCTGCTCGGAAATGGTGCTGCTTATGATTTCCCCCCAGCAAAAGCGCTGATCGGGAAAATTTTTATTCATTGTCTCCAAGTACCTCAGCATCCATTTATGGAAGTAGTGGGCGTCAGAAACCCTGAAGACTCTGCTCAGGAAAGTGATAGTATCACTAAGTTCTTCTGAGAAATCACTGCGGTGGATGGTCTGGGGCCACCGGGTTACCACCTTGTTCTTTAATTATACCTCGTTCATCATTTGCATACACTGGTCTTCATTGTCTTCCCAGGCCTTGATGCACTCTTCTTGGCTGACAGCCACAAAGTGCTGGTGGTGAGGGATGCCAAGTATCATCTCAAAATGACGGGCAGTGAGGTTTATGACTACCTCGCCCTTGCTATTTTCGACACATCATGTGTCCTTGTTATAAGACTGAGTAATCACCATCATGAATTCGTTGTTAACTGTGCTGACGGGGATTCCTCCGGCGAAGTGCAGGGCACTACCTATTAATTTATTCATCCACGGACTCCTTGTAACCTTCTGAGTTCTAACCCAGAATTCTTCCATGTCAATGTGACCCAATTCTGAGTCTCTGACATCCATACTGCATTCAGCATGTGATTCGGGCATCCTGACCCTTTGATATTTGTATTTCATCTCTTCTTCAGTAAGCTTCGCCTTTCCTTTTGATTTGGTGGGCCTCCTACTGGATGTAGACATATGTTCTTCTAAGTTTATCTGCTGATCTGCATGAAGAAGAAGTGAGACCCAATCCGAAAAGGTCGAATTAGCTATTTGATCTTTCATTGGAAAGCTAGCAGAAGAAAGAGTTAGAGATTTTAAGGCTCAGGGCGCAGGGCGCATGAAGACTACAACTTGCAAGGCTAAAATAGATAAGGCGCACAGGAAATGCATATTACATTGAGATTTGGTGCCCCCTTTGGCGCATGGATGTATCGTGTAGCAAGGACTTTTCGTGCGCCAAAGGGATATGGCGCGGCGCACGAAGGGTTAACATAACATGATGTTGTTGTAGTCAGGGATGCGCCTGCGCCTCTATAGTTTCATACTTGCGAAAATATAACTCGTGTAACATGGGAGCTGGGTGCGCCGATTGGCGCATGAAAAAGGGATACAACATGGATGAACAATGTGCCAAAGGGGCGCGGGATTGGCACTTGTAGCACGCGACAGAGGAGCGCCTTGAGGGCGCATGAGTTCATGATGCAGCAGGCAGAAAGGGGGCGCCATTGGCGCGGGTTCAACACTTGTAACAAGGCGGGTACATGCGCCGAGGGGCGCAACTGTTTTTAGTGTAACAAGACGCGCCAGTGCGCCAATGTGAAAAACAGAGCCTCTCATTGCTCAACCCTTTTTCCTTCTTTCCTCCATTTCAAAGATTGCTTGGAGATATAAGGTTTCAGAAAAGAGATTTTCAGACCAAGTTCTTTCAAAACAACACCCTCTACCAGTAGATCTGGAAAGAGGGAGGGAAAGGAGGAGGAAAAGAAGAAAAAGACAAGGCAGCACAGGGGGGGCTAGCTCAACATATTTCTATTTAATCAAAACACCAACCAGCAAGCTAAAACTAGACCATGAAAGCACTAAAAACCGAAAGCACACAACGCATGAGGGAACAAGAAGATCCTCTTACCTGGATATATAGCAAAAAGTTTCAATGGGTCCACAGGGTGATGAAAACGATGGAGCAGAGGATGACAAGTTCAGGACGATCACGTGCTCGATAAAAAGAATGAAAATGACATTGGGCGCGCACTGATATATATAGAAAAAATTGTCATCAATGCGGCAACCACTTTTGAAATGGCGCATGAAAGTCTCTTTCGAGAGGGGGAAGTGTGCGCCCTTTGGCGCACGAAAGTATTTGATAGCAGAAGATTGAGCGTGCCTTTGGCGCACCAAAAGCATTGTCGACATAAAGTTATGTGCGCCCTTTAGCGCACCAAAACATGGTGTTGCAATAATATTATGTGCGCCCTTTGGCGCACCAAAAGGTGGCGCAACAAGAGTTGTGTCAACACAGGCGCATGCGCCTTGGCGCACGCAAAAGAGTCTCAACACCCTTTGGCGCACTAAAAGATGTGTTAACATAAAAAACCATGCGCCAAAGGCTTTTAAGGGGGCGTATCAAAAGTTAGTGTTGCAAAGCAATTTCATGCGCCCAGCCAAAAAGGCTCAAAAAGGATTTAGTTCGAAAACCAGATTTCCTGGGAAGGGATTTTACAACGCTTCGAACGCGATGGATCCCTAACGAGGGATCGAAACAAAATTTTCGGTATGGTTATCGGTAAAATTGCCCTTGTCAATTTTACGGGATAACAGCTGGCTCTTTCTGGGGACTATCCCTGAGCGAACTCGGGGGTAGAGAATCCCAGATTTCATGTGCCTATCCATTGGGTAACAGAGTCAAAAATAAGGGGGACCAGAGGGAGAACAAAGGAAACACACAATAAACTGAAAGCAAACACACGACAAAAGAAAAAACACAACTTAAAGCAAACTGTACAAAGAAGAGAGCAAGCTCTACTTCCTGAAGATCTTCAGATGCTGCCCGCTATAGGGAAGCGGGAGCTCAGCTCCATCCAGTTATGAGAGATAGAAACTATTCTCTCCATTGAGTTGCTTGATTTTGAAGGGCCCTCTCCACAGGGAATCAAATTTTCCGTGCATGCCCTTTGGCTCTCTTCGCTTGTCCCACAAGAGGACGAGATCTCCTACTTGAAAATCTCTCTGCTTGGCCTTCTTATCGAAAAGCCTCTTAACTTGATTCTGATGTTCAGTGATCCTGTCGACCACTCTTACTCTCTTTTCTTCAAGTTCTGCCAGATACATAATTCTCTTTTCTAGAGAATTCTGGAAAGTTTCATCTTCAATCGCTCGTGCCAAGCGCAGAGCAGGAAGTTCCACAGAAATAGGAAGCTCGGCATCAGTGCCATATAACACTTGAAAAGGTGACATGCCGAGAGATCTCTTGGGAGTAATGCGGTCTGCCCACAAAGCATCGTACAAAGACTTGTGCCACATCCACTGATTTTCATCTACTAATTTCTGTATGATGGTCACCAAGTTCTTATTACTGGATTCCGCCTGACCATTTCCCTGAGGATAATAATCCGAGGCATGTGCTAAAGTTATTCCATATTCGTAACAAAAACTAATAACTTCTCGGGAGGAGAAGTTAGAAGCATTATCAACAACGATTTTGTTTGGAACACCGAACCTGACAATGATATTTTCCTTGATAAAATTGCAAACCACTTCAGAAGTGGCATGCTTGACAGGTATGGCTTCCACCCACTTGGTGAAGTAATCCGTTGCTGTAAGGACATAGCTATGTCCAGCACTCGATTGAGGATTGAGTGTGCCAATAAAATCAATTCCCCATTGCCTGAATGGTTCATTGATAATGACCGGCCTTAGGGGAAGGGCAGCTAACTTGGGCTTGCCGACGAATTGCTGACAGGGTTCACACTTTGCCACCCAGGTAGCCGCATCTTGAAAGAGCGTCGGCCAATAGTACCTGGCTCGAATGATCTTGTGTGCTGTCACAGAAGAAGAAAAATGGCCTCCATAGGCTGAATTGTGAAAACTTTCCAGCAGTTTTACTTGCTGGGGCTTGTCAACACATCGCAAAAAGATGCCATCTATCCCACGTTTATATAAGCTGTCATCCCAGATGACATATTTGGCCGCTCTGAGCTTTATAGTGTGCTTCTCCTTTGCAGTTAGGTGCATTGGGCATTCGCCGTAGGTAAGGAAGAAAGTGATGTCAGAGTACCACTCATCACTAGTTGCAACAAATAGAACCAGAGGCAGAGAATCAGGCTCTTTCTGCCGGTCCTGTGTTTCATCGGTGTAGTCCCCCCTTTCATCAGGATTTTCTGAATCCTTGTTCTTAGCCATTAGCTGACACAGGCCCTTGCCCCTTACCAGCTTGGTTGGTTTAATATCCAGGTCATATTCCTGGACCTTTGCGATCCAATTCCCTCTCAAACTTCCTAACTCCTGCTGAGTTAGAATTGATTTCACTGCTGTGTCCGGAACCAGCACCACCGTATGTGAGTTTAGAATATAATACCTGAAATTCTTCACTGCTTTGACAACGGCAAAGACATGCTTTTCCAGCTGAGTCATTTTCAGTTCGTGAGGCTTGAGAGGAGAACTCATGAATGCGATTGGAGATTCAACATCCTCCGAGTTCTTTTACATTAAGATTGTGGACACAGTATGTTCGGATGCGTAACTATACATGATGAAGTCTTTGGAGAAATCTGGACATACCAAGACTGGTGCATGAGCAACAGAAGATTTTATTTCTTCAAATGACCCTTTCCCCTCTTCACTCCATCTGAAAGTTGGTGACCCCTTCATCATGTTCAATATGTGACGGGTCTTCTCAGCAAAATCAGGAACAAAACGCCTGAGAAAATTCACCTTTCCAAAGAAAGAATGAACACCAGTCTTGCTTGTAGGCAGAGTAGGGCTTTGGATAGCCTTAACTCTTTCGGCATCAATCTTTGTTCCTTCTTTGCTAACCACATGGCCTAGCAACTTCCCTTCCATGACTCCAAAAACTGACTTTTTTGGGTTAAGGGAAATCCCATGTTCTTGGCACCTGGCCAATACTTGTTCCAAATGATCACAATGATCATTTCATTTTTTAGAGAACACGGTTAAGTCATCTAGGTAAACCACGATGAATTTTCCCATCATGCCTTTGAATGCAAAGTCCATGGCCCGCTGAAAAGTGGCACCAGCATTAGTTAGGCCGAAAGGCATCCTGCTATAGGCAAATGTACCCCAGGGAGTAGTGAATGCTGTTTTAAACTGATCTTCAGGTGAAACTTCGATCTGATTGTAACCTGAAAAACCGTCGAGCATGGACAGCATTTCTGATCCAGTTACTACTTGCAGAACTTGATCCATTATTGGAAGAGGGTAGTTGTCTTTCAGCGAAGCTTGATTCAAGTTTCAGAAGTCTACGCATATGCATATCTCGCCATTTTTCTTGCGCACTGGCACAATATTTGCTACCCAAGTACTGTGATGGATAGGGAAAATGATTCTTGCATCCAACATCTTCTAAATTTCGGCCTGGATGGTGCCCGAAATCTTGGGATTATAGTGCCTCTGCTTCTGGCGGAAGGCTTTGACATCGTCTTTCAACGGAATATCGTGCTGAACGTCCTTTGGCTTGAAGGACTTTAAATCGGCATAGGACCATGCCAATACATCCATATATTTTTTTAGCAACTTGAAAAATTTCTGCTTTTCTTCTGGCATGCAACATTTCCCGATGTTCACAAATTGCGGATGTGCTTCCGAACCTAAATTGACTGGTTCGGTCTCTGGGGATGAGTCAGGATCATCCCGCCTCTTCTTTTTCACAAAACGGTCATGCCTGTCAAACAGACGCTCCAGAGAAACCAAGCTCTTTGGAATTTTATTTCCCTTGAGCTGACATATGCCATCGTTCTCCTTTGTTTCGTGGTTTTGACCGTTGATTGATTCACGGCATGTAGAGGTGGATCCTTCGAAATACAACTCTTCAAAATTTTCTGATTTTTCCAGAAAGGCAATGAGTTGATTATCAGTGTTGAATACTTGCCAATGTTGAGAGTTGTCTGGTACGCTCGGGAAGAAAACCACCTCAATGGTGTATTTGTTTGTTTTCAAACCTAGGTGTGGGAGCATGAGAGATGCTGAAACGGCCAACGAATCAGCCATGTCATTTTGGGCTCTAGGAATCGCCTCTATTGAAAAAGCATCAAATTCTTCGATGCTGTCCCATACTGCATTACGGTAGTGCCTGAGCCTTTCATTTTTCACTTGGTAAATCCTTTTGACCTGATTTACAACTAGCTCGGCATCACCTTGTAATTTTAGATTTTTTATTCCTCTTTCTCTTGCGGCTTGCATACCAAGTAAGAGAGACTCATACTCAACAGTATTGTTAGTGTTGAAAAACTGCAATTTGAAAGAGAGAGGAATGACTTCCTCTTCAGGAGATATCAGCACGGCCCTAGCGCCACATCCACCAGTTGCGCAGTTGCCATCGAATTGCAATGTCCAGATCTTATTAAGATCTCCTTCTTGAACGAGGACAGCCCCTTTATCAGGCTCGGTAGATAAGAAGTAATTCCCCATCCCTGATGATTCAAAAAGGATTTGAGCTTTGGGGTCTTCAGAGCTAGTGACCAAGTACTTCTTTTGGGATTTCGGCTCCAAATTTTGCATTACGCCTTTGACTGGAATTCTAGCTTTGGACCAGTCCATATGAATTTCTCCACCAACTTCGCTGTAAAAACTCCTTCCCAGCAAAATTCCATAGGCTGCCGGAATGTCAGCAATGAGGACTGTTATTTTTACTCTTTTATCCGGGAAAGCTGCAAATGCAAATTGTGCGTCCTTGATTTGGCCAACCAACGGAACTTGCTTAGTTTCCAAGGAATAACACCTGCCGAAAGGTTTGGTAAGAGTGAGGCCCAAAGCATGGGCGACTTTTGCCGGCATGACGTTGTCAGAAGCCCCGGAATCAATTATGCAATTGCTCAGCTTGTGACCATTGATCAGGAGAGAGAGATAGAAAGGTTCTATCTTGCCTGACGCTGACGTTGAAGCAACATTTATATGGGATTCAGGGGGAGGGGAAAGGATTCCTTTTGGGGAAGCTTGATTAGATGTAACAGCTTGGCTCTGAATGTATTTGGTTAATCTTACAAGCTGTTTGGGATTTGACTGAAGGTACTCAGCTTCAGACATTTGGATCTTGGTCTTTTTTGCATGATCTATGATATTAAATGCGGCCAAGGGTTGCGCTGGGGAGGGAATGAGTCCCTCGCTTTGTGATGGTGGAACAGGGCTATTGATCTTGATAGGAATATGAGGGGGCTGATTTGGAGGAGAGATGGGGGGAAAAGATTTCTTTGTAAAAGATTTGCCAGGGAGTTGAGTAGGAAGAGGATTACTTCTTTTAGCAATGATCGGAGGCGCGTTTGACACGGCCTTCTCTTGCTGGACATGAGTAGTAACTTCTGCTTCTTTTCCTTGCGAGCGGGTAAAAACAGCATATGATTGTCCACTTGCATAGCCTTGAGTACCCTCCTCTTCATCATATTCTTCCTCATCAAATTCCATGTATCCAATAGTAGAGTCGCCAGTCGGCTCACCGACATCTTGATCATCTTCGCCTTGAGACGAAGGTTATTCATAGTACTACTCTTCTTCTTCAATTTCAGCCAGAGTGTTGACCGGAGGAGCCTCGAGCGCCAACCGTGGAGCAGCTGCAGGCAAGCGTGGCCTTTGTGAAGCATTGTTAGGAACAAAATTCCTCCGCGGGATATCCTGGTATGAGGAACTGGGAGAGGCCTAGGCGAACTACTTCTTTAGTGCAAGTAAGTCATTCGCCATCTTTTGAAAGGCTGGATCAGACGAAGTAGTGGGCGAAGGGCCCAAAGACTTAGGCTTTGCTGATTCCTTTTTTAATTCGCCAGATATTATCAGATTATCCTTTATGTGAATGGCAGTGGCTTGAGCGAGAATCAAGGTGGCAACCCGCTCTTAAAGGAGCAAGAAACTAACTTTTGAGCTCATGGCGTTTACGAAGAAACACTTTTGATTTTCCGGCGTTGGAAGCATGGCAACCGGGACACGGTTGATTAGTGCATTGAACCGGGCGATAAAATCGCGCATGGTCTCATTCGCCTCCTTCTTCAGGTGAGTGATTCGTGATAATAATGCAAATGCATCCTCTGAAGGCTTATACCTGTCTTCGAAAGGATCCCGCAAGGTTGCCCAACTGGTGATAGATCCGGCTGGCAAATGCTGAAACCATTCAGCTGCAGGCCCTTGAAGGGTTTCCAGAAAAAGGTGAACCGACACATCTTCATGAGTCACGTCCAATATACTACACGACATGATGAATGAAGATATGTGGGAATCCGTGCTTTGATTTCCGCTCCCGTCAAATTTAGGAAAATTCTTTCGATTTCCATGAGGGAGCGCATGAACTGGATGTGGTAAAGCCAAAGGACCCATCGCGTTACCCCATGGAACCGCCATTTGAAAAGCCGGAAAGAGGACACGAGCTGGAAGTGTAGTTCCGCTGAGTAGCAAGGCACTACAAAGGGACGTAGATGCTCCTTGTAACAAACTTTTTCTTCGTGGAGGTGAGACGCTCCTGGATGACCGGCTAGCTGAGCTTAGCGCTGAAAAATGTGCCGGTGTTACGCTGAAATTGTGCCTCTGAAGCAGATCGAAAGTAGGATCAGCTTCTCCACGGGCTCTCCTGCTGCGCGTAAAAGGTTCACTTGCCAGTGTACCTTCCCGATTTGCGATATTATGGCGCAGATTCAAACCTTATTTTTGGTTGTACTTGCTGATTTTCTGGTTTTTCTAACAAAAACCAGCAGCAAATACTTTTCTGAATATTCAAAATTATCCTCTTCAGAAAACCGATTGTGGTTAAATGACAGATGACAATGAGGATAAAAATGGCAGGGAAGATAGTAAGCTGATTTTTGGATCTGATTTTGACTTTTTCCAGAGAGTTTCAAACTTTTTGCAAACAGTCAAAAACTCATATCTATGGTAGAATACTGATTTTTTTTTAAAAACTCAGCGAACTAAAGATCTTTAACAGGACCAGATCTATGACTCTCAGAAGAAAATTTTTCGATTTGAGCGCTTTTGCAATTTTTTTGGATTTTTACAAAAAGTTCAGGTTTGCAAACAGGCAGCAATCTGCTGATTTTTTCTGATTTTTTATCTTACTACCAGCATAGATCTGACAGATCTATTCGTTCCCCAGTAGAGTCACCAAAAACTGTTGGTCCAAAAATCTGTCGCCTGGACAGATCTATGGATAGACGAGCAAACAGTGTGCAGGGCTTAGCCCCTCTTTGAGTCAGCAAAGCGAAACTGGTTTATTGCTATTCTACCAGCAGGAATCTATGCAAGTCTCACAGATTCTGCCTTCGGGGGTTTGGGATCTCATCCCAGTAGAGTGTTTCAGGCTGCGAAAAGAAAGGAATGAAAGAGGGAAAAAAGAAAGAACAGATCCGAAGGAAGAAAAGAAATGAATTCCAAAGCAGAAAGGTCAGAAGATTTATGTTTTTGGGTTGGTAGTAAACAGAGCCAATCCTACTTGCATAAATAAACAAAGCAATACTGATGAGCAAATGACAGAAAAATAGGTATGAATCCAACAAATTAAACACACACAGATCTAATGTAAGAAAGATCTAATGCATAACACAGCTATTGAGCACAAAGTCTTAATATTTTTATTACTGTTTTCTTCTATTACAAGAAAGCTCAAAGTCTTTCTCTCCTCACTTCTATTTTCATCTAAAAAATGTTCACCCCGAATACAACAAGTATTCTAGTATTTATAGAAGAAGAGGAGAGAAAGAAGACAAAAAGGAGCCAACCACCTATTTACAAAGATATTTACAAAATATCTAAAATTCATGTTGACTTTTGACAACTTGATGGATGACATCATCCCATGATGCAACATGGATGATGTCATCATTTGTACCAACACACTTCAGATATTTCAACAAGAAAGTCAGAGAAAATAGAGAAGAAGAAGAAGAAGAAGAAGAAGAAGAAGCAGCTACTCGTCGTCATCATCCTGCGGCTGAAACGGGGTTGCCTGCTTCTGATGCTGCTCAGGAGATGAAATATGGAACTGAGTGCGGTATTCCAAAAACTTGCTAATCATTGGCCCAAATTGATCCTGAGAAGGATCCTTGTGCAGTTTGTTGATCGCCTCACAAGTTTCCCGCTCATCTATGAGCTTCTCTGGGAGTTTGGAATAATCCTTCTCCTCCTCAATGAGGAACCTGATGAAGTCCCTACAGGCCAGTAGGTTGTTGATAGATTCAGTGTCGAATGTGACCTTTGGGCCCCTTCCTTGAGAAGTGATCTCCTTAAAGATCCAGATAGTTTCACCAGCTGACCTAAAGGTGAAGGAAGGAGTGAGCAACCCTGAAGACATGTTGAGAACAATTCACTCCATTTGATGCATCACATGCAGGGCCTCTTCCTTCACCTTGTCGATCTTTCTCCAGAATAAATTCAAGCTGATCTATCTGATAGTCCAGAGTGGACATGGTTTTGTTGAGGGCCCTTGGATGGCCGAAGACACCGAACTTGACCAGATCTTCAACTGAACAGTCGAACATTTGTTGAAAGGTCTCATGTTGGAGTCTAGCATGATCCAACTCTTCTGATATGGGCCCTGCTAATACTTGGAGCTCTTTGTTCGTCTTTCCGATGTTCAGATACAAATTGATGATATTCAGTGATTACTCTTTCACTGTCCATGAGGATCTGGCTCCTCCAAGCAGAAATGGCCATACCCTGCTCACCAATCTTTGAATATTCATTGATTTTCTCCTGGTTGAGAAGCTCAGGAGTCTCGGCGGCAGTCGTGGGAGGTGCACTACCCATCTTCTGTAAGGCTTGGAGCAGATATTTGTTCTGCTCCTTCAGTAGCCTTTTTTCTTCTTTTGTTTCTTGAAGCTTCTGACAAAGGGCGTCGACTGCGGAAAGAGCTTCCCCCTGGAGACTTTCAGAAGACGTCCCCATTGTGACTTGGGTCACAGTAAAATCTGCCGGAGACAGATCCTTTTTCTCTTTGAGGGGATTGGGGTATGCAATTTCCATGATCCTCTCACCTGCAGCACTTTTAGAAAAGCGTGCAACAGGCTTCAGCTTCTTTGCCCCTTTGGCTGGAATTACTGAAAAGTGCATCGAAGCGATGGGAACTTTCCTCTTTTGCTGGCTCAGCTGCTGAGAGATCCATGCTGGTCCTATGGAAGAAGGACCAGAGACAAAAGAGGGGACAACTGCAATAGAAGAGGGGAAAAACGTGGAGACACGCGGAGGCGGCATTGAGAGAATAGTCGAAGAACTGCCCACGAGAGGAAGGGAAACCGCAGCTGCAGAAGACAAAGGAAGGGAAGGGAGCCTGGAAATGAGGGAAGAAATGGAGGAGGAAAGATCAGAGAGGGAGGAGAAGATAGACAAAGAGGCAGGGGAAAGAGTAGAAGAAGGGGTGGAGGACACGACCAAAGGGGTGGTCGTCTGAGTCACTCGAGGAGGGGAAGGAAGAGAAGAAGAAGGGACAGAAGGGACCTCTGTGGTTGTAGCGATGCCGACATCTTGAATGGATGGTCGTATGGGACTTGCCTCTGCTGCTTCTTTCTCTGGTGAATCCAGAGTTATTACCTGTTCTGGCGCTGTGGAAGGAGGATTCCCAGGGGCTTCTTCCTGAATGGTGCTAGGCTCACCTTCCACACCCTTGGCTTTTAGCTGCCTCTTGGACCTTGGAGGTGCATTGCCCAATGGGGAGGTTGTGAAATCTACCTCGAGGTAGATCAGCCTGTTCATGCGGCACCAGTGCTCTGTTCTGCACATAGTCTCCTTGACCCTCTCTTCAATTGTTTGAGGAGCCTTGCTTCTGTTAATGGCCAAGAAGGGCCAATCATCCCCTTTCGTGTCATTATACACCTTGTCTACTTCATCTTCCGTAGTCTGGAAGCCTTCGGGGACAATGGCCACTCCGTATTGGATGATTTCCGCCAATGGCAAGCGAGAGTGATCCTTTCTTCTGAGTTCCGCCTCATGGAGAACGTCAATGTAAATATCCTCAATTTGAGGGACATGGATCAGATCGAGCTTCGCTTTTGGCAGGAAGCTTCTTGGGTCGAAGGTACTCCTGGCTGGGAAGTCATGCTTCAAGTTGAGTAGCTCCAGTTCTGCGAACATTTCCTTTGCCTTATGGTGGGTGGAGCATGTGTATCGGCCCACTGTGAGGGGGAAAGGAGTTCCACCCTTCTTTCTTTTGAGGCACTTCTCATGGTATGTGACCAGCTGCCTTGACAGTTCTAGTAGAATCAGCTTAGGCCCGACATACCTTGGTAGCCTGGTTGGCTCTCCCAAAAAGTTGGCAGCCCTTAGATAGGTGAACGTGGGAAATTGGGTGAACAGGGCCCCCCATTTCTCTGTGACTGCCACTATGTTTTTGGTCGTCCGGCTATGAGTCATGTTTGGCCTCAGCAAGCAGATGACATGATAGAAGAATGCATCGTTAATTTTTGTGAAATGTTGGATGCTATTCTCCAGCCTCAGCTCTGGGTAGTAATCAAATATTTTGGCCTGAGGCCATACTCCACTTCGGTTCAACCCCGGATAATCCCTTGCCGACGCTGTAGCGTAGACTACATAGGAGTTCATATGGAACACTCCTGTTGTGGCGAACTGTTGTAGCTACTCAGAGATGGTGCTGCTTATTATTTCACCCCAGCAAAAGCGCTGATCGAGTAAATTTTTATTCATTGTCTCCAAGTACCTCAGCATCCATTTATGGAAGTAGTGGGCGTTGGAAAGCCCGAAGACTCTGCTCAGGAAAGTGATAGTGTCGCTGAGTTCTTCTGAGAAATCACTGCGGTGGATGACCTGGGGCCACCGGGTTACCACCTTCTTGTTCTTCAAGTATACCTCATTCATCAGCTGCATGCATTGGTCTTCGTTGTCTTCCCAGGCCTTGATGCATTCCTTTTGGCTAACGGCCACAAATTGTCGGTGATGAGGGATGCCTAGCATTATTTCAAAATGACGGGAAGTGAGGTTTATGACTACCTCGCCCTTGCTATTTTTGACACATCTTGTGTCTTTGTTGTAACATTGGGCAATCACCATCATGAACTCGTTGTTGATGGCACTGACGGGGATTCCTCCGGCGAATTGTAGGGCACTGCCTATCAGTTTGTCCATCCATGGACTTCTCGTAACCTTCTGAGTTCTAACCCAGAATTCCTCCATGTCAATGTGACCCAATTATGAGTCTCTGGCATCCATACTGCACTCAGCTTGTGATTCGGGCATCCTGACCCTCTGATATTTGTATTTCATCTCTTCTTCTGTCAGCTTAGCCTTTCCTCTTGGTTTGGTGGGTTTCTTGCTTGACGTAGACATGTGTTCTTTCGAACTCAGTTGCTGATCTGCATGAAGAAGAAGTGAGACCCAATCCAAAAAGGTTGAATTAGTCATTTGATCTTCCATTGGAATGCAAGCAGAAGAAAGAGTTAGGGATTTTAAGGCTTAGGGCGCAGGGCGCATGAGAAATGTAATTTGCAGGCCAAATAGATAAGGTGCACAGAAAAGGAGTGTTGCAGAGGCTAAACTGGCACCAAAGGCGCATGGCAAATGGATGTTGCAGATTGCATTTTATATAGGGCGCACAGGAAATGCGTGTTACATTGAGATTTGGTGCGCCCTTTGGCGCATGGGTGTATCGTGTAGCAATTACTTTTCGTGTGCCAAAGGGATATGGCGCGGCACACGAAGGGTTAACACAACATGATGTTGTTGTAGTCGGGGATGCGCCTGCGCCTCTATAGTTTCATACTTGCGCAAATATAACTCGTGTAACATGGGAGCTGGGTGCGCCGATTGGTGCATGAAAAAGGGATGCAACATGGATGAACAGCGCGCCAAAGGGGTGCGGGATTGGCACTTGTAGGACGCGACAGAGGAGCGCCTTGAGGGCGCATGAGTTCATGATGCAGCAGGCAGAAAGGGCGCGCCATTGGTGCGGGTTTTGCTCATGTAACAAGGCGGGTAGATGCGCCGAGGGGCGCAACTGTTTGTAGTGTAACAAGATGCGCCATTGCGCCAATGTGAAAAATAGAGCCTCTCATTGCTCAACCCTTTTTCCTTCTTTCCTCCATTTCAAAGATGCTTGGAGATATAAGGATTCAGAAAAGAGATTTTCAGACCAAGTTCTTTCAAAACAACACCCTCTACCAGCAGATCTGGAAAGAGGGAGGGAAAGGTGGAGGAAAAGAAGAAAAAGACAAGGCAGCACAGGGGGGGCTAGCTCAACATATTTCTATTTAATCAAAACACCAACCAGCAAGCTAAAACTAGACCATGAAAGTACTAAAAACCGAAAGCACACAACGCATGAGGGAACAAGAAGATCCTCTTACCTGGATATATAGAAAAAGTTTCAATGGGTCCACAGGGCGATGAAAATGACGGAGCAGAGGCTGACAAGTTCAGAACAATCACGTGCTCGACAGAAATAATGAAAATGACATTGGGCGTGCACTGATATATATAGAAAAACTTGTCATCAATGCGCCATCCACTTTTGAAATGGTGCATGAAAGTTTCTGTCGACAGGGGAAAGCGTGTGCCCTTTGGCGCACGAAAGTTTTTGACAGCAGAAGATTGAGTGCACCTTTGGCGCACCAAAAGCATTGTTGACATAAAGCTATGTGCACCCTTTGGCGCACCAAAACACGGTGTTGCAATAATATTATGTGCGCCCTTTGGCGCACCAAAAAGGTGGCGCAAAAAGAGTTGTGTCAACATAGGCGCATGCACCTTGGCGCATGCTAAAGAGTCTCAACATCCTTTGGTGCACTGAAAAGGTGTGTTTAACATAAAAAACCATGCACCAAAGGCTTTTAAGGGGGCGCACCAAAATCTAGTGTTGCAAAGCAATTTCATGCGTCCAGCCAAAAAAGGCTCAAAAAGACTAAGTTCAAAAACTAGATTTCCCAGGAAGGGATTTTACAACGCTTCGAACGCGATGGATCCCTAACGAGGGATCGAAACAAAATTTTCTGTATGGTTATCGGTAAAATTTCCCTTGTCAATTTTACGGGATAACACACTCTATCCTCAACACTATCCCAACTAACAGGAGTTCTGTACTTTCTTCCATAAAGTGCTTCAAATGGTGCCATTATAAGAGATGAGTGATAAGTGTTGTTTTATGTGAATTCAACTAATGGAAAATACTCTTCCCATTTATACTGTTGATCCATGCAATACATTCGCAACATGTCCTCCAACACTTGATTTACCCTCTCAGTTTTTCCATCCGTTTCCGGATGATATGCAGAACTGAAGTTTAGTTTCATTCCAAGAGCTGTATTAAGCATTTGCCAAAACCTTGACATCATTCTTGGATCCCTGTCAGATATAATCAATTCTGTTACACCATGCAATCTAAAAATTTCGTGTACGAATATTTTGGCCAGCACTGGTGAATCATCCTTTAGATTTCCAGCGATGAAATGAGCTACCTTAGTCAGTTTATCTACAACTACCAGGATAGCATCATGTTTATTCCTGGACATGGGTAATCCTTGTACAAAATCCATGGTTATTACTTGCCATTTGTACTGTAGTATGCTATGAGGATATAACAGTCCAGTAGGGTGCATATGTTCTGCCTTAACCCGCTGACACTCCAAACAATGAGTCACAAAATTAATAACATCCTTTTTCATACCTTTCCAAAAGTATTGCTGTTTCAAATCAACAAGCATTTTTGTGATTCCCGAGTGTCCAGAGAAAGGTGAATTATGAAATTCAACTAACAACTTCTTCCTCAAATCATTCAGCATAGGTACGTATACCCTGTTTTCATAACGCAAGATTCCTTCATTATCAAAATGAAAACCTTTATACCTTATATCCTTTGGTTCTGTAGCAAGCGCTGCTTTTACTTGTTGAAAATAAATATCAGATTCTGAAGGACTCTTTACCTCATCTTTGAACTGAGTTCTTAATGTTATAAGAGCAGAAATGTGCCTCCTACGAATTAGAGCATCAGCTACTCTATTCTCCTTCCCTTTGATATAGCTAATATCAAAGTCATATTGTGATAAAAATTCTAGCCATCTTCTCTGTCTGGCATTAAGATTAGGTTGAGTAAAAATATATTTCAGCCCTAAGTGATCAGTTTTCAACTCAAAAGGTTTCCCAAGTAAATAGTGTCTCCAGACTTGAAGTGCATGAACAATGGCAGCAAGTTCCAAATCATGAGGAGCATAATTCAGCTCATGTAACTTGAGTTTTCTACTTTCATATGCAATGACTTGATCATTTTGTAGCAAAACACCTCCAAGGCCTTCCCCAGAAGCATTCGTTACAACAGTAAAACTCCCATTAGGGTCTGGTACCGCTAATATAGGTGTAGAAGTCAACTGGTCTTTTAGAATTTTGAAAGCCGCTTCGCACTTATCATTCCATATGAATTTCTTATCCTTCTTCTGCAATGAAGTTATTGGTGCAGCTACTTTAGAAAAATCCTTTACAAATTTTCTATAGTAACCAGCAAGACCCATGAAGCTTCTTACTTCATGCACATTCTTTGGTGCAGGCCACTCAGTTATTACCATTATTTTCGAGGGATCTACAGCAATTCCTTCTTTGCTAATGACATGACCCAAATAGTGAACTTCTGAATCAAAGAAAGAACATTTGGATAACTTTCCATACAACTTTCTTTTTCTCAAAATTCCCAAAACTATCTTCAAATGCTCATTATGCTCCTCAACGCTTTTAGAATAAATGAGAATATCGTCCAAGAATACAAGTACAAACTTGTCCATATATTCTTGAAAAATATTGTTCATTAAGTTCATAAAGGTTGCAGGTGCATTAGTTAATCCAAAAGGTAGAACCGTGAATTCATAATGTCCGTACCTTGTTCGGAAAGTTGTTTTATGAATATCTTCCTCTCTAAATCCTTAACTGATGATACCCAGATCGAAGATCTATCTTAGAATAAAACGCTGCTCCATGCATCCGATCAAATAGATTGTCGATCCTTGGAAGTGGATATCTTTTCTTGATTATTTCTTTGTTCAACATTCGATAATCAATACACAGCCTTAGTGTTCCATCCTTCTTTTTCACAAATATTACGGGTGCTCCCCAAGGTGAAACACTTGGTCTAATCAAACCTTTAGACAAAATATCTTGCAACTGTGCCTTAAGCTCAACTAACTCTGTAGTAGTCATCCGATAAGGTGCTTTGGAAATAGGTTCTGTTCCTGGTTTGATTTTGATGGTGAAGTCAAATTCTCTCTTGGGTGGTAACCCTGGTAATTCCTCAGGAAAAACATCCCTAAAACTTTGTAATAGAGGAAATTATTTCATGAAATCATCATCTTCTTCTGAAAATTCAGATATCTTTACTGCATAAAGGGTGCATCCTTTATTTTTAGCCTTTTTAAGCTGCATAGCTGACAGTTTTCTAACTGAAATTTCCCGTTTCACACCTTGAATCTCTGTTGTTTCCAGCTGATCATCTAAACATTTTATGTTATTTTCATAGCAATCTACCTTTGCTTTATGGTCAGCTAACCAATTGACACCGATGACAATGTCATACGATCCCAAAGGTGTAACATAGAGGTCAACTTCCGTGGAGAAATTAGGTAAGTCAAGGACTTGCCCCAAAAAGGCACATACTCACTGTATGAATAGAGTTATTACCATACTGTACAGTCCAAGATTTATCCATTTTTCCAGCTTTTCTCTTAAGTTTAGAAGCAATTTTATTAGAAATAAAACATTCAGTAGCTCCTGTATCAAAAAGAATAGTGACAAGTATGCCAAACAACTTACCCGGAACTTCTATAGGTGTCACTTTCTTTTCAGCTTGCTTGTCTGCTACTGCAGCATGTATCTTATGCTACTGATTACGATCATCCTTCTTTAAAGGGCATTGATTTGCATAGTGGTCTTTGCCACAATTGTAGCAGCCTCCTACAGGTCCCTTTTTAGGCTCAAAATTGCCTCCAGTCTTGTAATTATCACGTTGTCCTCCATAGGGCTTCTGCCCATTGTTATAATTTTTAGCAAAATTATCCCTTACATTTCCAGCAGGCTTATTTTCCACTGCTTTCTTACTATTATCCCTTGGAAACTTACTTTTGTTTCCAAACTTTTTCCATGGTCCCTTTTTGGGTGCAAGAGAGGTTGAAGAAGGGTTTGCAGTCTTCTTCCGCACTTCCTCTTTATGAGTAGAAATAGCCTTTAATTTATGTTCTTGCCTTATGGCCTTTTCAACAACTCCTTCCATAGTGGTTGGACTGTGAACATCAACCTCTCCCTCTATCACGGGATTCAATCCCATGATGAATTTCCGTATTCTGAACTTCTCGTCAGTTTGATACTACGGTACATACTTGAGGAGTTTTGTAAACCGCTCCCAGTATTCAGTTATCGTTAGCTTCCCTTGAGCTAAGTTCTGAAATTCTGTCATTTTTTGATCATAGAAAAGTTGTGGTAGCCAACGTTGCCTAAAATAGCGTTTAAATTGATCCCAAGTAATATTGGTCTCATCAATGTTTAGTTCAGCTTTACGGCTATCCCACCACAAAGATGCTTCGTGGGAAAGCTGATAGGCTCCCAAAATAGCTTTGGTTTCCTCTGAGAAGTTCCTTATTTTAAAGTACTTCTCCATTTCGCTAAGCCAGTTCTCAGCTCCATCTCCTAATGTGGTGCCATCGTACTTAGGTGGGCTTATCCTTTTTATATCATTAGTGAGTTTTGCTGCCAACCTGGCCCTTTTGGTTTCTGGTTGGACAGGTGCATTCCCAACATTAACATCAACTCCCATGTCAAGGTTGTCCTCAGGAGGTTGCTAATTGTTATTATCAGCTTCTTCATCCTCCTCATTTCCCATCGCCTGCTGTTCAAGTACAGCTAAACGATCTCTTGTGTCCAACAGGGCAGCAAGGATTTCATCAAGTTTCTGGGTTATTTCTGCCCCTCCTTTAGGTGGAGCATTATTCGAAACGTTCCCTCTTGTTCTAACCATTTTCTGTTACAAGAAAATTTAGGTTTTTATCAGATTATGGACACAATAGGCCCAAGAGCTGTAACCTTCAGCTCTGATACCAAGATGTAACATCCTCATTTTATACATTAGAACAAGTCAATTTTTATTTTTTTTTTTTTTAAAATGCTTCCAGGTTCTAAATACATAATTTAGAACTCACAAATCAAATAACCATTCTTATAACAGATAACCATATGCAGCTGTAATGACTCGGAGTACCTCCGATCTATTCATTCCATGACTCGGAAATCTACCGATCTATTCATGAGTAATAAGAGTTGGAGTTTTCATTTAACCCTTCACTCTCGCGGTTCTCTTCCCTATTCTGGGATTCAGAATGTTCTGTCCAAGGAACCTAACTGAATAATTGTTACCATTATTCATCGGCATCTCATCCCTTAGACCAGGTGACTCAGGACAATGCAATCAGCAGCTTGCGATACTTTGGCCAAAGATTTGAAACATACTGCTTATGTCTCGTATTCCTTAACGACATACTCGTCAATCTGGAATACGTCCTACACCCCATTCCTAAATTATATAGAACGTCTTATACTGACTTCTGTCAGTCCCTCCTATCCCAAATTATTCACTCGGAAACGGATTAGTAAGGTGACAACGTTATATGGATGCACTCGAGGACTAGGGATAAGATGACATACTGGGCCAACCCTAGTTAAACCAGTGTGTCAAGATACCCCGAGTCTCCTAGGCAGCCATATAATGTGACCACATTCCTAATCGGTCCCAGAGTAACTTGTTCGAGTTAAAGGTGTAAATCTTAACGATCAATGCAAAGGGTGTTGTCATAAGTCACCTGCATTGTTGTATCTTCGAGAAGATCCTAATCTTCTCGAAGGTACAACCCTACAGTTGACTTGTGCCGTCAACCTTTAAATCCGCCTCGAAAAGATCTACTTATTAATAAGCGTTACGCACAATGAGTTAAAATTATATTAACAGACGTTCCCCTAAGGTTAGCCTTTCCCGATCCCTGGGTTCCTCACCTTAGAATGACCTTTCTTAATAAAACCCTTTACACAGAGAAGTTATTAAGGCTATGGTCTCATCAAGGAGTTCATAGAATATACATAATTCTAAATCAACGAAATTGGACAATAACCCATAATCTTCAACTGTGATTCCAACCGGACCCATTTTAGGTTTATATCAGTTCTCATAACTGAATTTATATCGTACTTATTAGTATCAAGATATAATGATTAAGAATCCAATTAAATGTTGTCCTGGCTTAATCAAGACTAGGGGTTAATAATTTAATTCAGCTTGTTTAGCGTTCTGCTTAGGTTTATTTTAACCCTATCTTTCAGAAAGACAGTGATCTAAATTTCAATTTAGCTTCAGATAGAACATACTGGAACTGCTAAACAATCATAAGAATTCAGTCTCATATTCTTGCAAGCTTACATTGACAATCAAAAAAGTCTCCAAATTATACAATGATAACAATGCCCTCCAGGTATTTGAACCGAAGAAAGTCAAACTATCAAATAAGAATACAAACACATAAGTAACAAATATTTATTTCCATTCCTTTCAAAGCTAAACAAATACATTTTATGCATTCAGCATACTTGATACAATACTCAACGGAAGAAGAACATCTTTCCTCATATAGTACATTTAGAAAATCAAGCTGTAATTCAACATAAAATCAAATTTAAATAATCTGATCATCCTATCAGATCTGCGTGCTTTTACCACTTACGGCAACCATCTGCAAAAATTGTCAACATGGGTCAGTTCGATGAACTGAGCATGATAAGCACTAACTCTTAAAACAATTGCAATCCATCAATTGTTTTCATTAAACACCCTGTTTAAATGAGATCAAAACACCAAACAAGTAAACACATTTCAGACTATGCTTTTGTAAAACAACATGACTATAAACGCGTAGCTCATATTATAGTCACTAAATAGTCACAGATACCTTTCAAATATTTCATCAAAACGTTAGAGACCAAGAAGACAAATACATCTAACCAACTATCCATCTGAATCCCAAGGACAACAACATCAGACGGACTAATATATTCAACATAATAAATGAATAACCTTTCATGATTCCATCAGCATGATAGAACAATTCCAAAAGTTAGATAAACAATTATATCAACCTATACTTCATAACAGAAGAGAAATAAACGAATCATACATATTTCCCTCAGAACTAGCTCATGACTGTACCGTCTTTCCAAGAGCAAAGCATTCACCTTAAACACATGCAAATAAATCAGACGAGACCACGTAAGCACTACTATTTTGTTAAGGTTTAAAATATAACAAACTCCAGTACAGTAGCTATCACACCAAACAGTGATGACTATCTACCAAACAGACTCTGCATGACCTCCCACACGAAGCGACAAACAAGAAGATATTCACTGCCATTACCTGTTGAGGTGCAGTCAACAACTCCTAAGTTCAATCAAGCTCAAGAATAGATATCCTTGCAAAAGAAGACGTAAACACGCCAACAATCCCTTACATCAACCTACAGCCCATTCTAGTCCCTACTAAACACTGTAAGGCTTTTCGACCCAAGGTCGAAATCAAAGAACTTCTATTTTATCGCAGTCAACAATAGACTCCATGGCATTAAGCAATTGATGTTTCCCTAAGACTATGCAGAGATAATCATACAAAATTCCCGCAACATGCACAGCCTCATCTAACTGGAATAATCAGAAAGGAAACATAACCTACCGTATTCACATCTGGACGCATTCAGAGTTTGAAGTATGGTATTCACGACCCACTTTTACAGAGCCAAGACACATGATATCAATCTATACTCAAGGAACCCCAACAGTGTCAAAAACAACAGTGTACCAAATCAGGCTTAATTAGAGGCAGATACACTGGTTACCCATCAAGGATTCAACTGAATCCGAACAACAGTAAACAAGATAAATAATAGTTAATGATTCCAACTGTGCCAACAATGGTAAACATTCAAAATCAGGCTTATACAAAAGCTAAATACTGATTTCGCAACAAGGAATCCAACTGAGCCTCTTCAATATTTTTCGCTCAAGCTTACACAGAAAGGAAACGTAAAAATACACCCAAAGAGTCTGTACCAAAAATTCATTACAAAATAACAGAGGTCGCATTACCTGTTACTCCTTCAAGACTCCGACAAAATCAAATTTCCAATATTTAAAGATATATAGCTTTAACAGTGGTCCATAATATAAGAATCATTCAATGTACTCCACAGAGTCGTTTTGAATACAATAAATATAATGCAACTATCATCGAGTTAAATCCCGTAATTGCAACACAGGGGATGGAGAAACAACTTCTACAGGGTCGTAATAAATACTGAAACACAGTCAGTTCTCCATTCACATAACCTAAATATCATAGTGAACCCCTAAAATATTCAGTAACCACCACCCATAATATCCTCGACAGAACTTACAAGGAAGTCGAGTTATACTGAACATTCAATCAAAAGTCCAACAGTATCTTTTCCGACAAGTATCGACAACAGGCATCAACGACAAGTATCAACTGTAGCCTGAACCCAACAAGGGAACAATACTTGGGTTCTCACAGAGCAGGTCAAGTATCTTTCAAGCATACATTTCACAGACTTACGCCTGAATGCAAAACACAATAAAATAGAGCAACAGTTCAAAATACAATACACACCCATCAGGGGTTAAACTTGAAAAATCGAACAGCAAGAAGATACAGTAACAAAATCACCCGAAGCTACCATAAAAATCATCTAAACCCATAAATCATCTGAACAGAGTTGTTCTAATGAAATCACTTGAAAGAAAGCAAGATTTTTAAAGGTTAGGGCCTAACATGCCTGGTTATTTGCTTAAAATTTCGAAGCAGACCACTGAAAGAGCTCGAACCTTCTCCTCCTTTTCCAAGTTAGATCCACCAACAAAAATTTGCTATTTCCATGACTTATAAATTTTCCTTGCCAGAGAAAAGAGCTAGTTATGCTCATACTTGCCATGCAACACCAAGAAGACTGGTGCGAAGAACCAGTGATCAGACAGAGGGAAAACCGGAGCGCTTGAAAAACCAAACAAACCATTAACTTTCCATTTTGCATGCCTTCCCGTGAAACCCGAGCTCGAAGAACAAGTTCATAAATGGCATTTACTCCAAATTTCCCGCTAAATTTCCATTGCCACCGACCGCCATAGTTGGCGATGGATAAAACCAGTTCGAAGACCATTTCCAACTTTGGCGACCTGCCACGTCGGCTCTAGCTAGCCGTTTAAAAACTTCCACCAATTTACCTGTCCTTCATACTTATCCATACATTTAATGACATAGAAACTGCCGCCCATGGTTCACACCCTTCCATAGGTCCCCTTCTTCCTTGTTCAATAGTTAGGTTAGTAACTTAGGTTAGGATTTAGGATAACACCTAGTCTAACCTCTTAGCACATAGATACTAACTTAGAACATTAGCTCTTAGCCTAGGTCTAGGTTAGATTAACACTAATCTAACCCCTAGGTTAAGTTTAGTTTTAGGTTACTAACCTTAATAAATCTAGTTAGGTCTAACATTTCATATGCTCAGAAAAAGAACCTACAACATACATTCACGAACAGGGTTCACTCCTGCACTGCCAAATGGCTATTGAATTATATGTAACTGAATTATTACCTGGTCCACGATCAAGACCTTCCAGATATATTACGATATCGGGAACCAATTCATTTAACACGATCAGCCTGAGTTATACTCCGGACTAGCTTATTCAATGCATCCAGACCTTGCAACCTGCGTAAGGTCTATAATTTTAATTCTTCACGAATAAACTTAAAGCATCACTTGGATCAATACCACTGATCCAAGGCTAGGTCTTATAGATGGATAACTCCATAATTCGTTCCGAGATCAGATTAAACTCAGGTGCAAAATGAAAGAAATAAAAGAGTCCAATCATATTCTGACTCAGTCAAAGATCTACAATCTCAAGGAAGATACAGTCCATATCAAGCATGACTTCTCAATCAAAGGAACACATCCTTTTTACAAAAGAAATCACATATCAACACTTGTATGCTCAGGAGGAAGTAACAACAGTTCAGGGTGTTACATGCTTCCCTCCTAAAAAGATTCATCGTCCCGATGATTACATATTCAATTAACCTTCAGGTCAACCAATTTATTAGTTCACAAAACAATGCGACTATTTTCCAACTTGAATAGTTCCAGAAATCAATGTCACAACACATTTTATTCAGCCTGAATAATGTTTGCCTTCATCTGGCTTTCATAAATACTTAAAAAAATAAGTTCATAAAAGAATGTTTTGTCAACAGATTTCATTCTGTTGAAAAAGAGAAGGAAAAGCAATTTTCATCTCTTCCAGATTTTCCCAAGTTGCACTTTCTTCGTTAAACTGGTCCCACTGGACCTTACATTGCTGTATTTCACGATTTCTTAAATGCAATTGGTGAGTTTCCAGCACTCGTGTGGGTTTAACCACGATTATTCCTGGGTCTTGGACCTGCAAGGAATTCCAATTTAAAACATGTGACAGATCTGAAACGTATTTCTTAAGCAAAGAAATATGGAAAACATCATGCATGCGAGATAAAGCAGGTGGTAATGCTAAACGATAAGCTACAGGATTGATTATTTTGACAATTTCGAAAGGTCCCATGAATCGAGGTGACAACTTGGCAGCCTTGCCAAAAGTTATAGAACTCTTTTTGGGTTTAACACGAAGAAAAACCTTCTCACCAAGCTCAAACCTTCGATCAACCCGCTTAAGGTCAGCATAGCTCTTCTGTCTATCCGCTGCTTCCTTTAATCGTTCACGAATCAGCTTAACTTGCTGTTCCATTTCTGTGAGAATCTCTGGTCCAATTACCACTCTATCCTCAACACTATCCCAGCTAACAGGAGTTCTGCACTTTCTTCCATAAAGTGCTTCAAATGGTGCCATTTTAAGAGATGAGTGATAAGTGTTGTTGTATGCGAATTCAACTAATGGAAGATAATCTTCCCATTTATACTGTTGATCCATGCAATACATTCGCAACATGTCCTCCAACACTTGATTTACCCTCTCAGTTTGTCCATCCGTTTCCGGATGATATGCAGAACTGAAGTTTAGTTTCGTTCCAAGAGTTGTATTAAGCGTTTGCCAAAACCTTGACGTCATTCTTGGATCCCTGTCAGATATAATCAATTCTGGTACACCATGCAATCTGAAAATTTCGTGTATGAACCTTTTCGCCAGCACTGGTGAATCATCCTTTAGATTTCCAGCGATGAAATGAGCTACCTTAGTCAGTTTATCTACAACTACCAGGATAACATCATGTTTATTCCTGGACATGGGTAATCCTTGTACAAAATCCATGGTTATTACTTGCCATTTGTACTGCGGTATGCTATGAGGATATAACAGTCCAGCAGGGTGCATATGTTCTGCCTTAACCCGCTGACACTCCAAACAATGAGTCACAAAATTAATAACATCCTTTTTCATACCTTTCCAAAAGTATTGCTGTTTCAAATCAGCAAGCATTTTTGTGATTCCCGGGTGTCCAGAGAAAGGAATTATGAAATTCAACTAACAACTTCTTCCTCAAATCATTCAGCATAGGTACGTATACCCTGTTTTCATAACGCAAGATTCCTTCATTATCAAAATGAAAACCTTTATACCTTATATCCTTTGGTTCTGTAGCAAGCGCTGCTTTTACTTGTTGAAAATAAATATCAGATTCTGAGGCACTCTTTACCTCATCTTTGAACTGAGTTCTTAATGTTATAAGAGCAGAAATGTGCCTCCTACGACTTAGAGCATCAGCTACTCTATTCTCCTTCCCTTTGATATAGCTAATATCAAAGTCATATTGTGATAAAAATTCTAACCATCTTCTCTGTCTGGCATTAAGATTAGGTTGAGTAAAAATATATTTCAGCCCTAAGTGATCAGTTTTCAACTCAAAAGGTTTCCCAAGTAAATAGTGTCTCCAGACTTGAAGTGCATGAACAATGGCAGCAAGTTCCAAATCATGAGGAGCATAATTCAGCTCATGTAACTTGAGTTTTCTACTTTCATATGCAATGACTTGATCATTTTGTAGCAAAACACCTCCAAGGCCTTCCCCAGAAGCATCCGTTACAACAGTAAAACTCCCATTAGGGTCTGGTACCGCTAATATAGGTGCAGAAGTCAACTGGTCTTTCAGACTTTTGAAAGCCGCTTCGCACTTATCATTCCATATGAATTTCTTATCCTTCTTTTGCAATGAAGTTATTGGTGCAGCTACTTTAGAAAAATCATTTACAAATTTTCTATAGTAACCAGCAAGACCCATGAAGCTTCTTACTTCGTGCACATTCTTTGGTGCAGGCCACTCAGTTATTGCTGTTATTTTTGAGGGATCTACAGCAATTCCTTCTTTGCTAATGACATGACCCAAATAGTGAACTTCTGAATCAAAGAAAGAACATTTGGATAACTTTCCATACAACTTTCTTTTTCTCAAAATTCCCAAAACTATCTTCAAATGCTCATTGTGCTCCTCAACGCTTTTAGAATAAATGAGAATATCGTCCAAGAATACAAGTACAAACTTGTCCAGATATTCTTGAAAAATATTGTTCATTAAGTTCATAAAGGTTGCGGGTGCATTAGTTAATCCAAAAGGTAGAACCGTGAATTCATAATGTCCGTACCTTGTTCGGAAAGTTGTTTTATGAATATCTTCCTCTCTAATCCTTAACTGATGATACCCAGATCGAAGATCTATCTTAGAATAAACCGCTGCTCCACGCATCTGATCAAATAGATCGTCGATCCTTGGAAGTGGATATCTGTTCTTGATTGTTGCTTTGTTCAACATCCGATAATCAATACACAGCCTTAGTGTTCCATCCTTCTTTTTCACAAATATTACGGGCGCTCCCCAAGGTGAAACACTTGGTCTAATCAAACCTTTAGACAAAAGCTCTTGCAACTGTGCCTTAAGCTCAACTAACTCTGTAGTAGTCATCCGATAAGGTGCTTTGGAAATAGGTTCTGTTCCTGGTTTGATTTCGATGGTGAAGTCAAATTCTCTCTTGGGTGGTAACCCTGGTAATTCCTCAGGAAAAACATCCCTGAAACTTTGTAATAGAGGAAATTGTTTCATGAAATCATCATCTTCTTCTGAAAATTCAGATATCTTTACTGCATAAAGGGTGCATCCTTTATTTTTAGCCTTTTTAAGCTGCATAGCTGACAGTTTTCTAACTGAAATTTCCCGTTTCACACCTTGAATCTCTGTTGTTTCCAGCTGATCATCTAAACATTTTATGTTCTTTTCATAGCAATCTACCTTTGCTTTATGGTCAGCTAACCAATTGACACCGATGACAATGTCATACGATCCCAAAGGTGTAACATAGAGGTCAACTTCCGTGGAGAAATTAGGTAAGTCAAGGACTGCCCCAAAAAGGCACATACTCACTGTATGAATAGAGTTATTACCATACTGTACAGTCCAAGATTTATCCATTTTTCCAGCTTTTCTCTTAAGTTTAGAAGCAAGTTTATTAGAAATAAAACATTCAGTAGCTCCTGTATCAAAAAGAATAGTGACAGGTATGCCAAACAACTTACCCGGAACTTCTATAGGTGTCACTTGCTTTTCAGCTTGCTTGTCTGCTACTGCAGCATGTATCTTATGCTGCTGATTACGATCATCCTTCTTCAAAGGGCATTGATTTGCGTAGTGGTCTTTGCCACAATTGTAGCAGCCTCCTACAGGTCCCTTTTTAGGCTCAAAATTGCCTCCAGTCTTGTAATTGTCATGTTGTCCTCCATAGGGCTTCTGCCCATTGTTATAATTTTTAGCAAAATTATCCCTTACATTTCCAGCAGGCTTATTTGCCACTGCTTTCTTACTATTATCCCCTGGAAACTTACTTTTGTTTCCAAACTTTTTCCATGGTCCCTTTTTGGGTGCAAGAGAGGTTGAAGAAGGGTTTGCAGTCTTCTTCCGCACTTCCTCTTTATGAGCAGAAATAGCCTTTAATTTCTGTTCTTGCCTTATGGCCTTTTCAACAACTCCTTCCATAGTGGTTGGACTGTGAACATCGACCTCTCCCCCTATCACGGGATTCAATCCCATGATGAATTTCCGTATTCTGAACTTCTCGTCAGTTTGATACTGCGGTACATACTTGAGGAGTTTTGTAAACCGCTCCCAGTATTCAGTTACCGTTAGCTTCCCTTGAGCTAAGTTCTGAAATTCTGTCATTTTCTTATCATAGAAAAGTTGTGGCAGCCAACGTTGCCTAAAATAGCCTTTAAATTGATCCCAAGTAATATTGGTCTCATCAATGTTTAGTTCAGCTTTACAGCTATCCCACCACGAAGATGCTTCGTGGGAAAGCTGATAGGCTCCCCAAATAGCTTTGGTTTCCTCTGAGAAGTTCCTTATTGCAAAGTACTTCTCCATTTCACTGAGCCAGTTCTCAGCTCCATCTCCTAATGTGGTGCCATCGTACTTAGGTGGGCTTATCCTTTTTATATCATTAGTGAGTTCTGCTGCCAACCTGGCCTTTTTGTTTTCTGGTTGGACAGGTGCATTCCCAGCATTAACATCAACTCCCATGTCAGGGTTGTCCTCAGGAGGTTGCTGATTGTTATTATCAGCTTCTTCATCCTCCTCATTTCCCATCGCCTGTTGTTCAAGTACATCTAAACGATCTCTTGTGTCCAATAGGGTAGCAAGGATTTCATCAAGTTTCTGGGTTGTTGCCACCCCTCCTTTAGGTGGAGCATTATTCGCAACGTTCCCTCTTGTTCTAACCATTTTCTGTTACAAGAAAATTCAGGTTTTTATCAGATTATGGACACAATAGGCCCAAGAGCTGCAACCTTCAGCTCTGATACCAAGATGTAACATCCTCATTTTATACATTAGAACAAGTCAAATTTTTTTTTTTTGATAAATGCTTCCAGGTTCTAAATACATAATTTAGAACTCACAAATCAAATAACCATTCTTATAACAGATAACCATATGCAGCTGTAATGACTTGGAGTACCTCCGATCTATTCATTCCATGACTCGGAAATCTACCGATCTATTCATGAGTAATAAGAGTTGGAGTTTTCATTTAACCCTTCACTCTCGCGGTTCTCTTCCCTATTCTAGGATTCAGAATGTTCTGTCCAAGGAACCTAACTGAATAATTGTTACCATTATTCATCGGCATCTCATCCCTTAGACCAGGTGACTCAGGACAACGCAATCAGCAGCTTGCGATACTTTGGCCAAAGATTTGAAACATACTGCTTATGTCTCGTATTCCTTAACGACATACTCGTCAATCTGGAATACGTCCTACACCCCATTCCTAAATTATATAGAACGTCTTATACTGACTTCTGTCAGTCCCTCCTATCCCAAATTATTCACTCAGAAATGGATTAGTAAGGTGACAACGTTATATGGATGCACTCGAGGACTAGGGATAAGATGACATACTGGGCCAACCCTAGTTAAACCAGTGTGTCAAGATACCCCGAGTCTCCTAGGCAGCCATATAATGTGACCACATTCCTAATCGGTCCCAGAGTAACTTGTTCGAGTTAAAGGTGTAAATCTTAACGATCAATGCAAAGGGTGTCGTCATAAGTCACCTGCATTGTTGTATCTTTGAGAAGATCCTAATCTTCTCGAAGGTACAACCCTGCAGTTGACTTGTGCCGTCAACCTTTAAATCCACCTCGAAAAGATCTACTTATTAATAAGCGTTACACACATTGAGTTTAAATTATATTAACAGACGTTCCCCTAAGGTTAGCCTTTCCCGATCCCTGGGTTCCTCACCTTAGAATGACCTTTCTTAATAAAACCCTTTACACAGAGAAGTTATTAAGGCTATGGTCTCATCAAGGAGTTCATAGAATATACATAATTCTAAATCAACGAAATTGGACAATAACCCATAATCTTCAACTGTGATTCCAACCAGACCCATTTTAGGTTTATATCAGTTCTCATAACTGAATTTATATCGTACTTATTAGTATCAAGATATAATGATTAAGAATCCAATTAAATGTTGTCCTGGCTTAATCAAGACTAGGGGTTAATAATTTAATTCAGCTTGTTTAGCGTTCTGCTTAGGTTTATTTTAACCCTATCTTTCAGAAAGACAGTGATCTAAATTTCAATTTAGCTTCAGATAGAGCATACTGGAACTGCTAAACAATCATAAGAATTCAGTCTCATATTCTTGCAAGCTTACATTGACAATCACAAAAGTCTCCAAATTATACAATGATAACAATGCCATCCAGGTATTTGAACCGAAGAAAGTCAAACTATCAAATAAGAATACAAACACATAAGTAACAAATATTTATTTCCATTCCTTTCAATGCTAAACAAATACATTTTATGCATTCAACATACTTGATACAATACTCAACAGAAGAAGAACATCTTTCCTCATAGAGTACATTTAGAAAATCAAGCTGTAATTCAACATAAAATCAAATTTAAATAATCTGATCATCCTATCAGATCTGCGTGCTTTTACCACTTACGGCAACCATCTGCAAAAATTTTCAACATGGGTCAGTTCGATGAACTGAACATGATAAGCACTAACTCTTAAAACAATTGCAATCCATCAATTGTTTTCATTAAACACCCTGTTTAAATGAGATCAAAACACCAAACAAGTAAACACATTTCAGACTACGCTTTTGTAAAAAACCATGACTATAAACGCGTAGATCATATTATAGTCACTAAATAGTCACAGATACCTTTCAAATATTTCATCAAAACGTTAGAGACCAAGAAGACAAATACATCTAACCAACTATCCATCTGAATCCCAAGTACAACAACATCAGACAGAATAATATATTCAACATAATAAATGAATAACCTTTCATGAATCCATCAGCATGATAGAACAATTCCAAAATTTAGATAAACAATTATATCAACCTATACTTCATAACAGAAGAGAAATAAACGAATCATACATATTTCCCTCAGAACTAGCTCATAACTATACCTTCTTTCCAAGAGCAAAGCATTCACCTTAAACACATGCAAATAAATCAGACAAGACCATGCAAGCACTACTGTTTTGTTAAGGTTTAAAATATAACAAACTACAGTACGGTAGCTATCATGCAAAACAGTGATGACTATCTACCAAACAGACTCTACATGACCTCCCACACAAAGTGACAAACAAGAAGATATTCACTGCCATTGCCTGTTGAGGTGCAGTCGACAACTCCTAAGTTCAATCAAGCTCAAGAATAGATATCCTTGCAACAGAAGACGTAAACACGCCAACAATCCCTTACATCAACCTACAGCCCATTCTAGTCCCTACTAAACACTGTAAGGCTTTTCGACCCAAGGTTGAAATCAAAGAACTTCTATTTTATCGCAGTCAACAATAGACTCCATGGCATTAAGCAATTGATGTTTCCCTAAGACTATGCAGAGATAATCATACAAAATTCCCGCAACATGCACAGCCTCATCTAACTGGAATAATCAGAAAGGAAACATAACCTACCGTATTCACATCTGGACGCATTCAGAGTTTGAAGTATGGTATTCACGACCCACTTTTACAGAGCCAAGACACATGATATCTATCTATACTCAAGGAACCCCAACAGTGTCAAAAAAAATAGTGTACCAAATCAGGCTTAATTAGAGGCAGATACACTAGTTACCCATCAAGGATTCAACTGAATCCGAACAACAGTAAACAAGATAAATAATAGTTAATGATTCCAACTGTGCCAACAATGGTAAACATTCAAAATCAGGCTTATACAAAAGCTAAATACTGATTTCGCAACAAGGAATCCAACTGAGCCTCTTCAATATTTTTCGCTCAAGCTTACACAGAAAGGAAACGTAAAAATACACCCAAAGAGTCTGTACCAAAAATTCATTACAAAATAACAGAGGTCGCATTACCTGTTACTCCTTCAAGACTCTGACAAAATCAAATTACCAATATTCAAAGATATATAGCTTCAACAATGGTCCATAATATACGAATCATTCAATGTACTCCACAGAGTCGTTTTGAATACAATAAATATAATGCAACTATCATCGAGTTAAATCCAGTAATTGCAACACAGGGGATGGAGAAAAAACTTCTACAGGGTCGCAATAAATATTGAAACACAGTCAGTTCTCCATTCACATAACCTAAATATCATAGCGAACCCCTACAAGATTCAGTAACCACCACCCATAATATCCTCGACAGAACTTACAAGGAAGTCGAGTTATACTGAACATTCAATCAAAAGTCCAACAGTATCTTTTCCGACAAGTATCGACAACAGGCATCAACGACAAGTATCAACTGTAGCCTGAACCCAACAAGGGAACAATACTTGGGTTCTCACAGAGCAGGTCAAGTATCTTTCAAGCATACATTTCACAGACTTACGCCTGAATGCAAAACACAATAAAATAGAGCAACAGTTTGAAATACAATACACACCCATCAGGGGTTAAACTTGAAAAATCGAACAGCAAGAAGATACAGTAACAAAATCACCCGAAGCTACCATAAAAATCATCTAAACCCATAAATCATCTGAACAGAGTTGTTCTAATGAAATCACTTGAAAGAAAGCAAGATTTTTAAAGGTTAGGGCCTAACATGCCTGGTTATTTGCTTAAAATTTCGAAGCAGATCACTGAAAGAGCTCAGACCTTCTCCTCCTTTTCCAAGTTAGATCCACCAAAATTTTTTTGCTATTTCCATAACTTATACATTTTCCTTGCCAGAGAAAAGAGCTAGTTACGCTCATACTTGCCATGCAACACCAAGAAGACTGGTGCGAAGAACCAGTGATCAGACAGAGGGAAAACCGGAGCAGCTTGAAAAACCAAACAAACCATTAACTTTCCATTTTGCATGCCTTCCCGTGAAACCCGAGCTCGAAGACCGAGTTCATAAATGGCATTTACTCCAAATTTCCCGCTAAATTTCCATTGCCACCGACCACCATAGTTGGCGATGGATAAAACCAGTTCGAAGACCATTTCCAACTTTGGCGACCTGCCACATCGGCTCTAGCTAGCCGTTTAAAAACTTCCACCATTTTACCTGTCCTTCATACTTATCCATACATTTAATGACATAGAAACTGCCGCCCATGGTTCACACCCTTCCATAGGTCCCCTTCTTCCTTGTTCAATAGTTAGGTTAGTAACTTAGGTTAGGATTTAGGATAACACCTAGTCTAACCTCTTAGCACATAGATACTAACTTAGAACATTAGCTCTTAGCCTAGGTCTAGGTTAGATTAACACTAATCTAACCCCTAGGTTAAGTTTAGTTTTAGGTTACTAACCTTAATAAATCCAGTTAGGTCTTAACATTTCATATGCTCAGAAAAAGAACCTACAACATACATTCATGAACAGGGTTCACTCCTGCACTGCCAAATGGCTATTGAATTATATGTAACTGAATTATTACCTGGTCCACGATCAAGACCTTCCAGATATATTACGATATCGGGAACCAATTCATTTAACACGATCAACCTGAGTTATACTCCGGACTAGCTTATTCAATGCATCTAGACCTTGCAACCTGCGTAAGGTCTATAATTTTAATTCCTCACGAATAAACATAAAGCATCACTTGGATCAATACCACTGATCCAAGGCTAGGTCTTATAGATGGATAACTCCATAATTCGTTCCGAGATCAGATTTAAACCTCAGGGTGCAAAATGAAAGAAATAAAAGAGTCCAATCATATTCTGACTCAGTCAAAGATCTACAATCTCAAGGAAGATACAGTCCATATCAAGCATGACTTCTCAATCAAAGGAACACATCCTTTTTACAAAATAAATCACATATCAACACTTGTATGCTCAGGAGGAAGTAACAACAGTTCAGGGTGTTATATTCATGTTGACATGCTGAAAAGTGTGCCCTTTTACACTAAAGAGTAGTTTCTTCTGAGGATCCATTGATCGTTTTTGTAAAATATTTAAAATGCATGTTGGCATACACGATGACTTCATCCATGTTGCACCGTGGGATGCTGCCATCCAAAAACTTGCCCAAGTCAACTGTTGACTTTTTTAGATATTTTGTAAGTGGTTGGTTTGCTTTTGCCTTCTTTCCTTTCCTTCTTCTATAAATACTTGAGTACTTGTTGTATTCAGGTGGTGGATATCTTTTAGATGAAAAATAGAAGTGAGAAGAAAAGGCTTTGTACTTTTTGTAACAGAAGAAAACATTAATGCAAATATTGAGACTTTGTGTTGAATATGTGTGTTATGGGCATATGATCTTTCTTATGTCAGATCTATGCGTTTATTCTGTTGGATCTATCTCTGCTTTTTTTGTCATTTGTTCATCAGTATTGCTTTGTTCGTCTATGCGAGTAAGTTTGGCTCTATTTACTACCAACCCAAAACATAGACCCTCTGACCTTTCTACTTTGGAATTCATTTCTTTTCTCCCTTCAGATCCATCTTCCTTCCTTTCCTTCCTTCATTCCTTTCTATTCTTCGTCAGAACTTACTCTACTGGGATGAGATACCAAACCCCCCCTAAAGGCAGAATACTGTAAGACTTGCACAGGTTCCTGCTGGTAGAATAGCAATAAACCAGTTTCGCTTTGCTGTCTCAAAGAGGGGCTATGCCCTGCACACTGTTGGCTCGTCTATCCATAGATCTGCTCTCACGACAGATTTTCAGACCAACAGTTTTTGGCGACTCCGTTGGGGATCGAACAGATCTGTCAAATCTATGATAGTGGTATGTTATAAAATCAGTAAAAAATCAAAAAATCACTACCTGTTTGCAAATTTTAACTTTTTGTTAAAAATCCATTTTTTTTTGCAAAAGTGATCCAAACTGAAAATTTTCTTCAGGGATCCATAGATTGGGGCCAGTTAGAGATCTTTAGTTCGCTGAGTTTTTACAAAAATCTATATTTTTCTGTAGATCTGAGTTTTTGACAGTTTACCAAAATTTTCAAACTCTTTAAAAAGTCAACTCTAGATCTAAAAATCAGCTTACTAAGCTTTACCATCGTTTTATCCTCGTTGTTCTTTGTCATTAAACCGCAATCGGTTTTCAAAAGAGGGATAAAATTAAATATTTAGAAAAGTACATGCTGCTAGTTTTTGTCAGAAAATCAGCAAGTACAACCAAAAATATTTTTTAAATCTGCTCCAAAATATTGCAGATCTGGAAGGTACATTGGCGGGTGAACCATTTACTCGTAGCAGGAGAGCTCGTGGAGAAGTTGATCTTACTTTCGATTTGCTTCAAAGGCACAAATTCAGTGTTACACCATCACGCTTCTCGTCACTAAGCTCAGCCGACCGATTGTCCAGGAGTGTCTCACCTCCACAAAGGAAGCATCTCTCACCAGGAACCTCCACATCCCTTTGCAGTGCTCTGTTGCTCAGCGGAACCGCACTTCCAGCTCGCGTCCTCTTTCTAGCTTTTCAAATGGCAGTACCATGGGGAAATGCTATGGGCCCCCTGGCTTTGCCACATCCTGTTCACGCACTCCCACATGGAAACCAAAAGAATTTTCCCAAATTTGATGGGAGCAGAAACCAAAGCACGGATTCACACATATCTGCATTCATCATGTCATGCAGTATCCTAGATGTGACCCATGAAGATGTGTCGGTTCGCCTTTTTATGGAAACTTTGCAAGGGCTCGCAGCAGAATAGTTTCAGCATTTGCCGGCCGGATCTATCACCAGTTGGGACCACGTTGCGTACCGCATTTGAAGATAGATACAAGCCTTCAGAAGATGCATTTGCATTGTTATCACAAATCACTCACCTGAAGAAGGTGGCCAATGAGACCATGCATGATTTTATCGCCAGGATCAATGCATTAATCAACCGGGTTCCACCTACCATGCTGCCAACACTAGAAAATCAAAAGTGTTTCTTTATGAATGCAATGAGCTCAAAAATAAGTTTTTTGATTTTACATGAACAAATAACTACCTTGCCTCTTGCCCAGGCCGCGCCTACCTGTAACTGCTCCGTGGCTGGCGCTTGAGGCTCCTCTGGTCAATGCTCTAGTCAAGATAGAGGACAACTTGCTTATATCTGGTGAATTGAAATGAGAGTCATCCAAGTTCAAAGCTACAAATCCTTCTAAGGCCACTTCGTCAGATCCGACATTCTAGAAGATGGCAAACGACTTGCTCGCATTAAAGAAGTAGTTAGCTCAAGCTTCTCCTAGTACTCAGTACCGGGATATCCCACGGAGGAATTTCGTTTCCAACAATGTTCCACAAAGGCCGCGCCTACCTGTAACTGCTCTGCGGCTGACGCTTGAGGCTCCTCTGGTCAATGCTCTAGTCGAGATTGAAGAAGAGGAGAAAATTTATGAAGAACCTTCATCGCCAGGTGAAGATGATCAAGATGTTGGTGAACCAACTGGTGACTCTACTATCGGGTATATGGAATTTGATGATGAAGAATCTGATGATGAAGAGGGTACCCAAGGGTATGCGAGTGGGCAGTCTTATGTTGTTTTCACCCGCTCTCAAGGAAAAGAATCAGAAGTTGCTGCCAGGATACAAAAAGAGAAGGCTGTGTCAAACACACCTCCAACCATCGCTAAAAGAGGTAATCCCCTTCCTGCTCAACCTGTTATTAAGTCTTTTTCGAAGAAATCTTTTTCCCCTATCTCCCCTCCAAATCAGCCCTCTCATATTCCTATCAAGACCAGTAACTTTACCCTACCATCTCGAAATGAAGGACTCATTCCTCCATCAATGCAACCCTTGGCCACGTTTGACATAATTGACCATGCTAAAAAGACCAAGATCCAAATGTCTGAAGCTGAGTACCTTCAGTCAAACCCTGAACAGCTTGTGAGGTTGACTGAATACATCCAAAGTCAGGATGTCATAACTAATCAGGTTTCCCCAAAAGGAATCCTTTCCACCCCTCCTTCATCCCACATAAATGTTGCCTCGACTTCCGCATCAGGCAAGATAGAACCTTTACCTCTCCCTCCTAATCAATGGCCACAAACTAAGCAACTGCATAATTGATTCTGGAGCTTCCAATAATGTCATGCAGGCAAAAGTCACCCATGCCCTGGGCCTCACCCTTACCAAGCCTTTTGGCCGATGTTATTCCTTGGAAACCAAGCAAGTTCTGCTAATAGATCAAATCAAAGACGCACAATTTGCGTTTTGCAGCATTCCCAAAGAAAAGGGTAAAAATGACCGTCCTTGTTGCCGATATTCCAGTAGCCTATGGAATTCTGCTGGGAAGGAGTTTTTGCAGTGAAGTTGGGGGGAGATTCATATGGACTGGTCTAAGGCTAGGATCCCCGTCAAAGGTGTAATGTAAACTTTGGAGCCTGAATCGCAAAAGAAGTACTTGGTTACTAACTCCGATGACCCTAAAGCCCAAATTCTCTTCGAATCATCAGGGATGGGAAACTATTTCTTGTCTACCGAGTCTGACAAAATGGATGTCCTCATCTAAGAAGGGGATCTTAACAAGATCTGGACTTTGCAGTTTGATGGCAGCTGCGCGACTAGTGGGTGTGGCGCTGGTATCGTGCTTATATCTCCTGAAGAAGAGATTATTCCTCTCTCTTTCAAGTTACAATTTTTCAACACAAATAATACTGCTGAGTATGAATCTCTACTACTTGGCATGCAAGCCGCGAAGGAAAGAGGAATCAAGAATCTGAAAGTACAAGGTGATGTAGAGCTGGTCGTAAATCAAGTTAAAAGGATATACCAAGTGAAGAATGAAAGGCTCAGACATTACCGCAACGTGGTATGGGACAACATCGAGGAGTTTGACGCTTTTTCAATAAAAGCCATCCCAAGAGCTCAGAATGACATGGCCAATTCATTGGCCGTTTCAGCATCCCTCATGCTCCCTCACCCAGGTTTGAAAACAGACAAATATACCATTGAGGTGGTTTTCCGCCCAAGCGTGCCGGACAATTCTCAACACTGGCAGGTATTCAACGATGACAATCAACTTATTGCCTTCCTAGAAAAGGCAGAGAATTTCAGTGAGCTTCATTTTGAAGGATCCACTTCTACATGCCGTGAATCTGTTACTGATCAAGATGGTGAATCAAAAGGAAGTGATGGCATATGTTAGCTCAAAGGAAATAAAATTCCAAAAGGTTTAGTTTCTCTAGAACGATTGTTTGACAAACATGATCGTTTTGTTAAGAAGAAAAGGCGAGATGATCCTAACTCCTCCCCAGAAACCGAACCAGTCAATTTAGGTTCGGTTGGACATCCGTAGTTTGCAAACATTGGAAAATGTTGCACACCTAAAGAGAAGCAGAAGTTTGTCAAACTAATAAAGAAATACATGGATGTATTGGCATGGTCCTACGCCGATCTAAAGTATTTTAAGCTGAAATACGTCCAGCATAACATCCCGTTGAAAGAGGACGTCAAACCCTTTCTCTAGAAGCAGAGACACTATAATCCTAAGATCTCAGGTACTATCCAGGCTGAAATTCAGAAAATGCTGGACGCACGGATCATTTTTCCTATCCATCACAGTACCTGGGTCGCAAACATTGTGCCAGTGCGCAAGAAGAATGGCAAGATACGCATATGCGTGGATTTTCCGTAACTTGAATCAAGAATCCTTGAAGGACAACTACCCCCTTCCCATAATGGATCAGGTTCTGCAAGAAGTGACTGGATCAGAAATGTTGTCCATGCTTGATGGTTTTTCTGGCTACAATCAGATTGAAGTCTCACCTGAAGACCAATTTAAAACAACATTCACTACCCCTTGGGGTACGTTCTCTTATAGCAGGATGCCTTTTGGTCTGACCAATGCTGGTGCCACTTTTCAGCGGGCCATGGACTTTCTGTTCAAAGGTATGATGGGAAAGGTCATCGTAGTCTACTTAGATGACTTAACTGTGTTCTCCAAACAACGAAATGATCATTGTGATCATTTGGAACAAGTATTGATTAGATGCCGAGAGCACGGGATCTCCTTGAATCTGAAAAAGTCTATTTTCGGAGTCACAGAAGGAAAATTGCTGGGACATGTTGTTAGCAAAGAAGGGACAAAGATAGATACCGAAAGAGTTAAGGCTATTCAGAGCCTTACTTTACCTACAAGCAAGACCGGCGTTCACTCTTTCTTCGGAAAAGTGAATTTTCTCAGGCGCTTTGTTCCCGACTTTGCTGAAAAGACTCGCCACATATCAAACATGATGAAAGGATCACCAATTTTCCGGTGGAGCAAAGAAGGAAAGAAGTCATTCAAGGAGATAAAAGCCTCCGTTGCTCACGCACCAGTCCTGGTATGTCCCGATTTCTCCAAAGATTTTATTATGTATAGCTATGCATCTGAGCACACTGTGTCGGCCATCCGAATGCAAATGAATTCTCAAAGTGTTGAATCCCCAATTGCGTTTATGAGCTCTCCTCTCAAGCCTCACGAATTAAAAATGACCCAACTGGAAAAACATGCCTTCACCGTTGTCAAAGCAGTCAAGAACTTCAGGTATTACATTCTAAATTCTCACACAACGGTACTGGTCCCTGACACGACAGTCAAGTCAATCCTAACTCAACAGGAGTTGGGGAGTTTGCGGGGGAATTGGATCGCAAAATTCCAGGAGTATGATCTAGATATAAAACCAACTAAGCTGGTAAGACCCTGAGGAAAAGGATGATTGCACCGATGGAGCACAAAGCCAGCTGGAGAAACTCGATTCACCGCCGATGGTCCTATTTCTTGCAACCAGCGACGAGTGGTATTATGATATTGATTTATTTCTCACCTATGGCGAGTGCCCAACTCATCTGACTACAAAGGAGAAGTGCGCTATAAAGCTCAGAGAAGCCAGATATATCATCTGGGATGACGGTTTATACAAACGCGGAATAGATGGTGTCTTCTTGCGATGTGTTGACAAGCCACATCAAGTGAAGTTACTTGAGAGTTTTCATAATTCAGCCTATGGGGGCCATTTCTCCTCTTCCGTGACGGTACACAAGATCATCCAGGCCAGGTACTATTGGCTGACGCTTTTCCAAGACACAGCCACCTGGGTAGCAAAGTGTGAACCTTGCCAGCAGTTTGTCGGCAAGCCCAAGTTGGCTGCTTTTCCCCTCAGGCTGGTCATTGTTGACGAACCATTCAAACATTGGGGAATTGATTTTATCGGTGCACTCAATCCCCAATCGAGTGCCAGACATAGTTATGTCCTGACAGCAACAGATTATTTCACAAAATGGGTAGACGCCATACCTGTCAAACATGCCACTTCCGAGGTTGTTTGCAGTTTCATCAAAGAAAATATCATTGTCAGGTTTGGTGTTCCAAGCAAGATTGTTGCTGACAATGCTTCTAACTTCTCCTCACGGGAAATTATTGGTTTTTGCTATGAATACAAGATAACCTTGGCCTATGCCTCAGATTATTATCCTCAAGGAAATGGTCAGGCAGAATCCAACAATAAGAACCTAGGGACCATCACACGGAAGCTGGTAAATGAGAATAAGCGGTCGTGGCACAAGTCATTATACGACGCTTTGTGGGCAGATCAATTACTCCAAAGAGGTCTCTCGGTATGTCACCTTTTCAAGTGTTATATGGAATCGATGCTGAGATCCCTATCTCCACAGAAATCCCTGCTCTACGCTTGGCACGAGAAATCGAAGATGAGACTTTCCAGAACTCTCTTGAAAAGAGGATCATGTATCTAACATAACTCGAAGAAAAAAGAGTAAGAGTGGTTGACAGGATCACCGAACATCAGAATCGAGTCAAGAGACTGTTTGATAAAAAGGCCAAGCAGAAGGATTTCCAGGTGGGAGATCTTGTCCTTCTATGGGACAAGCGAAGAGAGCCAAAAGGCATGCACGGAAAATTTGATTCTCTATGGAGAGGGCCTTTCAAGATCAGGCAACTCAATGGAGAGATTAGTTTCTATCTCTCGTATCTGGATGGAACCGAGCTCCCACTTCCCTATAGCGGGCATCATCTGAAGATCTTCAGGAAGTAGAGCTTGCTCTCTTCTTTGTACAGTTTTCTTTAGTTGTGTGTTTGTTTTTGTCGTGTGTTTGCTTTTTGTTTGTTGTGTGTTCTCTTTGTTCGCCCTTCGGTCGCCCTTGTTTTTGACTCTCTCCAACCCAATGGATAGGCACATGAAAATCTAGGATTCTCTACCCTTAAGTTTCACTCAAAGATAGTCCCCAGAAAGAGCCAGCTGTTATCCTGCAAAATTGTCAAGGGCAATTTGCAGGTAACCATACCCAAAAATTTTGTTTTGGCCCCAAGGAAGTTTGACAACGTTCGAAAGAAGCCCAAAATTCTCTTCCGAAAATCAAGTTTTAAGGACTTAGCCATTTTTCAGTCTTTTCGAGAAAGGCACAAGGAAGTTCATGTTGACATGCTGAAAGGTGCGCCAAGGGCGCTGAGAAGTTCCTGTCGACATGCTGAAAAGTGTGCCAAGGGTGCTGAGAAGTTCCTGTCGACATGCTGAAAGGTGCGCCAAGGGCGCTGAGAATGTCCTGTCGACATGCTGAAAGGTGCGCCAAGGGCACTGAGAAGTTCCTGTCGACATGCTGAAAGGTGCGCTAAGGGCGCTGAGAAGTTCCTGTCGACATGCTGAAAGGTGCGCCAAGGGCGCTGAGAAGTTCCTGTCAACATGCTGAAAAGTGCGCCAAGGGCGCTGATAAGTTCATGTCGACATGCTGAAAAGTGCGCCAAGGGCGCTGATAAGTTCCTATTGACACGATGAAAAGTGCGCCAAGGCACAAGGAAGTTCATGTTGACAAGATGAAAAGTGTGCCAAGGCGCTGAGAAGTTCCTGTCGACATGCTGAAAAGTGCGCCAAGGGCGCTGATAAGTTCCTGTCGACATGCTGAAGAGTGCGCCAAGGCACTGATAAGTTCCTGTCGACATGCTGAAAAGTGTGCCCTTTTACACTGAAGAGTAGTTTCTTCCTGGGATCCATTGATCATTTTTGTAAAATATTTAAAAAGCATGTTGGCATACACAATGACTTCATCCATGTTGCACCATGGGATGTTGCCATCCAAAAACTTGCCCAAGTCAACAGTTGACTTTTTAGATATTTTGTAGATATTTTGTAAGTGGTTGGTTTGCTTTTGCCTTCTTTCCTTCTCTTCTTCTATATATACTTGAATACTTGTTGTATTCAGGGTGGACATTTTTTAGATGAAAAATAGAAGTGAGAAGAAAAGGCTTTGTACTTTTTGTAACAGAAGAAAACATTAATACAAATATTGAGACTTTGTGTTGAATATGTGTGTTATGGGCATCTGATCTTTCTTATGTTAGATCTATGCGTTTATTTTGTTGGATCTATCTCTACTTTTTTGTCATTTGTTCATCAGTATTGCTTTGTTTGTCTATGCAAGTAGGTTCGGCTCTGTTTACTACCAGCCTAAAACATAGACCCTCTGACCTTTCTACTTTGGAATTCATTTCTTTTCTCCCTTTAGATCCATCTTCCTTCCTTTCCTTCCTTCATTCCTTTCTGTTCTTCGTCGGAACTACTCTACTGGGATGAGATCCCAAACCCCCCCTGAAGGCAAAATACTGTAAGACTTGCACAGGTTCCTGCTGGTAGATTACCAATAAACCAATTTCACTTTGCTGTCTCAAAGAGGGGTTATGCCCTGTACAGTTTTGGCTCGTCTATCCATAGATATGCTCTCACGACAGATTTTCAGACCAACAAGTACAAGGGCAAGTTTTAGGAACAACTTCATCATGGAAGATCAATTTGTTCAATTTGACATTTCCTTTCTAATTTAATCATTTACCTTACAAGGCTGAACACTACGTGTTAATAGCGTAATTTCCAGACGATTTAATGAACCTTACATTAGAGATACAACACACTTTGGCCATAGGATGCATGGGATAAAGTTGACTTACAATTTCTATGAGGCAAATACTCAGAATTAAATCCTTTCAACCTAATATCACAGACATATAATACTTTCAAATTTAAGCAAAATACACTGATAGGTTGAATCTAATTTCTTTTGAAACGAATTGCTACATCTTGAGGGCATCCCTATTGAGAAATTGGGAATTCAAGAGATCAAGTGATGAAGATTTTTTTGCATTTTTGTTGCGTGCACTTCCTGTCACTTGCATCAACGAAAATTTTAGTGACAAAAATGAATAAGGATGAACACCTCTGCTCACCCTTTAATAATGCTGGTCAACATTTGTACTTCAACAGTTAGAGAGAGAGCAATGAAGATCAATATTTTCCATGATCATTTCATTGCATTCTAATATTTCTAGGAGAGAGGGATAAACTGAGAAACATCCTTTTTCTTCAGTGCAATCACAAGAAATCCCATTTACATAATCTAAGTGCAATATAAGGGAGAAAAATTAAACATTTTCACACAATTTCAGTATCTTATTTGTATTTCAGAGTTAGAAAGAGGATAAGAGTTTTCAATTTCTTCATATTATTGTTCATTTCAGTTCCTATAAAAAGGGGTTCATCAAGCAATTCAAAACCCAATAACCATCAGGTAACAATAATTCAAATAAAGGGAAGTCCAACAACAACAACAATCAAGGGCAGAAAAATGGTAATTGGCAAAGAAAACCTAAACAACAAGGGTACATTGTCGAACATGAGGACGATTCAGATAAAGGACACCACATGTATTCTACTCAATTTGATGAAGAAATCAAGTCCACACAAGATATCTGGTATGTTGAATCAGGTGCAACTTGACACATGACTGGACGCAAGGATTGGTTCTACACACTACATGACTCACCTAACAAGAGCCATGTGTCATTAGGTGATGAATCATCATACAGTGTCAAGGGGATTGGAAACATTTCACTACCTCTTAGAAAGCATGACTGTAAAATCACAGATGTGTTATATGTACCTGGGTTGACCAAGAATTTTCTATCAGATAGTCAACTCCTTGATCACAACTTAAAGTTGGATTTTGACAGTAATAATGGAGAAAAATTGTGCTTGATAAGAGATAATTCAAGAGGTTCTAAGATTGTATCAAGAGCCTCAAATGAGGGACACATGTTCCAACTTGATTTTGTCCACAAGGATGATCAAGCTCTAGTGTCCAAAGACACACAATCTGCAGAACTATGGCATCATAGATATGGTCAGATCAATTTTGGCTATCTCCAAACACTTCAAAAGGGTAACATGGTGAAAGGATTGCCTACACTCAAGAAAAACACTAAAAAGTGTCACAATTGCCTAGCTGGAAAGCAACATAGAGTACCCTTCTAGAAGAACACATATAGAGCTAAGGGAAAGCTTGATTTGGTGCACACCGATCTTTACGGACCCATGGAACCAAGTCATTCTAGATGTCAATACTTCATGCTTTGTGTTGATGAATATTCAAGAAAGATGTGGATATATTGTCTAAGAGACAAGAGTTAAGCCTTTGAGACATTTCAAAAGTTCAAAGCACTTGTTGAGAATTAAGTTGGTCGCAAGATCAAAACTCTCCGCTTAGATCGAGGGGGGGAATTCACAAGAAATGAGTTCAAGACTTACTTGGAAGCTCATGGGATTTGTCGACAAATTCCTTCTACTCACACACCAAAGCATAATGGTATAGTTGAGAGAAGAAATCATACTATCATGGAAATGGTGTGATGTATGATTGATGACTCAGGTTTAACAAATACATTTTGGGTAGAAGCTGCAAGAATTGTAGTCTATTTATTGAACAGAGTACCCACATTAGCTCTTGAAGGAGTGACACCTCAAGAAGCATGGTCAAATCAGAAACCATCAATTACACACCTAAGAGTATTTGGGTGCAAAGCTAGCATGCACATACCCAAGAAGAATAGGAACAAGTTGGATATGAAAGCTACGAAACTGATATTCATTGGATACAGTGAAGAAGCACTCAGGTACATATTATGGGATCTAAAAGCAAAGAAAATATACACAAGTAGGGATGTTGAGTTCTTTAAGAAGAAATAAGCAGATGCTCCACTCAATGACTCAACAAACATCTAGAATACACCTCTTGGGAAGACATAATTTGATGTTCCCACTAAAGATGATAGTGATTAATTGGATGATGGTGAAAACTTGGATCCAACACAAGCCAATGGAATAGATAATAAGTTACCTAAATGGTATACTCAATTAATAAGAGATGTAAATTTGGATGAAGCACCTAGCACATCATCCAATCCTGGTCCTAGAACTCGCAGTCAAGCTCATGAAGAGGTCAATTATGCCCTAATGAGTAGAGTTGTTGAAACAGTTGAGCCATCTACAGTTCAGGAAGCCCTACAATCAAAAGCTTGGAAAGATGCCATGGATTCAGAGTATCAATCAGTGATGAAGAACAACACATGGCAACTTGTCGACCTTCCACCAGGGAAGAAACCCATTAGATGCAGATGGATATTCAAGACTAAGTACAAATCAAATGGGACTATTGACAAATATAAACCAAGGCTTGTAGCAAAGGGGTATACACAACAAGAAGGCATTGATTATGAGGAGACATTTGCTCCAATAGCCAAGATCAAGACAATCAGGATGATCTTTGCTCTAGCTGCACAATTTGGTTGGAAAGTCCACCAAATGGATGTAAAAAGTGCCTTTATTAATGGATATTTTCAAGAAGAAGTCTATATGACTTAGCCAGAGGGTTATGTAATACCAGGAAAAGAGATGATGCTATGTAGACTCATAGAATCTCTATATGGCGTAAAACAGGCACCCCAGGCATGGTACATCAAAATTGATGAGCACCTCATAAGTCATGGATTCGAAAGGAATCCTTAGGACCCCAATCTCTACCTCAAAAATCAAGGGGGGATATTGTCATTGTGGTTGTTTATGTCGATGATATAATCATTATAGGTAGTTCTGTGAAGATGATCAATGCAACAAAAAAGGATTTTAATCTATCGTTCGACATGACAGATCTTGGGCTCATGCACTATTGTCTTGGGTTGGAAGTATGGAAAAAAGAGAATCCTATATTTGTGTTGTAGTTGAAATACACCAAGACAATGCTTGAGGAGTTCAGGATGATGGAATGCACTCCTTTCCTACACCTATGGAAGTGAGACTTTAGTTGTCTCGTTCTGATCCATCACCACCGGTGAATGCAACTCTCTATAGGCAGTTGATTGGGAGTCTCATTTACCTGACATATATTAGACCAGATATCAACTTTATAGTCAGCTATTTATCACACTTCATGCAAGAACCAAAAATATGTCATTAGAAAGTAGTAAAGAGAATACTGAGATATCTGAAGGGTACATTTGACCTTGGTCTAGAGTACAAGAAGAATGACAACTTCTTCTTGACAGGATATTTAGATTCAGATCATATAGGAAACATGGATGATAGGAAGTCAACATTAAGCTTTGTCTTATTTATGGGATCTGGACTGATATCATGGGGAAGCAAGAAACAAAACTTTGTTTCTCACTCTTCTACAGAAGCAGAGTATCGAGCTGCAGGAGAATCTGTTTATGAAGCAATATGGCTATGCCGAATACTTGAAGGAATTGGTCTACCACAACAAAAATATACTCCAGTATATGTTGACAATGAAGGAGTTTTGAAGCTTGTTGACAATCTAGTATTTCATGAGAGAACCAAGCATATTGAAGTACAAGTTCATTTCATATGTGAGTATGTCTTGAAGCACAACATACAGCTCCATTTTTGTCCTACAGCTGAACAAAAGGTAGATGTTTTCACTAAGTCACTTTCACGTGACAAATTCACACTGTTCAGAGAGTTCCTCTCCACTTCATTAGAAACTATGCAAAATTAAGGGGGGGAATGTTAGCATAATTTAGCATAGGCATATTTATTGCATTTTATTGCATTGTATTGTATTTAATAATGTGCAACATGTGCACTCTAGTCTAGTGACTTGCATTCATTATTGTTATGTTGGATAACATTCAATATTGGTATTAGTAGTAATTACATGTGTATTTGAGATGGATCTCATCATCTCGTAGTTTTTTCCTGATGGGGTGTCATGTCTATCCATACAAGGCTATCTAATATCTATAAATATTACAGCTCTTGTATTGTTATGTAATCTGATTTCATGATCAATAATATTTGTGAGGCTTCCATCCCTTTTTGGTCATTGCAATTTAATTCTATTCTATCATTTGGTATTAGAGATATACCATTGTTATCACAGCTATATAAATACTTGTCATTTTTGCAGCGTGTCACTTACAGATTTGTTGTAAGGATTTAACACCCTATTGGTGCACTTTGACTGGCTACGTGCGACACACTTAGGAATGTCCAAAGATGATCTAACACGAAATGGCATGAGGGAAGGGTACACAAAGAAAACAAAGGAAGGAACATAGGGGGTGCACACAATGCATGTGGGGAAATGAGGAAAACTTGTTAGTAGAGAACGTATGGTTAAGGTGCAACTATTACAAGGTAATGGGTGTGTTGCGCGAAGGGCCAAGGACTTAGTAGTAAGTATGAGGTGCACGGGAAGGGAAAAAGCTAACTAGGAAGAAGGTGAATGCATGGAAGATGGGTGTACGAGAGAGGTGGAAGGAGAGAAAGGAAAGGGGCATGTAAGGAAACTGTGACCAAGGGAATGTGCGAAGTAATCTTGAGCGTGTGTCATATTGCAAAGAATAACTTAGAGCCAAAATGTGTATACAAGTTACCCAACTAGCTAGGAGAGATATTTGGATAACATTTGTGGTGAATTTCGGGGCCATCTTCCTGCTAGATGAAATATATCAGATTTCCTAAATACAATACAGTTGTAAATAAATACTAAAAAAGCAGACCCTGAAATGATGCCCTAGCTGCGGTAAATGATACCCTAGCTGTTGTGACTGGTTCGTAACTGCAAACAGCCCCTGAAAAAGCCCAAGAATGTGCCCTAGCTGCTAGCTGATGCCAAAAGCGTGCCCTAACTCTTTTATTTGATTTGATTTTCAAATTTAGATCATTCAGTATTGTCAGTTTGACAGGGGCATGGAATTTTGAGGTGATCCTAGTTGGCACCATCTCTAAATTTAACAATGCATGTTATTTTTGAAATTGTACTCGCCAATTTTGGATGGTGATGACATGTAGATATTTAGGAGGGAGACTGGGAATTAATGACATTAATTGTCATCATTTTTGGTGAACAAACCACCTTAAAAATGATGCGAGTGGATTTATTGGGATTTGAATGGTCTTTCATGAATTCAAAGTTTTTGCTCTACATGGAGCTATTTGGTTCTTCAAACCCGCAGTTCTACCTTTCAGTTTGTTGCTATTTTTAACTCTATTGGACTATTTTTGATCTAATGGAAGTATATGAGGCATTTGAGGAAGAAGTTTCTGGTTGTTGATTTCATTTAGAGAAGAGGGAGTTGTGAAGGCTCGGTTGGAAATCTTCTTCAAACAGACAGAAGCACTATCAGACATGATAGGCTCTATCTATTAAGCTACTCTACTTTTCTGTAAGTGTCTTCCTTAAAAAAACTTTTCTCTCTTGAGATAATTGGGTTTTTATTTCTATGATGGTTATTTGGTTTTCTTTCTTAAATAATTATATATTCTCTGATTGAGGAATCTCTTCTTGGAAAGCAAGTCATTGTGTTGCTTTCCTCATTATTTGTTGTTGAATTTCACCTTAAATCTTATGGTGATATGAGTAAGGAAGTACATGCATGATTCTTTCTTATATGTTCAAACATGGGTTATCGAAATGATATGTGTCTTTAAGTTTCAAACCAAGTTGTAGCTTGAGTTGCAGAATGTAAAAGTATACCTTCACTGTCACTTCTTGGTTTTGTGGAAGTTATGATTATCTTGTTGGAATTGTAGGAATATGCATGCTTGGATTCCGAGTTGTGTGAGATCGAAATTGTTTATTGAAACAGTAATGCATGCCTTCTTCTTAAACTCTTTGTATACTCTATTTGTTCTTCAGATTTAGTCTGTGATGAAAGATGACAGTTATGTAATGTTTGGAATCTCTCTTTTCTTTTTGGGTTCTTCTTGTATAGAAACAAGATTGCAAATTTTATCAACTTTTTAAACTTCTCAGATTTAAACTGGGTACTCAAATTTGGTTCTTCTAAGGAAACTATGGGTTGATTGTTTCTTGGGCACTTTGATTTTGAGGCTTTCACTGCTGGGGATTCCCATGTTTGAAGTACTTCTTCTGATCTTATGAGTATATTATGTTTCTTAAGTTTTCAAGTTCTGAACTAAAGGTTACATAGGTGAGATCTTGTTGGTTAGGGACATTTTTAGGGTTGGCTTTGTCTGAGTCGATGCTGGGTTGTCCTTGTGGCTATGTTTGATATTTCTTTTCTTTGTTCTTATTGTCTTCTTCCCAGTTGAACTAGATATTGTTGGTTTTTTTTTTTAACTATCCCTGAACAGGGTTAATCTCTTGAGTATCTTACCTAGAGTAAGCTTGTTAAACCCCTCCTGGTTGGGATATCACGAACTTTAAGGATGACTCCTGAACTTACGGTTGTTGTTTCTTGATTTTGAACTATTGAAATTTAGTTCTAAATAAGGGGTCTTCTAGATTCTTCCATTCTTTGATGTTTGAGCAAGATTGGAAGTAATTAATTTGTTGATAGTTGTACGACTGTATCTAAGATATGTTGATCTTTGGTTGTATCTTCTTGGAATCGAATTGTGAAGGAACCTTCTCTATATTTTCATAAAATATATGTCTCTCACCTTTGTGAGGATTCGATTGGAAGTTTGTCTCACTAATTTTTTCTATTTCCATCTTGGAGGAATTGGTCAATCTGAGGACCTTGACTGAAACTTTATCATCCTTGAGTGACTATTAGGGGATGTAATTAACCACATGGAATTTTGCAACTTTTTCCATTGCATCTCCTTTTTGATATGGGTTCTATATCACATTCATTGGTTTTCCATGATGGGAAGCCATGTTTAAATCTGTTTCAACCACAACAGTTACACATTCTATTGATTTCTTCGTTTATGCGTTTTCTTTTATAAAGGAGTTTGGGGATGTAGTGCATGGGTTTTTATTGTCCTTGAGACATTCTTCCCAAGAGATAGAATATAGAAATTCCCTTATAATCATGACATTTGAATCCTTCTCCTACGGTCTCTAAGGTGAAATTTGACAACTTCCTTTGGAAATAATACAATGTTATGGGTTGTATTCTCTTAACTGAAGTTGTGTATGGGATTTGGGCTAACTGAATTATTTAGGAAGCTATTATTATTTCATCTCATTCGTTCTTCTTTTGGGTAAATCTGGTCATTAATTTAAATGGATCAGTTGCATTATTACCCTTAATGTCTTGAGTAGTCATCATTGGTACTTGCTTGTTCTTTTGACTTGTGTTAAGGCTTTTAATAATTGAGATAGAAGACTAATGTTAGATGTTGTACATTGAGTAAATTCTATATTAATGTTTATATTTTGTCTAACTTGATAAATTAGGCTTTGCCTTGCATTTGGGATTAGGATGACACATATGATGTGTGAGACTCTTATTTGCATTTGAATTTTGAATTAAGATGATTTTTGAAGGAAATAATTAGAAAGTACTTTTATTTGATATGGATAAGTGTATTGGATGGAACTGTATTTATCTAATAACATGTTGTATATTTTATATTACATCATGACATTTATTTGAATGATATTCAATTAATTAATTGTTCTTATTTTGTGGTTGTTATTCCTATGTTTTGTTTGTCTGCTTGACCTCACTGTTTCATTAAAGCAGAGTTAGTTTAATGAAAGCAGTTAGTTGAAAGCATTTCGTTTTAATTAGTGCTTATCATGCTCAGTTCAATGAACTGACCTGTACTAGCAATTTTTGTAGATGGACTTCGTACATGATAAATGAAGGTAATAAATTTTATGATGTATTGGTTGAATTAAAAATATGGACCATTATAGAGAATTCTAAGTTATTATTGAAATGTATTGACAAAAGAAAAGTTTTATTCCTAAAAGATTTGGATGTTGTAGATAGGAAATATGTCAGTAATGCAATTTTTTGTAAGATGTGTATTTTATTTTGATGAATTGAAAAGACTGAGGTTACTTAAACCTGATTAAGTCTATTCTCTTGTTCATAATAAGAAGGAAAATCTGTAATCTTATCCTTGATGTGGTTATTTATATCTGAATGGATCCTTATTTCTGATGTCAGTAAATTTTCTAGATAAATGGGAATTGGTAAAAAATCCCTTAATTTAATGCAACTCACTAAGTTGTATGTATTAATGTTCTTTACTTAATATTTAATGGTTGATTATGATGTCATGAATGTGTAGTTATAATGTGAGGATGTGTAAATTGGATATGGGTATAATGTACCCTAATAATTAACCTTAATGAAGAAGGTTCTCCTCTTCTAAAAAGGATGCAAAATAAAATATTGATATACGAGTCCTATAACCCTTTAGACTTTATAGGTATGAAGTCTTTTATATCAAAATCTATTTTTGTTGTTACACATTCCTTGAATGGTTGAGACACATTAATTAAATCATTTGATAGATGCTGATTTTGTTTTCAATTAATTGAACATAAAGCAATCATTAGTCTATGAAGTTCCATATTAGTTAACCAACTCCAATGGAGATGGAAACCTTAAAGGTTGTCAAAATTAGGTTATGTAAGGTTGTTTTATTCTAATTTTCAATCCTAAGCTAATTAATTGGGAATGATCTCTTGAGATGTGTACGTCAAGATCAAGTGGTTCTGCTAGATGTTGGCACATGCCAACTGCAGATCTGTACCTTTTTGAAGACTTGGGTCTTCACAAGGATACAGGGTTGTAGTTGATATGTTGTAACACCCTTCAGTGTTGGTTCATCTAGACCTACCCAAACTTGGACTTGAACTTAGTTTCTCTCTAGGAAAATTTAGAGTTATGATCTACAATAGGAAATGACTCACAATGATTTAGGATAACTTTGCACATCCAATCGAATTAGTTTGATAGGGTATGTCTATATACCCTAGGTCATCGCAAGTGACTCTCTATTCTAAATTATATCCCTAAACTACGTTAGGTTCAAACCTTGGACAAGTGGATTGACTGAAGTTGGTGAAGACCATTCTAGATAATAGAGGAGTAGGTGAAGGATGTATTCCATTTAGACGAGTATGCTGTCTAGGAATAATAACATGAACATTATGTTGGAAATCTTTGGCCAAAGTATTGGAAGCTGCTAGTTGCATTATCGTATGTCACCTAGTATAAGGAATGTGATTTTAAATGAATATTGGTAACATATATTCAGATAGGTTCCTTAAAAATAACACTCAGTACCTAGAATAGGGTAAGAGAACCAAGTATATTTGGTATACATAAAGTATTCAATACTTAAGTAATATGAGAGATCAGTTGTTAATCGAGTCATGAAATGAGAGATCGGTAGCTCACCGAGTCATTTACAGTTGCATATGGTTATATGTTATGAGATTGATTGGCATGGAATGTGTGTTCTAAGTAATGACTATTTCTAAAGTCTCAAATTGGGAATATTACATCTTGGACTACAAAATGTACTTCCCTGTGTCTAAATAGTAGAAATGAACTATACCCAGACAGTCTGCGAAGCGTTACCACTTCTAGAAGTTGTCCAAAAATTGGCATGCCTATATTCTACATTGATGATACAACCGAAAATATACTCCCATATAACAACGAAGCCATTTGTTCTATTTTTTCCATCGTTGTGCCTCTTATAATACCCACTCCTACTCTCCCACTTCTTGAGTACTTTTTGTACTAGATGCTAGAAAACCAAGCGTAAGGGAAATATTACAAGGTGGATTCAAATGCATGCCCATGGCCCAGGTCCTCTCTACTGGCATGCTTCTATGTGGGGCTGAGGAGGGATCCCTATCATGCTTTCCCAGATGGGGGAGTTCCTGATGCTCTGGCTCCATGTATTCTATGTGAGCTATAAATCCTTCATGAGCCATCTCTCTCCTCAATGCCATCTTTTATGCAATGTAACACTACTTCTCTACCTCCCTCTCGCGTGCCTCATTATACTTAAGCAACCTTTCCTCTCTCTACCTTTCTACCGCTAGGTCTTCCATCCTTCATGAAACCTGCTACTACCCCCGTTGCATGGTGGGGTTTAGTCAGCCATCGGTTTACTCTCTAAATTAAAAGTTACCATCAAGATATTAATTTCCAATGGAATTCCTTGTAAGTTCCCCTTGGATATCATGCCAAAAAAAATCAAGAAATTTAGGTACTATCTGGGCATGAATAAGTTGAAATTAAGTACTCTAAAATGTAACTATTCAAAACACCATAGAACCACATATCCATAGCTCGAGTCCAAATCAAATCAGACCCCATCATAAAGGGCCTAAAATCTCTCTTATATCCAAAAAAGTGCACAATACCTCTAATTCCACTTAGATGCATAATAAATTAGCCACTTGTACAATTCTACTGAAAATATAGTGAAAAATCTCTCATATAAACTGTCATACAGATTCTGTTCCACCCATAGCGTGCATTAAACTTAGATCTAGTGCCAAAATTCCATGTGTATTCTTCTTCTAGATCGTGTATCCACTCATTCATACATCTTAACTAAGGTACACCATCTGATATGTCTTCATCACAGAACCATTCCATGAATGAAAACATAAGGGATAAATTAGAGGTCCTTAGATGCAACTTTGGAACCAATGAGGGTACATGCCCTTAGAATTTAACAATGATCAAGCCCAAGCACTTGTGCCACCAGGATCTGCGTTCTCATTCAATTTCTAGACTGGGAGTGCTCACCTGAAGCACACTGAAAGGTTCATTCAGGCATCCTCTATAATAGGGTTAATGTTGCTAGGATGTTAACAGCTGAGTGAAGAATTTAATATTCAGATCTATAATTAATGATATCTTGGTCATATAGTGCTCTCTAATCAGATTTCTGCTCCTATGATGAAATAACTGACATTAAGAGTGGGAGACTAACAACATGATATGAAATGGCAAGCATGCTTTTGAATTACTTGAACTGTAAACATGATGGCACAGACTTGATTCAATATATAATCTCCATTATATTCAATTACATTAAATACATAGAAGATTCATAGCTACAGTAAGGCCACTAGTTTTTACGCTCATGTGTTAATAGATCTTATGTCATAATCCCACTATACTTGCCTAGTTCTCATAAGCGTATAGGGTAAAATCTCTCTCTGAGTCTATCTGGGTTGATAGTATATACTACAGCAGTTCACTACATGATCTTGTTGAAGGGTGGGTACTTTCCTTCTTCTGTCCATCTTAAGGTCTGAATCCTTCTTGAGCATAAAATGATGGGTCGAACCATTGCTGCAATAGTTAGCCACATGAAACTCCTTACAAAAATGAGCCAAGGAATGATTGTAGGGCCTTTTTGTGCACCAACAGGGAAAGGACTAGGATAACTGAGACGTTAACTGATCAATCAGTATGCCATCCTATGAAACCACATGGCCCAAGAGCTTGTCCTACACCACCAAAGCACTTGCAATATCTAATTGGGTCCATAGAGATACCCCAAATGTGTGTCACATCTCTCAAAGACATTTGACCAGGTTTGCCATGTGCTACGCATGCTATCTCCAAAAATAGTTATCCTTATCAAGGTAAACAAACATCTAAGTCTCATTAACCTGTTTCTATTTGTGTGCAACATCCATAGCACGCTGAAATGATGGTGCCCATGCCTTTGAATGCACTCAAAGGGCTCTTCCATGTGAACCTTATGCATATGTTCCCCATTTCTAAGTAACATGTTGTTCTGAACTGATCAACATTAACCTTGACCAGGATTTGATTGAAACCCACATACCCATCTAGCATTGAGAATCTTTGCGTGCCAGGGATAGTCTATAGAATATCCTCCATTGAAGGAAAAGGATAATGATCCTTTAGATATGCCTTGTTCAAATCTCTAAAATCAACATAGATTCTGATTTCACCATTCTTCTTGCGCACTGGAACCAGATTTATGACCCAAGTAGAGTATTTGATGGGAAAAATTAATTTTTTCCTCAATGAGATTAGATAATTCCTTTCTCATGAGGGGCTCTATCTTAGGATTGACTGGGTCACTGCCTTCTGTCTGACGGGCTTGATACCATGATCCAAGGTCAATGGAGTGTTGAGCAACACTTAGATCAAAACCTTTGAGGTATTCATACTCCCATGAGAAGATATCACTATATTTTTGATAGAGAGAGATGAAGGCCTTATTTTTCATCATGCACATAAGCTCTTATTGAGCATCAACTCTTTTCCATGCGCAATAATGACTGGGGAGTAGTATTCTTTTGCGGTGCACGCATGTATTTTTCAGTCACCCTTGAACTCATCATCAAGGCTAAACATTTACTCTAAGGTGACAACCCTTTAGGTAACTTGTTTTTCTTAAGCTGAATCAATTTGTCACCATATCTATCATGTAAGTCTTCTTGCATGCTTGATGAGAATTCAGCTTCATTTTTGATGAATCAAATGATCTGCGCGCGTCACTTTGAAACACTTACCAGCTAGAGTTATTGTTAGGAATGGATGGCCTAATCACCATCTTGATGTGCTGAGTGTTTCCTTTGACAAATTCATCAACAGGAGAGAACTGTGAACCAAACATGGCCATTTGATCATCTTCCTTGTTCATTCTTACATGGCACCACCTACAAATTTAGAGCATAAAATCTCTCAAGGAGGTCCTAAAATCTATGTTTATAAGCTTTGAGAAGCTTATTCTTTGTCTGGCATTTGTTGGTAACCTGGTGGATAACCAATTTTGTGTCCCCAAATATCTGTAGTGCTTTAATTTTATTCTTCTAAGCAATGAACAAGCTATGCACCAATGATTCATACTCTACCACATTGTTAGAACATGTGAACTACAACATGTACCTGAAAAATAATTTCTCATCTTTAGGTGAAATGAGAACCACTCCTACTCCTCACACCATTTATGCTTCTGGATCCATCAAAGTACAACTTCCACAGACCCAGTTTCAACTTTGTCTTTCTTGATTTCATGTGGAAGCATAACTTCCTCTTCAATAATGCAGTAAGTACCAAGCCCAATTTCATAAGATTCCAATTCTTCACCATAGGGGTCAAATTTATGGTGCCTATATCCACCCATTCATCAAGTCACTAGGTCATGGAAGAAAAGGTGGAAGATATTACTGTTCAGGAACTGAAGCTTGTTCTTCTTCGGATCAAACCATTAGCTTGGAGAGGGGATGGGACATATGACTCTACATGATAGGAAAATATAGGCTTATCTTGTATAGTAAATTGGGTACCATACCTTGTCTTGAGTAACATATGAGACCAATGAGAAGACAAGTAACCACCCACTTTAGCAGTAAATTATCTTGATAAACATAGGGAAAATAAAGGAGGAAGATCGATGATTGACACATCTTGAGTAAATTTTAGGCTTGGACATTCATGGAGGGTAAACTCAAGATCCTTGATGAATCCTAAGGTAGTAACAATTGAGCCATCAAGTTATAGGACTCCTTTAGACAAAAGACTATATTTCAAACCTAAGACATCAGCAATCTTCTTAGGCATAACAGAAGTACTAGAGCCTGAGTCAATCATATAGTTATGCACTAGGTGTTTACCTATAATCAAGGACATATAGAAGGGTAGGGATTTAACAACTTTACTTACTTGTTTCTCCTCTTATTAGAAGATTTTGACAGAAGCATGTGGCTTCTACATAATTGGATCAACATGCAGGAGTTGTGCCAGAGCTTCATGCAATAGATCCCACTGAGATGGAATGGTCAGGGCATCCCACATTGTGATGTTTATGTTTGTTCTCTCCATCTAGTCAATAATGTTGAATGGAAGGCCCCCCATCTTGTAAATTTAGGGAACAACATCCATTCTTGATTTTTCTGGTGTAGAAGCCTAAATTTTAGCTGGAGTAGAGGAATGACCTATCAAAAGAGGGGCGCATGCTACTTCAGCAAGAGCTTTACGTGGGGCCTCTTGCATATGGATTTGAGTGCTTTTGCTATAAGAGGTCATGTTTCTGATTCTTTCTTTTTTTTGAGGATCGGCTTGCGTTGCTGGAATTGTGACCTGCACACTTGACTTCAACATTCTTTTCTTGTATCTTGTAATGTCTGTAACTCGGGCATGTGGTTTGTTTGCATCTTCTACAGCTTGATTGATTACACATAAGTCCTCAGCACCAAAGAACATCAAGTTTTTCTTTGGAGGTGATTCTTGTCCTTCTTGGTTATCTGCTTCAAGGGTGTTTGTTAAAGGCTCACAGGTCGAAGCATTCTAGATCATGAAGGCTTGGGTGCGTGCAACATTGGAACAATGATATTGACTATGAGGCATGTTGCAAGGGAAGCACCACTCTGACTCTTGTGCTAAATTGTTCTGAACTGGAACAAACACCAAACTCTCACTGGGTACTGGAAGAGAAGGCACGGGAGAAAAAAATTGCAAGGGTAGACGTGCATTAGGCTTCCATCTATCATTCTGTTGGTTGGGCACATATATTTGATTTCCATATTGATTTTTCCAAGGCTGATTTATTTGGCTATGCACATGATTGGAATTGCCTCTATAGTCTTACGCATGTTGCTTTTCTAATGATATGACCTTGTTTGATAAATTTCTAATCAAGGCCTTCAATTCTTCATCTTCCTTTTTCTGTGATGAAGAATAGGATGTTGAGGAAATTGGTTGCGTGCTTTTCTCAGGAATGGGAATAGGGGCCACAGAAGGTTGGGGCGCTTGTGATGTCTCTAGGAATAAGGGCATGGGTGGTCTAGGAGCCAACTTTCCCACCTGAATGAGACTATTTTCTACCCTTACTACAATGCTATAAGCAGTTGGTAAATTCCTACCTCCCATAGATTGGATCATAACTGAAATATCATTGTTGAACACTTGTAGATAATAAAGAAAATCATGTTGGGCTGTAGGTCTTACCATAAGAGGGATTCTATTGCAAGTGTTCATAAATCTAATGTTAAAATCAGTCATCTACTCATTGGGTGCTCTCCTTGTTGTTTTCAGTTGCTCCACCAATGATAGGTGATCTGACTTATCTCCAAATTAATTGGAAATATTTGTTCCTAACTCATCCCAGGTGGTGATAGATCCAAGTTTCAAGCCTCGATACAACTGAAGCGCTTTACCTTTGAACGAGGCTACAAGAAACCTAACTGCTACATCATCATGTGTAATCAGATAGAGTGAACACGCATTTGATATATCCCAGCTATGCTCCTGAGGGGTAACTTGATTCTCACCAATAAAGTAAGGAATACTCTTAAGTGCTCCATTTGGCATATCATGCTGTGCAGCCAGGAGCAAGGGAATACCTCCAGCAAAGTTTGTAATTTTTCTTAATGGAGGAGGTTGCTGATGTGCCATTGCAGGTTGTGTAGGTTGTCTAGTTTTAGGATGAGTTAAATGGGTGTGACGTGCTAGAGATAGAGATGCACGCATGGGCTTTCTGGAAAAAAATATTCTCGGGGATAATTAGAGGTACTCAAAAGAATCTTCAATTGCTGCAATCCTTCTTGTGTGCACTCTTCTCATTATTGGGCCCCTCAAATATTGGCTACGTACAAAGAGGTGCATAGGTGCGCAAGGCCTAGTTGAAGAAAATCGCGTAAGGATAAGGCGTGTAGGGAAAGGTTTAAGGAGGGATTTAAGGAAACCCATGGCATGCGCGCAAACAGAACCAAGGGTTCAAGACTTATCCATATTGGGTGTTCTAATAGAACATGTGAAAAACATGACTTGAATGCACATGTGAAGTGAATAAGGTGCCATCCTGATCACAGGATGGCCCAGGAAGGAGCAGGCCTGTGGTACAAGCTTCTAGAAGCTCATCATGGTAAAAAGTGGAAATCTTAGACCTGGAGGAGCATGATCACATTGAGGACCAGATTCAGACACTCGGCATTGGATCTAAGGCTGCTGGAGGATGATTTGGCAGTCTAGAAAGCCTATATATACAAGTGCTTATAGAAGTAAAGAGAGATATAGAAAAAGGGTGGAGCTCTGCAGAAATACTGCAAGAAATTTGTTAGTTTGGGTAATTGTGTTTAGGGAAGGATGTATCAGGCGTATGGGGTTCATAAATTTCTTTTGAGAGCCTAGCCATATGAGTCTAGATATAATGCATGACTGTGGTCTACTCTCTGTAATACTTTGTAATGGCTCCATGAATGTAATGAGGTTACCATCTTACATGAATATGAACATTGATGATTCTAATGCATACATCTTTATTATAGTTCCTTTTCAATTATGTTTATGATTAAGTATGGATGTATGTACAACTTATTTCTATTTTGGTATAGTTATAAAATCTTTTAAAGCACTTCCTGTATGGAATGGTTGCAAGGACCTAGAAGCCATTCTGAGCTCTATGGTGCTTTTATGTTTTACTTCCATTCAGATCTCATAAACATGAATCATAGATGATGGCTCCCACTAAACTCACATAAAAGAGAGACTCGGCACCTGTGCGTGCCTTGGGTGAGCACCCAGTGCCTGCTGGGTGATAGGTTGATGCGCATGGGGTTCCTTTCTTTTGTGATGAGGTTAAAAATGACTACATCTTGGTTCCATTGCTGGGACCTCTTTTCAAAGTTGTAGTGGGAAATGACATACATCATGATTTGGGTAATGAGTAATGACAAAACATTTAACTCTAGAAAGTGTTGAATCATGGTTCAAGAGCATGGAGGATGAATTTTCTCAGAGATTCAACACTAGACCTGAGTTTCATGCATGTAGATGGGTAGAAGAGAACCTCTACCATGATTTATATGAAACATTTTTCATTGTTTCCCAGTAGAGCCGTATGAATGGCTCTCAGCATATGTGTCTAGATCAAGCTAGTATTATAGAGCACACATGTGGACCCAAGAAGAATACTAGAGGCTGAATGATGCAGATCTAACATGGACTCATATTGTGGATCATTAGTGGGAAGGTGTGTTGACTAGCTACACTTTGGAGTATTCTATTTCTACATACTCTTGACCAGAAGTTTCTGAGTTTAAATTTATACGGGAGCCTAGAGGATCATTTCTACGTGTTATCCCTATGAAAATGAAGATCCTAGTTGTTACTTTTATTTTAGAGGCATTTCCAATGACCGACTAAACCATTTTGAGAACTGGGTGAGGGAACTAGGGTGGAGGAAGATGGTAGATATTACGATGGAGAAGGAAAGGGAGGAGATACAACTCAAGTATATTGAAGCATGTGAAAGGGAGATCATTAGATGACACGAAGCTTCAAGTGTAATGGATCTATGGAGGTAGACATTCTAGGAAGGAGTTGAGGTTCATCCGGAGGACATGGAACTAGAGCAGTCTGTGCTACCCAATCTTGTAAAGTGCATAAGAGATACCCCTTTGGCTTCTGGTGAGAGTTTTTCACATCGAGAAAGAATATTCGTTGGCACATATCTGAACCCACCCAGTGACCAAACCCTGGTGCTTGGTTTTCCAGAACAAGGAAGGAGTATCATTGACCTAGTTGGTATCAGTGGAAGTGACAGATCTACACCTAGGAGGTACAATTTTTTAGTTCCCACTTCTATGGCTACACATATTCTAGTATTCGGAGGAGTCTTTCGATAAGTAACAAGTATACAAGCCTTTGGTCTCGCATCTAGGAGTGGTGTGGGATACAAAAGTGGTAGTGGGGACATTGTCATAGACCATCGGCACATACTTTAGTGGAACCTTGGGGGAACTTGGCATAAATACTATAGGGCCTAGTGGCTATGGTAGATCTGGTGGGTCAGGAGGGACAGGACCTAGTGGACTAAGTGGTTCTAGTAGATCTAGCGGCTCAAGAGGTATAGGACCTGGTGGACCTAGTAGATCTGGTAGTGGAGAAAACCAAGGCTCTAGCTCAAGAGGACAAGGGCCCCAGCCACCCCCTCAAGTCTTCTTTCAGATGTATTTACACTTACCATATTACAGAGGGATTGAAGATGTTATAGAACATGTTCACAAGTGTGAGTTGTTATGGCACGCAAAGGGGATTACAACCTTGGAGCGGAATGCTAGTCAATTTACAACAACATTGTAGGTACACGTGCATAGCTGGTATAGGAAATATGACCCTCATCAAACAATGGTGGGTTATACTTCTGTAAATAATGCCTTCTTAAAAGAATTCCACATTCTTGAGTTTGAACAAAAGAGCATTATCACCCTAAAGGAAATTAAAAATAGAATGGTAGAGAGTGTGCGGGAGTATGATGCACATTTTAAAACTCTCTTATCTAAGTTATCTTATGATATTCACCCTTCACAACATGCTCATTGGTTTGTTGGAGGATTGATCACACCTTTTAGAAGGGCCTTATCTCATAAAACTTTTACAGACCCATGGAAGGAATTGGAAGCTGCTTTGCGTGCCCAGGCTATTGGTAGTGTTGATGCTGAGAGTTAGCGCATTTCTGGAGGCTCAAATTGTTGCTATGACTAAGCAACTAGAGAAGTTGTTAGCAAACTCAGCCTATGAGACTTGAAGTGGTTTATGGTGTACATATTGTGAAGTAGATGGGCATGTCAAGGGTAGTTTTCCTCAAAGGGCAGTACGCGTTGATATAGTAGACTATGAAATTTTTCATGGGGACCATGATGCAAGTAGATGCCCGTTGTTATAGCATGCAGCTCAGAAGAATATGTCTTGCTATTGTAATATTTACACCTCTACAACCCATGATACTAAGGATTGTAGGCTCATCCATTAGATCCATGAAGCCATTGATCATGGGGTACATTAAACCAACATTGTTAGTAGTTATAAAGGAGATGATCACCACTATGAGGAGCATTACATATGGTGGCATGTGTAAAAGGGGATTTAACAGAGGATTCCATGGTCATGGTAACTACGGAGGAGGAAGGAGTGAGTTCCCACATAGAACCTATTTTAATTGTGGGTCTACAGAACATTATAAATGAGAGCGCCCAGACCTGTTGCTATGCTCATGGTGTGGAAAGAAGCACAAGTATGAGGAATTCCCGGAGTTGTTTGAGCACATGAACCAGTAGTAACATAAAGACAAGGGTGCTGCAATGGTAAGCATTAAGAATACAGACACATAATGGATGCTGCAAGTGACACATGATGCAGGCTTAGAACCTATTTTAGTAACAACAAGAGTAGAGGCCACACGCGTAAAAGAAATACCAAGGCAGAGGACCTTGGTTTCAAGAGGGGAAGTAGTTCATGGGAAGTACCCAGACCCTACACATCAAAAGGAATTATATCAAGATACCATGGATGTCATTTAGAGTTTACAAGGAGAAATCCAGTGTTTAAAGGAGTAGTCCAGGAGGGAGGAGAAAAGGAGGAAGGTCAAGGTGCTAAAGGATGACCTAAATGAGGTCAAGGAAGTATGTAAAATGCTAAGGCAAGAGAATATTATTCCCTTACTAGGAGCATGTTTGAGGGAGAAGGTACCATGCACTGGGGAAGAGCACAAGAGATAGATCCTGCATGCAAACCTTCCCCCTCATAACCTTAACTAGAACAAGGAGATCACATTAGATGCATTCGTAGATGGATGGCTCTTTAGTAATATCCTCATTGACACAAGTGCGGTGGTAAATGTTCTCACATTGGATGCTTGGCATCATATGGGGAGACCTGCATTACAGCCATCTTTGAATGTGTTATGTATGGTAAAAAAAATGAAGGCAATGCCCATCGGTGTCTTAAAGGATGCAACTATAACTATTCAGTGAGATAAGTTTACTGGGGACTTTGAATTCATGTTGCTTGCCAAGGAAGACAATTTTCCAGCACTACTTGGGTGCCCATGGTGTTACAAGAACAATGTTAACCTTCAGTTCAATAAGGGGTACATCATCTTTGAAAATAAGGAGGAACATGTTATTATACCCTTGGCTGATGGGAAGTCGACACCCTATACTGAACCTTTCAGGGAAGAGGTTCTAGATAGGATATATGTGTGCTCAATCAGGGATCCAAAGATAATCCATCCTACCAACGGAGTTATCTAGTTTGAGGATTCTCAGTCAGTAAGTGACACCACCAACCTAGCATGTGATAATTGGGCACATGGGACTTATGAATTGATCAGATGGCAGTTGAGAGGATCAGTAACAAAAGTAACAAAGGCACGTATAGTCCAACACTTAGGAGGAAAAGAGTTGCCTATGTATTCAGGAGGGTCCTTCCCCAAGATATTTTTACACTGTAGGGTTACGTGCACACATGGTTCATACATTCTGATACATGCTGCCAAACAAGGAATTGATAAGAGCTAGTAGCTGATCTCATTCAAAAGTTTGACTATCAAAGCACCAAGACATCAGTTGATAAGGCATTGTAGGTTGTTAAGTACCTTACCATGGGGGATAGTGCTTTGGCAGAAGCTAGACTATTGGAACTGTTAGGTGGACCAGGTTTGGAGGCACACTTTAAAGAAGAGGTAGAGGAAGTAGAAGAGATATAGCTTGAGCGTGCGTTCTTAGAAAAGGAGAAAGGGAAATTAGTATATGTTATTGATGGGGAGGAAGTAGAGAGCTTGGACGTTAACCATTTTGTAGGGACACGTGAGGTAGTTGATAGTGAAAATACTCCTGCACATGCCTACCATGAGCTCTTAAAGACAAAATAGGTTAACATCTGCTCAAAAGAAGAACCTAAGGAAGATATTATTATATATTACTAGTCAGAGAAGGAGGTTTCTAAGATCATTGATCTTTTACATGAATTTGAGGATTTATTCCCATGCGGGTACCATGAGCTCAAAGGCATCCACCATTCCTTGGGGGAGATGAGGATAAAGCTAAAGGATGGTGTGCCCCTAGTCAAGAAGAGACCCTACTAAATGAATCATAATTTGCACATAAAGGTAAAGGAAGAGAGAGACAAAATGATAGCTTCTAGGATCATTGTAGCTATGGAAGAATCATGATGGATAACTCCAATGGTAATCAACATCAAGAAGGATGGATAGATTAGGATCTTCATGGATTATAGGGAGCTGAACATAGTTTGTTTCATCAATCCTTTTCCAACCCCCTTCACGAAAGAAATTTTAGAGGGAGTTGTTGGGCGCGAAATCTATTCCTTTACGGATAGATTTTCAGGGCACCACCAAGTCTAGATTATAAAGGAAGACTAGAAGAAGATAGCTTTCACCACTAAATGGGGAAGTTTTGCATACAAGGTCATGCCCTTTGGGTTGAAGAAAGTGCCTATTATTTTGTTGTGCATAGTGGTTCGGGTATTCCAAGACTTCATCCACAAATTTCTTTAGGTTTATCTAGATGATTGGATAGTGTATGGACTAGTGAAAGACCATTGTGATAATTTTAGGCTGATGTTTGAGAGGTTTTGGTAGTTAAGAATATCCCTCAACATTAAAAAGTATGTCTTTATTACCCCCTTTGGGACATTATTAGGGCATATCATATCTAAGGAGGGCGTGCTGGTAGATCCTGCCAAGGTTGCAGTTATTGTGGGATTGAGGGACCTTACTAGCCAAATCACAATGAGTAGATTCCTTGGGCATATGGGTTATTAAAGGAAATTTATCAAGGGGTATTCCAAGATCACCATGCCTTTAGAAGAATTTCTTAGACATAAAAGTGCTTCCATTGGGGAGAAGCACAACAAAAGGTGTTTGACACATAAAAGGATAGGCTTCTCACCATGCCTATATTACATTTTCCCTCTTAGGAAAAACCCTTCCATGTTCATGTAGATGCCTCAGGAACCACCATTGGAGCAGTGCTTACACATCCAGGAGAAGGAATTATTGATCATCCCGTATGTTTTGCAAGCAAGAAGTTGACACCAGTAGAGAAAAATTACATCATGACTGAGCATGAAGTATTGTCAATGATATATGTGCTTTTCAAGTTTAGAAAATAGCTGTTGGCAACACCCTTTGTATTTTACACCGACCACATGACATTAAAGTACTTGGTGAACAAGCCCATTCTACAAGGGTGCATATGTCGGTTGGGTCCTATTATTTAAAGAGTTTGAATTTATGGTAGTTGTGAAGCCTGGAAAGAGTACATGCGGACCTGATCATCTATCAAGAATTTATTCCGGGGAGGATGTGTAGATTATTGAAGAGACTATGCCAGACATGCAATTGTTTAGGTTATGGCACGTATCCTTAGATTTGGAGGAGATTATAGTATTCCTAAAGGAAGGTGTGGGGCCAGGAGGGATGAAGGAATTAGAAAGAAAGTAACTAGCCATACACACCACGCCCTACATGTTGATCAGTGGGGACTTATACAAGTTAGGGTGTGATGAAGTTTTACGCAGGTGTGTACTAGAGCATGAGTGCCTTGCCATCATAGAGGAAGCACACAGAGGAAGTGTGGGTGGACATTATGTAGGTGACACCACCACATGTAAAATTTTAATCATAGGATTGTGGTGGAAAAATCTGTATAAGGATTACAAGGACTATTGTAAGGCGTGTGACCATTGTCAGCACATTGGAAAGTCAGGAAGGAGAGATTAAATGCCTTTGTGCCCTATCCCTAGCGCTGAACCTTTTGAGAAATTGGCAATAGAATTCGTAGGCCCTGTATCAACAGTAGTGCATAGGACTAGATCACGCTATGTAATCACTTGCATGAACTATTTGACAATGTGGACAGAGGCAACCCCAACTAAAGACTACACAACAGCCATAGCAGTAAGATTTTTGTGGGAGAACATTATCACAAGGTATGGATTTCCTTTAAGTTTAACTAGCAATAGGGGTACACATTTCTTGAATGAGACCATGAGGATCCTGTTAGCAGAGTTCATGGTAGCTCATCACAAGCCTACCCCTTATCACCCACAAGCAAATAGAACCGTAAAAATATTTAACAAAATACTGAGTCATACCCTAACCAAGATTTGTGATGTCGGAATACAAGATTGGGATGACAAGGTATCAGCTGTATTATGGGATTACAAGAAAAATTATAAAAGGTTGAACAAAGACACACCATTTCAATTGGTGTTTGGAATGGAAGTTGTTCTACCGATTGAATTCATGTTACCTTCTCTATGAATAGTGCATGCATTAAGGCTGGCTAATGCGCAAGCACTGGCAGGAAGAATTGATGAACTGATGAAGCTGGATGAAATATGATCACTCATCGGGTAGAGCTAAAAAATAGAAAAAGTAAAGCAAAAAGTATGGCATGATCACCACATCAGAAACAAGAAGTTTGATGTTGGGTAGATGGTCTTGCTATATGATTCTAAGTTTCTATGCCATCCTGGGAAGTTAAAGGTCCATTGGTTAGGTCCCTATAAAATATTGTACATCCTTGATTTAGGTGCATGCCAGTTACAAGCGCTGGATGGAACAAAATTTCCTGGACACTTCAATGGGAGTAGGCTGAAGCCCTACTATAAATAAGTCTTTTTGGTGTTTGTAAATAAGGTAGTTTTTCCAATTAGTTTAGAATTTCCTTTATGCATTTATTTTCTTGTGTTTCCCTTTGCGTGTTTTTTTTCTTTTGCACCTTGGGCGCCGGTAACCCTTATTACTATTAGAGGATTTTTTACTACGTAGAGGACCGTGCATCATTTTAGTGTCAGGTGGAGTAATGTGAAGGAGAGAATGGGTAAAGTGATAAGGAAGGTTGTGTTGAAAAGCCCAGTTTAACGGCCCTATTGAAAGAGGTGCATGGAAAGAGAAAATGGAAAAGGATGGTTGGTGTCAAGATAAGGCTACTTTCAGATCCTACTTACAAAGGAGGAAAAAGCACATAAGCAACACAAGGTAGGCGAGAGCAAAAAACTAGGACAAAAGAAGTGACTTTGGCACTGATGATGTGTGTGCAAGAGACTCCTGTCTAGACATATTGGTTGCGCATCATAAGGTTGGAAGATTGTCCACGCAGGGTCAGGCACATGAGTTAAAGTGCTAAAGTCAGACTTTGTTTGAAAAAGTTGCATTAAATGTGAAAAGTATGGTGGTAGGTGAAGTAACATTTAATGCTTAAAAAGGGAAAAAAATATAAATAAAGCATCGAGACACTTCATTATTCACTTTACATAGAAGAAGAAAGAAGTGTTCTTTGCAATTTTGCAAACTAGGGTTCCCAAAAACTTATCCATGTGAAGAAAAACTTGAAGAGATTGAGCATAAGTGACTAGTTTGGATCTGTGAACCATAGGGAAGGGATTTTATGAGTGTAAGAGAGTTGTGAGAAGGTGCCATCTTGTGAAGGGATTATCCTAGCTAGGGTTTAAAGAACTAGGGCATGGGTTTAATGAATTTTCTTCAAAAATTAGAGATCTAAGGTGGGAAAGAGTGGAAGAACAGAGTTACAAGAAGTGATTGAAGTAAGAAGATAACCTAGACAATGGCATCCATAGAAACCAGTTAGCACATCCAAGAAGGGCAAGGGAAAGGGAAAACAACAAGAAACTGATGCACATACAAATGAAGAATGGTATGCAGAAATGTAATACCCAGATGGAGTGTTGCTAGGGAAGGATGTGGGGAGTCCCACCTAAGAAACATGTCTGTGAATGAATACAATCATCGTACAAGAAAATTTGAGAAGGATATGACATTAGAGTTAGTACGCCCAATGAATAAAAGGACACTAGATGGTTTTCCCATTTATAACAATGATGTAGGTAAGGAGTTAGAGAAAGTTGCTTAACACCATAAGCACACAAGGAAATGGGCTAATATTTGTGGAGGTGAGCACCCTGGTTAGTGACCTATGTTATGAGAGTGTAGAATGAAGTCGATGCCTAGAACAATTTAGAGGATGACATTGAAAAAGGATTTTCCTAGCCTACTGCAGTGAGTCCATCACTTCCCATTCTTTCTTCTTTCTATATTATTTCATCCCCTTATTGTTTTCCCATGGTGTAAGTCTATTGTATTCTTTCTTTTCACTTGAGAAGTGTTCTTGAGGATGGAGAACAGGCATAGTGGGGGTAATGTTATTCCCCTTAAATATTGGCTAAGTACAAAAAGGTGCATAGGAGCACAAGGCCTAGTTGAAGAAAAGTGCACCATGATAAAGCACATAGGGTAGGGTTTAAGAAGGGATTTAAGGAAACTTGTGGCACATGTAGATAGGACCAAGGGTTCATGACTTATCCATATTGGGTGTTCTAGAAGAACACATGAAAAACATGACCCGACTACGCATGTAGAGTGGATAAGGTGCCAGCTTAGCGACAGGATGGCCTAGGAAGGATCATGTCTATGGTAGAAGCTTCTAGAAGCTCATCATGGTAAAAAGTGGAAAGATTAGGCCTAGAGGAGAATGCTCGCATGGAGGACCACATTCAAACACTTGGCATCAAATCTGATGCCACTGGAGGATGAGTTGGTAGTCCAAAAAGCCTATATATACAAGCACCTATAGAAGTAAAAAGGAGTGAGATAGATAGAGGGCGGAGCTCTACAGAAATACTGTAAGAACTCTGTTAGTTTAGGTAATTGTGTTTAGGGAAGGATGTATCAAGGGTATGGGGTTCATAAATTTCTTTTGAGAGCCTAGCCATATGAGTCCAAATATAATGCATGACTATGGTCTGCTTCTCTATAGTACTTTGTAATGGCTCTATGAATGTAATGAGGTTACCAGCTTACATGAATATGAACATTGATGATTCTAATGCATAGATCTTTCTCATAGTTCATTTTCAATTATTTTTATGATTAAGTATGGATGTCTGTATAACTTATTTATGTTTTGGTATAGTTATAAAATCTATTAAATCACTTCCTGTGTGGAGTGACTACAAGGACCTAGAAGTTGTTATGAGCTCTATGGTGCTTGTATGTTTTAGTTCCATTCAGATCTCATAAACATGAATCATAGATTATGTTTCCCACTAAACTCACAGAAAAGAGAGAATCGACACCCACTCATGCCATGGGTGAGCGCCCAATGCCCACTTGGTGATAGGCCAAAGCACATGGGGTTTCTTTCTTTTGTGATAAGGGTAAAAATGACTACACTCATGAAAGGTGATAGGAAGTATTGAAACAGAGATCTTGAAATATTAGGAGTCGTCAGATGTGTTTGAAATGATCCTCCAAATGCTGAAACACTTAGCCAACACACCAAAACTTAGAGATATGAAATTTGAGCTTTCAATGCTGGTCCCATCGTGCATACCAGAAACTGTTGGTTTATCAAATGTGCACCCACATCCCAAATCTCTAAAGGGCTGAGGTTTTTGAGACCACAATATAACCTTCCCAAAGTTATGGGACCTTGCGAGCTTGGGATGTATCTCTGGAGAAGGCCGATTCCTCTATCTATTTCTATTGCTATTACTACTCCTAGTTCTAAAAGGGGAAACTAAGATAATAATGCCAAGGGACTTTATAAAATGAGCTCGCTTGGTTTTGTTGAAGACAGTCTGCAGGTCTTTGTATGGGTAGAATTGACAAGTTTGTATAAAATTCCATTTTTTGATTACTTCCACTAAAAACCAAATCTTGGAGTAAACATGAAAGTTGCTCATAATTTTGATATGGTCATGACGGTATAATAAACTTCCCATTTTGTAGCTTTTGTAATGGAATTTTTAGTTGTTAAATTCAGTGAAAGGTGGAGAACCTAAGGGAGACACAACTAGAATTGAATCAAGAAGGTAAAGGGAAAGTGATGAGATATGTCAAAGTCCTTTAAAGGTCTAATAACACAATTTTGTAGGTTAAGATTCATTATTGCTTAAATGTGAAGGTTATTGTATTTGTATTTTTAACATTATTAATGGATTGGTTCTCAACGAACTTGGGGAGGTAGGAATTCTGAACCCTGTAAAAAAACTTGTGTTGTTTTCTAGTTTGATTTTTCAAGTTTCTAATATTTGTAAATAATTTAAGTTCATAATATGAATATGGATGCAACTATAATCAGTGATTGATAAAACTGATAAATTAGTTAATTGGGAAACAATATAATTAGGTGCTTTGATGAAACAATGAAAATTGAGTAAGATGGAAGCTCAATTTCAGTTTTAGAAATCAATCCTAATTTGATTTTAATCAATATTTTGGAGTATTATGGCCTTTTAAGTTGATTAAAAATTAATGATCCTTTGAAACAATTAAAATTTTTGGATTAAGCACCCATTTTCAGATCAATGAGAGAGAAAATGTGTAGGTAAAATCCTATTTTGTCAAGAAGTTGTTGTATCTCTCAAAATTTACATTAGCCAAGATGAATAAATGGATGAAAGAATATCTTAGATACCCATTCTTCATGTCTATGGTTATTTCTAGACAAGTTACATCCTCTAAGTGATCCTATGAGGTCAATTTCTCATGATAAGTTTTTGAGGCGATTTGATAGTTTTGTTCTTAAGGAGATTTCATGGTATGAATGCAGGGTGTAGAAATAATCAAGAATGGAGGAGGTTATTAGATTTCGAATAAAAATTATTTGATAGTTTTTTTAATTTTTGGAGAAGGCTATGTGAGCCCAATAATATCATGTTGTGTCATTATGCAAGAAGACCTAATGCAATTAGGTCTTCATTAGACTTAAAGGTGAAAAATGCCTATTAAGTGTGGAAAAGAAAAAGACGTTTAAGTTGTGATTAATTCAAGTTTATAAGATGTTATAACACCTTTTTTATGGCTGACATAAGTTTTTTTAGATGTGTATGGCCAACCAAGTGGTATATGTTCATGAATCATGTATATATATGTAAGGAAATTTTAGGCCTATTCTAAGTGTGAGTGTGAATGAGAAAACTATAATGCATGTTTGAGTAGTAGGATGTATGGTAAACCATGGGAAGAGGGTTTATATTTAATATCATGAAATTTTTTAGCCTATAAAATTCAATTTTTACATGTCTATATCAAGGTGAATAAGATTAATGAGCAAAGAAGCATAGCATACAGTTTGAATAGTGATCAAGAGCAGAAGGGTAGAAAGATGCTTATCAATTATTTATCAAGAAACATAGGTTTAATAAGGTGAAAAATAAAGAGTTTTCTAAGCTGGTTCAAAGTCACTTATGGATTTTGTGATTCCTTGTAACTTGGTGCTTGCTAAAACCTTGTTAAGCATGTGTTTCACTTATTTGGGGTTGGTGCTCCAATTTGAGCGGGTGCTCAACTAAATTTGATCTTTTGCAATAATTTATAGGAAATTATTCCATTTAAAAATTCATTAGCATTTTTTCTTCCCCTTTAGGGTTCCCCAGTCATATATATGTGTTATGTCTTGTTTCATGTTCTTGTGAATGGTTTTTTTATGTATTATAAGATCATTGTGGTTAATATGTATTGAATGGTAAAACATAATTGAAAGAAAGTTTTGTAAGGTCACTGATTCACCCCCTAGTGAATTTTGCTTCCAACAAAATCAAATAATGTCCTTGAAAAATTTCAATATTTTTTGTTCATTATCGCATGTGTTATTTTTTATAAGAAATTTCAAAATAAAAATAACTACAAATAAATATTGAAAACCAAGAAAACACAAATATGTAAAGATGACTTAACTATGTGGAATAATGAATCAAGAATGGTTAAGATCTTGATATGAGCTGATGTTTTTGATAAGTAACCTTTATAATACTACAAAAAAAATGTTTACGTACCACATGGGATTTGACCCATTAAATCATTATACTATTTACATCTATATAGATATGAAACGTAAAAAAACATATCCATTGCCCACTCAACCTTCAAAATCAAAAGAGATGTCAAAGAATTTGATAAGCTCCATCACCGCAGACCTAACCTGAAACATCTTGAAAAATTCTAATAGGGAGCTTGGCCTAACCACGGAAATGAGCTTGAGAATTTTCCTTCGATGTTGATGTTGGAAACTTGGATACTGAGATGGGGGTGAATCAGTATCTAGTTAAACTTTTACATATATTTTCACTTTCATAAACTTGCCAAGAAGAACACATAAAACCATAAACAAGAAAATAAAAAGAAACAGTACACAGTGAGATAGTATTTTAATGCGGGAGACCCAAAATGGGAGAAAACCCACTAAAATCAAGAACTAGGCTTGGGAAAAATTTGTCATGTATCAATTACATTGATTTCATAGTTGAGATTCAACTCAATCTGGAGCTGCAACTCCAAGATTTTGACCAATCTTCCACTCAATATTTGATAGGATTCAACCTATCTGGAAGTTTAAACTCCCAAAATTTGATTTAGCAACAACTGGCCTTTAGTGAGCTTTAGCTCAAAAGGAAGCTATAACTCCCCACCTACTAAGCTGCAACTTATACTTTTTCACAGTTCTAATCACACTTAGTTTATTGTCTCACACAATTGATGATGACATCTCAATAATTTCACTTTTATTCTCAGTTCTGCATCTAAATAACTTCTTTTTTTCTCATCAAAGAAACACTCTATCTCAGTAATACATCTCTGCTTTCAAAACTCTTGTCTTCCCCTGGTCTTGAGTTAATTGTATTTAAATATTTATTTACCTGCACCTTTCACTACTCACATGTTTTGGATCATATTTTCAAGATATTTTTTACCTTATTACACCTATTCTCTAATCTCTTGAAGTATTTTGTCTCTTTGACTAATCAAATCAATACCCTGATCACAATTTACTAAAATTATCCATCCCACAACACTAGTTCCAATCTCAATATTTTTAAGCATTCTATCTTTGTCTTTTCCTATATCTCAGTCAAGAATCATCTGCACTTTTTATCACTATATTTTTCATTCTTTAATAACACTCACTCTATCTATCTCTTCATCACAATTTTTCTTCATTGGAACGCACACTCTACCCTATAATTATGTTCAATTTACTTTATTGTTTTCTTCATCACATCACCATCTATGCTACTTTATATTTTCAAGCACTAGCACATTAATATAGGTCACTTCTCATTCTATATACCACTCTACTCATTCACTATTTTATCCATTTTTAAATGCTCTTCTACATAATATTCACATGCTCTCACTTCCCTTAGAATAATTCACATCCCTTTTAACTTTCCTAAGAAATGTTTCCTATTTCTTCGAGTTATAAATAATCCATTTTTTATTCTGACTCTTCAACTTACTGTTCCTAAGTTGAATTAATTTTTCACTTATTCAATTTTATTGACCAATAAAAAGTTCCCCTCACCTTATTGATTTGATTTAGACAAGTGACTATAATTTTTGTAATTGCTCATGGTATTTTGAGCTTCTTTAAGACTCATTTTCTTCGAACAAGAAGATCGGTGATCTTACAACTTAACTAAGAGACCAAACAAAATCTCAGCACCTATAATGGTAGTACTATGGTTTTGTGCTACATATTGGACCAAGAAACCACTACATAATAGTTGAATCATGTAGATATTTTTCAAGATCCTTTAGATGCCATAAGAAAATGACTAAAAATTAAAGGATCTTGTCCATGACCATAAAACAAAGCTTTTCTAATATTTTCATGAATTTTCATTAGATCTGTTGGTTTCTCAAACATGCACCCATGTCTCGGATCTCAGAAGGGCCAAGGTGTTTGAGACCACAATGGAATCATTCCCAAGTTTTGGGACCTTGCGAGCTTGGGACGGATCTCCGGAGATGGCTAGTTTCTCTATCTATTTCTACTGCTACTACTACTCCTAGTGCTAAAAGGGGAAACTAAGCTAATAACGCCAAGGGACCAGGGATATGAGGATAAGATGGAAGGAAACTACACTAAAAGGTGATATCACTAGAAAAGAGGGATGACCACTATCTATTCTAAGTGAGAATGATAGGGAATGTGTGAAAGGAGGCTAGGAACGAGTAGCACAGTAAAACACACACTGACCAGATCGTTCTCATGGAACACAAATAAATATGGAACTGAAGGGGACCTGAAGTAGCACAACTAGCACACAACACAAAAGAAAATGTAATAAGAAGGAATGAAAACATGTTAGGACAGAGAATAGTCACAAAATAATGGTTCTATTACTTCTAAAAATGCACAGAGTTGTTACAATGATGAAGTAGGAAAATATCCACATGCAAGATCCAAACATAGAGGTCTGCAACTCAAAATATAGAAAATATGGAGTCCTTGGAAAAATGCGTAAGGATCTAGAGTGTCCAACATAACAAATGAGACTTTCTCTTGCATTTATAGATGAATCCATGGAGGAAGAAGGGAAAAAGGAGGGATAACCTAAATTTGAAACACAACCACCAACACAAAGCATTCAATGCCTATAAATCCACCTAGAGGAGGGTGGATCACATCAAATCAGGTGGTTGGAGCAATTAGATCTTCTCATCAATGTTCAAAAGAACATTTTCCTATTTCTCACCTACCAGATCCACTAGAATTTGAATTTTGAATTTCTGGCATTGTAGCTGATGTGAGTAGATTTCTGACAAGTCTAGGCATGCACCGATCTGAGCTCTGTAGTAGAAGATCCAGTTGTCAGAAAATGTTAGATTTGTTTGTGCACACAAAAAACATGGCACACGTTGATTGGTTAAGATGATGACCAATTTGTTAGCATAATTTAGCATAGGCATATTTATGGCATTGTCTTTTATTTAATAATGTGCAACATGTGCACTCTAGTCTAGTGAATTGCATTCCATATTGGTATTAGTAGTAATTACATGTGCATGTGAGATGGGTCTTATCATCTCATAGTTGGTGTCTGATAGGGTGTCATGTCTATCCATATGAGGCTTTCTAATATCTGTAAATATTACATTTTTTGCATTGTTATGTAATCTGATTTCATGATCAATAATATCTGTGAGGATTTCATCCCTCTTTGGTCATTGCAATCTAATTCTATTCTATCATTTGGTATCAGAGCGAGGTTCTATCCAAGTAAGGTTGAAGAGGAGCACTATTGGAGAGGATCCATTGGAGAAGAAGATTTGCATCAAAGGAGAGCCATTGAAACATCCTGTAGCCTCCATTCCTTCCAAGCATACCTAAACTAAAATTTGACCTATCCACTTATTTGGAAGGTAAATTTTCTTTTGATTAGTCATTGGCATAGCCAATTGATCCAACATATTGGCGGAATATTTCAGATTTGGAGATCTTCAAAAAAAAAATTGTGAAAGAAAAAGAGATCTAGAAAAAAAAGGAGAAAGATCCTGAAAAAAAAATCAGACCTAAAAAAATAAAACAAAATAAAATTAGATCTAAAAGTGGAGGTGTGAAGAATTTGGGAGCAAAGGTTGAAGCAGTCCCATCAACAAAATTCCAGCAGATATCTCTCAGAAAAAATGACGTGAATTTTTTAATACACTGTCAGATTGATGTGCCATTTTTTTTCTAGAAAGATAAGAAGGAGGCGCACAAATTTATAGTTTACATCATCTTCAGATTCGGCCTCTACATATGACGAAAAGTCTGTTTAATTTGGGTCATTTTTTCCTAAAAAAAAATCAGATCTAGCTGGTAAATTAGTAAGATCTCAAAAATTAAGATTCTGATTCTTCTAAAATTTTGTGGATTTCAAGAAAAATATTGTATGATGCTTCTGTCAAAATTTTAGGAAAACCCAGATCACGGTTTATGAGAAAAGGTGAAAACAATATTTAGATTGTTTGTTTGGTAAAAATAATTTTTTATTTTATGTTTGGTTCTATGACACAAGATCTTTGATCTCATTACAGAATTCGGTATATATGATGCCTCTGGGAAGCACTTACGGGTGATTTCGTTGTGACTAATACTACACTTAACGCCTAACACAACTACCTAAATGTCGTCTGGGCATCCACCCTATAAAATTGACGGGGAGTAATAAGGACACAATACACACACGTTTGAGCCCTCCCATCCATTTGTGCTTGCGCAAACCCCTCTCCGTACTATCTACATACCATGTACTAAATTATTTCACGTGCATTAACACCTCTTTCTATACTAACGGGTATATTGAAAGGGTGATCTTCTTCCACGTACCGATGGGTATATCAGAAGGGAGCGTATATAGAAAGGTTTGGTATATCGGCCTGACGGTATATTGAGAGGGAGATAATACACTTGGATTGATAAGAGCCTTACACTTTGTCAGAAATTTAAAGTTTCAGAAATTCAGATTGCAGAAATGGGTGCACAAGCACTAAATTTCTTCTTGCTCTAGATTCGCAACTGCTTAGAGGAGATAACTATGCTACATGAAAACCAAAGATCAAGATGTTACTTGAGTTTTAAGACCTATGGACAGTTGTAGATGAAACAACAAGAAGATCACTTGATGATGGAAGACAACAAGTTCAATTTGACAGGGCCAATCAAAAGGCCAAGTTGATCATCTTGTTTAACTTAACGGATGATGTCCAACCCCACATTAGAGATGCCACATCAGCCAAAGATGTATGGAATAAGTTGAGCACAGTCTACGAGGCAAAGAAGAAGAATGCCAACCTCAACCTACTATCACAACTGCATACTCTCAAGTTCAAGCACAATGAGAAGGTTGAAGCTTTTTTGAGATGAGTTGCTACTTTGAGGGCATCTCTACTGGCATTGGAAAAGAGATAAGTGATGAGGACCTCGTACCAATTGTGTTGCAAGCACTTCCTCCTTCCTACAGAATCTTTATGACAACTATCAATATGAGTGAACACATAGTCACCTTTGAGAATTTGGTCAATCTACTCTAACAAGAAGAGGAAATGAATAACAAAGATCATGAAGATGAGAAAGTACTATCTTCTGATCATAAAGGAAAGGGGAAATTTCAGTCCAATCACAAGAATTCCCAAAAAAATCAAAGTCAACAAAGGGACCAAAGTCGAAGAGACAACACCAAGAAGTGTCCCATTTTCAATAGAGGGGGACATGACATAAAATATTGTTGGTACAATTCCTACAAAAAGGGTTCATTAAGCAATTCAAAACCCAACAACCAACAGGGTAACAACAATTCAAATCAAGGGAAGTCCAACAACAACAACAATCAAGGGCAGAACAATGGTAATTGACAAAGAAAACTGAAACAATAAGGGTACATTACCGAACATGAGGATGATTTAGATGAAGGACACCACATGTATTCTGCTCAATTTGATGAAGAAACCAATTCCACACAAGATATCCGATATGTTGACTCGGTTGCAACTCGACACATGACTGGATGCAAGGATTGGTTCTACACACTACGTGACTCCCCTAACAAAAACCATGTGTCATTAGGTGATGACTCATCATACAGTGTCAAGGGGATTGGAAACATTTCACTACCTCTTGGAAAGCATGATTGCAAAATCACAGATGTATTATATGTACCTGGGTTGACCAAGAATTTTCTATCAGATAGTCAACTCCTTGATCACAACTTGAAGTTGGATTTTGACATTAATAATGGAGATAAAGTGTGCTTGATAAGAGACAAGTAAAGAGGTTCTAAGATTGTAGCAAGAGCCTCTAATGTGGGACACATGTTCCAACTTGATTTTATCCACAAGAATGATCAAGCTCTAGTGGCCAAAGACACACAATCTGTACAACTCTAGCATCACAAATATGGTCACATCAGTTTTGGCTATCTCCAAACACTTCAAAAGGGTAACATGGTGAAAGGATTGCCTACACTCAAGCACAACACTGAAAAGTGTCACAATTGCCTAGCTGGAAAGCAACATAGAGTACCCTTCCAGAAGAACACATATAGAGCTAAGGAAAATCTTGATTTGGTGCACACCGATCTTTACAGGCCCATGTAACCAAGTCATTCTGGATGTCAATACTTCATGCTTTGTGTTGATGAATACTCAAGAAAGATGTGGATATATTGGCTAAGAGACAAGAGTCAGGCCTTTGAGACATTTCAAAAGTTCAAAGCACTTGTTGAGAATTAAGTTGGCCACAAGATCAAAACTCTTCGCTCAGATCGAGGAAGGGAATTCACAAGAAATGAGTTCAAGAATTACTTGGAAGCTCATGGGATTCATCGACAAATTCCTCCTACTCACACACCAAAGCATAATGGTATAGTTGAGAGAAGGAATCATACTATCATGGAAATGGTGTGATGTATGATTGATGACTCAGGTTTAACAAAGACATTTTGGGTAGAAGCTGTAAGAATTGTAGTCTATTTGTTGAACAGAGTGCCCACAGTAGCTCTTGAAGGAGTGACACCTCAAGAAGCATGGTCAAATTGGAAACCATCAATTTCACACCTAAGAGTATTTGGGTGCAAAGCTAGCATGCACATACCCAAGAAGAATAGGAACAAGCTGGATATGAAAGCTGAGAAACTGATATTCATTGGATACAGTGAAGAAGCACTCGGGTACAAATTATGGGATCTGAAAGCAAAGAAAGTATACACAAGTATGGATGTCGAGTTCTTTAAGAAGAAATAAGTAGATGCTCCACTCAATGACTCAACAAACATCTAGAATACACCTCTTGGGAAGACATAATTTGATGTTCCCACTGAAGATGACGGTGATTAATTGGATGATGGTGAAAACTTGGATCCACCACAAGCCAATGGAATAGCTAAGAAGTTACCTAAATGGTATACTCAATTAATAAGAGATGTAAATTTGGATGAAGCACCTAGCACATCATCTAGTCTTGGTCCTAGAACTCGTAGTCAAGCTCGTGAAGAGGTCAATTATGCCCTAATGAGTAGATTTGTTGAAATAGTTGAGCCATCTACAATTCAAGAAGCCCTACAATCAAAAGATTGGAAATATTCCATGGATTCAGAGCATCAGTCAGTGATGAAGAACAACACATGGCAACTTGTCGACCTTCCACTAGGGAAGAAACCCAATGGATGCAGATGGATATTCAAGACTAAGTACAAATCAAATGGGACTATTGAAAAATATAAAGCAAGGCTTGTAGCAAAGGGGTATGCACAACAATAAGGCATTGATTATGAGTAGACATTTTCCCCCATAGCCAGATAACAATTCAGATGAATCTTTTTCTAATACAAAATTTGGTTGAAAATCACCAAAATGGATGTGAAAAGTGCCTTTTTCTTAATGGAGATTTTCAAGATAAAGTCTATATGACTCAGCCAGGAGGTTATGTAATACAGGAAAAAGAGTGATTTTATGTAGACTCATAAAATCTCTTATATGGTGTAAAAAGGCACCCCGGGCATGGTACATCAAAAATTGATGAGCATCTCATAAGTCATGGATTCGAACGGAATCCTATGACCCCAATCTTGACCTCCAAAAATCAAGGGGGGATTGGCATATGGTTGTTTAGTAGATGATCTAACATTACAGGTAGTCTGTCAGATGATCGATTGCAACAAAGAAGGATTTTAATTGATCATTCGACATGAATAGATCTTGGGCTCATGCACTGTTGTCTTGGGTTGAATTATGGCAAAATGAATCATATCTTTGTGTCATAGTTGAAATACCCCAAGACAACCTTGATTAGTTTAGGATGATGGATGCACTGCCTATTGGTCTACGACCTATGGAAGCCAAAATTTAGTTATCTTGTTCTGACCATTCACCACGTGAATGCAACTCTCTATCGGCGTTATTGGGAGTCTCATTTAACCTGCACATTACTAACAATTCAGCTTGCCGTCATCTATTTTCATGCTTCACACGCAAGAACCAAAATATGGCATTAGAAGTAGTAAAGATAATCTGAGATATCTTGAGGACTACATTTGACCTGGTCTAGAGTACAAGAGACAACAACTTCTTCTGACGAGGATATTCAATTCAAATCATCAGAAACATGATATAGGATTCAACATCATGCTTCACTCTATTTATGGGATTTGGACGCTATCATGGGGAAGCAGAAAAAAACTTTGTTTTCTCACTCTTCGATAAAGTAGAGTCTCAAGTTGTAGGAGAAGCTATTTGTGAAGCAATATGGCTACGCCGAATTCTGAAGATTGGTCTACCACAACAGAATATACTCCATACATGGTTGATAATGAAGGAGTTTTTGAAGCTTGTTTGAAATCTAGTATTTCAAGAAGCCCCTACCAATCAAAATGATTGGAAATATTCCATGGATTCAGAGCATAAGTCAGTGATGAAGAACAACCACATGGCCCAACTTGTCGACCTTCCACTAGGGAAGAAGAAAACCCAATGGATGCAGATGGATATTCAAGACTACGTACAAATCAAATGGGGACATATTGAAAAATAAAAGCCAAAGGGCTTGTACAAAGGGGTATGCACAACACTAAGGCATTGATTTGAGTAGAATTTTCCCCCATAGCCAGATAACAATTCAGATGAATCTTTTTCTAATACAAAATTTGGTTGAAAATCACCAAAATGGATGTGAAAAGTGCCTTTTTCTTAATGGAGATTTTCAAGATAAAGTCTATATGACTCAGCCAGGAGGTTATGTAATACAGGAAAAAGAGTGATTTTATGTAGACTCATAAAATCTCTATATGGTGTAAAACAGGCACCCCGGGCATGGTACATCAAAATTGATGAGCATCTCATAAGTCATGGATTCGAAAGGAATCCTTATGACCCCAATCTCTACCTCAAAAATCAAGGCGGGAGATTGTCATTATGGTTGTTTATGTAGATGATCTAATCATTACAGGTAGTTCTGTCAAGATGATCGATGCAACAAAGAAGGATTTTAATTGATCATTCGACATGATAGATCTTGGGCTCATGCACTGTTGTCTTGGGTTGGAATTATGGCAAAAAGAGAATCATATCTTTGTGTCATAGTTGAAATACACCAAGACAACACTTGATTAGTTTAGGATGATGGAATGCACTCCTATTGCTACACCTATGGAAGCCAAAATTTAGTTATCTTGTTCTGATCCATCACCACCGGTGAATGCAACTCTCTATCGGCAGTTGATTGGGAGTCTCATTTACCTGACATATACTAAACCAGATATCAGCTTTGCAGTCATCTATTTATCATGCTTCACGCAAGAACCAAAAATATGTCATTAGAAAGTAGTAAAGAGAATACTGAGATATCTTGAGGATACATTTGACCTTGGTCTAGAGTACAAGAAGAACAACAACTTCTTCTTGACAGGATATTCAAATTCAAATCATGCAGGAAACATGGATGATAGGAATTCAACATCAGGCTTCATCTTATTTATGGGATTTGGACCGATATCATGGGGAAGCAAGAAAAAAAACTTTGTTTCTCACTCTTCTATAGAAGTAGAGTATCAAGTTGTAGGAGAAGCTATTTGTGAAGCAATATGGCTACGCCGAATACTAGAAGGAATTGGTCTACCACAACAGAAATATACTCCAGTACATGTTGATAATGAAGGAGTTTTGAAGCTTGTTTGAAATCTAGTATTTCATGAGAGAACCAAGCATATTGAAGTACATGCTCATTTCATATGCAAGCATGTCTCGAAGCACAACATACAGCTCTAGTTTTGTGCTACAGCTAAACAGAAGGCAAATGTTTTCACTAAGTCACTTTCACTTGACAAATTCAAACTGTTCAGAGAGTTCCTCTTCACTTCATTAGAAACTATGAAAAATTAAGGGGGGGAATGTTAGCATAATTTAGCATAGGCATATTTATTGCATTGCATTTTATTTAATAATGTGCAACATGTGAACTCTAGTCTAGTGACTTGCATTCAATATTGTTATGTTGGATAACATTCAATATTGGTATTAGTAGTAATTACATGTGCATGTGAGATGGGTCTTATCAACTCATATTTTGTGCCTGATAGGGTGTCATGTCTATCCATACAAGGCTATCTAATATCTATAAATATTGCAGCTCTTGTATTGTTATCTAATATGATTTCATGATCAATAATATTTGTGAGGATTCCGTCCTTCTTTGGTCATTGCAATCTAATTCTATTCTATCATTTGGTATTATAGCTATACCATTGTTATCACAACTATACAAATACTTGTCATTTCTACAGCGTGTCACTTACATATTTGTTGCAAGGTTTCAGTACCCTATTGGTGCACTTTGACTGACTGCGCGCGACACACTTAGGAATGTACAAATATGATCTAGCACAGAAGGGCATGAGAGAAGGGTACATGAAGAAAAAAAATGAAGGAACAGAGGGGGTGCATGCAATGCATGTGGGAAATGAGGAAAAATTGTTAGCAAAGAATGTATGGTTAAGGTGTAACTATTACAGGGTAATGGGTGTGGTACGCGAAGGGCCAAGGACTTAGTAGTAAGTGCGAGGTGCACGGGAAGGGAAAAAGCTAACAAGGAATAAGGTGAATGCATGGAAGATGGGTGTAAGGGAGAGGTGGAAGGAGAGAAACAAAAGGGGCATGTAGGGAAACTGCAACCAAGGGAATGTGCGAAGTAATCTTGAGGAAGCACAATATTGCAAAGAATAACTTAGAGCTAGAATGTGTATGCAAGTTACCAAAATAGCTAGGAGAGCTATTTGGATAGCAATTTTGGTGACTTTCAGGGCCATCTTTCTGCTAGATGAAAGATATCAATAGCTTGAAGCATCCATTGGGCATGGAGTCTGCTTATGCAATCATGAAACTGCCCATGTGATCACTTGATAGTCATTTCTTGTAACATCTATGATAAACTGTTAACTTTTCCTCTTTTCAATGCAAGTGTTGACATGTAATTTGTCCTAAGAAGGTGTATTCTTTTGACTATTGAAATCATGCTTGCCATGGATAAATTATTTCTTTTCTTGGATTTAAGTTCTATAATATTGTTGCTTTAAAGGAATCCATTTTTTTCAAGATTGTAAACTAGTAAAGTTGTGTACAAATTTATCTCTATATAATAATTAGACCTTGGATCAATTCCATTGATCCAAGGTATGTTTTAATTCTTCTTACCTAATCTATATGGAAAAATGACATTTAGAGGTTGAAGGAAATAAAAGACTAAGCTTTTGTAGGATTACAATTTCATTGATCTTCTTGGAAGTTCATGTTGGGCATTCTGTTGTAAGTCGTGTGCTCAGATCTTCTTGTCAACTTCTCCAAAACATTGAATGGCATAAGTTTGAAAGATGCCTACTTTAGGACTATTGAGGGTAAATCCTGTGTCCTAGATCTATAAGATCTATCCTAATGGGATTCTAGCCTAAGGTAAACTGGATCTACCATATATCTATGCCTACTCTAATCTTATTCATCCTAACCTAAGTTGTATGTTTTCTAAGTTAGGGATTTGGTAAAAACCTAAGGAGATGATAGGTATATTTCTAACCTATTACCTAATAATACATTAATAGAAAGAATAGCCTATCATAAGGTGGAAAATTTACCTAAGGTAAATATTTTCTAAACTAACCTAAGGTCATACCCTAAGATAATGATATCTATCCTAAAATAATGTGAGGATAGAAGGGGACCGAAGGGGGGGTCATATGACAAGTTAAAGGCATGGAAATGGTTCCTAAGTCTTTTATTTGATTTGAATTTTGAATTTAAATCATTAAGTACTATTAGTTTGATAGGGGCATGGAAATTGGAGGTGATCCTAGTTGGCACCATCTCTAAATTTAACAATGCATGTTCTTTTTGAAATTGGACTCGCCAATTTTGGATGGTGGTGGCGTGGAGATTTAGGTGGGAGATTGGGAACTAATGACATTAGTTTTCATTGTTTTGGGTGAGAAAACCTCCTTGGAAACCATGTGATCAGATTTTTTTGGATTTGTTTGGTCTTTCATGCATTTTGATTTTTGCTCTGCATAGAGTTATCTGATTCTTCGAACCAGTATTTCTATTTTCAGTTTGTTTCTAATTTTAAATCTCTTGGACTATTTTCAATCCAATGGAAGTATATGAGGAATTTGAGGAAGAAGTTTCTGGTTGTTAATTTCATTTGGAGAAGGATTTGTGAAGGCTTGGCTGGAAATCTTCTTCGAACAGACAGAAGCAATATCACGCATGATAGGCTCTATCCATTAAGATGCTCTACTTTTCTCTAATTTTCTTCATCAAAACAACTTTTATCTATTGAGATAATGGGTTTTTATTTCTATGATGGTTATTTGGTTTCCTTGCTTGAATAATTTCTATATTCTCTAATTGAGGAATCTCTACTTGGAAAGGAAGTCATTGAGTTGCTTTCTTGGTTATTTGTTGTTGAACTTCACCTTAAATCTTGTGGTGATTTGAGTAATGAGGTGCATGTGTGAATCCTTATTATTTGATCAAAAATGGGTTATGGAAATGATATTTGTGTCTTTAAGTTTTGAACCAAGCTATAGCTTGGGTTACAGAATGTAAAAGCATACCCTTTGCTATCACTTTTTGGTTTTGTGGAAGGTAGTTTACTCCTGTTGGAATTTTATGAATATGCATGCATTGATTCAAAGTTGTATAAACTCAAATTTTTTATGGAAACATTAAATATGTGTGCCTTCTTCTTGAACCCTCAGTATACTCTATATGTTCTTTGGATTTAGTATGTGATGGAAGCTAGGCAATTATTTAATGTTTGGAATTTTTGTTTTTGTGGGTTCTTATTGTATGGAAACAAGAGTGAAGGCTTTATTACTTTATTTTAAAAAAATTGGGTACTCGAATTTGGTTCTTCTAAGGAAACTATGGGTTATTCATTTCCTGCGCACTTTGCTTTTGAGGCTTTCAAGCTGGGTATTCCCGTGATGAAGTCTTTCTTTTGATCTTATATGTATAATGTGTTTCTTAAGTTCTCGAGTACTGAACTAAAGGTTACATAGGTGAGATCCTATTTTTTGGGGATGTTTTGAGGGCCAAATTTTTTAGAGTTGATGCTAGGTTATCCTTGCAGCTCTGTTTGAGCTTTCTTTGCTTTGTTCTTGTTGTCTTCTTCCGTGTCAAACTAGATGTTAGTTTTTTTTTGTTTAACCGTCCCTGAACTAGGTTGATCTCTTGAGTATCTTATTGGAGTAAACTTTTTAAAAACCTCTTGATTGGGATATCGTGGACTTTAAGGATGATCCTTGAACTTGCAGTTGTTGTTTCTTATTTTTGAACTATCAAATCTGGTTTTGAATAAGGGTTTTTCTAGACTCATTCATTCTTTGATCTCTGAGAAAGATTGGAGGGAATAAATTTTTTGATAGTTGTACACCTATAGTTAAGCTATGTCGATCTTGGGTTGTACCTTCTTGGAATTGAATCGTGAAGGAACCTTCTCTGTCCTTTCATAAGATATATTTCTCTCACCTCTGTGAGGATTCAATTGAGAGTCTGTCTCGCTAATTTTTTTATTTCCATCATTGGAGGAATTGGTCAGTCTGTGGATCTTGAGTGAAAATTTAGTGTCCTTGAGTGACTGTTGGGACTGTAATTAACCACATGGTGTTTTGCAAATTTTTTCATTGCATCTCCTTTTTGATATGGTTTAATATTACAGTCATTGATTTTCCATGATGGGAAAACATGTTTTATCCTATTTTAACCACAACAGTCACACATTTTTTTGATCTCTTCTTTTATGTGTTTTCCTTTATAAGGAGTTTGGGAAGTAGTGAAGGGTCTGTATTGTCCTTTGCAACCTTCTTCCCATGTGTTTGAATGTCAGAATTCCTTTTTTATCATGGCATTTGAATCCTTCTTCTTCAGTCTGTAAGGTGAAGCCTGACCACTTCCTTTGGAAATAATAGGATGTTATGGGTTGTGTATTCGTCTCTGAAGTTATGTATGGGATTCAAGCTAACCAGATTATTTATGAATCTCTTACTGTTTCATCACACTCGTTCTTCTTCTTTTGGGTAAATCTGGTTGTTAGATTTAATTGGATTAGTTACACTACTATCCTTAATGCCTTGAGTAGTCATCATTGCTACTTTCATGTTTTCCTGACTTGTGATAAGGATTTTAATAATTTAGATAGAAGACTAATGTGAGATGTTGTACATTGAGTAAATTCTATCTTAATATTGATATTTTCTCTAACTTGACAAATTAGGCTATGCCTTGCATTTGGGATTAGGATGCCACATCTGATGTGTGAGACTTTTGTTTTCATTTGTATTTATAATTAAGATAATTTGTGAAGGAAATAATTTTAAGGTACTTTTATTTGATATGGATAAGTGCATTGGATGGAACCATATTTATCTAATAACATGTTGTAGATTTTATATTACATCATGAAAATTATTTGAATGTTATTCAAATTGATTTATTGTTCTTCTTTAATGGTTGTTATTACTATGATTTATTTTTCTGCTTGACCTCACTATTTTATTAAAGAAAAGTTGGTTTAATGAAACAATTAATTAAATCATTTCATTTTAATGCTTAGTGTTTATCATGCTCATTTCAATGAACTAACCCATGCTAGCAATTTTTTCAGATGGACTCTGTAAGTGATAAAGGAAGGAAATAACTTTTATGATGTATTTTTTGAATTAAAAGTCTGGACCGTTATAGAGAATTTTGAGTTATTATTGAAATGTATTGAAGGAAGAAAAGTTGTATTCCTAAATGATCTTGATGTTGTTGACATGAAATATGTCAGTAATGCATATTTTTGTAAGATGTGTGTTTTATTTTGATGAATTGAAAATACTGAAGTTACTTAAACTGATTAAGTCTATTCTCTTGTTCATAATAAGAAGGAAAATCTGTAATCATATCCTTGATGTTGTTATTCATATCTGATTGGATCCTTATTTCTGATGTAAGTAAATTGTCTAGATAAATGGGAATTACTACAAATTCCCTTACTTTAATGCAACTTACTAAGTTGTATGTATTGATGTTCTTTACTTAATCTTGAATGGTGGATTATGATGTTATGAATGTGTAGTTATAATGTCAGGATGTGTAAATTGGATATGGGTATAATAAATCCTAATACTTAACCATGATGAGGAAGGATCTCCTCTTCTAAAATTGATGAAAAATAAATGAATGATATATCTGTTTGATAACCATTTAGACTTCATATTTATGAAGTATCTTATATCAGAACCTGTTTGGTTCTTATACATTCCTTGAATGGTTGAGACACATTAATTAAATATTATGATAAATGTTGATTCTATTTTTAATTAATTGAATGTCAATAAAAAATTTAATTGAACATAAAACAATCATTAGTCTATGAAGTTCCATATTAGTTAACCAACTCAAATATGGATGGAAACCTTAAAGGTTATTGGAATTAGGGTTATGTAAGGATTTTTTTTATATTAATCTTAATCCTAAACTAATTAAGTGGAAATGATCTCTTTGAGGTGTGTATGTTGAGATGATGTGGTTCTGCTGAATGTTGGCACACACCAACTATAGAACTGTACCTTTATGAAGACTTGGGTCTTCAAGAGGATACAAGGTTGTAGTTGACATGTTGCAACACCCTTCAGCATTGGTTCATCTAGACCTACCTGAATTTGGACTTGAACTTAGTTTCTCTCTAGGTCATATTAGAGTTATGATTTAGCATAGGAAGTGACTCACAATGACTTAGGATAACTAGGCACATCCAATCGAATTAGTTCAATTGGGTATGTCTATATACCCTAGGTCATTGCAAGTGATTCCCTATTCTAAATTATGTCACTAACCTGCGTTATGGTCAAACCTTGGACAAGTGGACTGACTGAAGTTAGTGAAGACCATTCTAGATAACAAAGGAGTGGGGTGAAGGACGTATTCTGATTAGACTAGTATGCCATCTAGGAATAGTAACATGAACATTATACTGGAAATATTTTGCCAAAGTATCACAAGCTACTAGTTGTGTTGTTCTATATCACACAATTTAAGGAATGTGATTTCAGATGAGTATTGGTAACAAATATTTAGATAGGTTTCTTAAACAGAACACTCAGTACCCAGAACAAGGTAAGAGAACCAAGTATACTTGGTTCTACATAAAGTATTCAATACTTAATTTAACATGAGAAATCGGTTGTTAATCGAGTCATGAAATGAGAGATCGGTAGGTCACCGAGTCATTTACAGCTACATATGGGTATCTATTATGAGATTGATTGGCATGGAATGTGTGTTATAAGTTATGATTATTTAGAACAAAGAACATTATGTATAAACAAAAAATTCCCTTGTTTCTAAAGTCTTAAAATGTGAATGTTACATTTATACACTCTATTTTGAATCTTACAACTGCTAAGAGAAGCTCCATACTATGGAAGTAACAAAAGAGCACACGCAGGAATCACACAAGAGTAAATAACTATGTACAAACAAACAATGTGTGAAAATCACACTTGGAGGAATTGAAACTATTCTAATATATACAACATGATGCAACAAACTTAATGGAAGGATTTGAGATAGATCTCGTTTACTTGGATTTGCAACATGCCTCCATCAAGATGAGTTAACTTGAAAGAGTTAGCTTCTTTGTAGGAAATAGTGATGTATGGGCCACTCCAAAGTGCATCAAACTTTGAATGACACCTTGGCTAAGCTCTGTTAGCATCCCATTTTAGAACCAGGTCCCCAATTTTGAAATCTTGAAGCCTAGCCTTTCTTTCAAACCATTTCTTTGTTGTTTGTTAATACTATTGTATCTTGATCATGGAAGAATCCCTGAGTTCTTCAAGGTTAACCAACTCTACCATTCTGATTTCCCTTTGGTCTGAGCCTTCCAATTCCATCTATTGGGAAACCGCCAATGAATTTAGTTATAGTGTTAAAGGAAGGGCAGCCCCATTGTCATAGACAATATTGTAAGGAAAATTTCCTATTGCCTTTTTGACTATGATTCTATCTTCCTAGAGCACATGCAAGACCTTCAGATGCCATTTTCTTTGGATGATGTTCATTGTGTGCTTCATGATTCTAATCAGGTTCTTGTTTTTTGTCTGCCAGACCATTACCCTAGGGGTAATAGTTGGAAGAAGTCTTCAAGTAAATGCCCAGATTTAGAGCCCAATCAGTGATTTTAGTACCAAGGAAGGTCTTTACATTATCAGAGATAATGGTTTAGGAACGCCAAACCTTGTGACTATACCTTCAAGAAAATCGAGGATGACTATCTCGGTTGATTCCTTAAGTGCGACAACTTCTTTCCATATAGTGAAGTAATCTGTAGCTATTAACACCCATTTATGTCTAGTGCTTGAAGGTGGATTGATCATACCTATGAAGTTGATACCCCATTGCACAAAAGTCTGATCTGCTTGGATTGGTCAGAGGGGAAGCACTACCAATATTTTCTTTTCTACAAAGAAAGCGCATTCCTTGCATTTTTTGACCCACCTATGCGCATCTAAAAATAGGGTAGTCCAAAATATACCTTTCATTATCATCTTCATTGTTGTATCCTTGGAAAAGAAGTGTCCACCAAAGAATCCATCGTGAAATTATGTTAACGCTTTTTTAGTTTATGCACCGTTGATACATCTTAACAACACACCATCTAGATTCCTTTGAAGATAATTCCATCAATCAAAACATAAGGGATAGATTACAACCTTAGATGCATTCTCTTTGCTTTGTTCAAACCGGGAGGGTACATTCCCTTATAAATTATTGTGATCATGTCCTCCATCCACTCGTGCACACCAGGATCTTTGTTCTTCTCAATTTCTACGCGTGGGAGAGACTCATCTAGAAAAAATAAAACCTTGGGTTCATTATATGCATCCTCTATAATCTACCTGCAGAGCACGCTACCTCTTACTAGCTTAGTGGCCTTGATAGTCACATCATACTCCATGATTTTGGTCACCCATCATGATTTCTTCTCATTGATTTCTACTCCCATGATGAAGTATCTGACAGCAGAGTGGGAGACTAACACCTTGATAAGATTTGTGGCGAGCATAATTTTGAATTTCTTGAGTTTGCACATGATGGCATAGACTTGCTTCTTTGTGTAACTATATTTCAATTCATAATCCTTCAGTGTCTAGCTAAATAAGGCCACTATTTTTTCCAACCCTTGTTCATTTTCTTGTGTCAAGATAACAACAATACTTGCATCAGTGTCATAAGCATAAAGGGTAAAATTCTTTGAGTAATCTGGGTTGATGAGTGTTGGCACGTAAGTAATTTCTTACTTGATCTTATTGAAGATTTATTTTCCTTCTTCTATCCATCTTAAGGTTGAGTCCTTCTTGAGCATAAGGGTGATGGGTTGAACCAGCCCTGCAAATTTAGGGATTTAAATTCTAACGAAATTGATCTTTCCAAGGAAGGACTCTAGGGCCTTTTTGTGCATCGGTAGGGAAAGGGCTAGGATAACTGAGACACACTCAGGATCAATCACTATGCCATCCTTTGAAACCACATGGCCTAAGAGATTATCCTGTGCCACCGTAACATTACACTTATTGGGTTTAAGAGATACCCCAAATTTTCTACATCTCTCAAAGACATTTTCAAGGTGTGCCATGTGATCCATGCTCTTCTTTGAGAAGACAGTTATATCATCAAGGTAAACAAAGATAAACTCATTAATGTATCATTTGAAGGAAACATCCATAGCATGATTAAATGTGGCACCCACATTTGATAGACCAAAGGGCATTTTTTTATATGCATATGTTCCCCATTTCATTGTAAATGTTGTTTTGAATTGATCCTCTTCCTTGACTAGGATCTGGTTGAAACTTGAGTACCCATCCACCATGGAGAACCTTTATGCTAGCCACAGTCTGCAAAATCCTCTCCATTGAAGGAAAAGGATAATGATCCTTTAGAAATGACTTATTCAAATCTTTGAAGTCAACACAAAGTCTAATTTCACCATTCTTCTTGCGTAATGGAACCAAATTTGCAACCTAGGTAGAGTATTTGATAGGAAAAATAATTCTTTCCTCAATGAGTTTGGATAATTCCTTCCTCATGAGGGGTTCTATCTTTGGATTGATTGGGCGCTGCCTTTGTCTGATGGGCTTGATACTAGGATCAAGGTCAATAGAGTGTTGAGCAACACTTGGATCAAAACCTTTGACATCTTCATACTCCTATGAGAAAATATCATTATATTTTTGACAAAGAGAGATGAATGCCTATTTTTCTTCATGCATACAAGCTCTTTCAGACAACATCTCTCTCCCATGTATAATAGTGACTGAAAAGAAGTCTTCTTTTGTGGCACGCATGTATCTTTCTTCACCCTTGAACTCATCATCAGGGCTGAAAATTTGCTCAAAGGTGACCAGCCCTTTAGGAAACTTATTTATCTTCAGTTGTATCACTTGGTCACCATAGTTGTTATGCAAGTCAACTTGCATACTTGATGAAGATTCAGCTTCATTCTAGATAAACAAGACGATCTGCGGGTCACTTTAAAATAATTTCTAGCTAGTGTTATTGTCTCGAATGGATGGTCTGATCACCATTTTAATGTGGTGAGTGTTTCCTTTCACAAAATCCTCAGCAGGAGAGAATTGTGAACCCAATGTGGCCATTTGGTCAGCTTCCTTGTTCATTCTTTACAGGACCACCTATAGATTAAGGGCATCAAAGCTCTCAAGTAGGTCCCATACTCTATATTTATAAGATTTGAGAAGATTATTATTTGTCTGGTATTTTTTGGTGACTTGGTGGATGATCAATTCTGTGTCCCCAAAGATCTACAGTGCTTTAATTTTCTTCTTTTTAGCAATGAGCAAGCAATGCACCAGTGCTTCATATTCTGCCATATTATTAGAACATGCAAACTACAGCCTGTGCGTGAAGAATAATTTCTCATCTTTAGGGGAAATGAGAACCAATCCTACTCCCACGTTGTTTCTACTTCTAGATCCATCAAAGTACAACTTCCATATACCTATTTGAACTTTGTCTTTCATGAGCATGCATGGTAGCATAACATCTTCTTATAGAATGCAATAAGTACCAAGCCCAATTTCAGAGGCTTCCAGTTCTTCAGAATAGGGGTAAAATTTGTGACGTATTTCCACCCATTCATCATTCAATAGGTCTAAAACAGAGGGTGGAAGAGACTACTCTTCAGGAACTGAAACTTGTTCTTCTTGGAGAAGAAAATTGGCTTGGAGAGGGGATGAGACATATGACTCTACATGATAGGAAAATATAGGCTCATCTTGTATGCTAAACTGGGTACCATACCTTGTCTTGAGTAACATATGATACCAATCAGAAGACAAGTAACCACCCACTTTAGCAATAAATTATCTTGATAAACATAGGGAAAACAAAGGAGGAAGGTAGATGCTTGACACATCCTGAGTAATTATTAGGCTTGGACATTCATGGAGGGTAAACTCAAGATCCTTGATGACTCCTAAGGTAGTAACAATTGAGCCATCAAGTTATAGGACTCCTTTAGACAAAGGACTATATTTCAAACCTAAGACATCAACTATCTTCTTAGGCATAATAGAAGTACTAGAGCATGCGTCAATCCTATAGTTATGCACTAGGTGTTTACCTATAATCAAGGACATATAGAAGGGTAGGTCTTTAACAAGTTTACTTACTTGTTTCTCCTCTTCTTAGAAGATTTTGACAGAAGCGTGTGGCTTCTACGTAATTGGATCAGTATGCGGGAGTTGTGCCATAGCTTCATGCAACAGAACCCACTGAGATGGAATGGTCAGGGAATCCCACATTGTGAAGTTTATGTTTGTTCTCTTCATATGGTCAAAAATTCTAAACGGAAGGCCCCCCATATTGTGCATTTGGGTAAAAACATCCCTTCTTGATTTCTCTAGCACATAAGCCCTAATTTTAGCTGGAGCAAAGGAATGACCTATTAAAGGAGGTGTGCATGCTGCTTCAGCAAGAGCTTTACACGGGGCCTCTTGCATAGGGATTTGAGTGCTTTTGCTGTAAGAGGTCATGTCTGATTCTTTCTTCTTCTGAGGATCCTCTTGTGTTGCTAGGATTATGACCTACACACTAGACTCCAACATTATTTTCTTGTATCTTATAATGTCTGCAACTTGGGCACGTGGTTTTTTTACACCTTCTATAGCTTGATTGATTGCACAAAAGTCCTCCACACCAAAGAACATCAATTTTTCTCTGGAGGAGAGTCTTGTCCTTCTTGGTTATCTACTTCAAGGGAACTTGTTGAAGGCTCATATGTCAAAGCATTCTAGATCATGAAGGCTTGGGGGTGTGCAACATTGGTAAAATGATATTGATTATGAGGCATGTTGCAAGGGAAGCACCACTCTGACTCTTGTGCCAAATTGTTCTGAACTGGAACAAACACCCAACTTGCACTGGGTGTTGGAAGAGAAGGCATGGGCGGAACAACTTGCAAGGGTAGATGTGCATTAGGTTTCCATCTATCATTCTATTGGTTGGGTGCATATATTTGATTTCCATATTGATTTCACGAAGGCTGATTACTTTGGCCATGTGTCTAATTGGAATTGCCTCTATAGGCTTGTGCCTATTTCTTTGCTAATGATATTACCTTGTTTGATAAATTTCTAATCAAGGCCTTCAATTCTTCATCTTCCTTTTTTCTGCGATGAAGAATAGGATCTTGAGGAAACTGGTTGTGTGCTTTTCTCAAGAATGGGAATAGGGGCCACAGAAGGCTGGGGTGCTTGTGATGTCTTTGGGAATAAGGGCATGAGTGGTCTAGAAGCCAACTTTCCCACCTGAATGAGACTATTTTCTACCCTTACTGCAATGCTATAAGCAGTTGGTAAAGTCCTACCTCCCATAAATTGGATCATAACTTAAATATCATTATTGAACACCTGTGGATAATAAAGAAAAGCATATTGGGCTGTATGTCTTACCACAAGAGGGATTTTGTCCCAAGTATTCTAAAATCTAATGTTAAAATTAGTCATCTTCTTATTGGGTGCTCTCCTTATTGTTTTCAGTTACTCCACCAATGATAGGTGATCTGACTTATCTTCAAATTAATTACAAAGAGTTGTTCCTAACTCATGCGAGGTGGTTATAGATCCAAGTTTCAAGCCTTGGTACAACTGAAGTGCTTTACCTTTGAAAGAGGATACAAGAAACCTAACTGCTACATCATCATGTGTAATTAGATAGAGTGAACACACATTTTATATATCCCAGATATGCTCCTGAGGGGTGACTTGATTCTCACCAATAAAGTAAGGAATACTCTTAAACACACCATTTGGTATATCATGTTGTGCGGCTAGGAGCAAGGGACTATCTACAGAAAATTTTGTAATTTTTCTTAATGGATGAGGTTGTTGATGCACCATTACAGGTCGTGTAGGTTTTCTAGTTTTAGGATGAGTTAAATGGGTGCGGCGTGTTAGAGATAGATATGCGCACACGGGATTTCTAGAAAAAACTTTTCTCAGGGATAATTAGAGGTACTCACAAGAATCTTCAACTACTGCAATCCTTCTTTTGTGCATTCTTCTCATTGTTGGTCCCCTTAAATATTGGCTAAGTATAAAAAGGTGCATAGGCACACAAGGCCTAGTTGAAGAAAATCACTTAAGGATAAAGCGTGTAGGGAAAGGTTTAAGGAGGGCTTTAAGGAAACCCATGGCATGAATGCATGGATATGAATCAAGGGTTCAAGTACTTAGCCATATTGGGAATTTTGAGTAAAACACATGAAAAGCATGACCTCGACTGCGCATGTGGAGTGGATAAGGTGCCAGCCTGGTGACAAGTTGGTCCAAGGAAGGATCATGCCTGCAGTAGAAGCTTCTAGAAGCACATCATGATAAAAAGATGGAAATCTCAGGCCTGGAGGAGCATGCTTGCATGGAGGACCACATTCAGCCACTTGGCATCAGATCTGAGGCCGACTGGAGGATGAGTTGGCAGTCTAGAAAGCCTATATATACAAGTTGCCTACAGAAGTAAAGGAAGGAGAGAAATAGATAGAGGGTAGAGCTCTGTACAAAAATACTGTACGAGAAAATCTGTTAGTTTGGGTAATTGTGCTTAGGAAAGGATGTATCAAGGGTATGGGGATTCATAAAATTATTTTGAGATAGCCTAGCCATATGAGTCTAGATATAATGCATGATTGTGGTCTGCTTCTCTATGACATACTTTGTAATGGCTCCATGAATGTAATGAGGTTACCAGCTTACATGAATATGAAAATTGATGATTTTGATGCATACATATTTCTCATAGTTCTTTTTCATTTATGCTTATGATTAAGTATGGATGCTCTGTTACAATTTCTTTTTGTTTTGGTATAAGTTATAAAATATGTTAAGAGTCCTTCCTGTTTGAGAAAGACTGTAAGGATCTAGAAGCTGTTCTGAAGCTCTATGGTGCTTGTGTGTTTTACTTCCATTCAAATCTCATTAACATGGATCATAGATGATGTTTCCCACTAAGCTCACATAAAAGAGAGACTCAGCACCCGCGCATGCACTTTGGGTGAGTGCCCAATGCCTAATGGTTGATAGGTTGGTGCACATGGGGTTCCTTTCTTTTGTAATAGGAGGTACAAATGACTACATCTTGGTTCCATGTTGCTTGGGACCTCTTTTTCAAAGTTGTAGTGGGAAATCGACATACATCATGATATAGTATAATGAGTAATAACAAAATGTTTAACTTTGGAAAGTGTTGAATCATGGTTCAAGAGCACGGAGGATGAATTTTCTCAGAGATTCAGCACTGGACCTGAAGTTTGATGCACATAGATGGGTAGAAGAGAACCTCTACCATGATTTATATGAAACATTTTTCTATTGTTTCCCAATAGAGCCGTATGAATGACTCTCAGCATATGTTTCTAGATCAAGATGGTATTCTAGATTTCACACATGGACCCAAGAATAATACCAGAGGCTATAGGATGTAGATCTAACGTGGACTCGTGTTGTGGATCATTGGTGGGAAGGTGTGTTGGCTAGCTATACTCTGGAGTATGCTATTTCCACATATTATTGACCGGAAGTTGCTGAGTTTGAATTTCTATGGAATACTAGAGGATCATTTCTTTGTGTTATCCATCTGGTAATGAAGATATTGGTTGTTACTTTGATTTTAGAGGCATTTCCAATGGATGGATAAAACCATTTTAAGTGATGGGTGAGGGAGCTAGGGTGGAGGAAGATGGTAGATATTACGATGGAGAAGGAAATGAAGGAGAGACAGCTCAAGTATATTGAAGCGTGTGAAAGGGAGATTTCTAGATGACATGAAGCTACAAGTGTGGTGGATCTATGGAGGCGGACATTTCAGGAAGGAGTTGAGGTTCACACAAAGGACATGGAACCTGAGCAGTTTGCACTACCCCATCTTAGAAAGTGCATAAGAGTGACCCCTTTGGCTTCTAATGAGAGTTTATTGCATCGAGAAAGAATATTCATTGGCACGTATTTGAACCCACCTAGTGATAAAACCCTGGTGCTTGGTTTTCTAGAACAAGGAAGGAGTATCATTGACCTGGTTGGTATCAGTGGAAGTGATAGATCTACACCTAGGAGGTACAATTTTTCAGTTCCCACTTCTATGGCTACACATATTCTAGTATTTAGAGGAGTCTTTGGATAAGGAGAAAGTATACAAGCCTTCAGTCTCACATCTAGGAGTGGCATGGGGTATAATAGTGGTAGTGGGGAATTATCACAGACCATCAGTGCATAGTTTAGTGGAACCTTGGGGGACACTTGGCATAACTACTACAGGACCTGGTGGTTCTGGGGGATCTAGTGGGTCAGGAGGGGATAGGACCTGGTGCACCTAGTGGTTTGGTAGATCTAGTGGCTTAGGATGTACAGGACCTGGTGGATCTGGCAGTTGAGGAAACACCAAAGGAAACCAAGGCTTTGGCTCAAGAGGACAAGAACCCCAACCATGCCCTTAATTCTTCTTTGAGATGTATTTACACTTGTCAAATTACATAGGGTATTGAAGATGTTGCAGAGCATGTTCATAAGTGTGAGCTGATATGGCACACAAAGGGGATCACAACCTCAAAACGGAAGGCAAGTCAATTTGCAACAATGTTCTAGAGACACGTGCATAGCTGGTATATGAAATATGACCCTCATCAAATGGTGGTGGATTATACTACTTTAAAGAATGCCTTCTTAGCAGAATTCCACATCCTTGAGTTTGAATGGAAGAGCATCAGTGCCCTGAAGGAGATTCAACATAGTAATGGAAGAGAATTTGTGCAGGAGTATGATGCATACTTTAAAACTCTCTTGTCTAAGTTATCATATGATATTCACCCTTCATATCATGCTCAGTGGTTTATTGGAGGATTGATCACACATTTTAGAAGGGCCTTATCTCATAAAACTTTCACAGATCCTGCGCAAGGTGTTGGAAGCTGCTCTGTGCACTGAGGCTGTTGGTAGTGTTGATACCGCAGTTAGCGCATTTCTGGAGGCTCAAATTGTTGCTATGACTAAGCAACTAGAGAAGTTGTTAGCAAACTCAGCCTATGAGACTTGAAGTGGTTTATGGTGTACATATTGTGAAGTAGAGGGGCATGTCAAGGGTAGTTGTCCCTAGAGGGCAGTACGTTCCATGACAATAGACTGTGAAATTTGTCATGGGGACCATGATGCAAGTAGATGCCCCTTATTATAGTGCGCAATTCAGAAGAATGTGTCTTACTACTGTAAGATCTGCACCTCTACAACCCATGATACTAAGGAATGTAGGCTCATCGATCAGATCCATGAAGCCATTGATCATGGGGTATGCCAAACCAACATTGCCAGTAGTTCTAAAGGATATGATCACTGTTATGAGGAGCACGCAGATGGTGGTACGTGTGGAAGGGGATTTCGTGGAGGATTCTGTGGTCATTGTAACCATGGAGGAGGAAGGAGTGAGTTCCCATGTGGAACCTATTTTAATTGTGGGTCTACATAACATTATAAACGAGAGTGCCCAGACATGTTGTAGTGCTCATGGTGCAGAAATAAGCACAAGTATGAGGAGTTGTTTAAGCACATGGATCAATAACAATGGAAAGACAAGGGAACTGCAATGGTAAGCATTAAGAAGAAAAACACACAATGAATGCCATGCAGGTGACATGTGATGCAGGCTTGGAACCTGTTTTAGTAACAAAAAGAGCAAAGGTTATGCGTGCACAAAGGAAATACCAAAGCAGCAGGACCCTAGTTTCAAGAGAGGAAGTAGATCATGGGAAGTACCCAGACCCCGCGCATTAAAAGAAAATGTATCAAGATACCATGGATTTTCATTCAGAGTTTACAAGGAGAAATCTAATGTCTAAAGGAGTCGGTCTAGGAGGGAGAATTAAAGGAGGAAGGTCAAGGCACCAAAGATATGACCTAGATGAGGTCAGGGAAGTATGTAAAATGCTAAGGCAAGAGAATGTTATTCCCTTTCTTCGGGCATGGTTGAGGGAGAAGGTACCATGTGCACGAAGAGAGATGTGCAACGAGAGACAGGTCTTACATGCAAACCTTCCCCCTCATATCCTTGACTATGACAAAGAGATCACATTAGATGTAGTCGTAGATGGATGGATCTTTAGTAATATCCTCATTGAGACAGACACGTAGAAGTCAATGTTATAACTTTGGATTCATGGCATTAGATTGGTAGCCCTATGCATTATAGCCATCCTCAAATGTGTTGTATATGGAAAAAAAGATGAAGGAAGATGCCCATTGATGGTCTTAAAGGATGTAGCTATCACTATCACAGGGAGCCAAGTTTACTGGGGACTTTGAAGTCTTAGTGCTTGCACCAAGGTAGATAATTTCCTCAGCACTACTTGGGAACCCATGGTGTTACAAGAATAATGTTGACCTTCATTTCAATAAGGGGTACATTAGCTTTAAAAATAAGGAGGAATGGGTCATTATACCCCTAGATGTTGAGAATTCAACACCCTATACTGAACCTTTAGGGGAAGAGGTCCTGGATAGGATATATGTGCGCTTAATCAGGGATCCAGAGATAATCCATCCTACCAAAGGAGTTAGCCAGTTTGAGGGATGATCTTAGTTAGTAAGTGACACCACTAGTCTAACATGTGATAATTGGGTGCATGTGACTTATGAATTGATCGGTTGTAGAAGTTGAGAGGATCGATAACAAAAGTAACAAAGGCGCGTACAGTCTAATGCCTAGGAGGAAAAGAAACCTACCTAAGTAATTCAAGAGGGGCCTTCCTTGAGATCTTCTTACAGAACATGAAAGCTTAGTGGAAGGATGAGAAGGAATGGAGGGGGATGTTTAAATTATGTCCTACTTGGTACAATGACATGGTGGTGAGATACACATCAGGAGAACCTTTTGGAATGGTGCGAGGTGAGAATTGGCTCTCTCCGTCAGGTTTTCTAGAAGCAACATGCCCACCGCCATAAAGAACTACCATGGAAAGGAACCTAGCATCTTTCCACATCTAAGCTTGTGAGAAGGTATGGAGATAAGGTGCACATAAGCTTTGCCACCATCCCTCTGGGTACACAAGTTATATTCTACATTACAGGGTAAATACGCACATGCATGGTACATACATTCTAAGAGACATGCCACCAAACAAGGAAATTGGAAAGAGCTAGCAGTTGACCTCATTCCAAATGTTTTGAGTACCGAGGTACCAAAGTCATCATTTGATAAGGAATTGCAGGTTTTTAAGTGTATTACCATGGGGGATAGTTCCATACAAGAAGATAGGTTGTTGGAACTACTAGGTGGACCAGGTTTGGAGGCACACTTTGAAGATGAGGCAGAAGGAAGCAAAAGAGATCCATCTTGAGCATGTGTGTTTAGAAAAGGAGAAAGCAAAATTACTATATGTTATTGATGAGGGAGGAAGCAAAGAGCTTGGATGTTAACGATTCTGAAGGGACGTGCACGAGGTAGTGGACAGTGTAGATGCTCACGCATGCACCTACCATGATCCTTTGAAGATAAATAAGGATAACATCAACTTAGGAGAAGAACCTAAGGAAGTGATTATTGGAGATTACTGGTTGGGAGAACGATGTCTCTAAGATCATTGATCTTTTTTGTGAATTTGAGGATTTATTCCCACTTGCGGGTGCCATGAGCTCAAAGGCATCCACCATTCCTTGGGGGATATGAGGATAAAGCTTGAAGGACAATGGTGCGTGCCTGGTCAGGAAGAGACTGTACTAGATGAATCCCAAAATTGTGCATAAATGTAAAGTCAGAAATTGGTTACAAAATCCCCAATGATGCTTCTAAGATCTCTTCGCAAGGTGTTCAAGAATCCAGAGAGCTCATTGAGTATACATCCGCATCCCAATAAATCCTTGTCTAGCCTCTACATGTTTTGTCTTAGGCTTTTCTCTCTTTTTCCTTGTTGTTTTGTTGTTAGTTACAGGACCGCCTCCCTGCCAGGGCGGTGGTCCTATCGATTCGTCACCCAAACCAGGGCGGTGGTCCTATAACCGCCACCCAGGCCAGGGATTCGGCTGGTCCTGATAACCGTCATTCCTGCGTATGGGTGGCGGTCCTGTACGCGCTTTCCACCAATGTTCCGACGATTGCATCAAGCGTGAAAATTCAGGATTTTTACCCGACAATTTCTCAACCACTAAAGCTGGGTATTTATGTTTTAGCTACCTGACACAGTGATTTATCTTTGTTTAATGGTGGGATAGTTCACCTTGAACTTACCTTCTAGTGCATAGTGGTAAATGCTATAAATATGTAGGACTTGTTTACAAGTAAATGGCCTTGTTCTTTGGTCTGGAGTCTTCATGATCTGAGCTTCAGTCTTCAATGGGCTTAGTCCTTGATTTATTTTATGAATCATTGTTATAATTTGAGGCATGGATTAGAATTCTGAATATTTAGTTATGCCTCACTATACACTGACAACGATCCTGCTAGGTATCATATAGGCCAAGCCAGTGTTTCTTGCTACCATCCCTCTCCTACTTGTACTTCGTTGTATTTCATCTGTAAGCTGCTATTATTCATTGTTACTAGTATCCTGCCAAGTTTATCATTTTATTGTGGGATCATTTCTGCAATGAGCCTGCTAGGAATCGTATAGGCGCAATGCTCTGAATTCTCTTGCGCCATACAGGTCTCCTACTTGTGCTTCATGCCAGGGGTACTTCAAAGTGACTCACCATGCCTCTAGAAGCCTTCTATCACTGATGCATGCTATAGTTCCTACTCTTTCTGGATTCACGTGAACACACCAAGAATGAAGTTTGACACATCTGAGGGGACAAGCTTGTCACCCGCTTCCAAAACTACGTTTTCCTCTGCTTTGATCAGGGGATAATTTTTTGAAAGTTCCCTAACCATACCTAAATGGTTTTAGTATAGAAGATCATCTCAAGAGCTTATCTAACGACTATGAGAATAGTGACATCATTTTATTTTACATTAGGAGCTCACTTTCAATATGTACCAGGTCAAGCTGTTCGAATGATATTTTCTGAGGAAAGTCTATGATTCTGTTCCTCACTTCTGAGGTAGGATTGAAGGTATTGGCCCAATTAATTTACTGTGACATGTGGCAAAAGGCGTTGGATTCACACATCTGCACAGGTGAATAACCATCCACTGGTCTTTGAAAATCGCTTGTTTAATGGAATAGCACGTCGGAACAAGATTGCTTGTAACTTATAATGTTTACGGAGGGGAGCCCGACCGCTTTGTTTACTATGGTATTATCGCTGACGTGGTGGGTCCATTAGCCATAAATGTGGCTTGCCACCACTCAGTCGAATTCAATCAATTAATCCTATCGGGAGATGACTTCATGGACTACATGATGATCAACGGTTAAATTCTAGTTAGATACCCATGGTATGGGTCAAATCACTAGGGAATTTAGTAAGGTCCTACCGCTCACAGCATCTAAATCTCCCCTTTGTCACGCATCAGCTACCATGATTAATGTCACACTACATTAGATCTTATTCACATAATCCTCCCATAGTTAGCCACCATACATTTTCTTAAGTCCCTTTCTAATCCTCGCTTGTAGCTGGAATCTATCCACGTAGAGGAATTGGCCATAATCCCGGCTGAAGTGGCTTGTTCTAAGTCACCCCGCATTACAAACCATGCGTGGCTGTCTCGGCACGTGACCTCATGGAGTGGGTAAGGGTTATTAAACCTTAAGGTCACTTGGATCATCATCCTCGCCAAATGTGGGACTTTTCTGTCATACAGAGACCCTACCAGCATGAATCCTAAAATTACGCGGAAAGGTAAAAAAGGATCCCTCATTCAAAAAAAAGCTGCTTAACTTCTGGGTATCATTGTAAGTCCATTGGAAAAATGCAGAATCGGCTAAGTCCAATGGGTAATTAATCCATCATTTCAGGATGCAATCCGCCAATTTAGGAAATTCTATCCATGGATTTATATGCACAGCTAAGGTTTAAAAATAGCATTAGGATGTCATGATTTTCCATTATTTTTTGGCCCTAAAATTGTATAAATAGGGAACCCATTCCTTTGTAATGGAGTCACTGTGTGTGAACTATATTCCCTTGTTATAGCTTGGATTTTGTGGGGTACCACACAAGTCCGAGATTGCAACGGAGCAGACTCAGGAGCTAGAGCAAATTTTGCCATTAAGGTGGACACACATTTTAGTCCGAGAAGCTGGTCATGCCCTTTGGTTTAAGAATGCGCCTACTATGAGATGTGTTTTTGTGCATATTGTTTCATTGGCCTATTATTTTAGGCACTTCAGTAGATGAAATTTATTTAGGTTGATCTGGGAGTGAATTATAAACTACCCAATAGGCCCATTGAAAGCCACCACCAATTACTTGCATAATCTTGGATAGGTCGACCAATGTTCTAGCATCGCATTGATAGTGTTGGTAGTTAAGGATGATCCCTCGAAGTCGAAGGAGATGTGTGCATCAGGAAACCCCCTTTCAAACATTATTATGACTAATCATATGTGAAGTTTTCGAAGAACTGGCTGTGTTGATAGGAAAGTAAAATACCATTAGGTTGCAATTCTTGTGGGATTGGGGGAGCCTACTAGAAATATCATAGTGTGTGGGTTGACTAGTGGCATAACGGTTCAACCATGAACCCGGAGATTCAGGCAATTGCCGAATGCCGTAGATCGCCACACCTCTAGTATAATTATCTTTATTGTCTTGAATTAAGTGCCTTCCATTGGGGAGAATTGAATTACTTAAAAGGCGAAAATTCTCGGCAAATATTTAAAGCCTATAAGGCTCCGAGATCACCCACGTAATAATTTGATTATTTTTGGATCACTCTTGGGACACAGCCATTCCATGTTCATATAGATGCCTCAGGAACTACCACTAGAGCAGTACTTCTATATAGCCAGGTGAAGGAATTGGTGGTCATCCTATATGTTTTGCAAGCAAGAAGTTGACACTTAGTATAGAAAAATTACACCACGACTGAGCACAAAGAATTGTCAATGATCTGCACACTGCTTTTCAAGTTTAGATAGTATCTATTAGCAACATCCTTTATATTTAACACCGACCACATGGTGTTAAAGTACTTGGTGAACAAGTCTATTCTACAAGGGCGCATATGTCAATGGGTGATATTATTTCAATATTTTGAGTTTACAGTAGTTATGAATCCTGGAAAGAGTAATTTTGGACTTAATCATCTGTCAAGAATTGATTTAGGGGAGGACATGCGCACAGTATTAGAAGAGACTATGCCATACACGTAACTATTTAGGTTGTAATGCACGTGCCCTCAAATTTGGAGGAGATTACAATATTCCTAAAGTAAGGTGTAGCACCTGAGAAGGGATGAAGGCATTAGATATAAAGAAACTAGCCATACCGCATCACACCCTACATGTTGATTAACAGTGGAGACTTATACAAGTTAGGGAATGTTAAAGTTGTGTGTAGATGTATATTAGAGCATGAGTTCCTCACCATCGTAGAGGAAGCACACAGAGGAAGTGCGAGTGGACATTATACAGGTGACGCCAACCACACGTAAAATTTTAATGGCAGGATTTTCGTGGAAAACTCTATATAATGATTACAAGGACTATTGTAAAGCGTGTGAGAATTTGTCAGTGCTATTGGAAAACTGGGAAAGAGAGATGAAATGTCTTTGCGCCCTATCCGTAGCACTAAACCTTTTGATAAATGGGAAATAGAATTCCTAGGCCCTACTGCACCAGCAACACGTAGGATTGGATCATGTTATGTAATCACTTGCACGGACTATCTAATAAGGTGGGTAGAGGCCGCCCCAACTAAAGACTGCACAATAACCACAATAACAAGATTTTTATGGGAGAACATTATCACGAGGTATGGATTTCCTTTAATGTTTAACCAGTGATAAGGGTACACATTTCTTGAATCATACTGTGAGGATCTTGATAGCAAAGTTCATAGTAGCTCATTACAAGACTACTACCCCTTATCACCCACAAGAAAATGGAACTGTGGAAGCATTTAACCAAAATAATGAGTCACACTCTGATCAAAATTTTTGATGTTAGAAGACAAGATTAGGATGATAAGGTATCATCTGTATTATGGGCTTATAGGACAACTTATAAAAGGATGAACAAAGCCACACCATTTCAATTGGTGTTTGACACAGAAGTTGTTCTTTCCATTTGAATTTATGTTACCTTCTCTACGAGTAGCGTGCACGCAGGAGGGTTGGTTGATGAGCAACGCGCAAGAAGAGAGAATTGATGAACTGGTGAAGCTGGATAAAATAAGATCACTCACCTAGGTGGAGCCAAACAATATAAAAAGCAAAGCAAAAATCATGGCATGATTGCCACATCAGAAATAAGAAGCTCGGGGCTGGGAAGATGGTCTTACTGTATGATTCTAAGTTTTTGTGCAACATCCTGGGAAGTTGAAGGTCCATTAGTTAGGTCCCTATAAAATCTCGTACATCCTTGATTCGAGCACGCGCCAGTTACAAGTGCTGGATGGAAAAAAAATTCTTGGAAACTTCAATGGGAGTACACTGAAGCCCTACTATAAATAAGTCTTCTTGGTGTTTGTAAATAAGGCAGTTTTTCGAGTTAGTTTAGATTTTCCTTTATGCATTTTTTTTTGTGTTTCCCCCTTTCATGTTGTTGTTTTATGTTTTATGCCTTGGGCATTGGTAACCCTTATTACTCTTTGAGTATTTTTGAGTGTGTAGATGACTGTGCATTGTTTTAGTGTGGGGTGGAGTGATGTGAAGGAGAGCATCGATAAATTGCCAAGGAAGTTTATGTTGAAAAGCCCGAGTTGAATGGCCTTGTTGAAGGAGGAGCATGGAAAGAAAATATGAAAAAGGATGGTTGGTGTCAAGATAAGGCTAGTTTCATATCCCACGTACAAAGGAGGAAAAATTGCATAAGTAACATGAGGTAGGAGAGAGAAAAAACTAGGAAATAAGAAGTGTCTTCAATTTCTAGTGATGCGCAGCACAAGATTCTCTTGTCTAGATGGATTGGTTATGTGCACCAAAAAGGTTGGAATATTGTCCAGCGCAGGGTCGGGTGCACGTGAGTTAAAAGCACTAAAGTTAGAATTTGGTTGAAAAAATATGCATTAAATGTGAAAAGTACAATGGTAGGTGAAGTAACATTTAATTCTTAAAAAGGTAAAAACTATAAATAAAGGGTCGAGACATTTGATTATTCACTTTGTGTATAAAGAGAAAGAAGCACTTTTTACATATTTGCAAACTAGGGCTTCCAAAAACTGATCCGTGTGAAGAAGAAATTTGAAGAGATTGAGTGTGAGTAACTAGTTTGGATTTATGAACCAGAAAAAAGGGATCTCATGGGTGTAAGAGAAGTTATGAGAAGGCACCGTCTTGTGAAGGGATTATCCCAACTAGGGTTTGAAGAACTAGGGCATGAGTTAAAGTAGTTTTCTTCAAAAATTAGAGATCTAAGGTGGGAAAGAGTGGAAGAACAGAGTTATAAGAAGTGATTAAAGTAAGAAGAGAACCTAGAAAATGGCACCCAAGAAACCAGTTAGCATAACCAAGAAGGGAAAGGGAAAGGGAAAACAACAAGAAACTGATGCACATACAAATGAAGAATGGTATGCAGAAACGAAATACCCAAATGGAGTGTTGCTAGGGAAGGAGTGGGAGTCCCACCTAAGAAACATGTCTGTGAATGACTACAATCATAATATGAGAAAAATTAAGAAGGAGATGGCGTTGGCATTAGTACACCCAACAAATAAAAGGACACAAGAGGGTTTTCCCATTTATAACAATGATATAGGCAAGGAGTTATAAAAAGTTTCTAACACCATAAGCACATAAGGAAATGGGATAAGATTTGTGGAGGTGAGTACCCTAGTTGGTGACATCTGTCAGAGAGTGAAAAATGAAGTTGATGCCTGGAAAAAGTTGGAGGATGACATGCAAAAGGATTTTCCTAACCTACTGCAGTGAGTCCATCACTTCCCATTCTTTCTTCTTTCTGTATTATTTCATCCCCTTATTCTTTTCCCATGGTGTAAGTCTATTGTATTCTTTCTTTTCACTTGAGAAGTGTTCCCATGGATGGAGAATAGGCATAGTGTGGGGTAATGTTGTTCCCCTTAAATATTGGCTAAGTATAAATAGGTGCATAGGCACACAAGGCCTAGTTGAAGAAAAGTGTGCAATGATAAAGCACACAGGGTAGGGTTTAAGGAGGGCTTTAAGGAAACCTGTGGTGCACACGCAGACATGACCAAAGCTTTAGGACTTATCCATATTGGGTGTTCTAGAAGAACACGTGAAAAACATGACCCGACTACGCATGCGAAGTGGATAAGGTGCCAGCTAGGCGATAGGATGGCCCAGGAAGGAGCAGGCCTTTAGTAGAAGCTTCTAGAAGCTCATCATGGTAAAAAGTTGAAAGATCAGGCCTAGAGGAGCATGCTCGCATGGAGGACCACATTCAGACACTTGGCATCAAATCTAACGCCACTAGAGGATGAGTTGGCAGTCCAGAAATCCTATATATACAAGCACCTGTAGAAGTAAAAAGGAGTGAGATAGATAGAGGGTGGAGCTCTACGAAATACTGTAAGAAATCTATTAGTTTAGGTAATTGTGTTTAGGGAAGTATGTATCAGGGGTATGGGGTTAATAAATTTATTTTGAGAACCTAGCCATATGAGTCTAGATATAATGCATGACTGCGGTCTGCTTCTCTATAATACTTTGTAATGGCTCTATGAATGTAATGAGGTTACCAGCTTACATGAATACGAACATTGATGATTCTAATGGATAAATATTTCTCATAGTTCATTTTCAATTATGTTTATGATTAATTATGGATGTATGTATAACTTCTTTATGTTTTGGTATAGTTATAAAATCTATTAAATCACTTCCTTTGTGGAATGACTGCAAGGACCTAGAAGTTGTTATGAGCTCTATGGTTCTTGTATATTTTACTTCCATTCAGATCTCATAAACATGAATTATAGATGATGTTTCCCACTAAACTCACATAAAAGAGATATTTGACACCCGCTCATGCCATGGGTGAGGCCCAATTCCCACTTGGTGATAGGCCGACGCACATGGGGTTGCTTTCTTTTGTGATGAGGGTAAAAATGACTACACTCATGAAAGGTGATAGGAAGTATTGAAACAGAAATATTGAAATATTAGGAGTCATCAGATGTGTTTGAAATGATCCTCCAAATGCTGAAACACTTAGCCAACACACCAAAACTTAGAGATATGAAATTTGAGCTTTCAATGCTGGTCCCATCGGGCCTACAAGAAACTGTTGGTTTCTCAAACGTGCACCCACGTCTCAAATCTCTGAAGGGCCAAGGTTTTTGAGACCATAATATAACCTTCCCCAAGTTGTGGGACCTTGCAAGCTTGGGATGGATCTCCAGAGAAGGCCGATTCCTCTATCTATTTCTATTGCTACTACTACTCCTAGTGTTAAAAGGGGAAACTAAGCTAATAATGCCAAGGGACAAGGGATAGGAGGATAACATGGAAGGACACTATACTAAAAGGAAATAGCACTAGAAAAGAGGGATGAACACTATCTTTTCTGAGTGAGAATGACAGGGAATGCATGAAAGGAGGCTAGGCACAAGTATCACAGTGAAACACACATTGACCAGATTGTTCTCATAGAGCACAACTAAATATTGAACTGGTGGGGACCTGAAGTAGTAGAACCAGGACACAGCACAAAAGAAAAGGAAAGAAGAAGGAATGTAAGCATGTTAGGATAGATAATAGTCACAAAATGATGCTTCTATTACTTCTAGAAATGCACAGAGCTATTACAATGATGAAGGAGGTCAATATGCACACGCAAGAGCCAAACATAGAGGTCTGTAACTCAAAATACAAAAAATATGGAGTCCTTGGCAAAACAGGTAAGGATCCAGAATGTCCAACATAATAAATGAGCCTTGCTCTTACATTTATAGATGAATCCATAGAGGAAGAAGGGAAAAAGGAGGGAAAACCCAAATTTGAAACACAACCACCAAAAAGAAGCATTTAATTCCTACAAATCCACTTTGTGGAGGGTGGATCATATCAAATCGGGTGGTTGGAGCAATCAGATCTACTCATCCATGTTCATAAGGACATTTTACCATTTCTCACCTCCCAGATCTGCCAGAATTTGAATATTGAATTTCTGTCACTATAGCTGATGTCAGGAGCTTTCTAATAAGTCTAGGTGTGCGCTGATCTGAGATTTTTAGTAGAAGATACCGTTTTTCAAAAAAAAATAGAGTTTTCAACACATGCAAAACATATGGCACACAGGGATTGGCTGAGATGATGGCCAACTATGCAAATACTTTTCATTTCTTCCATGTGTCACTTACTGATTTGTTGTAAGGATTTTGTGCCCTGTTGGTGCACTTTGACTGATTTCCTATGACACACTCAGGCATGTCCAAAGATGATCTAACATAGAAGGGCATGAGGGAAGGGTGCATAGATAAAATAGAGGAAGGCATAAAGGGGGCGCACGTGACACACGCAGGAAAATGAGGCTAACTTGTGAGAAAAGAACATATGGTTAAGGTGCAACTATTACAAGGTAATGGGTGTTGCACGTGAAGGGACAAGGACTTAGCAGTAAGTGTCAGGTGCGCAAGAAGGTTAGAAGATGACTAGGAAGAAGATGATTGCATAGAAGATGGGCATGAGAGGTGGAAGGAGAGAAAGGAAAGGGACGCGTAGGGAAACTTTGACCAAGGGAATATGTGAAGTGATCTTGAGCATGCACAATATTACAATGAATAACTTAGAACTAGAATGTGTATGCAAGTTACCCAAATCACTAGGAGGGCTATTTGGATAACAAGATCATTTTTTTTTTTGAAGTTTTTTCTCTTTCAAATCCTATGTATAGGGTTTCACCCATTGTGTCAACCTGAGGGGATTTAAAAATTGGTTTCTCATTTAATGTTTGATGGAATTCAAAAAATTTGACTTCTATAGATTTTTAGGAGTGTGTCACATATTCTCCATGCATTCGTTAACCTAAAACTCTTCAAATTACTTCCCAAAATTAAAAACATAGTGCACATAGCCAAACAACCTTGACAAATCTTTGTATGAGTGATCTTCATAGTGTGTTTTAGGATTTTATAGAAACATCATGTCCCTAAAGCTTCACTCACACAGTTTAATGTGCCAATAAATGTATAGTCACCATTTGAGTAAGATTAGTTATGACTCGGTCTTGTTGGGTGGTCCCTGGTGTCTGGGAAATATGGGATTGTTTTTCAAAAAATGGTATCCTGGATTCAATCCATATGTTGAGAATATTCATGCCATACCCATCTGGTGTAGACTCCCAGGGCTACCCCTGCATCTATCGGATGATGAAATCCTCCTTCATATAGCCAAATCGATTGGTTCACCTATTGGTCTGGATGGGCCCACGAGAAATAGGTCAAGGCTGGCATTTGCTAGGTTCTGTGTCTCTACTGAAATGGATCAAGAGCTTCCTGATCACATTGTTCTACAGTCCAAATTTGGAGTATGGAAACAACAAATAGAATATGAAGCTTTCCAACTAAGATGTAGCAAATGCCATAGATTAGGCCACTTTGCCAACAAATGTCCTGATCAAATAGTTCAAAAGTTGTAAATACTCTCAAATATTCTTGAAGCTCAAAGACAGAAACAGATGGATAAGGCTAAAAAAGAGCCGCTAACTGATCTAGCTACTAGAAATAGATGTTTGCAGAGGCATTCCATGTTAAAAGAAAGGAAAAAGGGATTTAAGGTGAAGAGGCCACCGGTTTATAGAAAACTATGGAGACCTAAGAAACTGGTTGAGACTCAACAGGGAATCGATCTGGGTCCGAAAGAGGAAGAAAACAAAAGGGAGATGTTAGTGGATTCAGCAATGAACACTTTGACACCAAATCCAGTAAAGTTGAGCATGGAGGTTGATGAAGAAAATGAAAAAGTTATCATTTCTCTTTCTTATATGGAAGAAGAGATAGAAAAAATCATTGCTCATCAAGAGCTGTTAAATAGAAACAAATCTCTGGAGAAACTCAAAATGAGACAAGGAAAAGTCAAAGAGGATCTAGAATCCATTGCATGAGATCTAAACCAATATAAAGAGGATACTGATATGGAGGAGCTGGCTTCTAAAATGGATAAATAGAATGATATTGTCACAAGAAAAGAGGATGGGGAAATTACCCCCATTAGCAAGGAAAATATAGCATATTGTGATAATGATGGATTCATCTTAGTGAAAAGAAAGAAAAGAGGTCTAAAAATTTTGGAAGAAAGTCCGGAATCACTCTATAATGAGAAAAAAAAGTAGATTGGAAGCTGGGAAGCTTCCACCTCAAGAATCACAAGGGCCACTACTAGAAGAACTACAAATATTGGAGTCACATATAGAAAAGGCAAGCTATCAAAGAGAGAAGCAAGAGAAAAAGAGACTGAAAAAGAAATTGCAGATGGTACACAAAGAATTCTGAACCATCCGACAAATGCATCTCCAAAATTTTTTTAATGAAGGTTATTTCTTGGAATGTCAAAGGCCTCAATGGGGGGCCTAAGAAAAGAATGATAAAGGAAATTAAAAGATCAAACAGACCCAGCATTCTTCTTATTCAGAAAACTAAAATGAAAAGTAAGGCAGTTAAAGACTTCAAAAGATATTTCTGGGAGAACACTACCTTTGTTGTTGTTGATTCTCAAGGGGATTCTGGAGGCTTAACGATCTTTTGGGATACCAAGATTGTTAACGGTAAGGTACTCTCCTCCACCCAGAACCATTTAGCTATTATTTTTAAAAGTCTTGAAAATAATCATAACTGGATTCTGTCTAATATTTACGCGCCCAATACTGCTACTGGTAAAAGAAATATATGGAAAGAGTTAACCTTGTTCCGAAGAAATGTTGAAAACATGAACTAGTTGGTTATGGGAGACTTCAATACTAATTTGAATCTGGCAGAAAAATTTGGGGGAAGCTCTGAATTCTCCCTTGGTATGGAAGAATTTGTTGGCTTCATTTCGACTCTTAATCTTATGGACATAGAGCTTCATGGCAATCAATTTACCTGGTCCAACAGAAGGTTAGGGGAGAACTTAATCTAGGTTAAACTTGACAGAGCTCTTATTTCTGCCAATTCAATTCTGGACCAGAATTTTCATCTTTCCTCTCTCCCCAGAATGAGCTCTGATCATAATCCAATTGTCCTAAATTTCTTCAATTGGAAAAAACCTTTTCATGGTAATTTCAAATTTGAGAAAATGTGGCTCGAGCATGAAGATATTCTGGACAGAATTAAAGAGTGGTAGTTTTGGGAAGGCACAGGGACGGCCCAATTCAGGATTCTGTAGAAGTTGAAGAATGTTAAACAAAAGATTAGAATTTGGAATAAAGAGGTTTTTGGAAACATTTTTGAAAAGAAGAAAGAACTTAAGCAACAGCTAGAAGAGCTTGAGCTAAATGTTTCCATGAAAGGTATGTCTCTAGAGGATCATCAATGGGAAAAAAAACTCCTATTGGATCTGCATAATATAAACAACCATGAAGAATCCTTTTGGCGAATGAAGTCTAGAGCCCTTTGGCTTAAAGCAAGAGACAAAAATACAAAAAAAATTCATTTGACAGCCCTCAAACATAGAGCTTGTAACAGAATATCTGAGGTTGCTAAAGGCAATGGAAACATTACTAAGGATCCAGAGGACATCAAAACAGAGGCACTTAATTTTTACAAGAACCTCCTTACTAAGAATAACTCCTACAATGAACAAGTGGCCTTTTTCCTCTTAGACTCCATTCCTAATAATCTGATACCTGCTGAGAGATTTTAAAGTCTTTCAAAAACTATCACCATTGAGGAATTAAAAAAGCCTATTTTTGCTTTAGAAGGGGATAAGGCTCCAAGTCCAGATGGATTTTTGGCTAACTTTTACCAAAGATGTTGGGAAATATGCTCCGAAGATCTCTTGAAAGTTGTTAATGAGTTTTACAGAATGGGAAATCTCATTAAAGAACTAAATAATACACACATTGTGCTTGCCCCGAAAAAGTTGGATGCAAAGGACTTCAAAGATTTTAGGCCTATCAGTTTGGTTAATGTTATATATAGGATTTTCACAAATATTCTCACCACTAGAATGCAACCTATTGTTATGGATATCATTTCACAACAATAGAGCAGATTCATCCAGGGAAGAATTATTCAAGATGGAATTATCATGGTTCATGAAACTATACATTCTATGGATAAAAGTAAAAAGGTGGGGATGGCTATCAAACTAGACATGCATAAAGTTTTCGACAGATTCTCTTGGATATTCATGGATGAGGTCTTTTCCAAGTTTGGTTTTCAAATCAAATTCAGAAAAATCATTCACTCTTGTATCTCTACCTCTAGATTCTCTGTGGTTGTTAATGGGGAACCTGTGGGTTTTTTTTCCAGCAATAGAGGTATCTGGCAAGGCAACGCAATTTCCCCTCTATTATTCATTATTATGGCTGACATTTTAAGCAGATCTATTTCTAAATCTATTTCCATTGGCATGATAAAAGGATTCCCTCCAACTTCTGGTAATCAGATCTCCTCACACCAGCAGTTTGTTGATGACACTCTGCTTCTCCTGATGGCCTCAATCATTGAGGCAAAGGCTATCAAAACTGTCCTTAGATTTTATGAGGAAGCCTCACGACAAAAAGTTAATTTTGACAAAATCTCTATTTATTTCTTCAATACTCCTTTGGAAAGGCAAAGAAAGATTGCTAATATTCTAGGATGCATTATTAATTCTCTTCCAGCTACTTACTTAGCTTTACCTTTAAGTACTGGAAAGATTTATGTGGAGGTATGGAATGATCTTATTAAGATATTTCAAAGAAATTTGACTGGCTAGAAAGGAGCTATTCTTTCAAGTGCAGGCAAGTTCCTTTTGGTTAAAAGCATGCTCCAAAACTTGCCTATTTACATCATGTCAATGTTCAGCATGCCTGCAGTAGTGATGAATAGTATTGAAAAGATTCAAAAGCACTTTTTATGGCACGGTACTGAGGACAGATTCAGATATCATCTTGTGGCTTGGGAGCATGTATGTAAACCTAAGAGACTTGCGGGGTTAGACATCAATGATATCAAACATATGAGTACTGCCCTTATTGCAAAATTAGGATGGAGGCTTATAAAAGAGCATAGACCTTGGACAGAGTTGGTTAAGATCAAATATCTTTCAAACCAAAACAAGATTTCCTTCATATATGATCAGTCTCTTCTGAGTGGTTCTATTTTCTGGAACAACCTTCTTCGTAATAGACACATTCTTTCTCAGGGGTGTAGTTGGAATCTTGGGGATGGACAAAACATAAACTTCTGGACTGATTCTAACTGGATTTCTGTTTATGATCACATTAAAGACATCTTAATTACAAATTATGGGCACAAAATCCAGGGGTACATTGAGAGGGAGGGAAACAAAAGAAAATGGAAACAGCTAAAAGTGGAGAATGATAATATACAGGATGATATCTCATCTTTACAAAATCAACTTTGTTTAATCCATATAAGTAATCAAAATCTTAAGGATGAACTCATCTGGAAAGATTCTTTTGATGGGGAATACTCTGTTAAATCATGATATAATTCTTTCTTTGTATCCATGGAAAGTGAAATTAAGTGGCACAAGCTGTGGATGCTGGAGTTAACCCCTAGAGTGAACTTCTTTTGGTGGCTAATTATTAATGGCAAGATCCTAACTAATGACAACCTCATCAAGAAGGGATTCATCATGCCGAATAGATGTTGCATGTGTTAGAAAGAGGCAACAGATATAAAGCATTTATTCCTCCATTGTGAGATTGCTTCCAAAATTTGGCAGCTTGTTTTTGCAAAATTTAATCTAAGATGGATTTTTCCCCTTACCTGTCTTCAGGCCTGGGAATAATGGGACTCTCCGTTTAAGCATTGTGTGGTGAAAAGATTTTGGCAACTTGTTCTACCCCACACTATGTGGAGAGTTTAGAAAGGCTCGTAATGATAACATTTTCAGAAACAATAGAAAGGCATGTAACAAAGTCTACAAGGAAATTATCATTGTTGTGCAAGATAATATTGCTAGATTTAAACCCCCTAAAAATAGGCTTTACCCAGAGAATGAAGAATACATCCTGACTGATTGGAATATTGACACTGTTAATAAGAATAACAATGGTATTGATAGAAACACAGTCTGATGGATTAAGCCTCCCACTGATTGGCACAAGTTAAATTTTGATGGGGCCTCAAAAGGAAATCCGGGGGACTCTGGAGGAGGGGGAGTCATCAGAGATCAAAGAGGTTGTTTTGTTGCTACTTTTTCTGGGAGAATGGGCAGGCAGACTAATCATTATTCTGAAGCTCGGGCGGATCTTTGGGGTATAAGACTTACCAGAGATTGTAATATTCTGAATATTATAATTGAAGGTGATTCTCTAAATATCATCAATCTTTTAAATAAAAATCAACACCCCAGCTGGTCTATCAGGGATTTTATTGAGGAAGCTATTGGTATATGCAAGATCTTTGAAAATGTTCAAATCACCCACACCTATCGGGAAGGAAATAGGGTCGCTGACAGTTTGGATAACCTCGGTGTTACTAATTCCTTTCAAACTTGGCTTAGGCGGGACGTTCTGCCCACTCAAATCAATAAAGCCATAATCATTAATCTACGTGGCAGTGAAAATCAACACTAACGACTGTAATTTGGATGCTAATGTGTGGATCCTCAAGTACATTATGATGACATCACATAAGCTATGGATGATTGATGTGATCTATGTGGGATGGACTGTCATCATTTCTAGGCATAGGAGGAAAGCTGAGGAGCGGGGAAATAATGACAATTATGGCATAATAATTAAACCTACTTTCACGAAAAGGAAAGATTCAAATACCAACATCAAAGCTCTGTCTGTCCTACATAGTGGTAGCATTTTTACCATTGAGAATAGGAAAAGGAGCAGAGGAAACATGGGGGGTCTGCCTTGCAAAACTGAACCGACCCACAATCCGGCGTGGAAAGAGAATACGGAGCTTTGGAATTACCTGCAAATCGGGGGTCTATCTAATTTAATTGAAAGGATTCAAGGATTTGACCAAGACATTTCTATCAGATTCACCCAGGGATGGAAGAATAGGATTGTCAAATACAGTAACATGGAGATTGAGATCACGGAAGAGCTCATCACCCAAATCATAGGCCTTAGCCTGGAGGGCACCAAATTCTTCAATAAGAAGGTGGACAGGGAGGTGGAGACCAAGAAGTTCCTGAATGAGGGGGAGAATCTTGAATTCGTGACTGCTGGCATCAAGGTGGCGTCGATTCCTGAGCCTTTTGCTGAGCTTGCTAGGATGGTGGTTAGGTATGTAACTCTTGAAGGAAGATTTGTGACTATACCTCAAAAACATTTGATATTTCTAAATCACTTTCATAGAAATATCATCATCAGCTTTCCTCACTATTTGATAAACTCACTGGAGAAATCAATTAGGGAAGTTCAGAGCCACTCTAGGGCTGTCCCTTTGTACCAGGGAATTATCCTCCTGATCCATCGCCACTGTTCTAGTTACCCCCCCATGAATCCTACCCCACGTTCTTCCTCCATACCTCCACCTACTCGCACCGCTTCCACTCCCCCCTGCTGAAAAGAAAGATTGAAGCTGATGCTTCCAGCAAGAAAAGCAAGAGCATCAAAGCTAAAATCCCTGCTTCCCAACGGGTCCTAAGGAGCCACAAAGACCTGGAACTTGCTGAGAACCTCCTGCATATTAGTAAACCGGTGGAGGAGCCCAAGGAGGAGGAATTGATGGACAGAGTGGAAAGATTAGAAAAGGAGATACAAGAGCTCAAAGGGACTATAAAAAATATGGAAAGAGCTAAGGGAAAAGGAATTCTTCAAAGTGATGAGGAAGAGGGGGTTATTGCTGAAGTCTTCAAGAAGTTATAGTCCTTGGATGGCAGAATGGGGATGCTAAAAGTCGCAATGACTGCATATTGTCTGCCCTCAAAAGCATTTATAATTTCATTGAACAACATGTTCATAGTGTCTGTAGTTTAAGTGGGGTTAATGAGGACATTTGGGGCCCTAAAGAGAAAATGGATATTGCAATTGCTTAGGCAGATATGAAAGAATCCTCTCAGGCCACTGCCATTGCCTTCTTCATGTCACTGCAGGCTATCAAGACCAAGATTGACAGGGCTATCAAGTAACGGGTTACTGTGATGCTGTTTTTTGGCTGCGAAGTTGCTGTTATTTGGTGGTTCTAGCGCTGCTTTTTGGCAGAGTTCTATATGTTGTTTCTCTTTTGGTTTCTTTTTTATCTTTTCTGCTTATTTTTGGATAATTTTACGTTAGGATCCTTTCTTCACTTGTATTGTCATATTTGGTTGTTGAGCCCACTTTGGTTGGCAGTTTTTCCCTTCTCTGGGATTTTTCTCTCACCTTTACTATCTAGCTTTTGAACCCTTTTGTATACAGGGTATAGTCCCTTCAAAACTATTTGCCCTTAATAAAAAAAGATTAATTATGAATAATCAGTTTAGGTCTGTGTTGGAGTCACCATAAGCCAATTATGAGATTTTACTTCTTACTTACAATGTACACCTCAACTAGCTACTCCTTTTCCCTTCACTCTTAAAGGGGATGAGTTTAGTCATGTTTATAATTCTCTTTCCATAGCACACATGATTTTTAAGGAGTACATTCATCCTAGTTTGACATGTTTCCTAGACACATAATACAAGCTATTAAAAGGAATCAACACCCTTAAAGCAAATTTACAATCCACCATACTAATTGATGGCTTTTAACAAGGTTTCTATTGGAGCTCAAAATTGCACCCATCTTGAATCAAAATAATCTAGGGCTTTGAGGAAACATGGGATTGTCTCCAAGTTGTGGGACTCAAACTGAGATAGTCCTCTAGAGAAGGCCAGCTTCCTCCTCTTATTTCCACTACTAAACTACTCCTAAGAACTAAAATGTAACTATCTAGCACTACTCTAACATTCCAAGGGACCAAGTGAGAAGGAGATGCATAAAATAAAAACCTAAACTAGAGAAGGTGATAGCACCAAGAATAAGGGGAAAGATACTTTAGAAAGAGAGAAAATGGGAGAAAAAAAAGATGAAAAGGGAAGAAATGAGAGCCATAGCTAAAAATCGTGTCCAAATTCCCATCTTCACGACACACAATAGATATAGATTCTGAGATGATACACACAACATACCTTTGAATGAATGATAAGGAAAGAAGACATAATAAAATATCGGCTAAGGAAGGGATAAGCCACAAAATAGATGATTCTATTACTTAAAGATTATGCATAGATCATTACAATGAAGGTAGAAGATGTAAAACATATATAGAATCATGATCTAAGGCATGTGACTCTTAGAAAACCTCTGCAACATTAAAATGATTCCCTCCCATTTACAAAGTATCCAATATTACAATTAAACATCATTTTACAATATATAAAAGAACAGGAGAGGAAGAAGAAAGGAAAATAGAGGTAAATTTGAATTCCTCCTTCCATACACCAACCACTTTCATAAATTTATTTTAAAATATTTTATCACCTCTAAAAATCCATTTCCAACGCCTTTTTCCTTGCTGAAGACAAAATGGGTTCCCATGCCACCTTAAATTTTGGTGGCTACACTACCTGGAAGTATACTTTTACGTGTTAGAGATGTTTTCTTATGTTCCACCCACCTACACTTATTTGATTCAATAAATATTATTTCTATTGTGTAGAGGACATTAAGATTTCTCCGATGATAGAAGATTTGCAAAGATCAGATCTTCGAATTAGAAGTTATGGCCATTTTTAGATTTGTGTGGAAAATTGTTATTTCCCTTTGATGCGCAGTTTTCTCTTTTAATTTTATGAGGCTTTTGAATTCTGCGTCTTTTCACCTTTAGCCATATCCTTGTTCAACAAGACGTGGCTATCATAAATCCTTTGTTTTTAACCAGCGGCTTCAGCTAATGTAGTGCAGCCTTTTCTCATCATCCACAAACTCTTTTCCTTCAATCCATGGCTATTTAGATTTACTTTTCCATGTGGATCTATTATTTATGTATCACGGATTTCTAAAAACCTCTGTGGCATGCTTTAGATTTTGATGGATTTTATCCCTTTCATTCATGGAATTTCTCAAATGTTTCCAAAACCCTCATTCCTTAGTCCACGGAAACCCAAGTTGTTTCATTTTTGCAAGGGTGTAAAAATGGACAACATTTTTTCGTTACTCATAAGGGCCATAATCCTACTAGATGAGTTGATCAATGGCCATGAAGAATCCATTGAGTATGGAGTCAACTTGAAACTTGAAATCTAATCTGAATTTAAACTTGATTTCCCAACTTTGATTTAGTTTCTATGTATTTTATTTTTTGAGACGACTTCAACTGATCCTTGATTCCTAAACCTTTTCTGTAACCTTTGAAACATGATGAAATTTGTGCATAAGAACATCTTCAAATAACAATACTGTATAAGGCACTTAAGGAAATAAACCTACTCTACCAAGAAAACAATGTGTTGAAAGAACTTAGAGGAATTGAAATCCTAAACTACTATGTACAAGATGTAATGAAATATCTTAATGAGAGGGTTTGAGGTAAATCCCATTGACTAGGATTTGAAACAAATTCCCCCATCAAGTTCAAATAACTCAAATGAGTTAGCCAACTTTCAAACGGTGATGATGTATGGTCCACTCCAAATAGCATCAAATTTGGAGTGTCTCCCTTGTTTAGGTTGATTTGCATCCCATTAAAATCATATCTCTAACCTTGAATGTATTATCTCTAGCTTTCCTATCAAACCACTATTTGGTTGACTTTTGATGTTGTTCCAGTCTGATCATGGAAATATTTCTTAACTCCTCTAGATATATCAGCTCTGTCCTCCTAATGTCTCTTTGATTTTCACCCTTGAATTCCATCTCCTAAGCTAATTCAAGTGAAGTAAATTCTAATGATAATGGAAATATTACTTCTTTAACATATACCAATTTGTAGGGAGAATTACAAATTTCCCTCTTCATTGTAATTATATCCACCCAGAGAGCATTTCTCACCTTTGTGTGCCACTGCATCTGATTGATTTCCATTGTCTTTTTCATGATTCTGATTGGATTATTATAAGTAGATTCCACTAATACATTACATTGGGGGTAGTAATTAGAAGAAGTCTTAAGATAAATTTTGATACTAAGAGCCTAATCATAAATCTTTGATCCTAAGAAAGCCTTTGCATTGTTGGAAATGATAGTTTGAGGAATGCCAAACCTTGTAATAATTTCTTCAAGAAAGTATAGGTTAAATGATTCAGTAGCTTCCTTCAATGGTGTGGCTTCTGTCCACCTGGTAAAATAAATTTTTTTGGTTAAGACCCATTTGTGACCAACACTAGAAGGATGATTAATCATACCAATGAAGTGAAGCCCCGATTGTGTAAATGGTTGATCTTCCTAAATTGGATGAAGTGGGAGAGCCACGAATCTTTTATTTCTAGTTAATATAGCACATTCCTTACACTTTCTCACCCATTTGTGAGCATATGTAAATAAAGTAGGCCAAAAGTATCCTTATTTTATGATTTTCATGGCTACAGTTGTAGCATATAAATGTCCTCCCAAGAAACCATCATGGAACTTAGTTAGAACCTTGTCACATTGTTCATCTTCAATGCACTTGAAAAACACTCCATCAATATGTATTTTGAACAATACACCACCAATCAATACATAGGGAATAGACCACATCCTCAAATGTCTTATTTTTTCTTTATTTAATCCAAGAGGGTATGCACCGATAGAGAATAACTTAGTCATATCAGCAATCCAATTATGATAATTAAATACATTTCTATCATCCCTTTGTCATTCAACATCATTTGAAGGCTCTTCATTTGTGAAGGAAGTTCCTTGGTGATCCTAAGCATCTAAATCCAGTTGCTCACAAATTTCTCTTCCTCCTACCAAATTTATGGCCTTAATAGACACGTCATACTCCATATTCTTACTTACCCATCTAGCATATTTCTTACTAATTTATTCTCCCATGATGAAGTCTTTGATGTTGGAATGTGATTCTAAAATTTTAATATAGTTAGTAGAGATCATAATTTTTAATTTCCTCAAGGCTCTCATGATGAAAAACACCTATTTTTTAATGCGGTTGTACCTGAGCTCATATCCATTCATTGTTTGATTAAATAAGTACACCGGTTGCTCCATTCTTTGATCATTCTTCTGAGTTAAAACTGCGGCCATACTAGATTCAGGCCCATATGAATATAAGATGAAATATTTTTCATAGTCAAGGTTGATCAATGTGGGGGTACATGAAATTTCTTGTTTGATCTTATAAAATTTGTCCTTCTCCTCCATGGTCCACTTGAAAATTGAATCCTTTCTAAGCATGAGAGTAAGAGGCTTTAACAAACCTAAAAATTTAGGATTGAAATGCCTAACAAAGTTAATTTTCCTAAGGAATGAGTATAAAGCCTTCTTGTGAGCTGGCAAGGAAAGAGCCACGATGGATGAAATTATTTCTGGATCAATGCTAATACCTTCCTTTGAAATAATGTGCCCCAAAATCTTACCCCTGGGGACTGCAAAGTTACATTTCTTGGGATTAAGGGACACACAAAATTCCCTACATCTCTCAAATACTTTCTCCAAGTGCTTCATATGATCCACACTCTACTTTGATAAGAAAGTAATGTCATCTAGGTAAACCAAGATGAATTCATTGATATACCCCCTAAAAGCAATATCCATCACTCTTTGGAAGGTAGTACCTGTGTTTGACAAGCTAAATGGAATTTTTTTTTATGCATGTGTTCCTCATTTGGTGGTGAATGCAATTTTTTACTGATCCTCTTCCTTAACTTTGATTTAATTAAAAACTGAGTATCCATAAAAAATTAAAAAACTTTCAAATCCTACTACTATCTATATGATCTTCTCCATAGAAGGTAAAGTATAATGATCTTTTAGAGATGCTTTAATCAAATCCAAAAAATCCACACATAGTTTGATTTCTCTATTTTTCTTCCTTGCTGGCACCAAATTTACCACCCAAGTAGAGTACTTGATATGAAATATTATTTTGGCCTTAATGAGTTTGGATAATTCCTTTCTCATGAGGGGCTCAATCTTGGGGTTAATTGGCCTTTGCTTCTACCTAGTTGGTTTGACATTGAGATCTAGATCAATAAAATGTTGAACTGTTTCTGGATTAAATTATTTTAAAATATTCATAATCCCATGAAAATATATCACTAAAATTTTGGCACAGGGTAACAAAATCTCACTTTTCACCCTCCTCACATACCTTCCCAAGCATAAGCTCTTTGTCTAGAGAAAATGTAACTAGCTGAGAGTCTCTTGTTTTTCTGTCATATTCTTCTCATCACCTATGAATTCATCAGCTAGACTAAAAATCTATTCCAAGGTGACCAATTCCTTTGGTAAGATGTTTTTTTTTTAAATTGAATTATCTAATCACCATAGACCTCTTGCAAATAGATTGCATTTATTAGGATAACTCAGCTTAATTTTGTATAAATTAGACAATTTGTTCATTGTTGTTAAAATCTTGCTAGCTGGTCTGATTATCTAGAATTGAAGGCCTAATCACCATCTTGATATGTTGTGTGTTTCCCTTGATCAAAACCCTAGTAGGTGAGAATTAAGAACCAAGATCCACCATTTTATCTTCTTCCTTTTTCACCTTTCTAGGTGTAACTTGTAGGTTAAGGGCATAAAATATCTCTAGTAGATCTCAAACTCTATTTTTTACGCATTTAACATCTTTTTATTTGTTGCACATTTCCCTGTGACTTGGTGAATGACCAATTTAGTATCTCCAAATATCTGTAATTTATTAATTTTCCCCTTTTAAGTGATCACAAGATGATGTACCAATGATTTGTACTCTTTCACATTTTTAGAGCATGCAAAATGTAATCTGTGAGTAAAGAATAAATTATCATTTGATGGAAATATTAACAAAACACCTTCCTCAGCTCTATTTTTTATTTTAGAACCATCAAAACACATTCAACATAGTCCAGAAGGATTTTATTTTTCCTACTTGAATGGCGTGGGTATAACTGATTATTCTTGCAGAATGAAATAGGTGCTGAGAATAATCTCAAAGGTTTTGAGTTCTTCAAAATAAGGATCAAATTTATGATCTCTCTCAGCACATTCATCCAGCAACAAATTAGGCATGGAAGAATGAAATCCTTAGACCCTAGTAATATGGTATGCTCATATGAGGGCTTCAGTTTGTGATTCCTACTACTCTAGTACCCTTTTATTTTATTTATGTGGTGAATGAAAGATAATTTTATTTTGTTTTAGTGGTAACTAAAATAAATAACAGAGCATAAAATTGAAAATCTTGTATCTTTTGATCAGTAACTTAGTTTTGAGTGTCATTTTTTGTAAAATTTCTTTTTTTTTTGTGGTCTTTCCATTGGAAATATTGATTTTTAGAATGAGATTATAATTATAAAGTACCGTATTGTAACACACACTCATTATAAAGTTCCAAAATCTAGGGGAGCTTTTGTTACATTGCTTGGGGGTCTTGTTGCATTGTTTGGTTCTCACATTTCTTTTGGTGACTTTTTTAGAATGGCATATTTATCGACTTCTACATTAGATCATGTTGAGCCATTAACAACACATAATTACCACACATGAAAACCAAGAATTGAAATAATAACTAAGTAGAAAGAATTATGGTCTTTAACTTCTTCATAACAACTAGTGTTCATTAGAGAATATGAGAAATTTCAGTACTAGTGTAAATTTGATGAATGCATGGGTTTGATAGGAACTTATGTAAGTGATAGTATTTTGTTTCGTTTCGAAAAATGTGACTCTCCTTTCAAAATATGTGAGAAATTGAAAGATTTATTTGGTAAGGTGGATCATATGATAGCCATGCAACTTGAAATTGAGATCACATGTCTTAAACCTAAAGCTTTTCCAAAAATTATAGACAATCTTACCAAGCTCAAGAATTTTTTGACACAATTGAAGGGGAGTGGAAGAGATATGAAAGATGAAGAGTTTGTTTACTTGATTCTATCTAAGTTAAGAGGACCATTTTAAATGTTTACTTCTACCTTTTTCTTTAGCATGGATGCCTTAGGTGACACATTCAAGATGTCTGACTTAGAAACATTTTCTAAAAGACTTACTAGGGAAGAATCCAAATTATCTAACCTTGAGTCTTCCACCTCTCAAAAGGAATTTGTTGCATCTAATCCTAAGGGCAAGGGAAAACCATAAAGTAAAACCAAATCCACCCCTTATCTATCTTAAAATTCTCCAAAACCCAAAGAAAATAACTAAAAATCCAAGGATTCTTATAAATCGAAGAATAATTCTAGCCTTTCATGCTCTTTTGTTGGGGTATTGATCATGAAAAACATAGGTGTTATAAGAGAATACAAGCCTTAGAGGATGCAGTCAAGAAACAAAAAATTTCTATCTGCACTTCACCTCCTTCTAATCAACATGACAAAGCACTTAATGTTGTTGTGAGATCTCAGCCACCACTTACAGATAATTGAGTTATAGATTCTGGTGCTTCTCATCACATGAATTCTTCCAAGCAGTCTTTTGTTTCTCTAGGTTTGAGTTGTAATTCTAAAATTGAGGTTGGTGATTCTTCCTTTCTTTCCTTTTGAGGGGAAAAGGTGATAAACATATTGATGGTGGCAGTATCCAAGATGCACTATATGTTCCTAACATCACCACAAATTTTATTTATATCTATCAAAGTTGTCATTTTGGTCAAGGAAAAATAATGACTTTTACACGACATGGGTGTAGAAGTATGGAATTTTTTGGAACCTCATTCACTTGTTTCTCAAGGTATTATTGATCATATTTCTAGACTATATCACTTTGAGGGTTTCGATGACACTTCATCTATAGGGATGGGATTGGTTTCTCATGCAGATTCAGAGAGTAAACTTTACCATGAGAGATTTGAAGGAGTAACATTTCAATTATATATATTTGAAGGAGTTGAGAACTGATGGTATGGTAGATGGTATTCCTAGATTTTCTTATCTTGAGAGACTATGTCATGTTTATGCATTAGGGAAACACCACCATGATCCTTTTCCTAAGAATTTTTCTAAGAGAGCTTCTTCACCACTTGAGCTTGTGCATAGTGACTTGATGGTTTTTCCTACCATGGAGCTAAGTTCACTTACGTTTATTGATAATTTCTCGAGGCATACTTGGGTTTTTTTTTCTCAAGTACAAAAGTGATGTTTTTTCACCCTTCAAAGTCTTCAAGGATTTGGTTGAGAAACAATATTCTATTTTCATAAAGAACCTTCATACTGATAATAGCGGGAGTACTTCAGCAATGAGTTTTATGAGTTTTTGGTAACTCAAGGCATTATTCACCTAAATTCTATTCGTCGTACTTCACAACATAATAGCTTAGTAGAATGAAAGAATAGAAATTTTAAGGAAATGGCTAACTGTATGATGCATTCTAGAGATTTATGTCATATCTACTGGGCAGAAGTAGTTAATTGTTCTAACTACATTCCTAATCACACACCACACATAGCACTTAATAATTTGACTCTAGAGGAATCTTGGTCCAATAATGAGCTAGATGTATCATTTTTTTAGTATTTGGGAGCCATGTTTGGGACTTTTTCCAAAGAATAAAAGGAAATCCTTTTGTAAGAAGAACAAACCCTTGATCTTTGTAGGGTATTGTGAGGACATGAGAGCTTATTGACTTTTAGATCTTGATACTCATGACGTTCTTTTTCGAACACATGTTCAGTTTGATGAGCACTTCACTCCTCATGATTCTTCATCTTCTTTCATGTATCCTTCTTATTCATCTCATCTTGAGTATCCTTTCTTTGAGAAGGTTATAGATGTCATTGAAGATCCTATTCCCACTGACGTTGTCATTGTGCCTAAGTGGGCTCATACTACAATTTCTAAGGTAGCATCTTTCATTGAGGATATTCCACCCACTAGGAATCATCACACACATTATGGACATTTATGTCAGGTATTTTCTGAGGATCCATAGTGTTTTCCAAATGCTCATGGGATAAAGGAGTGGGATGATGCAATGGCAGCTAAATATTCTTCTTTGATGAAGAATCATACTTGGGATTTGGTATCTCTTCCTACAAAATAAATATGGTTAGGTGTAAGTGGGTATACCGAACCAAATATGCAAATGATGGGTATATTGATAAGTATAAGGATCATCTTGTTGCAAAGGTTTTTTCACAAGTTGAAGATATTTATTACTTTGATAATTTTGCACCCGTTGCCAAGATGGATTATGTATGCCTTATACTTGTTATTGTTTCATCACAAGGGTGGCCCGTATACCAAATGGACATGAAGAGTGCTTTCTTACATGGATATTTACAAGAAAAAATATACATGGAGCAACCTACTAGATTTTTTCAGGATGCTTCTTTTGTTTGTAGGCTTCGAAGGTCTCTCTATGGTCTCAAACAAGCCCCTTGGGATTGATATGAGAAGATGGATTCTTTTCTTCTATCTACTGGTTTTGTTCATTGCCACTCCGATAATACAATGTATCTCCAACATGTTGGTGATAATATTTTGATACTTATCTTGTATGTTGGTGATCTATTACTTAATGACATCTCTTCTTCCCACATTTAGACTATTCAGAGGGATCTTTCTACATAGTTTGACATGAAATATCTTGGGTTATTGCATTATTTCCTTGGATTGCATATTTCTCAGAAAGATTCAAGGATTTGTTTGAGTCAACAAAAGTACACCCATGATCTTATTCAATGCTTTGATATGGCTTATTGTAAGCCAAGTCAATATCCTTTTCAGTCTGGGCTTACTCTTAATTCCACATGTAACACTCCACTTTGTGATCCTACATTGTATAGGTAGTTGGTTAGAAGTCTCATGTACTCGACTCATACTCACCCTGATATTTGATTTACACTAGGGCATGTATCTAATTTTTCAAATTCTCCTTATAGTAAAAGGATTTTGTGATATTTACAAGGCACTTCCAACTTTGTCCTACACTACACTAGACGTTCTTCTCAATTATTTGGATATACATATTCATATTGGGTAGGTTCTATTGATGAGATACGTTCCACTTATGGATATATTTTTTGTCTTCTTTCTCCTCCAATATCTTAGGCATGCAAAAAGAAACAGGCTATTACAATTTCTTCTTTAGAGGTAGAGTACAGGGAAGTAGTTACAATGAGTCAATATATTATTTGGCTTTGATAGTTATTGAAAAAATTTGGACTCCCACAGGATTCACTAACTATACTTTGGTGTGACAACTAAACTGCAATTCACATTTCTCTCAAACCATTTAAGGACCAACGGACCAAGCATATTGAGATACACATTCAAGATGGAGTTCATTTCTTGGAGTACATTCCAACTCAGCAGTAGTTTGCAGACATCTTTACAAATCCTTTTGCATCCCCTCACTACCTTGAGTTGTGGGGAATTTTTGGGGTTTCAGAATTTGTTCTTGGGGGGTATTCATGAGAACATCTTCCTTCTTATTGTTCTTCTTTATCTTTCCTTATAGCAGGATTCTTTCCTTCTTTTGGTTTGATAATTATTCATGGATATATTGTACATGAGTACCTAATTGGGCCTAGTTTCTGGGACTCATACTGTGGATATGCCACTTTTATTTTGGGCCAATAGCTTCACTTAAGGGGGGTGTTAGAGTAGGTATTTTATTTACCTTTATTGTATCTATCCTCACCTACTTATGTGTCTGGTTATTTATTTTATTTTATTTAGATATTAGGGGGATATTATCTAGTTGTTAGGTATAGTTATTTCCTTGATCTATTGTATTGACTAGTTCTTTCCTTGATATATGGTATTGACTAGATCCTTTATGTCTAGTTCTTTCCTAAATATATGGTCTTGATTAGTTCTTTGATGAATAGTTATTTCCTTTATTTATGGTTTTATCTACAACCTTGACTGGTTCTTATATAGTTATTGCTTGCCTATATAAGCAGGGCTCATTCTCATTGTATTTCATTAAGTTCCATAATAATATATGATATTGCTTCTCATTTTTTTTCAAAGGTTTTATTAAAGATATTATGGTGAATTACTTTTATCTTATTAATCGTGATGTTTGATTATAATCTGAGTTCTTGGCTTGGTACAATCTGGTTATCATTCCTTTTAATAGCCATCAACCTTGGTAGTGAAATCTCTAGAAAAGAAAAAGATAAATATGGGAGAAAGGTAATTGACTAAAGTGTCATGGGTTATGGTGAGGCTTAGGCAGGCATGAAGTGTTAACTCAATATTTTTAATTACTCCCAATACACCCATAGTTGACCCATCGAGTTACAAAACTCCCTTAGATACATGACTATATTTGAGACCCATAATATCAGCAATTTTCTTAGGCATTACAGAGGTACCAGGCCCCAAATCTATCATATAGTTATGCACTAAGTTCCTATCTACAATTAATGGCATGTAGAAGGGTGGGGTCTTGATAATTTTACTTACTTGGTATTGTTTTTCTTGACATACATTGACTGCGACATGAATTTTTTACACCATTAGATCCACCTGAGGTAATTTCTTGAGGGATTCACATAACGAATATATTTTTGATGAAATGGATAATTAATCCCACATTGTTACATTGACATTGGTTTCTTCATTTTCTCAACAATATCAAATGAAAGACCCTCAAATTTCTATATATGTGGCATGTTATTGTCCTTCTTCTATTGTTGTGGTATTTGAATAGGAGGATTTGTTTGAATAATAACCTCATTGTCTAAAATAGAGTTATTGGGAATTCTAGATTGTTTATTATTGTTCACATCAACCTCTTTCTCGTTAGCCATGACATTGCCCTGACCTGTAGAAGATGACGATTATGATTTCGTTATCATTTTCTTGAATATTGTATTATCAACAACATTGATTTGAGGTCTGTTAAACGTATCTGCCACTTTATTAACTACACAAAAATTCTCATCTCCAAAGAACATGAGATTGGTGTTAGTATTGTTCTCTTGTATTGCTTATGTGTTTTGGTTGGGTGCTTCTAGAAGTGGTTGTTGCTGACTGGAAGAACCTTTAACCATGTATTCTTGAAGGTGCATTGTCCTTTCACAACATAATTGATTATGCAAAATATTGCATGGAAAACACAACTTTATTTCTTGGGCCATGTTATTTTGTACCGGAACTAATGTTTGGCTAGAGCTAGGAGTATGATTTGCTTATGGAGGAGGAACTGTTTCCAATGGAATTTGATCACTTTGGCTTTTCCATCTGTTACTTTTCCTATTTTGTGTGTATCTTTAATTAGATTCTTGATTTTTATATGGTTGATATCCCTTATTTGAGGATTTTCCCTAGTTCTGATAATTTCTATAGGATTGGGCTTGTTGTGTTTATAAGGATAAGAATTTGCTGGTTAAGTTTCTGATTAAATATTTCATATCTTCATCTTCCTTTTGTTACACGGGAGTTTGAGATGTGGAAGAAACATGCTACATATTTTGTTCAGGGATAGGAGTAATAGAAGGTTGAGAAGCTTGAGGAATATCAAGATACAAGGGCATGGGTGGCCTAGGGGATAATTTCCCATCTTGGATTAAACTATTCTCATCCCTAATTGCTAGTGCATAGGCCCCTGGAAAATTTATCCCTCCCATAGACTAGATCATAACAGTTATATTAGAATTCAAAGCTTTTAACAAATAGAGAAATACACCTTGATCCATTGGTCTTACATGGATTGGAGTTTTATCCCATGATCTCTGAAATCTAAATTTGAAATCCACCATTTGGTCATTTGGAGCTCTTTTAATGGTAGTCAATTATTCTAACAAAGACAAGTTATATACTCTTCCTCTAAACTAATTACATTGGGATGTGCATATTGCATTCCAATTTTTGATTGACCCTGTTGTCAAGCTCCTGAACCACTAAAAATATTTTCCTTTGAAATATGAAGCTAAAATTTGGAAAGCTACATCCATCTCAACAATTTCATGAATTACACATATATTTGAAATATCTTGGATATGATTAGCTAGAGTAGTGTGATTTTATTCCATAAATAATGGGATATTCTTCAAGGCTACTACTAGGATGGGATTGTGTGCATTTAAGGAAATTAAAATATTTCCTATGAAGTTAACAAATGGATTGGGTGGTTGTTGATCCATTCTGATAGGTCTAAAAACTCAAGTCGATTGTAAGAAGGGCCTACCAGGAGGAGGTGCTGAAAGAGTATTGTTATCCAAATAAATCTTCTAGTTATTTGGACAACTTACATTTATATCATCTCAAAAATCTTCATTATAAGTGGTGTGCACCTCAGTTGTCTCCTTGACACATGCACTTGGTCATTATTTCCTTGCTCACCCTTGTGCACTAGCCCTTCTCCCCTTTCCATTTTACTTTTCATCTTTGGGCTAATCTTACCTTGTGTGTATATTTTGTGTATTCAACTTCTTCCTAGCATCTATTCATCCTACATGCACACCTTACACTTACTTCAATCAACTAAGTCCATGGCCCTCTCACGTGCCCCACACATTACCTTATAATAGTTGTGCCTTGACCATACATTTCCCACTCACCAGTTTCCCCATTTCCTTCAAGTGTGTTGTGATTACATGCACCTTCCTTCTATCTTTCTCCCCTACCTCATTCTTCCATGTGCACACATTTGTGCCTTCCTTTACATCATTCCATGCCATTTCATTCTCTGACATGCTTGATTATCACACACACATCCTATCAAAGTGTGTGAATAGGGAATCGAGTCCTTATAGAAAACCATTGAGTGAAATGTGGCAAAAATGACAAAACACTTTTACATAGTTGACCATATTTTTAGTAAATTAACATCTCTTGTCTTGTGTAAATGTGCAGCTTTGAAAAAAATCTAACAACCATATATTTTTCTACAAATCTCTGATCCATGCACGCTTAGTCTCAATCCATAGCTACTAATGTAGGTTATAATGCTAGATATTCAAATTCAAATTCTTGGCAGATCTATTAGGTGAGAAATGGGAAAATATATTTCTGGAAATTAATGAGCAAATATGATTTCTCTAACCACCCAATTTGATCTAATCCGCCCTCTTTCATTCTCTAACATGCCAAACAGACTTTGGAAAATGCATTTGAAAAATGTGCAGTTGGATTTGTAGGCATTAAACACTTCTTATTGGTGGTTGTATTTCAAATTTAGGTTTTCCCTCCTTTTTCTCTTCTTATTCCATGAATTCATCTATAAACGTAAGATTTGGACTCATTGTTAATGTTGGACACTTTGGATCCTTACGCACTTGGCTAAAGAATTCATATTTTTGTATTCTAAGTCGCGGACCTCTATATATGGCTTGTGCATGTGGATATTGGCCTCTTTCACCATTGTAACAATTCTATCCATTTTTTGAAGTAATGGAAGCATCATTTTGTGACTATAATCTATCCTAAGCATGTTTGTATTATTTATTCTTTCCTTTCTTTTACATTGTGTGCTTTTGGTGTCATTTTACATCCCTTGCAGTTCCATTTTTAGTTGTGTCCCATGAAACTAATTTGATAAATGAATTTTAGTTGTGCTACACTTTCCTAGGCTTCTTTCACACATTTCCCTTCATTTTCACTCAGAATAGATAGTATTCATCCCTCTTTTTCTAGTGCTATCACATTTCTTAGATTAGTTTTCCTTTTCGTTATCCTTATATCCCTAGTCCCTTGGTATTATTAGCTTAGTTTTACCTTTTAGCATTAGGAGTAACAATATCAGTAAAAATAGATAGAGGAACTAGTCTTCTCTGGAAATTTGTCTCGAGTGCGCAAGGTTCCACAACTTGGAGATGATTTCATTGTTGTCTCAAATGAATTGGTTCTACCAGATCTAAGACACGGGTGTAAATTTGACCACAAATAGTTTCTGGCATGCCTAGTGGGACAAACAGTGAAAGCTTACATTTCATATTGCTAAGTTCTAGTGTGTGAACTTAGTATTTCTATCCTTTAGAGGCTTATTTCAACACATCTAGCGACTCCCAACATTTCCAGAGATCCTATTTTACATTTCTGGATAGAGTGCTTCAGCTGAAGGACATTTCACTACCTCCATTTCTCAATTAGAAGAACATGTAATAGATCTTCTGCACATGTATCCCCATATCTAGCACACCACACACACTCTACTCCTCAAAACAGACAAGCATGCCCTACCATGTCGCTTAAACCTCCTCCTCTAAGGAACTTCACTAGTTTCACTAGTCGAAGGCCACTCAATATTAATTCCCAGTATGATATTCCAACAGCCACACTCAAGACTATTCAATACCTCATAGGAGAAAATCAAGTCACCCTTGTTGAACACATTCAAGATGTGGCCAATGTATAGTATGTCTATCTGATTACACATGATGATGTTGTTTTCAGGTTTCTTACAACCTCTTTCAAGGGTAAATAAATCCAATGGTACCATGGCCTAAGAATTACATCTATTGCTCTGTGGGATAATCTTAGAATAGCTATATGAAATTACTTTGAAGATAAATCAGATCATCTCTCACTGGTGGGGTAACTGACTACAACAAAGAGCGTGCCTAATGAATAGATGACTGATTTCAACATCAGATTCTAGAAAACTTGGGATAGAATTCCTCAAGTGGTAAGGCCTATAGCCCAACATGGTTTCTTGTACTATCTAAAGGAATTGAATAGTGACATTTCAGTAATGATTTAATCCATGGGAGGTAGAACCTTACCTGTTACATATAATATTGTAATAATGACATAAAAATTTGTCATTCAAGATCGTAAGTTGGCACCCATACCTCTTATACCCTTATTCCCAAAGATGTCTCGAACTCCCTAGCCTTATATTGCTCCAGTTCCAATCTAGAGTGCACAAATTGTTGCATCTTTATCTTACTCTCCTGCATAAAAAAAGAAGATGATGAGTTAAAGTCCTTGATTAGAAACTTTTCCAACAAGGTTATTCATTAGATAAGTAGTAGGCACAAGCCTACAAAGGAATTTCTAATCAAGCGCAAAGAAAAAACAATTAACCTTGGTGAAATCAATATGGATATCAAAGGTACAGACAAAACCAGTAGAATGATAGATGACATGTTAATGCGCGCTTGCCTTAGTAAGTTATTCCTCCTCCACAACCTCTTCCATCACCCAACATAAGTCAAACACTTATCCTAGTCTAGAACAACATGGCGTATGAGTCTAAATGGTGATTTCCTTGTAATATGCCTCATACTCAATATCATTGCACTAATGCTACACACGCGCAAGCATACATGATTCAGAATGCTTCTAATGGCGAGCCTTCAACAAACCCACCTAAATCAGATAACCACTAAAGGCCAGAAGATCCTCTAGAGGAAAATTTGATGTTCTTTGGCACTAAGGACTTCTGTGTAATCAACCAATTTGTAGAGGATACAAGTAGATAGTGAGCCCAAGTTGCGAACAACACAAGATACAAGAAGATAATTCTCGAGTCTGGCATGCAACTCATAATTCCAGCAACAAAATAAAACCCTCACAACAAAAAGGAAGCATTTAGGACATCTAGTAGTAATATTTCCCAAGTTGCTACATGTGAGGATGCATACAAAGCTCCTCCTAAAGTGGTGTGCATCCCTCCATTAGTAGGTCAAGCCTTTACGTCAGCTAAGGTTCCTACCTCTGTTCTGAAGTAACCAAGAAATGATGTTGTTGTTCCTCAAATTTGCAAGTCAGTGGATTTTCCATTCATCATTATAGACCAGATGAAGAATAAAAGTATAAATTTTACAATGTGAGATGTCCTAACCATTCCATCCCTGCATGACTTGTATAAATCTCTGACGTAACTCCCCTGAACTAATTTAGCTATATAAAATTCACACAGTTCTATCAACATCTTCTAAGAAGAGGAGAATCAAGTAAGTAAAGTTGTTAAAACCCCACCCTTCTATATGTCTTTGATCATAGGCAAACATTTTTTCCATAACTACATGATTGACTCAGGTGCTACTACTTCTATCATGCCTAAGAAAATTGTTGATGTATTAGGTTTTAAGTATATCCCCTTGACAAAAGGAGTCTTGCAACTCAATAGTTCAGTTGTCACTACCCTAAGAATCATCAAGGATCTTTACTTAACCCTCCATGCATGTTCTAGTCTTATAATAAATCAAGATGTGTCAATCATTGATCTTCCCCCTTGGTTTGTCTTATATTTGTCAAGAGATTTTATTGCTAAAGTGGGTGGTTACATGTCTTCTGATTGGTCCCATATGTTACTCAGGACAAGGTAAGGTACCTGATTTATGATACAAGTTGAGCCAATTTTTTCCTATCAGGGAGATTCATATGTCCCATCCTTTCTCCAAGCCAACAATTTAATCCAAGAAGAACAAGCTTTAGTTTCTGAAGAGCAACCTCCACCTTCTATTCTTGATCTAGTACTTAATGAGTGGGAAGAGAGGTACTTTATATTTAACCCATATGCTGAAGAACTGGAAGCTTATGAAACTAGGATTAGTACTTATTGCATTCTTGAAGAATAATTTGTGTTATCACGCATGATCAAGAAAAGTGAACAGAACCCTGGTTTATGAATGTTATACTTTGATGGATCCAGAAGTAGAAATGGTGTGGGAGAAATATTCATTCTGATTTACCCTAAGGATGAGAAATTATTCTTTGCACACAGGTTACAGTTTACATGTTCTAACAATGTGGAAAATTATGAGGCATTGGTGCATGGTCTGCTTATTTTTAGAAAGAATAAGATTAAGGCACTGCAGATCTTTGGGGACACAAAATTGGTTATCCAAAAGATTACGAACAAGTGTGTGGTGAAGAATAAGCTTCTCAAAGCTTATAAAAATAGATTTTGGGACCTCTTTGAGAGATTTGATGCTCTAAATATATGGGTGGTGCCATGTAAAATGAATAAGGAAGATGATAAAATATTCATGTTTGGTTCACAGTTCTCTCCTACTGAGGACTCTATAAAAGAAGTACTCAGCACATTCAGATGGTGATTAGACCATCCATTCCAGATAACAACACCATCTGGAAAGTGTTTGACAATGATGTGTAGATTGGTCAGTTCATCCAGAATGAAGCTAAATTCAAGGGTGACTAAAATTATGTGTGTTAAACAATAAGACTACTCCCTAGTCATAATTGCATTTGAAAAGGAGTTGCTTCTTAGTAAATCTTATGTGCATGATAAAAATCAGACCTTCATCTCTCTCTGTAAAAAATACACTGATTTTTGATGGGAGTATGATGACCTTAAAGGTTTTTATCCAAGTGTTTCTCAACACTCCATTGACCTTGATCCCGGTATCAATCCCATTAGACAAAAGAGGAGACAAGTCAATCTAAAGATAGAGCCCCTCATAAGAAAGGAGTTATCTAAACTCATTAAGGAAAATATTAATTTTCCCATCAAATACTCTACCTGGGTTGTGAATCTAGTTCTGGTGCACAAGAAGAACATTGAAATCAAACTCTATATTGATTTCAAAGACTTGAACAAGGAATCTCTAAAGGATAATTATCCATTGCCTTCTATGGATCAGATTTTATAGACTGTGGTTGATGAGTAAATATTTTCAATGTTGGATGAATACTCTAGCTTCAATCAGATCATGATCAAGGAAGAGGATCAATTCAAAATTTCATTTACAACCAAGTGGGGAACATATGCATATCAAAAGATTCCGTTTGTTCTTTCAAACTCAGGCATGACATTTTAGCATGCCATGGATATTACATTCAAATGATATATCAACGAGTTCATCTTGGTCTACCTTGATGACATCACTATCTTCTCAAAGCAAAGTGCATACCATACGACACACATCGAGAAAGTCTTTAACAGATGCAGAAAGTATGGGGTATCTATTAACCCCGAGAAGTACAATTTTACAGTGGCACAGGGAAAGCTCTTGGGTCATGTGGTTTCAAAGGATGGCATTAGAATTGATCCTGAGCATGTTTTAGCCATCCTACATCTTTCCCTACCCATGCACAAAAAGGCCTTGCAGTCCTTCCTCGGTAAGATCAATTTTGTTAGACATTTTATTCCTAACTTTACAGGACTAGTTCAACCCATCACCCTGATGCTCAAGAAGGACATAACTTTGAGATTGACAGAAGAAGGAAAGGAAAGCTTCAATAAAATCAAGCAAGATATTATTTTTGTACCAACACTCATCAACCTGAATTACTCAAAGGATTTTATCCTTTATGCTTATGGCACTGATGTGAGTGTTGTTGGTGTCCTAACACAAGAAAATGAACAAGGACTAGAATAACCAATGGATTTCTTTAGCTAGACACTGAAGAATTATGAATTAAGATATATTCATATGGAGAAATAGGTCTATGCCATTATGTGCATGCTCAAGAAGTTAAAAATTATTCTCTTCAAAAATCATATCAAGGTGTTAGTCTCCCACTCTTCTGTTAGAGACTTCATCATAAGACCAGAAATCGGTGATAAGAGAGCATGATGGGTGAACAAAATCATGGATTTTGATGTGACTATCAAAGCTAAGAATATGGTAATAGGTAGAGTGCTCTACAAATATATTGTTGAGGATGCACATGATAAATATGATACTTCATTTTTTCTCGATGAAGCTCTCCCATATATAGAACTTGAGCAGAATACAGATCTCGGTGTGTGTGACTAGATGAAGTATATGATCACATTCCTTTTTGAGGGTGCATACCCTCCTGGGTTAAACAAATCAAATATAAGATATCTAAGGTTACAATTTATTCCTTATTTTTTGGTTGATGGTCTTATCTTCAAGAAGAATCTTGATGGTGTGCTATGAAGGTGTATCAATGGCATGTAGACTGAAAAAGTATTAGCAGAATTTCATGATGGATTTTCTGGTGGACACGTTTCTGCCAAGACTACAACAATGAAAATCATAATGGTAGGTATCTTTTGGCCTAGTCTATTTGTAGATGCACACAAGTGGGTCATAAAATGCAAAGAACATGCTTTCTTTGTAGGAAATAAGAAATATGTAGTGCTTCTCCTCCAACCAATCCAAGTAGATCAGGCTTTTGCGCAATGGGGTCTTAACTTCATAGGCATGATCAATCCACCTTCAAGTTCTAGACACAAGTGGGTGCTAATAGCTACGGATTTCTTCACCAGATGGAAAGAATCTGCCATGCTCAAGGAATCAACTGAGTTAGTCATCCTTGACTTTCTCGAGGGTATAGTCACAAGGTTGTGCATTTCTTAAACCATTATCTCTGATAATTAAAAATCCTTCCTTGCCACTAAAATCACTAATTGGGCTCTAAATCGGGGCATCTATCTAAATAATTCTTTCAACTATTACCCCCAAGGCAATGCTCTAGTAGGGTTAAGAAATAATAACCTGATTAGGAACATGAAGAGAACAATGAGCATCAGCCAAAAATAGTGGCATACAAAGGTCTCTTGCGCACTCTGGGTAGATAGAATCACAATTAAAAAATCAATAGGTACTTATCCTTACAATATTTTCTATTAAAAGGAGGCTACCCTTCCTTTGACACTAGAGTTGAACTCATTGGCACTTTCCCTGAAGCTAGAGCTTGAAAGCGTAGAATAGAGAGATATCATAATGGTAGATATTGTTAATCTTGAAGAATCAAGGAACTCTATCATGATCAAGCTAGAACAACATCAACAAGTAACAAAGAAATGGTTTGATAGAAAGGCTAGGCCTCAAGCTTTCAAATTTGGGGACTTGGTCTTGAAATGGGATGTTAACAGAGCTAAGCTAGGGTTCCATTCAAATTTTGATGCACTTTGGAGTGGCTCATACATCATCAGCTCATGTAAGAAGGCTAACTCTTTTGAGTTAACTCATCTTGATGGAGACACACTGAAAATCCTAGTAAATGGGATCTATCTCAAAACCTTCCATTAAATTTTTTGCACCGTTTTGTATATATTAGAATAATTTAAATTCCTCCAAGTCTAGATAGTTCTTTCTTCTCGCATGCTTCTTCACAAACTCTTCTTTTGTTTCCAGGGTGTTGATACTCTTCCATAAATTTTTAGCGCTTTGCAAGATTCATAATAGAGTGAAGAAATGATCCTTCGAGTGATTTCAGGGGAAATTCTTCAAATCTAAAGATCATAATTTCATGATTACATAATATACACCATTCCCAATGGATTCTCTAGGCTTCTGATCTCCTTCATCTAGTAGGAAGATGGCCCCAAAAGTCACCAAAATTGTTATCCAAATAACTCTTCTAGTTATTTGGACAACTTGCATACATATTCTAGCTCAGAGATCTTCATTACAAGTGGCGCACACCTCAGTTGTGTCCTTGGCACATTCAATTGGTCACTTTTTCCTCACACGCCCTTGTGTCCTTCCCCTTCTCCTCTTTCCATTTTCCTTTTCCTCTTTGTCCCACTCTTAACTTGCATGCATTATTTTCACATTCACCTTCTTCCTAGCAGTTATTCATCTTGTATGTGTGCCTTGCACTTGCTTCAATCAGCTAAGTCCTTAGCCCTCTCACACACCCAACACATTACCTTGTAATAGTTCAATATTTACCATACGTTTCCTGCTCACCATTTGCCCCATTTCCTCTATTTGTATTGTGATTGTGCACGTCTTCCTTCTATCTTTCTCCCACACCTCATTATTCCATGTGCATACCTTTGCGCCCTCCTTTTTGTAATTCCATAAAATTTCATTCTCTCACATGCTTGAGTATGCCATACACAACCTATCAAAGTGTGCCAACAGGGCACTGAGTCCTTGCATACAACAAATGAGTGACACATGTTAGAAATTACAAAACACTTTTACACAGTTGACCATCTTTTCAGTCAATTAGTGTGTGCCATGTGTCTTACATAAGTAGGTGGCTCTACCAAACTTATAATAGCCATATATTTTGCTAAAAATATTTGATAGACATGTACCAAGTCTCAATCGATAGCTACTGATGTAGGCAATAGTGCTAGATATTCAAATTCAAATTCTTGGCAGATCTAGTAGGTGAGAAATGGGAAAACATATTTCTAGGCATTAATGAGCAGATCTGATTTCTCTAACCACCTGATTTTATCTAATATTCCCTCTTTCATTCTCCAACATGCCAAACAAACTTGGGAAAATTCATTTGATAGATTTACAGGTGGATTTATAGGAATTGAATGCTTCTTGTTGGTTGTTGTCTTTCAAATTTGAGTTTTCCCTCCTTCTTCTCTTGTTATTCCATGAATTCATCTATAAATTTAAGAGTTGGGATCATTGTTAACATTAGACACTTTGGATCCTTATGCAATTGGCTAAGGACTTCATATTTCTATATTCTGAGTCGTAAACCTTGTAACATTCCAATTTTATGACTTTAGAAACAAGCGATTTTTTTGCATAATGTTCTCTTTTCTAAATTAACATAATTTAGAACACACATTCCAAAACCAATCTATCTCATAAAAGAAAACCATATGCAGTTTTAAATGACTCGGTGAAACACCAATCTCTCATTTCATGACTCGGTATCATACTGATCTCTCGTGTTACTTTATAATGTGCATACTATGTATACTTTGTTCTCTTATCCTTTTAGAGGTATCAAGTGTTCTATTTAAGAGGCCTATCTGAATATTTGTTACCGATATTCATCTGAAATCCCACTTCTTACACTAGGTAACATAGGACAATGCAACCAACAACTTGCAATACTTTGGCAAAATATTTTAAACATATTGTTCTTGTTTACATTCCTAGACAATATACTCATCAAACAAAATAAGTCCTTCACCCTACTTGATATGTTATCAAGAATGGTGTTCACTAACTTTTGTCAGTCCACTCGTTCAAGGTTTAACCCTAGCCAAGGTTAGCAACATGCTCTAATGTGGAGGACAACTTATGGTGGCTAAGGGTACTTAGACATACTCAATTGACTTATGTTGATTGGGTGTGTCTATTTATCCTAAGTCAATGTAAGTTGACCCCGACACTAGATCATTCCCTTATCTCTACCTAGGGAAGAACTATGATCAAGTCAGAATTTATGTTAGTCTAGTTGAAAAAACTCTGAAGGGTGTTGAAACATGTCAACTGCAACGTAGTATCCTCATGAAAACCCTAGTCATCACAAACGTACTACACTGTAGTTGGCATGTGTCAACATCCATATGAGTTTTCCTCAACTGGATAAAAATACCTAAGATAAAAAGTTACATCTTATTAATTTCCTCATTACAGATTAATTTCAATAACCCTACTGAACAACTAGGTTCCTTAATAGTTTAGATTTAGAGTTAAAACTGCAATAAATGAAGTTATGTAGATAAATTTTCTTTCTATCCAATTCACATGCTATTATTTGAACTATTCACACCCTGATTCAAATTTTATATTAAAGGCCCAACACACATGGAAGTGACATTTATTTACTCGCTTAATTCAGCCCTAGCTTATTTAAGTTCTGAGAAGGTCCTTTTCCATATTAGAATTCATTGAAATGAAGTCAAATTCCCTTTTATTTTTCTTTATTTTTCTTTCCCTTCATCCCTTTTTTTATTAAAAGTCTACATGAGAAAGCACAGCTTTACTAACTATAGGTAATAATCAGCATTCATGTCAAGAAGGTCTTAAATTAATACTATGATTCATTTCAAGGGATTTATCTTCCCTTTCCATTATTCAAGGTTAAAGTCTATTATAACCCCATCGTACATTATAAATTATTATCAAAGTTTAATTCTCATACAAACATTTGATTTAAATATAGTCCTAATGATATAGTTGGATATCAATGTAAGAATGTCAACTTTATAAGTTGCATCTTCACTAGAGAGGGTAGTACATCTAACACCTGAGATCTCTATTTATTCCATTCCAAACCATAAAATTATGTCATTGTTTGTAAAATAGAGTAATATTCATTATTTACAATCATTGCATGCCAAAAGGAATTACATCAATTTGAAACAAATTTCAAACATCTTTCATTCAGTAAGGAGGAATTATACATTTAAAATTCCAAACACTTCAGACATTACTAATATCAAACAACAATATTTAAATAAACTTCAAATACAACTTTCTTTTCCATTAAGTATATTTCAGTAATGAATGATATTTCATCATAAATATATATAGTCTCTTTAATAAACAAATGTAACTTCCTAAAGATCTTTCTCCTTTCATCACTTACGAAGTCCATCTGAAAAATTGCTAGCACGGGTCAGTTCATTGAACTGAGTATGATAATAACTAAATCATTAAAATGATGTTCTTATAACTAACTATTTCATAAAAAGAACTTTCTAGTTATGAAATAGTCCTGAAGTAAGTTAGAATGATTTAGCCAAAAGGAGTTACAATACTCAAATAAAAGAGAGAGAAAAAAATATACAACAAATCAAAAATAATGTTAGGTCTTGGAATATAACAACTTCAACCTTACATGCTATTTTCTTTTTATCAAAAGAATTTAAATAGTAATTTAAATACATAACATTTCAGCATAATCTCACTACTACTTTCATACATTTCTTTTCATGATCCCTCATTTAGTTAAATCTGTTTAGGAGAAGAAGATAACTATCCTATCTATATTTTAGGCATAGTTTAGTAGTAGATCATTTACAACAATACTTCCATCTCAATATTTCATTAACCTAAATTCATCCTAAAATTTGAGCTTCCAACAATTGAACTTAAATATCATAAGAAATAAGTTAGGATAATCCAAATCATCGTAACATTTAAGCATCTCAAATTAGAGTATCCTAATACTCAAATTCATAACTAGGAACCAATTCAAGTTAAAAACCAAACAAGCTAAATAATACCTCTTAAAGAGGTAAGGTTACTTCTAACAAGAAAAAGAGTTACACTCCAACCTCGAAAAGATACACCATTACTATCATTACCTTAAGTGGTTAGAATGGTTAAGTTTATACTCTAGACCAACTCATTAAACCATACAAATAATTCCATTCAAACACAACATTCCATCCAATTATTTTCAACTTTAGCTATACTGGCCTAATAACATTTTTAAATCAATCTTGCCAGACAATCAAGAAGTTACATAACAAAACAGACCAGAGAAAGACAACATCTTCACCAAGTTTGAAGCTGAAAGAAGATTAAAGGAAGGAGAGGGAGAGATATCACTACTCCACAACTCTTATATGATTAAAATAGAACCTTAAGAAACCAATAACCTATATTGGCAGGGTCATTATCTAATGTTACAAACCAAAATCCAAAATAGTGATTTAATCTGGGTTTGAATTTAATAAAAAAAATAGGAGAAAGAAAAGAAATGAAGAACAAAAACATTACCTTACCTTTCATCTTTCAGAGAGTAGTTAAAGATATCCTTGATTTCCACAAGACAACAAGTAAACCATTTCCTGATAGACACAAAGAGGAAAAGAAGAGATTAATGGAAGGGTAAGTCTGAACATTCTTCCTAACTCAGATCTGTATAGGAGAAGAAGTAATCAATACAATTTAACTAAAATAGGAGTCATCATTCCATTTTCAATAATAATACATGGCCTCATCTCTGTAAGAACCGAAATTGAGTTTGAAGGCCCAAGGTCTAGAATCATGCTAAAACAATACATCAACACAATGTCAATAGAGTTATCCAGAAGTTCAAGTTGACAACAATAACTGAAATATAGTAAACCAATACCCAAGGGAGTTTTTCCTTCTTAGTACCGAATTCCATAATTTCATAGGTTACCCAATTACCTAATAGATTAGAAAACAGATTATCATTTCCCTTATGGGTTTACAAAAATCAGGCTTCGTGACAACAACTAAAAAATTCCAGACAATAGAAGAAGTATACTTTTACAGGCTTTTAAAAATAATAACCAGAAGAACTTAAATAATTCCATGGAGATGTTAAACCAATTTCCAATAAAAACCCACAACAATTTATCTTTCCTTAATAATCACAAGGTCAAAAGTCTGCAATAGAAAGAATACAAACAAAACCTATATTCACAAACACATACAATGATAAGAAAACAGACGCATTCACCAATTTTGTGCATTCCATCAATACTAAAATAATATGTATAGCAAGAATCAAATAATGTTATATTCCCTGAAGAATCATGTAATATTCAATCAAAAATCAAGGTATTTAAAACAAGTTAATGACTGCATTTTTCCAACTGTGAGGAAACACGATCATTTTAGAACAAGTTCCATAGATTAAAGAAAACCAATCTACCTACAAGATTTAAATAGTTCAAATAAGATCACATATGGTATTTTGACTTTGATCTCAAGCCCATGCAGAAAGATTAAAGCATAATCTAGCTATCCACACAGGAAAAACCAAAACCAAGATCATACTTTCCATCATTTAAATGGAGTCGAAAAATCATTCCCAATAAACAAGACAAAAACCTCAAGCATAGAAATCTTATCAATAGAAAAAAAACCAGTCTATTCCAAAGAGCAGAGTTGTTCTTACAAAACACTTAAGTAAAAGTAAAAATGTTAATAGATAGAGATTATCATGCCTGATAGCACTTCATCTTCACTGATTCGTAGAAGTATCCAAGTAGAGATTCAATCTTTCCTTTCAAAATAAAAAACAAAAAAAAAACTTCCTCTAACTCCTCCTTATAGCTTCTCCATGCAAACTCTTCCCTTCAACGCCATGCAAGGAAGAAAAGCTCATACACATTCACATTGCCTATAAAAATCGAACTAGAGGTTTGAAAACAAAAACAACCACATGCATTGCTCTCATGCACAGTCACATTGTATGCAAAAATTAAACTGGAGGTTTGAAAAAAAAATCACATGTAGAGCTCTAGCTCCAAACCAAATGAATCAACAAAACCAAACCCTCTATCTTCTTCCTAGGCGGTTTCACCAATTTCCAAAAATTAAATGTAGAGTAGGACTATCATTCCCTGATAATTTCCTGCCACCACCATCTCCAAATTTGGATTGGACTTCTTTCAAACAAATACATGCATTCAAAACTTTGGTGAAAATGCCAACTCATCTTCTAAATTTTCCAATTGCCTTTGCCAAATTTGGCTGAAAAAGAGATAAGAGCTTGATAAATTACCTTTAATTCCTTGAATTTGTTGCCTCCCACTTGCCTCTTTCCCCATGTCATTTCATATGACCCCCCTAAGGTTAGTCATTCCCGTAGTTAGGTTAGACGCTAGTTTAAGAATCAAAATAGGTCCATAGGTAAGTCCTTAGTCTTAGGTTAATTTAACCACTTAAAAAGAAAATAACTTAGTAACTTAGGTTAAATTACCCTTTTTAGGACTAGGTTACAAATCTAAAGAACATAGTGTAGTTAGGTCCTAATTCCCCCTATGAAAACTTCATCATACCATAATAGAAAAATAAGAACAAAATTGTTACTTGATTCAAATACGAAGCAAAGATCCATGGTGCAGATCATACATAACCTTTGCACATTCAAGGTCCATAACCATTCCATCTATCCAATTGGACATCATGACATGAAAATTAGAAGCATAACTTGGATTAATGGAATTGATCCAAGGTATTGTTGTTTTAAACTCCATAAATTATGAAAACCGAAACTCAAATCCATAATCCCTAGCAATGAATTTATTCTACATAAAAGAGATGGATTACTGCATTTTCAATTAAGCAAAAACACAAAAGAATGTACCTATTTCCAATACATAACTTCTCATCGAATGCAAACATGATTTCCTAATTCATAAGCATACACAGTCTTAAGAAAAAATCACATGTCAATGTTTGTACCTTCTAAAGTAGAAGTTATCATAGGTACCAGTCATACTAGAGGCATTACATACCTCTATATCTCACTCGCACATGTGAATATTGGTATTTTTTGCCATTGTAATAGTTCTATGCAGTTTTGGAAGAAACAGTAGCATCATTTTGTGACTATTCTCTATCCTAAGCACGTTTTTATTCTTTCTTCTTTCCTTTCTTTTACATGACATGCTTGTTGTGTCATTCTGCGTCCCTTACATTTCCATTTTTAGTTTTGTTCCATGAAACTGATCTGGTAAATGCATTTTACTTGTGCTACATGTGCCTAGCCTTATTTCATGCCTTTGCCTTTAGTTTTACTCAGAACATATAGTTTTCATCCCTCTTTTCTTGTGTTTTCACCCTCCTTAGATTAGTTTTTCTTTCTTTTATCCTTTTATCCTTCTATCTCTAGTCCCTTGACATTGTTAGATTAGTTTTACCTATCAAAATTAGGAGTAGTAATAGTAGTAGAAATAGATAGAGGAACTGACCTTCTCCAGAGATCCATCTCAAGCAAGCAAGGTCCCATAACTTGGAGATGGTTCCATTGTTGTCTTAAATGACTTGGTTCTTCCAAATCCGAGACATGGGTGCATGTTTGACCACTAACAAGTTCTTTTTGGTGGAGATTGTTATCTTTGAACTAATATTCCTCTTCTTCTTCTACCTAGTGAGAGCTGCAAACACTAAATTATCCCTTCAATTACTATTCTAGATTGTGTTTAAATCCTTCTAAATAACTTGAACCACAAGTACTACTGAAACCAGTTGATTTTCTGAATGGAGTCACAATATGTGTTTCTAAAAATCCTCTCAAAGGCTAGAGTTTCACCAAGATACAAACCCAAACTTGATAAAACTAGAAATATTAATTTTTAAGATCCCATTGGGCATGCCAAAACTACTGGAGTTCAAAATTACACCCGTCCTAAATCACGTGAATCTAGGGATTTTAGGTAATGTGGCAAATGTCTCCAAGTTGTGAGATTCAAAATAAGGCAGTCCTCTAGAGAATGTTGGCTTCCTCCACTTACGTCTACTATTAAAGTAATCCTAGGAACTGAAATGCAACTATCTAGCTCTACTCTCACATTCTAAGGAACAAGGGTGAGAATGAGATGCATAAAACATAAAACTAAACTAGAGAAGGTGATAGCACCAACAATAAGGGGAAAGAGACTTCTAAAAGAGAGAAAATGGGAGAAAAAAAATATTGAAAGGAAGAAATGAGAGACATAGCTCAAAACCATATGGGCGCCCATACCATATTAAATTCTGGTGGTTGTGAATCCTAGAAGTGTAATTTTGCATGATATATATATTTTCCTCTATTTCACACACCTAATATTATTTGATTCAAGAAATTTAATTTCTATTACGTACATGACGTTAAGATTTTTCCAATGATACAAGATTTACAAATATTAGATCATTAGATCAAATATTATGGCCATTTTTAGCTTCACGTGGAAAACTATTATTTCCATTTAAAGCATATTCTCTTTTAATTTTACGTGGTTTTTGACTTTTGTGGCTTTTCACCTTTAGATGAAGCATTGTTCCGTAAGCCGCGGCTAGCATAACTCCTCTATTTTTTACCCACGACTTCAACTAATGTATTGTGGCCTTTTCTCATCATCTGTGGACTCTTTTCCTTCAATACATGGATATTTATATTTTATTTTACCCACATATTTCTTGTTTATTTATCATGTATTTATAAAACCCTATGTGGCATGCTCTAGAATTTAGGTGACTTTCTCCCTTTCATCCATGACTTTTCTCAAAAAATTTCGTGGCCCTCATTCTTTAGTCTGTGGCAACCCAAGTTGTTTCATTTTTGCAAGGGTGAAAAAATGGAAAAAAAAATTCTTGTCCTTGTTGAGGGGTTTTTACACCTCATGAAATATGAAGAGTAATTGCACTTCATCTTCTACTAAAGAAACACAAGCTTGCATTGCTCAATGTAGGACTGCCCAAACATAGCTTTGTAAAGCACATACATGCTTATATGGTACAGTCCACCCTGAGTCATAATGGAGTCACGATTTTTACTTAGAGGAGGTTTTCTATGCTTATTAGGAGTGTATCTATATTTCATAAGTAATTTAGAGTTAGAAAACTCATATTAAACCAATCAACTCAAGAAAGATCCATGGAGAGAGAAAAAGAACAGTAGAAAAAGACTCATAACTTCCTTAATTTTTAACTAATTTGTTTCAAAAAAAATCATAATTTAAAGCTTAAAATTCCATGGAAAATTTTATTCTATGATATATCTAAATATTCCTACATATTTTTTCTTGGGTGCTAAGAAGACAGAGGGCTCAATTTAAATTTCTCAATGACTCATTTTTAGAAAAACTTACATAACTTTCACATACCTCTTCAAACCTTGATGAAGTTTTGCATGAAGCACCAAAAGACACCCCTATACACACTCCATAGGTTGGTTATGAATATAGTTTCCTCTACAATTCATACCTATCTCATTTGCATCAATCTACATTGTCATTCCTCAAAGGTAGTTTTGGTGAACATTCGATTTAATCCTCTAGGAGCTGAAATAGACCTTTTTGTTGCTCATACATGCCCTAGAAACCATCCCTAGGATCCTCACATGCTTACATGGTATTTTCATGACCTTTATTAAGATTTCACATCTCATTAGGCTCTATAACTAGTCCTAAATGATCCAGTTTCAACTGAGACTTCCATAAGATGACCTAAAACTCACTCCCAGAGCTCTTTCCCATGCTAACATCATCATATCTGACCTATATAACCTCTCATCCAAGAGTACCAGCCTATACTATATCTTCAGTGGTTAACCACCTCACTGTTTAATCATGTAGCACTCTCAGACCACCTTGAAATCATCTTGAAGACTCCAAGAACCAACTGAACACCACTGACAGACACTTATCTTCATGTCATTTCACTCCTCCTTTTCCATCAATTCCATGTGACATCAATGAAAATAACACCTCAATATAGCAAGGTTCATTAATCGAACCACACAAAACCTCCCACCTTGTAGGGAGGCTAGGAGAACGAAGTAGACAAGGATGAAAAGGCAGTAAAAAATTGACACAGGAAAAATTGATTCGTTCTTCTAAAAATACTCATCTAGGACTACGTATATATATAGGAATTATAGCTCCTATATTTAAGGATTATATTGGTTGAGATAACTCCTTGAATCTCTCTATAATCCTATTTACGTAATATTTTTTATAAAAATATTAAGTTAATCTAATACATCTATTACTCATGTAACAAACACACACACACACAAACAGATATATATATATATATATATATATATATATATATGCATACTCATAAATATATTACCATCTAATGTTCATAATAAATAATTATTTCCTAACATTCCCCCTCTTAGTGTGAACATGGGGAGAAAGCACATCTCAAGAATGAGAAACAGAATCGTATGCCTCTGCATACTTTTAGGTTTGCATACTATTGGCTTGGATCTTACTTTCTAGATCTTATTACACATGACCAATCCACTTAACCAAAGTGAATCCCATACCATATGATCACACTTCCATCGATTCACCTACATATGCAAACTCAATAGCTCCCTCTTTCACTTCCAATGAATGATTTTTCACTAGCCAATCGATGTTAGAAGCACGAAAGTCAAAGAATATCAGTAGTCAGAGGATCACTCGAGTTCATCTACCCTCCTATACAAAAATTTTCAACATCCACAATGCACATGATCCTCATTTCAAAATTTGGTACGGAATGTAGAACATGTTTTATTTCTTCACACACCACTCAAAGCAAACAACTAAAACAATATAAAAAAAAGTTACCACCAATTTTTTATGTGGCCGCTTTGTTGGTGACCGATCAGAGGCACTAATTTCCCTCCATCCTCCATTACCTCCAACCTCCATTATGAAGCTTCTAACTTGTTAAATTTATATTTTGAGGCTTAATGGTTGTTAGGACGTTGAGTAACACTGAAAATGAGTTCGTGAGGAATTCTGTTTTTTCCAAATATTTGTACAATGACTCATAAAACTTACTGACCTTGACAATACTAAAAATTTAACATTGAATCTTAATTTTGACACAAGACTTCATTTTGTGTAACACAACAATACCTATAGGAAACAATACACTTTTTATAACCATAAACTAGACTCATTAAATGAAACAATACACTTTTATTGACCATAAAATAGACTCATTAAATGAACGAGATGATTCCCCAACTATTTAAACACTTAAGTATAACCTAGAAAAAAAATACATACTAGATCAACATTAACTTTATAAATTTTGTCTCTTACTTCACATGATTTTACTCCCCCACTTTTATACTCCACAAATATAATGAAAAGGACTTTAAAAAATGATTCATATTATACAAATACTTCAATTTAGTTGACCAAAATATTAATCTACATAAAACCACATAAAGACAAAAACACCTTTAAAATAACAAAATATTTTATATTGAAAATATGACGTATATCCCCACAAAAATAAAACACCTTCTGAACACAGTATTCATAAAAAACATGGAAAAATATTCACACAAGAACCAACATAAGTCATTCATGCATGAATAAAAGTAAGTCACATCACCATGCATGGGGCTGAGTAAGACCAAGGTTCCTTCATTAATTTCCAAATGTTAAAGAGTTTGAAATCTCCATAAAGATACGGTGAAAACAAAATATTTTATGCAAATATTTGAAATTGGTGGTGTGTTTTCCTTCTTCAATGAAAACATCTTATTTATTGAAAAGTCACACCACTATATCAAGAATCATTTGATTAGTATAGATCAGAGCAAGGCATAAATACCCAGCCATAACGACGAAATATAAGTACATGGATTAGATCACAGAAAATGCAGTTCCAAAACTATTCTTAAACCAAATCAATAATTTTCTCATTAAATGAGGCAATTTGCAAAACATGAAAAAATCCCCTCATAGAATCTCACATGGATTTTATTTCTCTGGTACCAAATGAAAAAGTAGAAGTAGATTAACACAAGAAAAATTGATTCATTCTTCCTAAAATACATATCTATAGGAATTGTAACTCCTATATTTAAGGAATATATTGTTTGAGATAAATCCTTAAATCTCTCTATAATCCTATTTATGAAATATTGTTTATAAAAATATTATGGTAATCTAATACATTTGTTACTCATGTAAAAAACACACATGTATTTGCATGCTCACAAATATTCACACTAAATAATTATTTCCTAACAAGGGACACAAAATCTAGAAAAGGTAGCTTAAGGACACCGAGTTCCTTTTTCTTACAAAAATGAATCACCAACTCAACAAAGGACTTGAGAATTTAAAATCTCTTTCCTATTTTCATGAAGGAATACATGTCCATTTAATCAACTTGATGAGCTAAGTCTGATGAGAAAAGAGGCCATAAACTAAGACATGTTTTCTCAATAGTCTCCTCCATACCTACTCTATGTTTTTTATGAATTCATTTTTGATCATTCCGCACTTCCTTAAATTTATTAGGGTTAGTAATCAGAATGTACTCAACAAAATTAGAAGCTACTTTGGAATTTACCTTGACCAGAAAACTACAAATATGTGTCCCCCAAAATATTTTCAATGTCTTCCAAAGATTGATCGGATTCAACAGAAATGATTAAACTTAGTCTATGTTTTGAAATACTAGAGAAAAAGGTTTTGGCATTATGTTTTCATTGATTTTAGAGTGTGATTTTTTCATAGTTTTCATTGATTACATTTATGTCAAAAGGATAGAGAAACACGTATGTCTTATTGAGATTGTTTGATCTTAGTGATGGTGCATGGTGTCTTAGGTCTATTTCAGGGATTATAGATATGTTTTAGTTTATTAATGATTATTTTATGATGTCATGTAGTGTTTTAAAGTTACTAGCAGGTGTTGAAGGTTTCCCAAGTGATTTTGAGGTCAAATTTGATGAAACAAGCATGTCTCAAGTGCTTATTTGTGAGGCCTAGAGAGTAGTATGAAGCATGGGATGATAAATCAAAGCATGTAGCAGTTGTTTAATCATGGATAGTGAATTAAGAACATGTAGATGATGTTTTAGGACACTCACAAGTTTCTCGGAGTGTAAACACTAAAATTTGGCATCGTTACCCTTGTCACATGTGTTTGCTTCCTTTACCACGGCCACCTGTCTAAAACCCCCCTTCTTAATTAATTCATGTTCATATTAACATTCCCATATTTACCATTCATTATCCTATCTATTTTAATTTATTATTAATATTCATCAGTTATCCCCTAATCCTCATCTCATTATCAACTTAATTTTAATTATTCCTAATTTCCTTTCTCTAGGTTGTTTATCATCCATAAACCCCCTGGTTCCTAATACCTAAGCTTTTCCTGTATTTTATTTAATCCATTTTTATCCTGCATTTACCCATATCACTTCCCTAGGAAACTCTAACCCACCTAAATGCTTTAAAGAACTTATCCCAATCCATAGAAGCCCCATCTCTTGAATAATTCATCCTTTCACCACCTAAATGGATGGTTCCCTACAGTTTATGGTGACCCACCCGGATCACTTTCGACCCTATAAGGTTGCATTAATATCTCCTCCCAAAACAAGGCATAATTATAATTCTCTTATGTTTTTGTGATCCTATCTTCGAGACTGATATTTCTTATAGTTGGTATAGTCTTCTTGAAGTCCCTTGGAGCTTATTTACATCACTTGTGGAGACTTTGGGGAGTTTATCTTGATATTATATTGGTTTATGCTATGGTTTCTTGTAATTACCATTATTTTCTAGCCACTAATGTTTTACAAGTCCAAATACCATCAAATTTTTAGATCCAACTCATTCTCTAACTCGTTTTGTTTGTAGGTTGTCCATCTAACCTATCCACCCTCGGCCTTATTTAGGACTTCCCAGGTTGTCATTGACCAAACCCTATTTTTTCACCTATTGTGCCCTCTAGGTACTCATCAATATGATTCCATTTTCTATTACTATTTCATGTTCTTTGATCTTCCACTCTGCTTCTCTGTCAATCCAAATTTTTTTGGTCAGCCTCTGGTCACTGCAAACTGAGCCAAGTCACTATTGACCTAGGTCCTGCTAGCTATCCAATCCATCCAAATCTTAATTTTCTTGTATATTATTTTTTCCCTACCTCATACCTTTCTTTGTATATATCTATCAGTGTTTTGAGGCCTCTGTGATCATCTTCTCTACACTCAGATCCCTCTAGCCTCTGTGATCATCTTCTCTACACTCATATCAGATCCCTCTAGATTTTCATTTCCATCTTTTTGTCTAGATGGACATCAACTCAATTCACTGTTGACTTTCCCTTTACAACCTAGGTTGCCATCAACCCAGCCACATAAATTTGTTTTGGTGCTGATTTGGGTCAAATCAGTATTTTCCATCCATTTATGCAATTTTCCATATTCTATTTAGTTTCATTTTCTACATATTATTCATTCCTTTATCATTGATTTCATTGAATTTTGTCAAACATGGGGATTGACATCCACATAAGGAAGTTAACACTTATTGGAACCAAATTCATTGGGAAACCACATCATATACCATCTAATCCATTTTCCTCTTAGTTACGTTTGTTTTGTAGGCACATCTTTTTTGCAGCAAGGAAATCTACTTTGTGCCCATCCTTTTATCATTGTCTTCTTCCAAGGTACCTTAAACCATTGCATCTTTGAAGTTTCTTTGTTTTCTGATGCAGCCTAGAATTTAGTAATTCAAACCAATAAGTTCCTAGACATGCTTGAACATCAATAAACCTAAGCTGAGCACTCACCTGAAATGCATTAAGGTACCACGTCCCTCTTTAGGTTTTTTGTTGCAAGAAGTTAACACGATGAAGCCTTAATGCATGTAATTTCATTACTAACACAACATCCTACAGAGCCCACCAGATCTATGCTTAGGGAAGAACATAATTAAGTATTAACCATGATGAGATCAAGAACATAAAAGATTTAGTTACATGCAAAAACTAATACTGTAGATCTAGCCAATATCCTCCATTGTATTAAATGTAATAAACTATACATAATCTTCATTACAATAATAGTAGTATGAACATAATAGATTTAACAATGTATCTCTGTATATATATATATATATATATATATATACTCTATGCATATCGATATATCTATGACATAGTTTAGTACATTTATATAAGGGTGGGGACTTTACCTTCACCACTTATTAGTTACCAAAATAGGTCACATGCTATTATTACCCATGTGCCTTTACAAAACTTTCCACACATGCAAGTGCACTAACAATAGACTACTTCTAGCTAACTGTTATCCAAAATTCACCCCCCAGGGTAATTTTGATAACATGCATAAGATTTTTCAGTCCTGAGCAAGTAGATTGATTCAAGGCAAAAAATCATGTTTTTCGGGGTCCCCCTTGGCCTTTTTCTAACTCTCCCATCCAAAAGGGAATCCCAACAGGTTGATAAAATGGAAGAAATGCAAAAGATAAGGTTGCAAGACTGTATTAAAGGCATTTCGGGTCTGAAGGGTTCGGGTTGTACTGAGGTTCATTGTACCAAGCTTGGGGCCGAAAAATGAAGAAAATTGGCTAATTCCTAGTCCAGGTAGTCTGCGGGATAGTTGGGACATTGGGACATGTGGGATGCAAAAGGCCAAATTGGCCGAAAGAGGGAAAAAATTGCCCAGAGTCTTGTTGTTGTCACTTGGTTTGGGACAGTCTGGGACAAAAGTTAACGCGCGGGACGCGGATCGGCCGGTTTGGCGCAAGTCAGTCCATTTCAGGCGGTTCGGAGATATTTGTCCCAGGTAGTCCAGAGACAGTTGGGACAAAAAATACGCGGAGGACGTGAACCGGATGAATCGGCCAAAATAGGAGACTTTAGTCCGAGACAGTTTGGGACAGCCGGGCCAAAAGTACGCGAGGGACGCGAAAAGCTGAAAGAGCCGCCAGACGAAAATCAAATCTCACCACATGTCTTCACCTGCAAACAAGAACAAGGAAGCCTGAATCGGGTGGTTCGGAGATATTTGTCCCAGGAATTTTGGGATAGCCTGAGCCAAAAGTACGCGAGGGACGCATGGGGCGCAAAAAGCTGAAAGAGCCGCCAATGAATCAAATCTCGCCACGTGTCTTCATCTCATCGGCCCGGCGGGAAAATTTTGAAAAATTTTCCAAAGGAAAAAACAAAAGGGAAATGGTCAGGAAGGGCCCGCGTCCAATGAAATCGTGCCATGTGGCACTTGAGTTGCGGAGCACGAGGGAGAAATGGGAAAAATTTCCCAAAGTGAAAAATACCAAATTTTCGAAGGACAAAGTGCGCCCCTCAGGCCCGAGCCAATAAAATAGTTGCCACGTGTCCAAGTGGCAAGAAATTAAGGAAGGGCCCGAAAGAAATTTTCAAAGGATGAACCCGCAGATGAATCAAATCCTGACACGTGTCATCCAAGTGGCAAAGCATGGAAAAAATTCAAATATTTTCCCGCCGATCCGTTTTGGCATGTTTTTGCCCTAAATCTTCAAATCGCCATATCTTTCGATCCAGAGCTTAGATTTTCACGTTCTTTATATCAATGGAAAGATGGTGAAATTATCTACACGATTTCTAAGGTCAATCTTGCATTTTGGTTTAGTTTAGAGAGAAAAAATCAAGAAATGTCTCTGGCACATGGTAATGGCCAGAACTAACGTTTCAACAACCAGTTTTAATGAGAAATGGGTTGCATTCTTCTCCAGCATGGCAAAAAATGTCAGGGCATGGGTCTGTAAGGATGCCCATGCTATTTTAATGCATCTGCATTCAATGAGGAATGGCTCCCACATTTTTTCACATTTTCTCTCTCCTGGGCTCGACCCATGCATTGTAAAAAGCCAGATTTGGCTCATTTTAAAAAAGGTTGTTCATCTTTTCAGCTCTGCTCTCCCTTCTTTTCTTCTCCAGGGTTGAAAATGGAGTTTGAACCTCCTCCCCTACTCTGTAATGGCATTTTTTCCTTTTACCATTAAAATGATGTTCTGTGCAAACTTCTGGAGCAACAAAAACGTGTTTCGTGATGCATCTGTCCATCCTTGCTCATTTTTCGCTTGTCTTTCTTCTTGCCTCTCTTCATTAAAAGTATTTGTGCATGTTTTAATACTCATTACAGGTTTGGAGCTGTGTTCATGGAGTTTTGGGACATTTTCTGTGTGAAATCTATCCTTGGGCCTGTGATGCATCTGTCCATCCTTCCCATTGCTCACCTCTCCTTGTCCCATGGCAGTTTTTGATAGATGTTCAACATTTTCCTTCTCTGGTGTATCACTGTTTTAGTGTAGGCTCTGTTTTTCCCTTTTCTCTCTCTCTCTCTGTCTCCTTGGCATGGTTAGATTAGGATTAGATTAGCTTGCCTACACTGGAATAGCTTGTGGCAGGTAGTTTAGGAATAGGAACCAGCCTTCTCTGGAGATTCCTTTCTCATTTTTTGCAAGTCCCACACTTGGAGAAAGGATTCCATGTTGTGCAATCACACTGGATGCTAGTATGATCAAACTAGAAATCTGATCAACATCCAGGGGTGCTGTGATTCGGTGACACCAATAGTTCTGGCACGCCCGGTGGGACCTTAGAGGTCTTCCACTTCATCTTTTGTAGGTTGGTGTGTTCCTGTGAAGATTTCAGCCTTTGGAGGCACTTGCAAACACATCTGGCGACTCCATCTGATCAGCAACCCATTTCTGAAGTTGCAGACCTGTTTTTCATCCATTCCCATCCATCCTTCTTTCCATCTCTTTCATTCTTTTCCATTCCATGAAGTTGTGCAATCATGACTTCATTTCCATCATGGAATTCACATTTTCAACAACAGCAGCAATGTTTCCCACCTCCAACATGTTTTTTAAATCCTCCAAATCAGCATTTTGAACAAATTCAAAATCAGCATGCATACCCATATGAGCAGCAATGCCAAAATCATTTTGGCTATGGAGCTTTCCAAGAGCAAGAGTATGCATATAATGAAGACAATCAGATGCAAGATGCTGGTCTGTTGGAGAAAATCCAAAAGATGGAGGTAAAGATGGTGCAGTCCAGAGCAACAGCTCAAATGAGAGCTTTCAGAATTGGTTGCAGGACTCCTTGTCCATGGGGAGGCCCTTTTCCAAGACACTTCAGCCCTCAGGAGAAGCTGGACTTCATGATGAAGATGCTGCCCCAACTTGCACAATGGACAGATAGAACTAGAGGCCTATACACTTGTTGTTGAACAACCTTGTCAATGGGTAAGTTCTACACCATCATCTGGTTTTCTTTCTTCCCATTACTCAAGCAGCATCATCTCATTTGGAATTGTCAAATTTTAAACTCTCCATCTGCTGTCCCAAATGTTGATCCCATGTCTCCACCTCTCAGTCTTCCACCACACCTCAATTCTTCTTTCCTTTTTCCTTCCAAACAGTCATCCCCTCCACAAGAGCTAAAAGAAATACGCTCTCCCCCAAAGAAACAAGAGGTTTCACCTCCTCTACCACCACAAAAAATTTCCAAATCAATTGAGTTACAACCCATCCCTCCTCTTGCATTCCCAATTCCATGTGGGGAAGAAGAAATTGCAAAAATCAGCCATGAAGGACAGCAAGAAGAGGAGCCCAACAGAAAAGAAATGACAGACAACTTGAGGGTTTGGGCTGCCAAATTTGGGATGACAAAGATCCCCTTGATGGTTAAACCTACAGAAGAGGCTAAGGTTGAACAAATGGTGGTTAAGACTGATTTTGTGGCAGCAGAAGAAGAGAAAAAAGAAGAAGCAGATCAGCAGTCAGTTTTCTCAGAAAGTAGTGTCCATGTTGGCACTCTATTTGAAGGGAATGCTGATTCAATTCAAGTTGCACAATCAGCCATAAAGGAAGAAAGCTCAGAAGAAGATCTTGCAGTCCCAACTTGTCCTCTAGAGCAGCAGATTGAAGAGTTTGACTTGAAAAACTTCGTGCTAGAGGAAGAGTTCTATCAAGAGCAAGATTGTCTTCAAGTAGTAGAGAAAGGAGAAGCTGCTCTAGATCCAAAAGAAGAGGAGCACATTCTAGTTGTGGAGGAGAAAATTGCAGGATCCAAGGGCTTTGAGCACAAAGCAGGCTACAGGAGAACCTTCAGTTCTTCTTTCTACTTCACCTCTCTCAAGTTCTAGTACTGAAGAGGAGTTTGATCTCTCAAACTCAATGTTGGAGGGTGAAAGAAACCATGGTGGTCAAGTTACAGATCAAGAAGACACCATGGAGGAAGTGGAGCATTTGCAGCAGGACAGCCATGAGGTAGTTTATCTGTCAGATTTGGAGGACTGTTTTGATGGAGAAGAGCCGGTTGAGTTTCCACCATTCTCTCTTTCATCATCCACATTCCAAACACTTGAGTCTGCTGTCATGAAGGAGAACATTCATTTGCAGCAGCCTGCATCTTATAGCAGCTCTTTGGAACCAAGATTGGAAGATTTTAATCTTTCATGTCCTTCATTGGAGGAAGAGAAAGGGCACAAAGATTCTACCATTGCTTCCACACCATCCATTCAAGAAGGTCTACAAGAAGACTCCATTTTTGGAGTTGAAAATCAGAGCTATGGGCATATCAAACGGACCATACCTTGCCCAATCAGGTATTTGGCTTTATTGGAGCCAAAGGAGAAGTCACAACCAGTCATGCTTGCTTCTGAGCATGAGGGTGAGCTACAAAGTACCAAGGATCAGCTGTCATACCTCTTCAATCCAAATGCAGAGCAACTAAAAGAGGTATTGAATTTTCCTTCAGACTGATACCTTGATGATTTGGGTGGAAGACCAGCTTCTTGTTGATTTTCCATCCATCCAATCAGCCATGTTCAATGCCAAATCAATTGCATGGCTGCCACTTTTGAGAAAGGGAAGCTATTTCTCACAACCAGTTGCAGGGTTTGTTTAGCTTGCCTTTGCTTCCAGTTAGAGTAGAGTAGGTAGGTTTGCTTTTAGCAGAAGAAGTGCTTGTGCACACTCTGCATGTTCCATTTGGAGCATGTATGATTTTCAGTTCTGTACATAGTTTTTGTGGTGCTGGTTTTGCTCTTGCACAGTCCATTTCAGTGGCATTTTGGTGAGAACGACTCCATTTCAGTGGGTTTCCAAGTGGCTCAGAGAGGAGGTTTTCAAAGTTCAGATCAGTTTGCAGGCTACAACTCATGACTCCATGCCCAATGGATGCTTCAGGCAACTGGTAACTTCATCTAGCAGGTAGATGACCCCGCTGAGTCGCCAAATTGTTATCCAAAATTCACCCCCCAGGGTAATTTTGATAACATGCATCAGATTATTCAGTCCCGAGCAAGTAGATTGATTCGAATGCCCAAAATCATGTTTTTTGGGGCCCCCTCGGCCTTTTTCTAACTCTCCCATCCAAGAAGGAATCCCAACAGGTTGATAAAATGGAAGAAATGCAAAAAATAAGGTTGCAAGACTGTGTTAAGGCATTTCAGATCTGAAGGGTTCAGGTCGTACTGAGGTTCGCTGTACCAAGCTTGGGGCCGAAAAAATGAAGAAAATCGGCTAAGTCCTAGTCCAGGCAGTCCTGCGGGACAGTTGGGACGTCGGGGGATGCGCAGGACACGTGAAAAGCCGAACCGGCCGAAAAGGTGGGAAAAATTACCTGAGTCTTGTTTCGCAGTCAGTTGGGACAGTTGGGACAAAAGTACTGCGCGAGACGCGGATCGGCCGGTTTGGCGCAAGTCAGTCCATTTCGGGTGGTTCGGAGATATTTGTCCTAGGAAGTCCAGGATAGTTGGGACAAAAGTATGCGGAGGACACGAATCAGTCGATTCAACCGAAACAGGAGACTTTCGTCCGAGAGAGTCTGGGACATCCTGGCCAAAAGTACGCGTGGGACTCGAAAAGCTGAAAGAGTTGAGAGAGAATGGAATCTCGCCACGTGTCGTCATCGTAAACAAGAACAAGGAAGCCCAAATCGGGTGGTTCATAGATATTTTTCCCAGGACGGTTTGGGACATACGGGCCAAAAGTACGCGAGGGACGCGTGGAACGCGAAAAGCCGAGAGGGCCGCCAAAACATCTCGCCAAGAGACTTCACCTCATTGGCCCGGCGGACGAAACAGTTTGTGCCATGTGTCAGCCAAAGGCAAAAACGCGAGGGAAATTTGGCTGAAAGTGCCTGGCAAGGTAATCAAATCATGCCATGTGGCACTTGAACCAATAAAATAGTGGCACGTGTGGGAAAAAGGGCCTGAAAATTTTTCCAAAGATGAAAAATACTAAATTTTCGAAGGACAAATGCAGAGCCTCAGGGCCCGCGTCCAATGAAATAGTGCCACATGTCAAAGTGGCAAGAAATTAAGGAAGGGTTCAAAAGAAATTTTCAAAGGATGAGCCCACAGATGAATCAGAGCCCGACACATGTCATCCAAGTGGCAGAGCGCGGGAAAAATTCAAATATTTTCCCGCCGATCCGTTTTGGCCTATTTTTTGCCCTAAATCTTCAAATCGCCATAACTTTCGATCCAGAGCTCGGATTTTCACGTTCTTTATATCAATGGAAATCTGGTGAAATTCTCTACACGATTCTAGGGTCAATCTTGCATTTTGGTTTAGTTTGGAGAGAGAAAATCAAGAAACATCTCTGGCGCGTGGTAATGGCCAGAACTGACGTTTCAACAACCAGTTTTAATGCGAAATGGGTCGCATTCTTCTCCAACATGGCCAAAAATGTCAGGGCATGGGTCTGTAAGGATGCCCATGCTGTTTTAATGCATCTGCATTCAATGAGGAATGGCTCCCACATTTTTTCACATTTTCTCTCTCCTGGGCTCGACCTATGCATTGTAAAAAGCCAGATTTGGCTCATTTTTGAAAAAGGTTGTTCATCTTTTCAGCTCTGGTCCTCCCTTCTTTTCTTCTCCAGGGTTGAAAATGGAGTTCAAACCTCCTCCCCTACTCTGTAATGGCATTTTTTCCCTTTACCATTAAAATGATGTTCTGTGCAAACTTCTGAAGCAACAAAAAACGTGTTTCGTGATGCATCTGTCCATCCTTGCTCGTTCTTTGCTTGTCTTTCTTCTTGCCTCTCTTCATGGAAAGTATTTGTGCATGTTTTAATACTCATTACAGGTTTGGAACTGTGTTCATGGAGGTTTTGGGACATTTTCTGTGTGAAATCTATCCTTGGGCCTGTGATGCATGTGTCCAATCCTTCCCATTGCTCACCTCTCCTTGTTCCATGGCAGTTTTGATAGATGTTCAACATTTTCCTTCTCTGGTGTATCATTATTTTAGTGTAGGCTCTATTTTTCCCTTTTCTCTCTCTCTCTCTCTATCTCCTTGGCATGGTTAGATTAGGATTAGATTAGCTTGCCTGCACTAGAATAGCTTGTGGTAGGTAGTTTAGGAATAGGAATCAACCTTCTCTGGAGATTCCTTTCTCATTTTTAGAAGTCCCACACTTGGAGAAAGGATTCCATGTTGTGCAATCACACTGGATGCTAGTATGATCAAACTAGAAATCTGATCAACATCCAAGGGTGCTGTGATTCTGCACTAACACTAACTAATAGTAGTAGATCTATTTTTGGTATTTTCCCATGTAAAGTACTTTGTATCTAATCCTCTAAGAATATGCAATGCATGGCGCACATGTGTCTGCCTTGTTTGTGTGATTTGCATGCCATCTCTAAAAATAGACCTTCATGAGAAAAATTTACAAAGTCTTGAAGATTGAACTTCTACTCTACACGTGTGTTCTCCCTAATCCATTCGTGCCTTTAAATATAACCTTCTTTCTCATGCAGACTTCTTGTGTGCTTTCTATCATGTGTTCTCTGATCAACATTACCCCACACTAATTTCATTGTCGCCCCGATAATGGTCATCTCCAAAACTAAAGTAAAGAATTGAAGAATGGAAAGAAGTAAAGAATAGAAGAATGGAAATAATTAAAGAATGTTTTTACTATGCAATCTCCTGTTCTGAAACCTAAACAACTAATTCAAGATATTCTTGTTTTATTTCAGCCTCCAAGTTCTACCACTTAGTGAGTGATTCCCCTGCTCCATCTGGACTATCCATACAAGTAGACTCCAATTCATCTCTCACAATCTCCCTATTTTCATTTTGCAAGACCAACATAATGCTAGACATTGTAGTCATCCTTCCTTCTAGTAAATCCATCTTTTATGCAATGAGCTTCCTAAGCTCTTTTGGCTGATTATTGTGTGGTTCTTGTGCTAGTACTAGGGCCTCATGTTTCTGTACGGCCCAATGTGTCATCCTTCATCACTTCCTATACCTCATTTTGCTCCTCTAGGGTTCTTATGTTAATGAGCTCTTCTGGAGCTGTATAGATGTTCAAGGTTTGGTCTACTTTCTTCAGTTCTTCTTGTAGTGCTTGCATAAGTCTTTCATATAATGCAACCTTTCGCATCACTGAAGCCTTTTTGTGCTCTACCTCTTATGCTAGATCCTTTGGCACTAGCATGTGTAGAGGTTCATCTTCAAGAACTAGGTACACTAAGGTACTTACACAGTGTATTGTTGAAGGAAATGTCTTTGGTACCTTTGGTCCAAGGTGTGGCCTAGCATTCATAACATTATCACCAATTTCCTTTGCGAGGATGATAAATACAACATTTTTCTTCTGCATAAAGTATTTTTCCTATGTTAGGTACACTATTTCTCCATCCTTACTTTTAATCTCTTCACTAAGCACCCTAATTGTCGCAGCCTTGTCCATATTCTGCCTCACCACCTTTGTTGATACTTTAACCAATGCATCACTTACTTGTTCATCTGACATGATAGTAGGATTTACCATCATGTGTCTAGCCTGAGGTGTCTTTTTCAACCTCCTTGATACACATGAATCCTCACACACATCAAAATTTAGCTCATTCATGTGTGTGTGCATGGACCATGATAATTGTTTCCTTGTGCGCACCATAGCCATATCTTCATGCATTAATTCCCAGCCATATAAGTCCTTCTATGATAGTGTGCTTTGGAAACGGGTGCAGATAATTTTACCTTCGTCTTCAGCATAACCCATGGTTGGTGGAAGGTGATCTCCACTTGTTCTTCTAGACCTTGGCTACTTAGGAACTTGACCCTCTAGATTTGGGACTTATGCCTCCTTGTCCTAAGCAGTCTCTGTAACTATCTCATCTGTTTCCTTTTCCTCCTCTTCTCCTTGCTTCATTTCTTCGTCTTTATGTTCTTCCACATTCTCTAGAGGTGTATGATAATTAGGTGTGCTTTCCTCTAACTCTTCCACCTCCTCATTAAACTTCAGCTTCCTTCTTCTTTATGTTGTTGTTTCATTCTATGGGGAGAGTATGGGTGATCTGCGCACCATTTTTGGAGTAGCACCTTGAGTCCTTGTCCTCTTGAATACTCTTTTGAATATGTGCTCTCCTTGGACTACATCTAAGTCCTCCTCATCCCCCTCTTTTTGCTGAGGTGTAGTGACGCGCTTAGCTTCATCCTTGTTTGTAGGATGTCTTCTTCCTCTATGCTCTAAAACACCACTATCTTTGTGCTCATCCCCTTCATCATCAATGTGAATAGTTTCTATGGGCTTGGGTGCTGGAATATTTTCCATTGTATGTTGACCCTTTAGTGGGGCTACAAGTGTGAAATCATCTTCCACATAATTGTTATTCTCCAACTTGGGCTTTAGTTGAAGGTACACTAGTGCTGCTCCAACATCTCCCACAGCCAAACTTATTGGTTTAATGTTCAATACATATGAAATAATCCTTTCAATATATGCACTACGCCATGGATACACATATTTCTTCCTTAGCATGTGGTAGTCACAATCAACCTTGTCCCCATTGAACGTGAGGTATTGCACGTCTGAGAACATGTGTATTGATGCCTAGAAGTACCTTACTATGAAGGCATATGGTAACTTACACTAATGGCTCCATGCTTCATCCTTCATGGTGAACTGTGCAATGTAAAACTCCTAATATATAGGAAACTGAAATATCTTCCGAACCAGCAAAGGTAATTCCTTGGGGATGCACCATTCATCTTCAAAGGCCACGCAGAGCCTATCGTACCACTTCTTATCTTGTTGTTTGACATGTTATATCATGTATCCTTCACATAAGTACTTGTTGAAGCATTCTACAGGTGACTTATGCTCCATGGGATACTTCCATATCTTCTCTTTTGGTTCATTAGGTACTTCGATCTCCATGAACATTGATGACAGGAGAACAACTCCAAATCTTATTTCCTCCTGCACGCGCTTCCTCAATGATTTTTTCTACAATTTAATGTGAAATGTTGTAAACTATCCCTTCATAAATCTTTTTAGCAATGTGAAACCACATGGTATTCACTTGTGACTGCCTTTCCTGGTCATTTAGCTTTGTAACGAGGTGTGTGGTTGCTTGCACAACTGGATATTTCTTCAATTTATCAATGTCCATGTCATGCGGTCCCTTTGTATAACTCAACTCCTTTCTGGTCTCCAATATTGTGTCCTTTTCAATTAAATCATCCTTCAAGTCTTTTCCTATGCCCTTCAATCTCGTTGCTGTGGAGATGAACGTGGATGAAATTTTGACTCTACGTCGTACAAAGTAGAAAAATATTCGTGCACTCTTCTCATGAGCCACTGGTATATGGTCTCATACATCCTAAAGTAAGGGATTTTATATAGCTGGTAAACTCTAATATTCTTCAAGAGCTTCTCACAAGAATCGTCATACACCAGTATGTCTTCCGCCGTGTATTTATTTCTCTTTGTGTTTAGCAAGGCATCAAGTTCTTTTTTATTCTCTATAGTACAGTGGTTATACTCACTCACCTTACTTTTTCTTATGTGAGAATCCCACTCCTAGCCTATGATAACCCCCTTTGCATATTGCATTTCAGAAAAATTGCTTTCGAGAGCCATCTCCTCTGAAAGGAACGATAACCAGATCATACCAAGCCAAGAACAAAGATGCTAATCAAACATCATGATCAATAAGATAAAAGCAATTCACCAGACTAGCTTTACATAAAACCTTTGCAAACAAATGAGTAGCAATATTATATATTATTATGGAACTCAATGCAATACATTGAGAATGGGCCTTTCTTAAATAGGCAAGGAATAACAATCTAAGAACCAGCCAAGATCATAGATCAAGCCATAAATCAAGGAAATAACTAGTCATAAAAGAAATATTCAATACCATAGATTTAGGAGAGAACTAGACATCAAGGATCTAGTCAATACCATAGATCAAGGAAGGAACTATACCTAACAACTAGATAATATCTCCTAATATCTAAATAAGATAAAAGAAATATCCACACACATAAGTGGGTGAGGATAAATACAATAAAGGTAAATAAAGTGCCTAGGTGAACATGACCTAAGGTAAATACCTACTCTAACATCCTCTTCTTCTTTTACCACCTTCTACTTTCCCTTCACTCCTACTACAACTACTTTCTTGGGTGCCATTTCTACCTTGCAATCCCTTGTAGATACTCGCCTCTTGAATTCTGCAACATGTGAATCAAACCCTATCTCGATTCAGTATGCCCTAGGTGAAATCACATGCCCTAGTTCCTCTATGTCACCTTTATTCACTCAAACCCTTCACCACCAAGGATGTAAGCTCTTTCTACGCAAAGATCTCTTTTTCATGACTAGTTGCACACCTCTCACACCTCAAATTGATCACTCAACTCTTCGCACTTAGCTCTTTTTCAAATACTCTTAATCGCAATGGTAAAAATGAATTTGCATCCCATCCTTATATAGATTTTCAAATTTTTGATGCATTCATTGCTCCTTCACCTACCAAATATCCTCTCATTAATTGACCAATTTCATCCTTTTTATGTGTTACATCTTCATGACATAGTTATAACCTTCTAGCGCGCCTTCCTACCCTTCGGTTATAGAATTCTCTTCAAAGTACTTCCTTGTACCCGAGTACCTCATCACTGCACCTTCTACTGGTAGTTTTTATGGCCTTTGTTTACCTTGCGTTATACTGTCCTTTCATTTATCTCCATCTTTGGTCACTTTTTAGAGCAATCTCCTCTTAAATAGCACCCAAGTGGCACCCATAGTAGTTTATTCTTTCCACCTTTTAGTTCTAGCAGTCCTATACCTAGATATCAACAATCCATCCCACACTAAAAATATGTGCAGTCCTTTGTGCATAAACATGCTTCATATAGTAATTAGCTTCATACGTGCAAGCACGCTTATTGCACAACACACCAAATAAATTGACAAAGTATAGCAAAAAATAAGGAAACACATTAAGGAAATAAATAATTGAAAACCTAATATAAATGGCAATACTACCTTATTATAAACACCAAGAAGACTTATTTATAGTAGGGCTTCAGCCTACTCCCGTTGAAGTAACTGGGTAACCATTTTCCATCAAGTGCTCTTTAATTGGAAATCACCTTTTTCAAGGATGTAAGTGATAACATATGGCCCTAACCAATGTACTTTAAGTTTTCCTGGATGGCATAAAAACTTAGAGTCATAGAGAAGTACCATTTTTCAAATCTCAAACTTCTTGGCCCTTATATTTCTGTCATGCCATGCTTTCTGCCTAGCCTTTTCTTACTTCTAACTCCAACGTGTTATTGCTTGTATCTCATCCAAGTTCATTAACTTTTCAATCCATTCTTCTAATGTTTTCTCATCAACAAGATGTCCAGCATGCGCAATACCTAAAGAAGGTAACATAAATTCCATAAGAAGAATGGCCTCTGCAACAAACACTAACTGAAATGGTGTGACTTTGTTCAATTGTTTATATGCTTTCTAATATGCCCAAAGTACTGTAGATACTTTATCATCCCAATCCTTTCTTCCAACATCACATATTTTTGTTAATGTCTTGCTTAAAAAAAAATTGAAAGCTTCAGCAGTTCCATTTTCCTAAGGATGATAGGGTGTAGTCTTATGGTATGCAATCATGAACTCATCTAATAAAATTCTGATTGTCTCATCAATAAAATTTGTACCCCTATCACTAGTCAAACTTATAGGACACCCATATCTTGTAATAACATTCTCCCATAAAGACCTGGCTGTTGTAGCCACTGTACAGTCCTTTGTAGGTGATGCTTCTGCCCACCTTGTCAGATAATCTATGCATGTTATGATGTAGTGTGATCCATTTCTATGCATAGCTGGTGAAATAGGACCCACAAAATATATAGCCCATTTCTCAAACAGTTCTATGCTAGTAATTGTTCTCAGAGGTATTTCATCTCACTGAACTAGTCTTCCAAGATGTTGACAATGATCACATGCCTTACATAATTCCTTACAATATTTATAGAGGGTCTCCCACCATAATCCAACGAGTAGAATCTTGTGCACCATACCATCACCTGCATAGTGGCCACCTGCAATTCCACCATGAGCTTCTTCCATAATACCCGTGTGCTCATGTTCCAATACATAATGATGAAATACCTCATTGTGACCCAATGTGTACAAGTCACCACTGATTAACATATAAGGTGCAACACGTATAGCAAGTTGTTTCTTCTCCAAGGATTTCATTCCTTCTGGTGTCATCCCTATATGTAGAAAGATAACAATGTCCTCTAACTCTAATGGTGTGTGTTTTAACCTGTATAATTGTGCATCGGGCATGGTATATTTAATTTCCTGTGCTTCTTCTCCTGACTGTATTCTTGATAGATGGTCTGGTCTAGAATTACTTTTCCCTTGTTTGACCACAATTGTGAATTCAAATTCCTGAATAATAACATCCATCGACATATGTTCCCTTGTAAAATAGGTTTATTTACTAAATACTTCAATGCCATGTGATCTGTATAAAATACAAAGAGTGTAGCTAGTAGGTGTTGTCCTCTCAAAATTTTCCCCCTCTTTTGAGAAGTTCAAAATTAGAATTTAAGGTTAATCACCTTTTCTATTGTTTTGGTAAGAGGAAAAGTCAAAAAGTTGGAAAGAATCTGCATTTTTGGGTCATTTTGTGTGATTTGTAGGTCTGTCAGACATTTTTGTCCCAGATGTCCCAAGTTCATTTAGGCTCCCTGTTTGCCGATCGGCCACTTTACCCAAAAATTTGTTTTCTTGCGAGCTCATTAGAACTTTTTGTTCCAGATGTCCCAAGTCACTCGGGCTCACTGTTCACCTTTCATCTGCATCAACTGAATCACACACTTCACGTACTCATGTCCCTCATGTCCCATAAACATTTGCGCATTCTGTCCCCACATTCCCCGCATCGGCCGAATCACTCTTTCACGTCCCGCATGTTCCAAATGAACCAAATTCCATCTAGGCTATGTTTCCCGCTCTTTCCGAATATCTTTCTTTTTAAGTTGGTAGATGTGTATTTAATGCACATTTATTACCTTTCTCTCTCCTAAATGGCTATTTAATAAGTTGTCCCACTATGCATTTTTACACACTACTTTCTTATCAATTGCTCATGCCCTCACAATCGAAATTTCTGTGTGTATACCCATTTCCCCTGCAATTTCATCAAGAGTACAGATTGTGACTTTTTCAGATTGCTATCAACATGAAGATCAAATTCCAAGGTCAGGAGCAAGTTTCACCGCTCGAGTCTGTCATTCCTGATATCGGGGACAGTGAAGTTCATCACCTAGACTTTGGGGATTTCTGGACTAGGATGAAAGACTCAAACCCCTCTCCTATGGCATAAATGATTCACGATAGTGGCTTGGCATTCGCCACTAGTTTCCCAATCTCAATGCAATGTGCAGATACAGTTCTCACCTGCAGTGCTCATTTCAATCCCGAATCGAGTGAACTAACGAATGCACATGGGGATCTCATTTCCAAGCTCAACGCTACCGCCATTGGCACTACCCTAAGGATTCTTGAAATGGAAAATTCTATAGTAATCTCTCAGAACCAGGCACAAGCCCTCTTCAACCAGGACAGTGAAAAATACAAGGCAAGGGTGGTAAAATCTTGGCTTAAAAACCCTAAAAAGGGGGCGTCCCATCTATCCAAAGCTTTGTTTCGTGATGATTTCAATGAGGAGCTATCTAATTTTATAATCCTATTAGCTCAGGTCATGGGCTTACCCTCTACCAACGAGTTCCATTTCTATATGTGCCCCCTTATCAACATGGTGTGCGAAGGGACTCATAATATCAACTGGGCAGAAATCATCAGCATGAACTTGTCAGAATAGTTTTCCAGTATACAACAAACCAAGAATTTCTACATGACTTCATATTTGATGTACACCCTAGCAGCGTCAAGGCAATGGTTTGGATTCTCGTACATTGATGCTCATAAGGGTGACCCTATATATGCCTATTGCCCTCAATTCACTCTGGACACTAGCAATCACAACTTTAGGAGGGTGAATGATGCCTTCACCATGTACATTGTAAGGCTCCTGGAGAGCGACACTATGAGGAGGTTCTCGAATGAAGCCATGAGCCTAATAACGAAGTACAGTGCTTACATCATCTAATTCATAAAATTCTCCTATATCAGGCTTGCAGGGTATGAGAGCACCCCTCTCAAGCTCCCTATGTTCTACAATGATAAAATGGCCTTGATCGAAATATGCAGGAAATTGGAAAAGTTACATAGAACCTGCAGGGATAATAAAATCACTATCATGCACTTCCCTATATCTTTGGGAAACTACACCTGCAAGACAGCTCTAGATGCACAGAACATAGAGAGATCCCTGGCCCCCATCACCATCCATTTCTTTAGGCCAAGAAATTGTTTTGAATTAAAGAGATTTATTGATCAAAACCTCAAAATAAATTACCATCATATGGCAAACACATAAGACTATTGGGCTGACTGTGCTGATGATTTTGAGGCAAGGAGGAGACATTATGGTAGGTTTTCTCTCTAATTGATCCAAGAGCTTAACTTGTACCAAGTTCTTGAAGGGCTTCAGGATGATAATTCCGACCTGTATTCATATGAATATGACAACTTGGTCAAACACACTCCCTTGGAGGATTTGGATTGGTTCAAGAAGGAGAAGGATGATCTAGCTGAAATCTTAGCCCTTGTCCTAGTAAGAACCAAAATCTGGTTTGACAGGAGAGTTCATGAGCTTAGAAGGAATTCAGGGGAATCTTCCTCCAAGGATACTTCAACTCCAAGAAAGGAAGCATTGACACCTAGTTCAGAAGCACCTGTACAAACCCCTCCTACCTCATTAACTAAAGGTCCTACATCTTCCACTCCTTCCTCATACACCCAAGTATATCAGAAGAAAATCAAGGAATTCAAGAAGGAACCTGTTGAAGATGATCCCATGATGAAGCATTCGGAATTGCCCTCAGGTCTAGAGAACATTATTGTTCTTAGTGAAAGTGAGGAGAATGAAGTACCAATCTCCATGAGTGCTCTAGAAGTCCCAATGGATAAAGAGAAAGAAGTACAAAGAACTGAGCTTCCGAGTGCCATTGACTCCTCTGTACTAGAAGCCCCGAGTGCCCCACTCATATCTCAACTGGAGGCAACAGTAGTGCATAATTTGAGTGCCATGAGTTCCCTTTCCCTTGTCCCTCTTGCTCCACCTTATTCTTCCTCCTCCTCTTTTGCATGGGTATAGCCTTTCGTCGATAGTAGGAAGAGAAAGTCTTCCTCCCAAATCTCAAGACCCAATTTTGATGTTGTGGCGGCCTTATTAGGCACTACTCCTCCTACTCCTACCAAGAAGGCCAAGACCACCTCTAGAATAGTATCTGATGCTCAGGGTCAGCAATTCCTGGAGATATCCAAGCCCAAAGTAGACAAGCCAGAACATGATTTGCAAGCATCTGATCTAGAGCTCTCGAGGATTCCCATGGGAGAGTCTACCCCTGAAGATGAGATTCACAATCTTCAAGAAACAGTCACCATGGTCATTAGGAGATTTGAAAAAGGGTGAAAAACTATAGAGCAGTTGGAAGAGCAAACCCAGGTTCTTGCAGGTTTCATCAAGTCATTGTTGTCCAATGATAAAGTTTTAGACCCCACCCCACTAACCACTCTTCCACACCCTTTAATCCTCAGTCAAGATGAAGTCCAGAGTATCAAAGATATACATAGATATTCCATGTATGGAAGAGATATGGAGGCCATGGTGGATGATATGCTCGTTGCAGGGTTAAATTTCATTAGTGAATCCTTCAAACTCAATGAGAAGGTGAATAATCTGCAATAGAAAGCTCTCCTCCACTATTAGAAATATAGATAAAGAGCTCAAACTCTGGAGCATCTGTATAGTAGACCTTCGCCTTATGGGGCAGACTGATGAAAATATTTTAATGGCAAGCAAGGTCTTTGATTATGCAAAAGATAATTTGTCAAAATCATGGGTGTATAGTGTGGAATGGGAAATCAAGGTGCTGGAGGAGGCTTTGGGAGAATTGATAAATAGCTGGCAGAAGGGTGAGGCCTTCAAGACTTTGGTGGTATCTACTTTTAAGGATATCCATTGTCATCTCCAAGATGAGACCTCAGGTGTGCCCCTCTCCTTGCAAGAAATTAAAGTTCAATTCAAATCTTTTGTTAAAGATAATTTGTTCAAAGAAGATTCCATCACAAAGGAAAAGATGAAAGAAATATGCTCTCTCTAGTCTACTATCGAAGAAGCAAGCAAGGATTATCATACGCACGTCAAATTCAAAAAAGAGATGGAGAAATGTCTCATATTTTGGACTCATTCCACCTCCCAACAAATCAGTTCCACGTGGCAGAGACATAGTAGAGGCATTAAAAAGATTTAGACAGCGGATCCTCAAATCAATGGGTCCTCCTCAGTCGTGAACACTTGTCTTTTCCTCCTGATTATTCTCCTTTCTTCCTTTCTTCATCTTAGATTTATTGTAATTAGTTTGGGTATTGCAATTAGCAACCCTTTTAACTAAACATTAATTAAAGGAATTAGTTACCAAGAGTAACTAATTGGTAAACTATATAATGGTCTCTCTTCTCCATTTTTGAGGGGGGAACTTGGCTCAATTTTTGAAAGTGTAAGAAATACTAAAGCAATCAATACAAAGGGATCTTCTTTCTTTGTCCATCTGATTCTTTCATTCGCAAGCTATCCATTGAATATTGTTGGGTCATTTGTCTGCATTATGATGAGAAGCTTTGTATTCTTGTAGATGTTATTTAAGGAACTGTGTGTCTTTTCAAATTTCATCTTATTAATTCAAGTACAAATGATCTTATTCCAATTTGTTGTATTTTGGCACGCATAAAGAATTATTTTGTCATCTATAATTCTAGAGAGTGTTTTGCTACTCATTTCCACTGTCTACATTCCTCTGTACTTTTGTGATTGATGATATATTTAGAAAACGCTTTCATGATATCCAAGTTCCATAGTGAAACCATACTCTGTACATGTGTAAATAGGTTTCGTTTCTGAATAAGGGAACCTCTCCCATTAAAGAGGAGGGACTTATTGTCCCCTGACTGTGGCTCTTCTTGAAGTTATTTTTCGACGACCAACAGTAGGTAATGGAAAAATTTATGTAGTGCCTATATCATTGACAAAGCTTTGCACTCTGTAGTTGTGTAATTCTTCTTTGCAGGAGTTAGCATTTTAATAGAAAAATAGATAGGATGATCTATAATACCTTCTCTAGGTTGAACCAACACCACGCCAATGGTCATGCCAAAGGTGTCAACATGTACATAAAATGGTTTATCCCATGAAGCAAAATGTAGAATAGGTGCAATAGTGAGTCTCTCTTTCAATGTGTCGAATGTGCACTACTGCAGTTCTCCCTAATAGAACATACCTATCCCTCTAAGTAACTCTTCTAATGGTGCGGAAACTTTGCAATATTATTTGATAAAATTTCTATAATATCCTGTATGACCCAAAAATCCGCACACCTCACTTTGACTGGTTGGCTCTCTTAGGCCTATAATAACTTCAACTTTGGTTAGATCAACCAACAAACCTTCCTTGCAGATTATGTTTCCTAAAAGTATTTCAAACAGTGTAGCAAATATGCAATTCTTTATATTAAAATAAATACTCAACTATCTACACCACTCAAACATTAAGAAAAGATTGGCACAATGATCTTTAACTAATCCATACACCATCCAATCATCTAAATATACTTGTAAAAAGTTGTGAATAAATTCCTTGAAAGCTTGAAAAACTATGCACGAAAAGACAACAGGCACATTCTTCATACCAAAATGCATTACAGTTTAGGAAAAGCTACCCCATTCAGTAGTAAACATAGTCTTATCCTAATCCTCCTAGGTAATCTAAACCTGATGATACCAAGAGAACTCATCTATAAACAAATAGATTTCACACCCTACAAATCCCTCTAGGATTTCCTTAGTGAATGGAATAGGAAATGGATCAGTTACACATGCAGCATTCAGCTCCCTGTAGTCCACACAAATCCAAATCCATCCATATTTCTTGATATTGATGACCATTAGACTAACCCAATGTGACTCATCAAGGGGCTTGATGATTCTAGACTTCAACATGTTATCAATATCTTCTTTGACCTTTTTTCATAAATTGGGGTTCATTCTGTAAGGTCTCTTTCTAATTGGGCACCCACCCTCTTTAAGTTTTATCTTAATCTCCCCTAAAGATTCATGCATGCCTTTAAGTTCATAGTACCCCCTAGGAAATAGGTTCTGATAGTCCCTTAGTAATTCTATGATTTTTTCCACTTTAGAGTCTGACCAATAGTCCCCAATTATGGCTTCCTTAGTCTCAACATCCATTCTAATATTCACCTACTTTGTCTTCATAGGTTCATGATAGGCGCGCATGGTCCTATTTGCACTATCCAATAACTCACATTCCCTTTTTGAATGAATTATATCTAGATTATCTACTGCTTCTTCATCTACTTAATAGACCATTTTTCCTTTATCTTTCTCAAGGAAAGCGCATTGAAGTAATGTTACATTGGCCTCTGGTTCTTCATAAAAATACGCTCCTGAGTCTTCCACATCTAATAATTCCTGAAGGAGTCCCTTAACCTTGGTGTTATCACCCATAGTTAAGTGCTTTATGAATTTCAATGCTTATTCTACTGGAGGCTTTGTAGAGAAGAAGTCAAACATATGGACCATTCCTATAATTAAATTCTACCAATTTCTAGTTTCTCTATGGAGTTCTGCATATACATACGAAGCACACACACAACCTTGTAAAGTGGAATAAAACCAATGCAACCATAGCGAAGGTGGTAAATATTCCTACCCTTATGTCTAGAGTATCTCAAACTTATAAACGTGGTGTTGAACAGGTTGATTACCATGATAATTACTCATTTGTGTAGGTGCATTACTCCTAAAGAACTTAGTAGTAAGAGAAATCCCAATTACATTCCATCTAACAATATTATCCCTGTGGAACACCCACCAGCATGTTGTTGTCCCATGTAGCGTATATGTGATCATATCTCTTCTTTCCAGTGGATCTATCCACTTCTCTTCATTGGCATGCAGGAATGCTATAGGATCCCCCTCCCTTGTGTAACAAGGTACTGAGTTGTTGTTTGTCCTCCTGGCACAATGTGTTTTTATGCCTCTAGAGAATATGCTCTTTATTTCGTGCCCTACCAACTCATACGTGTTTTAGGCCCATTTATCACAAGCAATACATGTAGTATCATTGATAGACTGTGTATCCTCCCATTAAATTAGTCCTTCTTTGGTTGGTTCGATCATCTCAGGATCTCGGATAGCACACACATAAATCCTATTTAGATCTTCTTAACTTAAGGGCTCAACATAGGGCATGGACTTTCCATCTGGTAAAGGGATAATAACTCTTTCCTATTTATTTTCAAAACTGATATAGCCCTTGTTGAACCAAAGATCAACATTATTTGCATAGCACCAAGTATGCCCTAATAGAGCTGGGAAACTATCTAATTTTACCAGTGCTAAAACTTCAAAGTCTCCAGTGAACTTGGCTCCTTGTATGGTAATGGATGCATATTTCAAAAATCCTATGGGAGTGGCCTTAGTCTGATTAGCCATGAACAATATGTTAGAGGATGGATGAATGGGGTTCTTCCCATTGGTACCCATACATCTAGGGTGAGAACAGTGACTTCCTCACCTGTATCAATCAGTATATTACTCAATACCCACCCATCCACAATAACATTCAGTGTAAGTTCCTTATCATAATCTAAGCTATGAGGTGGAAGGTTTGCATGTAGAATCTGTCATCCAGTCTCAATACTTATTTGCATAGTGTTTCCTTTTAGCCAATCCCTTAATAATGGAACAATATTTTCCTAGCACAACATTTTACACACTTCCCTTAAGTCATCTATATCAGTTTGAACTTTCTCTTACACTTTCTTTTGCTCTATTTTCTGTGATTTCTCTTTTAAGTATTGTATCTCACCCTAAAGATTCCTGATAACTCTCATGGTTTCCTGATAAACCTCCTTTTGATAGGTAGGATCTGGGTACCATGCATGAAGAAATTCTTCTTTAGTGATAGTATATTTTTGTTATAATGTGTCCTTAGTGCATGCCACCTCAGCACGGGTCGTGATCTTTACTTGCAACTCTTCAGACTCTGATGCAATCTTGGGCATCCATTGATTTTCCATAGCGCATTGTATACTAACCATACCTACACCTTTTTTGTCTTGTCTATGTTGCTTACTCAGATGCTCATATAAGTCCAGGAACTCTTCATAGCTATGTTTCTTTCTAAAAAAAGAACATGCAATATTTTGAGGACATTCACGCCTATAGTGGTTAGGAGATCTGCATGTATAACATGTGCCATAAGGAAACTCACTTATTCCACCACCATGGCCTCGTCCTCCGAATCCACCGTGGTATCCTCAACCTCTACCATGAATTCCTTTAAAATGCCCCTCATTTCAATCATAGCATGCTTGATTGTGCTCCCAGTCCTGATGCTCATTCTTTCCCTTAGATTTATCTGAAACTCTTTTTTTTCATACACTAATATCTATAGCATCATGGATCTATACAATCAACCAGCAGTCCTCTGTGTCATGAGTTGTGGACCCACAGATTTTACAGTAGCTTGAAACATTCTTCCTTATCACACATTGTAATAATGGGAAGTGACTATCATCATTTTTTAGGTGGCATATTTCACAATCTATCAATAATGAGCATATTATTTTGCAAGGGCAACTATCCTTTATGTGACCTTCTAATTCACAATTTGTTCACCAAATCCCTATGCCCATATCATGAACTGAATTTTTTGATAGTTTCTCCAATTTTTTTGCCATTGCTATTATTTGTGCTTCTAAAAATAGGCTCACCCCAATATCTATGCTTCCAACTGCCTCAGCACACAAGGCTACTTCAAGTGCTTCGCACAGATCAGTGCATGTCTTATGTGATAATTCCCTTCTAAAGGGTGTAATAAAGCCCCCAACGAATCATTGTGCATATTGGTTTGCATGTATGCCATAAGAAAGCTTTGATAACAACATTTTAAACCATGTATCATACTCTCTAACACTTTTAGTAGTGTCTTGTTTAATATCCTTGATCACACTTATACTCTTCTACTCAAACTTAGGGATGTGGAACTCTTTAAGGAATGCATCCTTTAAAGCCATATAATCTATGCAAGTGTGATCAGGGTCAAACTTTATGTACCAAATGTGTGCGCACCCTTGTAACATAGTAGAAAATTTGATCACCCTATGTTCAAAAGTTGTGATTCCTTTTACGCGCCACAATATTTCACACATGTGCACATGTTCAGTGGCATCTTCTATGCCCCTATATTCTGGAAGGTGAAGAGATAATTCCATGTAAATATTTTGGGGTTGGTGTATACCTTGGCCACCTAATCTAGAACCTCTTGTGTTTCCCCTACCTCCAAAACCACCAGATCCACGTGAACCAAAGCTACCTATTCCTTCTGATCCTAAACCTGTAGCTGGAATAGGTCTTGTAGATATACTCCTCTATGCTCCAACAATAGTAATATACTAAACTCCTATGATCTATGAAGTAGTTCCACTTCCAGAGGTGAATCCAACATTCAGCGCGTTCATATTCTGTGTGGATGATGTGCCTGAAAACACACGTCCAAATAATAATGAATTCGTCTACCCTGCGATTGATGCACATGCTCTCTTACTTCCCAAAATTTCTTGTTGATTACTTGTCGTACTAGATACTAGAAAACCAAGCACAAGGGATAGGTTACCAGGTGGATTCAGATGTGCGCCCATGGCCTAGGTAGTCTTTGTTGGCACACTTCTTCATGAGGCTAATGGGGGATACCTATCATGCTTTCCAAGATGGGGGAGTTCCTAATGTTCTGGCTTCGCATCTTCTACATGAGCTTGAAATCCTTCATGATCCATCTCTCTCCTTAACACCATACTTTCTGTAACAGTATGTTGCTTCTCTATCTCCCTCTCACGCTCCTCATTATACTTAAGTCACATTTCCTATCTTTTCTTTTTTGCTACTAGGTCTACCATCTTACACCAATCCGGCTCCTTCCCCTTCACGTGGTGCCCTTAGTTAGTCATCAGTTTACTCTCTAGATTCAAGGTTACCATTAGGATTTTGATCGCTAGAGGAATGCCTTGTAGGTAAGTTCCCCTTAGATATCATAAAAACTGGAATTCAGCTACCTCTAGAGATGAATAATTGGAAATTGAGTATTCACAGATATAGTTGTTTAAGACACCATATAACCACGTATCCACCACTCGAGTCCAAATTAGATCAACATCATAAAGGGCTTGGAATATTCCTGTTTCTAGACAAGTGTGTGATACATCCAATTCTAGTTAGATGCATAAGCAATCAGCCACTCATACAATTCTACTAGAAAGATAGCAAAAAAGCTCTCATATAAACTATCATACAGATTATGTTCCACCCATACGCATGCGTCAAACTCAGATCCAGTGTTAAACCACTATGTGTATTCTTCCTCCATATCGTGTATCCATTCTTCAACACTTTCTAAGGTCAACTGGTATGTCTTCATCGCGAACCATCCTGGAAAACAACTGAAAAGAGGTCCCAACAAAAGAACCAATGATGCAGTCTAGAATTCAGTAATTCAAACCAACAAGACCCTAGAAGTGTTGGCACATCACTCAACCTAAGTTGAGCACTCACCTAAAACACGTAAAGGTATGAGGTCCCTCTTTAGGTTTGTTGTTGCAAGAAGTTAGCACGATGAAGACTTAGTGCATTCAATTTCATTACTAACACAACATCCTACATAGCCTACCTGATTTATGCTTAGGGAAGAACAAAATTAGGTATTAACAATGATGAGATCAAGAACACACTAGATTCAGTCACATGCAGAACTAATACTTATATTTGGCCAATATCCTCCATTATATTAAATGTAATAAGTATACAGAAGCTTCAATAAAATGATAGTAATATGCGCGTAACATATTTAACAGCGTATCTCTGTATATATCTCTTCTCTACATATTGATCTATCTATTACAAAGTTCACTACATATATATATAAGGGTGGGGAATTTCCCTTCACCACTTATCGGTTCTTAAAATAGGTCACATGCTCTTATTAGCCACATGCCTTTGCAAAACTAGCCACACATGCAAGTGCACATATAATAGACTATTTCTAGCTAACTGACAGTAGTAGATCTATTTCTAGCTTATGCTAATGCAAAGTCTTCGTATCCGATCCTCTAAGAATAGCCAATATGTGGTGCACACATCTCTACCTCGTTTGTGTGCTCTATACACCATCTCTAAAAATATACCTTCATGAGCGAAAACAACAAAGTCTTGAAGACTAAATTTCTTCTCCGTGCGCGCGTGTTATCCCTATCCATTTGCACCTTTAAATATAACCTGCTTTCTCACGCCGACTTCTTGTGTGCTTTCTGTCAAGTGTTCTCTGCTCAACATTTTCTTTAGTATCTATTTCACTAATCTGAATAGGAAAGAGAAAATTTGGTCAAAGTTCTGGCACACCTAGTAGGACAACCCTTTTAGGTGAGTCTCTTGCACTTCATTTCATTTCATGTTTTCCATAGTTGTTCTATTTTCCACTAACATTGCAGGTAGAGAATTTTTATTTTACTTTTTTTTTCTGGGATTTTGGAATAATTGGATTTTTATCTTGGCTTGCTTTGTTTTGAATATTAAATAAAAATGAAAAGAATTCTCCAATTATTATCCTTTTTGTCATATTTTCCTTTCCTTTTGTGTTTGTTCTCATCAAAATTCCACATTTGGTTTTGAGATTAAAAATAAAGTCTTGCATCCTTGCTTGAAAATCTATTATAAATAGGTTTTTCATTGGTTTCATTTCAAATTCAATCACACATAACCAAACTCACACATCAATCCACACATCAAGACATTCCCTACTAGGTGGAATTGATTGGGATTTAATCACCCAATAGAAAATGCATCATGGTGTTCTGGCCGTGTTGTATATTTTTGACAGATTTGAACCTCACATACCTTTAGGTATATTGACGACTCCCCGTCAAAAACTACCTAAAAACAACCTTAAATTTCTATTTCTTAGGTACCTTGGTTATCCATTTCCCATTTTATTTTGCACATTCTTTAATTAATAAAGATAAAGAAAACATTGGAGGCTTGACTTGCTTATATTAATTAGAAAAATAATTATTTTCTTGTTTTATTTCATGCTCGTTATCACACACTCTTTAGCTAGTAAAATAGAAAAAAATATTGCATTAAACAATCCTATCATGTCATCTCAATCAACGTCCATTATATCCAGTGGCTCATCCATGTCTATGGTTACCTCTTCTATGGGCACCCAACATGTAATCATCAATTTTATTCATCAAGGATCTCTTGTTCAAACCACCACCTATGATGAAACCAATCCTTTCTTGCATCATCAATCCATCCCATCAATGATAATCCTATAGCCCTCCATGATTACCTTCTTTAGAAGTCAACACAACTCCCTATTGACGGGCCACCTCTCTGACAAATATATGGCTTTCATTACAACCCCAAAACAACTCAAGTTCTTTCTTCACAACTTGTGGTGTTTTTCCCTTGAGCCATGAATGAGCTCTCTATCACCAAACATGAGCTTGATCCATCCTCTTCTACCAATCATCCACCTCATCAAACAACCCAGCTAATAACACCCATCCCTCCTAATCTACCTCCAATCAACAAAACTATCACCACTTCCATCCCTATCACTTCTATCATTACTAGTGTCCCCATTTAATCCTTTCCCATAATATTTGAACAACATAATCAATATTTACCTATCACATCACACATTAATGCAAATGTCATCACCTCCCAACCTCCTCTTGTGAGTGCTTCTCATTACATAGTGTCTAATCCACCTCCTCAATAATTTTAAACCATCAACACTCATATCCCCACTCATCATATGCCTCAACAACCAACCCAATATCTACAATCACATTACATCCTAGTGTCTTAGGGGTAATTTATGAAAAACCCATGTGCTCAAAATGCCTAAAAATCTCTGAGAAGTCAATTAATTTCTTTCTTAAGTTATCGGGTTTCTTAGATTTATTTACTTATAATTAAGAAGTTGTTTATATCCTAAAACTTAATTCACAAAAGTCTCCTTCTTTGTGTTGATTAGGAGTGCTTCTACTTATTAAATTTGTTTAAGTTAAGTAGTTCAATAACCCCACATAACTAATGTATACTTCTTAGTTATGTGTTAACATAATGTGCTTTTACTTCTTAGCTTTGTGCTAAACCGATATGCTTCTTCTTCTTACTATTAAGAAAATAAAGTAGTTCATGAAATGGGAAAATCTAAACTATTCATTGTGCTAAATCAACACCTGACTACTTTTCTTCTTTGCACTAAAACCAACCTACTTAACTTCTCAAAAAGTAAAGCAATTAAAGCAGTTCTTTAAAGCCACATCACTAATCATTTAAGTTATATATCTTTAGGAGGAACTTTACTTGTGTTAAAAATAAAGAAGTAAAACTATTTTAGAAAGCTGCATATAATAAGGATTCTAAAGTGGCACGGTACGGATCACAATTAATGACATGGAGTATATAAAATCTGAAGTAATTCCATGTCAGATCTATGCATTTTCACGCTCATAGAGAAGTTATCCATCCCCAAAAACCCCAAGTGATTTCTTATGAGTGATTAGAGAAGGATTTTATCAAATCAACTTTGACCCATTTGTAAAAAATGTTGGAACTGCATTTTCCTCCTTATTTTCTTGTTTATTCCTTTCTTTTTGTTTTCATTTTGTTTAGTTTTTTTTTCTCTTCCATGAATGTTTTGCTTCTCTATTTTAAAAACTGTGGTTTTTGAAATGAATCAAAATTGGGATTATTTGTGTCAATTGGGACTAGGCTTTGTTAGTTTAGATGACCCATTGTTACCTTTGGAACAAAATTCCCCAAAATCCCACTATTTGTAAAACAATAGTTTTTCCCTGGGTAGTTCTACGGATTTTCATAAAGTATTTACTTTCCCTAGTCTTATAATCTTCTTTCTTCATGTTTTTTGTTGATTAGTACTGCTTCTACTTCTAGGTTTAATGAAACAAAAGTATTGTATAAAAACCGCAAAACACGTCACTTCATTATCTAACATTTTTGGTTTTTGAATCACTTCTACTCGAATTTTGGGTTAGTTGTATCTTCTAAGTAATTATACCCTAAAACACCACTTTCCTTTCTTTTTTGCATGGATTGAAATGAATTTTTCCTGATATACCTATCATTGTTTAGAACAATTGTTACTTGCCAATTTGATGGCTTGTGCTAAACTGGATAGTTGTAAATTCCTATGTAATGCAATGATTGGAACTACTTATTCTTCATGACCTAAGTTTCATTAAACCAATAGCTCATTACTTCGTATTCATTGTGTTGTTTCGCATTACTTCTACTTCCTTCCCTACGCTTTGTGCAAAACTGATAGGTCATTACTTCATATGCTTTGCATAAAACCAATAGGCTATTACTCTTCATATATAATTTTATTTTAAATAGATTCTTCTTCCCCTTCATTGCATAGAATTAAATTACTTTTTCTTATTAACTACAATTCTTGAGTAAGGATCCACAAAAAACCCGTAATGAACTGTAAAGTGAATTGTTTCTCTTAATCACTTACGGTGGACCTTGAACTTCACTTCAAGGAGAATCTAAATGAATTTTCATGACAAGATATAATTTGAATAGATGCATACAATTAAAATTGTGTTTTGACTTAAGTTTTATATTTAAAGTAGGGAAAACTGAAAATATTTAGTAGTTGAAGCACATTAGTTACTTCAAGAAGAGAAAATGTCTGATGGTAGGGAAGAGTCACCTTCAACAATTGGAAAGTCATTGGGAGAAGAAGAAGAAGTTTTTTTATTCGAGAATACCCTAATATTGTTATTGAATAAACTTCAAAAACAAGGAAAGGTAAAGGGAAGGTTAATTCTGGTGAAACCAAAGGGAGCAAGATGAATTATGAATATAAAGGATATCTGGTAGAATCATGTATTGTGTCAAAGCTTACTGATATTAGTGATATAGATATGGGGCATTTAATCATCACTGAATTGATTTAGAAATCAAAGGCCAAGATACAAACACCCCTCATTCAAGAATTGACTAGGAGTGGGTTGATACAAAAAATTGCTTTTCTTAGTACTACTAAATTTCCTAATTTTGGTCAAGGACAATAAAAGATTCATATGGTAATATAGTAGAGAGATTGGATGCCCATTTATTTACCTTTTGCTTGAATATATCTACTACTGCTAAAGAAATGGGTGTTAGTATGGAAATGAGTACTGGAAGAATAATAAATGTTATGCCATTAGAATAATGAATTTGAATTATTTAAAGGAGATGAAGAAGGCATCAAGGTTTCTTAGAACTATTGTGAGGTCTGATCTAGTTTATGAAGTAGATGATATAACCCAGCTGTTGTGCATAATCAATGGAGAGAAAATTGGCAAATTCTTTTCTTCATGGATGCATTATTTTATCAGAATGATTGAGACTGGAAAGCCTAGTACTTTGATCAACTGGGATGAGATTATTAGTAATAAAATTGGCATTTAGTTGCGAAATTTCACCCAAAAAATGTACTCAATATGACTTCATATCTTGTGTATGTTACAGCAGCACATGGTGCTTTTTCCTAAATTAGGGAAGTAATGTACTACAACTGAGAATCATATCCATAAATATTATCCATAGCTAGATTTTCTTGGTTATTTCAAGGAGTACAGGTAGGTCAATGATTTATTTTTCTATGAAGTCATTTGCAAAATTGATACTAAGCTAAAAGAAAAAAGGGTAATTTATGATGCATGGAATGTAGTTGTATAATATGGATGTATCTTTATTCAATTTTCTCATTTCACATATTTGAGATTTTTTGGTTTCTATGGAACTCCACTTAAGCTCCCAAGGTATCCCAATGATAAGTGGATGTTTCTTGAATTATTTAGACAATTAGTTGAACTTCGTGATTTACAACAAGGAATTCATAGGGTAGTGGTTCATTTTTCAATTATTATTAGGCATTATCATTGTGCCAATATCCACAAAGCCTAAAATGTGTCTAAATAAATGTTCCTCAAATGCACCCAGAGTCATTATAAATCTAGAATCAATTTTGACTATAGGAATATTACACATAAAATATTTTCATTGGATCATGCACATCTCCCAGTGTTGGATGATTTTCTGATAGACTACAGAGATGAGTATGAAATCAGAAGAAGGTATTATATCCACATGAGATTGCAAAAATTCATAAATTTTTTCCTAGCTAATATTCCCAAGAATATACCAGATGATGAGAAGGTAATTTCATATGCATATCATGAATAAGGAGGGGATAATGCTCCCTTGTCATCCATGAGGAATAAATCAAAGACAATTATGGAAATAACCTCTAGAGTATTTTTCTATACTTCCAACTAGATGCTTAGTAAAGGTTATTGTCTAGAGGAGTCTGTGTTGAATTATTTAAACTAGAAGAACACTAAGAGCAAGGAAGGACTAGGGGAGATAAGTGGAGGGCCTAAAAAGTTGAAACCAGTTAAGAATCCCATCACATAATGGGCACCTCCATAGAAAACATCTTTTAAGGAAGCATCAATGTCAGAATCTACTTCAAGTGATGTTTCTCATTTATTGGTGTCTTCATCTACTAGTACCCATGCCATTCATATTTCATCTACATAGGGAGAGGTTGTGGTGCTTCTTTTGAATCCTACTACATTCTTATTTCTTGTAGTTGTGTGAGAATTTTCACCTTCTTTTCCCCATACTTTCTCTCCACTAACCAATCCTCCTCCTCCATCTTCAGAAGAACAATCAATTTCTCAACCAAAGGAGATACATGATTTTGTCATAGAATAATCTTCATTGTAGGAGGTGTCTTAATCTTTAGATAAAGGTAAAGTCTTAACAGAAATTGTTGGGATTTAAGAGGGAGAAATTGGGAAGGAAAGTGGAGGATATATTCATTTAGAGAAATTCAAGAACCCTCAGTTCCAGATTCTCTGTTGCATGAGGAAGTTGACAGAGGAAAAAAATTAAAATGTAATATTGACACTGGAACTGAAGAAGAGAAGGAGATTGAAAATCCATTGGTAATCAAGAATATGGTTGAATTGTAAAAAGTATTTCTACAAGTTTCTACTTCAAAAGTGCCCAAGGAACAATAAGAAATAATTGTACTTCCATCTATGGAAGTGATTGATAAAGAAATGGTGGTTCATTCTGGTTCCCAAGCCTCTTCAAGACGTAACTTTGCTACATGGTTGGCCTCACAGACACTTCCTAATGCTAAGGAATTAATCAACTTAGAAGAGATGAATCTAGAATTGTTGAAGAGTATTGAGAAGAATGGGAGAAGGTCCAAGGTAGCCAAAGTAACCTCAAGAATGATAATTGAGCCTTCTGTAAAATAATTCATTGAAGTTTCTACCCGAGTAGCAGGTAAAATTAAAGATGAAGTAACTAAAGAATATCTAGTGGTGATAAGAGTTCCTCTAGGAAAGGTAACAACTAAAAGCCTTAAGTAAGATATGCAGACACTCATTAATAGCCTCTTTCTTTAGCTGAATCAAGAGAAATAAAAGAATACCAAGTTGAAATAGAAAACATCTAAGCTATGTGACATAATCATGAAGGTTGCAAGGTATTCATTTCATTTGTTATTGATAGGAGAGAAGTTGAATCCCCAAGTAATTACTATAATGGAAGAAACTGGTGAAAAATATAAGGATGTGGATGAATGGATAATTGATATTACTAAAATAGGTATGGAGGACTATAAAGAAATACTTGTGAAAATGAAATAGTGCCAAGATAAATGGGATAAACTAAAAATCTTAAGACAAGAAGATGATAATGAATGCAAGATGGCATAGCTTTAACTCTAGACTCTATGAGTAAGTAACTCATTACTAGATAATGTGTTAATCAAAGAATAAATTTTACCTGAAGGGTCTATAAATAAGGGGAAACAAAAGATGTTTATTCTTTCATTCTGACAAGAAATTATTAATCAAATCATGGAAATAATGAAACATGTAGAGGAAGAGGTGGATAAATCCTTAGATGAACTTGATGATTATGATATAACAAAGTATAATATTGATAAACCTCCAAATGACATTGAGGAATCCCTTCAATTATTTCAGCAAGAAATGAAAAATCATACCATTCCCTTCAGTCAAGAATCCATGGAAATATTATCAAAGCTTCAAGGGGATGTTAATTACCTTGATTCTAGAATTGGGAGAGTAAGAGTATGTTGAAAACCCCTTGAGAAGTAATTATTCACGTTTGAAAAAGAAATGGAGGCTATTGCAAAGGTAGATTACAATATGATCAAATACATGATAGATCAATATGCCATGTATAGGGAGAATAAAAAAGAAGCAGATGAAGAAAAGGGCGAGGAAAAGGATAAGTGAAAAATTGAGGTTGTGCATTTGGAATAATTCTTCTTCTTCTTATTTTAGTTCTTCCTCTTCTTCTTCTTATTCTTATTCTATCTACTCCTCAAGTATATTCATTATAAGACTTAAGTAATTTGTTTGTTAATCACAATTACTTTAAGTTAATAGAAAAATTCAAAATACATGATGATAGTGGACAGACAGGTATTATCATTTAAATAATGGAACATTCTAAAATCCTATGTGGCATGAAACAAGGATTTTGAGGAAGAAAGTGCTCAACTCCTCGTAGATTTGTAGTTAGATATTTATGAGATTTTAACAGACATTATCCCTTTTGTATTTTCCTTACGATGACTATAAATAGAGGAGGAGACCTGCGGGTCAAGGGATCTAAGAATTTTTTGGAAAACTATTGTTTTACGTTGTACATGGTTATTTCAAACATTGCATTGAAATAATTAGATGTCCATATTGTAAATGGTTGAAAGTTGAATAAGAAATATGGATTTTGGTTGAACTTTGTGTCTTGTTGGAGCCTAAAATATTGGCTAAGTACCAAGCGGTGGGCACACACATGATCAATAGATAGAAGGGTGCTTAGGGAAAAGTGCATAGGAAAAAGGGGTTTAAGAAAGGTTTAAGTAAAACCATGGTGTGCGTGGGAGGAAGAATAAGGGTTTAAAGGACTTATTTGTACCCAGCATCATGGAATCACTTGAGGAAAAATGTGAGGACACGACTAGGCATGATGAGTGGATAAGGTGCTAGCCTGAAACCTTGGAGGTTAAGAAAAGGATATTCCCTAAAGAGAATATTACAAAAGACATCATTACAATTAGTGGAAGGTTTGTGAAGAGGATAAGAATTCACCAATGGAGGACCACCTCAACACTTAGCATGTGATCTTCTCATAAGAGAAGTCGTGGAGTTGGTTGATAATCCTATTTAAAGAGGTGCTTGGGTCAGGGGAAGAGATGGGAAAACTACATGGAGGAATGAAGGGAATGTATAGAGAATACAGAGAAAGCAGAGGGTAAAAAAGTGCTACATAAATTCTAAGGGTTTAAATTTCACAGTGCTAGGGTTTAAGTACCTAGTGCTAGAGGGATGTAAGGGATACCATAGAGTATATGTACAGGTACTGGGATCTATAACAAGGGATAGAATGGGAAAAGGTATAGCTAGGATCTTAGATCAAAGAGGCTTGCAGGATTTAAGTCTCTATAATTTAATATATATGGTTTGAGATGACCCTTTTGAGTGTAGTATGGCTACTAGAGACTGTTAAATCAATATACATGGATCTATTTTGTACATCTTATTTATGGGTGTAAACCCTCATGTTATATGAATCATCATCGATCAAATCTAGTTTATCGTACCTCTTACAATTTTATTTAATTTTTGTGATTCATTAATGTGTAGATCTGTTAGTTATATGTTCTACCTTTCAAAGTAGATGAATTTAACTCTATTTTTGCAAATAATCCTCCATTAATGGTATAACTCTCTTGCAAATCTCACATAAAGGAGGGGCTCGACACCCATATGCACCTTGAGTGAGTGCCCAGCATATGCTAGATGATAGGCCAGTGCACTTAGGGTTAGAAAGAAATACTAAGGGTAAAATAGTGACTACATGTGTTCTAAAGTATTATTATGTGACGATGAAGGATAATGGTAAACTTTGTGTTATCTTTAAATTTCATATGAGTACAGTTATTTTCATTTGCTAAAATTCATAGAAATATTTAAGTATTTGTTTATTCTATGTGAATGCAATTATCTCTGATATCTATTATTTTCCAATCATGTTTCTTTTGTACATTCATCTCTATTTTACCACGTTTTATTTCTTCCTCTTTTAGTACTTGCTTTACCATATAGTTTCTTACTTGCTACAAAGTTATTTGGATATGGTTCATGAGCTATTGAACTAAATTAATACACCAATTATAGAATATAAGGATTTAGAATAAATAAATAAATCACACGGGATGTTCACCGTAAAATGAAGCAGATTCATCCCATGACTACCTAGGTTTTTTGTTTTAGTGGAACATAAAATGTAGCCAACACATCCCCATTTCTCAAAATCAACTATTGCAACAACCCATCCAATCTCAACTAATGACCTATCTTCACCCCCATCAAGAAATTCCTCAAACACCTACTCAACCATAAGTCCAATGACAACCTTATTCATCTACTTCTCATGTCATGCAACCAGAATCAGTCACCTATCATGACCCCATGCATGCCTTGATGAATAGGTTGATTAGCCTTGAGGCCGCTACCTTGGGACCCAAGGTCACTTTATCTTATGAAAAAAATTGCAATGAACCCATCCATCCATCGGTCCTAATCAAAATTTATCCTCCTCATTGGGAGCTTCCCAAATTCACCAATTTTACTAGTAAGGAAGATCCCCTGCAACACCTTCATGCATTTATGCATGTGTGTTATCTCATTACCCATGATCAAGACCTCATGCTTCACACTTTCCCTATGTCTTTGGCTAATCCCACATTGGATTGGTGTAATTGCATCCCCCAACACTCATTTTGTATCTTTTACCCAACTTTCACAACTCTTCTTAGAACATTTTTCAATCAACATTACATGTAAGATGACCATTACAAACCTATATGCCATTCGACAAGTGGACAATGAGTCTATTGTAGACTTTGTGGTGGAATCTTCTAGTGTTATCCAAGAATTCCATGATGGAATTTTTGGTTGACACTTTAGTGTATTAGTTATCGCTAAGCACATTATTCATCTTGGTTATTATTTTCCTTCTCTCAATCACAACTACTATGAGTATGTTAAGAAATGTGTTAAATGTTAGCAGCACTCCAATCTTATTCACATTCCTAGTCAAGCCTTACATCCGGCTCAGGATATTTATCCATTCTCGCAGAGGGGCCTTGATCTCATTGGTACCATTGATCCTCATTCTTCACAACAACATCACTCTACCATCATGACAACTGAGTATTTAACAAAGTGGGTGGAATTAATTCCACTCACCTCAACCAAATTTGGTCCAATTATTAACTTCATCTATTAGCATATCATTCTCCTCTTTGGCATTCCTCATAAAATCATCACGGAAAATGGAAATTCCTTTAAAAACAAATATCTTAATAATCTTTGTAACTTATTCAATATAAAACTTATCTTCTCTTATCCATATTATCCTCAAGCTAACGGCCAAGCCGAAGTGACTAATAAAACTCTCTATAACATTCTTGCCAAGACTATTGATCAATCAGGTCGTAATTGGCATTTGCATCTCCCTTTTTCCCTTTGGGATTATCAGGCTAGAATTCATACTTCCACAGTTTCTACCCCCTTTTCTCTTGTTAGCGAATTTTAATCGATTCTTACCCTTGAAGTTCAAATTCCATCCTAGAGCATAACTCTTTGCGACTTCATTTCTCATGAAGATTATCTCTAGGAGTGTCTAACATAACTTGATTTGTTAGACAAATGTTTGCTTCTTACTCTTGAAAATCATCATGTTTATTAATATTGCATCAACTATGCTTAAAAAATCACCTCAAAGAGTGTGACTTTAATGTTGGTTACCTCATCCTTAAATAAAATCAAAATAATACTACTCTAGAAAGGAGCCAACGTGGAAATTTTGCACCTAAATAGATTCGACCATACATTATTACACATAAATATGGGTTGGAAGCCTATCATCTGGCCTCCCATGATGATAAACCATAATTCAAACCACTTAATGCATTGAACTTTCCACCATTCTAGTGTTAGCATACCTACCAGTGAGCACTTAGTCATATCTTTATATAAGTCCTCCACCTCTTCCATATATCATTGCAAATATTTGGAATTATGTGGTCTACCATCACTTTCCTAAACATGACCTTAAATATGGGCACCATGACCTTACCCATAACATTTTTTCTTATAGATAGGTTTTCCCTTCTTAGTGAGAACTCTGTGATCATTACCTTCATCACCTTCTTATTTACCACTCAGAACCACGCTAAGGGTCCAAAGGTGTAATTTGTACATCTATTATCCCCTCTTAAGTGGTCTACCTAGCTATTCCTAGATCTTCCCCATGTAAAAGTAAACATTCATGGATTCTCCTATAAAAATTCAAGTTATTGAAAATAGACTACTCCCTCGAAAGACAGTTATTTATGTCAATAAAAAATAAATCAAATCAAATAAATAAATAGATCCCTCGAAGTATGGATATCATGTGTACCATTCTTGCCATCAAAATCATAAATCATGTAAAGTATACCATACCCTCGATGGATGGCTTCTCTCTTATATCATGGCATCAAAGGCTTCCTGCATTGATTAGCCTTCTATCTTATTGGCAACCTAAAACTTCTTCCTGTATTGATCATCTTTCAAATAGAAAACTTTCTACATTGATTAGTTTGATCTCTTTCCCCTACCAGAGCTAGGGCATAGACTTAGGGAAATCCATTTTTATAAAACCCTCTTCCCACGTAGAAGTTGAATTATAGAACCCTTTTTCATGTTGACATTAGGTTTATGAGCTTCTTTCATCCATATTTCTCTCAAGGCATTTTTATATAACTAACTATCATTTGTTATGTGTCAACACATGTTTGGTTATATGTGCCTTATGTTACTTAGATCCCCTTTTCATTTACCTCCAATGTAGTTGGAGGCATTGTTTCCTGGTGCACTCCTTGATAGGACATAGCATTTTTTTTACCCATAGGTAGCCAATCATCAAGTTGCATTATATTCGGATATTTCCACATCTATCCTTTATTCCTTTAGAATAACATCTACACTATATAAATCATTTATGTATTATCCATCAACAATCACACATCCAATTTACTTATTCTATCTATCATCATCTATCACATCTATTTTAAAACTAAACATCACATATTATATATTAAGACATCCAACCATTGCATATAGATTCACTGTCATCATCAAATATAAAGTAGAAAACATATAATCATCATCATCATCATCACATATCCACATCACATCATCATAAATAATATAATCAACATCACACAATCGAAACATGCTAAAATACAAAAAAATCCTATATCATATATATCACCAAACTAACTATATTAGCACATAATTGACCTCTAAGGGTCCTCTCTCAAAGAAGAGATGTCATCAAAACTAGTAAAGTGAACATCAGAAATCCTAAAATATTTCCCATGTGAGGCAAGTCCCTCTATCTATCTCTCGGCATCATTCCCTCTTCCCTTGACTTCTCCTCAATGTGGGTGACCCACACTCGTTGTGCTACCAGATGTTCCTTCTCCGGTCACCGCTCGCAGTTGCACGTACTACAAATACCTCAATGTCTTTGGTAGCTTCTTGATCATAATCCCCTCATAATACTTATCCTATATGGCTAAGGATCCATGGATATCGTGTCAGGAGGCTCCATATCCCCTCCTCCTTATGATGCTTCTCATAAACCACTTATAGAATTTTCAGATTTAATCATAGAAATATATCTAGAGAGGGATCTATCAGCCTCCCTCTGCCTCCTATACCGATCTCTCTCCTAGATGTCTTGGTCCCTCTCTTGTTAAAGGGTCTAGGACTCCTATCATGCAATATCTCTCTCCCAATGAGAGATAACCCTCTCGTTACTCACCCAAGATAACTCTATATGTGGCTATGCCATCTCCATCTCCACCTCCAAGAGAAACCTCTACCTCAATATACATCTCCTCCTCCTCCTCATGCCCTCTCTCTTTGGCTACCCTAGCAGTTTAAGTAGTGGTCATCTCCCTAGCAGTCAGCTAACCCTACTCCAACCCATACATCATCATCCTCATCTCATAGTGTTGGTGCCTCCTCCATTAGGTCTGCCATGTCAATACTAGGAATATCCCTATCTATATCCTCATGCCTATAGGATATGGGCTCCTCGGGTACCGTCTCAATCACCACAAAATTTTGTCAGACCCTATCAAACTAAATGTCCTCAATCACCTCTAGCATACGGCCTTATACCTACCTTTTCCTCCTCATACCAATAAAATTTTCATATACCCCAAGCCATGCAGGGAAATACCTATAAGGATACCATCTAATATGCTCTCCCTCAAGCTCTACAAACCTATCACTATAACAGTTTGCATCCCTCACTCCTCTATCTCTATGATCCTAGTCATCTCACCATCTCAATAATCCCACCACTATAAGCTCTATATGGTCCCCTATGACCCATGGTAGCCCTGGTGGCCTGATGACTACAATGTTCTCATAAACCCAACAGTGTAGGAGGAAGCCTACATTCATCATTGTCCTCGTCTCATCTTTTTACATCGATAACTAATAATACAGCTGCATTAGAAGAGTGGTACCAAATGAGAACATTGTCTAATGATCAACTATATCAGCCATGACCCCTACTAATGCCCATGGAAACCGGGCTCTAATTGAGTCTGAAAATGCATAAAATGAAATGGCTATCATCAACAAACAAATCAATCTACTCCATACATCCCAACACACATAACTCATCTCATAAAAGAACCCCCTGATGTAAATGTAATGTAGGGTGTATCAGCTCCAAACAGTCATGTCAACACTGCTAATTTTTTATCCAATGTAATCCATACTATCTACTCCCCATCTATCGACAATGTAAGGATGTGATACACATCCTCTAGGGTGATCATCATCTCACCCGTTCTAAACCAAAAGGTACATGTATGCATATCCCACCTCTCAAATAATGCAATCATCAATCTCACATCTCGTAGAATCCTATGATAGTGTTTAAATCCTCCTAACCCCACTATCACTAAGTGATCCCACTCAACATTGGCTATGTACCCTTTGATCTGGTCATATAGTTCTAGGACTCGGTCTCTCAAATACAAGGTCTCTATAGCCTACAATCATACAAACAACAAGCAAACATCAATTTTTCATCATCATTTTACTCCATAATATTTATATCTGTTAGAATCATCCATTTTGACCCAAATCAACACTGACCCAGGTTGGGTCAACATGCCTAGGGTTTGATCAATTCCTTTTAGGGCTAAGTAGACAGTGACCCTAGCCGTTTGCCACTGAATTCTCTCAGTACCAATCCAAATTTCTAAAAAATTCAAAAATAAAATAAAACCTTAAAAAATTAAAAAAAAGCTAGGTTTTTTGTTACTCACCATCATGTTAACCCTCTGGTGTTTTCTAGATAGTCCTCTAGTATCCATCTCTCTCCAAATCACAATCTCCTTTTATAGCCTCAAGCTTTGAATTATCACTTGCATGCGTGAAAATTAGTTTTCTTGGCTGCCTTTCAGGCTTATAAATTTTTTGACTTAAGTCACTGCCAACCACCTTGGGTCATCGTCAATCTACCTTAGGCACCATCAACTCACTTTGGGAGCCATCAACTTGGCCTCCCCTTGTCCATTTTGTGTTATTTTATTAGGGAATTATCCATGTTTTCAAATTCCACCTTTTTGTCTATATTTATTTCCCCTTGGGGCATTTTTTATCCTCATTTTTTCATATTTTTCCTTTCTGGACATTTTTGTGTCCTTTACCAAGGCACCATTATTTCCATTCTTGTCCTTCATGGATGTATACCTTTTATCCATTTCTCATGTTTTAAGGATTTTTCATTAAGTTGCACATAATTGTGATGTGTTCCTATGACTTGTTGGTCCCCATAGATTACATCCATATTGATTGGTTTCCCATTGGATTTCCTCCACTTCATTGTGATTTTCACTGAATCAAAAGCTTGTAGGACATTCCCATCCTCTCCCTAAAGAATGTGACCTTGTTTTCCTTCTGATGTGACTCCTAAGATCACCACCTTATTTTTAATATTTTTTTAAAATCCTTCTCTCTTATGGCATATTGTCTTGACTTATCATTTTCCCCCTTATTTCTTTTCCCACCCAGCTTTCTTCATCTATCTCTTTCAAACTTGTGATTGATTCACCATTGTATCTGTAGACACCAAATTTTTGTCTTACGACACCCTATGCCCCGCATCTCATTTTGCAACCTAACCTCATCACCTAAACCTTACACAATTATTTATTAATTACCTTATAATTAATAAATCCACATCGCCATACCTGCCACCCTCATTTCGCCACCTCATCATGACCTAGTCTTAACCCTAAACTAACCTAATTAAGACCTATAACTTGGTCCAAATCCACACCCATGACTAATTACTCCTCACCCGCACCTAAAACCAACCTCATAATGACTTGACCAAGCCCGCCACTAATCCCTCAGGAGAAAAGGAGGGAAAGCTGGCTATTTTACCAAAAATAGCCCGCTTTGACCTGACCGATACCGGTTCCTACTCGACCGCCGTCGGTTGCGTAACCGCCATCGGTTCCCTGTAAATGACCACTTCCAACCAAAAACAAAGGATCAGATTTTCATTTGATCGAGAAGAGGAGAAATCATTGGAAGGATCTGGATTTGCTTGGCCGAGCAGAGACAAGTGAAGAAACAAGAAGAGTTTGCAGAGAAGGACATCAAGCCCAAGACTGCAACTGAATAACTAGAGCCCAGTGACACTCATCCGAGCATCAGAAGAGGAGATAGCTCATCTTGGATTGTCAGATCATCCTACTTGAGCCCTGTCTTCGTCATCACAGTCCTGGAACCTGCATCTTCATCAGGAACGAGTAAGTAGTGTCTTGTATGTTTTAAGCACCATTTCTTGAGCCTGTGGATTGATAGTAATTATAAGCTCATTCCTAGATCTACCACCTACCAGCACCCTGCACTTAACCTTCATCCATACATCCTTGTATTGCCCAGAAGACCATTTTATCACACTCTGAGTCTTCCCTGTCCTCTCATTATTCCCCTCAGCCATCCATCAGTCTTAATAACCCCACAATCACCCTGCAACCAACCTCTATCCAGAAGCACCTAGATTACTGACCCTACTGGTGTCATTTATCCCCTACCGGCAGCGGTTCTCTAACCGCGGTTGGTTATCTAGTGACCAGCATCGGTCACTGTGACTTATACCCCAAAACCTTCCTCTCACCTATTTGTCACCTAACAACCTCAGATCCAGTCTGGTTTATCCCTGTAACTCAACCTGAATGTATCAATGACCAGTAACCGAACAAACAACGTGACGTTTTATTATTGATAGCTTAGCCTCTATTGTTTTGTAACGAGGTACCTAAATCGTGATTTTGCAATAGCTTTCTTTGTTATCATTTGTGTTAATTCGTATTAAAAGGGGAACTGACCACCTTCGAAAGGAAGTTTTATATTTCCTGGGCCCAAGGCAGCTCCCTCATTTATTGTCTAATTAAAATCTGGTGGTCTTGTATTCTTACTTGCAGGTAGTCCTTCCAAGACAAAAAGGAGTTCTTCGCAGTCGATCTGATCTTTCTCTACGGTATGCGCACACCATCTCAACATTCAACAGGTATTCCTCCTAGCCCTAACCCTTATCTGTTTCTCAAAGGAATGATAGGATAGAAGCAAGTCTATTCCACAGAGCCGAAACATTCCGTGCGAAACATTTTGGCACGCCCGGTGGGACCCATTTCGGGTTTCTGTTTCTCTTGCTTGCTTTCATATAGGGAGCATACTTGCTATTTTCTTGTTTGTTGTTTTTGTTATATTCAGTAAAAGAATTTGTCTTGCTTTCCCAGTTTTGGCATTAGTGAAAGTCATCTTCTTTGCTTCATCGAATATCATTTTCGATTTGGGTTTAAAACACGTGCATTACATTCTTGCTTGTTGTTTTCAATTCTAGTGAACATAGACTAAGTAACAGGTCGTACACGTGGGGGTGATTTCCATGGTATTGACAGGAAATTAATCTTACTTTCACTGCACAACACATACCGAATCACTTCATAATTAACACAACAGCTCAAAACATCCCCCCTTTTCCGCGGTATTCCTCCGCCCGATTGAGGTAACCTTATAAGCCAAAACAAACTTGACATTTCCCCTAAGTCTTTTGTTTAGGATTGACATCATTCTGTGTCTAAAGGCATAAGCCCAAATTGATTAAAATTAACCCTAGGGTTAGTCTGTTAATTTGTTTGTGCATTCTTGCTTGTTTTCCGTTCTGTTTCTCTGTCATACACTATTTTCTGTGATCACTACAGAACAATTTGGTAGGCATATTAATTACTATTAACACCAAATCAACAACTTCTTACTGCTTCTTACACCAGTTCTATTATACCGACATCGGTTAGCTTACCGACGCCGGCTACAGCCTGACCGACATCGGTTATCTGGCCGATATCGGTTACTGTCTTTTACAGTTCCTGACAAACCAGCAACCTACCAATTTCAAACATCTTCTTGTCTATTTCTGTTCCTGATAGAAAGAAACCCTACTGTGTACTCCTGTCCATGGTTGTTATCACTCGAAAGCAAGCCGCCGCCATGGTTTCACATGCTTGCTCTGTGCCTTTGCCTGAATCACCCCCTTCACATTCTGTGGGGAATCCTACGGACACCAACGAGGTTCCTAAAATTCCTGTAGGAGATAAAGAATTTGCCAAATTTCTGGATGCTAATCCTAGCGCTGTACAATACTATTTGTCTCATGCCCCTGACCGTACACCCGACGGTCAACTCCTTGTTGGCATGCCTATCAGTATAGCTACTCATTTAGCTCCTTCTCCGCCTGATAACTCCGCTTTGCCTTCTGCATCCTTAGTCCCGTCTCCTAGCTCAGCAGCTTCAGGGGTTCATACGGCACATATTGGCTTTCCTTTGGTTAATCTTGGGCCCAACATGTCATTACCGCTGACTGCTCCTACCTCGTCTCTCTTGCAGACTGTTCCGTTCATGACTTGCTCTCTGCCACCTATCCACACGAGCTTTCCTTCTCAAGCTCCGCCCACCTTTTCATTTCCACACACATATCCGGTAACCTCAACGTCTTATATAGGACATCCCTATTCGGTCACCTCAACACATTCGCCCTCCATACCTTATCAACATTTAACCCCACCATTGTCTAGCGGTGGCCCTTGGCCCAATTTGCCTCCGTTTACCACAACCACACCATCATCTCATCCAACTACTGATTTAATTAAACAAATGATGGACAAAATGCAAAATCTGGAGGCTTCTGTTTCAGGAAGTCGTAGCGCCTTGACATACGAGCAAGTTTGTCGGGAGCCTATCCACCCTTCAGTCCCCCTTCATTCATATCCTCCTCAATGGGAATTACCAAAATTTACCCGTTTTAATAGTAAGGAGGACCCTCAACAACACTTGCGATCATTTAGACATGCCTGCTATCTGATTGCTCACGACGACGCTTTACTACTCCGCACCTTTCCCATGTCCTTATCAGGACCCACCTTGGAGTGGTACAGTGCTTTAACCCAGCACTCAATCTTCTCTTTTAACCAGCTAGCCCAATCTTTCTTGGATCATTTCTCCATTAACATTGCCAAGAAAGTATCTATCACCGACCTCTATGCCATCCGACAATTTGAAGACGAATCTATCGCAGATTTCATTGGACGATGGCGGGGCCTTATCAACCAACTTACGTATGCCTTGCCTCAGGCCTGAACTTATTGAACTCTTTACGCGGGCCTGCGCTAAGCACATCTCTCCTACCCTCCAAATTCAAACTTTCCGTACATTTGACGAGGCCTTTACTATGGCTCGAAAACTAGAGATTCGAGCCTTAGAGGAAGAGAAATTGCGGTTGCGCAACAAAAACCCCAATTTCCGAACCCAAGATTCCACCAACAAACCTAACACCACCAATCCTCACCCATCGACTGCTTCGAAATCAAAAGGAGCCGTGCACGCGGTGATGGTCAAATCCCAACCACCGTCTAATACCCCGCCAAAAACCACCTATAAGTATAAAGCAGAGCCCATCAACTACACTCCCTTGGGAGAAACATATGGTGTGATATTGGAAAAATTGCTTAAAGCAGGAGCCATTACCTTACCTCCTGTTAAACCTCACTCCGGGTTTGATTCCACTCGCGCCATACCTTCTTGGTACAAAGAAAATGACTTCTGTAACTTCCACCGCGTGAAGGGACACAGTCATGAAAACTGCAAGATGTTGAAAAACATAGTGCAGGAAATGGTTGATGCGGGGGATATAGCCCTCGATAATCCTAACGCCCCTGCTAACCGAAATTTGAAAATATTCAACAAACCATTCCCAAATCATTCTTCTAACAGTAACATAAACCAAGATATCTTAGCCGAGGAGAGTGTTCATGAGATCCATGCAGTCTTCGACTCCCAGCCAAAAACCTCTATCGAACAAATTCTGAATCAAGCCTCTTCACTAACGCAGGAACCCGAACCCCCTTCCTCACCATCAAGACAAACTGAAATCCTTTCCGTTCCTTTACCCATCAAGGAATTAACCACCCAGAGTTCCCTTCTCACAAATGAGCCTTCTTACACCACATCCTTGCAAGACTGTGAGCGGATGTTATCTAATTTATCTATTTCCCAAACGTCTCCTCCTACCATTCTTGCTGTACAAGAGGAAGGCTCGCCACTTCTTTTGTCATCCTTAGATGAGAAACCTCTTGAACCGACATCACCACATTCTTTAAACATGACGGATTCTCTCAAACACGCCCTCCTACCTATTAGTTCTTCATCACCTAAATCTTTTCAGTGACCGGTTGACCTCTTAACGCCCATTGATACAGTGCCTCATCTACCCCCTGTATCACACCCACAGTGGACCGGAATCACAACCCACCTTTCTTCCATACAAAAGTTCCTATTCACACGTGAGGACTGTCATTCCCCAGAAGATAGACGAGTCCTATGGGAACGTTTGAGTACGCCATATTCTACTCAAATGCAGATGACCGATCCAGATGCCTCTACCATATACCCGAAGTGTTTACAGAAGCTTAAAATGCCTATGTCCTCATCTTCACCCCCCTCATCTCTACCAAATACCTCATCCACTTCTATTAACCTAACCAAATCTTCCCCTACGCTTGGGACCTCACCAATACCCAGTCTAACACACCCACCTAAGCGGCTTGATTTATCTAAAAATAAAGCCATCCATCCCATTAGGAGACAGACTCAATCTCCTCAATCTATGCCGCTATCACAACTAAAACCCTCGTCGTCACACCTACCTTCCATATTGGGACCCCATCCCTCTACCTTGCATCAATATATCATACCTCCTGCGTTTTCTTTAAAGCGACCTACGCCTTCTGCACCCATACAGAAATCCAAGGGTATAGCAACACCGTCACCCCACGTATCCTGTCCACCTATCAACCCTAAACAAATTCCATCATCAAAAGATTTGTTTTCTGTCACTCCTATTTCTCCGTGGTTGTTTTCTGATACCACATCATCTGTGGCCTCATCATCTAACCAGCTAAACATAGCTTCTGCGCCAAAGAAGCCACATTTAGTTAAAACCCATTATCAAAACCCCTTGGCTAAACCACCACCCATACAAACCAACCATACCCCGTCATTACCAGAATCGACCCAGTCAATAGCCTCCTCTTCCTCTGACTTTGACCCACTCAAAGGGTCTTACGCCAAAATCCTTGCTATGTTGGTAGAGAATGCGACCATTTCCCTACCCCCACTTAGACCTTATGATCCATCTAAACCTCGACCTATAGGTTACGATGAGTCTAAAATCTGCGCTTACCACCGCACACCAGGACATGACGTAGAGGGATGCAAAGCGTTGAAAGCCATACTTCGTCAGTCACCTCTCTCAGATAGAAAAGTCAAGAAAGACAACTTACGAAGAGAGAGACCTTTAGCTTCAATTCCCTCTCCTATACCACCTGTCCCCGCCTCACCAAGATCTATCATTATTACAGCCCCACCTCTCGAAGACCATGACCTATCCCTACCGTCTTCCTCCTCTCGTATTCACGAGATCAATATGATTAGTGTTGCTACTCGAGGGTAGAAAAACAATGGGAAAATGAAAGAAAACACACCTGCGGCATCTCTTTCTCCGTCCACCATCCCGATCGCACCACCACCTAAAGTGGTTATTCGTGGACCCGCCTACCCCGTCTCTAATGGAATTTCCCACCGAACCATGATCAAACAGCTTCACCAATCACCTGTAAAAATGACACTGTATGATCTCATTCAGACTTCTGAATCTCATCGACAAGCTCTCGTTGAAATCCTTCAAGGGATAGAGGTCTTACCTAATGAAACCTTTCCTGTTACCTCTATTCTAACACCCAATCACGTTGCTTCACTCACCAAACAATCTATCTCCCCAACCACTTCTGTCTCTGTACAGCAAGCCGCTGCTGTCAGTTTCTCCGAAGATGAAATTATCGACTTTGGTGCTGAAGATCCTGACCCTGCTCTTTTCATCTCAGCTTATGTCTGGGACATTCAGGTACATCGTGTTATGATTGATGGGGGTGCTAGCCTAAACATCATCTCTTCAAAAGCCTTCCAACAAATGAATATCCCTTCTAGCTGCATGTGTGCCAACCCCATCATGTTGCGGTCATTCAATGATGCTATTACTTCTACCTTAGGCACCGTGATCCTTAATATTCATGTAGGACCACGTACTTTACCTGAACTCTTCTATGTCCTTGAGGGAGAGTTCCAATACAATATGTTGTTAGGCCGCCCTTGGATCCGGGCTATGGGATGCGTTCCTTCCACCTTACATAGATGCATAAAATTTGAGTACGAGGGAAAGTCCTACACCGTAAAAGCTGATCCTCCCCCCTTCAAAACCTGTAATATGTTGTATCGCCCTAATGATGTGCTTGTACCAGTCAAGACACCCATTCATCCAACCCAACCATCCACTTCAACCGCACCTACACCTTCAACCAATGAAACCAATGAAACCCGTCACAAATACCACTTCCTTTCCTGCAGATAACATCCCAACCTCGGACCCCTTAGTAGATGTTTTTCAACGCCTTACTCTGGGGGAATACCACCTATATAACATTAGCTCTTTCCATACCCCGCAGGAGTACGGACAGTTACATGCGCATCCTACCTACGACCGTCGCGTGGGGGAGGTAATCTCTTACGGACCACCCCATTGCCGCACCAACCTAACATATGGGGGTGTTGACGCATCCTCCGTTACCCCTGAACCTCCTCTTGGTGTGGTTCCCTTCCAATCTGATTTTCAATACTTGACAAATCATCGTTTCGCCCTCACCTTCTTGACTCGCTGTGCTTGGAAAGGCTTTGGTTTTGGTCTTTATGAACAAGGCCGACATACACTCATTCCCGTGACTACACGCAAACACAATGATCGTAGTGGTCTCGGTTTTCCTGAAACACTTACACCAGAGAAACCTCGTGTCAGTTGTATCCTGGAAGATGATGACATCACCCCTACCAAACCATCATCACCCATTTTTCCATCATCACCCACAGAGTCGATAGACCCTGAATCTATCCCTCCTAACTTTTTTTTTTCATAAATGCTATCTTCCTAGGTCCTCTCACTTATCAACGAGATAATGAGGACCCATCTTCTCTTCCCCTTCTGTATCCAGACATGATCGAAGAGGATTCACCTTTGATTAATGTTGTTGAGTGCCAGGATGATGACTCCATCCTCACTTACCTTGGTGCGGATGACTCCTATATTCAACGTGCCTTACCATCTGAAACTCAAACCATGTTGAATGAGTCGACTATAGAAATCAACATCCACATAGAGGAGGATCCTCACGTTGTGAAGATCAGACAATCCCTTAACACATCAGAACAAGCCGCCTTTACTACCTTTCTCCGTACCCGCAACCAAGCTTTCGCTTGGTCCTACGCTGACATGCCAGGAATTGATCCTGACATTGCTGTCCATAACATCACCCTAAAACCCGATTCCAAACCAGTCAAACAGAAACTGAGAAAAATGCATCCACGCATTGCCCTCTTGGTCAAAGAAGAGCTTCAATGACTCCTTTCTGTTTCCTTCATCTTGCCTATTGACTATCCTCAATGGATTTCTAACATCGTACCTGTCACTAAAGCGACGGGGGGACTCCGGATATGCATGGATTTCCGAGACCTTAACCTCGCTTGCCCCAAGGATGACTTCCCCCTCCCAAGTATTGATCAACTTGTTGATCTCACTGCGGGCCATGAAATGCTTTCTCTCATGGATGGTTTTTCGGGATACAATCAAATTTTGGTAGCCCCGGCCGATCAACATAAAACTGCCTTCATAACTCCTTGGGGAACCTTCTGTTATCGTGTCATGCCGTTTGGCCTTAAGAATGTTGGTGCGACCTATCAGCGGGCTATGACTTACATTTTTCATGACATTATGCACACTATCCTTGAGGATTATGTCGATGATCTTCTTGGCAAATCTAAACATCGCAGTGAACATCTCGATGTTTTAACCATTATTTTCAATCGCCTGTTACAATATTCGGTCCGGCTTCAACCAAAGAAATGTGTCTTTGGTGTTCTTTCGGGAAAACTTCTTGGCTTTATCATCTCTTTGCGTGGCATTGAGGTCGATCCATCTAAAGTCAAAGCTATCCTAGAAATGCCCCCACCCAAAAACCTCAAACAATTGCGTAGTTTGCAGGGTAAACTTCAATCCATCCGGCATTTCATCTCCCAACTCTCGGATCGATGTCAACCTTTCCATCACCTTCTTAAAAAGGACATTGCCTTTCAATGGAGCGAAGAGTGTCACCAAGCCTTTGAAGCTCTCAAAGCCTATCTCTTGCAGCCACCCGTGCTTATCCCACCTCAGGATGATCGCCCTTTCTACCTTTACCTTTCTGCCACTGACCATGCTATAGGAGCCATGCTCGCACATCGGGACTCGGCACATCGAGAACAAGCCGTTTATTATATAAGTCATACTCTCGTGGATTACGAGACTAGGTATACACATGTAGAAAAATTGTGCCTAGCCCTATCATTCGTAGCCACCAAACTCCGACACTACCTCCTGAATCACAAAACATTTTTCATCACCAATGCAGACCCCATTCATTATATGTATGCCAAACCACATCTAAACCAACGCATCGCCCGATGGCTTATGCTCCTCGCTGACCTCGACCTTGAGTTTGTACAACAGAAGTTAATCAAAGGACAAACTATTGTGGACCAACTTGTGGAGGCCCCTTTACCTGGGGAACAATTTACCAATTTTAATTTCCCCGACGAACTCATCGCCACTCTTTCACTCAGGGAAGAGTCGTATCCAATGACCCTCTTCTTTGATGGATCCAAATGCCAGCACATGTGGCGGAGGGGCCGGTGTTGTTCTCATTCCTCTTGACGCTGAGCCTATGCCTCTTTCATTCCGGCTCGATTTCCCCTGCACTAATAATACAGTGGAATACGAGGCCCTTGTTTTGGGTCTCCAGGTTGCGTTACACTTAGGTGTCAAATCTATTAATATTTTTGGCGACTCTCAATTGGTAGTCAATCAAGTTATGGGCATCTACCAATGTAAAAATGAGGAACTTCAAAAGTACAAACATTACGTGGATTCACTTTTGACCTCATTTACTCGTTATTTTATCCAGACCATTCCCCGCTCCACTAACAAATTTGCGGATACTATGGCTTGCTTAGCCTCACAAATTCCTGCCCTCACCAACTGACTCTGACATATTCATCTTGGTCCAACAACTCTTTGCCCCATCCTACTCAGCCCCGGTTGTTTGTATGATAAATAATGTGTCTGCTAATTCGCAGGATACCTGGTACCACCAATTTCACAACTACCTTACAACCTCTGTTCTCCCACCTGACCTTACTAGTACTGGAAAACGTGCTTTTCTTAAACGTGTTTCTCGTTATGTCGTCATGGGGGGACTCCTTTATAAACGTGGCTTTGATGGCATCCTCCTTCGATGTCTAACCGGCGCGGAGGTCACCTATACCATCCAACAGGTCCATGACAGTATTTGTGGTGGACATTTTAGTGGCCTTGCCGTGGCTAAACGAATCCTTCACCTAGGTTATTATTGGCCTACTCTTAATAATGACTGCTACGAATATGTTAAGCGTTGTGTTATGTGTCAACAACATGCCAACCTTCAACATACTCCTAGCCATCCGCTACAAGTCGCACGAGATCTTTGGCCTTTCTCACAATGGGGTTTAGACCTTATTGGTGAGATTCACCCACCCTCTTCGCAACGTCACCATTGGATAATCACGGCAACTGAATATTACACAAAATGGGTGGAGGCCATTCCACTCATTTCAACCAAAAAAGAAAAAATTGTCGAATTCGTTAACCATCACATTATCTGTCGTTTTGGTATTCCTCATCGCCTAATAACAGATAATGGTAAATCTTTCAAAAATAAGTTGTTACAAGACCTTTGTGACAAATTTGGTATCAAACTTAGTTTCTCATCACCTTACTATCCACAGGCCAATGGTCAAGCTGAATCTTCTAATAAAACCCTAACCAAAATCCTCATGAAAGTTGTTAATGATTCTGGAAGAAATTGGCATGATCACATTCCCTTTGCCCTTTGGGCTTATCGTACTAGCATTCATACCTCCACTAATGCCACACCATTTTCTTTGGTATATGGTACCGAGGCTGTCTTGCCTCTCGAAATACAAATACCCTCCCTCAGAATATCTCTTCAGAATATTCTCACCAACGATGATTTCCGCCAAGAGCGGTTAGCCCAATTAGAGCTTCTTGACGAGCGTCATCTTACGGCTCTTGACCACCTTCAAATCTACCAAAAATGCATCAAGCGTGCTTATGATAAGTGACTTCATGAGCGGTACCTTTAAGGTTGGTGATCTTGTCCTCAAAGAGAATCAACATGTAACCAAACTAGAAAAGAGAAAACGTGGAAAATTTGCTCCTAATTGGATTGGGCCTTACATTATCACTCACACTTATGGATCAGGCACTTATCGTTTAGCTTCGCTTAATGGTAAACCTGAGCCTGAGCCCCTTAATGCCTTGCATCTTTCGACCATTCTACTATTGAAATTAGTGTTATATCACTTCTTATCTACCTTACGCTCGTCCCTTGAGCTCATTTACCACCGCATACACTTTGTTTCTTACATCTCAAAATCAAATCAAGCTCACATGGTTTGATTATCACCTCCCCTTAAAAGATGCCTTCCCCTTTTTAGTCTAGTCCATGACTTCAAAGTATCAAAATGACACATTCTTAATTAAAACACTTATGGGATTTTCTTGAGTCAAACTTCCTACAAAACTAGATGCTTTATGCCCAACGGACATCTAGACCTCTAAATTATACAATAGACTACTCCCTTGAAGGACAGCTATATGCCAAACTATTGCTACTATTATATATAGACTGCTCCCCCGAAGGACAGCTATACATAAACACCGCATCTGCTACTATAAATAGACTGCTCCCTTGAAGGACAGCTATACACAGTCAGCCTTTATCAGAAGCTTCTCGCATTGATCAGCTTCGTGAAGACCTCAAGAACAACAAAATACATATCCCATGTAGACTTCCCGCATCGATCAGTCTATATCCAGAAAAATAAAATAAAAATAAAAGCAGTATTTCAAAACACTTTTGAGTCATGGACTTGTCTATTTAGGTTTGGTTCTCTTTTGTCAGAATAATCATCTTATAATAAGTTCTCTGCACCCTCGCCCACATCAATCACCTCACCTCACCATTTGTCAAAACAACAAAACTCAAGGGACGTGACGTATATCCGATATATTGTGATTATACCACTCTTTTCACCTATTGACTTCTCGCCTATGCAAGGTACCTAGGGACTCAAGCTCATCCTACATTAATATGTGGTTTGTTTAGCTCTTCTCAACTACGGGACACTCTGGCCTCTTTTGCTCGACTCTAGGATTGTGTGTTGACCTTAATCAGGACACGATTCCCTACTGCTTGGGTATGCTAACTTTCGCTTTATACCTACACCAACAACATTCCTTACCAACACCAACAACATTACCCTACCAACATCAAATTTTTACCAACCAACAAATTGCCTAACCATAACCAAATTGCCTGAATTCACCTCTCCCTGGTCCTAAGGGAGAACTACATCAGGTCTGAGGCCCTTCCTTGCTTTGTGCAATGGGCTATGTAGGTAGCACTTAGGAGACATGGGGTCTCCCAAGGTTAGCTCGACCATCCCTTACCATACCCTATCATGTGTTGTAAATATAAATATGTTTTGTGTATTTCTATTTGCCAACATTCATCTTTATCCTTTTTCAAACAAAACAAAAACAACATTCAAAACACAACCATTCTTATTATTATCATCACTCAAAACAACATACATATTTAGTTTTATTTTAGATGTTAAACAAATACATCTTCTCTATCATCGACACGCAGGTCGGCATCCTTATTTATTCTTATATTCCTATGAACATTCACTTAGACCCTTGCACCTCCTCCCGAATCAGATGGTGATCATGATCGTCGGTGCCCCTCAGTTGGCCTCTCCATCCTCAAAGGTGCCACTGCCATTGGTTCCTCCCACTGATCTGCCAACATCTCCTGTAACATACGAATACGTCCTCTCACATGGAGGAATCTTGCCTCCAGTCTCTCCACTCGTAACTGTGAAACCTCTAACAATCCCATTGTCTCATTCACCTGTGTTTGAAGCTGGTGAGCTAAATCCTGTAGATGATCTTCTCTCCGCTGTAATCACAGCTATGTCAGGGCGCTCACGTGCACCTCGCAGCTCTGCTACCCACCATACTCTATAGGCCTCTGTCGTTCCCGCATCCATTACCCTACGATCGGCTGCTATCTCTTCTGGCCCTTCTGGAGGTGTAGGCCGGGGAGGTGAGAATGCTGCCTTGGCATCGATCCTCATGTATGGTCTATATGTCATAGGTATATCCTGAACAAACCCAAATTGTCGCCGCACGCGATCTAGAGGAATCCTCTCGTACTCACCTGGCCTGTGCCCTACGATCCACCTCAATCACTCTACACCTCTTAACTCCTCAACTATGTTCTCTGTTACCATATAGTTCTGTAAGGCCTCCAACAGATATCCGCAATCATCACCATCTCCCATACCTCCTATAATACTCAAATGTCACCCTATCATGGCCTGGGATCTTGCTTCTTATTCTGTCTGGACCCATCATCTGAATCCCAACCTTTGCACTCCTTCTCTTCCTGACTGGATGGGTCGGCCTATTGGATCGCACACAAACAATATGCTCATAGGCCTAACAATGTAATAAGTATGAACAATCCAGTGTCAGTCCAGTGTATTTGCATTACAGGCCCATAAACCCCTGTATAACTCTACCAGATATGTCAGGTGCCCATGCAAAAGTAACGCTCATTTCTATCATTTCCCAAATAACACTCATCAATGCTTTCGGGAAATCTTCCAACCCCTCTGACCCTCGGTAATGCATAATACCCCACTTGCTATCATTAATAGCACGGCCAACCTTGTTTCCTCAGGGTGTGTTGCATACATTGTACCATACGTAAATGTTAAACCTCGTTGTGTCAAATCTCGCGCAGCTGAACCCAAAGACTGTTGTTATTGCTAACCCACCCCGTGCTGGGCAATGCCTGATACACTATTTTTCCTATCATTGGAAGTCTCAAAATACGGAACACATCTTCCAAAGTCACTGTCATCTCCCCTGTTGGCAGATAGAAGGTATTCTTTTCTGGATTCCATCTCTCAATTAACACCTGCAACATAGCATGGTTATGCGTGATTCAGTGAATAATAGTGGATTCCACTTAACCCCAAATGATTTATCAATGCCCATTCAACTGGTGTTACATTCACTCGGATTCATGACAATAACACTGGCACAGTATCATTCATCCTTAACCCTGCTTCCACCTGCATACATCAAAACGACACATAATTATTCAATAGAACAAATCTCCACGGGTTTTTCCTCAAATTCTGGAAACTCCTACAGTAACCGATATCGGTTACTATAGATAACTGACACTGGTTTGCTAACCGATACCGGTTATTTCTAAACGATACCGATCACTGTCAAAATATACATACCCTCCTTTAAAACATACACCTACGATAATTATTTTGCCCGTTTACTCCTATCTATACCTAAAAACATACGTGACCACCCTACTCATACCTACCCCATAGCACTCACCCCATCCCCAACCCTTGCCTATCACCTTTTCTGTCAAAAATATCCCGACTTACACGGCTCGCAGGGCCGATTCACAAAACATGCAAGAATCAAATTACAACCAAATAGTTTACAGCTCGGCATGTAGCCGCTTGGGGATCGGAACATGTCTACAACCTCGTCCCTACCTGCTGGAAGCTTCTCCTCGTTCAGGCCGGGTATCACCACCCTCTTCAAATGAATAACTTGAATGAATACCATCATGAATGTCAGCCCACACGCACTTCACCTGTCTCTTTCCTCCTTATCACTCAAATTCTTTCATGTAATTACCGGTATCAGTTGTCAGACCGGGTCGCATTCACATATCCAACTTGTTGCATGCATCTAAACACATAAGAATGCTAAAATCTCCTCTGTAGGGATGCCAACTCAAGAAATTCTATCTCTAGCAAAATAATTCTAGCCCTAACCGATACCTGTTACATAACCGCTGCTGGGTCCCTGTAGCTTCCTCTCACCTCGGTCCCTATAACGGACCCACCGGTCATGTGGCTGCACCCCCCCTGGGATCTTTGACTTAAACCTAAGCCGTCTCAACGTCTATGTGCCGCATATTGGCTGATAGTCAGCCCCGGGGTACCATGCATAACCAACATCCATTATCTGATAATTTTTCATTAAATCCATAGCTCATCAAAATTTCATCAACATCATCGCCTCCATACTAGCGGGCCCATGCCAGCCATCAACTGCTGGGGCTAGTCCCCTGACTCCTCAATAATAGTGCCCCCTATGCTGGATGCAACTCAGTGGCTGTACGGATGCATTCCATGTTCAAAAAACCATCAACAAAAGTGGTCAACACTGTGGTGGGTACCTGTACCATGTGGATGGTACTCATCATACCTGTGCAATGGGCCTAACAATCGCCCCTGTACAGACACCTATCTGTGCCTGTACCGACCATGTGGGTCAAGCTGCATCCTGTGTAACAACTATACCTGTCCCCTGAGCTGGTCCCTCTCTGCTCTAACAGCCGCCAAGTCTGGCTGTGCAGGCTGTGCTCTCCTCGCGGCTCTCTCCCCTGCCCACCATACCAAAAATGATCCTATACACCCGGCGTCATCCACTGTATCGTCTGCCTACCGCTCGACTACCCAATCTGGGGTCCATAGGCTGTGGGTGCAGGTAGTGGAGCCTCTACATCATCCCTCCGGGTACTAAGGGAAGGGAGGTGGCTCATCCTGTCGTAGCCCCCAGCTGTCGTCGTACCCTCTCCAGGGGTATCCGCTCATACTCTCCCAGCCTCCATCCCACTATCTAGAATGTATACTGGATCCACCGTAACTGTGATCGGGCTCCTCCGCGGGGCTGATTACCTCTATAGGGCCTCCATACAATATCCAGGGTAGTCACGCCCTCTAATATGTGTCTGTAATATGCTACATCCCGTCCGAGCAAGAACTACCCCGTCGGCTGGCCCACGACCCCCCAGCCACCTCTGAAAGCCATATCTGTAAATCACCTATGGCCCTGGCTGTTGGGGCAGCCCTACTGGTCAAATGCATATGATATGCTCATATGCCCAGCAGTGTAACAAAAACATAGAGCAAATCCCAAATCGCCTCATCCGGCGGTAGCCCCATAGCTCTCGGTATAACTGCACCAGGTATACTGGTGCCCAAGCATAACATGTATGCTCCTCAACCATCTCGTGTAATACCCCCATCAGCGCCCATGGAAAGAAGCCTCCCTCTGAGTCTGGGAGGGTGAAGCATGTAATGCCGATCATCATCAACACGGCAAGCCGTGTCTCATGTCGGTGGGCACGATACATATCCCCATAGGTAATGCTCGCGCTGTGATAAGTCAATAGTGTGGCTGCATCCCCGAATACCTGTAAGATGCTATCCATGGCTGTCTCTACATCCACCTAGAAGACTGCCTCTCCATCAATCGGTAATCTAAGGATGCGATACACATCCTCCAATGTAATGGTCATCTCTCCAGTCGGGAGATGGAACACATTGGTCGCCAGATCCCATCTCTCGATGAGGGCGACCATAAGACTGTGATCCCTCTCTATCGCCCTATAACGCTGGACTCCACTGAGTCCCACCTCACACATGATGGCCCAGTCCACTACGGACACATATGGCCGCATCCGTCTCAACAGCGGAGGCATCCTATCCCACATAGTCAACTACTGACGTGCCTGCACAAATCACCCACTTCATTAGACCTACCCTTTCAAACAACAACTACTTTAACCTTCTATACCCCCTTTTACCCACCTGACCACAACCCAACTCTACAACACACACCTACACCCACCTATTTTACCCTAAAAACTTTACAATATCCCCTTGCCTTATCTCACACCCTACCAATCACTCAGCTCTACTCTCGACATTTACCTATGCCCCTACCAATTTAACACCTCCCCATTCATGCCCAACACCTAATCTATCCGAACCACACCAACCACACAGTCACCCCATTTTTCCCCCCACTCACCAATCAACCTTCCTGTTAACCTCTACCCCTTCCCTCTTCACCCCAACAAACACAAAACCCAAACCACTAATAACCAAACACCCAAACAACAGCCCCAACAACCACCAAACACCCCAAACCAGAACAAAACCAACCAACAAAATAAATATTCCTAACTAGGGACCGGTACCGGTCACCCATGACCACCACCGGTCCACTCTCCACTGACGTCGGTCGACGTACGACTAACGCCGGTCACCCACAAACCCACCCTACCCCGAAATTTCTTGACTGATGCCGGTCGCTTAGTGACCGGCATCGGTCACTGAAAAATCGCGGGGCCGAACCCGACGCGGCCCCCCAAATCCTTTTTTTGCCTATTTATCCCTATTTACCCACCCAAACACCCTAAAAATCTACCCACCCTACCGCCTTGCCCTCTTTCACCCATCTATCCTCTTCATTTTTCAAATAACTTCAATTTATTCATTATTTTACCAAAACATGGATTCTTACCCAAACACCCAAACATATCTTAACAACGTCAAATTCACACAATGAGAGGTTTCAAACCTACCGGTATGATGACACGTTGTCGTGGTGGGATGGGTGGTGGTGGTCCAGCTGGTCCAGCACCTCCAGCTCCTCATGGCTGTGCCATGGCTCTCACTCTCCTCTGTTGGGTCCTCCACCAATCAAATGTTGCCTCCTCCTCGCTAGGGCCTACCAATCACTCACTTCTCCACTCAAATAGCACCACCTCAGCCGAAAAACTCAACAATCTCGCCACAAGACCTCAGACAACTAAAATTTGTTTTCAAATTGACAATATGACAATGACAGGCCGTATTTTTTCTTTTTATAGGTTTTCGACCTATAACCGATACCGGTTATATTGTGCCCTAAGGAACCGGTATCGGTCATAGAAAATCGATATCGGTTTTATCCCACCTCTTCCCCAATTTCTGACCTTATTTACTAATCGCCCTTTCTCACAACATCGCCTATATCCACCTTGGCTGAACACCCTTTGTTAACTTCATTAGCCCGACCCAAGGCCGCAACCAACCATGTGGCCCAACCCAAAGCCGCAACCAACCAATTTGGCCTGACCCAAGGCCACAACCAACCATTTGGCCCGACCCAAGGCCGCAACCAACCATTTGGCCCGACCCAAGGCCGCAACCAACCATTTGGCCTGACCCAAGGCCGCAACCAACCAATTTGGCCCGACCCAAGGCCGCAACCAACCATCTGGCCTGACCCAAGGCTGTAACCAACCAATTTGGCCTGACCCAAGGCCATAACCAACCATTTGGCCCGACCCAAGGCCGCAACTAACCATCTGGCCCGACCCAAGGCCGCAACCAACCCATTTGGCCTAACCCAAGGCCGTACCCAACCATTTGGCGCGACCCAAGGCCGCACCCAACCATTTGGCCCGACCTAAGGCTGCACCAATTAAATACCTCGCCCAACATCAATATAATACAATTTTATCCACCCATCATATAGCTTTTTGTTCAATCGATCTCACTTGTTCGTGTTTTAGCATGATTAGGGTCCTTGACTTGATCAGTCAACCAACTTTTCCTAGACCAAGACCGTGACATTTATCTCAACCAAACCACCCATTTGGTACTGCCGAACATGCCTCAACGTTCCTGTACCTTACCCGTTATATCCCCTGGAGCTACTTCCTATGCCTTGGATACCAGGATTATATCACCCTTGTTTGGATAAACTATCGACCTTTGCCTATGAATTGCTTGTTTGCTCTTCAAATCATGTACCCTGGTCGCACTACTGCATGTCAACATGCATCTGCTTCCTTGGACCTACCCCACCATCTTACCATTATCTAAACACCATTTAACCTTTATCAACCCTATCCCTGATTTCACGCTACCTCAATATGTGATAGATTTGAGGGGGATTACCTATACCCTTAACAGGGGTAACCACTTCTTATTATTGTCCGTACAGCTTTAACAAGACAAGATACATGACAATAAGGGGCTAAATGTAGACACCAAATTTGTGTCTTACGACACCCTATGCCCCACATCTCATTTCGTAACCTAACCTCATCACCTAAACCTTACACAATTATTTATTAATTACCTTATAATTAATAAATCCACATCGCCATACCTGCCACCTCATTTCACCACCTCATCATGACCTAGTCTTAACCCTAAACTAACCTAATTAAGACCTATAACTTGGTCCAAATCCACACCCATCACTAATTACTCCTCACCCACACCTAAAACCAACCTCATAATGACTTGACCAAGCCCGCCACTAATCCCTTTTATCTCTCATCATTTTTTTCTTACGGTTTTCCCAACGTAAACCACTCAACAGAAAGGGGCAAATATATACACCGAAATTTGGTATCATTACCCTTGTCGTATGTTTTTTCTTTCTTTAAAATTTTCTCCTATCTAGACCCCCCCCTCTTAATTAATTCATGTTCATGTTAACATTTCCATATTTCCCATCCATTATCCTATCTATTTTGATTTATTATTAATCTTCATCAATTATTCCATAATCCTCATCTCATTATCTAATTAATTTTAATTATTCCTAATTTCCTTTCTTTAGGTTGTTTATCACCCATAAACCCCTATTTCCTAATCCCTAAGATTTTTTTAGCTTTTATTTAATCTATTTTTATCCCTCATTTACCCATATAACTTCCCTAGGAAACCCTAACCAGCCTAATTTTTTTAAAGCACTTATTCCAGTCCATAATACCCCCATCTCACTAATAAATCATCCTTTCACTGCCTGAATGGATGGTTCCCCATAGTTGACGGTGACCCACCCGGGTCACCGTCAACCCTATAAGGATACATTTACCTCTCCTCCTAAAATGAGTCACAATCAAAACTCTCTTGCATTTTTGTGATCTTATCTTCAATCCTGAGCTTTCTTTTAGTTATTATAATCTTCTTGGAGTCCATTGGAGCTTATTTACATCACTTGTGGATAATTTGGGGATTTTATCTTGATCTTATATTGGCTTATGCTATCATTTCTTATCATTATGTTACGTCCTTAATCATATATCTTACATTGGATGTATACAGCCGAATTATGGCTATCATAACTTCTTATCATGATGTATCTCTTTCATATATGTTTTATTATCATTAGTGGGTCAGCCTTAGTGATGGCCATAGCATAGGAATAGTATATGTAGTGGTTAGAACATAGTAGTTGATCATCTTATTGAGCATTTGAGTCTTATTGTATGGTTTGGAGGTTGCCCCCTCAAAGTGGCTAAGCTATTCTACTTGTATATTAAGATAATTTATCTGAAATCTTATGTTCTTTAGTGTTTTATTGCTAGTGATAATCAAATTTATACAAGTAATTTCTTTAAAAGTGGTATAAGAGCCTAATCTCAGCCAATGCTACGGAAAACCTTAATTTTGAAGGTTCGGCTATATCTCAAAAATGGTATCAACATTTTTTACAATTATTTTTTTGGTGTGGCGAAATCAGTCAAGTACGATCCTCTCCAAATTTTAAGAATTTTTGAATTATTTTGAAAAATTTATATCAGATACCAGTGGGACAAAGGTAATGGTGGCATCCTTATACCTATAACTAGACCAATTTTTTTGGTATCGTTGGCTATGTGCTCAAAGGAAAAATAATAGTCTAAATGTCACATGGACAATTTCTACTGAAGAGATTCAATTAAAATATAGTTATAGTGTTTCAGATAATTACTTCAGCCAATTAACAAAGTTACAACAAAAAGGTTTAATTAAGGATTAAGTCCATCAATTCCAAAATATTTCCTTACGTGTGGAGGATATTACAGAAGATTATTTGAATGACCTATTTCTTGGGAGTCTTAAGAACTACATTAAGCATGAGGTGTGCATGTTAAACCCACTCAAGGTTTTTGATTTTATTATAATGGCACGTAGGGTAGAGGAAAAATTTAATTCCAGTAGAAGGTAGTCCTTCTCTAACATAAAAGATCGTATCACCTTGCCTCCATTGTACCCTCGGCCTGTTCAAATAACACCTCAAAAAATTGAAGAAAAAATATCAAAAGGGTTATGTTTTAACTGTGATAACAAATATGGACCAAATTATAAATGTTCTGAGAAAAAATTGTTCTACATTAAAGGGACCGGTGATGAGGAAGAATATGAGGAAACATCAAGAAAGGAAGTGGAAATATTAGAGGAAGAATCTAAAGATCCCCAACCCACTATTTCATGTCATTCTCTATCAGGTATTAGTACTCCACAAACTCTTTAGGTTGTGGGTTATCTTAAGAACCAAAAGGTGACTAAATTGATTAATTCAAGGATCACACATAATTTCATTCATCATAAGCTTGAAGCTAGACTAAATTATTTCATCTACCCAACACATAAATTTCAAGTAATGATTGTTGATGGTGGTACATTCCAATGTTCAGTTAAATTCCATAAAATCATACTTATGATGGGTGACTACACATTAGAATCTACTATATTTTCTATTCCCATGGGCAGAACTGATATTGTCTTAGGTGTTCATTGGCTCACAACTTTGGGCACCATAGAGATCAATTTCTAGGAATTGTTCATGTGCTTTCATTCTGAGGGTAAATAGCTTGAACTTTGAGGACTATAGGAAAACATTCCTCAGGTTGTGATTTCTCACCAAATTTATAATATTCTTAAAAAGGGGTCTTAAGGTTTTGTAGCATGCTTTTTCTCCATGGAAGTTCAACCACCAATGACGATAGTGCATCTTGATCTTCAGAAGGTTATTGATCAACATGTAGTTATCTTCAAAGATCCTAGAGGATTTTCTCTTGAAAGAGATCATGATAATTCCATTTAGTTGATTCCAAGAAGCCAACCCCCCAACATCAGGCCTTATAGATACCCATAAGTGTAAAGAAGTGAGATCGAGAAGATGGTGGATGAAATGTTAGAAATGGGTATTATTCATCATAATCAAAGTGCTTATTCTACTCCAATGGTGATGGTGTACCACAAGGATGGAAGATGGCACATGTTTCCATACTACCAAGAACTCAAAAAGTACACTATCAAAGATAAGTTTCCTATTCCTGTCATTTATGATTTATTAGATGAGTTTCATGGTGAAATTTATTTTACAAAACTAGATCTGTGTTTTGGGTGTCACCAAATTAGAGTAAATAAATAAGATATTCATAAGACAACCTTCATAACTCATCAAGGGAATTATGAATTCCAAGTGACTCCTTTTGGTCTTACCAATGCACCCTCCACATTTCAGAGTTTGACGAATTCAATATTTATACATTCCTATGGAAGTTTGTCTTAGTATTTTTTGATGATATCCTCATCCAAAACAAATCATGGGAGAAACATTTACAACATGTCAATATAGTCTTAGAATTCTTAGAGAAACATCAATTATATGCCAAGCCTTTGAAGTGATCTTTTGGGGTACATGAAGTGGAATACTTGGGCCATATTGTTTCTCATGAAGGTGTTAATGTGGACCCTCACAAGATCAAAGCCATGGTGGAATGGGAAATGCCAAGAACCCTCAAGAAATTCTGAGGTTTCTTAGGTCTCATAGGTTATTATGATATAGTTGTAAAAATATATGGTAGTATAGCAACATCAATTACAAAATTATTGAAGAAATACTCCTTTCAATGGAATGAGGAAGCTTCTAGGGCATATGAAAAATTGAAGATGGAAATGTGCACCACTCCAGTATTAGAAACTCCACATTTTTCCAAGACCTTAATAGTTGAATGTGATGCTTCAATAAATGGGATTGAAGTAGTAATTGTGTAAGAAGGACATCCCTTAGCATTTGAGAGCCAAAGACTAAAAGGAAAACTAATCATGATAGTTTGAAATACTTCTTGGAGCAACAAATATCTTCATAAGAACAAGAAAAATGGGTCACTAAGATTTTGGGGTATGAATTTGAGATTTTTTATAAGAAAGGGAAGTAAAATGTGGTTGTTGATGCTATGTCTAGGAGGGATGAGACTGCAGAAGCATTGTTATATTCCATATCTATACTAAAGGAAGATTGGGTAGATCAAGCAAGGGAATAATGGAAGAAATTTACATCAATACATACTCTCATTAAGAATATCCAAGTAGATCCATCCATATCATAAAAATTTATATGGAAGGGGGATACATTTTGGTACAAAGATAGGTTATATCTATGTAAGAACTCTACACTTAAACACCTAGTTCTTTCAGAGATATGTTCTTCTCCATTTGGTGGCCATTTTGGGTTCTTGAAAACTTATCATAGAGTTAAGAAGGATTTATTTTTGGAGGGGTTGATAGGAGATGTTAAAAAAAAATTGGCAGAGTGTGTGGTGTGTCAACAAAATAAGGGCAAGACCATTAAGAAACCAGATCTCCTCTAACCTTTTTCTATTCCTAGTGAGAGATGGGAAGAGGTATTGATCGATTTCATCATAAGATTACCTAAATCAAAATGAAAAGAGTCATCATGGTTGTGGTGGATAGAATTACCAAGTATGCTCATTTTTTTGCCTTGGCTCATCATTTCAAAGTGAGTATAGTTGTCATCTCATTTATGGACAGTTTAAAATCTCTATGGCATGCCCAAAATTATAGTAAGTGATTTTGATCCAATATTTACAAGAAATTTTTATATTGATTTATTCTCTTTTTTGGGTACCAAATTGGCCCAAAGTTCATCTTATCATTCTCAATCAGATGGGAAAATTGAGGTGGTAAATAAATTTTTAGAGGGATATCTTTAATGTTTTACTTCAGATAAACAAGAACGTTGGGTGAAATGGTTTCCACTTGCAGAATGGTTGTACAATACATCATTTCATACCTCCTCCGAAATTTCTCCATTTCTAGCACTTTACGGGTACCATCCTCCATCTCTCATATCTAGCTCAAAGGTCAAACCAAAGGTGAGAGTAGTTGAAGATCACATTTAGCACCAACACGAGGTACTCTCTAGTCTTAGAGAGAATTTGGTAAGGGAACAAAACCACATGAAGCAACAGGTTGATCAACATCGTAGTGAGCGACACTTTGAATAGGGTGAATTTATTTTTTTACGATTGCATCCATATAAGCAGTTATCATTAAAAAAATAAAAGAAGGATAATAATCTTGCTCCTAAATACTATGGTCCTTACCAAGTGTTACAGAAAATTGGTAGTGTGACATATAGGCTGGAGCTCCCTCCAAGAAGTAAAATACATCTAATTTTCCATGTTTCTTTCTTGAAGAAATTTTTTGGGAAGCACATTTCCACCCATTCAGTGCTTATGGAACTAGATGATGAAGGAAGGATCATATTGGAACTAGACTGGCACCAAAATACTGAAGACTAGATTCATTACCAAATACCTGATCAAGTGGAAGATTATGAATATTGAGAATGAATCATGGGAGGATGAAGCATTTATGCAGCAACATCCAAGTCTTCCCAACATTGGGGACAATGTTTCTTTACATGGGAGGCGCATGTTACACCCTTAATCATAAATATTACATTAGATGTATATATCTGACTTATGGCTATCATAACTTCTTATCATGATGTACCTCTTTCATATATGTTATATTATCATTAGTGGGTCGCCGGCCTTGGTGATGCCCATAACATAGAAATAGTATATATAGGGGTTAGTAGGTGGTAGTTTATAATATTTTTTTATCATTTTAGTCTTATTGTATGGTTTGTATGTGTCCCTCTTAAAGTGGATAAGCTATTCTACTTACATATTGAGATCATTTATCTAAAATCTTGTGTTCTTTGGTGTTCTATTGTTGGTGATAATCATATTTATACAAGTAATTTTGTTACACATTACCATTATTTTTAAGTCACTAACATTTTTTAGGTCCATCTACCATCAAATTTTTATATCAATCTTTTTCTCTCAATCATTCTAATTGTAGGTTTTTCATCCAACCCATCCACCCTTGGCCTTGTTTAGGACTTCCCATATCACCATCGACCCAACTCTATTTTATCACTTATTCTACCCTTTAGGTCCTCATCATTGTGTTTCCCTGTTCTGTTACTGCTTCCAATACTTAGATCTATCACTTTGCTTCTCTTTCAATCTAAATTTGTTCTTTCAGCATCTGTTCACCACCAACTGATCCAATTCATTGTCAACCTAGGTCCTACTACTATCCAATCCATCAAAGTATTCATTTCATTGTATAATGTTTGTTTTTCTACTCAGACCTTTCTTTGTAGGTGTCTATCAGTGTTTTGAGGCCTCTTTGATCATTTGATATGCACTAAGATCCCTCTAGATCTACATTTCCAACTTTTTTCCATATCCATACACTCAAGTCACCATCGACCTACCCTTTGCAACCTGGGTTGTCATCGACCCAGCTAGGTAATTCTTTTTGGTGATGATTCAGATCAGATCTGCAATTTCCATCCATTTCTGTAATCTCTAGATTCTATTTAGTTTCAATTTTTGTTGTTATTTAGTCCTTTATCATTCATTTTTTCATCTTTTATCAAACAAGAGGATTTACATCCTCGTAAATAAGTTAACACTTCTTAGAACAAACTTCATTGGGAAACCCCCTTATCTACCATCTAATCCATTTTCCTCTTAGCTACCTTTGTTTTATAGGTTAATCAAATTTGTAGTAAGGAAATCTACTTGTTATCACCATATTCTTCCAACGTACCTTAAACCCTTGCATCTTTGAATTTTCTTTGTTTTCTTTAATATTTATTTCACTAATCTGAATAGTAAAGAGAAAATATAGTCAACAAAGAGTCCATATATGAGGATAAGTCATGGTTTTTAGGTCTACACTAGACCTAATCCTTGAGAAAACATGTCATAGTGAAGTGATTTGGATTTCTTCCATCATTGTTGTGAAAAATTGATAATTTTAGGTGTGTTGGCATGATGATTTTATGGTGTGGTCCAAATTTCATGTGTTGGTTTGAGGGTATTTGAAATATATTGAAGTTTTACTAAAACTGAGTTGTGAAGGTGAGAAACCAAGGCTAAATTTTGACTTTCTAATGCTCATTGGGGAGTGTGTGTTCTTTTCACTGGGTCCCAAGATCATTGGGATAGTTTAATAGGTCAGTTATGAATTTTTTCAAGTAAAATGAGGTTTTTTTATTGTCAGGTTTTTATGAACAATCGTTGAGAAGAAAAATAACTTTTTAATCCTCATAAAACCCTAGCTCTGTAGTGACTTGGGAGAAAATGAGTATAATGGCCCAAAATTGATTGTTTGAGACAAATTGATGATTTTTTTGTTGTAGAGGAATCCTCCATATTTCTCTAATTGTGATTTAGAATTTTTTTATTTGTGGGCCCCACCCAAAAAGGCAAGTTTCTAAAACGTTTCAGTTTGTAAAAAAAATTCCACCAAACCTAAGGACTAATTTAGAATTTATGGAATAATGGGATTTTTTCTTCATTTCCCATATGATTTCAGATCATTTTTTATAGTATGTGAGGTCGAGTTTTCCTATTTATGAAGACTTGTTTTTAGGTTGTTTTTGGCAGTTTAGAGAAGTCTGGGTGCAGAGCAGTTTTTGAGGTTCTACATTCATTTTTATGGCTTGGTTATAATTTTGATGACTTTCAGATTAGTAGATTTACATTTATTTATCATACTTAATTTTTTGATGAGATATGAGCAAGGTATGGCTTGTTTACTGAAGACTAGTTTTTGGGGTGCTTGTTTGTGCATGCTCTTAAGTGGCTTCATGAGGTGAGATGATTGTTATGAGTTTTTTCATGGTTTCTAGAGGTTTATAAAGGATTATAAAAAATTTCTAAGTGTGTTCCATTACTTGGTGAAGCTATGTTTATTCTATAACATTCGTATTATGGAAAGTTGGTTGATTTGGTGTTTTAAGGCTTCAAGTCCTAATAGAGGTCTATAAGACTCTAGGTGATCTTCACGACCTGCACATGGTCATATGGGTTCTATTTTTATGATGTTATTAGTATGTGGGAATGTATTTTACACTATTATTTATGACCCAGGTGAAATTTAATGAAGAAAAAGGTATAAAGGAAAGTTAGAAGGCTCATTTGAGCTAATTGTTGAAGAGAGGGAAAAGTGTGACACTTAGGGTTGTTTGAAGGTGGTGATGAAGGTCCTTTTTACCTTATTGAGAGAGAAATGAATTTTTTATTATGTTCTAGAGAGATATAACGTATGGGTGAGCTAGGGAAGATGGTGAAATCAACTTGAATAATAAGTATGTGTACAAGAAAGGTTAGAGAGGTGTTTTAAGGAAGATAGAGAGGAGAGTAAGCTTCATAGATTCATCATCAGTTATTGAAGAAAAATTTTATTGATGGTATTCATTTCAGATGGATTTTTTTGGTACTAATTCATCTAGGTGGTTTTTTCCTCCTTGTAGGGTTACCACTCTATTAAACTAGGGGTTTGTGATCCTTATAGGGTTGGTGCCCCTTGTGGGGTTTTTGCCTCACTAAATAAATCTCTTCTGATGTTTAATATTCATACGACTTCTTTTTTATGTAATATATATAGAGGTTTAGTGATTTTTAATCTCCTTGATGGTTTCCCACTTAAATCTTGTGTCCATGTGTTATTATGTTTCTCTTGCATATGTTTTTATGGTTGTGATATATTGATCTATCTTAATGAACAAAATAAGTTGAACAGTTGATGAATGTTAATGGTTAAATTGAATGAATATATTTATGCACATTGATTCACCACCTAGTTTTTTTGCTTCCAACAAATGGCCATCTCATGATATAATCCTAAAAATAGAAGAAAAAAAAGTATGGGAGACTCCATGACTAGAAAACATATAAGGAAAAAGATGAAAATTGAAATCCTGGCCAAACCATTAAAAAATCCCCCTACACTTGACCACATGTAAGAATAGACCTTTATCACTAAATGGAAGAATGAGTGACATTAATGATACAATCCAATCTAATATTTTACACTCAAGCATTTCTTATCCCTCATGAAAAATATTATTAATATTAATTAATACCCTCACAGAAAGTGTTATTAATATTCAACTCTAAAAATCATATTTATCTTGTCAATTTTGAGATCATTCACAAATTTTAGACCATGTAAACCTTGATGCGAAATAATTATATGTTGAAAGTGTTATTTGATTGTTAGATACAGGTTCTACTTAAATGGTGGGATTAGTTTGGTATGTCATTTCTTATAGTAATATTTGATTAAAACTTTCAAAAGTTAAGAGTGTTTGATTCATTGTAGGTACCATTATATTTGTATAGCATTGAATAAGATGATTATAAATTTTTTTATGCAATGAAGTAACTACCCCTTGTAGTTTTATACTCAATACTTTAAATTTACATGAATAAAACTTAACACAAACACAAATAAAATAATGAAAAAAAAAAAATATGAAGAAAAGATCAAACACAAACAGTGTATGTGAATCAACGGTAGATCCGTGGAGGACGTTGAATTACCTAAAATTATGGATCATCGATTTACCTGTCACTTATCAGAGATTGAGTCACCTTTGCCATTGTAATAAATTCCTTTCAGAATAAATATAGCCAACACTTAGAATGATGGTACAAAAGGTGTTTCTCTACCATCCTCTAAAATGCAAATCTTAAAATATATCAAAAAAAAGTTAATTGATTTTTAAATTACGCCTTATTAGGATGGGTTTTAGGGACTAAATATCTTATATGTATTTTTCAACATTATTTTAGAATTTTATGTGGCTTGAACATATAGTTTGTGTTTTATTAGTACACCCGCCTACTAATACAAACATGAAACTAATTTAGTTGATTTTATTAGAAAAAAAGTACACAAATTGGATGCATGGTTTTATGTATGTATACACCCATACACTTACAGCGTTGTATATGTTTATTAGGGTTTATATAGGATAAAATTTATCAGCATAATGGAAAGGAATCCACTCGGATTGCATTTTTATAAAATTTCAACCTCATTACTCCTGAAGATCTCCTGAAACCTAAAAAATGATGGTACGCAAAATTCTGCAGAGGATATATGTGATCTTTTTCTCTTCATTACAAGGTACAAAATTAAATTAATTAATTTATAGGAAAGTGATAGATTTAATATAAATTCAAAGTTGGAGCATCTCCAAGAAAAATATGTGAGCACTAGACACTTAGAATGATGGTATAAAATGTGTTGTTATACCATCTGCTAAAGTACAAATCTTGAAAAATATCAAAAAAAATGTTAAGTGATTTTTAAATTAGACCTTATTAGGATGGGTTTTAGGCACTTAATAACTTAGATGTGGTTTTCAACACAATTTTTTAATTTTATGTGGTTTGAAAATATAATTTATGTTTTATTAGTACACCTACCTAATAGTCCAACCCTCAAACTATTTTATTTTATTTTATTAAAAATATGTACGTAAACTAGATGCATGTTTTATGTATGCATGCACGCATACACTCATAGTGTTGTATAAGTTTATTAGGGTTTAGTGTGCGTTAAATTTATTAGCATAACAAAATGGCATCCAATCGAATCTTATCTTTGTAAAATTTCAACCTCATTACTTCTTAAGATCCACCTAAACCCTAGCAAAATGTAGGTACCATGAATTATACAGAGGATATTTTTGAGTTCTTTCTTTTCATTACAAGGTTTAAACTTAAATTAATTAATTTCCATGAAAGCAATAGATTTAATATAAATTCACAGCTGGAGCATCTCCAAGAAAAATATGTGGGCATTGGACATGCTGATCTTAATAGATTACGAGTTATTTTTATATCTTATTTTTGAAATCCCCAATGTAGACTTTTTAGATACAGATTGGAATTTTTTAATTCTCAACCCCTTATTTTTATATTGATATAAAAAATGCTACTGGAAAACAACATAAAGTTGAATATCATGATTTTATATTTTGTGGGAATGGTGAATTGACCCCTATAATTAATTTGTACCCAGAAATTTTTGGCGACCTGGTCCTAATTCCTACCCTATAATAATTCATTGGATTCGACTTCTTTACATGGGATTGTTGACCCCTTAAGGACTATAAATGTAAAATATTACCCCTTAATTGGAATAAGCATGGCCCATGAAATAAACTATCATATTCATCCACATCCAAAACCTATTTGATGTCATTTCCATTTGTTTTCAACCAGAAATTAAATTTAATTCCTTTGTGCAACTCATAGTGAGTTATAGTGCCAAGGATTTATCCATGTCCATAAACCATTTCCATAGGTAACGCTCAAGTCACTGAAAGGATTGAATGGGAGGATCTCATGATTAGATTGAAGTGTATCCTACTTCCCAAAGTTCCCCATTCTAATGTCTAGAGATGACATAATCAATAGCGACATTGTAATGGGTGCCAATGTGGGGGTGAACATTGCCAAGTATTGATGTTTCTCAAAAGCCTCCAAAATAACTCGTTGCCGCTATTTTTCTTGATTAGGAATGAAAAAGGAATGAAAATATATCAAAACACAAGGTGTATTATTGATTAAAACCCTAGTTTCACCACATCTATAGGATTTTTTCATAGTAAAACTATATAACTTAGAGGTCGGTAGGCTTAGACATATACATATTTTATTCATAATACTCCTTGTATAGTTTAGCAGGAATAAGTCTATAACCTTTACAACTTGTCATAAAAAAAATTGTTTTCATATGTGTGTAGATACAAAATCACACACTTTGGGTAATTATCTAGTCCTAATTACATACTTTTATTCATATGATTTCTAGGCAAGAAAAGTGCTAATTAACCCATGTCTTTGTCCACCTTTCTTTTATTTTTGTTTCCAATTTTAGTCTTGCATCCTTACTTGCTTATTACTCCTTTTTATATCTCAGCATTTATCATCTTGGACACCAACACCTAGCCAAGACAACAGCACCATGCGCCCTCATTTGCTCTAGGCACCCCTGACCTCAGTATACTTTGTTCACATCTTTTAGGTCCTTTCTAGCCATTTGAGTATTTTATCTTTTTTGTAGTTGGCCTTTTTGGGTTTAATTATGAAATTAAAGAAAAGGAATCATATAAATATAAATTTATGTGATCATAATAAAGGACTAAGCACCAAGCATAAGCTATCACCACCTAAGGTTATATCCATCAAACATCTAAAAGTTCCATTGCATTCATCTAGCACCATCCAAATGACAGAAGGGATAGTTATTCTACATACACTTAATATGAGGGAATTTCATTCTATTCCATGCACACATCTATTACATCTCTTTACATTTAGCTTACTTTCTTGCTATCAAGTGCAACATGCACAAGATCCACCTAGGGCATGAATTTTACACACACACACACACACAAAATACAATGGGTTTGAGATGTAGTGTAGTGCTCAGTCATAAGATCACCATTGTGATTATTATCCAAATAAATCTCATGGTGATTTGGATAACTTGTATACATATTTTGGCTCTGAGCTCTTCATTGCAAGGTTGCACACACTTATTTAGTTGTGTTCCATGAGAGTGATCTGGTAACGCATTTTTAGCTATGATAATCATGTCTAGCCTCCTTTCATGCATTCCCTTTTCATTCCCACTCAGAATAGATAATATTCATCCTTATTTTATTGTTTTTATCACCTTTTAGTCTATTTCATTTTCATGTTATCCTTCTATCCCTAGTCCCTTTACATTTATTAGCTTAGTTTCCCCTTTTAGCACTAGGAGTAGTAGTAGCAATAGAAATATATAGAGGAACGGGCCTTCTCTGGAGATCTATCTCAAGAGCACATGGTCCCACAACTTGGATATGGTTCCATTATGATCTCAAATATCTTGGCTCTTCTAGATCCGAGACGTGCGTGCAAGTTTTAAGACCAATTTTTTTGGCATGCCCAGTGGGACTAACAATGAAAGCTTATATTTAATATTACTAAGTTCTGTTGTGTGAAATTAGTGTTTCATCCTCTAGAGGCTCATTTTAACACATCTGGTGACTCCCAACATTTCCATATCTCTATTTTAGTAGTCTTGAGTACCTTTCATGAGAAGAGTGTATACAAGAAGAAGTACAACAGCTGAATATTCTTTTGAGTACCTCCAGTTATCCCCAAGAAGAGACTGTTCCAAAATGCCCACGTGTGCATCTCTATCTCCATCTCTTTTTGCCCATTCAACTCCTCCTCAAAGTAGAGAACCTACATACCCTACAATGGTACATTAGCCACCTCCTTGATAAAATTTTCCAACTTCATAGAAGGAAGTCACTTGGTCCTAATCATGAAAAATTACATGCCAAATGGTCTACTCAAAAGTATTCCATAATTTACTGGTGAGAATCAAATCACCCCTCAGGAGCATATCCAAGATGTAGCAAACATGTGTTCACTCTATTTTATCACACATGATGACGTAGCAGTAAGATTACTTGCAGCCTCTTTCAAAGGTAAAGTGCTTCAATGGTACTGAGGCTTAAGAATAAGATCTATTACCACCTGGGATGAGATGGGAATATATTTTTGCAATTACTTTGAAGATAAGTTAGATCACCTATATCTGGTGGAGAAAATGACAGCAAAAAAAAGGATACCTAACGAGTAGATGAATAATTTCAACATCAAATTTCAGAAGACTTGGGACAAAATCCCTCTTGTGGTAAGACCTATAGCCCAACATACTTTTTCTATATTATCTAAAGGTGTTGAACAATGATATATCATTCATGATTCAATCTATGGGAGGTAGGACCTTACCGGCTACTTATAGTATTGCAGTAACAATAGAAAATAGTCTTATTTAGGTGGGAAAGATAGCTCCTAGACCGCGTATTCCATTTTTCCCATAAATTTCACAAGCGCCCCAGCCTTCGGTGGCTCCTTATCTTGTTCATGAGTAAAGCTCGTTACCAATTGTATCTACATCCTACTCTTCAGTGCAATAAAAGGAGGATGAGGAATTAAAGGCTCTGATCAGAAATTTATCAAACAAATGCATATCATTAGAAAAGAAATAGGTGCAAGCCTATAGAGGAAATTCTAATCATGTGCATATCCATAACAATCGACCTTATTGGAATCAATATGCAAACCAAAGATACATTCCAAATCATCAAAGTGATAGATGTCATGCTAATACGCATCTGCCCTTGCAAGTTGTTTCTCCCATGCCCTCTCTTCTAGTACCTAGTATAATTCAGACGCTTGTTCCATTTCAAAATAATTTGGTGCAAGAGTCAAAATGGTTCTTCCATTAGAATATGCCTCACAATCAAAATCATTGTTTGAATGTTGCATGTGCCCAAGCCTACATGATCCATAATGCTTCAACCTATGAGCCTTCAACAAGTTCCTCTAAAGCGAAAAAACAAGAAAGACCATAAGCTCCTCCATAGGTAGATTTGATGTTCTTTGGTGTTAAGGACTTCTGTGCAATCAACCAAGTGATAGATGATACAAGTAGACCACGTGCCTAGGTTATAAACAACACGAGATATAAGAAGAGAATATTAGAGTCAGGTGCACAAGTCACACTCCTAGTAATGCAAACCAACCCTCAAAAGTAGAAAGACATAGCCAAGGAATCCAGTAGTAAGAATGCTCAAGTCCCTATGCAAGAGGTCCTACACAAGGATCCTAAAATAGCATGTGCCCCTCCTTTGGTAGGTCAAGCTCCTACTTCCATGCCTAAACAGTCAAAAAGGGATGTTTTTCTCTAAATACACAAGTCAGCAGGTCTCCCATTCAACATTGTTGATCAGATGAAGAAGACAAATATATATGTCACAATGTGGGATGCCCTGACTATTCCATCTCAGCGGGATCTATTACATGAAGCTCTGGTGTAACTCTTTCATGCTAATCCATCCATACAGAAGTCATGTGTTTCTATTAACATATGCCAAGAAGAGGAGAAACAAGTAAGTAAGGTGGTTTAAACCCCACCTTTATATATGTACTTGATCATAGGAAGACATCTTGTCCATAATTGCATGATAGACTCGCGCGCTAGTACCTCGATTGTGCCCAAGAAGATAGTTGATGTCCTAGGTCTTAGGTATAGCCCCTTTTTTAAAGGAGTCTTGTAACTCGATGAATCAACTGTCAATACCTTAGGATTCATTAAGGATCTTGAGTTGATCATGCATGCCAAAGTTTAACAATTACTCAAGATGTATCAATCATTGACTTACCTCCTTTGTTTTCCCTATGTCTATCAATATATTTCACTTCTCAATTGGGTGGTTACTTGTCTTCTAATTAGTTTCATATGTTACTCAAGACAAGGTACAGTCCAGGTTTACCATTTAAGTTGATCCTATATTTTCTTATCATTGAGAGTCATATGTCCCATCCCCTATCCAAGCCAACAGTTTAATCCAAGAACAAACTTCAATTCATGAAGAGTAACATCTTCCACCCTCTTTTCCTGACCTAGTACTTGATGAATGGGTGGAAAGGCACCATAAATTTGAGCCATATATTGAATAACTGGAAGTTTATGAAACTGGGCTTGGTACTTACTGCATTATTGAAGAAGAAGTTGTGTTGTCGTACATGCTTAAGGAAGACCAAGTTGAACATGTCCTATGGAAGTTATACTTTGATGGTTCCAGAAGCAGGAATGGCACAGGAGCAGGAGTTATTCTCATTTCTCCCAAGAATGAGAAATCCTTCTTCATGCATAGGTTGTAGTTTACATGCTTCAACAATGTGGAAAAATATGAGGTACTTGTTCATGGTTTACTAATTGCTGAAAAGAAGAAGATTAAGGCACTGTAAATATTTGGGGGTACATAGTTGGTCATCCATCAGGTTACTAACAAGTGTTTAATAAAGAATAAGCTTCACAAAGCTTATAATCACAAAGTTTGGGACCTCCTTGAGAGCTTTGATGCTCTAAAATTGCAGTTGGTGTCGTGTAAAATGAACAAGGAGGCTGAAAAAATGGCCACTCTTGGTTCATAGTTCTCTCCCGTAGAGGAATTTTTCAAAGGAAACACTCAGCAAATTAAGATGATGGTTAGGCCATCCGTTCCAGACAACAATACCATCTAGCAAGTGTATGATAGTGACACACAGATCATCCAGTTCATCCAAAATTAATTTGAGTTCTCATCAAGCATGCAAGTTGACTTTCATAATAGGTATGTTTACCAAGTAATACAACTGAAGACAAACAACTTGCCTAAAGGGCTGGTCACCTTAGAGAAATTTTTTATCCCTAATGATGAATTCAAGGGTGAAGAAACTTATATATGTTTCATGCAAAAATACTGCTCCCTAGTCACTATTGCGTGTGGAAAGGATTTTCTACTCATCAAGGCTTGTGCACATGATGAAAGGTAGGAATTCATCTCTCTATGTCAAAAATACAATGATATCTTCTCATGGGAGTATGAAGACCTCAAATGTTTTGATCCAAGTGTTGTTCAACACTCCATTAATCTTGATCTTGGTATCAATCCTATCAGACAGAAGCAGCGGTCAGTTAATCTAAAGATAGAGCCCCTCATGAGAAAGGATTTATCTAAACTCATCAAGAAGAAGATTATTTTTCCCATCAAATACTCTACTTGGGTTACAAATTTAGTTCCAGTGCATAGAAAGAACGGTGAAATCAGACTCTATGTTTATTTTAGAGATTTGAATAAGGCATCTCTAAAGGATCATTATCCTTTTCCTTCAATGGAGAAAATTCTATAGACTGTGACCGGTGCATAGAGGTTCTCAATGTTATATGGGTATTCATGTTTCAATTAAATCTTGTTCAAGGAAGAGGATCAATTCAAAACAGCATTTACAACCAAGTGGGGGACATATGCATATCAGAAAATATCCTTTGGTCTCTCAAACACAAGCACAACATTTCAATGTGTCATGGACATTTCCTTCAAAGCTTGCATCAATGAGTTCATCTTGGTGTACCTTGATGACATAATAGTCTTCTTGAAGTAGAGCATGGATCATATGGAGCACCTAGAGAAAGTCTTTAAAAGATGTAGAAAGTATGGGGTGTCTCTTAAACCCAAGAAGTGTAATTTTGCAGTGGCACAGGGCAAGCCCTTGGGCCATGCAGTTTCAAAGGATGGTATCTAAATTGATCCTGAGCACTTTTAAGCCATCCTAGCTCTTTCTCTGCCAACGCACAAAAAGGCCTTGTAGTCCTTCCTTAGTAAGATCAAATTTGTTAGGAATTTTATCCCTAACTTTGCAGGACTGGTTTCATCCCATCACCTTGATGCTCAAGAAGGACATAACCTTTAGATGGACAGTAGAAGGAAGAGAAAGCTTCAAAAAAATCAAGCAAGAAATTTCTTGTGCACCAACACTCATCAACCTAGATTATTCCAAGGATTTCATCCTTTATGCTTATGGTGCTGATACTAGTGTTGTTGTTGTCCTAACATAAGAAAATGAACAAGAGATGGAACAACTAGTGCCTTTCTTCAGCCAGATGCTGAAGGATTATGAATTAAGATACAGTCACATAGAGAATTAGGTCTTTTCCATCATGTGTGCACTCAAGAAATTCAAAAGTATGCTCACCATAAATCATATCAAGGTATTAGTCTCCCACTCTTCTATCAAAGACTTCATCATGGGAGTAGAGATTGGTGAAAAGAGAGCATGATGGGTGACCAAAATCATGGATTATGACGTGACTATCAAAGCCACAAGACTGGTAAGAGGTAGTGTGCTCTGTAGGAAGATTGCTGAAAATGCGCAGAATGAATCTAAGACTTCATTATTTCTTGATGAAGGTATTCTTTGCATAGAGCTTGAGCAAAATATAGATCCTAGCGTGCATGACTGGATGAAGGATATGATCACATTCCTTTCCAAGGGTGCATACCCTCCTAGTTTGAGAAAGGTAAAGAGAAGACATCTGAGGTTACAATCTATCCCTTATGTTTTGGTTGATGGAATTCTCTTCAAGAAGAATCTTGATGGCATTTTGTTAAGATGTATCAATGGCACGTGGACTGGAAAAGTGTTACCAAAATTTCACTATGGATTCTCTGGTGGACACTTTTATGCCAAAACTATAGAAATGAAAATCATAATGGCAGGTATCTTCTAGGCTACACTATTTCTAGATACACACAAGTGGATCACGAAATGTAGATATTGCACTTTCTTTCAAGGAAAGAAAAATTGGAAGTGCTTCCCCTCTGACCAATCCAAGCAGATCAACCTTTTACACAATGGGGTCTTAACTTCATAGGTATGATCAATCCACCTTCAAGCACTGGACATAAGTGGGTGCTGATAGCTATGGACTATTTCACCAGATGGACAAAAGTTGTCACGCTCAAGGAATAAACTGAGTTAGTCATCCTTTACTTTCTCGAAGGTATAGTCACAAGGTTTGGTGTCCCTTAAACCATTATCTTTGATAATTCAAAATCCTTCCTTGGTACTAAAATCACTGATTGGGCACTAAATCTTAACATCTACCTAAATACTTATTCAAAATTTTACCCTCAGGGAAACAGTTTAGAACATTCAACAAAAAAGAACCTGATCAAAATCATGAAGCACACAATGAACATCAGCCAAAGATAGTGGCATATAAAGGTCTTGTGCATGCTCTAGGAAGATAGAATCATATTCAAAAGAGAAATAGGAACTTTTCCTTAAAATATTGTCTATGGTAAGGAGGCTACCCTTCCTTTGACACTAGAGTTGAATTCATTAGCACTTTCCCAACAATTGGAATTTGAAGGCACAGACCAGAGAGAAATCAGAATGGCAGAGCTAGTTGATCTTGAAGAACTAAGGAACTCTTCCATGATCAAGCTAGAATAACATCAAAAAATAACAAAGAAATGGTTTGACAGAAAGTCTAGGCCCCAAGCTTTCAAAGTTGGGGACTTAGTCTTAAAATGGGATGTTGATAAAGCTAAACCAGAGCACCATTCAAATTTTGATGCACTTTGGAGTGGCCCTTATATCATCAGTTCATGAAAAGAGGCTAACTCTTTTGAGTTAACTCATCTTGACATAAGCATGTTACGTATCCTGGAAAATAGGATATATTTCAAACCCTTCGATTAAGTTTTTTGCATCATTTTTTATATATTAGATTATTTTCAATTCCTCCAAGTGTGTTACATGCACATTATTTATTGGTACATAGTTCTTTCCTTTCGTGTGCTTCCTACCCATTCTCTTCTTTTGCTTCTAAAATGTAGATTCTCTTTCAGTAGTTGTAAGATTCAAAATCGATTCAAGAATGATCCTTCAAGTGACTTCAAGGGGAGTTCTCAAATAATCACATAATAGAATCCATGCTCAATGGATGCTTTAGGCTACTGATCTTCTTCATCTAGTAGGCAAATGGCCCCGAAAGTCAATGAAACTATTTTCCAAATAACTCTCCTAGTGATTTAGATAACTTGTATACATCTTCTTTCTCTAAGCTCTTCATTGCAAGGTTGCGCACACTCAAGTTCCCTTGGCACATTCCCTTCTTTTCCTCATGTGTCCTTATGTGCTTCCCCTTCTTCCCTTCCTTTATTTTTCTTCTTTGTTCCATCTTCCCTGTGCACACATCTTCTGCGCATTCACCTTCTTTCTGGTAGACGTTCACCCTCACACGTACCCGCACATCATCTTGTAATGGTTGTCCCTTGACCATACATTTTATGCTCACCAATTTTCCTTATTTCCTCATGTGCATCACACACATGTTCCTTTACACCTTCCTCTATTTTCTTCCTCGTTCCCTTCCCTCATGCCCTCCTTTGTGCCCTTCTATACCAGGTCATCTTTTGACATACTTGAGTATGCCACACACAACCATCCAAAGCACGCCAACAGGGTGCCAAATCATTGCAATAAATCAGTGATTGACACGTGGCAGAAACAAAAAATATTTTGCATAGTTGGCCATTCTTTAAGCCAAATTGTATGTGCCACAAGTTTTATGTGCACAGACGGGCCTGACATCCTCTGATAGCCGTATCTTTTTCTATAGATCTCTGATTGGAACATTCCTAAACTTCTTAGAGATCTGCTAACATCAGCTATAGTGCTAGACATTCAAATTCAAATTTTGGTGGATCTAGTAGGTGAGAAATGGAAAATGTCTTTCTGAGCATTAATAAAGCAAATCCGATTGCTTTAACCACCCGATTTGATATGATCCACCATCCTTCCTCATCCAACACATAAAAAATAGACCTAGTGAAGTGCATTCAATAGATTCTTAGGTGGATTTGTAGGAATTGAATGCTTCTTATTGGTGGTTGTATTTCAAATTTAGGTTTTCCCTCCTACTCTTCTCCTTTTATAGATTCATCTATAAATGTAAGAAATGGGCTCATTATTAATGTTCGATACTCTGAATCCTTACGTATTTTTTGCTAAGGAATTCATCATTTCTATATTCTGAGTTGCAGACCTCTAGATCTGGCTCATGCATGTGGATATCAGCCTCTTTTGCCATTGTAACAACTCTGTGCATTTATGGAAGTAATAGAAACATCATTTTGTGACTATTATCTATCCTAACATGTTTACATTTATTCTTCTTGAATTTCTTTTACAGTGTGTGTTTTTTGTGCCACTTCATGTCCCTTGCAGTTCCTTATTTAGTTGTGTTTCATGAGAATGATCTGGTAATGCATTTTCAGCTATACTACTCATGCCTTGCCTACTTTCATGTATTCCCTTTTCATTCCTTCTTAGAATAGATAGTATCCATCCCTCTTTTCTGGTGTTAGTACCTTTTAGTGTAGTTCATTTTTATGTTATCCTTATATCATTGGTCCCTTGGCATTTATTATCTTAGTTTCCCCTTTCATCACTAGCAGTAGCGGTAGCAGTAGAAATTGATAGAGGAACCGGCCTTCTCCAGAGATCCATCTCAAGCACACAAGGTCCCACAACTTAGAGATGGTTCCATTGTGATCTCAAACATCTCATCTCTTCTAGATCTAAGATGTAGCTGCAAGTTTGAAGACCAATAGTGAAAATGGAGGATAGTTTGACCCCTCAATTTAAATCTTTCTTTTTTGGGATTTAATGTCTATATGAGGGTTTTACAGGTCTATACTTCATTGCACGTTTCTGAAAATCTCAATGATCATTGTGTGATCTCATAGTGACCAAAGGTGAACAACATAAAATACACCCACCCAGAGGAGGTTTTTCTGAGCATTTCAGTAGACCCAGGTGCCAAGAAATAGATCTAGGGTGCCCATATACACCCTTATCCCTCTCCAAGTGCCCTAGTCTAGCTCATTCCTCCATATCTAAATTTTAAAAAGGTTTGTTGTGATGGTCTGTACTCTTATTTCATCACATTCTCTAATAAAGACTCAATTATGGATAATAAATAGTAGAGTAAGTTCCATATCTCTTACATTTTCTTTTATATAAGTATCGAATCAATTGTCAAGAACTTGTATTTCATTTTATATCAGTTATAACATATCTTTACATTCAGATTTTAAATAAATAATTTAGATTTTATTAAATCATTAAGATAAATATGAATATATGTGACTAATATGATTGTTATTGTAGCAGTAAATAAATATACAATTAAGTACAAAAAGTATGAAAACCTAAGTGCAAATATGGGGTAAAAATCCTTAGTTGATTCCCCATTGTTCCTAGATTGTGCAAAAGGTCAGTTGACTAGATGCACAAGAGAGAGGGAGGAGTATTCGTACAAAACCATTTAGAAAAGTTTGTGATCTTGATAGATCATTTCTTGGGTTGGGGCACCTTGAGAGGGACAGGGGCGTCCGTGGACACCCTAGGCCTATTTATGGGTGTCTATGTCTATAGAAATTCTCAGAAAACCTCTTATGGGTAGTCACAAGGTATTTTTTTTTGTTTTCCTTTGGTCACTATGAGGTCGCACAATGATCATCGAGGTTAATGGAAACCCATAATGAAGTATAGACCTACAAAACACTCACATAGACATCAAATCCCAAAAAAGAAAGATGTAGAATGAGGGGTCAAACTTTAGGGTTTCAGTTATTGTCACAATGGAGGTGCATCTTACAAATGAGTGATGCACTACATCTCAGACCCAATGTATTTATATTTATGTGTGGAAATTTTCCCCTAAATGGATCTTGTGTGTTTCACACTTGATAGTGATCAAGTAATATAGATGTAAATAAATGTAGTAGATGTGTTCATGGAATAGAATGAACTTCCCTCCTATGAAGTTTATGCAGAATAACCAGCCCTTATGTCCCTTGGATGGTGCTAGATGGATGTAATGGAGCTCTTAAATGATTGATGGATGTAACCTTAGGTGATGATAGCTAATTCTTAGTTCTTGGTCCTTTATTATGATCACATAACTTTATATTTATATGATTCCTTTGTTTGAATTTCATAATTAACCCCAAAAATGTTGAATACAAAAAATATAACATGCTCAAGTGTCTAGAAAGGACCCAAAATATGTGAACAAAGTATATTGAGTTCAGGGGCGCCTAGAGGGGATGAGGGCACCTAGTGATGGCATCCTGGCTTGCCGTTGGTGTCAAGGATGATAAATGTTGAGGTATTAAAAAGCATAATGAGCGAGTAATGGTGCAAGACCAAAAGTTGCAACAGAAAGCAAATAAATGTAGCCAAATACATTGGTTAATTAGTAATTTTCGTGCTTATAAATTAGATGAATAGTAGTATGTAATTAGGACTATATAACTACCCTAAGTGTGTGATTTTGTGTCTACATTTTCCCCCACTTTATATTGGTTAGAGGAAAGATCGATGACATAAAGTAGATAGAGATGTGTACTTGATAACCATGTAAATGTAGAAAGAGTGTGTTGAGGGACAAGACAAAGTGTGGAATGAAAAAAAATATGGAGCATGGATTCTAAGGAGGGGAACGTACAAAAAATGGTGATGAAAATGAACCTAGGGTGGAAACGTATGTGTATATGTTGCGATGTGCCTATTTTTTATGTTGTTAATGATGTTGACTACTACTTCCCATATGAACTAACCTACAAAATTAAAGAAGAAACATTATTCAAATATGCATGTATATGATTCCAATATGTAAAAATTATGTAAGGAAAGTATGATAAAATGGCATGAAAGGTTTTTTGAAAAAGTTCAACATGTGCACGTGGTCTGTGATGAGGAAAGAGTGTAGAGATGATCCTGAAGATGTTGTAGGTGAACAATGTTTTTGGGTGATCTCATGCCATTTTTCGTCAGCCGAAATTTTTTGGGGTGATGTCATACCAATGATATGGAAGAATTATAGGTAGAAAATCCTAATGTTATCCTCCAACCTTTAACTACTTCTTGCAATGTAGAACACCACTACAGATGGTGTGTAAACTTTAATAAAATATGAGTGCTAAGGATTGTGTGCCCTGTAAAAGCTATTGTTTGGAGTTCTATATACTTTTTTGAACTACATATCATTGTGTAATCACCCCCTAGTTATAGGTGTTCATGAAGGATTGTGTTGTTCTAAGGAGCCAAGTCTGATTCTAAGCCCTGAAATTGAAAATTGTGCGGTACCAGTACTATTTTATGTTGAACTATGATTGTATGACATTGTATGGGGTAATTATTTCACCCAAATGATGCCCCCCCTTGTTTGTGGTACATGAAAAGTTGTTGAAGGATTATGTGGCCCAAAAGAGGACCGACCTGTATGCTGAAATTGTGCCCTTCAAGGGAAGGGAATGTGCTTGGTAGAAATCAAGGAACCTTTCATTAAATAAAGTGGCTAGGAGATAATTGTTAGTATAATCAGACATGCATGTAGAAGACTGTATGTAAACTAATAAAATAATGTGTAAGCTAAGATGCAAGAAGATAATGTAAATACACAAAAAGATAATTTAGACTACGAAAAAAGGGTTGCAAACATGGGACACCACTCATGATGTTGTAAGACATTCAAGGCTAATGAATCCAAAAGAATACAATGTGCACACAAGACAAAGGGTGAATCCTACAAACAAGAGCATACAAATACAAGCAATGATAAGCAATGTAATAGATAATCATGGAACCAAATAGTCCTGCAATACCAATTTTGCACATGTAGCACCCGTTAGCATGTTAGAAAGATAAAAAGTATATCAGTTCGTGTATAATCATATGAGTTCTTGTATAATCTGTTATGAAATAAAATGAAACAATAGCGCATGTAATGTATGAAAGTGGATGCCCCTAGGAGCTATTGTTGGACTGGTAATAGGTACTCTACCAAGCATCCATGTTACGTGTAATAAATCTGTAACATCTATGATCATGAATAAAAATGAAAGTGAACATGCAAGTGTGTATGATAAAGATAATGACATAAAAGATATCTATTTATCATGTGTAATAAATTGTACATGTAAAAGAATTAGTAACCAATTGTAAATGCAACCAAGATATGCAATATGATGTGGATGATATGGAATATAATGCAGTGTGAATGATACAAGCTACATGCCCCCAAGTGTATGTTTATGTATGAAATGAGGTTCTTTTTTTTATTCCCCCTTAGTAGTCAAGAATGAATAGTAAATGATAGGGTGTCATTAGGAAATGGTTTGAATGTGTGTACTAAAAAGATGTGATCGTCAAAGTGCAAAGAGTATAGTGTAAATGTGTGAGTGAATCAGTGAGTTGATTAAATGTGTGATTTTGATGAGGTCCATTTAAGATGTAGACCCTTAGCAGTCAAGTATGGACCGTGTAAATAGAGTGTGTCATCGAGTAATGATGGAAGCACGTAGATGTGAGAAATATGTGACGTAAATGTGTAGATTAGATGTTGTCTAAAACAAGATGATTGTATAAAATGTCTAGTGTGTAATGTGTATGTTAATAAAGGGATGTTTAATGTGCAAATAATTTTGTTGAAGGGATTGATTATAGAAACATTAAGTGTGTGATGTAAATAGTTGAGATTTGTAAGTGCTAGATGTGTTATACATTGTGTTGATTGCACATAAGAGAGAAAGGTGTTGTGAATGTGTTGAATGTTGTAGTCACAAAATCACACACTTTAGACATTATTTAGTTTTAGGCTTATACTATTATTCATATGTTTTTTGAGTGAAGAAATTACTATTTGACCCCCATCTTTTGGTCATTTTACTTTGCTTTATGTCATTATTTATGAACTCCCATGCATGTATGCCCAGTCGGTTTCTATCATTCCATTCTATTTTTCATTTTAATGGGGTGCCTAGGTTTGTATTGGGGTGCCAACATATGCCCTAGTCCTAGTTGGGGTGCCCTGATATTTTTCCTGCTTTCCTGCTAATTTTTGGGCACTTTCTAGCCGTTTGAGAATTTCATATTTCTTATAGTCATCATTTTCAAGGTTAATTATGAAATTAGAACAAGATAACTATATAAATATAAATTTATGTGACCATAATGAGGGACAAAGTACTAAGCACTACTATCATCACCTAAGGTTATATTTATAAAGGGCTACACTTACATCCATCTAGCTCTATCACAGAGGCACAAGGTTGGTTCATCTACAGTACATTGTATAGGAGGGAAGTTTATTTTATTTCATCCACCATTCTATTACATTTTCTACACATACTTATTGCTCAATACTTTCACAAAGTGTGATTGGCACAAGAGCATCCTAGGGCATGATTACAAACACAAGTACATAGAACTACATCGGGTCTAATATGTAGTACAACACTCAGTTAGTAATTCCACCATTGTGGCAGCTGAGGTCATTCCAACCCCTTTATATGCATCTTTATTTTTTGGGGTTTGATGTTTGTCTTGGGATTTTACAGGTAGTTTCTTCATCACCGATTACTAGTGACATACAGTGTAGTGCAAAAAAGTTATTGCAACATGAAGAAAAGGAAGGAAACCATCAAGTGACACCTTAGAGGATGGTTATAGATATTTTTCACAAACCATGGCACCCATATTACAGACCAGGGTTCCCATAGGCACCCATGTACCTATCTAGACATCCTAGTCTATTCAAATTTCCCATATCTACACTTTTCTAGACTTTGGCAGAGTCATTTCCTCCTCCTATATTTCCATCCATCTTTGCGACACATTCTAGCAAGCTCATCAAATCATATGAGTCCTTTACAACTCTCTTTGCACTTTAGGGTTTTTCATATCTACTTTCTTAGTTGTTTGGGTCACTTACTATATTTATCTACTAATTTTATTTACTATTATTTACAGTTTTTCCTAGTTTAGATTAACTATATAATTAACCATTAATCTAAATTTTAAATAATCAAATGTATAGTAGGATGTGCGAGATAAATATGTCAGGAGATCATCGAATGTGTATTTTTTTGTATATGTGTACATTTTATATGATATTTATATTGATTGCATGCAAGGGATATATATTATGAAGGAGGTATGTGATGTAAAGGACATATGTTGTAAAAATAACTATGTGTGTCAAGTTTGTTGTGTGTTGTGTTGAGTTTGTATGGATGAATAAGCGTGAGAATTATGTATTGTTTGTATGTAGAGTATGTATAAGGTGTCGTATGTGTGTTGATTCTGATGAATATATATGAGAATTAAGATGCGGTGTAATGTGGTAGGTATTGTAATATGTAGCTTGTTGTGGGTGAGGTTTATGTTTATAGGACTCCCTCAATAGTAAAGTGTGAACCAAAACACAAGAGTGTGTCATCGAGAAATGGTTTTAATTATGTGTATTAGAAATATGAATCATGAAGCACAAAGTATTAAGTGTGATAGGACGTGCTACAAAAAATTCATAGTGCTAGAAGGGGGGAGAATAAATAGGATGCCACCCAAGTGTGCTACTGATGAACATTTATGCATTGACATGAGAGATACCTTGCCATTGTGGGAGAGAATTTTTTTTTGTCATGATAAGAGTGAGGGCCAACACAATGTTAGGCTGATTAGGACCATGTGATGGTGGCAGAATTTGAAATGCATCTTGGATATTAGTATAAGAAGTATTTTCTTTGAAAAAATGAATTGGAAATGGAAGTGGAGTAGGATGGGTAGCAATATTAAATGGCGGTAACTTAGGTGGGATTGATAATGCTACATAAGACTTGATAGGAGAAGAAGATGGACTGATTTTGAGAGGCAGTTCAATATTTCGACTTGGTAATGACATAGATGACTTGAGAGGAGGTGGTTCTATATTGATGAATTTAGAGGAGGGGGTGCTTAAGAATTACTTGAATATCCATATAAGGAACCTTAGAAATGATGGCATGATGCTCATTATATATAGATGAATCAGATTTAGGAACCCATTAAGATGTAAAAATTAGAGAGGATGATGTAACACAATGTTATGCAGTGAATGAGTTAAAACCTTGATGCTCAAGATACTTGATTATTTGTTGTAAAGAATAACAATCATTGTTTTTATGTCCATTAATTTGATGATAAGAACAAAATGAGAGACCATGATGTTTGACTAGTTGATAAGGAGGCTGGCAATGAGTGTTTGGTAAATTGATCAATTGATGACTAAGGGGTTTAGTAAGAATGTTATGTTTTTTAGAATTTTGATCAAACCTGAGAGGCTCCGGTAATGGAAATAATTGAGGCTCAATGATATGAGAACATGTATAAGACATAGAATGAGAATGATAAGAAGAACTAGTAGTTGCCTGAGAAGCATTCTTAAGATGTTGGATTTTAAATTTTAAAGATATAATCGTAGATTCCATAACCTAAAAAAATTTGTAAAATAAAGAATACAAAGGTAGAATTGACTCCAATATGCATTGATTGGATGGAGGATCATGAAGGCTAGGGTTGTTAGAAAGATGATGGAAAATAGGAATTATTTTTTGTGGCTACATATCTTTAGGTTAACACATGGATTCTAAGGCTTTTTGTATAACAATGTGGTAGTCGGGATGTATTTTAAGTAAATCACACAAAGTAATTTGAGGAACTTTACGACCCTTGATAAACAAAATATGAGGATCCAAGCATATTCAACTGAGACGGGTTCACCAAAATGATTAAGCTAAATAATAATATATGTGCCTAATATGATTTTTATTGTATCAGTAAATAAAATATACAATTAAGTATAGAAAGTAAGCCAAGTAAGGTAAGCAAGAAAGTATGAAACCCTAAGTGAAAAGAGGGGGTAGAAAGCCTTAGCTAATTTCTAGTTTTTCTTGGACTATGCTGAAGTGTTGAGTAGATAAAAAAAGAGGGAGTGTCACTCAAAACCCCAAAAAAGTGTACGAGCTAATGATCTTCTTGGAATTGGGTGCCTGGAGAGGGACATGGGTGCTCGTGGGCACCCTAAGCCTATTTTTGGGCACTTGTGTCTGCAAAAATGCTTAGAAAACCTCCTATGGGTGGTCGCAAGGTTTTTTTTGTTGTTCATCTTTGGTCACTATAAGGTCGCACAATGATCATCGAGATTTTTGGAAACCTGCAATGAAATATATACCTACAAAACACTCACATAGACATCAAGTCCCAAAAAATAAAGATGTAGAATGAGGGGTCAGACTATCCTCAGCTATCACAATGGTGATCTTACGACTGAGGGATGCACTACATCTTAAACCCAATGTATTTCTATGTGTGTTTGTAAATATTTCCCTAAGTGGCTCTGATGCGTGTTGCATTTGATAGCAGGAAACTAAGATAGATGTAAATAAATGTAATAGATGTGTGCAAGGAATAGAATGAACTTCCCTCCTATAAAGTGTGTGCAAAATACCTTATTAACATTCATTCATAAAAACCCAATGATTATTACTTAATTATTTTTGTGAAACCTTATATACTTAATAAAGAAACATCCCTGAAATCCAAAAAGTCCCATACAAAGCACATAATTCAGGGTAAGCATCAAAAGGTGCAATTCAAGCTAGAAAACACCATTTCTTGGACCCTCTTTAACACAAACTGATGTAACTTGCAAAATTATCTTCATAATTACTCCTTTTTTTTCTCAAACCTTTATGACACCTCTGTGCATCATCTCCAATCATCATAATGCCTCAAATAGCTCTCCATCTTTCCATCCCATCTCATTTGTATGGTTATCCCTTAGGTTTTTACATTTTCTAAGCTAGGGTCGACTAAAATAACATCAAAACTCACCATGAAACATCTCCAAAATGTCCTAACATACTTTTAATATCTTCTATGAAATGATTTCATGTTTTTATGATCTCGCATATCTCTACATCTCATCCTCATGCCTCCTATCACCTAGACCTAGTCTACATGAGCACCTCAAACTTAGTCTCCAAACATTATCTGCACTTTGAACCTCATATGAGTTCCTAAGCACTCCCTAAACATACTCTCCAAGATTTCAGCATGCTCCTCAAGCTATCAAGAATATCCAACCATCATGCACCATCACCTAGCATAGTTATGTTACTAGATTGGGCTTGCTAAAACAATTCATTCTCACTAAATCAACTCATGTAACCAATAACACACATAAAACACCATTTCACCATCATAGTGAGCACGCTTCGACTCTACTCCATCATCCTCTTTTTCATTAATGGGATTTTACATCAATGACAACACCTAAATCACAACATGCCAACAATCTCGCCCTTTTTTATTAATGGAGAACCTCCTGAACTTCTCCCCCTTTTTACATTAATGAAAAAACATAGTTGTACTTGTATATTATTTATGCGTATCATCTTCATAGGATCATATTTTGGTTATAAACATCAACCAAATATTTCATTCTAGCTCACAAACTTGTCATTTCTCACAAAATCTAATTTTTCCTTCTTTCAAGGCATAGAAACATTATACTCCCCTTGGGAAAAGCATATAAAAAACCTAAACATACAAAAAATAATGATATATAACTTAAAAACATCTTCTTTACCTCTTTCATAGGATATAGTGACACACAACCTCCTTGTTTAGGCTCAAGAGCATGATTTCATGACCTCATACCTTGTTTTGACCTCTTGTAACCTCTAAGAATATTGTAGCAGACCTTAGAATAGATGCATATATTATATGATCGTGCCAAAAAATAGCAAGAACATAAAATTACCACATTATTTTCCTTTCTTGACTTGACAAGGATCAAACTAGGCTTCAATACTTCCATTTCTTGCCATTGCACAACATTGGGATTGAGTTCCCTAAAATAACACTGCAGTGTATTTAAAACCATATTTGACAAGATTTAAAACACTATATACATCATGACACAATATCTCAATAATCCCCTTGGGATTATATCCTCCAGCTCTAATAGAAATAAACAAAAAAAAATATTCTCAAATTTCGTACTTGTCTTGGAGAAACTACAAACACTTATACCCAGTCCTAAAGCTCCTTCTCAGTATTCCCTTGTTTTGAGGCAAAGAAGCCTTTTTAAGCATATGGATTGCATCTCAAGTCATAAAATTTTTAATTTGTCTTCATTTTTCCTTTCTATATTCTCAAACCATCTAGAAAATCTTCAAAAGTCTTGTATGAGAGAATAGAATGACTCCCCTACCTTGAACATAACCTAAAACCTTATAGCTCCATATTAGTCATTCAAACAATATTGTAGCATCACATGAAAACTTGAACTTACCTTTCTAATTTGATGGTCTTTATGCTTTTTTATTTCACTCTTGATATGAATATACCCCATAACCTTGCATAGAGGAAATATATTCACTAATATCTATGTCATTTTGATTTTAACACTTGCAGACATCCATGCCATATCACTGTGCACAAAATATCTTCAACAAACAGTCATTGTGTATCTTCTTCATTGTTGCATTAGCTCATTTAACCCTTATTAGTAGTTAAGAACACCTTTTATAATCCCAAGAATGGCTCCCCATGACATATTAGGATCACAAAAGCTTGTAAATATCATGATTTGATGCAAAACCATTACCTACAGTACTCTATAGGAGGTAGTTCTGAGACAAGATAGTCATCTACAGTTGTCACACATATTAACTTACTTTTCCATACCAAGTTATCCATTTCTCATTTAGCACTATCTTATCAAGATGGAGGTCAATCAATCATGAGTGACAATATATTATTACGAGTCCTCTCATTCACCCATTGAGATAGAGAATCCAACCTTTGATGACACAAGCATTTTCAATCAATAGTACTCATACATTGGATGATTTCTTGCACAAACCATTTTCATGCTTACCTTCACAGTATTCAAAGTATCAAGACACTTTAGTAGTTATCCCATACACTTTCTCAATGACTCAATAAGCTTTTCCTATCTCAATATACCACTCACACCTGTAAAATCTCATAATAAACTATGAGTTCATTGTGTCCTTATTCTCACTATCATTGAGAAAATTTTGCAGGACCCAATCACTTCGACAAACCTATAGCACCCTTTAGAAAATATTCACACATTCTAGATCATTTAGAATTTTTTGAAATAGCTTGAGGAATCATTAGGATCTTTTCATATCTCTAACCTTCTCTTTCTCTCTATCTCAATTATGATGTACATCATACTTAGATCATCAACCACTCTTCCTTGGCTTGATTTGTAAACCATCTTATACATCAATATGTCAATCCATTTTGGATTTTAAAATCATTGATAGGAGGGTAAAAATGGTTCCCCTTTAAATTAGAATGACCATGTAGACCTGTAACATCTAATTTACATTTATACATTCTATTATCCCTTCATCATGAGAAAAACACATCTATATTTTGAAGCAATCAATTTTATGGATAATTATTACCAATTTTGACCACCTATTTGGCCACTTTTGACACCTCAATAAACCTTGAATCATTCCTCTATGGGAAATTTTCCCAGCTGCAAGTCATACTTTTCCAATTAGGTCTTTTAGCACTTGTACTGCCAAACCTGGAGATTTTCAAGGATTCTAAGGAGATATGAAAATTTATAGGTATGAAACCACTTAAATCTCAGTTTTTTCCCAATCAATATGAATTTCTTTCGATTTTGGTCTTCAACTCAGCCATTTGCACCTTCAAGCAAAGAAATTTCTTCATAATGTTCCTTATAAATAGTTAAAAGCCAGCTTTGGTTTCAATGTCTCTAATTTTTCCACCACAGTTGAATTAACATATTTTATTGTCCTGAGTAATCTTATTTTGGATTTGGAGCAAGGGAACCATATTACTTATTTAAACCCTGCTTGACTTGGCTTCACTCACCCTTCAATAGATCTGCACCAATCTTCTTTGTCATGATGGTCTAATCAATTCATTATGGTTAGTGAAAAATTTCATCTTAAATACTTCTTCACAAAGAATTATAATTCTTGTCACTTTGATAACCACATCAATGAAACATGTGAATCAGAACCTTAAGACTAATATAACTCTAAATGACATAATAGACCTCCTAATGGTCATGTATGCACTAAGAGACCTTTACCACTTTAACTAAAAAAATTATACCATATAACATTCCCATTTTAAGACTTTAGAAACAAGGGAATTTTTTTTTTTAAATAATGTTCTCTATTATAAATTCATAATTTAGAACACACATTCTTTATCAACCATTCATATAACAGATAACCATATGCAACTGTAATGACTCAATGTGCTACCGATATATTCATTTCATGACTCGGTATACTACATATCCATCCATGTTTAACATTAAGTATTGAATACTTTTCTGTATACTACGTATACTTGGTTCTCTCTCCCTATTCAGGGTATTGAGTGATATGTCTAAGGAACATATCTGAATATTTATTACCAATATTCATCTGCATCATGAACCTTATATTAGGTGACATAGGACAACGCAACCAATAACTTGCGATAATTTGGCCAAATATTTCTAACATGTTGTTCGTATTACTATTCCTTAATGACATACTTGTCAATCTAGAATATGTCCTTCACCCCACTCAATTGTTACCTAGAATGTCCTTTACTGACTTCCGTCAGTCCACTTGCCCAAATTTTAACCCTAGTTTGAGTTAATAACATCTGTTATGATAGGTGGAGGCTCACTAAGACTTAGGATAAGTTGGAATACTGGGTCAACCTATTTCAACCCGTGTGCCAAGGTATCCTGAGTTTCAGAGGGCTAACCCATATTTTAAACATGTTACTAACCAAACCTAGAGAGAAACTAAGATCAAGTCCCATGTATGTAGATGTAGATGTTCAATGCAGAAGTGTGTTGCCACATGTTGACTACATGGTTGTATCCTCAAGAAGATCCTAATCTTCTCGAAGGTACAACCCTATAGTTGGCATGTGCCAACATCCTATAGAACAACCTCATCCAGATGTACATACCTTAAGGAGTTTATTATAAATTTAATTAATTTGGATTATTAAAAATAGATTCCAGCAACCTTTCCTAACCCTAATCCAACACTCCTTAAGTTCATCTCTATAATAGATTCAACTCATTGCTAAAGAACTTTCTTAGCTTAATATTTATTTAATGTTATTTAATGGACTTAACAAGCCATCAACCATATCAGGATATCCACATCATAAGTTCCATTTATTGGGACTTCACCATTCAAGGAAGTGTAAAAACCATCTAGGTTGTAACTAAGTAGACTTTATTAATGAATTCTAATGATTAGGATTCACTTCTTCCATTTTTTTGCATTGTTAAGATAGAGGAATAATATTCATTTACACGATTAAGTGTTAGGGCCTACCACCCCTATAAATCATTTACAAATTCAATAGTTATTACTGCATGTTCATTTCACATCATATTACTATATTTGTTTATTTAGTTATGACCATCAAATTCTACAACTTAGGAAGCTACATCCTATTTAGGGATATTATTCCAATTCCCACTGTCAAACTTATATAAGAATACCCCATTAAGCATATAAATAAAATGGATAAAATCAACAAGATAGGATTCCATCTATGCAATGAAAGTACAAGATAATTTACACATCCAATGTAAATAATTTCTCAACATTTAATTCATCTCTAAAACTTATACATTTAGGCATGCTTCATGACAACTGCCTTCATTACAAAAGAATACTACTTTTCTTTTTCAGTACAATCACAAGAATGATTTCAGAGTTCTTCACAAAATTAGACATAAATCAGCCAATGCATCACTTAAGTTTTTGCCTTCCTTATCACTTACGAAGTCCACCTATAAAAATTGTTAGCATGGGTTAGTTCAATGAACTAAGCATGATAAGCACTAAGCCTTAAAAATAAGTGCATTCCAATAACTTTTCTGTTAAAACAACTCTACTTTAATGAGACAATTATTACATCATATAATCAATATATCAAAAGCAACGAAAAAGAAGTACATTTTAAACAATTGATTTCACTTCCAAGAATAGGACATAATATAATCCACCATATCAGCCTTACAAAATAGATTCTAATTGATCCTATCAATTATCCTTAAGCAAACAACATATCATAACATCTCATTGTTCCTAATATTTCATAAAAGAAGACAACATTTATCTTTTCTTCAAGCTAAAGGAAGAGTTTAAAGCATGGTTCTGATTAGGATGAATCATCTAACTCCTAAACAAAAGAGGAAGAACCATTACAACTATGCCCAAACCTAAAACCTCTGAGAAACAAAACAAATTCAAAACATGATTTAACTGTTTCTTTCAAAAGACAATTACCTTAAAATTTAACAATTAAGATATTCATCATAACAGAATTTCATTTTAATCCAAGAAGGAATAGTGAATCAATAGGTCTACCTGCAAGTTTAAATCTACTTCCACATATAAAAGTTAACTTTTAAAGATCTAAAACAACATTCAAAAATCAAGGTAGACTCATACAAGAGTTAATCTCTACTCGAGTTCATCCAAGGAGAATTCTTTAAGAAGATAGAGCGCAAGAGACAAACTGACTCATCTCAAACCAACTAAGTAAATTCTTGTCAAGCAACAGTTTGCCAAACAAGCTAGAATTTATGGCTCTATAAAACTGAATAAAATAATCTCTTCCAACATCATTTCTACAAATGATTGGGTAAAGGAAGACTAACAATTCATACAGAAAACTCCATTCCAAAGGAGAATCAAAACATAAAGTTCAACTAATGATCTTATACAGTAAGAAGAAATCACACTACCATATTCTTTACACCTCTTTAGTTTCAATGAACGCGAGTTTCAATTCCCTTTTCAGAATGAAATACAATTAGCAGTTCTAACACATAGTCTATTCTAAAGGAATCACATTCCTTTCTTTTATAATGATATAAGATGTATTAACTATATCCAACAAGAAATAGAAAAATAAGCAATCAATAAAGTAAGCATGATCAAAAGTATCAACAAACTCAGACTAGAATCCCATTTTTAGGTTTCATTATTACATTACAAAAGAGTAATCAGTTCCTGATTTAATAATTACTATAATATAAAAATTATTTGAACAGAGACATAATCTTTTCATAATAATTTAAGAGTACTAAATTAATCAAACTCATCTTTTTAATGAAACCCTAATCTTATTCTAAAAGATCTAAAGATGCGAGTTTCCACAAAACAGAGGGGAAAAGAATACCCTCAATAAAATTCCATTGCCATCTCAAACAAGATGAAACATTTCACAAAAAAGAATTACCAAACCCATTCATCAAACAAACATGTTTTCAGTTGAGATCTTAAGAGTTTATCCAACCACTCAGCCATGTAATTTCCCCATTTTCCTTGATCAATGGTTTAATGAAAGAGTTACCAGTTTTAAACGTTTAAAACAAATAAAACCCAACTCAAAATACTAGAATAGATTCGACATAAAGTCTCAACAATAGTTCAAACTACAAAAGTAAAAAAATACGAGTGTTGTGTAAATCACGAATCTTCGATAACAGTTCCAAATTTCCCAAAAAATATAATTCACGGGTACAAAGCCAAATACGGCTTCAACAACAGTTCAAGTTACCCAAGATTTCAACATTAGTTTAGAACAAATACAGGCTCTGACTCAAATTCCTATCAAAACGTGAACTCAAATATTATCCCAAATGGAACTCAAGTTTTTCACCAAATTTTGAGCCCCAAAAATGAGTAATAACATACAAGTATTGTGTACATTATGCACTGGCATTAATAGTCCATACTATCATAAGGAAATAAAACACAAGCACCGAGCTACATACGGGCTTCAACAACAGTCCAGGGATATCCAAGATTCCAACACTAGTTCAGAACAGCAAGAACCTCCATCAACAGTTCTCAACAAACACAAGACCAAAACTAAGTTCCAAACCAAATACGAGCTCGAATACAAGCTCTACAAAAAAAAAAATCTCAACACAAGCTCATGATCAAACAAAACACAAGCTCTAACAAGATCAGATAGAACCCAAGGTTCTCAAAAAACTCTAAACCATATCTAAATAGCAACAAATATTATCTAAACAGAATACTTCCATTAGCCGTTCCAGAATGAAAAATCCGAGTTACAGAAGTAATTTTTACATGCATTCTCCTTTTTTAAGAACTGCACATGGTAAGTTTCTAAACAGAACATCATTTACCAAGGATTCATAACCAAAATCACAAGATTTAATAAACCCAATAAGCAAATAACCAGATAATATATGCAATCCAAGAATCTCAAAAGAGTATAATCGTTTTAATGAAACATTTATAAGAAAGCAAGAGATCTTAAATATTAGAGCCTATCATGCCTGATAGAACTTTTGCCAAATAGAAGGAGACCTCCATCCGAGCTTAAAACTTTTCCTCATCTCCACGAAAAATCAAATAACCACATTCTTTTTCCACACTACCTTTTATATATCCCACGAACTGAATACAGGTCAAAAATCTCAAAAAATAGCCATTAAGTGCAGTTCAATCTGCTGGTTCAAAAAACCAGAGAACCTGCAAAGAAAAAATCGTGAGGTATGTAAAGTGAAATGACCCCATACAATCTCATTTGCATGCTTTCCAAAATGGTTTGAGCACAAAAACTGAAAACAATAAATTCTATTAATTCCTATTTTCCCACCTATCCTTCCTTGTCACCGCCTTCCAAGCCTAGCGAATTCCAAATCATATTTAACAAGGAATTCCATCTTTAGTGACACTTCCACACAAGCCTCCGCCAAGTCAACTAGCCCCTGCCACAATTGGCGGTACGTGAGCTTTTAAAAACCTTATCAAGAACATAAATGCCTTGAAACTGTAACCTTTGATACATGCGATCACCAATTCCCCTTCATGCCCATTAGTTTAGGGTAGACATGATTGCTTAGGTTAGATCTTAGGTTATCTTAGGATAGGTAACCTTAGGATATAACCCAATCAATACATTACCACCTTAGGTAGTTTCACATAGGTTAGATTAATTCCAATATAATAGTTTTTAGGCATTAGGTTAGGATAAATTCAATTAATTAACATAGCTAGGTAGTAAATATGTATATTCTTACCTAGCTTAGGATTCCGTAGGACAGTCCCTTTAGTTTTAGGAACCAGAATGTTTTGTATGTCATGAATAGGCTATAGTTCATTTGTGTCAGCATTGTCCTACCACAATCAAACTAAAAAGATCCAAACACAACATACAACTGAATAGAAACATGTTCACACAACAATCAAAGAACTTGTCATCAATCATAGTTCAATCATACATATTTTAATTCATGGAATGTTGATTTACCATTCATCCACTGAGAAAATTTAAAACATTCCTCAGATCACTAAAATTGATCCAAGGATGAGTCGGATTAATAGATAAGTTTACAATTCTTAAACCAGATTGCAACTCACCTACAAGAATTGAAAAATGGATTGAAGGAAACCATTCCAATTCATTCAAAGTATCTTAAGAATAGAAGATGATTTATCCATATCAAGCATGATCTCCAAAAATCAAAAGAACATATCTTTATAAGGAAAAATCACATGTCAACACTTGAAATGTAAAGGAGGAAAATAACAACTGTCAAGGGTGTTACATGCTCCCCTCCTTAAAAGAATCATCATCCCAATGATTACCCCTTTTTTAACAATATACCTCAGAACATTCACTTTACTTACCATAAGTTAAAATATATTAGAATCTTATGGTTCAAGAAATCAGCATTAAATAACTGTTTATCCAAATCAAATAAATATCTGCCCAAAACTGGCATATTTAATGTCATGTAAAGATAAAATCATAAATTTTTATCAGTCAACAAAATCAATATTGATCAAATAGATATGGAAAAGTAGTTTTCATATCCTCTAGATTTTCCTAAGTTGCACTCTCTTCATTAAACTAGTCCCACTGGACCTTACAGTGACATATTTTTTTATTTCTTAAATGCAACTGGTGAGTTTCCAACACTCGAATGTGTTTAACCATGATTATTCATGGGTCTTGGACCTGCAAGGAATTCCAATTTAACCCATGTGATAAATTTGAAACGTATTTCTTAAGCAAAGAAATATGGAAAACATCATGCATTCATTACAAAGTAGTGTAATGCTAAATGATAAGCTACAGGGTTGATTACTTTAACTATCTCAAAAGGTCCCACATAATGAGGTGATAACTTGATAGCCTTGCCAAAAGTTATAGAACTCTTTTTCAGTTTATCCTAAAGAAAGACTTTCTCACCAAGTTCAAATTTCCTATCAACCCTGTTCAATTCAGTGTAACTCTTTTACCTATCTGCTACTTCTTTCAAGCATTCACAAATCAACTTAACTTGTTGTTCCATTTCCATAAGGATTTCAAGTCTAATTACCTCCCTATCCTCTATGCTAGCCCAACTAACAGGGGTTCTACATTTTCTTTCATAAAGTGCCTCGAAAGGTGTCATCTTAAGAGAAGCATGATATGTATTATTGTAAGCAAATTCAACTAATGGAAGATACTCTTACCACTTATACTGCTGATCCATACAATACATCCGTAACATATCCTCTAAAACTTGATTTACTCTATTAGTTTGTCCATCCATTTCTGGGTGATACGTAGAACTAAAATTTAACTTAGTTCCTAGAGCTACATTAAGTGTTTTTCAAAATCTTGACGTCATTCTAGGATCTCTATTAGATATGATTAATTCAAGTACTCCATGTAATCTGAAAATTTCATGGACAAATCTTTTAGCCAAAATAGGTGAATCATCCTTCAAATTTCTAGTAATAAAATAAGCTACTTTTGTTAGTTTATCAACAACCACCAAAATAACATCATGTTTATTTCTTGCCATAGGCAACCCTTGTACAAAATCCATGTTTATTACCTACCATTTATACTATGGTATGCTATGAGGATACAATAAACTGGCTGGGTGCATATGTTCCAGTTTTATGTGTTGACATTCAAGACAATGTCTTATATAGTCAATAACATATTTCTTCATTCCTTTCCATAAATATTGTTGTTTTATATCAGCAAGCATCTTTGTAATACCAGGGTGTCTAGAGAAAGGTGAATTATGAAATTCAGCTAACAATTTCTTTCTCAAATCATTAAGCAAAGGTACATAAACTCCATTTTCAAATCATAAGATTCATTCTTTATCAAGTGAAAACCTTTATACCTCAAATCATTAGAATATACAGCAAGTGTTGTTTTTACTTGTTGAAAGTAAGAATCAAATTCCATAACACTTTTTACTTCATCCTTAAATTGAGTTCTTAGTGTTATAAGAGCATAAATGTGCTTCCTATGACTGAGAGCATCAACCACTCTATTTTCTTTACTCTTTATATAACTTATGTCAAAATCATATTGAGACAAAAAATCTAACCATATTCATTATCTTGCATTCAGATTTGGCTAAGTGAAAATGTATTTCAGCCCAAGATGATCATTTTTCAACTCAAATGGTTTACCAAGAAAATAATTCCTCCAAACTTGAAGTGCATAAACAATGGTAGTAATCTCTAAATCATGTGGAGCATAATTCAACTCATGTAACTTAATTTTTCTAGTTTCATATGCTATTACATGACCACTTTGTAACAAAATACCTCCTAGACCTTCACCGGATGCATCAGTGACCACCATAAAATCTCCATCAGGATATGGTTCAGCAAGAATAGGTGTTGAAGTTAACTATCTCTTCAAGGTTTTAAATGCAATTTCACATTTCTCACTCCAAAAAAACTTTTTATCTTTCTTCTGTAAGGAAGTTATTGGTGTTGCTATCTTAGAAAATTCTTTTACAAATTTCCTATAGTATCCAACAAGTCCCATGAAGCTTCTAACTTCATGTACATTCTTTGGTGCAAATCATTCTGTTATAGATGTAATTTTTGAAGGATCTACAACAATTCCATCCTTACTTATTGCATGACCCAAGTAGTGGACTTCTGTGTAATAGAATGAACATTTGGACAACTTACCAAACAACTGTCTCTTTCTCAGAATTTCCAAAACTACTTTCAAATGCTCATGATGCTCTTTAATGCTTTTAGAATATATGAGAATGTCATCTAAGAATACGAGCACAAATTTATCCAAGTATTCTTGAAAGATATTATTCATTAAATTCATAAATGTCGTAGGTGCATTAGTTAATCCAAAAGGTAAAACTGTAAACTCATAATGTCCATACCTTGTCCTAAAAGTTGTTTTATGAATATCCCCATCCCTAATTCATAATTGATGATATCTATATTGAAGATCTATCTTGGAGTATATCGATGCTTAATGCATATGATCAAATAAATCATAAATCCTAGGAAGTGGATATATATTCTTGATTGTTGTTTTGTTTAACATTCGGTAATCAATGCACAATCTAAGTGTTCTATCTTTATTTTTCACAAAAATCACTGGTGCTCCCCAAGGTAAAACACTTGGTCTAATCAAACCTTTAGACAAAATTTCTTGCAATTGAGCCTTAAGCTCTACTGATTCTATAGTATTAATTCGATACGGTGCCTTAGATATAGGTTCAGTTATAGGCTTGATCTCAATCATGAAATTGAATTCTCTTTTGGGTGGAAGACTTGGCAATTCTTCCAGAAATACATCACTAAAGTCTCGTAATAGTGGATATCGATCCATGAAATCACTGTTTTCCTCTACAGTTTCTAAAATTTTTACTGCATATAAGGTACATCCTTTATTTTTGGCCTTTTTAAGTTGCATAGCTGACAATTTCCTAACAAAAATCTCACGTTTAACACCCTGAATCTCTGCTATTTTCTGCAGGTCGTCTAAACAACTAATGAGTTTTTCAAAATAGTCCACTTTAGCCTTATGTTCTACTAACCAATTAACACCTATGATTACATCATAAGGCCCTAATGGTGTAGCATATAGATCAACCTTTGTGGAAAATTTAGGTAATTCAAGGACTGCTCCAAAAAGACACATATTAACCGTATGAACAACACTATTTCCATAATGTACAGTCCATGATTTATCCATTTTTCCAGCTTTTCTTTTAAGTTTCGAATCAAGTTTACTAGAAATAAAACATTTAGTAGCTCCTGTATCAAAAATAATAGTTATAGGCATGCCAAATAACTTACCAGGAACTTCTATAGGTGTAGCTTTCTTTTCAGCTTGCTTGTCAGCTACTGCAGCATGTATCTTGTGCTGCTGATCACGATCATCCTTCTTCAAAGGACATTGATTTGCGTAATGATCCTTGCTGCAATTATAACAGCCTCCTACAGGTCCCTTTCTAGACTCAGAATTTTTTCTAGCCTTAAATTTATTATTTTGACCTCCATAGGACTTTTGTTCATTGTTATTATTCTTTGCAAAATTGTTCCGTGCATTTCCAGTAATCTTATTCATTGTTATTTTCTTATTATTATCAACTGAAAACTTACTTTTATTACCAAATTTCTTCCATGGTCCCTTCTTAGGTGCAACAGAAGCTGAAGAGGGGTTTGGAACATTCTTCCTTACTTCCTCCTTATGAATAGAAATAGCCTTTAATTTTTGTTCCTTCCTTATGGTCTTTTCAACAACCCCTTCCATAGTGGTTGGACTGTGAATATCAACTTCTCCCCCAATAATGGGATTCAATCCTATAATGAATTTCTGTATCCTAAATTTATGATTAGTTTGATACTGAGGTACATACTTGAGGAGTTTCCTAAACAGTTCCCAATACTCAGTTACTATTAGCTTTCCTTGAGCTAAGTTCTGAAATTCAATCATTTTCTAATCATAGTAGAGTTGTGGCATCCATCATTTCCTAAAATGACTTTTAAATTGATCCCAAGTGATGTTAGTTTCATCAATATTTAACTCAGCCTTATGGCTATCCCACCATGAAGATGCTTCATGGGAAAGCTAATGTGCTCCCCATATAGCCTTGGTTTCCTCTGAGAAGTTCCTTATTACAAAGTACTTCTCTATTTTGCTGAGCCAATTCTCAGCGCCATCACCTAATGTGGTCCCATCAAACTTGGGCGGACTTATCCATTTTATGTCATTAGTGAGTTCTACTACTAGTCTAGCCTTTTTTTTCTCAGGTTGAACAAGTATGTTAACGTTGTTATTATCAACACCCACATTGGCGTTGTCCCCTAGAGGTGGCTGATTATTGTTATCAGCATCTTCTTCCTCCTCATTTCCCATTACTTGTTGTTCAAGCACAACCAAACAATCTCTTGTGTCCAACAAGGTAGCAAGGATCTCATCAAGTTTCTGGGCAGTTATCACTCCTTCCTAAGGTGGAGGGTTATTTGCAACATTTCCTCTTGTTTTCACCATTTTCTATTACAAGAAAACTTAAGTTTAATCAGATTGTGGACACAATAGGTCCAAGAGTTGTAACCTTCAGCTCTGATACCAAGATGTAACATTCCCATTTTAAGACTTTAGAAACAAGAGATTTTTTTTTATTTTTTTTTTAAATAATGTTCTCTGTTCTAAATTCATAATTTAGAACACACATTCTTTATCAACCATTCATATAACAAATAACCATATGCACCTGCAATGACTCGGTGTGCTACGGATTTATTCATTTCATGACTTGGTATACTACCGATCTATTCATGTTTAACATTAAGTATTGAATAATTTTCTGTATATTACGTATACTTGGTTCTCTCTCCCTGTTCAGGGTATTGAGTGATCTATCTAAGGAACCTATCTGAATATTTGTTACCAATATTTAACTATATCATGAACCTTAGACTAGGTGACATAGGACAACATAACCAGCAACTTGCAATACTTTGGCCAAAGATTTCTAACATACTATTTGTATTACTATTCCTTGATGACATACTCGTCAATCCAGAATACATCCTTCACCCCACTCAATTGTTATCTAGAATGTCCTTTACTGACTTCTGTTAGTCCACTTGCCCAAATTTTAACCCTAGTTTGAGTTAACAACATATGTTATGATAGGGGGAGGCTCACTAAGACTTAGGATAAGTTGGCATACTGGGTCAACCTAATTCAACCCGTGTGCCAAGGTATCCTAAGTTTTAGAGGGCTACCCCATATTTTAAACATGTTACTAACCAAACCTAGAGAGAAACTAAGATCAAGTCCCATGTGTGTAGATCTAGATGATCAATGTAGAAGGGTGTTGCCACATGTCAACTACATCGTTGTATCCTTGAGAAGATCCTAATCTTCTCAAAGGTTCAGCCCTGTAGTTGGCATGTGCCAACATCCTAAAAAACAACCTCATCGAGATGTACATACCTCAAGGAGTTTATTATTAATTTAATTAATTTGGATTATTAAAAACAAATTCCAGCAACCTTTCCTAACCCTAATCCAACACTCCTTAAGTTCATCTCTATAACAGATTCAACTGATTGCTAAAGAACTTTCTTAGCTTAAGATTTCCTTAATGTTATTTAATGGACTTAACAATCTGTCAACCATAATAGGATATCCACATCATAAGTTCCATTTATTGTGATTTAACCAATCAAGGAAGTGTAACAACCATCTAGGTTGTAACTAAGTAGAATTTATTAATGAAGTCTAACAATTAGGAGTCACTTCATCCATGTTGTTGCATTGTTAAGATAGAGGAAGAATCTTCCTTTACATGATTAAGTGTTAGGGCCTTGCACCCCTATAAATCATTTACAAATTCAATAGTTATTATTGAATGTTCATTTCACATCATATTGCTATATTGAATTGTTTAGTTATGACCTTCAAATTCTGCAACTTAGGAAGCTGCATCCTATTTAGGGAGATTATTCCAATTCCCACTGTCAAACTTATCTAAGAATACCCCATTAAGCATATAAATAAAATGGAGAAAATCAACAAGATAGGATTCTATCTATGTAATGAAAGTACAAGATAATTTACACATCCAATGTAAATAATTTCTCAACATTTAATTCATCTCTAAAAATTATACATTTAGGCATGCTTCATGACAACTACCTTCATTACAAAAGAATACTACTTTTCTTTTTCAATACAATCACAAGAATGATTTCAGAGTTCTTCACAAAATTAGACTTAAATCAGCCAATGCATCACTTAAGTTTTTGCCTTCCTTATCACTTACGAAGTCCATCTGTAAAAATTGTTAGCATGGGTCAGTTCAATGAACTGAGCATGATAAGCACTAAGCCTTAAAAATAAGTGCATTCCAATAATTGTTCCGTTAAAACAACTCTACTTTAATGAGACAATTATTACATCATATAATCAATATATTAAAAGCAACAAAAAAGAAGTACATTTTAAACAATTGATTTCACTTCCAAGAATAGGACATAATATAATCCACCATATCAGCCTTAAAAATTAGAGTCTAATTGATTCTATCAATTATCCTTAGGCACAAAACATATCATAACATCTCATTGTTCCCAATCTTTCATAAAAGAAGACAGCATTTATCTTTGCTTCAAGCTAAAGGAAGAGTTTAAACCATGGTTCTGATTAGGATGACTCATCTAACTCCTAAACAAAAGAAGATGAACCATTACAACTATGCCCAAACCCAAAACATCTAAGAAACAGAATAGATTCAAAACATGATTTAATGGTTTCTTTCAAAATACAATTACCTTAAAATTTAACAATTAAGATATTCATCATAACAGAATTTCATTTTAATCCAAGAAGGAATAGGGAATCAATCGGTCTACTTGCAAGTTTAAATCTACTTCCACATATAGAAGTTAACTTTTAAAGATCTGAAATAACGTTCAAAAATCAAGGTAGACTCATACAAGAGTTAATCTCTACTCGAGTTCATCCAAGGAGAATTCTTTAAAAAGATAGAGTGCAAGAGACAAACTTACTCATCTCAAACCAACCAAGTAAAGTCTTGTCAAGCAACAGTCTTCCAAACAAGTTAGGATTCCCGACTCAATAAAACCAAATAAAATAATCTCTTCCAACATCATTTCAACAAATGACTAGGTAAAGGAAGACCAACAACTCATAAAGAAAATTCCATTTCAAAGGAGAATCAAAATAGAAAGTTCAACCAATGATCTTATACAGTAAGAAGAAAGCACATTGTCATATTATTTACACATCTTTACTTTCAATGAACATGAGTTTCAATTCCCTACTCAAAATGAAATACAATTAGTAGTTATAACACATTCTATTCTAAAGGAATCACATTCCTTTATTTTATAAAGACATAAAGTGTATCAACTATATCCAACAAGAAATAGAAAAATAACTGATCAATAAGTTAAACATGATCAGAAGTATCAACAAACTCAAAATGAAATCCCATTTTCAGGTTTCATTATTGCATTACAAAAGATTAATCAGTTCCTTATTCAATAAGTATTGTAATACAAAAAATATTTGAACATAGACATATAATATTTTCATAACAATTTAAGAGTACTAAATTAATTAAACTCATATTTTTAATGAAACCCTGATCTTATTTTTAAAGATCTCAAGATGCGAGTTTCTATAAAACAGAGGGGAAAAGAATACCCTCAGTAAAATGAAATTTCCATCTCAGAAAAGATGAAATAGTTCACAGAAAAGAATTACCAAACCCATTCATCAAACAAATACATTTTCAGTTGAGATCTTAAGAGTTTATCCAACCACTCAGCCAACTATTTTCCCTATTTTCCTTGATTAATGGTTTAACAAAAGAGTTATCATTTTTAAATGTTTAAAACAAATAAAACCCAACTCAAAATACCATAACAGAGTCGACACAAATTCTCAACAATAGGTAAGAGTACACAAGTAACAAAATATGAGTGCTGTGTAAATCACGAATCTTCAATAACAGTTCCAAATTTCCCAAAAAATATAATTCACGGGTACAGAGCCAAATACAACTTCTACAATAGTCCAAGTTACCCAAGATTTCAACACTGGTTTAGAAAAACCAAAGGCTCTGACTCAAATTCCTATCAAAATGTAAAGCCAAATATTATCCCAAACGGAACTCAAGTTTCTCACCAAAGTTCAAGCCCCAAAAAAAAGTAATAACATACAAGTATTGTGTACATTATGAACTGGCATTAACAGTCCAGATTATCATAAGGAAATAAAACAAAAGCACCGAGATACATATGGACTCCAACAATAGTCCAGAGATATCCAAGGTTCTAACACTAGTTCAGAACAACAAGAACCTCCATTAATATTTCTCAACAAACACAAGACCAAAAATAAGTTCCAAACCAAATACGAGCTCGAATACAAGCTCTAAAAAAAACATAAGCTCAACAAAAGCTCATGATCAAACAAAACACAAACTCTAACAAGATCAGACAAACCCAAGGTTTTCAAAAAAATCTAAACCATATCTAAATAACAATGAAGATTATCTAAAAAGAATAATTCCATTACCCATTCTAGAATGAAAAAGTCGAGTTACAGAAGTACATTTTTACATGCATTCTCCTTTTTTAAGAACTACACATGGTAAGTTTATAAACAAAACATCGTTTACCAAGGATTCATAACCAAAATCACAAGATTTAATAAACCCAACAAGAAAATAACTAGATAAGATATGCAATCCAAGAATCTCAAAAGAGTAGAATCATTTTAATGAAACATTTATAAGAAAGCAAGAGATATTAAAGATTAGATCCTATCATGCCTGATAGAATTTCTACCAAATCGAAGGAGACCTCTAACCGAGCTCAAAACTTTTCCTCGTCTCCATGAAAAATCAAATAACCACATTATTTTTCCACACTACCTTTTATATATCCCACAAACCGAAAATAGGTTAAAAATCTCAAGATTATTAATTAAGTGGAGTTCAATTTACTGGTTTGAAAAACCAGAGAGCATTTAGATCAAAAATTGTGAGTTATGCAAAGTGAAATGACCCCATACAATCCCATTTGCATGCTTTCCAAAATGGTTTGAGAGCAAAAACTAAAAACAATAAATTCCATTAATTCCTATTTTCCTGCCTATCCTTCCTTTCCACCACCTTCCAATCCTGGTGAATGCCAAATCAAATTTAACAAGGAATTCCATCTTTAGTGACACTTCCACATAAGCCTCTGCCAAGTCAACTAGCCCCTGCCACAATTGGCAGTACGTGAGCTTTTAAAAACCTTATCAACTTAAATGCCTTGGAACCATCACCTATGATACATGTGACCACCAATTCTCCTTCATTCCCATTAGTTTAGGGTAGACATGATTGCTTAGGTTAGATCTTAGGTTATCTTAGGATAGGTAACATTAGGATATAACACAATCAATACATTACCACCTTAGGTAGTTTCACATAGGTTAGATTAATTCCAACATAATAGTTTTTAGGCATTTAGATCATCACACAATCATAAAGCATTAGGTTTTTAGGATAATTTCAATAACCTAGAAACCTCTCCATAATCCTTTTCAATTCAATTTATTAACATAGCTAGGTAGTAAATATGTATATTCTTACCTAGCTTAGGATTCCATAGGACAGTCCCTTTATTTTTAGGAACTAGAATGTTTCTTATGCCGTGAACATGCTATAGTTCGTTTACATCAGCATTGTCCTACCACGATTGAACTGAAAAGATCCAAACACAACATACAACTGAATAGAAACACGTTCACACAACAATCAAAGAACTTGTAATCAATCATAGTTCAGTCATACGTATTTTAATTCATGGAATGTCGATTTACCATTTGTTCACAGAGTAGATTTAAAACATTCCTTGGATCACTGAAATTGATCCAAGGATGAGTTAGATTAATAGATAAGTTTACAATTCTTAAACCAAATTGCAACTCACCTACAAGAAGTGAAAAATGGATTCAAGGAAGCCATTCCAATTCAGTCAAAGGATCTTAAGAACAGAAGATGATTTATCCATATCAAGCATGATCTCCAAAAATCAAAAGAGCATATCTTTATAAAGAAAAATCACATGTCAACACTTGAAATGTAGAGGAAAATAACAATTGTCAAGGGTGTTACATAACATTTCATAGCTTCACATACGTCATACACTCTTAGACACACTTGATTTATGTACTTATAGCTTATGACTAACCTCTAACACACTATACTTGACTTATAATTGACTCCACAAGATAATAGAGACCCTTGTTCTTGCCACCAACCTTATTAATTGACTCAGACCAAGAAGTGACTCTACACAGATATATCATGACTTAAAGGACATTGTTTTAGATGATAACATTGTCTAAGAATCCTTGTAGAGTCATATGAACACCATGATCACATAAAAGAAGGTCTTGAAGAGGTCCCAACCCCTCTTAGATACCTGGAATTCTCCTTCTTCTCCATGTTTCTAATATGAGCTATGAGTTATGCTCTTCTTTCCATAAAAACCTACTCTTAATGAGAGACTATGGTCTCTTCTAGCCACCAAAATCCTTTCTTAACGGTTATTATGCATCCTAGGCCTTTGAAAGTTTCTCTCTTGTGTTTTAGGTCCCTCAAAACTCTTGTTTTACCTTGAGATACCATAGTCAAATTTTCTTGCAACATGAGAAACCTCATTACAACTGAATCATGCCACTGAGTTATTCCTTTTATATCCCTCAACTTTTCTAGGCAGATCATGTTGGATGTAATTTCTCATTTGTTTCAAATTAATGAGTTAGCTACTAAAGAAAGTACACAACTTAGAAATATGGTATGGTTTATGTTACTGTTGATGCAAAATCATAGCACCCCTGGTTGCACATCAGATTTTTAGGTTGATGCTCATGCGTCCAGTGTGATTGCATAACATTGAATCCTTTCTCCAAGTGTGGGACTTGAAAAATGAGAAAGAATTCTCTAGAGAAAGGCTGGTTCCTATTCCTCTGTTTAGATGTACCAATGAAACGCAGAGGTTTACCCAAGGAAAAAAACTAAACTAACAACCAAGGAGACAGGGAGAGAGAAATGCATATAAATAAACCTAAGCTAAGGAGGTGATGCATCGAGGAATGAAGAACATAAGTTTTGCAACATAAACACAGATCATATAGATGCAATACCACACCATGCACAGATAGCAAAAATGCAATAAAAGATCAAAAATGGCAGTAATAAATATGTAAGAGGGTTTAGAAGTAACCACAGAAACATATATATTGCTTAAGGATCGATTCAATACATTGCAATGGCCAAAAGGCAAAAAATGGTGTTACAGTCTATATGGGAGGTTTGAAAACTCCACAAATATTCTTATGAACAGGAGAGAAGGGAGGGGTTGCAAAACAAGAATGTCCAACATTAGAAAGAAGCCCCTCCTTACAATTTATAGGAAGAATGAGAGGGAAAAGAGAGAGGAATTCGAAATTTGTCCCAACCACCTCCAGAATGCTCTTAACTCATCTCATAATGTGGAAGTGGTGGATCTTGGCAAAACGGTGAGTTGTCTACCAGAGGCGGCGAACTGTCTGCTGCATTAAAGTTGTTAGTTGAACATCACTTCTGCTTATTATTTCGTGCCAGAGGCGTCTTCTGATTTTCTTTCTTCAAACTGAACCAAAATGCAAGATTGACCCTAGAATCGTGTAGAGAATCTCACAAGCTTTCCGTTGATATAAAGAACGCGCAAATCTGAGCTCTGGATCGAAATTTATGTCGATCTGAAGTTTTAGGGCACGGAACAGGTGAAAACGGATTTTTTGAATTTCTTCCTGTGCTCTGCCACTTGGATGACACATGGCACGCTCTGATTGGACGAGTAATTCTCTCTCCTCCGTCTTTTCGGTGGGCTGTCCTTTGAAATTTTGACTTTTTGATGATTTTGGGACTTTTTTTCACCCCTTTCCCGCGCTCCCGCCATTTGGATGACACGTGGCATGATCTTGTTGGAGGACAAGGTGCGGGGCTTCCTTTACTTTTAGCCTTTTGGGGGAACTCAACCAAATTCTTTAACTTCCTCCTGAGCTCCGCACTTTACTGTTCTATTGGACACGTGTCTAATTCCTATTGGCTCAGGCCAGCGCTTCAAACCTTGCCCCTTTGACTTTTTAACCTTTCTCCTTGAGACACGTGGCGTCTTTTGGTTGGTTCTCGGGCCTGCCGGGTCTTCCGCGTACTTCGCGTCCATCTGTCCCGGATGTCCCATTTGATTTTGGACCCCTTGTGATAATTTCAGCCGATTCAGCCGGTTCACGTACTTCTGGCCCGACTGTTCCATTTTCCTTTGGACCGCTTGGGACAATTTCGCCCGGTTCGGCCGGTTCGGGCCTTTCTGTCCCAAACGTCCTGAGCAACACTTAGCCAATTTCTTCCTCTTCCTTCGGCCGGATCGGCTTTTCGTGCCTTTTACGTACTTCTGGCCCGATTGACCCAAATGCAATTTGGGCCGCCTGGAGGCTTTTCGGCCGATCCGCGCCTTGACGTCCCAAATGTCCCAGTTGCTCCCTTTAGCAGGACTTAGCCAATTTTTTTACTTTTTTCTGAATCAACCTATTTGCCTTTCTGCCACCTTTGATGCATGTTATCAAAATTTACCCTAGGGGGGAAATTTTGATAACAGTTTTGACGACTCAGCGGGGTCACCTGCCTGCTAGGTAGAAGATCAGTGGCCTTTTAGCGGTCCATTGGGCATGGAGTTAAGCACTAACCTGAAATAAGCCTGATACTGCAACTTCCTCTCCAGCAACACTCTAAACTGTAGAAAACAACCTGAGAGCAGCAAAACCTGTGCCAAAGCACTTAGGGAAATAGAAACCTAACTACAACAGGACAATGTGCATACACACTTAGAGGAATTAAGAAAACTCTAAACTAATATTTACAAGGGCAAAATGTTTCTCTTAGTAGCAATGTTTAAGATAGATTTCGTTAACCGGGATTTGAAGTTCCTCTCCATCCAATGCAGACAATTGGAAAGCATTACTTTTTTTGCATCCCGTGACCATGTAGGGACCACTCCAGATGGCATCAAACTTGGAATGTCTCCCCGGTTTTGCCTGATCTGCATCCCATTTCAGAACCAGGTCCCCTTCCTGGAAGGTTCTTGCTCTAGCTCTCTTATCAAACCATCTTTTTACTACGGTCTGATCCTTTTCAATCGTCTGAACTGCATGTTCTCTGATTTCTTCTAATTCCATCAATTCCGCATACCTGACCTCCATTGGTTCAAACTCAGATAACTCAAGCTGCTTCATGAGCTCCAAGGCTGGCAATTCTAATGATATAGGCAACACCGCCTCTTTCCCATAGACTAACTTGTAGGGAGAATTACCTGTAGACCTCTTTGGTGTTATTCTGTCAGCCCATAATGCTGATTTTAGCCTTGTATGCCATGTTCTTTGATTTTCATCTAGAGTCCTTCTGATGATTTTTAGCAAATTCTTGTTTGTGGACTGTGCCTGTCCATTACCCTGCGGGTAATAATTTGAAGAGGTGCTCAAATAGATTCCATTCTTGACAGCCCATTCTGTAATTTTCGAACCTATGAATGCTAATGCATTATCTGATATGATGGTGGCCGGCACACCAAACCTAGTTACTATCCCTTCATAAAAGTCTAGTATGCTAGGCTCACTTGGTGAAATAGTCTGTCACTGTAAGAATCCACTTGTGGCCTTGACTCGAATTGGGATTGATGACTCCAATGAAGTCCAATCCCCACTGCATGAATGGATGATCTACTGAAATTGGACGAAGGGGCAGTGCTGCTAACCTTCCTTTCCCTGTGAAGAATGCACATTTCTTGCATTTCTTAACCCATGAGTAGCAATCATTGAATACAGTAGGCCAATAGTAACCAGCTTTCATGATTTTGAGAGCTGTTACTCGTGGGGTGAAATGGCCTCCTGCCTCGCCGTTATGGAACTCCTGTAAGATCCTCTCGATCTGACCTGTCCCGATACATCTCAATAGAACACCGTTGATGTCCCTTTTAAACAAAACATTATCAACAAGCACATAAGGAACTGCTTGTAATCTGAAGTACCTTCTTTTCGCTTTGCTCATTTCTGGAGGGCACATGCCCATTTGTAGGAAGTGCATCATATTCTGAGTCCAACAGGGAGTGGACACATCATCATTTTCCTATTTTTGATCTTCTTGTAATAGCAGGACAGCGTCTTCTTCATCTTCTAGGCTGTCTAGTTGTTTGGAAGTGAGCTGCTCACACAAACCTTTGCCTCTTACCAGCTTGGTGATCTTGATCTCAATGTCATACTCCATGACATGGGTGATCCATCCTGCCCTTTTCTCATTCAAATCCTTGTTGAGGAGGAAGTCCTTAACCCCAGCATGTGAGACCAATAACTGGACCTTGTTGTTTGAGACTAAATGCTTGAATTTCTTCAAGCTTCTGATTACTGCAAGCACATGCTTTTCAATAAAAGAGTACCTCACCTCGCAGTCATTTAGGCTCTGGCTAAAGAAAACAATTGGCTGCTCCTCATTATCTTTGTTCTGTTGTACCAGAATGGCAGAAATAGTGTCATCACCTCCAAATGCATAGAGGATGAAATCCTTGGAAAAGTCCGGGTTGATGAGAGTGGGTGCCTGGGAGATGGCTTCTTTGATTGCTTCAAAACTCTCCTTGCCTTCTGCCATCCATTTAAAAGTCATTCTTTTCCTTAACATTTTGGTGATGGGCTTGACAAGGGCTGCAAAGTTTGGGACAAACCTCCAAAAAAAGTTTATCCTTCCCAGGAAACTCTGAAGGGCTTTCTTGTGACTTGGCAATGGTAGAGCTCTTATGGCTTTAACCCTCTCTGGATCAATTGCTAATCCCTCCTTTGAAACAATATGGCCAAGGAGTTTCCCTTCATGTGTAAGAAATATGCACTTCTTAGGATTCAAAGACACTCCAAACTTTCTACACCTCTGAAAAACCTGCCTGAGGTGAAAGAGATGGTCTGCAGCATTCTTTGAGAAGACAGTGACATCATCTAGGTATATCAGCACTATCTTATTGATCAAGCCTTTGAATGCCATATCCATAGCTCGCTGGAATGTTGCTCCTGCGTTTGACAGTCCAAATGGCATCTTCTTGTAAGCATACATGCCCCATTTGGTTGTGAAGGCTGTCTTGAACTGGTCTTCCTCCTTTACCATAATCTGATTGAAGCCTGAGTAACCATCAAGTAGTGAAAACCTTTCTGCACCAGCTACGACCTGCAATATTTGCTCCATGGAAGGGAGTGGATAATGGTCCTTGAGAGAGGCTCTATTCAAATCTCTGAAGTCAACACATAGCCTGATCTCTCCACTTTTCTTTCTGACCGGAACCAAGTTCGCAACCCAGCTTGAATGCTTGATAGGGAATATAATTGCTGACTCAATCAACTTGTCCAGCTCCTTCCTCATGAGAGGCTCCATGTGTGGATTGACTGGTCTCTGTTTCTACCTGACAGGCTTAGTATTTGGATCCAACTCGATTGTATGCTGAGCTAAGTTGGGATTGAACCCTTTCAAGTCTTCATAGCTCCAAGCAAACACATCAGGGTATTCTTGACATAGCTGTATGAACTCATACCTTTCCTGTTCAGTTGTCATCTTTCCAATTTGCAGTGGCTTGTTCTCTTCTACCAAGATGGATGCTGAATCTTCCCTCTTGACCTGAATATTTACTTTCTCCTTTCTAAACTGATCATTGGGGTTGAAAATTGACTCCAAGGTGACAAGTCCCTTGGGCAGCTTGTCAGTTCTCAGCTGTATCACCTGGTCACCATATTGTTGTTCCAACTTCTCTTGATTCTTAGCTGAGAACTCAGCTTCTTCCTGCAAGAAGTGGATGATTTGCTGGTCATTCTCGAATACTTGCCAATTGACATCGTTATCCGGCACTGAAGGCCTCACAATCACGTGGATGTTTGGCTGTACCTTGTCTTGTTGAATGTTTTCTACAATGTCAAAGGCTGCCCCTACTGCTGCAAGCCTGTCAGCAGCTTGATTCTCTTTCCTGGGAATGGCCTTGATGCCGAAACCCTCAAAATCTTCCATGAGGTCCCACACCCTATTCTTGTAGCATCTGAGTAGATCATTTTTGGCGGCATGTTGTCCCTTGACCTGATTTACAATCAGCTCACTGTCCCCAAAAACTTGCAAGTTATTTATTTTTCTCTTTATTGCCCAATGCATCCCTTGCACCAAGGCTTCATATTCAGCAGTGTTATTGGAGCATGCAAATTGAAATCTAAAAGCTGAATAATACTTTACTCCTTGAGGTGAAATAAGCATGGCTCCACCTCCTGCGCCTTATCTGCTCCTTGATCCATCAAAAAACAGTTGCCATACCTCATTGTCATCCTTGTGGCTTGGCTTGGTGATGCTAGGAATAGGTTGACTTTCTTCGTGTATACAATAGACCCCTAGCTCAGATTCTTCTACTTCTTGATAAGGATCAAAAGCATGCACCTTGCTTGCCCATTCATCAAGAGTCAAATCTGGGATACTTCCAACCTTAGTGTCGGCTTCATCAGTGCCAAGGTGATCTTCTTGATCAAATGCTGAGCAATTGGTATTAATATGACTTGGAGTATAGGGCTCAATGTGGAAATTTGCAATAGGTTCTGACCTAATTGTAGCTTTAGTTCCATACCTCGTTCTGAACAGCATGTGTGACCAATCAGCGGACAGATATCCCCCAATCTTGGCAGTAAAGTCCCTTGACAAACAGAGGGCAAAGAGTGGTGGAAGGTCTATGATTGATATATCTTGTAAGACAACAACATTTGGACATGCATGCAATGTAAGACTCAAATTTCTAATCACTCCAACTGTTGCTATTGCTGTCCCATCCAGTTGCACTACTCCCTTAGATGTTATTTCATACTGGAGCCCTAACTGATCAGCTATCTGTTTAGGCATTACTGAGCTACTTGCCCCGAAATCTATCATGCAATTATGCACTAGCTGATTTCCAATGATTAACGAAACATAAAAGGGGGGAGGCTTCAACATTCTACCTTGTTGTGCTCCATGATTTCCTTCAGGCTGGGCAGCATTTATAAGCACTTTGTCTTGCCTCAGAATCTGTTGATTCAAAGTTGGCCAATCCTTTATGGCAGCTTGCAGCAGATTTCTTTGGCCTGGGATGGATAGGGATTCCCACATAGATATATTGATATTTGTTTTCTTCATCTGATCAATTATACTAAATGGTGATGAAGGATATCTCTGTTGTCCCTTGGTCTGCGCATTTGCTCCTTGTATGTGGGCAGCAACAGCTGGCATTTGAGTTGGCCTAGGGGCTGTTCTTGGCTGCCCTTGTGCATTTGAAACTGGGTTTTGCTTGCCAATCATTTGTGGAGCTGTAGAAAGTTGTGGATTGGCTGGGGCTAATGGCTGTTCTTCACCCAAATTTCTCCTTTTTGACCTTGTGTTGGCAGCAACACCTTGAGAAACTGCCTGATTCATGCCACAGAAATCCTCTGCTTGCCAATTTACCAATGTGGTGTCATTTGGGGCAGATTGTTGTTGGAATGTTTCTTGATTGCTTTCACTCTCCACACCAGTAGTTGTTACCATTAAAGCTTGGGTCAAAGCACCATTGAAGCACATGGATTGATTATGGGGTTCATTACATGGAAAACACCATTCATACTCCTGGGCAATGTTGTTTTGTGCTGGTACTAATGCCTTAGAGGCAGATATGGCATTTGGATTATAGGGCTGGAATGGTCTATTGGCAGGAGGCCTTATTTGATTCATATTTGCAGCTGGATTAGGTGGCCTTTGAGGCTGATATGGCTGCCTATTAGGTTGAGCTTGAGGCTGATACAAAGGTCTAAAACCTTGAGCTTGCTGTCTTTTTAGAGTGACCAGCTCATTACCTAAATTTTGTAGCTGCTTCATGACTTCTTGAAGCTCATTTGGGGCACTTGGAGATGAAGTGGAAGCTTCATTTGAACTCTGATTCCTAGGAGTGGGAATAGGAGCTAAGACAGGTGCTTGACTAGTACTTGGGCTCTCTAAACTTGGATATAATGGCATTGGAGGCCTAGGAGCTAGCTTGCCGGCTTGAATTAGACAATTTTCAGCTCTAATGGCAATACTATAAGCAGCAGGGATAGTTGTGCCTCCCATAGATTGAACCAACATAGAAATATCAGAATTTAAAGCTTTAAGGTAATATAGAAAAGCACCTTCTGTTGTTGGCCTGACTGCCACCGGAATTCTATCCCAAGATCTTTGAAATCTGAAGTTGAAGTCGGTTAGCTGCTCATTGGGAGCTCTCTTGATGGTTGTCAGCTGCTCCAAAAGAGACAAGTTGTCTCCCTTTTCTCCAAATTGATCATGAAGTGCAATACACAGCTGATTCCAATTTGTGATAGAGCCAGCTTCAAGGCTCCTGAACCATTGCAATGCTTTTCCCTTGAATGAAGACGCCAGCAATTTGACAGCTACTTGCATCTCATTAATCTCATGGATTGCACAAATGTTAGCAATGTCCTTGACATGATCACCAGGAGTGGTCTGATTTTCTCCAGTAAAATATGGAATGTTCTTCAATGCTGCTACTAGGATTGGATTTTGTGCATTGAGAGCAAGTGGGCTGCTGCCTGTGAAGTTGACATAGGGGTTTACTGGTTGCGCCATTTTGATTGGTCTTAAAACCCTTGTATACTAAAAGAAAGGCCACTCAGGTGGAGGAGTTGAGAGAGTTCTGTTTGGTGGAGATGGAGACCTTTGAATCCTTCTTCCTCTTTGCCTTCTTCTTGGAGATAATTGCAGGTATTCAAACAGCACTTCCTCTTCTCCAACTTTTGACCTTGTGATTCTTCTCATAAGCTTTTAGGCCTGTACTACTGAAACCGGTTGATTCTTCCCCTTGGAGTCGCCAGATATGCAAATAATAGCTCTTTTAAGAAAGAAAATTGAAACAGATGTATATCAACTTTGCTGCAATAAAAATGAGACCTCTATCTCCCACTGGGCGTGCCAAAACTGTTGATGCAAAATCACAGCACCCCTGGTTGCACATCAGATTTTTAGGTTGATGCTCATGCATCCAGTGTGATTGCATAACATTGAATCCTTTCTCCAAGTGTGGGACTTGAAAAATGAGAAAGAATTCTCTAGAGAAAGGCTGGTTCCTATTCCTCTGTTTAGATGTACCAATGAAACGCAGAGGTTTACCCAAGGAAAAAAACTAAACTAACAACCAAGGAGACAGGGAGAGAGAAATGCATATAAATAAACCTAAGCTAAGGAGGTGATGCACCGAGGAATGAAGAACATAAGCTTTACAACATAAACACAGATCATATAGATGCAATACCACACCATGCACAGATAGCAAAAATGCAATGAAAGATCAAAAATGGCAGTAATAAATATGTAAGAGGGTTTAGAAGCAACCACAGACACATATATATTGCTTAAGGATCGATTCAATACATTGCAATGGCCAAAAGGCAAAAAACGGTGTTACAGTCTATACAGGAGGTTTGAAACCTCCACAAATATTCTTATGAACAGGAGAGAAGGGAGGGGTTGCAAAACAATAATGTCCAACATTAGAAAGAAGCCCCTCCTTACAATTTAAAGGAAGAATGAGAGGGAAAAGAGAGAGGAATTCAAAATCTGTCCCAACCACCTCCAGAATGCTCTTAACTCATCTCATAATGATGGAAGCGGCGGATCTTGGCAAAATGGCGAGCTGTCTAGCAGAGGCGGCGAACTGTCTGCTGCATTAAAGTTGTTAGTTGAACATCACTTCTACTTATTATTTCGTGCCAGAGGTGTCTTCTGATTTTGTTTCTTCAAACTGAACCAAAATGCAAGATTGACCCTGGAATCGTGTAGAGAATATCACAAGCTTTCCGTTGATATAAAGAACGCGCAAATCTGAGCTCTGGATCGAAAGTTATGTCGATCTGAAGTTTTAGGGCACGGAACAGGTGAAAACGGATTTTTTGAATTTCTTCCCACGCTCTGCCACTTGGATGACACGTGGCACACTCTGATTGGATGAGCAATTCTCTCTCCTCTATCTTTTCAGCAGGCTGTCCTTTGAAATTTTGACTTTTTGATGATTTTGGGAATTTTTTTGACCCCTTTCCCGCGCTCCCGCCATTTGGATGACATGTGGCATGATCTTGTTGGAGGACAAGGCGCGGGGCTTCCTTTACTTTTAGCCTTTTTGGGGAACTCAACCAAATTCTCTAACTTCCTCCCAAGCTCCGCACTTTACCGCTCTATTGGACACGTGTCCAATTCCAATTAGCTCGGGCCAACGCTTCAAACCTTGCCCCTTTGACTTTTTAACCTTTCTCCTTGAGACACGTGGCATCTTTTGGTTGGTTCTCGGGCCTGCCAGGTCTTCCGCGTACTTCGCATCCATCTGTCTTGGATGTCGCATTTGATTTTGGACCCTTTGTGACAATTTCAGCCGATTCGGCCGGTTCGCGTACTTCTGGCCCGACTGTTCCATTTTCCTTTGGACTGCTTGGGAAAATTTCACCCGGTTCGGCCGGTTCGAGCCTTTCTGTCCCAAACGTCCTGAGCAACACTTAGCCAATTTCTTCCTCTTCCTTCGGCCGGATCGGCTTTTCGTTCCTTTCACGTACTTCTGGCCCGATTGCCCCAAATGTAATTTGGGCTGCCTGGAGGCTTTTCGGCCGATCCGCGCCTTGACGTCCCAAATGTCCCAGTTGCTCCCTTTAGCAGGTTTTAGCCAATTTTTTTACTTTTTTCTGAATCAACCTATTTGCCTTTCTGCCACCTTTGATGCATGTTATCGAAATTTACCCTGGGGGGGGGAATTTTGATAACAGTTACCTCAAATGTGTGATGGATGTATAGGTGCACAATGGTTGATTCCACTACTACTTACCTTTTTAGCCTTATTTACCTCCTCCCTTAAAATCCCAAGCATGCCATCCTATCACTCATCAGTTGGGCACTCACCCGAGGTGCGCATGGGCACTAAGCCCCTCCTTTATGTGAGCTTCGTAAGAAGGCTTCGCCATTAATGGAGGAATTTTTGCACAAATAGAAATACAAGAATTTACTCTAATCACTAAAGTAAATATATTAGATATAAGCATATATGCACCATGAAAAGAACATAAACATTAAAAAAACATACGAAGGAACTATATCTAAACCATGAATAACAAGAAATACACTAGGGTTTGAACCCATAAACACAAATATACAGAATAACAAGTCATATCTATTGAAAATCCAGGTGTTTATAGTAGCCATATTTCATCAAAAGGGTCATAACAAACCGAATAGATCAAGATAATATCATCCCACATCCAGAAATCTCATATTTCCCCCTATACTATTACATTAAACATTTATCACTACAGAAATACACCATAACCATAGCACACCCCATATGCACCCACACTCAACCTCTAACCTCTAATCACCAAATCACCTATCTCCCCCTTATCTATATCCAAATGCCTCATTAAATATGATAGAAGCTCGCGTGATCATCATTTCAAAAGCAAGCCTACATGCCAAATATCATCATATCTTATGGTACTTCGAGTTCCCATTCCATGTAGATGTTACCTAGCTAACTATTAACCAACCTTCACCTTACAGCCCATAACCATAAAAATTCCCTGGAATATCCTTTTCTTGAGCTCCAAGCCTCCATGTACCAACCTTCCAATCATTACGCTTATCTGTAGCTTCATATGTTTTTCATGTGATACCCCTTTAACCGAAATGTCGCTAAGTCCTTAAACCCTTACACCCTTTTCCTGCTCCCACGTGCCAACCTACCTCATTGCACTTTTCCTTGCGTGCTTGTACCTACCTTTCACGTCACTCATCCTTTGTTTTAGGACTTAGTCATTTTCTAGGCTCAACATCACCCCACACTAAACATGCTATTATCCATCCTCACAAACAATCTATCCTTCAATGATCAAAGAATAAAGAATGAGAAGGAAAGAACAATATTCTTCCACCTTGTGCAAAAGAATTAAAATAAAATCATACATTGTTGAAGGAGGATAGGGAAGTATTTATTCAATCCTACTTAGATCTTACTCCAAGAATATACCTCACTCTTTGCGTTTGCTGAAATAAATACCCTATCAATGTGCTGACTTCCTCAAATGATAACTCTTCTATGTTATCCTTTAATGTATCCACACTATTCTCCATTTTCTTTCTAAAGTTGCTCAACGCGTCCATCCTTCACCTAACTTGGGGATATAAATCCTTCACTTTATTTTTAATTGAGACCCTTAAGTCCTTAAATCACATTCAAATTCTTTTTGACTTCCGCTATGATTTTATCCCACTCTACACTTGTTACCCTTGTTCCTCTCCTGAAACTCCTTTAGGTCTACCTCATGGGTAATAACCAATATACATGTCACCCTATCCCTATCTCCATAGATTTTCATAGACAACTTCAGCCATTTACACCATTGTTTTCACTAAGGCAAAGAGCTCGAAGTACAAAGTTATGGTTTCCTCAATCTTGGATTTCTCCTTAGCCATGTTTCACACCAAAACTTCCTCTGCTAACTCTAACACAAGCGGTGTCTTCTGCATCTGTAATCAATCATGTTAATATCCTCCAAGCAGAGAAAGGCCGAGTCATAATTCTACTGAAAGGGGAGCCAAATCTGGGAACGATCCAAAAAAATGGAGTTTGATATGGTCTCCACTTTCTTATGTACCTCGCGCCCTTTCATTCCTTTTCTTCCCTTAGCTCAAGATTCAACTGAGAAATGATAAATTATTTCTTCCCTTTGATCTCCTTGTCCCTCTCAATTATTTCCTTATTCTTTTCCTCCAATTCTTCCTCTAAAATCCTTGATCTCGTTATTTCTTCGGAATAACTGTGCCTCTACTACTCCACAGATAGCATTGTTGAGCATGTTACAAGACTTCTCATCAATTAGTCATTAGGTATCCATAATAGGGTTTACCTTATTGGGGTTCTATGCATTTTTATCACGGCATCCATGCCAACTTCGAATTTGGGCTCATCAACATGCGACTCAACCTTCCAAGAAAACATCTTCCTTGTGCATGTGTACGAACTATCTTTCTCAAATGAAGACCATTAAAAAGAGTTTGTTCTAGTGGGCATTATGCACTGGAAGTACGCACACGTAGGTGTTGTTAGGTCCATTTTTACCCCCTTTAGTAAAATGGACAACTAGAGAAAACCAAACGTGGGCAGTTGGCAGAGCTTCATGGTTGAGCCTGGGGCTTTTCAGAGGAAAAGTGGATTCAATTCTAGGCCAAAAGCTGAGTAAAATTAGGAAAATGTGGCTTTGGGGCAATATGCTATCTTATTTTTCTCTCAATATCCCCAATCCAAGAAAATTCTCTAAGGAGTTACTCCACCAAGAATTGAATAAAAGTCCATAGAATCCACAAAAAATTCTGCATAAAGTCCTGCAGAAGCTGCAGACCAAGTCTATGAAAAAAGGCCCTGAAATGCTACAAAAAACCAAATCCTTAGAATGTTGTAAAAAACTAGAAAATTCGCGGAACATAAGGAAAATGATAGTTTTTTCGTGTGAAACTTATGAATGGGCATAACAATTGATCCAATGCTAAAAATTCTGACAAACGTTATCCTCATTGGAATGGTCTCAACGTCCTCTCATGCATTGGAAATCCTGTATTTTCTCAATTTTGTTGCCAGGTTAGACTGTGTAAAAAAATGGAAAACATGTACAATATATGGTAAATATATAGTTCTCAAGCCTGAACCACCGTAATTAGTGAAGTATGGGCCCATTTCTTCTTCCAGAAGCTAAATTACGTATGTAAGATGATTTTTTAAGTGTGCCCTATGCCATTTTTAGACCATTTAATGGAAGTTGTTGGTTGGTGAGTGAAGAAATCTGAGTTTCACTCTTTCTCTTTCTCTCATTCATTTTCTATATATTGTAAACAATTGTCATTTGAAAGAGAGATATTTTGGGATGTGGGGAAACTTTGTAAAACTTGTAGGCACATTCTCAACACCATTGATCTATAAACCCTCTCATGGGCTTGGAAAGTAAATTTTTTCCTCTATTTTAATAATGTAGTTGCCTATGCAAAATTTTGCATATACCTAGCCTCAATAGTAATACAATCCATGTGCCCTTGCGTGCACATTATTTCAACCCATGTATTGTATTTTGTTGTATCATACGTAACTTGCCTCTCTATTTTGGTGTTGTTGATCTTTTTGTGCATGTATGATCTCATTTGTAGGTGTGGGATGTTGTGTTTCATGGAGACCTCTTTAGTGGTTAATGAGAAGATCTGGGTCAGTGTCACATTTGGTATGACCTCTCTAACAACTACATTTTCTTTCCATCTTCTCCCTCAGTATGCATAAGTAAAAATAGTCCTTTTCATGCATACACGACATGAACCATTGCTATAACCTAGTGTAGTTTGATATTTTTCATGGTATTCTCATAGAGTTTCCCAAAAGTCTAACCTTCTCCAATGTGGTCTTCACTGAGTTATCATAACATTAGCTTTTCATGTATGTAGAGAAGTTTGTAGAAGGTAGTTTAGGAGAAGGAACCAGCCTTCTAACACCATCATCTTCATTGTGGTAAGTCTTTCAGATTGGAGATATCCAAAGTTCCCAAAAATAGTCACATGCTCATTCACAAAGGCATGATAAATTGCAGGGTGATCCATCCCCATGATAACAAGGCCTTGTTAGGGTACTAACATAAGTCATCTGTGTACCACCATTCCACATCCTTAGTGCATAAAATGGGAAGCTGACACGACAGAATCTTCTCCTTTTCTAAGCCTTCTTCTTCTCTCAAATATCCTCAATCTCCACCTTGGTGCTCCACCAGTTTTGAATGATTCTTGGCTCTTCCATTTCCGATTCATCCAAATTCCCTCCTTACCAAGTGTCTTTGAAACCGCTCTATTATTCACTAATTCACTTCCTCCCATGAAATATCTCTGTGCATGTGCCCTAGCTCTGTAAACCCTATTGGATAACTTCCTTCATCAAAAGATGCACAAGATAGTGTAAAAATTGGCATGGGAATCCACCAAACACTTTCCTTCATGCACACCCATGTACTCTATTCCACTCTGCTTTAGAAATCTTACAACTTCTCCACTTCACACGTAAATCTTCACAAATTCTTTACAAGGATGCCCTAGTTTCACAAGAGATCTTTAATAAAAAAATGTAAGGTTAAAAATGAATAACTCAACCCAACCTTCTATTTATATCTTTTTCCTTTTTCCTACATTAACTCCCATGTCACCTACCACCATACAAATGCATTAAAGTTGGATTTTTTCAACACTCTCCTCCCACGCATTTTGTCTAGCAATTTCCCTTCACACGCAATCTTGAGAAAAACTTCCACAACCTTATAGCGCACAAGACGTTCATCGACCACAGAACCTTACACATGATCGTATCACCAAATTCAATATTCATCAGTGTCTTAGGCCTATTTCTTGTCACCACCTATCTCATTTTGTTATGTGCTCTTATCCCTATACGTAGTTTTTTTAGAGCTTTTAACACCAATCTCCATCCATAATCACCTCTATTACATGCACTCCTCTGAACCCATGTGATTTTGAATGTATCATCCAGGACTTCAATCAATAGTACTCCAAATAATTTCTTCTTCCTGCACTATTCACTTAAAATCTTCTTTACACTCTCCACCCCACACTAAATGGATGCATGGTCCTATGCACATAAAAATCCTTTAGATCAAACTAGCTACCACTGCAAAATTACACCCACAACAAACAACCAAAAATACAAAGAAAATAAATCAATGAAAGGAAACACATATAAAGGAAACTTCTTTAAGGGAAATCCCAAGCTAACTAACAACATTGTTTTATTTACAAACACACTAAAGATTTATTTATATTAGGGCTTCATCCTACTCCTGTTAAAATAACTAGGAAACTATGTTCCATCTAGTGCTTGTAATTGGAAAGAACCTAAATCAAGTATATAAGTGATAACATATGGTCCCAACCAATGCACCTTGAATTTCACTTGGGTGGCGCAGAAACTTAGAATCATACAACATGACCATCTTCCCAACCTCAAACTTCTTGTTTTTAATATGATGATCATATCATGCCTTCTGTTGTGCTTTCTCCATCTTTTGACTCCATCTGGAAATGGCACGCCTCTCATCCAACTCCATAAATTTATCAATGTGTTCCTCTAATGCTTTTTCATAGGCCAATCCTCCTGCATGTGCAATACACAAATATGGAAACGTAAATTCCACAAGTAGAACTACCTCTGTGCCAAACACTAATTGAAACGGTTTGGCTTTGTTCAACCTTTTATAAGTCATGTAATATTCTCATATCACTCCTGAGACCTACTCATCCCAATCTCTTCTTCTAAAATCACAAATTTTAGTTAATGTGTGGCTCAATATCTTGTTAAATGCCTCACCATTTCCAATATCTTGACGGTGATACAACATAGTTTTGTGATGTGCCACCATAAATTCTACTAACAAGATTTGAACAGTACTAATTAAGAAATGTTTACCCCTATCACTCGTTAAGCTCAATGGACATCCATACGTACTGATTATATACTCCCATAAGAAACTAGTTGTTATAGCCATTGTGCAATCCTTCATAGGCACTGCTTCTACCCATCTTGTAAGATAGTCTATACAAGTGATAATGTAGTGTGAACCTATCCTATGTGTGGTTAGGGAAATAGGGCCCACAAATTCAATTTCCCATTTTTCAAATGGATCTACACTAGAAATAGAACTTAGTGAAATTTCATCTCTTCGTCTTGGCTTACCAAGGTGCTGGAAATGATCAACAACCTTGAAATAATCAATACAATCCTTATAAACCATCTACCACTAAATGTTTTCCAACATAATCTTGTGCATGATTACATTCCCCGCATAGTGACCTCCTGCAATGCCACCATGAGCTTGTTCCATGATTATACTATGTTCATGTTCCAACACACACTAGTGTAAACCCTCATCTCTTTTCTTGTACAAGTTTCCACCAATTAACATATAGCATGATGCATATACCCAACCACTTTTTCTCCAAGGCCTTCATTTCTTCTGGCGCCACACCTGTTTTCAAGAAAATAGACAATATCCTCCAATTCAGAGGCCGCGACGCTCTGCAATCTAAACAACTGTGCATCTAGAATTATTTCCTCAATGCTTTGTGTCCTCTCCAGAGTTAATTCGTGATAAATGGTCAGGTCCCAAATTTCTCTTCCCTAGTTTCACCACAACCATAAACTCAAACTCCTGAAACAGTAAGACCCATTGGCATATGCGCTTTTACAAAATGGGCTTCTTTACTAAGTAATTTAATTCCATGTGGACCATGTAGAAAATGAAAGGTGTTAATAGCAAATACTTCCTAAATTTTTGCAATGCTTAGATTGTCGAAAATACCTCACACTCCGTGGTAGTATAATTATGTTCTGTTGGAGTTAGCTTCCTACTAGAAAAATACAAGGGATGGTCAACAATCCCCTCTACAGGTTGTGATAAGACCACTCCAATTTCCATACAAGGATGCATCAACATGCACATGAAAGGGCTTATACCAAGAGGGAAAGTGCAAAACGGATGTGGTGGTAAGGTTCTCCTTAAATGTGTTAAATTCTACCTAATGCACCTCACCCCAATGGAAATTACCTATTTTTTAACAACTCTTCCAACGACATGACAATCTTGGCATAGCCTTTGATAAATTTCCTATAATATCATGTGTTCCCTAAGAATCCGCACATCGTGCTTTGAGTGATAGGTTCCTCTAACCCTAAGATAACAACTTTGGCAGGGTCTACCAGTAATCCTTCCTTGCATATAATGTGACCAATTAAAGTGCCAAATGGGGTAGAAAAGACACATTTCTTAATGTTAAGTGAGATACTCAACTTCCTGCATCTCTCAAACATCAATCTCATATTATCACAATGGTCTCTTACTAACCCATACACCATCTAATCATCCAGGTAAACTTGTAGAAACTTATGGATGTAGTCTTGAAAGGTTTGTAATACAACACATGAAAATATAGCAGGCACATTCTTCAATCCAAAAGGCATGACTGTATAAGAAAAAATTCCCCATTCAGTGGTGAAATTAGTCTTCTCCTGGTCTTCCTTCGCAATTCTCACCTGATGATAATCTTAAAATCCATCTATAAAAGAATAGATCTCCCACCCTGGTACTCCTTCCAAGATCTCCTCAGTAAATGGGGTTGGAAAAGGATCTATGACAAACACAACATTCAAATCCCTATAGTTAACCCAAATCCTTATCCTTCCATCCTTTTAAATGCTAATTACCATCAGGCTCACCCACTCATATTCTTCAATTGCCTCAATGATACCAGATTTTATCATCTTGTCAATCTCCTCCTTAACCTTGACACATAGATTTGGATTCATTTTATAAGGCCTCTTCCAAATTATGTGTGCACCCTCCTTTAACTTAATCGTCATTTCTCCCAATCAGTGATGTACTCCTTTCAATTCTTGGTACCCACACGGGAAAAAAATCTTGAAATTCATGCAGAAAATCAATGATTTTTGACACTTCTTGTTCCATCGATTAATCTCCAATGATAGCTTCCTTTGGTTCTATCTCTGTACCAATGTTAACTTTCTTCATTTTCAAGGGCTCATGGTAAGCACATGCTTTCTCATTTTCCTTTTCCAATACTTCACACATACCTATAGTATGGTTAACATCCAAATTTTCCACTTCCTCATCATTTATCAAGTAGACTAACTTTCATTTTTCTTTCTCCAGGAAGGCATGCTCAAGTTGTACCTCATCTATCTCTTCTTCTTCTACTTCCTCTTCTACGAAGCACACCCCCAACTCAAGTTCTCCTAACAACTCTAGGATTCAGTCCTTGGCCATGACACTATCTCCCATAGTAAGGAGATTTACTACTTGTAATGCCTCATTCGTTGATGGCTTCGAACTTTGATACTAAAAAGTTTGAATAATATCTATTTTCAGTTCCTACCAGTTTCTCATCTGACAATGCATCTTTGAATGAATATACCATGCGTGCGTGTAGCCTTATAGGGTGGAATAGAACGTATGTGCCCATAGTGAAGGAGGTAAGGCTTATGCACCCATCATCCAAGTTCTCTCACACTGTTGGATGTGGAATGAGGCAGACTCCTTCCCATGATAGTCATGTATTGCATGGGGTGCATTACTCATCAGAAACCTAACAACAAGAAAAATTATCACATCATGCCACTCTATAAGGTTATCCCGATGGGTCGCCCACCAATGTGCTATTATCCTACATAAGGTATAATTAATCATACTCCTCCTTTCTATCTGACAAGTTTACTAGACCTCCATCATGCACAAAAAGACATTAGGATTACCCTCTCTAGTGTAATTGGGTAACTATTTTCCTCCTAGGAACCTAACCAAGTGCACTCTAGAGATGTGAGTCACGATGCCCTTTAATTGTCTCCCAACCAGCTCATAGGTCCCGTGTACCAAATTTTCACATGTAACACTTGTGTTATCACTCATGGACTGAGAATCTTCCCATTAAATGACTCATTCTCTTGATGGATGAACAACCTCAGGGTCTCTAATGGTGCGCACATAGATTTTATCTAGGTCCTCTTCTCCCAAGGTTTCCACATAGGATGCATACCTCCCATCCACCAGAGCAATAATGATGTGCTCCTCTTTGTTCTCGAAACTTATGTACCCTTTGTTGAAGTGTAAGTCATCATTATTCTTATAACACCATGGGCATCTAAGTAATGCTAAAAATTTATTTTCCTCAGCAAACACTAAGAATTTAAAATCTCCAATAAAATTTTCCCCTTGGATGTATATGGATACATCCTTCCGTACTCAGACAGGCATAGCCTTTTTCCTATTTTCCATATACAACACATTTGAAAATGGTTATAATGGGGGTCTCCACATCTGATTCCATGTACCTAGAGTAAGGAAATTGACCTCAGTGCCCATATTAATCAAAAAATTTCTCAAGATCCCTCCATCCACAACTGCATTCAATGTGATTTCCTTATCATAATCAATACTCTGATGAGGCGGATTAGCATGCAAGACTTACCTCTCATGCTCACCTCCAGTGCACGGTACTTTTTCCCTTAGCCACTCTCCTAATAGAGGGATAATATTATCATGGTGCAGTATCTTACACACTTCTCTGACATCATCCATTTCCTTCTAGGGGGGCCCAGTGCTCTTTTCATGTTCCGACTTCTATAGTTTCTCTTTCAAACATTGAATCTCTCCTTGCTGGTTTCTAATCACCTCCATGGTTTCTTGATAAACCTCCTTCTGATGAGTTAGATCAAGATATTTCCCATGTAACACCTCTTCTCTCGTAATGAGAGGCCTTTTCTTTAGTTCCTCCTTGGCACGGGTGGCTTCTACCCACATAGTTATTAAGACATATTCCAACTCAGATTCATGCGCCACCCTAGGAATCCATAGTGGATCATCTCGTTTCACACTCACAATTCATGTGCCCCTGTCCTTCTTCTGGTTGTGGCTCATGTGCTCATACAACTCAGGGAACTCCTCATACTTATGTTTCTTTGATCTAAAAATTAAAAATAGACTTAACTTGAATAGACTTTACAAAATTCATTGAGTACATCTAACTTTAAAACTACGGATTTTATAAGTCATTTATAAAATCCATTAAAAATCTCATTCAACACCGTAATCGAGAAATTTAACCACTTAGTATTTAACCAATCATACTCGTAAATGAGAGTGGATTTATTATTCAAAATTCAACTTCATCAAAAGAAAAGAAAATTAAAATATTTATTGTTCTCAATTAAATAGTTGCAACATAAAATCAGAGAAAAATAGTGACACCGATATGTTTACGGGGTTCGACAAACTTGGCCTACATCCCTGCGTTCATGGTGAACTGATCCATTAATAATGTTAAAATTCAAATACAATAACCTTTACATTCAACCAATAAGGAATCAAAACCTACAAATGAGCTGATCAAAGACTTTGGAAACTCTGCAATTTACCATAAATTGTTCCCAAAATGATCCATCGCTCCTATAATGCTTCCACAGTGTGATCCCCTTGTAAATGCCTGAAAAATGCCTAAAACTAGATATTTTTAAATAATACATGAAAATAAATTATATATCTAGAAATATTATAAAAATCTGAACAACTTCCCTTTTTCTCCATGGCCTAGTTTGGACCAGAAGTGTTTGGAAAACTCAGATATATGCCTGCTACCTATGCCCGTTCTGTGAAGCTATGATGGAAAATCACCTACATAGGAAAATATACAACACTTCATATAAAAAAAATACATTTATAGAAAGATATCAGAATTCTAAACAACTTTTCTTTTTACACCAAATCCTAATTCAGACCAGAAGTGCCCCAAAATTTCCCCTGAGTACAAGCTACTCCTTAACCTACATTTTACATATTCTGCTCATTGTCTTGTACAAAACCCCTAGAGATCCTTTTATAGCTCATTGGAGCTCATACGTGAGTTGGTTTTGGTGGATTGACTTATGCCTGGGAGGTTTCAGGTTCAAGTCACTCGGCCTCCTTTTTAGCTGCTTTGTTATTTCTAATGTGGGGAGGCTTATCCCATATTCACGGAAGCATGGAAGGGATTGACATGTAAATATAGGTGGATATGCCTATATTTCCATAGCTTAGGACACACCTGCAATTTTTTTTCCCAGTATAATAGTGGACCAATATGTTGGTCTAAGTGGAAACCTGAACTATATGGTCAATGGCATTGGTTGTGGTTAGTTGTTGTTGACTCACTGAACTATATGGAATTTTATTTCTACATATATACGCTATACCACCGTTTATATGAACTTGGATGAGATTTCAATTAAATGTTTGATTTTATAGCTCGATCTCGAGCCAAATATAGATAATGTTGTTACATCTTGACCTGAACACGTTTGCAAAGAACTCGAGCAGTTTGGAAAAACATAGAAAATGACATGGAGCTTAATATGCCAAATAATTACAAAGGTAAACAAATTAAATTTGACCCAATTAATAGAATGTGACATTTCAATAATGAAATATGGAAATAGAGACCACTTATCAATCCTTGATAGGAAAATTGGGTGAATTCAAACTCGTGGTGGCTTGAGGACCCACCACGTTGTCGTAAGTATAATAGTCATCACGATGAACGGGCTCCCTTCTGTTACAAATGTTGAGCCTCTTGTGCCAACGAATAACCTTTTATGCTCGATGAAGATCAGTGGATAAAAATCAACATTCAATTTTCACCAACATCCCTTTTTTCATGTGTCACAGTTCTATTAGTCCACATATCAACTTGTTGACCTTTCCACTGAAAAAACTTTGATTGGACCCATCTTGAGCTTAGACTATATGTTTTCCATGTTATTATAGTCATTGTAAATATCTTTTTAGGATCTACTTCATTTTCATGGTTTACAAAATATTAGGGAACATTTGATGCTGAAATTATCCCCTGATCATTCTTCCTGCACCGTGAGAACTGTAACAAATCCATACACTCACACTTGTAGTGTTCAGTAGATCCAAAATTATAAAAATTTCCATTGGGAAATTCACTCCTACCTCCTTGACCATCATGGACTTTAAATCCTTTACAAAAACCTCTTCCTAGACCACCTCCATCTCCACACCCTTCAAATTGATGACCTTCATTCTTAGAAATTTTCCCAATCCTATTCTGGCGCACACGAATATCAATGGACTCATGGATTTGTTCTATCAATAGGTATTTCTTTGTATCATGCATTATAGATGAGAAAATCTTACAATAAGAAGACACATTCTTTCAAAGCGTGAGCTACAACAATGAGCATATACTTGGATCATGATCTCTGTGATAGATCTCACAATCCAATGACACAACATGCACCATATTTCATAGGAAAGTTTATTTTGTGTGTCCTTATACCTCACAATTCATGCACCATAGTCCACTGCAAGTATCATGAGCCAAGTTCATAGAAAATTTCTCAAGCTGGCTTCACCATAGCAATGATCTGTGCTTCTAAAATGGGATTACTCCAGTGTCAATGCTTCTGCCTCAATGTACAAATCAGCCTCTAGGGGCTCGTGTGGATTTGTGAAATTATTTTAGGAAAGCACTCATCTAAAAGGTATGATCAATCTCCCAACAAACCATTAATCATGCTATGAGGGATGGATATCATAAGAAAACTTTAACAAGACAGTTTTAAAATGTGCATCATACTCCCGCACACTCTCTACCATACCTTGTTGAATTTCCTTCAAGGTACTGATGCTCTTTTGCTTCAACTTAGGAATGTGGAATTTCACCAAGAATTCATCACGCAATGTAGTATAATCCACCACCATCTGATGGGGGTCATACTTCTAATACAAGCTATGCATGTGCCCTTAAAACATAGCTGCAAATTGACTGATTTTCCACTCTGGGGCAGTGATTCCCTTAACATGCCATAGAAATTATCACTTGTGTACATGCTCCATGACATCTTCAACACCCTTGTAATCAAGAAAATTCATAAACATCTCGTAAAACACTTTCTGATGGTGTCGTGGTGATTTTCTACCTGATTTAGGACCTTCATTCCCTCTGGTGTTTCCTCCACTACTAGATCCACTAGATCTACTAGCTCCTATTCCTCTGAATCCACCAGATCCTCTTCCCATTGTAGGTAAGGGACCTGACATAGATGTGCTCTGTGTACCCACCGTTGTGCTAAATTGTGCACCAACAGTCTGTGATATTGAACCACTCCTAGATGTGATACCTAAAATTGGTGTACCTACACCTTGACCAAATGATGTTCTAGAAAAAATACGTCCAAACACCAGGGAATGTCTATGGGGCCATAGATGGGTGTAATGTAAAACTATATCTACTTGATGGTACTTTCTCACTAACACTAACTAGACTGTAAATACTTGTCTCAAATACTGGAAAACTAAGTGCCATGGTTTGGTCACCAGGTGGGCTAAGATGCGTGCCTACGTCTCTCCTCCTTTCTTAATATGATGATCTCTCACCTGAAGCTAAGGGGATTTCTCTCCCACACTTTCCAAGATGGGGAATCATAGACTGCTTAGGTCCCATGCCCTTTGTGTGAACCTCAAATCCTTCCCGCAACATTTTCCTCCATAATTCCATCACTCTAGTAACTTCACGTTGTCTCACAAACTCCCTTTCTCAGGCTTCATTATACTTGATTCACCTCTCTTCTCTCTCTTCTTCCATTGTAGGAACTTTCATCTCTCACCACACTAGCTTCCATGCCCCACACCTAGTGGGAAGATAGCTAGCCATAAGAAATTCCTCCATACTCAGAGTGATGATCAGGATCTTAATGGCTAATGGCATAGCATGTAAGAATGATCCTCTTATATCTCGTAAGAACTCAAACTCAGCAAAATCTAAGAAATAATACGTAGAAATTGTGTATTCCAAGGTATAGCTAGTCAACACACCTCTCCACTAGTGATCAACAACACGAGTACAAGTCAGATCAACATCATGCAACCTCTAATACTCTTCTTGGGTCTAAAGATTAGGTATATAATACTAGCTCTTCCTTAATGCATATGCTAACAGCCATTCATACAACTCTAGTGGAAAAAAACAAAATAATATCTCATAGAGATCATGATACATGTGTTCCTCTACCCAATTACGTGCATCAAACACAAGTTTAGTGTTAAATCACTAAGAAAATTCATCCTCTATGTTTGTAATCCAATTCTTGATGTTTTCCAAGGTCAAGCATTATATTATCATACACCATTCTTTAGCCTATCATCCATTAGCATGGGTCTCAGTCGAGGCACACAAGGGCACTGAGCCCATCCTTTATGTGAGCTTCATAAGAATGATTTGTCATTGATGGAGGAATGTTTACAAAACCATAAATACAAGCAGAATTAAAGATACTAGATATAATCATAGATGTATCATGAAAAGAATATAAACATTGTAACAATACGAAGGAACTAGATCTGAACTATGAGCAAAGTGAACACTAGGGTTTGAACCCATAAATAAAGATATATAAAATAACTAGTCATATTGTTTCACCATTTTCTTTAAGAATTTGACGAAACAGATAAGGGTGTAGGCCAAGGAGGAATACCTATAATGATGGTTAGTTTGAAGGTCATTGCACACATTCTAACTTCTTGATCTAATGGTGACTGTGGGAGCTTCTTTTTGGCTAGGAGGAACTACCTAAAATACAAAACAAGACCACAAAAGAGGATTAAATAATATATGTTAGTGGGGTTCCTAGTGTGGGCTAGATCCAGGAAGTGTGATACTTCCTCGGTGATAGTTAACCCACTGTTTAATATAATTTAATGTAATAAATAATGTAACTAAATATAATCCTACTGTAGTTGATATGATTTAGGTATCTCATCCAAATATAATAAGTAAATCTAATATAACATGTTAGGCTATGATCAGATCTGGAAAATAAGGTAAACAACTAAGGTGTTGGAACAGGTCAGGATCAGATTTTGGGTCACTTGAATCACTTAGAAAGGGTTATATTGGGATATGTTATTAGAAAGACTACCAAATATAGAGACCAACATCAATTTGGTATGACCGATGATGGTTTAGTAGGAACCGATGATGGTTACTGCGGGCTAGTAATAACTCAATAGTTCATGGTTTTAGGGATTTTTCTGAGACTCAATCAACGATGGTGAGGAGTTGGTTAAGGTCTGGGGAGATGTTGGGAATATTTAGAGGTGCTCAAGAGTAACCAAAGGTGATTAAAAGGGTTATGAGTGATGGGAATGGTTGGGTTCACAGGAAGGAAATAGTGGTGGGGTGAAAATATAACTGATGATTGATAAACAAAGGTGAAGAAATTTATAAACTAAATGAAAATGAAATGGTGCAAGTTAGGGAGACACTTACTGCTGTGTAGGTTCAATGGCTAGGTGGTGGAGATGGTTGATTACTGAAATGGTGATCGGTGAAATGGCAGTGCTTTCTGGAGTGCTCATGTGAATGCAAAAACTTTCTAATCAATGGTTGTGCTGGTTATGGCTGCCTGGATGTGCAAAAGAGCTCTGGTTCTTGCTTGAATATAGATCTCCTTTCCTCCAAAACTCGATAATGTTTCTAACCCTCCAAACAAGGTTACTAAAATGGTTATATGGTAACTGACGATGGTTCAAGGTTACCGGTGTCAGTTTTGGCTTGACTGGCATCAGTTAAGGTAAGATATCCCAGGTTTTCCTAAAATAGAAAATCTTGGCTATCTTTTTCTAGCTTTGCTAGGTTGTGTCGGGTCTAAATGGATCATTTCACTTAGATATGCAAGAACATGGTTAGAGGAAGAATAGGCATGTGCTTTTAGGGTTATACTAAGTCTTAGTTCATTAAGGTAAGTAGGGATAAGTCTTAGTTAGTTATGGAAACATGCTATGAATAGGTCTATGGTGAGGTGTCTATGTGAGGTGTGCATCCATTTAATTAATGTACTTAAATTAATAAATGGAGTGAGGGTGAGTATTGAGTTAATTTGGATAATTAAATTAATGTTAATATGGGGTGATAGGGGAGCTAATGTTAGGTGAGTATGTTTAAGTTAGTTATTCTAAAGGGGACCAAGGGGAGTATGACGCAATTTTTGTGTCTACACATATATATTGAAAATTAGTGTTTACAATAGCCATATTACATCAAAAAGGTCATAGTAGACCGAATAGATCAAGATAATAGCATCATATAACTTGAAACCATATATCACCCCCTAGAGACATTACATATTTATCACCACAAATCCTCTATTGCATACACACTCGACCTCTACATACACTCTCTAATATTTAAATCTCTCTTCTTCCTTTTAGATCCAAATGCTTCCTTAAATAGGTTGGAAGCTCACCTGATCATCATTCCAGAAGCATGCCAAATTTCATCATATTCTATTCTACTAGAGTGCCCAAGCCATGCTTGTGCTAGCTAGCCATAATAACCTCCACTTTCTAGCATCTAACCATAAATATTCTTTAGAATATTGTTTTCTTAAGCCTCAAGTCTCCATGCAACAACCTTTTCATCATTACACTTATCTACAGCCTCATGTGTTTTACATGTGATGCCCTTTAAATAAAATGTGGCTAAGTATTAAACCCTTAGACCACTTTCCTGATCCCATGTTCCAACCTACCTCTCCTTACACGCTTTCACCCATGCACTTTTATCCATAGTTCCTTCCATGTGTGCTCATCCTTTGATTTAGGACTTAGTCATTTTTCAGGCTCAACAACCTACAAATAAGATGAACCTAAATAGGATTGATTAGATAGATTTATTCAAGGGTTTCCCAGAAAAATCTAGCTCCAAGAAGTGATTAGCTTAATTTTATGGATGTCAACCCCCATTTTTTTAGAAATAGTGAAATAAAAATAAGGACAAGTATGGTAGATATTATTCAGAGACATAAATCTACTAAATTTGAGAATAATTAAAATCTTATCTAAGAGTTGATTTGATTTAAACAACAGTAAGTTAATGATTACCTTGTTTGGGTTGACGGAAATCCAGACTATGTAAAGGTAGGTCGATGACAACCTGGGAAGAGGATATGGAACAACAAGTAAAATATGCTGACCTTGTAAGATCTAGAAATAATCAAGATATAGCAAGGGCTTGTGTATGTTGGAATCAACCTAGAGGAGAAACCTGAGGGACCAGAAACTAGAATATAATAGAAAAAAAGATTGGAAAGGTGGATTAGAAATCAAGATCCTATTTGATGGCGACTAGAGTGAAAATAAGATATCTCTGATGCAATAAAGGGACATGATGGTGGTCTTAGTAGGTTGAATAAGGTACAAAATACATGCAAAGACTGGAAATGGATCTGGAAGTAAAAATCACAGTTGTAGATGGCCAAGATTCAGTGGTGAATTGATCTGGGTGAACAACGATTATAGTAGAGCGGACAAGGCCAAGAAAAATGAAGCTAGAAAAGTAACCTGGAAGAAAAGGAGCTGAAACAGAAGGCTGCATAGAGTGATCCTATAGATGTTGCAGAAACTACTATCTGTACCTACAAAATGTCAGCTTCAAGAAAATAAATTATAATATGATAAAAAATATTATTAAATCAGTACAAAAATAATGATAATCTCACAAAGGATGGTCATGAGTGATGCAAACACATCCGATGGAGGTCTGGAAGGTCTTTGGCTACTTAAAGAATGCTTAGGAACAGGGGAGAGAGTCCACAGGTCACAAGGAAGCTTGGATGTTTGTATGCATCTGATGATTTCAGCCTATGATTATGGAAAGGAAGGATTCAATTTTATAGGGTTCAACAGATGAACTAGGGTGGGTTGCTGTTGATTGTAGGGGAAGTTTCCCAAATGGAAAAAAATAGATTTTAATGTGTTTTTTAGATTTTAAGAGTTAGTCGAATGCTTTAAAGCATGTAGGTGGGAATAATATGTGTCATAGGTGAGTTAGAGGTAGAGATAGGTTAGAAAAATCATAGGGTTGCAAAATAGAAAGTCTATTTCGGAAAGGTGATGGGTAATAATTAGTTAGTAGGAATTAATTATGGTTAAATTTGATGGGGTGTGGGAATTTAATTATATAAAGGGGATGAATTAAATAAGTATGTGCATGAAAGCAATTAAGGGTATAGATACCAAATTTAGGTGTCTACATTTTGCCCCTTTTTGTTGAGTGGTATGCGCTAGCAAACCATAAGACAAAAATGATGAGAGCTGGATGAGGATTGACGAAAGGTAGATGATGAGATCCCCCTCAAATGAGGGATTGATGACATCAAGGAAAAGCTATGACACATTTAAAAAACTTAGATGATAAAGGGCGGGTGGGTAGCCAAAAATGGGTAAAAGGATTACTAAGGAAAGATGCCCCAAGAAAAAAGGAATCACAATATCAATAAAAACTATGGCAATGACTCCAATATCACATCAGTAGAGGAAAATTGACGTCTAAAGAGAGATAAGATACAATGTTCTATGGACCAATGAGTTGGTGAAGACCACTGCAGTATGGATGCAAGCCATGATGACCAACAGGTCATAGGCAAACATCAAAGTATGTGAAACTAAATGTAAAAGGTATGAGAAATCCTTCATACACAAGGAATCAAATGAAAAGGTATGCATCTGTAAGGGATGATGTTGAAATTTTATGGTGCCCCAACATAGGAAACACAAAAAAAAGACAAGAAGGAAAAGTGAAAAAAATGAATGATGAAATAACATGCCCCAAGGGGAAAGTATGGCCACAAGGTGGACTTTGTGTGCAAATTAGATTAAATTATAACATAAAATTCCCAAGAAGAGAATAAGTATGGCCCGGTAGGACTTTTAATGTATAAATTAATTATTAGAATGTAGAATTAAAATTTGTGAAGGGAAGATGGATATGGCGATAGATATGTACTTTGAGAGTATATTGAATGGGATTGGATGTTGGATTAAATTCCCAAAATAAAAATGAATATGGCCACAAATATGGTCTTTAATAGTAGATTAGATTAAAATATATGGAGGGAAAAGGTACATAGGGCCATGAAAGCAAAGAAAGAAATGAAATATTGTGTAAAATTCCCCAGGGGGAATAAATATGGCCTCAAAGGAGAACTTGAATGTCAGAGAGATTGAATAACATCACATGAGCTGTAGCATAATATGTGACTTTAATAATGGTGACCTATCGGTATGAATGACACTACATCATATCAGGAAACATACGAGGAAAATATTACTCCAATTGCATTAGAGGTAAACAAGAAGGGGATCCAGGTAATGCAAGGCACATGTGACCAAAAAAAATGTTAGTATGCCACCAATGACAATTGGTCATACCAAAGATCATAAGGAGCATGGATGAAATGAACTCATAAATGAGTGTCGACATGAAAAATGGTTTTGAGGTGAAACTTGTACATGGGAAGAGGTTTCTTGAAAAGTGGTGTTCCCTAAAACTATGCCCCTGCTCTGAAAAGGGGAAAGAGAAAGTTAATCAAAGTGGGAAGCTTTCTTAGGATGCTAATAAAATGGAATTTTGATCAATGCGAGAAGCCTTCAAATGCCATAAGGAGTAGCCATCCTTCGATGGTATGGTCTACTTTATACAATATATAGATGAAAAGAATAATATGATAGTCTTCCTTTGAGGGATCAGTCTATTTATTTTTATTTTCATTTTCATTTGCATGTTTTTTCTCTTCTTTTTTTTGCATGAACAACTGTCCTTCGAGGGATTGGTCTATTTTTATAACTTTTATTTTTTACAAGAACATCCATGATTTTATATTATTTACATGGGGGAGAGCTGGGACTAGCTAAGTAGACCACTTAAGAGGGGATAATGAATGTACAAAGAACACCCTTAGCCCCTTTGCATGGTTCCAATAAGTGAATAATAGGGTGATGGGTGTGATAATCGTAGGGTTCTCATCAAGAGGGGAGAAATTTTCCTTAAGGAATTTGTTATGGGAAGAGACGTGGTGCCCAAATTTAAGGTTACATCTAGGAAGTGACAAAAGACCAAATAATTACAAATAATCACAATAAGAGATGGAAGAGGCTAAGACAAAGGAATGATCAAAAGAATATGACAAAGAGAACTGATATGTTTTCTAACAATATAATGGTCCCAAGTGCAATGCATTGAGAGGTTCCACTTCTGGTTTACCATCAAGGGATGCCAAATGATAGGATCTCGACCCATACTTATGTGTGATAATGTATGGCCCAATCCAATTAGAGGAAAAATTTCTGTGTTGAATCCTTTCTAGAGTGGTGACGTTCTGATTTTATTTGACGACAAGGTCACCGACATTAAATTCAAATTACTTAAGGTACTTATTATAAGCACTTTTAATGTGCTGTTGATAAACATGATGGTGTTAAAGAGTGAGGAGGTAGTGCATTCATCTAACAACTCGAGTTGTCGGTAGATGTACTTGGCAGTATTCTTCATCAGAGATGAAGTCGCAAAGGGACACACAAAAAGATGGAATTTGAACTTCAAGGGGAAGGATAGAATTCAAAACCATACACAAGTGAGAAAGGAATAGCCCCCCATGGAGGTATGAATACTAGTGTGATAGGCCCAAAGGGCAGAAAGGAAGCTGGAGATGCCAATTACAGACCTGCTTGATCAATAGTTTTGGCAAGAATGTTTCGAAGGGTTTTATTGGTAGCTTCAGTTTGGCCGTTATCTTGAGGATAATATGGAGAAGATAAATTGAGTTTGGATGTTGAATGTGTTACAATTTTCTAAGATCTTTTTTTTAAAGGACTTTCCATGTTATCCATGACAATTTTTTTGGGGAACGCCAAAGTGGAAAATGATGTGCATGGTAGATAAAATTGATGATGGGACCATATTTGGTTGAGGTGAGTAGGATTTCTTCCACCCATTTGGTGAAATATTCAGTTGCAGTGATGATATAGTGATGTTGGTGTAAGGAATGAGGATTAATAAGACCAATGAAATTGAGACCCATTGCGAAAAGGGCCAAAGGTCCTGAGCCAACTGCAAATCTTGACTTGGAATGCAAATTAGACTGGAATGTTGCATAATTTTTTTTCACACTTCTTAATGTATTCACAGTAGTCATGATTAATGTAATGCCAATAATAGCCAAGACGAAGGATGCACTTAGCAACAGATAAGAAACTAAAGTGTACACCAAAAATACCATCGTGAACTTTTAGGATGGCCCAAGAGGCTTCATGGGATTTAAGGCATCGATGAAGAACACAATCAAATCCATGTTCTTATAAATAATGTCATCAAGGATCACAAATTGGTTAGAACGCTAAAGGAAATACCTCATAGCATTCTTGGATAGATTAGGTGGAATGATGAATTTGGATAAATAATCAAAGATTTGGGAATACCAAAGGTCTGATGAATTAGATTCTTAAAGATTAACCTAGGGTAATTCATAGAATGGTCGATCAGAAAAATGTACAACAAAAAAATCTTGGATTCTTCTTTTGTCCATGGAATGAGAGATACAATAGATGTCATCATATCAGTGAAATGATAGGTCAATTAGGGAACAACTTGGATGATGTATGAATCAAAGGATTTAAGGATAAGATGAACAATGCCATGATGTTTTTGAAGGGTATCATTTTTATATTGATACTCACCTGTGACTTGTTTGATTATAATTTTATAATCCCCATAGATGTCAAGAATTTGAACACCTAAAAAGGCAGTGGTTTCAAGACCCAAGATAAGGGATTTGTACTCTACCATATTGTTTTTACACTCAAAATTGAGTTTGTTTGTGAGTGGAATATGATTTTCCCAAGGAGGAATGAGGATGATGTCAGCACCTCCCCCTTGCTAACATTTAGAACCATCAAAGAAGAGAGTGAATTTAAGAGTCTCATATTTGTGATGAAATTGATTAATGGACTCATCCAGAAATTGTTCATGAGGGAGATGAGAACTAGGGATGGGGGATTCTGCTAAGTGGTATGTAATAGCTTGGCCCTTAATATATTTTTGAGAGATAAACTCGAGGTCAAACTTATACATGAGCATGAGCCACTAAGTGATACGATCATTATGATATGGCTTAGAATGCATCATCTTAAGGATATTGAATCTAGTAATGACATACGTTTTATGATTAAGAAGATAGTTTTGAAGCTTTGAAGTAACAAATAAGATAGCACAACACAACTTTTCAGCTTCAGTGTAACAGGTTTCACATTCATGCAAGGTGTGACTAATGTAATAAATAACATGCTCATGACCTTGGTCATCATGATGTGCTAACTTAGCTCCCAAGGCATGATTAGTAGCAGATATGTATGAATAAAAGGACTCCCCATCACGTGGAGGTGTAAGCACTAGTGGAGACAAGAGATAATTTTTAATTTCATCAAAATCCTTTTGGCAGTCATGATCCCAATCAAATTATATGTCTTTCTGTAGGAGGTGATGAAAGGGTTGATGATGATCTGAAAGATACAAGATGAAGCGATGGATAGATTGGAGATGACCTTGAAGGTTGTGAAGTTGATTAAGATTGGAAGGAGGAATTTCGATAATTACTTTAATTTTTTTAGGGTCAACTTCAATTCCCCTAATAGAAATGATAAACCCAAGGATCTTTCCAATTAAGACTCCAAATACACACTTGGTTGGATTGAGATGAAGAAACAAATAAATAAGGCACTCGAAAAGGACCTCGAGAATGAAGAGATGGTCACAAAAATGTTTAGATTTACCTAAAATATCATTGACATAATCTTCTATGGTTTTTTGGATGAGATCATGAAAGATATAAGTCATAGATCGTTCATAGGTAGCATCAACATTCTTTAGACCAAAGGGAATAACCCGAGAACAAAAATTCCCCCATGGGGTAATAAAGGAATTTTTTTGTTGGTCTTCTGGTGCGATGAGAATTTTGATTATAACCAGAGAAACCTTCCATGAGAGAAAGCATCTCATGACCCACAGTAAGATCCACAAGTTGATCAATGTTTGGAAGAGGGAAGTCATCTTTAGGGCAAGCGAGATTGAGATCTCGAAAATCGGTACATATACGAAGCTTTCCAGATGCTTTAGTGATAGGAACAATATTAGAAACCCATTGGGGATAGTCAATGGGGATGATGAAATTAGACAAAAAAAGGCGTTACAACTCCTCTTTAACAAGGAGGGAAACACGAGGATACATGCAGTGAAGCTTCTACATTACTGGTTTAGCATTGGGAAAGGTGATGATATTGTGGATGATGATAGAAGGGTCAAGACCTGGCATATCTGAATAAGACCATGAAAATTCCTGACTATGATGAGAAAGGAAGCTAGTGAATGATTCAAGCTCATGTGGATCAAGAGATTGGCATACTTTGAGAATGCAAGATTCTTGAGGAGTTGTAATATTGACATCGATGGTGGATTTGTTGAGAAGAGTAGGTGTTTCAGATGGTAAGGTATTTTGAATATACGAATCTTCTTCCCCCATGTGGGAAAGAATGAAATCATCATCAACATATTAAAGGACATCGATGGTAGAATAACATTCTTCTATCATTTCTGGATGGCGAAGGGGAAGGGACCTAGTCATGTTTTCACACTGATAAGTGACCGGTCCCAAAGCGATAGTGGAGACTAAAAAAATATTCGGAAGCAATAGAAATGGTGTCATCCATTTCCATGTATTCAAGATCCAAAAAATATGGTAGAAGGTAGAGAAGGTATGTTCTGTCTTTGAGAGTCAAAAGAGATGGGGGAGGTAGAGAAAACATGTCCATGTCATCGAAGGTGGGAAAATGATGGGGAAGGTGGAGAAGACATGTTCATGTCTTCATGTGTTTAGAAAGGATCAAAAAATATGTAGAAGGCATGTCCATGCAAGCATCTAAGATGGTGGAATTGGGTTAGGGGATTGCTCCCGGTATCCTAGAATGAAATTTTCATAAGGTTTGTGGACATTGATAGAAATAAATATATGGCCCATACTGTGGGTCCCATTCTCATAATGACCTTTCCATGCGCAACGATGGATATAGGTATAGGCCAAAGATATGGGTTGTTGAGAAAGAATCCAAAGCCACTTAGTATAAATCCTAACATGTGGAATATAATCGATGTGGGAGGAGGGGGTATCAAAACCACCATAAATAAGATTGGTGTGAAGATGTGGTAGACCAAAAAGAACAACATCCTTGACATCTAGTTGGTACATAGGCACCTTATCAAGTCTACTGATATGGTGAGGAGTGGGAAGGGTGTTGAGTGTGAGGAAATCGGTACTCCCCCATCGTAAGTTTTTCCATTACGTTATCTATGAAGTCCTCGTTGGGGATTTAGGATGAGGGAATGGTTGAGCTGATGGATGGTTTAGATGAATTCTTCTTAGGAAAAAGTACATCATTCGGTCTATAGGTCATGTTACATCCTTGGAAGGGAAGAGCATCACCAAGAAGCATTAGGATCTTTCCCTCATGTTCACATTTAAGGGAACAATGAAGTGCAGAGGGGATGAAATACATACCGTGGATCCACGGTCGTCCAAGGAGAACATTGTATTGAAATTATCCCTCAATGACGTGGAATATTTCATGGATGAGCTTCTCACCAACACAGATAGGGAGGATGAATTTTCCCAAGGTGGGAGTGATGACATCGTTGAAAGTGCGAAGAACTGCAGGTGTCTGGGCGACATATTCCTTTGCGATCTTGAGTTGGTTGAAAGTATGTGAAGGAATGATATTAATACTTTCCCCACTGTCAATCATGGATCACCGAATGAATGTATCATTGATCCTAACCGTAATAAAGAGGGGAAGGTCATGTTCTTCTGGTGATATGTTTAGAATTTTAGTTTCATCAAATGATATAACAACAAAAGTAGTGAGTGCTCCAACGAGAGATGTGAATGGATGAGATTTTTCATTAGCTATTAGGATGCACTTTAAGGCTTCAATATGAGCCTGTCCATGATCTAGCAAGCTCTGGATGAGATCTATAGACACCTATAATTATGCCCAAGCAATTTAAATACTTAAATTGCGCTAATTATCCTCTTTCTCGCAAATCAACGACATATCGTCAAAAGCACTCATTTTCCCTCATATCATCATTAATTAATTACACTAAGCTAATTAATTAAGTTGTCTATCCAACAAATACCCTAATTAACGACCTTCCGTTAATAAATCACCCCTTCTACCTAGACTAATTAATTATTATTAATTAATTAGCTTTCCCTTCCATTTAACCAATAAATCAATATTTAATTGATTTAATCCCCTTATAATAGCCTAAATCGCACTAATATTCCTCTAATTGGCTTCTATAAGCTTACACCTACCTATTAATTAATCACCTTTGATTAATTAAAATACCCCCAACTCCCATGACTTGCTAAACATGTATTAAACCCTTCTAAAGTAAGGTTACCTTTAATAAAGCAACCTTATCCATTCCTAATCATGTTTTACCTTTATCCCACATTCATGAGAATGTGTTGAATCCTTTATCCTTTGGGCTATATAAAGAGCCCTCCACCTACCTTTTTACTTACACCTAAACTTTATAAGAGAGAAAATGCAAAGCATATAGCAAAGAGACTAAGAGCTTGCACCTTGCCCTTTTGAGAGTTCATCATCTTGAAGAGTTAAGCCTCTTTCTTAAAGTGCTTGGGTCATATGGGAGGTGTCAAAAGGGTCTTGTAGCCCAACTTTGATTAGCCCCATTCCTAGGTTCTTGGAACATTAAGGACAACTATTTTGATAGCCATGGAGCTTACTTAGGTCCATTCATTTATTTGTTGTTAGAGAATAGAGGAGTTTAGATATTTAGCATTGTTAGTTTCAAAGTTTGTATTGATGAATGCTAGCATCTAACCCTTGTTTAATTCTTATCATGATGGTGTTTATGCTTTGTTTTAGCTAAATTGTAGAACTATTTTAGGTGGTAGTTCTTGTTTCATTTGATTTAGCATTAAGCAAAGTATACATGCACACATTTGGCACGCCCGGTGGGACATACTCCATTGTCCTTTGCACTTAATTTCAAGTTTTTGTAGTTAAGTTTTATTTTTGGTTACTAACCCTCTTTTACACATGTTGATCTAACTTATTTTTCTTAACATGTTTTGTTGAGTTTGCATGTGTTGGGTCTTCCTTGTAGGTATGAAGGAGGTGAAGTGCTGTCAAAATTGGAATTGAGGGGAAAATTTCAAGATTTCTCCATGTTTTCATTTTTAGAGGCTTACTTTTTCAACATTTTACATGCTAGTTTTGTCAATTTCTTGAAAATTTTCAATTCTTGAGCATGTAGGTTAGTGTTTGATAGTGCTGAGTCTTTTATTTACATATTAATGTGGTGGGTTGCTGTCAAAATTTAATCTTGGTGAGAAAATTTCAAGATTTCATCATGTTTTCATTTTTAGAGCTTACTTTTTCATCATTTTACATGCTAGTTTTGTCAATTTCTTGAAAATTTTCAATTCTTGAGCATATAGGTTAGTGTTTGATAGTGCTGAGTCTTCTATTTACATATTAATGTGGTGGGTTTCTGTCAAAATTTAAATCTTGGTGAGAAAATTTCAAGATTTCATCATGTTTTCATTTTTAGAGCTTACTTTTTCATCATTCTACATGCTAGTTTTGTCAATTTCTTGAAAATCTTAAATTCTTGAGCATGTATGTTAATGTTTGATAGCGTTGAGTCTTCTATTCATATATTAATGTGATGGGTTGTTGTCAAAATTGAATCTTGGTTGGAAAATTTTTCCCATTTTGTAGATTAAGGGACGTTTTTTTTTACATTTTTTGAGTGCATGTCAAGTGCACACCCATGAGCATAAGAGCATATGCGTAACCCATCTTCTGAAGGCCATAACTTTTGCTCCCGAACTCGAAATGACTCCATTTTTTTTTGCGTTGGAAAGGTATTGAAGTTAACTTTGCAATGAAAACATAAATTTAGGATTTATACTTACAAAAATTGTATGTTTTTTTGTTATTTTAAAACTGGTTATTTTCTAACATGTTTAATGTTTTGATGAATGTTGTATTTCCATGCTTACTTGATTTAGACCAAAGCATGTGTATGCTCTTTTCTTGAACCTTTTGGTGATCTTGAGAATCAAAAACAACTTTGATCTCTATCTTATTAACATTGGGATTAAACTTGGAAACTTGATTATTCATTTTGCTTAAGGGAATGAACCTTTCACAAAGCATTTTTTCAATGGTCCTTTGATTTGAAGTTTTCTATTTCTATATATTTGGGATAAAGTTTATGTATACTCTTCTCTTACACCTTAGGGTGATCTTGAGAATCAAAAGCAACTTTAGTCTTCATTTTATAACATTTGGTAAATTGGAAACTTCATCTTTCACTTTTGGTTTAAGGGAATGAACCTTTCACAAAGCATTTTTCAATGGTCCTTTGATTTGAAGTTTTCCATTTCTATATAGTTGGGATAAAGTTTGTGTATGCTCTTCTCTTGCACCTTAGGGTGATCTTGAGAATCAAAAGCAACTTTAGTCTTCATTTTATAACATTTGGTAAATTGGAAACTTCATCTTTCACTTTTGGTTTAAAGGGAATGAACATTTATCAAGAATTTTGTATGGTTCATTGATTGAAAAGATTTTCTTTACTTTTTAGTTGGATTATTTGTTGTGTATGCTCTTCTCTTGCATCCTTGGATGATCTTGAGAATCAAAAGCAACTCTTAATCCTCTTTTAAATAATGTGATTTTCTTGGAGAACTACTAACGCTTGAGTGCAGGACCTAAAAACGCTTGTCAAAGAAAGGAGGAACCAAAACAAAATCAAAAAACTACTAATACAGTTGTTATACAGGTTGCCAAAAGGTGTTCAAGCAAACCACACCTAATTAAACAAGATAAAAAGAACAACATATTCAAAACACTGTATTGCAGGTTTCGGAAAAGGGTATGTCCCTCTCCGCTCAACTGGAACATAACCCCTTTGGCATAACGCCTTAAGCTACAACAATGGGGGTGGTTCCAGGAACCCCAAAGTAGTCCACGCAAGAGGGAACCTTGTGGACGAAACGGGAAGTGCTCCGCACTACCTACTTGACTAGTGATTCCTTTGTGAGATAGCATTACAAGTTGTCTGTTGTGGCGACCCCAGTGATAGTACACGTAGACGCACTAGTTGCCTACTATTCTTGAAGGGGGTAAAGTAAAGCCGAGATACTCCCAAACTAGTCAGTGTGACTTTTTGGGTAAATCGCGCTCGGCTCGTGGCAACTTTGTAACACCTAGGGCGAGAGAACCACCTAGGAGAATATACTTTGGCCAGGAGCCCACTTTGACCATTTTAAAATAGTGTTGAGTTGTGAACCTTCTTTTTGAGAAACGTGTGACGTATTACTTTCGCCTAGTTTTTACTTGCCTTAGGGTGAGGTGAAACTCTGCCGAAGTGAGGCTAGCATTTTTTGTCATTTTTTCTTGATTTATTTCCTTCATATTCTTTTGACACTTTGTTGATCAAAAGAGGTGTGATTACCTTTGTGTTGCCATTCGACTGTTTCTCTCACTTTTATGTCTGTTTATGCCCATCCATGTTTGCGGCTGGGTTAGTTAAACGTCTAAAGTGAGTGGAGACGTTTTCACGTCATTTGGTAGCCATTGTGATCTTGATACCCACGTCAAGATCGTCATTGTAGTTAGGCGTGGTTCATCACTGCGGACTTCCATAGAGGAGTTAGCTTGTTTGTCTCGTATCATTACAATTTCGATATTTACGTCTTGTTTCTTGTAAACTCGACATAAATACCTATATTGTATGGTTACACTTCACACATTCTTAACTATTCCTAGCTATACTTTGAGATTTTTAGTTTGGTTTTATTATTACCTCGATTTCAAAAGGTGCTAGGCACTACCATTTGTGCATGTTATATCAATAACACCGCGATATCAATACTTCACTTTCTTGCAAAGTGGGTTAACATATCTTGGTGATATTGTTGTGTCATTCACAAATCGTAATTGACACTTTTTGAGATATAGGTCTTAATCAGACATGAGCTTGCTCATCATATATCTTGATTGGGAGATCACATTTAACTTCATGTATTTACTTACGTCTTGTTCATTCCTTTGAACTTGGCATAAGTGGAGACATCTTGTTAATCATCTGGCGTCATAAATTACTTTAAAACGTAGTCTAGGAGGTACTTCATTTGATTAAGTTTTTGATACCAAACGATTGTTCATTGGTGACTTTATCATTCTATCACATTGGTATTCTCACACTGTTAATTTACTCTTAACACGTACATCTTGTGTTTCACTTAGGGGTAGTCATTGAATTTTGAACAAATATACAACTTACCTTAGTGAAACTTATCACGAAAACATGGCTCCCAAGACGCGTCTAGGTTTAAAGAAACAAACATATGAGGAACAACAGGCGCAAGCTTGGGAAACCTCTAACAAAAAAGGGTCAAACCCATTTATTGGACACGATCTAGGACCACTATTTTCTGCAGAAAAAGAAATAGAAGAAATGGTCAACCATAGTGGGAAACGAATTAGAATCACCACACGCAGACTTTGATTTTGACCCCACTCTACTAGATGAGTTTCTCCTTAGAAATAAAGATAGAGTTTTGGCACGAGGTCATGGAATTAGGGGCCAAATTTCCCACCAAAAATGAACCAATATTACCTACAAATGACACTACTAAGGAAGAATGCCCCCTTATCAATATGGAAGATATTTTAACAGGCGGGCATGCTTCCACTTCTTACGCATGGAAAATGATAAAGTGGTAGGGCATAGAATACCCCTCATCAAAGTGCCACGAAGAAACAAGATAGAACATGAGACAAGGGGAAGAAGCTCCACAATACGAAGAGGACAAACCTTTAGAAGAAGAAGACACAAACCAAGTCACAATCCAACAACAACTCAGTAACCTAAGCCGACAACTAGCTTTGCTTACTTTCTAGGTACAGAAAGGACACAAAAAAGAACGTTCAAAAGTCAAATCCTAAGTTTAGGATCCAAAAACTCCATCGAGAAAACCAAGGAGAAGAAGACACATGGTATCATCTTGTACACATCCCCACTTCTCCCACTAAATAACAATTGCTCGCAAAAGAAGTACAATCAATGAAAGCAACACTTACGGGAATACAAGAAAGCAATATAGGGAGTATTAGGAAATACCAATACGAAGAACTATGCCCCTATCCTTTTGACAAGACAACGACCCTTCAACCCTTTCTAAAGAAATTTGATATGCCAAAGTTTGACAAATACAAAGGAAAGGGAGACCCAAGGGATCATGTTAAATATTTCTACATGGCATGTCAAGAGGTGTCTTATAGTGATAATTACCTCATCAGACTTTTTCCTAAGAGTCTCGAAGGTCAAGCATTGGAATGGTTTACACGCTTACCACGAGGATCAATTTTCCCCTGGCCAAAATTGGCAGAAAGATTCATGCATCATTTCTCGTATAACATAGAGAGTGACATCACCATGGCAGACTTGTGCGGCACAAAACAACACCCAAATGAGACCTTCGCTAGCTTCCTCCAACGATGGAGAGGGATAGCTAGTCGCTTCCCTTGCGCTTTCCCTGAGTAGCAGTTGGTCAGTATTTTCATCCCTAATCTCAACCCAAATATATCTTTCCACCTCCAAATGCATTGTGTCCAAACCTTTGAGGAGGTTATCGAGAAAGGGATTCAAATAGAAAAGGCTCTCATTGCCAAAGGCACCCTCAAAACCCAATCTAAAGACAACCAAAGTGTCAAACCCGCTGATAAGCCGAAGATCTTTAACAAAAACAAAAACATGGTGGGAGACGAAATCACTGATTCCAAACGTGTTCAAACAGTCAAAACCAGTCAACCTTTTAAACTGACCAAGGGCCCAATTCAACCACCACCAAAGCGATGAACATTCACCTCCCTCAATGAGCTGTTGTCCGTCATACTAAAACAGTTGGATGCGGCCCACATGATGATCTATCCTACAACGCAACTATTTGATGACAACGCTCCTAAACCTTCATGGTATAAGGAGCATGAATACTACTAAATGCATGGCGTTAAAGGTCATAAAATAGATAAATTTTTGCAACTTTGCCACTATATTCAAGACCTCATTGACAACAGGGAGATAGAGGTGGATAACCCTAGCCACATAGAAACACCTAACGAGAAGATGGGGATATATAAGGAACCTTTCCCCCAGCATGATAAGTCGGAAAAGGCAAAACTGGATCGGGGAGAGTCATCCCAAACCTATAAAGCCGTGAATTACTTGTATACCAAGAGAGATAACAATCATTACGATTCGCTTATTGGATGTATTCGCTCCCCTGATGACCGCGTCAACACCATACAGATTAAGGAAAAGGACTGTGCTGCGGTAACAAGGCGCGCCCACCTCATAATTCCAAACCCCTCTCCGTCGACCCCGCATACTGGTAAGTATAACCTTTTAGAACAAATTGAGAAGATGTCTGCTAAGATTTCAATCTTAGACCTTCTCAAGATTTCCAATGTACATAAGGACATCCTGTATCAAACTCTTCAAGGGTTGGGAGTGCCTTTAGAAGTCGATTCGGTGTACCTTCAAACCGCTGTGGCAAATATTACACCAAGTGAGCATCTCACTTTCAACCATAGGGAGGTCCCTACCGAGAATCCTACACATAATCTTCCCTTATACATTGAGGTAGTTGTTACCTGCAGGAAAATAAAATGGGTGCTTGTGGATAATGGATCTGGATTGAACATCTACACGCTTAAATTAGTCAAACAATTGGGACATACGGAAGAAGATCTTGAGTCCCATATCATCACTATCACCGCATACAAAAACGCGGAAAGAGAGTCAGCAGGCACTATTACGCTACCAATGGAGGTGGGCCCCACTTTCCATCAGACAAAGTTTCACGTCTTAGACTTGGAACTTCCATATAATATGCTTCTAGGCCGACCATGGATCCATGCCATGTAAGCAGTGCCATCAACATTTCATCAATGCATCAAGCTGAAGCATGAGGGACATATAGTAACAATACCAGGAGACTCAAATCCCTTTGCTCATTGTAGAGCTCTTAATAGCTTTGCACGAAAGGGTACATACACATGTCCCTCCACAGATATAGATGTCCCTCTTCATTCTGAGGCCATGGAATCTCGAGTAGATTCAAATTCTCTTAGTTCTTGCACTCATGGGGCATCTACTTCAACATCTCCATTTAATTCATGGGAGATGAAAATTCTGGAATATGGCTATGGGGAGTATAATGTACAACAAGCGCTCTTGGTTTCTGACCTCTCCTTTTCGCCCAAGACTAGAGATCGACCCAACTACTGCTTCACGAGACCTAGAGAGGAACACACTATTGGATCGTTCCTACCTAGAGGCTTGTTAGCTGAGTAAAAATTACTTAATCCACCTACTACTTGGGTCCCTGAGGACACTCAGCCATCTTGTTATCAAACCCCAAAATATGAAAAATCTAGCAGAATGATGTACTCCATGGGCTACAAAGGCCTAGGATGTGGGAGGAATGAACAAGGACAAAGAGAACCAATCCCTCTTCCACATTTCAAAACAAAAATATATGGCATTGGGATTCACCCTTATGGAGCACACCCCAACGATCAAGATGTGACTTGTTCTGAGCATGAGGATAGCTCTGATTATCTAGACAGCGATACGGATTCCTGTTGTAGCCAATATGAGGATCTAGCCTCCACAAACCTTTTCATGAATAACGTTGTCCTAACCATCACCCCCACTGAAACAACCCTTGACCTTGTATACCCATCCCTTGTTGAATGGGACCAACAACATCACGTGCCACTAGATTTATTCGAGAATGATGAGGCTATTGCAGATTTCATGGGCATAAGGGATACAATTCCCATTGGAGATCATAAGAAGGGTTTCTTTATTGACTTAGACACCTGTGCCTACTTCGGCGAGGAGGCTGAACTTTGTGGTCAACAAAATTTAAAGAAAAGCGAGGGCAAGAGTTCTAAAGAAAAGCCTCGGCAAAAATCGAAGTCCAAGTCACACAGTGAAAACCTCTTTGAGGCATTGGCTGACAAACAAATAAGAAAATCAAAGGACAACCAAAGTGACCACGCCAAGGATGAAAATCTCGTAGAAACATCCTTGGATGAAGATCTCAACCTACCTACCGATCCTACGCGTATGGAGGATTTATCAAAATTGTTAGTTGAAGAAACCATTGATGTCAATATTGGTACCGAAGAAGATCCCAAGATAGTAAAATTGGGAGCATCACTCTCAACCAGAAAACAAAAGATGTTCACTATGCTACTACGAGAGTTTATTGATGTGTTCGCATGGTCTTACAAAGACATGCCTGGCTTAGATCCAACTTTGGTCATGCATAACCTGGTTGTGCACGCAAATGCTAAGCCTATCAAACAAAAGCTTTGAAAGATGCACCCAAGAGTGGCCTTGTTAGTTAAAGAAGAATTGGAAAGGTTGCTTGCAGTAGGATTCATCAAGCCAATTGATTATTCTGAATGGATATCAACATTGTTCCTGTCCAGAAGAAACCTATTGGTATCCAAATTTGCACATATTTTAGGGACATCAATAAAGCTTGCCCTAAAGATGACTTTCCGTTGCCCAACATTGACATGATTGTTGACATGACTGCAGGGTACAAAATGCTATCACTTATGGATGGCTTTTCGGATTATAATCAAATTAAGATCGCTGAGGAAGACCAACACAAAATAGCTTTCACAACTCCTTGGGGCACCTTCTGTTATCAGGTGATGCTATTTGGCCTTAAGAATGTGGGAGCAACTTATCAGCGGGCCATGACAGTAATATTTCATGATATGATTCATGACATCATGGAATACTACGTAGACGACATCCTAGGAAAGTCCAAAACAAGAGAGGATCATCCTATCATTTTGCGGTGTATCTTTGAACGCCTGCGTGAATACAAAGTCAGGCTAAATCCAAAGAAGTTTGTCTTTGGTGTGCTATTTGGGAAACTATTAGGCTTCATCGTGTCAAGACGAGGTATTGAGGTAGACCTTGCTAAGTGTCTGCCATCACAGAAATGCCTCCACCTAAGAATATCAAGCAACTGCGTAGCTTGCAAGGGAAAATTCAAGCCATTTGCCGCTTTATCTCCCAGCTTGCAGATAAATGTCACTCATTCACTCATTTTCTTAAGAAGGACATTGCTTTCATCTGGGGACCTGAGCAACAACAAGCCTTTGCTTTGCTTAAACAATACCTAGCTAATCCACCTGTCCTCATGCCTCCCACTCCGGGAGAACCACTTTTGCTCTATATTTCCACTACGCAATACGCTATTGGTGCACTGCTCGCCCAATATGACCTTAGCCATAAAGAGAAAGCAGTGTACTATCTGAGTCACACCCTCATCACCTATGAACATAATTATCCTCAGATTGAAAAGGCTTGTTTGGCCGTTGTTTTTACCTTTCAAAAACTTCACCATTACCTGCTAAATACTAAGACCAAGCTCATATCCAAGGTCGACCCACTCAAGTATTTGTTGTCCAAACCCGCCCTCACAGGTAGAATGGCTAATTGGATCATTCTACTCAGTGAGTTTGATATAGAATTTTTCCATCAAAAATCAATTAAAGGACAAGTACTTGCTGACCAAATAGCGGAAGCACCTTTGCAAAGCACAGAACCTTTGAGTCTGGATCTGCCAGATGCATCTTTTCTCTACATTGAAGAATTTTTCATATGGCAGATACATTTTGATGGATATTTTACATTTCATGGTTCAGGTGCAGGAGTGGTCCTTATTACTCCTTTGGGTGATCCTATACCACAGGCTTTCCGCCTGGCCTTCCCTTGCACAAACAACATTGCGGAATATGAAGCACTCATTGCAGGGATGAAGCTAGCCATCAAGTGGAAATATTCAACATGTGAAGGTTGTAGGTGATTCACAGCTAATCATCAAACAGGTTAATGATGAGTATAAAGTTAAGGATGACAAGCTCATACCTTATAAGAAGTTGGGTGGAAACTCTGAAGGAGTATTTTGTGCATTTACCTTTGAGCAAATCCCAAGAGCGCAGAATAGATCGGCAGATGCTATGGCAACGGTGGGATCTATGCTTCGTATTCCCCAGGGAACAATGATATGCCATTCTTCGTAGAAAATCTCGCCAGCCCGCGTATGACATGCCAGAATCTTGCTGGCTTGTGAGGTTGTTGGTCCCCATTCACCATGGTATGAACCCATTTTCACCTATCTTAAGGACAGTACATTCCCTCCCGAAATCTCCCGCTCTGAAAAGCAGAGCCTAATTCGCCAGATAGCCCGTTACACCCTGTTAGGAGGTACACTTTATCGTCGTGGCTACGATGGGAATCTGTTACGTTGTCTGGATGTGCCGGAGTCAATCCAGGCAATTAAAGAAGTCCACGAAGGAGTATGCGGAGCACATACAAATGGAATGGTCTTGGCTAAGAAACTGTTAAGAGTAGGTTACTATTGGCCCACCATGGAAACTGATTGTTGTAATATTTTATGCCAAAAGCATGGAAATTTCATCCATGTTCCATCGCAACCATTGCAACCAATCACTACCCCGTGGCCATTCTCCAAGTGGGGACTTGATCTAATAGGGAAGCTTATCCTACCTCATCTGATGGTCATACACATATCATCACAGCTACAGAATACTTTACAAAATGGGTGGAGGTTGTCCCTTTAACCTATGTCACAGGAGCACAGATTTCTAAATTCATCATGAATCACATTATTTGCCGATATGGTATCCCTGCAGCCATTGTCACAGATAATGGGAAGTCATTTAAGAACAAAACTGTGAAAGGTCTTTGCCAACGGTTCCAAATCAGATTGAAAATGGTCCACGCCATATTACCCTCAGGGTAATGGACAAGCTGAGGCAACAAACAAGACTTTGGTAAGGATAATGGAGAAGATGGTTAGCAAAACTGGTCGAAAACTGGCACCTACAATCCACCCAGCCCTCTGGGCCTACCGAACATCAATTCGCACTCCTACGGGTGCGACGCCATATTCCCTTGTGTTCGGGACAGAATCTATCATCCCTTTAGAGATTGAACTCCCATCCCTGAAATTTCTCTTCGGGACTATTTGGATAAGGATGAAGATTTCTCTTCGAGTGGCAAGATTGGCTGATTAGAGCTGAGTTAGAGCTCCTGGATGAGAGGCGCATTCGCGCTCTTAATCACCTGAAAGTATATCAACACAGAATCTCCCGCAACTACAACAAGAGAATCATCCCTCGCCAGTTTGAGGTGGGTGATTTAGTTATGAAGGAGAACCAGTTCAACACCAGAGCAGAGCGAGAAAAGAAAGGGAAGTTCGAACCACACTGGTTAGGACCCTATGTCATAGTTGCCAAGTATGGCACAGGGGCATACAAGTTGGCTCACCCCAATGGTGATGAGCTTCGGGAGCCCATGAATTCCATGCATCTTAAGAGGTTTTATGCCTAAACATGGCACAAGAAAGTCTTAAAAAAAAAAAAAATAAAAAAAAAAAAAAAAAATCAAAAAATCAAAAAAAAAAAAAAAAAAAAAAAAAAAAGAAGAAAAGAAAGAAGAAGAGAAAACAGGTCGTCCACTAGTGAAAACCACGCAATTGTGGCACTTTGGACAAGTCCTTGGGTGAAAACCGGTTTCCGGCGCCTCGGGGGGATTCGTTGTTCACAAGCATTCTGTATTCAAAGGGTAGTTGTCTTTTTCCTGGACCTGGTTCTACCTTCGAGTTTCCTTGTGCACACCATCTAGTCCAGCCTTGATCCGGCTTTGCCTTCTTCTATTCGTCTGTAAGGGACGTGGTCTTTCGTTATTTCCCATGGAGGTTATAGAGCAGAGGCCCGATATTATCAAGATATTCTTGATAGTACCGGAGTCGAGTATTAGGGTATGCAGCGCATAGGGCAGAGACCTCGCACAGCCAGAGATCTCAGGGAGGGGCAGCCACAGCTGGCGTGTCCGTGACGGGGGCAGGAGGCGAGAAAGACACCATAGGGACCAGCGGGGAGAGGTGCCGAGGGCGGTGGGGAGAGCTGACTAGATCCCCCGACATGGTTTTGTATAGGGACACAGGCACCGGTCTGTGAACCCGTTGTATTGATAGAGGCCTGAATGCCGTACACTTATCATTGTATTGATTCATTTATGTATTATATTACCGGCCTGCGAGCCGAGAGTACGGGTTGTACATTTGATACCAGCCTGAGAGGTTTACGAGTTATTTTGATATGAGAGCAGGCCTGCGAGGCCGAGTAGAGATTTTTGGAGGTATTGTGGCTGCGTGCCGGCTTTGGGATATATGAGATCACAGCGGCCCCGAATGTAGGGACACATTTATTTTGAAAACTGAATATCTAGAGAGAATGAGGTTTGATCTCGATGCAGTATTCAACATGTGTTTCAATATTTTAGTTAATGGTTGGGTAATATGTAAGGTTTATAAGTGTTAGTTGATAATTGGTTGATTAGATGGCGCTGTGATGATTTTGTTTTTGTTGTACATATGATGAAGATATGTGATGTGAGAATTCGTTGGTTTTGTGAATTGTGATTATATGAACTGATGAGTTGATCCAAAGGAGTGAGATTGATAGTTTCCTGATTCTTCTAGTCGATGGTGTGTATTTGTAAAATGATGTTTAAGTGAGTGGCATATGAAAAATGTGGGTAAATTCGGTGTTTATGCAGGCAAAGATGGCGGGCGCGACAAAAATTTAGATGAGGAAATGAAGAAAAGAACCTGTTTCAAAATTGGCAGGTGGGAAACCGTATCGGTTAAGTAACCGATGTCGGTAGTATTATGAACGATATCGGTTTATGACGTACCGGTACTTAGGTAGAGATTTTCTAAAAATAGAAAAGCACAGGGTTTGGCAACTTCAGTTTTAATTTTGAGCCATGCAAGAGGTTAAATACGCGAACGCGACGCTTTTTGACGACTGAGATGAGAAAGTATTTGCTGAGAGATTTGGGTGAGAAGGAGGAAAGAGACCAGGAAAGTGAATGTGATCCAGATTTAGAAGGCGGGAGAAGGGAATGGAAAATAAAGGTTAAAAAAGGGTGTGGTATGGTGATCATGGCAGAACGAGGAGAAGCATCCAGCAGGCAAGGACAGGAGGGCAGACAAGGGCCCCTCAAGCTGATGCGAACCAAGAGGTTTATTTTGTTTGATGATTTTACTACTGCATGTTTTGTGAATAAGGGGGGAGGAGAGTACGTGGGTATGATATGAGAACGAAAACATGATACAAGGTTGCAGGTGAGGTAATGTTTACAGGGTAGGCAATAGGGTTTTTTCCTTGCAGCGTAGGTTTGTATGTATAAAAAGGAAGAAACGAGAAAATTATGTCGTAGGTGGGTGTTTTTTTTGTGGGAAGGTGTATATAATTGACAGTGACGGTAGAAGTTAGGGAGGAGAACCGGTATTGGTTACTCAACCGATATCGGTTATGTATAAACGGTACGGTTACTGGAGGAATTTCCAGAATGTTTGGAAAAAACCCTACGGATGGAGGTTGTTTTATTGTTTTGGTGTATGACAGGCAGAGGCAGGATTGAGGATGAATGATAGTGTGCCAGCGATGTTGTCACGAATCTGGAGCGGATGGAACACCAGGCCGGAATGGACGTTGAAAATCGTTTGGGTAAGTGGAATCCGTTATTATTCACAAATCACACGTAACCATGGTATGTTAACAGGGGTGATTGAAAGATGGAATCTGAGGACAAATACCTTCTATCTGCCAACAGGTTTGAAATGACAGTACATTGGAAAGATGTGTTTCAGATTTTTGAGCCTCCCTATTACAGGAGAACCAGTTTATCAGGCACTACCTAGCGCGGCACGGGGAGCGATAACAGCAGTATCTTGGTCCCTACGCATAGATTGAGCCCCAGCGAGGTTTATCGTTTTTCATATGGGGTAATGTATGCATCACACCCTGGGAGACAAGGTTAGCAGTGATATTAATGATAGCAGTAGGTTATTATGCGTTAACGAGGCGCGAAGGGGGAAGTATTTCCAAAGGCATTGATGTGTGTGGTATCTAGGAGATGGTAGAAAGGAACGTTACGTTTGCCTGGGCACCTGATATTTGGCGGAAGCTATACAGGGGTTTATGGGCTTGTAGGTGAAATCATAGGACGCGCTGGATTGTTCATACTTATTACACTGTTGGGCCTATGAGCACACGGTTTGTGTGTGACAATAGGCCAATCCCTCCAGGCAGGAGAGACCGGAAGTACAGAGGTTGGGATTCAGACGATGGGTCAGACAGAACAAATAGGCCAGATCCCAGGCCGTGATAGGTGATATGAGTATACAGGAGAGGTATGGGAGAGAGAGTGACGGTTGACGGATATATGTTGGAGGCCCATCGGAAAATATATGGTATCGAGAAACATAGCTGAGGGTAAGTTGAGGGGTGTTGAGCGATTGACGGTGATCGCAGGGCACAGGCCCGGGGTGCGTAGAGAGGATTCCTATAGATCACGTGCGGAAAAAATTGGATTTGTGCAGGATATACCCCTAGCTTAAGACCATATTATGAGGATTGACGCCGAGTCTCGACACAGAAGTCAGCACCTACATGGGCAACAACTCGAGAAGGGCATGAAGGATTAACAGCCGATCGCAGGGTAATGGAGCGGGAACAGAAGAGGGCCTATAGATTATGGTGGGTAGGAGAACTGCGAGAGTGTAGTGCGGGTGTAGACATCATTTTCTGCTTGTGTTATGAGCGCCCTGCAAGCGGTGTTAGATTACAGCAGAGGAGGGATCGTCTGCAGCGTTTGGTTCAGCAAGCTCCAAACGAGACAGGTGAATGCGACAAGGGATTGTTAGTGGTTGCGGAGTCACAAGGCGGGCGTGGAGACTAGAGGCTTGGAGTCCTCCATCGAGAGAGGGTGTATTCTATGTTACAGGAGAGATTGGCAGATCAGGGGGCGGCGGCTGGAGGTAACAATAGCCGTGGTGGGGTACCATTGAAGGACAGAGAGGCCCGGGCTGAGAGGGGTCGGACGATCACGATCATCACCTAGTTCGGGATGAGGCGTTGAGGGTCACGAGTAAATGTTAACAAGGTATCAGAATAATAAGGCTGACGACCGGCGTCGTCGATGATAGAGAGATGTATTTGTTTTACATCTAAATAAAAACTGACTATGTTGTTCTGATTTGGGTTACGATAAGAATAGAGTTTTGTGTTTTGATTTCGGGGTTTGAAAAAGGATAAAGAGGAACGGTGATTAATAGAAATACAAAAAAATATTATATTCACAACACGGATAGGTTTAGGGTAGGGGATGGTAGAAGCGAAACCAAGTTCCACCCCCATTGGGAGACCCGAATGTCTCCAAAGTGCTGACAAATAGCCATTGCTCAAAGCAAGGAGGCGGCACAGACTGATTAGTTCTACCTTAGGACCAGGGGGGGGGAAAAAGGGGAAGGGGAATCAGGCAATTGGGTACCTAGGGTTAGGCCAGTTGTTGGTTGATAGATTTTGATGTTGATAGGGTAATGTTGTTGGTTTGGGAAGGTAGGGCGATGTTGATTGTAGGTATAGGTAAAGCGAAAGTTACTTACCCAAAGAGAAGGGAACCATGTCCCTGATTAAGATCAACAACAATCTAGATGCGAGGTTAAAGAGAAAGAGTTGTCCCGTAGTTGAGAAGAGCTAAACAACCACTATAACATAGGATGAGCTTGAATCCCTAGGTACCTTGCATAGGCGAGAAGTCAATAGGGAAAAGAGTTGTATAATCACAAATATATCGATATACGTCAATCCCTTGAGTTGAAACAAGTTGGTGAGGTGAGGTGGATGATATAATGAAGGTTACGCAAGATACTTTATTACAAAGTGGTGCTTGACGAGAAGAGAAGCCTACCCTAAATAGACAAGTCCATGATCAAAAGTCTTTGAATGAGGTTTCTTTTATTGAATGTAGACTGATCGATGCGGGAAGTCTACAGGGGATATTGATTGTATTCATTCTCTGAGGTCTTCAAGAAGCTGATTCAATGCGAGAAGTTCTGATAAAGGGCTGCTATGTATAAGCTGTCCTTCCGAGGGAGCAGTCTATTTATAGAGCAGATATGATTGTAATGCATAGCTGTCCTTCGGGGGAGCAGTCTATATATAGTAGCAAGATAATTAATGCGATAGCTTCCTCGAGGGGAGAAGTCTATATAATAATAGGCGGCAATAGTTTGGCATATAGCTGTGCCTTCCGAGGGAGCAGTCTTAATATTTATTTAAATGACTAGATTGTTTCATTTGGCGTGAAGCATCTAGTTAGTAGGTAAGTTTGACTCAAGAAAATTTCCCTGAAGAATACGGCTTATTAATCTTTGAAGTCATGGACTAGACTAAAAAGGGGAAGCATCATAATGGGGAGGTGAGGATCAAACTATTGAGCCTGATTGTATTAATGAAGTGTAGGAAACCGAGTGTATGTCGGCCTGTTCGTAAAGGCCAAAACCAAAGCCTTTTCCATGCACAGCGAGTCAAGAAGGTGAGGGGCGAAACGACGATTTTCAAGTATTGAAAATCGGATTGGAAAGGAACCACACCAAGAGGAGGTTCAGGGGTAATGGAGGATGCATCAACACCCCCATACGTTAGGTTAGTGCGGCAATAGGGTGGTCCGTAAGAGATTATCTATCTCCCCCACGCGACGGTCGTAGGTGGGATGTGCATGTAATTATCCGTACTCCTGCGGGGTAGGGAAAGAACTAACGTTATATAGGCGGTACTCCCCCAGCGTAAGGCGCTGAAAAATATCTACTAAGGGGTCAGAGGTTGGAATGTTAGCTGCGGGAAGGGAAGTGGTTTTTGCGATGGTGGTTTCATCAATTGAAGGCGTAGGCGCGGTTGGGGTGGATGGTTGAGATACATTTGAGGAGGACGGTTGAGTTGAATGTATGGGTGTCTTGATTGGTATAAGCACATCGTTAGGGCGGTATAACATATTGCAGGTTTTAAAGGGGGGAGGGTTTGCTTTTACAGTGTAAGACTTCCCCTCGTACTCAAATTTTATGCATCTATGTAATGTTGAGGGAATGCATCCCATGGCTCGGATCCAAGGATGACCCAGCAATATACTATATTGGAACTCTCCCTCAAGGACATAGAAGAGTTCGGGTAAAGTACGTGGTCCTACGTGAATGTTGAGGATCACGGTGCCTAAGGTAGAAGTAATAGCGTCATTGAATGACCGCAACATGATGGGGTTGGCACACATGCAACTAGAAGGGATGTTCATCTGTTGGAAGGCTTTTGAAGAGATGATGTTTAGGCTAGCGCCCTCGTCAATCATAACCCGACGTACTCGAATGTCCCGGACGTAAGCGGAGATGAAAAGGGCAGGGTCGAGATCTTCTATACCAAAGTCGATAATTTCATCTTCAGAGAAACCGACTGCAGCAGCTTGTTGTACAGAGACAGAAGTGGTTGGGGCAGTGGGTTGTTTGGTGAGAGAAGCAACGTGATTGGGTGTTAGAATGGAGGTAACAGGCAGGGTTTCATTAGGGCAAAACCTCTATCCCTTGAAGGATCTCAACGAGAGCTTGTCGATGAGATTCAGAAGTCTGAATGAGATCATACAGTGTCATTTTTACGGGCGATTGGTGAAGCTGTTTAATCATATTTCGGTGGGCAATGCCATTAGAGACGGGAATAGGCGGGTCCGCGAATGACCACTTTAGGTGGTGGTTGCAATCGGGATGTTTGACAGAGAAAGAGATGCCGCAGGTGTGTTTTCTTTTGCTTTCCCATTGTTTTTCTACCCTCGAGTAGCGACACTAATCATATTAATCTCGTAGACCTGAGATGAGGAAGATGGTGGGGATAACTCATGGTCTTCACGAGGTGGGGTTTGTAATAATGATAGATCTTGGTGAGGCTGGGGACAGATGGTATAGGAGAGGGAATGGAAACTAAAGGTCTCTCCCTTCGTAAGTTGTCTTTCTTAATCTTTCTATCCGGGAGAGGTGACTGGCGAAGGATGGTTTTTAGAGCTTTGCATCCCTCCACATCATGTCCTGGTGTGCGGTGATAAGCGCAGATTTTAGACTCATCGTAATCCATAGGTCGGGGCTTAGACGGGTCATAAGGTCTAAGTGGAGGTAGGGAAATGGTCGCATTCTCCACCAACATAGCAAGGATTTTGGCGTAAGATCCTTTGAGTGGGTCAAAATCGGAAGAGGATGAGGGTATTGATTGTGTGGGTTTTGGTAATGTTTGGGTGTGGTTAGTTCGTATGGGTGGCGGTTTAGCCGAGGGGTGTTGATACATGGTTTTTACCAAACGTGATTTCTTTGGCGCAGAAGCTATGTTGGATGATGAGGCCGCAGATGACGTGGTATCAGAAAACAACCACGGGGAAATAGGAGTAACTGAAAAAAAATCTTTTGATGATGGTATTTGTTTAGGGTTGATAGGTGGACAGGATATGCAGAGTGACGGTGTTGCTATACCCTGGAATTTCTGTATAGGTGCGGAAGGCGTAGGTTGTTCTAAAGAAAACGTAGGAGGTATGATATATTGGTGTAAGGTAGAGGGATGGGGTCCCAATATGGAAGGTAGGTATGACGATGATGGTTTTGATTGTGATAGGGGCACGGATTGAGTTTGTCTCCTAGGTGGCGGAACGGATTTATTTTTGGATAGATCGAGTCGCTTAGGCGGGTGTGTTAGACTGGGCATTGGTGAGGTCCCAAGCGTAGGGGAAGATCTGGTTAAGTTGATAGAAGTGGACGGGGCATTTGGTAGAGGTGAGGGGGGTGAAGGTGAGAACAGGGGCATTTTAAGCTTCTGTAAGCACTTCGGGTATATGGTGGAGACATCAGGATCAGTCATTTGCATTTGAGTAGAAAAAGGGGTACTCAAACGTTCCCATAGGGCCTGTCTATCTTTTGTGGAATGACAGTCTCCAGGTGTGATTTTTAATTTTGGTACGGAAGAAAGGTGGGTTGTAATTCCAGTCCATCGCGGGTGTGACACAGGAGGTAGATGAGGCACTGTATCAATAGATGTTAAGAGGTCAACCGGTCGTTGAAAAGATTTAGGCGATGAGGGACTAATAGGTAGGAGGGCGTGTTCGAGGGGATCTGTCACGTTTAAAGAATGTGGTGATGTTAGTGTAAGAGATTTCTTGTCTAAGGATGTCAAAAGGAGTGGCGAGCCTTCCTCTTGTGTAGCAAGAGTGCTAGAAGGGGACGTTTGGGAAATAGATAAATTAGATAGCATCCGCTCACAGTCTTGTAGGGATGTGGTGTAAGAAGACTCGTTGATGAGAAGAGAAGTCCGGGCAGTTAACTCTTCTATGGGTAAAGGAATGATTTCACTTTGGCTTGATGGTGGTGAAGGAGGTTCAAACTCCTGTGTTGGTGGAGAGGCTTGATTTAAAATTTTTTCAATAGAGGCTTTTAGCTGAGAATCGAAGACTGCATGGATCTCATGAACACTCTCCTCGGCTAAGATATCTTAATTCACGTTACTGTTGGACGAGTGATTCGGGAATGGCTTGTTGAAAATTTTCAGATTTCGGTTAGCAGGGGCGTTAGGATTATCGAGGGTTATATCCCCTGCGTCAACCATTTCCTACACTATGTTTTTCAACATCTTGCAGTTTTCATGACTATGTCCTTTTACACGGTGAAAGTTACAAAAGTCATTTTCTTTGTACCAGGAAGGTATTGCGCGGGTGGAGTCAAACCCAGAGTGAGGTTTAACAGGGGGCAAGGTGATAGCCCCAGCTTTGAGCAATTTCTCCAGGATGACGCCATAAATTTCTCCCAAGGGAGTGTAATTGGTGGGCTCGGCTTTGTACTTATAAGTGGTTTTCGGTGGAGTATTGGACGGTGTTTGAGATTTGACCATTACCGCGTGGACAGCTCCTTTTGATTTAGAAGAAGTGGACGCGTGAGGAGTGGTGGTGTTTGGCTTGTTGGTAGAATCAGGAGTTCGGAAATTGGGGTTTTTGTTACGCAACCGCAATTTGTCTTCTTCTAAGGTTCAAATTTCTAGCTTCCGAGCCATGGTAAAGGCCTCGTCGAATGTGCAGAAAGTTTGAATTTGGAGGGTAGGGGAGATGTGCTTAGCGCAGGCCCGCGTAAATAGTTCGATGAGTTCGGTTTGAGGCAAGGCATACGTAAGTTGGTTGATAAAGCCCCGCCATCGTCCAACGAAATCTGCGATAGATTCGTCTTCAAATTTTCGGATGGCATAGAGGTCAGTGATAGATACTTTCTTGGCAATGTTAATGGAGAAATGATCCAAGAAAGATTGGGCTAGTTGGTTAAAAGAGAAGATTGAGTGCTGGGTTAAAGCACTGTACCACTCCAAGGCAGGCCCTGATAAGGACATGGGAAAGGTGCGGAGTAACAAGGCATCATCATGGGCAATCAAATAACAAGCATGTCTAAATGATCGCAAGTGTTGTTGAGGATCCTCTTTACTGTTAAAACGAGTAAACTTTGGCAACTCCCATTAAGGAGGATATGAATGAAGGGGGACAGAAGGGTGAATGGGCTCCCGACAAACTTGCTCGTATGTCAAGGCGCTACGACTTCCTGAAACGGAAGCCTCCAGGTTTTGCATTTTGTCCATCATTTGTTTGATGAAATCTGTGGTTGGATGAGGTGATGGTGCCACAGAATAGGGATGTCCCATATAAGGTGTTGAGGTTACTGGATATGTGTATGGGAATGAAAAGGTAGGCGGAGCTTGAGAAAGAAAGCTCGTGTGAATAGGTGGTAGAGAGTAAGTCATGAATGGAGTGGTCTGAAAGAGAGATGAGATAGGGGCAGTTGGTGGTAACGATACGTGAGGTTCAAGGTTAACCAAAGGAAAGCTAATCGGGGTCGTATGAACCTCTGAAGCTGTCGGATTGGGAGACGGGGCTAGTGATGTAGGAAGTAAGGTATTGTTATCAGGAGGAGTGGGAGCTAAATGAGCAGCTATACTAATAGGCATGCCAATAAGGAGCTGACCATCAGGCGTACGGTCAGGGGTATGAGACAAATAGTATTGTACAGCGCTGGGATTAGCATCCAGAAATTTGGCAAAGTCCTTGTCTCCTACAGGAATTTGGGGGATCTCACTGGTGTCCGTAGGGTTCCCTATAGAATGTGAAGGGGGTGATTCAGGCAAAGACACAGAGCAGGCATGTGAAACCATGGCGGCGGCTTGTTTCCGAGTGATGAAAACCATAGACCAGAACACACAGGAAAGTTTCAATCTATCAAGAACAAAAACAACCTCAGAATGGTGAATTTGGCAAGTTGTTGTTTTGTCAGGGGCTGATGAGGACAGTAACCGATATCGGTTTAGTAACCGGTGTCGGTCACAGAGAAAATGACGTCGGTCCCTTAACCGATGCCGGTGTCAAAAGTCTAGGATAAGAAGATATAAAAGGCTGCTAATTTGATTTTAGCAACGTTGAGTATGTTTATCAACTTATTGATCACAGAAGACAAAGTACTATAGAGAAAACAGGATTTGAAAACAAGCAAGAGGCACACACAAATCTAGAGACTAACCCTAGGGTTAATTTTAGTTATCGTGGGCTTATGTCTTTAGATGTAAGATGATGTCAGAATCCTAAACAACAAGACCTAGGGGAAATGTCAAGTTTGTTTTGGCTTATAAGGTTACCTCAATCGGGCGGAGGAATACCGCGGAAAAGGGGGGATGTTTGAGCTGTTGTGTTAATTGTGAAGTGATTCGGTATGTGTTGTGCAGTGAAACTAAGGTTAATTTCCTGTCAATACCGTGGATATCACCCCCACATGTACGACCTGTTACTTAATCTATGTTCACTAGAATTGGAGAACAACAAGCAGGAATGCAATGCACGTGTTTTAAACCCAAATCAAAAATTATATTCGATGAAGCAAGAGAGATGACTTTCACTAATGCGAAACCAGGAAAACAAGACAAATTCTTTACTAAATATATAACAAAAACAGCAACAGCAAATATGCTTCCTAAAATGAAAATAAGCAAGAGAAAGAAACCCAAAATGGGTCCCACCGGGCATGCCAAAATGTTTCGCTCAGAATGTTTCGGCTTCTGGGAATAGAGTTGCTTCTATCCTTTCATTCCTTTTAGAAACAGATGAGGTTAGGGTTAGGAGGAATACCTGTTGAATGTGGAGATGGTGTGCGCGTACCGTAGGGAAAGATCAGGCTGACTACAGAGAACTCCTTTTTGTCTTCGAAGGACTACCTGCAAATAAGAACACAAGACCACAAGATTTTGATTAAACAATAAATGAGGAAACTACCTTGGGCCCAGGAAACATAAAACTTCCCTTCGAAGGTGGTCAGTTCCCCTGCTAATATGAATTAACACAAAAGACTGCAAAATATCAATTAAATTATTTTGTTAAACTGGGTAGGGGGAAAGGCTGGTTTTCTGGTTTTGATCAGAGGAACCGATGGCGGTTATTGATGACCGACGCCGGTTACTGATAACCGATACTGGTGGGCTATAGGATCTTCTTGATACAGATGGTGTTTGTAATAGCTGGCTTTTTTGGATGGTATTAGGGAATGGGATGATTAGGAGTGAAAGAATGACAGTTAGATGCAATGGCACGTTGGGTAGTGGATTCAGAAACGGATTTAGGAGGACTGAGATTCAAGAAACATAAGAAATGTTATGACAAAAGGACATGTAAGATCTGACTTACTGGTTTTGACCGAGATGCAAGTTGATCTCCTTGGTTGCAAACACTTCTGGTTTCTTTACTCGTCTCTGCTCTGTCAAGTGAAGATCTGGACTCTGTTCCTCGCTCGCAATGCTCTCTGTTGATCCAGAAATCCTTTGACTGATCTCTAAAAATGAAATTCCGATCCGTTGTTTTGGTTTGGGGAGCCCATTACAGGGAACCGATGGCGGTTGCGTAACCGACGGCGGTCGAGTAGGAACCGGCATCGGTAAGGAAAAAGTAGGCTATTTTTACTAAAATAGCCCACCTTCCCTGCTTTTCTCCCGAGAGATCAGTTGCGGGCTTGGTCAAGTGGCTAGAAGGTCGGCTTTTGGTGCGAGCAAGGAGGCATTAGTTATGAATGTGAGTCTAGACCAAGTCATGGGTCTTAGTTAGGTTAGTTTAGGGTTAGGGCTAGGTCATGATGAGGTGGCAAAGTGAGGTGGCGGGTAAGGTGATGTGGATTTATCAATTACAAGGTAATTAATAAATAATTGTGTAAAGTTTAGGTAATGAGGTTAGGTTGCGAAATGGGATGCGAGTCACAAGGGGTCGTGAGACACGAATTTGGTGTCTACACACATATCATCACAGCTACAGAATACTTTACAAAATGGGTGGAGGCTGTCCCTTTAACCTATGTCACAGGAGCACAGATTTCTAAATTCATCATGAATCACATTATTTTCTGATATGGTATCCCTGTAGCCATTGTCATAGATAATGGGAAGTCATTTAAGAACAAAATTGTGAAAGGTCTTTTCCAACGGTTCCAAATCAGATTGAAATGGTCCATGCCATATTACCCTCAGGGTAATGGACAAGATGAGGCAACAAACAAGACTTTGGTAAGGATAATGGAGAAGATGGTTAGCAAAATTGGTCGAAACTGGCACCTACAAATCCACCCAGCCCTCTGGGCCTACCGAACATCAATTCGCACTCCTACGGGTGCGACGCCATATTCCCTAGTGTTCGGGACAGAATATATCATCCCTTTAGAGATTGAACTCCCATCCCTGTGAATTTCTCTTTGGGACTATTTGGATAAGGATGAAGATTACCGAGTGGCAAGATTGGCTGAATTAGAGCTCCTGGATGAGAGGCACATTCGCGCTCTTAATCACCTGAAGGTATATCAACATAGAATCTCCCACAACTACAACAAGAGAAACATACCTCACCAGTTTGAGGTGGGTGATTTAGTTATGAAGGAGAACCAGTTCAACACCAGAGCAGAGCGAGAAAAGAAAGGGAAGTTTGAACCACACTGGTTAGGACCCTATGTCATAGTTGCCAAGTATGGCACAGGGGCATACAAGTTGGCTCACCCCAATGGTGATGAGCTCCTGGAGCCCATGAATTCCATGCATCTTAAGAGGTTTTATGCCTAAACATGGCATAAGAAAGTCATAAAAATCACAAAAAAAATATAAAAACATCAAAAAAAAAATCAGAAAAAGAAAAAGAGAAAACAGGTCGTCCACTAGTGAAAACCACGCAATTGTGGTACTTTGGACAAGTCCTTGGGTGAAAACCAGTTTCCGGTGCCTCGGGAGGATTTTTTGTTCACAAGAATTCTGTATTAGAAGGGTAGTTGTCTTTGTCCTAGACCTGGTTCTACCTTCGAGTTTCCTTATGCACACCATCTAGTCCAGCCTTGATCTGGCTTTACCTTCTTCTATTCATCTGTAAGGTACACGGTCTTTCATTATTTCTAGTCTTACGTTGGGGACCACTCAACAACTTCACCTTCTTGTTCATAAGCGTGTGGCTTCTGCCCTTGTATATTCCCCACCTGATGCTGGGGGCATCCATGATTTCTTGGTTGCCTGCACATAGCTTTGAAAAACTGTTAAAAACACAAAAACAATAGAAAATTGTTTCGAGAAAAACACAAAAACAATAGAAACATTGTTTTGAGAAAACACAAAAATAATAGAAAATTGTTTCACGAAACACAAAAACAATACAAAATTGTTTCACAAAACACAAAAACAATAGAAAATTATTTCGAGAAAACACAAAAACAATAGAAACATTATTTTGAGAAAACACAAATTTAATAGAAAATTGTTTCACAAAACACAAAAACAATAGAAAATTGTTTCACAAAACACAAAAACAATAGAAAATTGTTTTGAGTAAACACAAAAACACAAAAACAATAGAAAATTGTTTTGAGTAAACACAAAAACAATAGAAAATTGTTTCACAAAACACAAAAACAATAGAAACATTGTTTTGAGAAAACACAAAAACAATAGAAAATTGTTTCAAGAAAACACAAAAACAATAGAACATTGTTTTGAGAAAACACAAAAACAATAAAAAATTGTTTCACAAAACACAAAAACAATAGAAACATTGTTTTGAGAAAACACAAAAACAATAGAAAATTGTTTCGAGAAAACACAAAAACAATAGAACATTATTTTTAGAAAACACAAAAACAATAGAAAATTGTTTCGAGAAAACACAAAAACAATAGAACATTATTTTTAGAAAACACAAAAACAATAGAAAATTGTTTCACAAAACAATAAAACAATAGAAACATTGTTTTGAGAAAACACAAAAATAATAGAAAATTGTTTCACGAAACACAAAAACAATAGAAAATTGTTTCACAAAACACAAAAACAATAGAAAATTGTTTCGAGAAAACACAAAAACAATAGAAACGTTGTTTTGAGAAAACACAAAAACAATAGAAAATTGTTTCACAAAACACAAAAACAATAGAAAATTGTTTCGAGAAAACACAAAAACAAGCTCAAATGTGAGCTCCAAGGTTAACTCCTAGGTGAGCTTAAAGGTGAGCTCCCAAGTGAACACCAAGGTTAGCTCAAAATTAAGCTCCAAGACGAGCTCCTAGGAGAGAGATCTTAGGCAAGATCCAAGGTGAACTCCCACGTGAGCTCGAAGGGGAGCTCTATGACAAGCTCTCATGCAATCTCCAAGTAGAGCTCCAAGGAAAACTTCTAAGTGAGTGCCCAGGTGATCTCCTAGGTGATCTCCCTAAAGAGCTCAGAGGTGAGCTTTAAGGTGAGATACCTATTAATATCTAAGTCAAGCTCCAAGGAGAGCTCCAAGGTGAGCTCCCAAGTGAGGTCCAAGGTGAGCTACTAGGTGAGCGCCAAGGTGAGCTCCCAGGTGAGCTTAAAAGTGAGCTCTAAGGCAAGCTCCCTAGCGAGCTACTAGGCAACAGCTCTAAGGAGAGCTCCAACATGAGCTCCCAGGTGAACTCTAAGGTGAGCTCCCATGTGAACGCAAAAACAATAGAGCATTGTCCTGATAAGTGCACAATGTGAGCTCCAAGGTGAGATCTAAGGTGAGATCACAAGGAACAGCTCTAAGCAATGAGATCCCCATTGTTTTGAGATCTCACAAGGTGAGATCCCATAGAAAACTGTTTAGAGTAAGATCACAAAAGACAATAGATACCATTGTTTTGAGTGATAACAGAAAGCTAATCAGAAACATTGTTCCAAGATGACACAAACCCAATAGAAAATTGTTTCACAAGGAACACAATTCCAGGTGAGATCTAAGGTGAGCTACAAGGTGAGCACAAAAAGCAATAGCTCCAATGTTTTGAGAAAACTTAAAATTAATCTCCTAAGTGTTTCGCCAAGGTGAGCTCTCAGGTGATATCCAAGGTGAGATCTCATTGTTGTGAGAAAACACTAGGAAAGCAACAGAAAAGTGAGCTCACTAGGTGAGCTCTAAGGAAAACTCCTCGGAAATTGTCTCACAGATGTGCTCAAAGGCGAGCTCCCAGGTGAGTCGAGAAAGGTGAACAAAAACTAAGTGAGTGTCATTGTTTTGAGAAAACAACAGGAAAGCAATCAATAGGTGATCTCCCAAGTAAGATCTAAGGTTAGATGTGAGGCAGAGATTTTCCAAGGAGATCTCCTAAAAAGTAAAACACCCTACAAAATGGTGACTTGCTTCTTACAGCTGAAAGCAACTTGTGTCTTGCTCTTAGGTGAGATTCTCAAAAAGCTGTCCCGGTTGAGCTCCCAAGCAAGCTACCCAGTGAGCTTCCTGTCAAGTTGCGACTGGTGAGTTTCAAGTTGATCTCATAAGCCAAGCTGTCACAATGAGCTACTCGCTTGAACTTCCTATATGAGCTCTGAAGGTGAACTCTAAGGTGAGATCCTAGGTGAGCTCAAAGGAAATCTCGAAGGCAAGCTCCAAGGTGAGCTTCTCAAGGACCCCATGCTCCATTAGGAAATCCCCTCAAAGGTGAGCTCCTAGGCTTGAGTGGCATCAAGGTGAGCTCCTAGGTGAGTGTAATCACGGACTTGTGGATCTCTTTAGCACTGATCTCAACAGGAAAGCTCCTATAGCAACTGCCAAAGTGAACTCCCAAGTTGAGCTCCATGATGAGCGTCCAAGTACAAGTTTTCCTGACGAGATTAAAGGTGAGCTTCAAGGTGAGATACTCATATTGCATTGCATCTAAGGTGATGCTACAAGGAGTTGGTACTTTTCAGCAATGGACAATTGCTCCCAAGTATGGCTTTCCACGGTGATTCTACCTTTGTCGTATGCACCAAGGTGATTCTCCCTAGGTGAGATCCAAGATGTAGCTACTAAGTGAGCAATAAAGATGAGCATCTAAGGTGAGCTCGAAATAGATAAGTGGCTAGACGTTGAGCTCTTCTCAAGGTGAGCTCATCCAGGTGATTTCTTCTACAGGTGAGAGCACCAAGGTGATCTCTAAGGAGAGTTCTCAGGTGAGAGCATCCTACGCAAGCTCAAAGGTGAGCTCCCATTCTTCTGCCTACTTCTCATATTTTTTGATCGTTCGATCAGCTTCCTTCGGTAAGCTCCATCGACATACTCGACGAGGTGAACTCTCCAGGTGAGTGGCTAAGGTGAACTCTTCTAGGTGAGCACTTCAAGGTGAGCTCTTCTGTCTAACAAGCTTTGAAGGTGAGCATCACTGAGGAGAGATGCAAAGAGTGAGATCCCAGGTGTAGACACCTATAATTACACCCAAGTAATTTAAATACTTAAATTTTGCACTAATCATCCCCTTTCTCGTAAATCGACGATATATCGTCAAAAGCACTCATTTTCCCTCATATCATCATTAATTAATTACACTAAGCTAATTAATTAAGTTGCCTATCCAACAAATACCCTAATTAACGACCTTCCATTAATAAATCACCCCTTCTACCTAGAATAATTAATTATTATTAATTAATTAGCTTTCCCTTCCATTTAACCAATAAATCAATATTTAATTGATTTAATCCCCTTATAATAGCCTAAATCATACTAATATTCCTCTAAATTAATTTCTATAAGCTTACATCTACCTATTAGTTAATCACCTTTTGATTAATTAAAACACCCCGCAAACTCCCATGACTTGCTAAGCATAAATTAAACCCTTCTAAAGTAAGGTTACCTTTAATAAAGCAACCTTATCCATTCCTAATCATGTTTTACCTTTATCCCACATCCATGAAAATGGAGTTGAATCCTTTATCCTTTGGGCTATATAAAGAGCCCTCCACCTACCTTTTTTACTTACACCTAAACTCCTTAGAGAGAAAATGCAAAGCATATAGCAAAGAGACTAAGAGTTTGCACCTTTCCATTTTGGGAGTTCATCATCTTGAAGAGTTAAGCCTCTTTCTTAAAGTGCTTGGGTCATATGGGAGGTGTCAAAAGGGTCTTGTAGCCCAACTTTGATTAGCCCCCATTCCTAGGTTCTTGGAACATTAAGGACAACTATTTTGATAGCCATGGAGCTTACTTAGGTCCATTCATTTATTTGTTGTTAGAGAATAGAGGAATTTAGATATTTAGCATTGTTAGTTTCAAAGTTTGTATTGATGAATGCTAGCATCTAACCCTTGTTTAATTCTTATCATGATGGTGTTTATGCTTTGTTTTAGCTAAATTGTAGAACTATTTTAGGTGGTAGTTCTTGTTTCATTTGATTTAGCATTGAGAAAAGTATACATGCACACAAGAATATTCTGTAAGGCTTTAGTAAGAGCATTTATATGATCTAGTGAGATTTGGATAAGTTCTTAAAGTAACATCTTAATAGGCTCCTGTGAAATTTGTTTGACGATACTCTGTTTAATGGGCCTAGGGGCTGCTAGGATGGAAACCTTAGGTGTTGATGATGTGGCTAACTCCTTAAGAAGAGGAATGGAAACAAAATTCTTGGTTTTCATTTTAGAGGTTGATTTGGGATCATGTGATCTGGATTGAGTGCTTACCCAAACAAAATTAATGAGCAAAGGGGGATTGTATTTAGAAGAATCATCTACTGAAGACGAGATGGTAGATGTTGGACTGGATGTGGAAGGAAGGGACCAGCTTGGTCTAAGAGGAAGTATTTTCTATTCAATGATTTTATGGATGGCTTGGAGTGCTCTACAATTCTTAATATCATGTCCATGGGTATGATGATAAACACACATAAGGTTAGATTTGAACCATGAAGGCTTCTTTCCATTCAGGTTGAAGGCCTTGATTAGTGGAAGCATGATTGCGGAGTTTTGGAGTAAGTGTTGGAATATTTCTGTATATGATCCAACTAAAGTAATAGAGGATGCCTTATGATATATCTTGGATGTTTGGGGTAAATTCTGAGTATGATGATGTTTTCCTGGCATGAATTTGCTTTCGGAGTATGTTGATGCTTTAGTATTGAATGGTTTTGGATTGGTGGGTTGATATTTTTGTGGTCTAGAAATGGAAAATGTCACATTGGATTGTTTAACTCTAAATGTGGTAATATATTTCATATGTGGGAATTCTCTCTTGGGAGGAGTAACAAAAATTTTAACTAGAGGTTCAAATGGTGATGTCATATTTAGCACGAGTATAGAAAGTAGCATTTATCTAAAGTGATCTACTAAAAATGGAGATTGATCAGATATTTTTGATGATATGGAAGGAACATTTGGGGTTATTACAAGTTGAAGTGTTTTTAAAAATTCCTCAAATGATGGAACTAGCGTGGAGGAAGAAGGTGATGTGGATGTGACCACAGCAGTTGATGTGGGTAAAAGAATGGGAGGAAGGACTAGTGTAGGTTATAAGGATGGTATGATAGGAAAGGGTGGAACAGTGATTGATCCTACTAATGAAGTGGATGTAATTGGTAAGGGAGTTGATGAAGGACTAACATCAGACTTGGAAATAGTTTGGAATGGTTTCTTCAAGGATGTCTCTACAAGCATGAATGATATATTTGTAAATGGGGTTCTAGCATCTGTAGAGGTAGAAGTGGATGTCAGGATGGATGTAGGTATAATAGATGCAAGAACAATATCAAAGGAAGTATATGTGATCAAAGATAAAGGAGAGGAATTTGTGAGAGGTATTGATTCTTGATTAGTGGTGTGAAGATTATTTATGGTGTGAACATTGGGTGGTTTGGTTGTAGTAGAAGTGGTAGCTTGGTTTCTTGGTGTATGATTTGGGAAAGGTTGTTTGAATATTTCAAGTGGTTGATTGGGTGAGGCATTTGGATTGTTCACTTGAATATCACCTCGATCAATGAGTCTTTGGACTAAATCCTTGAAATTTTGACATATTTCTATGTCATGTCCTTAAAATTGGTGGTACTTGCAATAATGGTCTTCAGGATACTGTTGTTGCAGGTTCACAGCACCCCTGGACGCACATCAGGCTTCTAGGTTGATGTTTCAGGCATCCAGTGTGATTGCAAAACATGGAAACCTCACTCCAAGTGTGGGACTTGTGAAACTAAGAGAGGAATCTCTAGGTTAGAGGCTGGTTCCTCAAACTCCTCTGATTTAGATCTATATGCTTACACAACTACAGAGGTTCAGATCCTAATCCTACTCTAAAATTGCAAGGAGACAGGGATAGAAGTGCAAGAATTGAAACTAACTAAAGATGGTGATGCACCAAAAGGAGTGGTGAGTATTTTTGTCATGCAAATAGACACAAACCAAAGATTGCAGCATAAAACATACACAGGCCGATAACATATAATTTAGGATCTGAAATGAAGCAAATAAAACAAACAAAGGACTGAAACCCATTCACAAAGCTTGCATTATCATTTCCAATGTCAAAACCACTGCATTAAAACCTCAGAGAGGTAAAAGCTGTTACATTCTTTGAAGAGGTCTGATTCTTCTCCATAATCACTTGCTGGAGGTGAAAGAAGAAGTCTGTTATGCGGAAAAATGTTCCCCCTTTAGAAATGAGCCAAAATTGGCTTTTACATTGCATGGGTCGAGCCCAGGAGAGAGAAAACGTACAAAATATGGGAGCCCATTCCTCATTGACTACAGATGCATTAAAACGGCATGGGGGACCTTACAAACCCATACCCTGTCATTTTTGACTGAATTGCAGGAGAATGCGACCCATTCTGCGTTAAATTTGGTCGCTGAAATGTCACTTCTGGCCATGAACACACGTCAGAGTTGTTTCTTACATTTCTCTCTCTAGACTACACTAAAATTCAAGATTAACCCCGGAATCATGTAGAGAATTTTATTAGCTTTCAAATGATATAAAGAACATGTAAATCTGAGCTCTGGATCGAAAGATATGGTGATCTGAAGATTTAGGGCACAAAACAGGCAAAAATGAGTTTTGAAAATTTTTCCCGCGCTCTGCCACCTGGATGACACATGTCAAGCACTGATTGGATGCGTAATTCTCTCTCCTTCCCTGTCCCACAGGTTTTCCTTGAAATTTTTGAATTTTTTGTGATTTTGGAAAATTTTCCACTTTTCCCCCGCGCCCCTGCCATTTGGGACACATGTCATGCTTTGATTGGTTGACAGGGGTGCGGGGAAGACCTTTGCTTTTAGCTTTTCGGCCAAAACTTTTGCCAAATTCTTCAAAGTTTCCCCAAGCTCCATGCTTCCCTGCTCTATTGGACACATGTCCTCTTTTTATTGGCTCGGGCTGACCCTTCAAACCTCGCCCTTTGAACTTTTGGACGTTTCCCCTTGTGACACATGTCATGCTGCGATTCGTCCACGAGCCTGCCGGCTTTTTGCGTCCCTCGCGTCCTCTTTGGCCTAGCTATCCCAAACTGCTCTGGGACAAATTCCTCTGATCCACCCGAAATGGGCTTCTCTTGTCCCTTTTCGGCGATGACACGTGGCGTAATCTGATTGGCTCTCGGCTCCTTCGGCCCTCCGCGTCCCTTGTGTCCCAACTGTCCCAGTTTGCGACAAGTTCTTCCGAACCACCTGAAATGGGCTTTCTGTCCCGATCTTTGCGGCTGGTTCACCTTTTTGCGTCCTCCTCACGGCCCAGATGTCCCAACTGTTCCGCTCAACAGTTAGTCGATTTTCTTTGACCTTCGACCGGTTCCCTTTTCGCGTCCCGCGCGTCCTCAAGATGTCCCTTTGCTCTGCAGACCGCCTGGTGGCCTTTCGGTCGATTCACGCCCCTGATGTCCCAACTGTCCCAAGGACTGCCTGGACTAGGACTTAGCCATTTTTCATGATTTTTTTCTGGCTCAAGCTTGTTTTTTGCAACTTTTTCACCCTTTTTCAGAACTTGCTCTTTTCTTCTTGGACAGGGGAGTTAGAAAAAATCTGAGGGGACCCTAGAAACATGATTTTTTGCCCTAAATCAATCTATTTGCCTGGGACTTGAGTATTCAATGCATGTTATCAAATTTTACCCTGGGGGTGTGAATTTTGGATAACAATTTGGTGACTCAGCGGGGTTACCTGCCTGCTAGGTAGAAGATACCAGTTGCCTGAAGCAGTCCATTGGGCATGGAGTCATCAAATATTCTGTTTAGAACCCCAACTGACTCAGAATGTGTAAGGAGGAAGATGGAATATCACCTGATGGAAGCAAGGACTGCAAAAACATCTCCATGGACAGCAAGCTGTGCCAAAGCACTTAGGGAAAACAAAACTAACCTACAACAAAACAATGTGCACAAGCACTTGGAGGAATGAAAATCTAATCTAATATTTACAAGGGTAGTGAATTTCCCTCTAGAAGCAACGCTTGAGATAGATTCCATTGACTGGAATCTGCAGTTCTTCACCATCCAATGAGGCCAATTGGAAAGCATTGTTGTTCTTGCACTTCGTGACCATGTATGGGCCACTCCAAATGGCATCAAATTTTGAATGCCTTCCCAGTTTTTCTCTATCCACATCCCATTTCAACACTAGATCTCCAACTTGAAAAGATCTATCCTTGGCCTTCCTATCAAAGGTCTTCTTGATCAATGCTTGATCCTTTTCCATTGCTTGGGATGCCTGATTTCTGATCTCTTGCAGCTCCATCAACTCTGCATACCTCACCTCCATGGGCTCAAACTCAAGCAACTCCAGCTGCTTCATGAGTTCCAATGTTGGCAACTCAAGTGACATGGGCAAGATTGCCTCTCTTCCATAGACAAGTTTGAATGGAGAGTTACCTGTGGATCTTTTGGGAGTTATCCTATCAGCCCATAAGGCTGATTTCAGTTTGGTATGCCAAGACCTCTGATTCTCGTCAAGATTCCTCCTAATGATCCTCAACAAGTTCTTGTTTGTAGACTCGGCCTGGCCATTACCTTGAGGGTAATAGTTTGATGAAGTGCTTAGGTAAATACCGTTCTTGACAGCCCACTCAGTCACCTTAGATCCAATGAATGCCAATGCATTATCAGAGATTATTGTAGGCAGGTACACCAAATCTGGTTGTTATCCCCTCATAAAAGTCTAAGATGCTAGACTCATTTGCCTCTTTGAGTGCTACTGCTTCTGTCCATTTGGTGAAGTAGTCTGTGGCTGTCAAAATCCATTTGTGCCCTTGGCTTGAATTGGGATTAATGACTCCAATGAAGTCCAAACCCCATTGCATGAATGGCTGGTCAACTGAGATTGGATGTAATGGAAGGGCAGCAAGTCTCTCTTTTCCTATGAAGAATGCACAATTCTTACACCTCTTGATCCATGCATAGCAATCACTGAAGATCTTAGGCCAATAATAACCAGCCTTCATGATTTTTAGAGCTGTCACTCTTGGTGCAAAATGACCACCAGCTGGTCCACCATGGAACTCTTCCAACACCCTTTGAATCTGATTTGTGCTAATGCATCTCAGCAGCACTCCATTCACATCTTTCTTGAACAAAACTCCATCAACAATGGCATATGGAACAGCCTGCAATCTGAAGTGTCTCCTTTGGGTCTTGTTCATCTCCGGAGGGCATAGGCCTATGCCTAGGAAGTGTATAATGCCTTGGGTCCAGCAAGGAGTGGGGGCAGCATTGTTTTCTTCTTGATTGCCACTTGGCTCATGGCTGTCCTGGACTGTCAAAACAGCCTCTTCTTCATTGCATACTTCTTTTTGCTTCCCCAAAACCAGCTGCTCACACAATCCTTTCCCTCTTACCAGCTTGGTGATCTTGATCTCAATGTCATACTCCATGACATGGGTGATCCAACCTGCCCTTTTCTCATTCAAATCCTTGTTGAGGAGGAAGTCCTTAACCCCAGCATGTGAGACCAGCAACTGGACCTTGTTGTTTGAGACTAAATGCTTGAATTTCTTCAAGCTTCTGATTACTGCAAGTACATGCTTCTCAATAAAAGAGTACCTCACCTCATAGTCATCTAGGCTCTGGCTGAAGAAGGAAATTGGTTGCTCATCATTATCCTTGTTCTGCTGTACCAAAATGGCAGAAATAGTGTCATTACCTCCAAATGCATAGAGGATGAAATCCTTGGAGAATTCTGGGTTGATGAGAGTTGGTGCTTGGGAGATGGCTTCTTTGATTGCTTCAAAACTCTCCTTGCCTTCTGCTATCCACTTGAAAGCCATGCTCTTCTTTAACATTTTGGTGATGGGCTTGACAAGGGCTGCAAAATCTGGGACAAACCTCCGAACAAAGTTTATCCTTCCCAAGAAACTCTGAAGGGCTTTCTTGTGGCTTGGCAATGGTAGTGTTCTTATGGCTTCAACCCTCTCTGGATCAATTGCTAATCCTTCCTTGGAGACAATATGGCCAAGGAGCTTTCCTTCATGTGCAAGAAAGATGCACTTCTTAGGATTCAAAGACACTCCAAATCTCCTGCACCTTGTGAAGACTTGCCTCAAATGAGAGAGGTGGTCTGCTGCATTTTTGGGAAAAAACAGTGATATCATCAAGGTAGATCAGCACCACATTGTTAATCAAACCTTTGAATGCCATGTCCATTGCCCTTTGGAAGGTAGCACCAGCGTTGGACAGCCCAAATGGCATTTTCCTGTATGCAAAAGTTCCCCATTTGGTTGTGAAGGCTGTCTTGAACTGGTCCTCTTCCTTCACCATAATCTGATTGTAGCCTGAGTAGCCATCAAGTAGTGAAAACCTCTCGGAGCCAGCCACAACTTGCAAGATTTGCTCCATGGAAGGGAGTGGGTAATGGTCCTTGAGAGAGGCTCTATTCAAGTCTCTGAAGTCAACACACAATCTGATCTCTCCACTCTTCTTTCTGACTGGAACTAAGTTGGCAACCCAACTAGAATGCTTGATTGGGAATATGATCCTTGACTCAATCAGCTTGTCCAATTCTTTCCTCATGAGAGGCTCCATGTGTGGATTGACTGGTCTTTGTTTCTGCCTGACAGGCTTAGTATTTGGATCTAATTCGATGGTATGCTGAGCTAAGTTGGGATTGAAACCTTTCAAGTCTTCATAGCTCCAAGCAAACACGTCAGGGAACTCTTGACACAGTTGTATGAACTCATACCTTTCTTGTTCAGTTGTCATCCTTCCAATTTGCAATGGTTTGTTCTCTTCTACCAAGATGGATACTGAATCCTCTCTCTTGACCTGAATGTTTGCTTTCTCCTTTCTAAGCTGATCATTGGGGTTAAAAATGGACTCCAAAGTGATAAGTCCCTTGGGCAGCTTGTTAGTTCTCAGCTGTACCACTTGGTCACCATACTGCTGCTCCAATCTTTCTTGATTCTTGGCTGAGAACTCAGCTTCTTCTTGCAAGAAATGGATGATTTGCTGGTCATTTTCAAACACTTGCCAACTGACATTGTTATCTGGTACTGAAGGCCTCACAATCACGTGGATGTTTGGCTGTACCTTGTCTTGTTGAATGCTTTCCACAATGTCAAAGGCTGCCCCTACTGCTGCAAGCCTGTCAGCAGCTTGATTCTCTTTCCTAGGAATGGATTTGATGCCAAAACCCTCAAAATCTTCCATGAGGTCCCACACCCTGTTCTTGTAGCACTTGAGAAGATCATTCTTGGCAGCATGCTGTCCCTTGACCTGATTTACAATCAATTCACTGTCACCAAAGACTTGCAAGTTCTTTATTCCTCTTTTGATTGCCCAATGCATCCCTTGCACCAAAGCTTCATATTCAGCAGTGTTATTGGAGCATGCAAACTGAAATCTAAAAGCTGAATAGTACTTTATTCCTTGAGGTGAAACAAGCATAGCTCCACCTCCTACACCTTGTCTACTCCTTGATCCATCAAAAAACAGCTGCCATACCTCATTGTCATCTTTGTGGTTTGGCTTGGTGATGCTAGGAATAGGCTGATTTTCTTCATGTATGCAATAGACCCCTAGCTCAGATTCTTCCACTTCTTGATAAGGATCAAATGCATGTACCTTGTTTGCCCATTCATCAAGAGTTAGATCCGGGATGCTTCCAACCTTAGTGTCAGCTTCATCAGTGCTTGGGTGATCTTCTTGATCAAATGCTGAGCAATTGGCATTAATCTGACTTGGAGTGTAAGGCTCAATGTGGAAGTTTGCAATAGGTTCTGACCTGATTGTAGCCTTAGTTCCATACCTCGTTCTGAACAGCATGTGTGACCAATCAGCAGACAAATATCCCCCAATCTTGGCTGTGAAGTCCCTTGACAAGCAAAGGGAAAAGAGTGGTGGAAGGTCTATGACTGATACATCTTGTAAAACAACAACATTTGGACATGCATGCAAGGTAAGACTCAAGTTTCTAATCACCCCAACTGTTGCTACTGCTGTCCCATCTAGCTGCACTACCCCTTTGGATGTTGTTTCATACTGGAGCCCTAGCTGATCAGCTATTTGTTTGGGCATTACTGAGCTACTTGCCCCGGAATTCTATCATGCAATTGTGTACTAGCTAATTTCCGATGATCAATGAAACATAGAAAGGAGGGGGTTTCAACATTTTACCTTGCTGTCCTCCATGATTTCCCTCAGGCTGGGCAGCATTTGTAAGCACTTTGTCTTGCATCTGAACTTGCTGATTCGAAGTTGGCCAGTCCTTCATGGCAGCTTGCAGCAGATCTCTTTGGCCTGGGATGGATAGGGATTCCCACATTGATATATTAACATTTGTCTTCTTCATCTGATCAATGATACTGAATGGTGATGAAGGATCTCTTTGCTGTCCCTTGGTTTGCACATTCACTCCTTGTATGTGGGCAGCAACAACTGGTATTTGAGTTGGCCTAGGGGCTGTTCTTGGCTGCCCTTGTGCATTTGAAATTGGATTTTGCTTGCCAATCATTTGTGGAGCCATGGAAGGTTGTGGATTGGTTGGGGCTAATGGTTGTTCTTCACCCAAATTCCTCCTTTTTGACCTTGTGTTGGCTGCAACACCTTGAGAAACTACCTGATTCATGCCACAAAAATCCTCTACTTGCCAATTTACCAATGTGGTGTCATTTGGGGCTGATTGCTGTTGGAATGTTTCTTGTTGTTGACTGTTTCCTTGACTGCCCTCACCCTCCACACCAGTAGTTGTCACCATTAGTGCTTGATTCAAAGCACCATTGAAGCACATGGATTGGTTATGAGGCTCATTGCATGGAAAACACCAATCATACTCCTAAGCAATGTTGTTTTGTGTTGGCACCAATGCCTTAGAGGCAGATATGGCATTTGGATTATAGGGCTAGAATGGTCTATTGGTAAGAGGCCTTGTTTGATTCATATTTGCAGCTGGATTAGGTGGCCTTTGTGGTTGGTATGGCTGCCTATTAGGCTGAGCTTGGGGTTGATAAGAAGGTCTAAAACCTTGGGCTTGCTGCCTTTTGAGAGTAACCAGCTCATTGCCTAGGTTTTGCAATTGCTTCATGACTTCTTGAAGCTCATTTGGGGCACTTGGAGATGAAGTGGAAGCTTCATTTGAACTCTGATTTCTAGGAGTGGGAGAAGGAGCCAAATTAGGTGCTTGATTGGTGTTTGGACTCTCTAAACTTGGAAACAATGGCATGGGAGGTCTAGGGGCAAGTTTTCCAGCTTGGATCAAACAATTTTCAGCCCTAATGGCAATGCTATAAGCCATAGGGATAGTTATGCCTCCCATGGACTGAATTAACATAGAAATATCAGAGTTTAGAGCTTTGAGATAGTAGAGAAAAGCACCTTCTGCTGTTGGCCTGACTGCCACTGGAATTCTCTCCCAAGTCTTTTGAAATCTGAAGTTGAAATCGGTCAGCTGCTCATTGGGAGCTCTCTTGATAGTTGTCAGCTGCTCCAAAAGAGACAAGTTGTCTCCCTTCTCTCCAAATTGCTCATGAAGTGCTATACACAGCTGATTCCAATTTGTGATAGAACCAGCTCCAAGGCTCCTAAACCATTGCAATGCTTTACCCTTGAATGAAGATGCCAGCAACTTGACAGCCACTTGCATCTCATTGATTTCATGGATTGCACAAAGGTTAGCAATATCTTTAACATGATCACCTGGAGTAGTCTGATTTTCTCCAGTGAAGTAGGGAATGTTCTTCAAGGCTGCAATAGGAATTGGATGTTGTGCATTGAGGGCAAGTGGGCTGCTGCCTGTGAAGTTGACATAGGGGTTGTTTTGTGCCATTCTAATTGGTCTTAAAACCCTTGTTGACTGAATGAAAGGCCTACCAGGTGGAGGAGTTGAGAGAGTTCTGTTTGGTGGAGATGGAGACCTTTGAATCCTTCTTCCTCTTTGCCTTCTTCTTGGAGATAATTGTAGGTATTCAAACAACACTTCTTCTTCTCCAACTCTTGACCTTGTGGTGATTCTTCTCATGAGTTTTCAGGCCTACACTGCTGAAACCAGTTGATTCTTCCCCTTGGAGTCACCAGATATGCAAATAATAGCTCTTTTCAAGCAAGAAAATTGCAGCAGATGCACATCAACTTTGCTGCAATAAAAATGAGACCTCTAGTGTCCCACCGGGTGTGCCAAAACTGTTGTTGCAGGCTCACAGCACCCCTGGATGCAGATCAGGCTTCTAGGTTGATCACTCTAGCATCCAGTGTGATTGCACAACATGGAAACCTCTCTCCAAGTGTGGGACTTGTGAAACTAAGAGAGGAATCTCCAGATTAGAGGCTGGTTCCTCAAACTCCTCTGATTTAGATCTATATTTTGCACAACTACAGAGGTTCAGATCCTAATCCTACTCTAAATTGCAAGGAGACAGGGATAGAAGTGCAAAAATTGAAACTAACTAAAGATGGTGATGCACCAAAAGGAGTGGTGAACATTTTTGTCATGCAAATAGACACAAACCAAAGATTGCAACATAAAACATACACAGGCTGATAAGATATAATTTAGGATCTGAAATGAAGCAAATAATACAAACAAAGGACTGAAACCCATTCACAAAGCTTGCATTATCATTTCCAATGTCAAAACCACTGCATTACAACCTCAGAGAGGTAAAAAAAACTGTTACAGTCTTTGAAGAGGTCTGATTCTTCAAACAATCACTTGCTGGAGGTGAAAGAAGAAGTTGCTATGCCAAAAAGTGTTCCCCTTTAGAAATGAGCCAAAACTGGCTTTTACATTGCATGGGTCGAGCCCAGGAGAGAGAAAACATACAAAACGTGGGAGCCCATTCCTCATTGACTGCAAATGCATTAAATCAGCATGGAGGACCTTACAAACCCATACCCTACCATTTTTGACCGAATTGGAGGAGAATGCGACCCATTCTGCATTAAATTTGGTCGCTGAAATGTCACTTCTGGCCATGAACATGCGTGTCAGAGCTGTTTCTTAACTTTCTCTCTCCAGACTGCACCAAAATTCAAGATTAACCCCGGAATCATGTAGAGAATTTCATAAGCTTTCCAATGATATAAAGAACGTGCAAATCTGAGCTCTGGATCGAAAGATATGGTGATCTGAAGATTTAGGGCACAAAACAGGCAAAAATGGATTTTGAAATTTTTTCCCGCGCTCTGCCACCTGGATGACACGTGTCAAGCGCTGATTGGATGCGTAATTCTCTCTCCTTCCCTACCCATGGGTTTTCCTTGAAATTTTTGATCTTTTTTGTGATTTTGGAAAATTTTCCACTTTTCCCCCGCGCTCCCGCCACTTGGGACACGTGTCATGCTTTGATTGGTTGACAGGGGTGCGGGGAAGACCTTTGCTTTTAGCTTTTTGGCCAAAAAATTTTCCAAATTCTTCAAAGTTTCCCCGAGCTCCACGCTTCCCTGCTCTATTGGACACATGTCCTCTTTTTATTGGCTCGGGCTGACCCTTCAAACCTCACCCTTTGAACTTTTGGACGTTTCCCCTTGTGACACGTGTCATGCTGCGATTCGTCCACGGGCCTGCCGGCTTTTCGCGTCCCTTGCGTCCCTTTGGCCCGGTTGTCCCAAACTGTCTGGGACAAAAAATTCTGATCCACCCGAAATGGGCTTCCTTGTCCCTCTTTCGGCCGATGACACGTGGTGTAATTTGATTGGCTCTCAGCTCCTTCAGCTCCCCGCGTCCGCCGTGTCCCTTTGTCCCAACTGTCCCAGTGACTGAAAGTTCTCCTTTTCGGCTTCCTTGATCCGGCCGCTTCACCTTTTTGCGTCCTTCGCGTCCTTTCGGCCCAGATGTCCCAGACTGTATCCGCTCAATAGTTAGTCGATTTTGCTTTTACCTTCGGCCGGTTCACCTTTCCGCGTCCCGCGCGTCCTCATGGCCCAGATGTCCCTTTGCTCTGCGGACCGCCTGGCGCCCTTTCGGCCGATTCACGCCCCGACGTCCCAACTGTCCCAAGGACCACCTGGACTAGGACTTAGCCATTTTTCATGATTTTTTCTGGCTCAAGCTTGTTTTTTGCAACTTTTTCACCCTTTTTCAGAACTTGCTCTTTTCTTCTTGGACAGGGGAGTTAGAAAAAATCTGAGGGGACCCTAGAAACATGATTTTTTGCCTTGAATCAATCTATTTTCCTGGGACTTGAGTATTCAATGCATGTTATCAAAATTTACCCTGGGGGTGGGATTTTTCCAAGGTTCAAAATGATTGGATTCGTGAAATAGAAGATATATGCTTTGCACACAAACATGAAAAAATCTCAATGAGGTCAGTTTGTGGGAGAGGGAAAGATAACTGGTTTATAATTTCATGTCATCATGCGAAGAAGTTTTCATTGGACTCATCCTCAAAGTTTCAGATAGTATATAGGTCATTGATAGTTACTTTGCATGCAATGCTAATCAAAAAGTGTTCTAAAAATAGTTGTGCAAGTTAGGAGAAGGAGAATATAGAATATTGAGGCATACTATTATACCATTCTAGTGTAAGACCAACCAAGGACATGGGGAAATTGTGAAGCATTAAGTCTTGATCATGCATGATCAGGTAACATGCATGTCTAAATGCACAAATGTGATTTTGTGGATCCTCTGTGTTATTAAACTTAATAAACTTTGGCAATTCCCAGTGTAAAGGATATGGTTTAACTGGTACAAGTGGATGAATAGGATCATTATAGATCTGTTCGTAGGATAATGAAAATTTGGATCCTACAGTAGTGGCTTCGAGGTTGGTTAATGTATTCAAAAGATCCTACATAGGGTCATTCGAAAGAGTCTGTTGGGGGATGAGAGGTGGTGGTTGGATGTAAGAAGTGGTCGGATGAGTTTTTTGTTGAAATTGCGGATGTGTGGGTATTTGAGGAATTTTTAAGGGGTGAGTGTAAATCATGGGTTTTGATTGAAATGGTGGTTGTTGAAAGAATTTTTGTTGGGAGATGGGAACATGAAAATATTTTTGGGATTGGGTAGGTTGTTTCGGCTAGTGTTGAGTGGGAATGTGGGTATGAAGGAGTTGAATTGTTTTTTGAAAAGGGTTAGATACTGAATAATGTAAAGCACCCATGAAAGGGGGTTGGGAAGTATTGACAATAATGCTAGATGTGAGAAGGTCATACTATTCGGATAAGGGATATGATGTTTGGGCATATTGGTTAGGGAAACTAGTGGTAATAGTGACTGAAGAGGTGAGGGGAAGAGTAGTGTTGATTATCATGTTAATTGGTGGGAGATTGTGAGGAATAGGTGTGAATATCTAGGTAGTTTGATGAGATGAGGGATTGGTAGAAGAGGAAGAAATATGGGTTTTAGAAAGTTCATTTATTACCAATTGGGTGGTTTGGGGAGTGGTCTGGTAAGGATAAAGCTGCTACAGTGGCGGACCATTTAAGGGAATTTAATTTGATTTCCTAAGGAGATAATCTTAGAGTGCCACGAGATTGGCATCTAGAATCTCTTGGAACATGGTATCACTGAGAGGGACCTTAGGAATTCCAAAGGGTTCTAATATAACGCATAGTGGGGTAACAGGCCTAGACGGGATAGATTGGTGGTGCAAGAATGGGTTAGTCTCACCTAAAGTTGTAGTAGGAATAAGGGGCTCTAGATGAGAGACATCAATGACGGGTTGAATTCTCATGAAAGAAGTAATCAAGGGCATGGATGAGGTAACCATTGTGGTCAATGTTTTTTGAGATGATGAAGCAAATTTCTATTCCATTCTTTTGGTTATTAAATGAGTAACTATGGGCATGAAATAAGTTTTACCCAAACAAGTCAAGCAGAAGATTATTTTTATGTTTTTTTAGATTATTAAAGTGTGAAAAAGAAAAGGGGATGGATAAAAAGGTACCTAAGAGAAGGAAATCTATGTTTCGTTTCAGGTTTTTTATTGCAAGGGAAGTCTCAGGCATCTTGATATTGGGTGATGAAATCACAATCAGTTAACTGGGTAAGGGAATGTTTTGATGTTTTAATTGATTTTTGAGGTTTAGGTTATGTGTGATAAAGTGTGAGATGCATAAGATTAGCCTCTACTTAAACTATGTGAGCAAGAAAGATGTAGAAACAAAAGGTTTTTTTTTAACCAAAACAAAGTTTGGTATTTGATGAGGACATAGACATGAACAAAAAATTACGATGCAAAAAGGAGAAAATAGGGAAAAAGTGAGGAATACTTGGATAACACTTTTTCTATTGTTCTGGACTCTTGATTGATGAGCGATCTAGTCCATAAACCCAACATGAGGAAGAATTAAAGTGGGGCCTCACACTGCAGTGTTAGAAAAAGATAGAAAAATCAAAGACAAAATCAATAAATGCAAGAAATCACCTAAAGGGTGGTCCCACCAAGCATGCCAGAAATTTTGGATGTATTTTCTTGTTCGTTTCAAATTAATGAGTTATCTACTAAAGAAAGTACACAACTCAGAAATGTTAGAGGGTTTATGTTACCTTGAATGCATGATGTATGTATGGGTGCACAATGGTTGATTCCACTGCTGATTACCTACAAATAAAATGAATTAAAACAATATTTATTAGATAGATTTATGTGGGGGTTTCCTGAATAAATCCAGCTCCAAGAAGTGACTAGCTTCCTTTTACGAATGTCAACCCCCATTTTTTAGAAAGATTGGAATAAAACAAGTACAGTATATATTATGCAGAGACATGAATATACTGAATTTGAGAATAATTAAAATATGATCTGAGAGCTGATATGATTAAAACAATAACAAGTTAGCAATTACCTAGTATGGTTAAACAGAGACCCAAACTATGTACAGGAAGGTTGACGGTGATCTGGGCTAGAGGATTTGGAACAACAAGTAAAATAGAAAAACCATGCATGATCTGGAAGTAATCTCGATACATCAAGGGCTTGTATATGTTGGAATAAATCTACAGGAGAAACTGAGGGATAAGAAACTAGAAGATAATAGAAATAAAGATTGGAAAAGTGGATTGGAAATCAAGACCCTGATCGATGGTGACTGGAGTGCAAATAAGGTATATCTGATGCAATAGAGGGACATGATGGTGGTCATAGTAGGATGAATAAGGTATAGATTATTACATGGATAGACTCGGACCCGAGATATGGCTGAAAATCATAGTTTCAAAGGATTGAATTGGCACTCGACTCGATGTAGGCGATGACCAATTGTAGCAAAGTAGAAAGGGCTGAGAATTTAAGACAAGCTATACAAAGTAACCTATAAGAAAAGGAGTTTTGAAACATAAGGTTGCAAAATGTCTCCTGAATTTTGGTTGAATTACTGATCTGTACCTGCAAAATGTATAGCTTACAAGAAGATACTGATAATATGATTAAACCTAATGGAATGATTAAATGCCTATAGTACACAATGATAATCTCATGAAAATGATTGTGAGTGATGCAAAGCAGTCTGAATGGAGTTCTGTAAGAGGTCTTTGGCTGTCTTAAAGAATTCTTCACACATGAGGAGGAGATTCCACAAGCACATCTGAATGCTGGATGATTGATATGCATCTTATCGATTACCAGATCCTTTAAATATGGAAAGAAAGCACTTCAATTTTATAAGGGTCAATGACAACTATTGGGTTGGGTCATCGCTGATTATGGGGAAAGTTTCCCCAATGACAAAGATTTCGTTTATTTTTATGAGGGATTTGTTTGTTTTTAAGAATTGGGCCAAATGATTTAAAGCATATAGGTTTAGGTTGAACTTTGTGATAAATACGTTAGTTAGAAGGTAGAGATTTGGTTAGAAAAAGCATATGGGATGGGTACGATAAATAGAAAGTCCATTAGGGAAAGGTTGATGGGTAATCCATAGTTTATAGGAATTAATTAACTAATTAATATGAATTAATTAATTTATATGTGATTAGGCTATGGTAATTCAATTAAATGAAGGGGATCAAATATTCCAAATAAGTCTGTGTAGTGCAAGCAATTAAAGGATATAGATACCCCATTTAGGTGTCTACATTTTTTCCCTATTTATTAAGTGGATTAAATCCGAAAACTAGTGAGGCAAAAACATGAAAAACGTTAGATGAGGTATAAATCCCACATTTTATGGTTCTCACTCCTAATGTCTCCATAATGGGGCTTCAATGATAGCCTTCCTCCACTCATGACCTATGGTCAAAAACCACTTATAAGTATAACAATGGCCACCTTGGGAAAAGGATCGTGGATTATACCTTGAGGCACTAAGGCTTTGCCCCCTTCAATAGGCTTCAGTCTTCTCCCTTCCACGATGGATGTAAAACTTGGAAATAACATTGATTCCAATTGATCACATTGAAAGAATTATGTGGTCTTAAGAACTAGATGGATAAACATTCATATCATTGTTCTTTGAGCATCATGATGTGTGGCATTTGGAAAACCACTGCAGTATCAAGTATATAATTTCTGACCAATGTAATGATGGTCATGGAAATTCATCAAAACTCTGGTCAAATATGTGAATATATTATGCGAACTTGTTCGTACTGATAGAATAAAACAATAAGGTTTCGATTCACCAAATGGTAATCTTCTTCTGCCTTAGGATTGTACCATCCATAGAGTTCTTGGTGCTCAATATTGACCAGTAGACTCTAGAGTTAACATTTTCTCGTCCCACTTTCTCACAATTTGATCAACATAACTATGCTCCCGATAGTCCGTTTAATGCGTTCTCATTCAAGTCATTGGAATCTCTCAGATGCATCTTCCTTGCACTTATGATTCTCAATTTCATCAGGGATGTTTCCAGCAAATTTCAAAGATATGAGGTTGTGGCACATAGCCAATTGATTCAATGTTATGATGGTCTTCTTGCTAGGCTTTTCCGTACAAGATCCTAATAGAAATACATAACAATGACTAGAGCGATGACATATGGAACTAAGTAATCATATTGTTGACCACCAGACAATGACCTCAGCCATTTACGACTCTGATCTATTAAATCTCAAAATTTAAGATGAAGCATATTCTCACTATAGGGAAGGTAGGAGGAAGGGTAGGCATCTAGGATTCTTAGTGGAAAAAGTGCTGGTCCTATAAGCATATTGTTGCTGAAATGGAGGTTGCACGTAATGGATCCCTTGATGTTCATCCAACTACTTTATTGTATCTACAAAATGTCAGCTTGCAAGGTGCACCGATGTAATGATATGTATCATCTTATTCCCTTTGATGTAAAGAGGAAATGGGGTATGCAAAAGTGGCACTACGTTACCCATAATTTCTCCATTTTGAAAAAGTCCCATGATTACCCTTCAGTGAAGTAACTCAGTTTCTAGCATCCTCAGTTCTTGTAACCTACATTTAGGGCTTAATTCAATGCTCAGGTTCATCAAGAACCTCTTTGATCATCATGTCATAGGGCATCTTCATGAAACTTGAATGCATCTGATCATTTCCTTTTAATGTATTAGAAGGACAGGATCCTCAGTTTAATATGTAGTCTCATTCTCATTCTGGGCTCATTCACCTTAAATTAATCAAATCCTTCCTCGCTTCTAATTTCAAACACTTTGCACAGTTTCAACTTAGACTTACTCTATAAATTCTCACCAAACCATTTTGAACCTCAAGCCAAACTTCTTCACAAAAGCATGTATGGGATCCTCCTCTCCTGTCATACGTACAAGTTCAGAATAATTTCATTAAGGTCTAAAAAGAATAGTGATGCAAGAATAGACTCAAGTCATTCATCTTAAGAGAAGAAATGTGATGGGTAATAATTAGTTAAATAGAAATTCAAATTAATCTTGGGAACCAGTGGAATAAAAAACTTGAATTTTCATCCCATATTCTTTTAATGACTTGCATTGCATTACCTCTCTCAATCAAATTATCCAAAACCAATACGATAGCATTAAATCCTTACGTGGCAAGAACACTCACAGTGCAAGCAATTCTTTCCGGCCTATAGATACAAAAGTTTAGGTGTGGTGGCACATCATTCACCTAAAATATGCTTACACTTAGCATTTCCTCCAATACAACTGATTAATGACACTTCGTTAATCAACCCATCTTTGCTCCACTCTTGGATGCCCATTTACGACACCTTATCGGTCGCATTCCTCCTATAATCAGCTTATTTGGCTAATAATCTCTCTTATTAGCTAAACATTCCTCCTTTTGAAATTCAGAACCTCCCTAGTTCTTTCTAGACCACTTCTATTGGCTTCCTAGGCTATCTATTAGTCACAATTGGTTATCCAGACCCCTCCCAACTCTCATTGAGTCTCTAATAACTTTATAATCAAGTTTAAATAGCCTAATCCTAGCTTAACTAATCCTAAAGCATGTTTATCTTAATCTAATCCTAAAGTGCTTTTTAGAATTTAGTCCCACATACCACCCAAATTCCAAACTCTCCCAAGTGAAAAACTATAAATACAAGGCTCAAGCCTCCCATTCAAAACTACAATACACCTTATTTACATAACTAGAATCTCTCTCACATTTGGAGACTTAGCATTAGACCTCATTTGCATTAGCTTGTAAGCTATAAATAGACATTTGATCTTGGCTATCCTCCATTGTTGAAGCTCCTCCATCTTTCCATCCATTCCAAATTTTAGTAGGGGAAGATCTAATGGGCTTGCAAGCCATTAGCCAAGGTTGGAGAGATCTGCTTCACTATGTTTGAGAACCATAAACAACACACAATTTGATTGCTTAGAATCTCACTAGGTTCACTTTCATTAGATGCTTTCATCTTAGAGTAGAGAGTAGTATACATGTTAGTTTTTGATGTTTTTGTCAAAGTTATAATCCTTGCATGTTAGTTTCTCTTGTTTATCTCTAATCTCATGGTGCATAGTGTGAGTTAGTTAGTCATATTTGAGGTCCCGAAACAGTGTTTTAGCCTCATTCCATACACTTTTCAAATTTTAATTAACACATTTGGCACACCCGGTGGGAGACTTAGTCCATCCTCCATTAATGGAGTAATTTTGAAGCTTTTATTTCAGTTTTTCTATTTTTTTTAGTTTCAATCTTTCTAGGATTAGTTCAATCTTTCTAGATTAGTTTCAAGGCTTTCTAGATTAATTTTTCAAAGTTTTTTAAATTAGTTTCAAGTTTTTGATTTCACTAACCTTTCTGAGGGGTATTAATGGATAAATATCAAGTTTTACTTAGCTAGTTTAGCTAGGATTGTCTTGTTTTTGTGCTCTTTACAGGATTAAAGCAGGTGAAGTGCTGCCAAAATTGAGCCAAGCACTCTATCAATAAAATTTTGATATTTTTGAGATTATTTTGTGACAAATCCCATGAATTTAGTAGCCACCTATAGTTCAAGGTTAGTGCACATACCATCCTTGCATGCAGGTACAACTCTGACTATCATTTTTTGACAGAGGCGTGCAAACACTTAATCCGTGGCACATGTACCCTAATCGTGGTGTAGGTACACTAACTCCTGGTGCACATACAATTATGTGGCATAGGTACACTGACTATCATCTTCAACTAGGTACACTAATCCTGGCGCACATACACTAATCTATGGCATAGGTACACATGTTGGCACATCTCAACACTAATAGTTGCATCAAGTTCTTTTTTAACAGTGGTGTGCCTAGGTCCACACATTAATATCTAATGACAAGTGTACATTAAGCCTACCACACATACACTAACAGGTTGGCACACATACCCAAACCTTAGCATAAGCATCATTAGCAATCTTTCGGAGGCATTAAATTTTTCTCCCGAGCTCGAAATGACTCCGTTTTTATTGCGTTGGAAATTTATTGAAGAGAACTACACAATGGAATCATAAAATTAGGATTTTGACTTACAAAAAATTTATGGTTTACATTATTGGGTAAATAATCATTTTCTAATGTATCTTAAAGTCTACAAAAAAATGTTTTCTTGACTATTCTAACACTTTGAAAGGTTTTGTGACACTAATTAGTTGGTTATAGGGTTTTGTTTTGTTATTTCAACTTGCATATCCTTAAATGTTTGCACATTTCTTAGATTGAAAAAATCTTATTGTCGAAAGTGTGTATGCTCAATACTTACTTCCAATAATTACAGAACACCACCTTTTTCAGATCTTGGAGAAAAGGTTACCTCTCCTAAAAGAGGAATCATTATCCTAGACAGTTCAAGGAATAACCTCCATGGGTAGATTCTCCTAAAAACATGGGAAGCTTCGTAAATTTTGTTCCCAAATTGTAAAACAAATGGTCATGATTCTAAGATTTTTTGGTATGTTCCTTCAGTGCAAGAATTGGCCATTCTTGTTAAAAAGTATGAAAATAATGTCAACTTTTCCAAAATTTGTATGATCTAACTCATCAAAATGCTCATTCTATGACATATTGGGGAAGTAATTCACCACATAAATTGAGATAATCCAAGTGAAAAATTGTCCAAATGGGTAAAACATTCAAAACTCAACTTTAGACACATGTTTGCATTGCAAGTAACTGGGCTACAAATCAGAGTATCTTGCAAACATTTTCGAAGATTTATATTTTAGGTCATTTGGATACTATGTTTATATTTCGCTTTGACGCTCCCCCATTTGGACAGCCACCATTAGAGAATATTTGAGTGACAGGTTCATAGGATACTCATATTCATCTTCTCACATTGTGGTTGGTTATTCCATTTCTGACCAACAATATGTAGGGACATGTGGCATCATCAGATTGTCGATTTTGAAACTAACAAGTTTTATAGTGTTGTCATTTGTACAAATTTATGGATGCTTATAGAAGACCCATTCGGGCACCTGTTTGATATTGTAATAGATATACAAACTTGTTGTATTTTTCCACACTGTGTTATTTGCACTAATTGTCCATAAGGCCCTCATTTAGGGAAAATCTGATTTTTGTAACTATCAGATGTCCTAAAGCAATTAGGGTGTAAATTTACTACAGTAACACACTAGCCTTTGCAAAGGTACCAGGTGACACTTTTACAGATTCAAATGGCAGTTCACCAATTTGGGTAAGCATATTTTTATAATCTATCCCTTTATAGTTCAGTGTATGGATCAAATATCATCACACACAATATTCACGTTGATTCAGATTTTGACTATAGCTATTCTTGGGTGTTGATGGTTCCAATTATTCTGGATAGTGAATATTTGGTAGTTTGTGAATTCTAACATAATCACAAAGTAACCTTCAGTGGAACACTAGCTTCCGTGACTAGTTTTAGATGGGTGTTATTATCTGACTTATTAGTGTGATGGCGATACAATGTTTTGGCAGATTCTACAACGTGGATTCAGTTGTTGAAAACACACCAATAGCTATTTTTGGGCATTGTTAGTCTATTCTATTATGGATAGTGAATACTTGTAGTCATTACAGTTTTAGATGGACAGTGGGCACTAGCCTAATTGTGGGCAGTTTAGATGTCTGGTATATTGATCTGTGTTATGACATTGTAATTTAAGTAATCGGTCGTATGACAAAGTGATGCGTAGTTGAACACTATATTTCCGTACATAGAATGGGTGTTATGATCATCTGGTCAATTATTTGTGATGGCATTACAATGGGGTATGACAGTTCAAATTTGTGTGTACATAAGAGTTGACAGGTTGCAGCGTTTTAGTTGAACACTACACTTAATTGGGTGTTGTTATCTAGGATCGGTTATGTAATTAGCTAATCAACCATTTGAATTTTATCAACCTATAATGACTCCGTATTTCTGTGGTTCTTGTATGTGTTTTTGTAATGCAGGAAGAGATAGCATGTTTTGTAGGTTAATACAAAACTTTTTGTGGACAAAAAGCCTTCAATTAGTAGGGAGGAGTGATCAGTTTTGGAAATATTTTTCAGTGTTAAAAGTTCCCTAAACTTCCCTAAACCATGTTAGTGCAGTAGAGCGTTCAGAGAGCTTTCCAACGACTATAAGAATGTGAAACATTGTGGCTGAACACTCTGAGCTCAAGTTATGCTCCAGTCAAAGTTTAGTCAACAAGGAAGTCAACTTTGGTCAATAGGTCAACAAGTGGACCAATGACAAGGTGACACGTGGCAAGTTGGCGACAAGGAAAAAATTGATGGTCTTGACACTAATTTTTTAAAAATCAGTTCCATGGTATAGATCTCATTGAAAGCTCTTCTGATGCATTTTGAATGGACCAAATCTGAGTTCGTATGCGAAAGATATGCATAGTTAAAGTTGTGGTCAAATGATGACGTGACCCACACTAGTTTCTAACGTGGACAAATGGCATATTATGGGCTAGACACTTGGCAGGTTATTAGTGGCTTTGGATTTAAAATAATAATAATAAGTTATTTTATTTAATCCATTCCACGGGAACAAGCCTAATCCCATGGTTTGGGATAAGGAGGACGTCCCTATCTTCTGGACAACATAAGCTATTTAAAGGCTTATCCTATCCCTTTCCCACCACAATGTGAGGTCAATGGAACCCTAAATTGGGCCACCACTAAGTAAACTCGTATGAAACAGGAAACGCTCCTCTTAAACCCACTTGACTACCTCATCTGAGTTAGGATTAAGAGTTTTCTGTACCAACTGGCCACCCACTTGTAACTATGGATATAAATAAAGCTCACTTATATTTGTAGGGGGACAAGTGTCAGGTTCGTGTCAAAGGGAATCAGTGAGACAGTTTTGGGTAAAAGTGCAATTTCGGGGCACTTATACTCACTTCCATAGTCTCAGAGTTATATATGAAGGAGTTGCTGAAATTTCTTGAGACAATCTTTAATAGGTGTAATCATTTGGCCATCTGAATTGGTATCTTTTATGGATTTAGAACCTTATTTTCTGTTAAAGTCACACGAAGGTGTAGAACCAAAGGGAGACTGCTGCAAGTGGATTAGGAAGGTGAAGGACAGAGACTAAGCTCCATTAACATCCTTTGAAGCTATGAAACAAATTTTTTCATGTTTTTTATTCATTATTGGTTAATGTACAAGGTTATTTTGTTTATATTTTTTAACATTATTAATGGATCAGTTCACCACGAACCTCGAGGATGTAGGAATTCCGAACCTCGTAAACAATTTGGTGTTGTGTTCTATTTTTTTTAGTTTTATGATAATTGAAAGTAATTTAAATTCCAAAAATGAATTTGGATGCAACTATAATCAAAATTGATAAAATTGGAAAAATCAATTAAATTTGAAACATTGATTTTTGGGGCTTCGAACAAACAGTGAAATTGTAAGTAAATTGCAAACTTAATTTCAGTTTCAATTCAGTCCTAAATAAGATTCTAATTAATTTTTGGTAGTCTAAAATCTTTTTAAGTTGATTAAAATTGAAGATCCTTTGAAATGATTAAAAGTGTTGATTTCAAGCACCCATTTTCGGATCAAGACATGTCTAATTGGTGTGGTTACGTGGCTTACAATTGTAATCATCACCCTTTAACATTTAGGCCTTGTTGGTTGTTTAACTTGTCGTGGTATCCTTTGATTGGGAGTCACATCTACCCTTTGTTAATATTTACGCCTTGTTCATTTTGAGCTTGACGTAAATATTGACATTGTGTTGATCACCTTTGCATCGAACTATCACTTTGCACACACATTTTCATATGGTGTATTTCCTTGTTGATTGGCTTTGTGTTTCACACTTGCATGATTGTTCCTTGTGATATTCATTCAAAAAACTTATTTTCTAGGACAATCCCTTTTTGATCTCATCGATATTGCTTCATCACAATGTCTATTTTCCTTAGACCTTCTTCAAAAAATCACGCACGCATCTTCAATACTTACGAAATGTCTAGCTGGTTGTCATTATGCTTCCCTGAATCAACATGTCACTTCCTTCCCTTTGAAGGAGTTCCATCACACTGTCTAGATCTAGAAATTTGTGCTTAAAATGACGCCAACAATGACTAATTATCACAAGGTTCCTTATACATACAACAATAAGGAATCAAAGTTTTGGTGTATTCAAATCAAAAGACACCCATCATGACCAAACCTCATTTGGTTCTTCGTACTAGAGAGCCCCCATACGAGTAACTCATTCCCCACCTTCATCTCATATTTGGTGGTATGATTTGGATGCTTCTAATCTAAATTATTAGTCGAGTTCCCCCCACTCTTCTTCTAATTCTAATCCAAACATTTCCTCTTCTTCTGAGGATTCCAATCCAAATATTTTCTATGACTCTAATCTAAACATTTCCTGCTTCTTCTGAGGATTCCAATCCAAACATTTCTTATGATTCTTTTGATGATTCAGATCCAAACTATTATTCAGATTCATCTAAAACTCCTAAGTCATCTAATGTGACTCCTATGTCATGGTCATCCCTAATTCACAGGAACCTCTTCATAAGTACATCTAATGTGACTCCTACGTTACGCAGTCCTCCCTTTCTTCACAGGACCCCTTTTATCAGTCGCCTCAATGACGTCTTCTTCCTTTGAAGATACGTGCGACTCCAAATCCCTCCAATCAAACATCTAATACAATTCTTGAATCACAGTCCTCTCTTTCTTTACAGGACCTTGCTATTATTCATCTGATGCGATTCTTGAATCACGGTCCTCCCCTTATTCACAGGACCTTGCTTCATCAATCACCCCCAATAAGTATTCCTTCTTTAAAGATTCGTGTGACTCAAAGTTTTTTGAGTCAAACGTCTGAATCGACCCATGCGTCGCAATCTACAGACTTTGGAATTAATCCTACTAGTTTACAGATGATATACCATCATATAGGTAGGTCCACACCACCTTCTTCTACTCCTGAGACATCTAGCTACACATATTATTCGTCCCCCACATCATCTTCTTCTATCAATCATCATCAAACATCTTCTAAGTCTTTCACACCAAGTGGATCTCTTTCTTCCAATCAACCCCTGGTGGTTGATCAACAACTCATACCGATTGATCTCTTTCAGAATGAAGAAACAATCAGGCAATTTATAGGGGCATATGAAGATATTCCTTTAGCAGATTGCGAGAAATGATTCCCTTTAGAATTTGATGCGTATGTGTATTGTGAGGAAAAGGCTGATTCGTTTTGCTAAGAAAGAGAGGAAGAGCCTCAGATCATGCAACTTGATCCTCCTCTTATTCTTCCATCTTCACATTATTCATTATGTGATGAAACTCCTTGGTCTTGCATTGATCCATGGCCTATCTTCTCATCACCTAATAACTCTTTGTCTATCATAATTCCTCAGTCACAATCTCTTATGGGGTCAACGCCAAGTAGCGCTTCATCTTCATCTAGGTGTGGGTCACCTTCTAGTATCCCTCCCTCTGCTATTTGTGGGACATTTTCGAGTAGTCCACTATCTTCTATTCTTGGGGCATGCCCAACTATCCCCTTGTCTTCTAGGTATGGATCACCCCTGGGTAGTTCATCATCTTCTATTCTTGGGCCACATCCTAGTAGCCCATCATCTTACTATCTATGGGTCATGTCCTAGTAGCCTTTCTTCTTCTATTCTTGGGCCACATCCTAATAGCCCTTCGTCTTCTATCTATGGGTCACATCCTAGTAGCCCTTCTTCTTCTATTCTATGGGCCACATCCTAGAAGCCCTTCATCATCGTCTATCAGTAGCTCACCTCCCAGTAGCCAATCCTCTTTAATTCTTGGACCGTATCCATTTCATCCATCACATATTTCTTCTATCAATGGTTGTGGCAAGCCCACTGGTCATTTATCACATCAGTTCTAAACATTCACGTTCACTTTCTTCTCCTTCTCGAGACCAGACAAGTCACGCATCAGCTTAAAAGAAACCCAAATAGTTTCTTAATCAAGCTTAGATCAAAATTGTAAAGAGCTCTATAGCTCCCAACAAATCCAAACATTCTCAAAATTATAAATCAAGTGCTATTCAAGAAATGCACATCAACGTAACCATCAAGTATGGCACAAAGTGAAGTAAACCTTTGGATAAGGAAAATTAAATCTCCCACATACAAAATCCATGTTTCAGAACAAATCATAGTCATTTATTGAGTGTGAACTCACCTCGATCATCAAGATCGGGGATAATATCACTCTCGACAAACAAACACGCCTAGTCTCCATTATCAAGGAAGTCGCATAAACATTGTTGTTAGATCTTACCACACATAGTGACATTTGTTAGTCCCAAACCTCTTAAAACTATCAAAAATCATAAAACAGTAAAATCAAAAATTCAAAAATATGAAAAAACATTAAGATAACACAAATAAAATCAAAGGTACAAAGATCAAACATTGCAATCAGGTATTGCGTACAAATGGATATTCTTTCTTCCCTTTCTTTCATCTTCCTCTACAAGTTTTCCTACCATTTTCATCCCTTTGGTGATATTTTGGTTAGCCTATTTGCACACGCATTCTATGACATTTATCTCTATGGTATTTGTTTGACCCTGGTCTTTCATCACCTTGGTAAATTAAAGAATGACTGACCTCTTAGAGATCCTATCACTATTCAACATATAATCAACTTGTTGTGAAGAAATTTTGGAAATATTTGTTGACACTAGCTCAATGTCATAATCAAAATCAATTTCATATCCTTCCATCAAGCCATCATGTGGTTCTTAACCCCTTGTCAAACAAGAGAGCTGAAATAAGTGTTCAGAAAGAAAAAAGAAGACAAGATCAATCAAAAATCAAAAGCTAAAATCTAAAAGCAAAAGAGCAAATTGATATATTTCTCTCTCTTGGGGTATTTCCAATCATCTCTATTGGGGCTATGGATGCTTGACTGGCAGTAGAGAAATGTTGTGATTAGAATCAAATGCATCTTCATCAGGGCTATGGACGATTGGTTGGCAGCGGAGCAATGTACATTTATCCTTTCACCATCCATTCACAAAATCACCTATCGAACTGAATCATTCCTACACTTTGGCTAGGGTGTCTTCATTTGTTGTCTATTAAATATTCCATTTAAGAGGTAATTAAATTCCATGTGTACACACCGAATCTCTATGAGTAAGCAGGATTAGTATGTTACCAAGTGTCATTTTTGGACCTTGTTCAGACTCTTACTCTAGTCCATATCTCGTCTGAAGATTTTTGCCTTTGACTAATAAATTCTTCATCACAAGGATTCTAAGCTACATTCATATCATTCACATCATTCTTCTACTTCATCCAGAACATCCATGTGTATAAGATTACTTGTTTTCCATGTTTGCGGACACATTTGTCACCTTTGACAAAAACAATATTCTCCTTCTTTTCTATCATGTGATTTTAGGCCCACTTACGCTAGGGGCATCCTTGATCCTTCCCATCACTTCATTGATTTACGTTCACCATCATGTTGAACCTATCCATAATGGCCTTGGGTCCCGCTTATACCTGTGAAGAGTTTGCCTTTGAATACTCCCACCTAATCGCAGGGGCATTTTTTCATCTTCATCTTTCTCGTACACACATGGCCTTATGCCCTTATACATCCCATCTATCACTAGGGGCATCCACGCTTCCTTGTCTTCCTGTACATAGTTTTAGAAAACTTTCAAAATCATCAAAAACATTCAAATATGTTAGAAAAAATCTAAAACATTCAAATATGTTAGAAAAATAAAAAAAAACACTCAAATATGTTTAAGAAAAATTCTAAACAATATGAAATTCATCCTGCAAAATGTCATTCTTTGGTTCTTGCTTATTCTTGTGCATAAATGACCCGTAGATCATATTGATCTACCTCCATCAGCAAAATCTAGGCTACTTACTATCTTCTGTACTCTAGGGCACAACGGGTTGCTTGGTACTGTTTCGTATTGCACATTGATTTTTCATCAGCACCCAAGTGTCCTCCGTTATTCCCTTTGCATGTATCCTTGCTTGGGGCACCGTCATTAACTCTTGTCATTAATTTTTAGGAAAATCAGGAAATTGTCATTAATTTTAATAGGTTGGAACTAAAGCTTGATAACAAAAACATGGTACATTATGTTTCTCTGTTAGGTTTGGCTTGTTTACTTTCTCGTATTGCATTGCATTTTGTATGTTACATGGAGTTAGGCATATTTTACTTTCTCGTATTGCATTGCATTTCATCATGTTGCATGGAGTTGGTGTTTTTTAGCAATGGACATTTATTGCGTATATGGCTTTTCATGTCATACTACACTTTTGTAGATTATTTTTAATAAGGACTGATGATGAATTTCATCTAGCAATATGATGAAAAAATAAAGTTGTTTAAAAGGCATTGGATGGATGTTAGCTCATTGCCTCTTCCTCATACTCCTTTTTCTTCTATATCCCCTTTCTTTTATTCTTCTTCACTATTATCATTTCTTCTGTTCTCTTCTCTGTCATCTCTTCGATCGTCAATTGAGTTCTTCTATCACCCCATCGACCATTCAAGGGGGCATCCTCCATTATTACTCATTTTTCTTCTATCCCTTCAAAGATTTTCTACTTGTTTATGCTTGTCTACTTTCTTTGAAGTGACATCGCTTACGTCACCCCAAAGAGGGGAAAATGTAGATACCTAAAAGTAATGCTTACACTTAGCATTTCCTCCAATACAACCAATTGATGACACTTTGTTAAATCAACCCATACTTCGCTCCATTCTCGGATGCCCATTTACGACACTCTTATCGGTCGTATTCCTCCTATAATCATCTTATTTGGCTAATATCTCTCTTATTAGCTAAACATTCCTCCTTTCAACCATTCAGAACCTCCATAATTATTTCTGGACCACTTCTATTTGCTTCCTAGGTTATCTATCAGTCACAATTGGTTATCCAGACCCCTCCCAACTCTCAATGAGTCTCTAATCACTTGCTAATCAAGTTTAAATAGCCTAATCCTAGCTTAACTAAGCCTAAAGCATGTTTATCCTAATCTAATCTAAAATTGTTTTTTGAGCTTTAGTCCCACATGCACCCAAATTCCAAATTCTCCCAAGTGGAAAACTATAAATACAAAGCTAAGCCTACCCATTCAAAACTACAACTTTAGACACACCTTGTTTACATAACAAAAATCTCTCTCACATTTGGAGATCTTGGCATTAGAAATCATTTGTGATAGCTTTAAGCTATAAAACATTTGGATCTTGGCCATACTCCATTGTTAAGAGCTCCCCCATCTTACATCCATCCATTCCAAATATAGTTAGTAAGGGAAGATCTAAAGTTTGTCCATGTAGCCAACTTAGAGAGATCTCTTCACTATGTTTGAGAGTAAACAACACACAATTTGATTGCTTAGAATCTAACTAGGTTCACTTTCATTAAGCTTTCATAGAGTAGAGAGTAGTATACATGTTAGTTTTTGATGTTTTTGTCAAATTTATAATGCTTGCATGTTAGTTTTTTCTTGTTTATCTCTAATCTCATGGTGCACAGATGAGTTAATGAAGCTTTGAGGTTCTTTAGCCTCATTCTATGGCTTTTGCAACTTTCCATTGCACACAGTAGGAGAAGTATAACCATTCTCCACAACTTCCAAAATATATAACCCTAGAGATATAATGTGAGTCTTCATCCTCAAACTCCAAAAATCATAATTCACACCATCAAATAAAGGTGCCTTGCTAGTATATAAACCACTCTGCTAACTCGTCATTTTTGTACTTCAAAGGATCTCCTTTCAAATGATCAAACTTCTCAAAAAGGACCTACTCTTATACAAATTTTTGAAAGTACAATGGAATGAGAGAGGGGAAGGGTGAATCAGTCCTTACAATCTTAATTTCAATTTCATATTACTCACATAAACCATTAATCAATCATCCATTCATTAGAGTGTGCACAACAACATACAACATATATTCAATTAACCATGAGAAAGAAAAGAAACACCATTACAAAATTTATAAGTGGGAAACCCTCAAAGGGAATAAAACCCACTAAAAATTTTGATTATATTACTCAATTAAAAAGTATTTAGTAAATCCCCAACTTCATAAGGAGCACCAACCCCTAGTTTAGTAGAGCACCAACCCTATAAGGAGCACCAACCCCTAGTTTTGTGAAGCACCAACTCCATAAGGAGGCTAAAACCCCCAAGATGATCAAGCACCAACTCAACCACATTTTTTATGAAGATATATAATGTCTTGTTGATGCCACAATTGATTGAGATCACTTTTTAAACTCCCTCTCCTTCAAACCCTAGCTTCTCAAACTTGCACAATCTTTCACTTTCTCCACTTCTAAATGCTTCAAACCCTTACACACACTCTTCAAACCATTCCTCAACATATCATACGCACTTTCAGATCTCAATTTATACCTTGATACCTGCAAAACACTTTTATCTAGGTCACACTTTCTCTCTTTTGGACAACTAGTGCAAAATAGTAACCAAAACATCACTTTTATATGCTCTTTTGATTCAAATTAAAAATAATTTGGTTTACTTCCTCTGGTTCAACTAAGGAATCCTAAAAAATCCTAAATGAATCATTAAAATATTCACATATGACCCATATAGGCTGGTCATTCCTAAAACCATCCAACTTACACCAAAAATGCTCAAAACCCCATCACTAGGATGAGCTAAAACCATGCTTATTCAAGATCCCATATTTACCATACATGAGTACTATAACATATAAGAATCATACATGGTTGCACATTTATGTGAACCAATCAAATAAATCATAAAATGGGCACACATGCTCATATCCTTGAAAAATAGTTGTTTCCAGTTGATTAACTAAAATTAGAATAAGTGTAAGGAAATAGTAATCCAAGTTAATATAATTCGAAGGACTTAAATGTTGTAATAAAAAACTAAAACAATATGAAATAAATGCAAGTAAAATATTCTAAGTGAAATGAAACCCTAAATGTGCAAGAGATGGGAGAGAAATAGCTTAGCTGATTGGCAGTGACTGTAGTAGGTTGTTGCAGGTATGAGAATAAAATATGGAGGTGAAAACAAAAACTCACGCACCCTGCGAAGGATAGATATGAAGTTATTGGGGTGCCTGAGAGTGTACTGGGGCACCTTGGGGTGTCATGGTCTGCAATCTATGTGATCTAAACACTGTAAATGCTCAAAACCTGCAACTGGTATGGTTGCAAGTTGGTTCTGAACCTTCCTTATTTGTCACAGTGGATCTGTCAGATGAGATGGAAAATGACCTGTAATACAAAGAGAAATATAAAACCCCAGAAAAAAAATATGTAAATGAATGGGTCAGACTGACCTCATCCACCAAGCTAGTGGACTTATCACTAAGCGTTGCACTACATTTTGGACCCAGATTCAGTTTTGGTGAGTGTGTGCATATCATTCCCTAGGTGCTCTTGTGTTAGTCGTACTTTGTTAAGTAGTGAGTAATAGTAACTATAAAAAATGTAAATATCATGTGTGCATGGAATGGAATAAAATCCCCCCATATGGAGTGTGTGTGTGATGTAGATCTCTTAGCCTTAATACATGGTGCTATGTGGATGCAAGTGATGCAATGGATGTATACCTAGATAGAGTGATAGTGGTGTGTAATGTTATGAGCTAGGACCCTCATTATGGTCTTTTAGCTTTATATTTATATGGCTCTCAAGCTTAATTTTGTAATTAATCTTGACAAGGGTGACTGAGAAAAAGATGAAGATGACCAACAGCTAGAAATTACCTGAAAAGGAATGAAAGGGGATTTTCATAGATCAGGGTGCCTAGGGGGGACCAGGGCTCCCCAGTATAGGTTGGGGTGCCCCAGTACAGACTAGGGTGCCCTGATTTAGGGATAGAATTTCGGGGCAGTTCCGAAATGGGTGGGTAAGTGTTAGAAAATACATAGGAACTATGAAATAAAATATAAAATAAATATGGCCAAAAGGTGGGATTAATTAGTACTTTGTACACTTGAGAACCTTCTAAATAGTAGTATAAGACCGGGCCAAATTATGTGTAAAGTGCATAATTTTGAGTCTACATCAGCACCCTATCTTCACCATTGGGCCTCAAGACCACCCAATATCAACTAAAATATCACATGTGACAACTCTATGGAATTATTAGGAAATTTAAATCATATATATGCAAGTTAGAGCTCATGAGACATCTATGTTTTCAATCCACAGCTACTTTCCTCTTCTCTAAATCATGTTGCCCAGGAACCAGTTTTGTGAACTCAACTATTTTTCACCCTTGTTGTCACTTCCAAGACCTCCAAAAGACTTAAATAGGAACAAAATGCATCCATCTTCACTCTCCATGTGATATCAATCATAAAATCATCTATTACATGCTTCATTCACTTCATTCTTTCATCAAAAGCAATCCTATCCTGGAGAACCAACAATCTTCTTACTCGTAAACTAACCTGGATGACACATAAAATATCATCATCATGAGAAAAAAACTAATACCATTGGAAATATATCTTAATCTTATTTCCATAACATATTGGAACTCCTTCCAACTCTAAGTGGAAGACCTTCAACCAAGCTCAACTCTACAAACTTTCTGAAACTACCCCAAAATTGTCCATTTACTAGTCTTCACAAATAGGGCACACTTTTCCATTTTTATGCATCACCATGACTTAAAACCACCATGGACATCAATAAAAAATCACATAATCAGAACAATGTCCATTTATTTTACAAATCCTTTGGACAACCTTGTCCCAAACTGAACATATTCATAAACATACTTGTTTGAGTGGGGTCCACTCATCACCATAACCACTACCATACCTTTATTGAAACCTTGATGATTCATATAGATCATAAAATAATCATCCATGAACTAGTAATAAATTTTGGGCACTTATGAGCATTATCTCTCCTACCGCTTTTGAGTCAGGGTTTCAAACACATAAAAAGTTGTTTACCTTTTTAACATTCGTTCATAAAAACATGACGATCAAATGAACTCATTATATTTTTTAAACCTTATATAATAAATTTATAAACATCGCTAAAACCCATAAGGTCCCATGCAAAGCACACAATTTAGGGTGAGCATTAAAAGGTGCAATTCGAGCTAGAAAACACCATTTCTTGGAATTTGTTTAACACAAAATGATGTAACTTGCAAAATTATCTTCAGAATGAATCCAAATTTTTATAAAACATCTAAGACACCTATGTGAATCATATCCAATCACAATCATGTCTCAAATAGCTCTCCATATTTCTAGTCCATCTCATTTGCATGTCTAGCCCATTAGGGTTTTGCACTGTTTAGGCTAGGTCAACTGAAATAACATCAAAAATCACCATGAAACATATCCAAAAGATCCTAACATACCTAGAATATATTGTATGACACTTGCATTATTATATGATATCATATAGCTCTACATCTCATCATAATGCCTCATAACACCTAGACTTGGTCTAGATGAACACCTAAAACTTGGTCTCCAACCTATATCTACACCTTGAATCTCATATGAGTGCTTAAAAACTCTTAAAAATTCTCTCCATGCTGTCGACATGCTCCTAAAGCTATCAAGAAACTCCAACCATCGTGCACTATCACCTATGCTAGCTAGGCCACTTGATTGGGCTTGCTAGAACGAACCATTCTCACTAAATCAACTTATGCAACCAAGAACACACCTAAAACACCATGTCACCATCACATTGATCATGCTCTGACTCTACTCCATCATCCTATTTTTCATTAATGGTATTTTACATCAATGACAACACCTAAATCACAACATGCCAACAACAGAGAGGTTGAGCTAAGCTAAAATAGATGAGGAAGGGACAAGCTGAAAAAGGTAGGGAGGCTTAGAAAACAACATGCATGTAAGGAACATCATAACCCAAACAAGAAGTGAGCTCACAGTGCTTAATAAAATAGAACCCAACTCATGCAAAACATAACCACACATAGCTAATGCAAAGAAAAATAAATAATCACAACCCGAGCAACCAAACTCGCATACAACCAAGAAGCTCGACCATGCAAAAAAAAACAATTCAATGAAAAAAAAATGCCCAACTCGATCGTCAATGTTGGGCAAAGATCTAATTAACTTGGGTAGGGAGCAAAGAAAACAACTTGTGTTGGTTTCATGTAAGGAACAACTTGAAACCAACAGAAATCTGCAGGCAACTCAACTCGTCAAGGCGAGCTAACAAAGAGCCAACTCGATGCAAAGTAAAGTAGCTCATTGAGGAGCTCACCAGAGGAGAGAAATAGATCACCCATCCAGGAATAATGAAAGATCATTAAGGAAACATGAAATAACAACAGGGTCGGGGTAGGGAAGGAAAACCATGCTGATTTTTTATTAAAAAAATCACTTTTGATTTAAAAAATGGTAAAACCAAAAAATGCACAACCTACCTCCATATTTAGATATACCATCCTAATGTAGCTATAACTAGCTAGATCTGGCTGTGAAAAATTTGAAACATGCACATTCGCAACCAGAAAACCACCACAAACTCCAAAAATGAGATGGTTAAACTTGTTAACAAGATTCCAAAGGATGATCGAAAACTTGCATGAGAAGCACGAAAACCAAAAATGAAGTGATTAGCAACTGAAATAAAACAAGTGCACATTCACCGAAAAATATCTCTTATATCATATCATATTGTCTTACGATGATCAATACGAAACCCTGTGCACATCAAAATGGTTTCACTTCCAATGGTGACATGAATACTCTACGTAGTAAGAAAGAAATTGAATCACAAAACGAGAATCAAGTATGAAAGAAACAGGGTCTAGCATTCTCATAGATAAAAAAAATAAGAGGTACATATAAGAGTGTTGTGTAACTCATGTGCATGACACGTGGACACAACCCTAACCCACCCTAATGACATGATCTTACTAAGTGAGATTAGTAACCATATGTGGTGGACAAGACGTCGAATGACAATGAAACAAGTCATATACACCAACAACATCATCTAATTTTATTTATCAAGAATATATCCAACTTAATCTGAATTAGATCGTCCCCCTTCCTCCTGCTAGACCAAGTGAACTTGGAATTGTAAATTTGTATAAGAATATATAATTCTATAGCCTATAACATATAGTATTTACTTCTAATCAAATCAAGTGAATTAATCATTTGAAATAAATTTAGGATTGATACATGTGGTCTTTCAACTGGTGATTCTTTTTTTTTTTTTTTGGGTTCATTGGGGTTATTTTTACACCCCCTATTCCTTTTTTTACCTTGTAATTTTTTGTTCCCATAAGATGATTTTGACCTTTCATGAACATGAATACTATTATCTTATCTTATCACCATCATTTTAAAAAATTAGTACATCAACTACTACAAATTGGTGATGGTAAATATGCAACAATGTGATTTTCTGTCAAAATATTTTGTTGATTTATCATCGTACATATTGATCCATAGGACCTATAGCCTTCCTATACCATTAATGGTCTTCGTACGTGTTACACCTTGAACTATGTGCTTCTAAATCATGGCTTAAATTCAAAAATTGTGGTGATCAAAGGTTTTTGCATGAACGGAGAAGCTAGGGTAACATATGACAATAAAGAGGAGAAAAGAGGATCTAATTGTTTTATGGATAAATCCTTTTTAAGAGGTGAAAATGATAGTTCTAAATCTCATTGGGCTACTAGAAAAACTAGTTCCTAAGATGATATATTAAAAGGTAATCCCTTTGTGCTTGTTGATCATATCTATATTGAAATAATAAAGGATAAATGATTATTTTACCTTAATATTCCTGACTCAGGGGTGGATAGATCAAACCTTGAATTGGTAAATTTTCTCATTGGTAAATTCCTATGAAAGAGACAAAATGTGGATATTTTAGGAGATGGTCTCAAAGAAAATGGATCTTGAAAGGAAAAATAGAGATCAGAATTTCATTTTGAATTTCTTTTCATAGAAGTTTTTTTAAACCTCCTTAACTAGTACTTTTAATTATTTAGCTAATATTACCTTTTTTTTTCTTATGATACCATTTTTAATTACTCTTTACGTTTTAATTTAAAAAAATTAAATAGATTATGTGAATGTAATCATTATAACTATTTGTGTATACAATTTTTTCAATTTAGTGGAATATAATAATCAACTCACACCTTTTCCCTAAGAAATATCTCAATTCTCAATTTGCTTGGTAGTTGGATATTTGTGTTGAAAAGATATGGATTTAATTGATTTTGAGTTGAATGAAAAAAGAAAAATGACAAATGTCAACATCATCCATGTGTTATGTGTTATGAAAGGGGTACGAATTTGACTTGTGAATATAATATTAAACAGTTATTTATTTATGTCCCGAATCGAAGGCAAATGTGTCCCGCATTGTTTTGCAAGTGGTTGTATACAGAATATTATTTATTATTAGATTATAAATCGGTGGGACCATGACACGTCATTCTACATGTGATGTGTTTATTTGTGTGCTATTTTATTTGGTCAAAAAGTAAAATGCTTAGTATGAAATTGTTTGGAGGAATAAAAAATGATTTGGGACAAATTCCTTGTCCGCCTTCGTAAGATATAATTAACACAAACAATGCAACCTATACTTTTGTATGCGGAAATTAAATTAATACTTTTATTTTTTTAAATGTGATTTTTATTTTAGTGGTTTTTAGTCATTATTTAAATGATCTTCGTGAGTACTCATTATTTTAATGATATTTTTTCTCATGTTTTTTTATTATAATTATAAGGAGACCACTTTAATATATAAGCACTATAATTATTGTGAGAAATACACAAATAAAAATGTTATTAGAATAATGGCTACTCATGGAGGTCATTTGAGTAATAACAAAAAATCCTACAAAAATAAATCATTTAATTAAATTGTTTGTAGAAACCATGAACTTTTAACATAAAATATATGATTGGGTTGTGATTGAGTTAATTCCACATTGATAATAATTGTAAGAAAACGGTGATTTATTAAAAACTACACTCACCAAAACTTTGTCAATGGGGAAAGAGACTAGAGGGTGACAAGCCTAAAGTGGTAAATTATATTCACCATTCATCCCTCTACTACAAGACTTACAATGCTTGTGTGTTAAGGTGGAATGCTATACGAGTAAAAATCTTACAAAAATAAACAAGCTAATTAAATTACTCATGCAAACCATTAACTTAACATGAAATACCTGATTTAGTCCCATATTATAGATAATTGTAAGAAAAAGAGTGATTTATTAGACATCACACTCACCAAAATATTTCTTTGTCCCTTTGAGTAATGACTAAAAACCACACAATTAAAAATCCCACAAATAAATAATCTAATTAAATTACTCGTGGAAACCATCAACTTAACATAACAGTTTTATTCATTCAATAGAGGAAACACAACTTACAAATATCTACATCTTGATTACAGACTATACAATCTACTTCAAAAAAGAAAAGAATATCTTAAGAGATGCATCACAATCAATCTCACTACTCATATCTATAATCCACATAAACCTCTACTTGTACCACACTTGTCTATCTAGTTTGGATCTATTTATTGTAGATCTCCTTACTTGAATGACTCGCACTTTGCACAAATATACTCACACCTTATATAGAAATCCAAATAAAGAAATAGTTAGGAAGTTATAGTTGTTTACAAACTAATTAAATTATGTTATAGAAAGTGCACAACAATGAGTAGGATGTAAGGGTTTGTTATGGGATATTATTATGATCTAATCAGTGTATAATTAACTATACATAATCATTATAATACATTAATACTTGGAACAATTAATGGATGACAACACGATAACTCAAATATATAAGAGTAGATAAAGAAATATTTATACAGGTCAATACATCTAGGAGATACAGATGTGCAGACGGGTGGAAAAGACATCAAAAATTAGAAATGCATCGTTATCAATTCTAGAACTGGCAACTGAGTTGGTTCAAGACCATAGGAATTATGTATGGCCCAAACATGGAGTTGTATGGTTCTAACTAGAAGTGTATAGTCTTGGACCCTTTGACAACTAGACTTTGCAACTTCCTATGTTCTTCTCTTGCATGAATATGTCCTTTGCTAAATTGTCATTAATGCTTGCACAATCTCAAGATGACATGTAATCACTTGCAACAATTTAAGTGAAAATCCTGTAAACCTACAGTACCCTTCATTAAATCATTATATAACTAAATGGATAAATTATGTGTGGTAAGGTTGGGCTACCCTTGGCGTCAGACCTAACCAAACTAGTTCAAGTGTTGCATTCCCTCGTGCGGGATCAAGTCTCATGTAGTTCTCATAAGTGCATGCACAAGTGTGATCTAAGAAAACCACATATGGGTGACCTTATGTCTCTTAACAATAAGATAATAGTCCAACTACAAAGTATAAAATATACCCTTTATCGTAGTAGCATGATGTGGTGTACTTCAGCAACATGATCTAACCATTTGTTGCTTAAAACCATTTTACAATGCTTAGAGTGACTTTTCTCTTGCTAAGACATGGCTCTATGACATTTGTATGATTGGAAATGGGGGAGGCTAAATTATTTGACCGAGTTGAGTTCTTTACATCTATAGTAGGGGCTGCTCTAAGTGTTGTGAAATTGATGTAGGAAGATCTAAGAGAGTCTCAAGTTCTTTTGGAATGATATTTACAATAGTAGCTTGTAAGAGTGTTATGTGATTCATAAATTGATATTTACTTTTTTATATAGCCTTCCATAGGTGAACTATTCTAATAAGCCAAACCCTACGAAGGTGAAACGACACAATAAAGGTATTCAAATTAAAGAAAAGTCAAAGGATAGCAAAGGTCAAGACCATACAAGTCGGTCTAGACTGGATTTCACATCTTGACCAAACTGTATAGTCCAAGACGAGAAGTTCCATAAGAAATAGAAATTTGTTGCAAGATACACATGGATTAATTTACTACTTTGATTAATTAATATTTCTTGAATTTATAACAGAGAAGTGTGTAAAGATGATCAATTCATAGAAGAATAAAAATATGTATTGATTAATAAATTTGGTTTAGATATTCATTTTGGTTTAGATATTCATAGCATAAGCACTAGAAAAATCACATTATTATCTTTCAATGAGACAAGGTTACATATTTATAGCTCTAACTTCTCCTTTAAACACGAAGTTACCTTTAGCTATTCAACAATATCCTATTATCATCCCTAAAACTTTTCTTAAGATATTATACGTGAGTGGTTACCATAACTCACAAATAATGTACATACTTAGATATCTAACTAATATCGAGCACTCAAAATAATGGATCACTAATATATTGTCCTAACATTCCCCCCTTAGTGTGAACATAGTAGAAATACAATCATACTTCATCAATTGCAACATGTCACTCCTACGTACTCATGATCTTGGTACACACATTGAAATAAAGGTAGATAAGGGGGTAAGTGCACCAAGTTGGGGGGCCAAAAGGGGGTCTTAAGTGGATGCATTTTTCTGGAAAAAAAAAACTTCAACTTGTACGAGGTTTTCGAAATAGTTACACTCAAAATTGGAAGATGTTGTAGAAATATGAATCGTATAATTTTTAGTGTAGTTTCTAAGTTACTAAATTTTATTGAAAACGGATAAGTTTAAGTGGGTAAAACAACTAAAATACCAACAGATTCTCCTGTTTTTGTTAAAAAACATAATAGAGTGACTTTCGTTCCCCCCACCATTTTTTGAGCACCATTTAGTATTTTTGAAAACCCTTTGGTAAAAAGATAGCTAGGAGCATCTAGTTTGGGCTCCATTTTTTTTAGATTTTTATAGCGAATATTTTTTTGTTTATGATTTTTCTAGTACAAAAATTTAATGTTTTGAAAAATAACGGAGCTCCAACCATGCCCCTCTAACTACCTCAAAAAATATCAAAAATTAGTTTTTTTTTTTAATATGTATAGAACTATGCCTTGTTTGGGCTAGTAGAATTTTTTAAAAATTTCGATCACCTTAAAAATAAGATACACCATGAAAGATAGAAATATTTACACTTAAAAAAATAGCTATAAAAAGGAATAGTTAGAAAATAAATAATATGGAAACCTTATATTAGTTAGAAAATTTGAAAAATTATATTTTTAGAAAGAAGAAACTCTGCTCTACGTTATGGTATAATTTTTTTTAAATGGATCAATTGTTTTATTTCCATTTATCATAGAAGAAGTGACATTTTTTACATTTTCTTGCAAAAACACGTTGTTTGTTGTGTTTGTACAGGTCCATGCCTCAGGCTTGGAGATCCAAACTGGATCCCAAGCCTTGAGGCATGGCTTGGAAAAAGAGAAAATACAAAATGAGTACACGTTATAATGCATACATGTTACATAATGCGTACACATTTTTCTTTGTTTATATATTGTGGCCCCCAACGTCCCTTGCATCTCTTTCATGGGAATTCTGCAAACATTTTGTTTTGTCTACAATTTTCTCTACATTCTTGCACGATTTTTTAGTAGTTCATTTTGTCCCCTACCCCACTAGTTGATTTTTTCAAATCATGGGTGATAAACATCAAGCTAAGGACAAGAGTAAAGTCAAGAACAAGACACTGGAGCAACTGGAAGAGAAGAGAATAAAGAAATTGAAGAGAATGCAAAAACTTTGAGCATGGCAAGGTACATCCGCTATATCAAATGTATTAGAAAATGGGGATGAAATACATAATGAAAATGTAGAGAATAATGATTTTGTAATGAATAATGATATTGAATTGAATGATAATGTTGGTATGGATGAAGAAATTGATATCAATCCAATTGTTGACCCCTTACCTGAGAATTTAAATGTTAACCCCGAAATTTGTATAAAAATACTGAATGAAGAAAGTAACCTTGTAAATGAATCTTCACCTCTAAGAACACCTCCTTCCATTTTGCGAAGAAAACCAATTCACTTAATTGAAATTGATGAAAACATTATAAAACCAATGCCTAACAAAATGTCTAAAATAAATGCGAGAAGAAAAGCTAGTGGAATTTGGGATAATTACTTTGAGAATTTAAATGACACGCAAAGATGTCAATTATTTGTTACATTGATGAAATTAATTAAGATGAGACCTATAATGAAGACCCTGGGGTTAAGAACAACTAATGTTGTTGATCAAAATGCGTCAATTGTTGAAAACATACATAAAACATACCAAACTATAGGTGGAAAATATGCACCAAAGATAGTAATGCTACACTTCGTGCACTTACTAATTGTATAGTAAGTGATAAAACAATTAATAAATGCTTGATTAGAAAAACAAGTAGTGCTTTGAAGCTAAATAGAAAAAAACTAATGAAAGCAATAGAGAGACGTAAACGTCTCTAGTCAATCAATAACACTAACTATTGGGATTTCTCTAGTAGACTTCCACGAAAAGACAAGAATACATATAATATTCTAAAAGAATTAATTGTAAAATTTTGGAATGAGAACACAAGGGTGCCACCGAATAGAAGAGATATAGTAAAAAGAAGAATAAGTTCTCGTAATCGTGAATCATGTGCAAAACATTTCTTAGATATGACTCAAAAAAAATTGTTCTCTAAGTTTAAGAATGAAAATCAACAATTTAACATTAGCCAAAGATTCTTTGAAATGAGCAAACCCTTTTATGTGAAAATCAATCACTCACGTACCACTTGTTGTTGCAGGCATCATGTTGAATTTTCAATGCATTATGATATTTTTTGTCAAATATGTCATGTTTTGCATACTGACATCATGTTGCAGGAGTGTGGATTAAATGTCCAACAAAAATATTCAAGGGAATTTATTCTGACAATATTTTGTGAAAAATCAACAAGACAATTTTTTTTATAACAAAGCATGTTTGGATGGAATGTGCAATATATGTGGTGGCTTGCCAAATTATCTGAAAAGTTATATCCATGAGGATAGTACATATTCAATAGGAAAAGAATTGTTGATTTCACCAAATATAAATTGGTGGCATATCAATTAAAATATGGAAAAAAATCTTAGAGGTGTGAGCTTGTTAGAAAACAAATACCTGTATCAGAATTTATGGTTCAATGCAGAGAGGAAAATTTTTGTGAGTATGCAAGGCACACATATAGAGCTTGATGGTTGGATGAACAATTCAAGTTAAGCAAGGACACATTCCCACTTGGTACTATTGTTTCAATAGTTGAATTCATAGATAATTACACATTGTAGCCACAAATGGAGGTTCAGTCTCAATATTATAACTCAATGCAAGTTTCTATTTTTGTGCATATAGCATTCATGCACTCTCCTGAAAGCATAGAGCAAGATTGAAAAATATTAAGAGACTATCATTTCTACATCAGTGATGATCAGACACATTCTACAGAATATGTACAAGGGTGTTTCCAGGTGTTTTATGCAAAACTTGAATAAGACGAACATTAGTTTCGATCCACATTACATTTGGTCGAACAACTGCACATCACAATTCAAGAATGCACAAATGTTTTATTGGCTAAGCAGGATGCACAAAGAAACAAATGCACAACATATCTAAATTTTTACTGAGGCAGGGCATGGAAAAGGAGAGGATGATGGTGCAGGAGCATGTGTGAAAAGAGAACTTGTAAGAGAAGAGTTAAAGTTCAAGGATGGTGTCAAATTTACAGATACAAAAAACATTGTTGATTGGTGTGTCAATAATATGGGCCACGAATCTCAAGAGAGATCAATGGTTCGTAGATATTTTTGGTTGATAGAGGAACAACATCTAGAAAACTTTGAAGATTGTATGACAATTGTAGGATCAAGTGATATGCACTCATTTCGTAGTTCAGATGTAAATGCTTGGACTATTTATACTAGGTGCATGACATGTTTTTGTATATCTGCATTGATTTTATGTGGAATGAATGTGAGTCAAAAAAATGGGTGGATGAATGGACTTGTATACCTTTAATTCCACTCGACACACATCAAGTTCCACAAGCATTACAACTTGCAGGGTCTTCAGATCAAATGACAACATCACTTGACTTTGATCAAGTCTCTGATTTAGTGCAATAAGGTACATACATATATGTACATGCCATGTTTTAGATTTATAAATTATTAAATGGTCAACTCTTAATGTATTTTTAAATTGACTAAACAATTTTACTTTGTGATACATAGGGCACGTTTTTGCAGTTATTGCAACGAAATTTAACGAAAAGGGAACATACTACTTCTTGTCTCATTGTGTAGAGGGGAAAAAAATTGGCTTCCACAGTCATTGATGGTGAAGACCTTGAGTATCCCACTGGCTCAGTGGTAGTCACTGGAACTTGGCTTCAAGGATATCCTATCAAAAAATAAAACATTTGGTTGTTTGAAGACTATGAAGTACATCGAAAGATACTTAACTATTCACATTTGGTCCTTGCAACAAATATTAAATTGATCAAATATCGAGGTCAGCCATCAAACAAGAATCTGTGGAAGGTTCGTGAATTAGATCATGAAGAAATTCTTGCTACTGTCAAGAATAGAGTTGATCCTTGTGGTTCATTGGATTGAATTTGCAAAGGTATGTTATTCATGAATTTAATTTGAATATTTACTTAAATGATTTTGTTTAAATTTTGTATGATTTAAAATTCTATTTAATTTCTTACTAACATGTTTATGTAGGTTAGTGGTGCCAAAAAATATTTCACCTTCACGTGGTTGACACTGTCAGTAGAGAATTTATTATTCTCAAAGCTAAGTGAAGCTAAGAGAAATTAAATATTAGAAAGGAAAAACAAACCAAAATTCTCATTTCACCACCTATACTGTATGAACCACCTATATTATTCAGGTGATTGGCAATGGACTACCTTACATTGACTTAGACTGCAGTATTTCATGCATTTGCAAACAATAGGACAACGAGAGAACAGAAGGGAGATGGAGAAAACCATGAGAGGCTTTTGTAGAGGGCCTCGACATAGAGGTATTGGATATGAGGATACATCTCTAGGTGCCATAAAGTCATAAAAATCATCCGTCAAAGATATAGCATGTTTTTGCCTTAGGGCTCTTAAGGAACTACACCCGGACGAGGTAGCCCGAAAGAATGGGTAGTGTAGGGAACCTAAAAAAAGCTTCCACTAGCATTCACCTAGCCGCCCCGATATGTTGGTGTAGTTAGTTTGGTCCCACTAGATTACATTTGCAAACTATAGTGTCTGACAGTTGTACACTGACTTATACTACAATATTTCACACATTTGTAAATAGTAGGACAATGAGAGAAGCGAATGGAGATGGAGAAAACCAAAAGAGGCTTTTGTAGATGGCTTCAACATGGAGGTTTTGGATTTGAAGAGACGTCTCGAGGTACCACGGAGTTTGAGAAATCACATGTCGAAGATATAAGGTGTTTTGGTCTCAGGGCTCTTAAGAGACTACGCCTGAACGAGGTAGCCCGAAAGCACGGGGAGCATAGGGAACCAAAAAAAATCCTCCACTAGTGTTCAATAGTCCATTTGGACATGTTGGTCCAGACGGTTCATTCCCACAAGCTACCGTTTGCAAAATCCCAACTGTTTCAACTTCACAAATCAAACCAAGTAGTTCCAAAAGCAGCATACTGGCAAGAAAAAATGCAATGAAGTATTGATAATTGAGCCTGAAACTCGTTTAGAATTGTAATTTATTTTTTGATTGAGCATTCACCTATAGTTTTTTTTAACGAAGAAATTCATTTTATATGTGAGAAATAGAATGTTGATTTAGTCTATTACTTTGACTATTTAGGTTAGATTTTTGTTGTCGTTCAATGAAAGTTTAAAGCTCTTCAGTACTAACATGGAAAAATTATTAGGGCCCTATGAAATCCTCTCGTAGTCTTATCCATATCCATCCAGTTCTCTCGTTGTTCTATTGTTTACAAATGCACGAAATAGTGTAGTTTGAGTCAGTGTAAGGATGCTAGATGCTATATTTTGTAAATGGTAGCTCATGGAACCAAACCATCTGGGCCAACACATCTAGATTTCTTGGTGAATGCTAGTGGAGTCCTTGTTTTGGTTCCCTACTCTCCTCGTGTTTTCTAGCTACCTTGTCTGGGCGTAGTCCCTTAAGAGCCCTGAGGCCCAAACATGTTATATCTTCGACAGGTGATTTCACAGAATCTGTGGCACCTAGAGACATATTTTTAGATCCGAGACCTCCACGTTGGGTCTCTCTATGAAATCCTCTCACAGTTTTATCCATCTCCATTTAGTTCTCTTGTTGTCCTATTATTTGCAAAGGCACGAAATACTACAGTCTAAGTCAGTGTAGGGATGTCAAACACTATAGTTTGCAAACGGAAGCTCATGGGACCAAATCAACTATGCCAAAATGCTGGGGTGGCTAGGTAAAAAATATTGGAGGCTTTGTTTTGGTTCCCTATGCTCTCCATGCTTTCAGGCTACCTCATCCAGGCGTAGTCCCTTAAGATCCTTGAGGCCAAAACACGCTATATCTTCGACGGGTGATTTCTCAGACTACGTGGCACCTAGAGACGGATCCGAGACCTCCATGTTGAGGACCTCTACAAAATTATCTCATGGTTTTCTCCATCTCCATTCAGTTCTCTCGATGTCCTATTGTTTGCAAACACACGAAATAGTGTAGTCTGAGTGAGTGTAAGGCTGTTAGATGCTGTATTTTGCAAACGGTAGCTTATGGGACTGAATAGTCTAGGACAACACATCCAAATGGCCTAGTGAACACTAGTGGAGTCTTTTTTTTAGTTCCCTACACCACCCACGCTTTCGGGCTACCTCATCTAGGCACAGTCCCTTAAGAGCCATGAGGCCAAAACACACTATATCTTTGACGGGTGATTTCTCATACTCTGTGGTACCTAAAGACGTCTCATCAGATCCAATACCTCCATTTCAGGGCCCTATACGAAATCCTCTCATGGTTTTATCCATCTCCATTCGGTTCTCTCGTTGTCCTATTGTTTGCAAAGGCACAAAATAGTGCAGTCTGAGTTAGTGTAGGGTTGCTAGACGCTATAGTTTGCAAACAGAAGCTTGTGGGACTGAACCAACTATGCCAACACATCGGAGTGGGTAGGTGAATTCTAGTGGAGGATTTTTTTTAGTTCCCTACGCTCCTTGTGCTTTTGGGCTACCTCGTTCAAGCGTAGTCCCTTAAGAGCCATGAGGCCAAAACACGCTATATCTTTGACAGGTGATTTCTCAGACTCTGTGGCACCTAGAGACGTCTCGTCAGATCTAAGACCTCCATGTCGGGGCCCTCTATGAAGTCATCTCATGGTTTTCTCCATCTCCATTCGGTTCTCTTGCTATTATATTGTTTGCAAACGCATAAAATACTAGAGTCTAAGTCAGTGTAGGGCTCCCAGACGCTGTAGTTTACAAACGGTAGGTTGTGGGACCAAAAAATCTAGGAAAATAGTCCAAATGACCTGGTGAACGCTAGTGGAGGATTTTTTTTGGTTCCCTACGCTCCCCGTGCTTTCGAGCTACCTTGTCCGGGCGTAGTCCCTTAAGAGCCATGAGGCCAAAACACGCTATATCTTCGACGAGTGATTTCTCAGACTTTGTGGCACCTAGAGATGTCTCATCAAATCTGAGACCTCCACATCAGGGCCCTCTATGAAATCCTATCGTGGTTTTATCCATCTCCATTCGGTTATCTCGCTGTCCTATTGTTTGCAAACACGTGAAATAGTGTAGTCTGAGTGAGTGTAAGGCTACTAGATGTTGTATTTTGTAAACGATAGCTTATGGGACCAAATAGTCTGGGCTAACACAGTCGAATGGCTTGGTGAACGCTAGTGGAGTATTTATTTTAGTTCCCTACACTTCCCATGCTTTCAGGCTACCTCATTCGGGCGTAGTCCTTTAAGAGCCCTGAGGCCAAAACACGCTATATCTTCGACGGGTGATTTCTTAGACTCCGTGGCACCTAGAGATGTCTCATTAGATCCAAGACCTCCATGTTAGGGCCATCTATAAAATCCTCTTACAGTTTTCTCCATCTCCCTTCGGCTCTCTCACTATCTTATTGTTTGTAAATGTGTAAAATAGTGCAGTCTAAGTCTGTGTAGGGCTCCCAGACGCTATAGTTTGCAAACGGAAGCTCGTGGGACCAAACCAACTATGCCAACATGTTGGGATGGCCAGGTGAACACTAGTGGATGATTTTTTTGGTTCGCTACGCTACCTGTGCTTTCGGGCTACCTCGTCCGGGCATAGTCCCTTAAGAGCCCTGAGACCAAAACACACTATATCCTCGACAGGTGATTTCTCAGACTCTGTGACACTTAGAGATGTCTTTTCAGATATAAGACCTCCATATCGGGGTCCTTTAAAAAATTATATCATAGTTTTATCCATATCCATTCGGTTCTCTCGCTATCCTATTGTTTGCAAACGTGTAAAATAGTGTAGTCAGAGTCAGTGTAAGGTTGCTAGATGTTATATTTTGCAAATGGTAGCTTATGGGACCAAACCAACTATGCTAACACGTCAAGGTGGACAGGTGAAAGATATTGGAGGCTTTATTTTGGTTCCCTATGCTCCCCATACTTTTGGGCTATCTCGTTTGAGTGTAGTCTTTTAAGAGCCCTGAAACCAAAACAAGTTATATCTTTGACATGTGATTTCTTGGACTCCGTGACACCTAGAGATGTCTCGTCAGATTTGAGACCTCCACATCAGGGCCCTCTATGAAAGCCTCTCATGGTTTTCTCCATCTCCATTCAATACTCTCACTGTCTTATTTGTAAATTATTGAAATAGTGTAGTCTGAGTTAGTGTAGGGCTCCCCGACGCTGTAGTTTGCAAACGGAAGCTCGTGGGACCGAACCAACTACGCCAACACATCGGGGTGGCCAGGTGAATGCTAGTGGAGGCTTTATTTTTGTTTCTTATGCTACCCGTGCTTTCGAGCTACCTCATCCGAGCGTAGTCCCTTAAGAGCCCTGAATGACTAGATTGGCTTAAGAATGAATTTGTTAGGGGTATGTCTAAGAACACACATGAGTTATCAATCACCTAGTAAATCTTTTTTTAGTTCTAGCTGGGAGTCATATGGTCTACAACTTAGTGACCTTCCATTCATTGACAATTTATGCTATGATAAAACCATGGATGCTTTCAAAAGCACCTTCAAAAGGATAGGGGTAGTCATTAAGCCTAGTGAAGGGTGTGATGTGATTTCCAAATAACTTGAAATGCCTATAGATTTAAAGGTAATAACACGAATTGGACAAGATTAGACAATCAAGAATCATTGAGTGTCTGAATCAGAATGTCGTTGCATCTAGAGACATTCTCAAGAATTGGATTAATGCATATGTAGAGACATTCTCAAAATATCAATAGATGAAAGGCATCAAATTGTGATGAATCTCGGGTGTTTTGATAGGGGAGAAGAATAAGAAGCATAAATAATGTAGAAAGTGCATGATAAGATAGGAACCAGTACAAAGAGACCATGAGCAAGAAGAAGCGCAAGTAAGATAAATACACATATACACATTGATAAATTGAATGAATAATTACTCAGATTAGGTAACTCTTTATATACATACATTATATAAATATTGATTTCCAAAGTTTGATGCATATTGTACATTGAAAATGCTAGTACATGTACATCACCAATAAATGAAAATAGTCCATAATGTCTTAAATATTGTCAAGTGCACATCATATTAGTTTCATGCAAAAATAATCTTAGAAATGTAAGGTCTCATACAAAAGTATCAAGTTCCAAATAGTATTTTAATGTGCATAACAAATACAAAAATGCCCAAATAGGTCATATACCATCAAGTTCAAATGCCATATAGGCATACATACAATGCCATGCACATAGGCATAGAAAAATAATGTCATGTAAGACATATATTTCCTACTCATCAAAATCTGTAGTGCCCACTTTCCTTTGACACTTTTAGATATTGATTTTGATACTATTGATCATATTATGGACACTATTATGTTTTGTTTTAGTATGATGGTTAGATGTTAGATCATGGATTATGATTGATCTGGATTCGATTATTATCCATGATGGTTACTAGAGACATTTTCTATATGTGGTTGATGATATATTGTTTGATAATGACATATTATGGTTATTGATTTGGACTTGTGACACTTGATATTTGGAGTAGACCTAGTATGGTAGATTCTTGATGATGATATAGTTGATTTATGAATTAAAAATGATAATGTTGAATTCTTGCTATTGTTGTGATTCATGTGTTTAGATGGTCTTGAAATGTTGTTTATATCATTTTAGATGTTCTGATATGGCCACATGGTTGAAGTAGGTATTTACATTTTGTAAGTTAAAAATCACAAAAATGTCGGGGGACTGGAGACTAACCATATTAAAATTCCAGGTGAATTCAACAAGGTCACCATGACAACTGTGTTGTGTGTTGTGTGTTGTGTTTTGCTAAGAATTCCCATGGGGGATTTCCATTATATGTGACCATGGGATACGTGTTTTTTTGTATGTGTTCCTTTTAATTATTGTTGTATGTATTTTATTTGTAATGTGTTCCTTCTTTTAATTAATTTAAATGTGGTAGATTAATGTGAGAGGTCATATCGTTAAATTTTATTTAAAATAAATTGGGATGTGGAATGTAATTAATAAAGTTGTTGTCTTTAGATTTTAATGTTGGAAGAGTGTATAAGTTAATGTTGTAAGGATGTATAAGAAATTTGTAAGAGTCTTGTAAAGCAGATTTTGGAAGGTCTAGCACTTCATCTTTTATGAAATTCGAATTTGACCTTGGAGGCCAAATTTGGAGGCTTGTGGGACAAGTTAAACTTGTCCCACACCTCTTAAAATGATCCACCAACCATGCCTATGGTTTGGAGGTTAAATGTAGGCATTTATAATGCATTTTGAAGTGACAATATGTAAGTTTTAATTGCACTTCCCTTACATGTTTTAAATTTGGTCCTTTTGGAGTATGGGAATTTTTGGAGTATGTAAGTGATTTTGTCATTTTTATTTATTGTGATTTGGTGGATGGATGTTGACTTTCCTCTTTGGGTTGAGGAAGAATGATTTGGCATCCCACAAGGATCCACATCATCCTCTCCTCTTCCCTCTCCTTTAAATTCTAATCTTCTTGCTCATTTGAGGTTGTTGAAACTTTGTCCATTTCCTCTTGGGGGCCCATTTTTGGTGCTGTTTCTTTTTGAGCTTGATTAAGGAAGAGCTTAGAGTCTTTTTTATTGCTTGAAACTTGCTGATTTTGGACTATGTTTGGCATCTCGAAAAGCTTGTGAGCTTGGAACAAACTTCAATATGGAGAGGTAGGATCTTGAGTTGTGTTTTAATTTTTTTTCCTTCTCTTACATGCATGTTTAAATGGTGTTTGTGTTTGTGATCTTGGCTGGTTGGGTAGACTATTTAGGATAAGGTGTAGGAGAAGGCTATGGGGATTTCATATGGGGGGCATAAGGCATTGCCAATGCCACTAGTTCTATTGAGGAGGGAGTTTTGGTTTGGGATCCACCTTGGAAAAGAAACTGCTTGCATTTCTTACTCTTGGGGGGGGCATAAGGGATAAACTTGGGGGGAGGGCATAAGGAGGGGTTCGGAGATATAAGGTTTAAGGGGTTGATATGTTTATCGGCGGTACGCATTTAGGTGGATGCCCAATTCCAAATTGAGAGGCATAAGGAGTTCCCCATAGTTCTTGCTCTTGTTGGCTTGCTTGATCAAGCCTATGTGTTGTGTGTATGATTTCAAATGCATTTGGGAACTGATTTCTTGTTGGACTGTGTATTTTATTGTTTTTATGCAATGTGAAAAATGTTTGTTTGTTGTGGAAGAAGCCTTGTTTCCATGTGTTGATGTTCATAATTTATTTCAATATGGTTAGGGCTCGGGGGCCAATGAGGAAAGGATGGCTTCTCCTTTCTCATTGGATGTCTTGGTTGGGTGGAGAGCATTGCCTTTCCCCCTTCCTTGTTGTGATCAAAGATATATGATAGAAAAACTAGCATGCTGCTGTTTGGAGCAAGGAGAAATTATAGTTTGACAGTCCCTTTCCTTTAAGCAATTCATTGTAACCTTTCCCATTTTGAGTGGATGAGTGTATAAATGTTGTAATGAAAAGTGATTACATTGTAAAGGGAAGTTGAATTTGAATTGAGAAATGCACAAGAAGAATTATAATTCTTTGTTTTAATTTGGAAAGAAAATGTGAATGGTGTTCCATACTTTGTATTTAGTAATTTGAAACCAAATCAAATGGGAAAAGTGATAAGTCGTAAAATTATATTTGATGATCAATGAAGGATTGCATTCCTTTCTAAAAAGTGTTTTACCTTGTTCATATGCTATCTTATCCATTGGAAATCTGAGTTTTACTTGCAATGAGAAACCTCTATTTGGAATGTTGAAAGAAGAATGCATATGGAATGAAATTCAATGTTATTTTCCTTGCAAAATGTATATTAAAACTGAAATCAGAAATGTAGTTTCATTTAGAATTGCATGGATGATTTAATAAGAAATGTATTTGGATAAGTTAGGAATCATATGCACATGTAACTGAAAAAATGGAGATTGTAATTTAAAGAAATAGTTCACTGTAATATACTTCATCTTGGTAATTCACATTTTAATAAAAATGAACAGTTCATACTTGCACTAAACAATAAGTTATGAAACATTGAAAATTAGACTTAGTACTACCTAAGGAACTCAAATTCACTATAAAAATCAAGATTGAATCTCTAAAACTTGATGAATTTCAATTCGGAGCTTGCACAGTCGTTTTTCCATCTATTGCCGAAAAAATGTAACCTTGAACAGATTGGATAAATTGAGTTCCCTAAAACACTCTAAACCCTCCCTAGACTGATCCTCCATATCTATTTGACATGTTGAGTAAAGGAGGAGTTCTAATTTTATCAAAATTATAAGTTGGAAATTGCAAGTTTTCCAAATAGAGGGCTTCGAGAGCTCTCCAAAAAGTCCTCGTTTTCCCAAAACCAAGATTTCTAGCTCAAGTTATGACACTTTGAAGTTTTTGTGCCTTGGCGGGAAAATTTGGGGCCTGAATTTGGACATTGGAGGTGTAGTGTGGATTCACTATCCACATAATTTAGCTGAGGCCATTGAGAAGGCCTATATTGCAAAGGAGACTCAAGGTAAAACCAAGTAGGCTAGAGATCGAGTCAGGAGCCGCATTCAGCAGATGCAGGACGGTAGATTGAGAGGTTCAGTACCTCTTCCTTGTGGTGGTCAGCATTCAGCACAATCATCCTTTAGGCCACAACAACAACAGTCCTACCCACCGTATAGACCTCCACAGAGAGTTGATGCACAAATAGGTCAGAGTATGGGGCCTCCTCCTAGGGGTCCCATGAGGACATAGGGTAGACCTAGAGCTCAGTCAACTAGAGCTCGCCAACAGAGGCCACAACAGACCACAGCTAGATCATCAGGATCCACACCACAGGCTTCTAAGGCACCTATTGGAGGTGTTGTTCCTTGGAGAGGATTAGGTGGTTACTTTGGATGTGGAGTATCTGGACATTTTTGGAGAATTTATCCTCAGAACCCTAACAAGGTTAAGGCACCGATTTCTAAGCTGATAGTTGGTGACATGGGACACAGCCACATGATTTATGCAATGGTTGAGAACCACTAGGTAGAGCACTAGAGCATAGTCATTGAGACCACAAGTAGCATTGGTGGTGTTCTTTCCTCTGTATTGTTTAATTCTGGTTCTTTAGACTCTTTCATTGCACCACATTTAGTAGAGTGATGTAGGCTAGTGGCAATTAGGTAGGGTCTCAGTTAGGATGTCAAGATGGCTTCTAAAGCCAAGATCTTTGTGGACTCCTTAGTTAAGGAGTGTGTTGTGGATTTGGGACCTATCACCACCACCTCAGATCTCTGTATCCTTCGTTTGGGCTCCTATAGAGTTATCTTAGGTATGGAATGGTTATATGCACACAGGGTTAGGATGGATTGTTATCATAAGACTATAGCTTGTGAAAATGATTTGGGAGTTGATTCAATGATCTTGGGGGTCAAGAGACTCATTTCTATTCGCACTATCTCCACTATGCATCTTAAGCAGTGTGTGCGACGGGGTTTTTAGATGTATGTTGTTACAGTCAGCAATAGATCAAAGGATGGGTCTAGTGGACCATTATTAGATGATCATCCCATCTTGAGAGAGTTTTCTGATTTTTTTCCAAGGGAGCTACCAGGGTTACCACCCCCACGTGAGATTGATTTTCATATAGACGTAGTTCTAGGAACATAGCCTATCTCATGGGAACCTTATTAGATGACCACCCCAGAGCATTATGAGCTCAAGTTGCAGCTTGAGGGTATTTTGGAGAAGGGATTTATCCGTCCTAGTGTATCCCTTGGGGTGCACTGGTGATTTTCATGAAGAAGAAGGATGGATCATTGCGGTTGTGTATTGATTACCGCCAGTTAAAAAAAGTGACGATCAAGAATTGTTATCCTCTTCCTCACATTGATGATTTGTTTGATCAAATGAAGGGAGACACGGTGTTCTTTAAGATTTATCTCAAGTCAAGCTACCATCAGTTGAGGATTTCAGAGGCAGACATTTATAAGACCGCCTTCCATATGAGATATGAGCACTATGAGTTCACACTGGTGCCTTTTGGTTTGACGAATGCCCCTGCAGTGTTTATGAGTTTAATGAATGGGGTATTTAAAACATTTTTAGATCACTTCATGCTCATCTTCCTTGATGACATATTTATTTACTCACGTACACGTGAGGAGCACGAGAGGAACCTTCGACAGGTTCTTCAGTGTCTTCAGGAGCAACAACTTTACGGGAACTTGGAGAAGTGTGCTTTCTTCCAGACAGAGGTGTAGTATTTGGGTCATATTATTTCTAGGGAAGGTATCAAAGTTGATCCTTCTAAGATTAGAGCCATTATGGATTAGCCAGCACCCACTACAGTGACCGAGGTATGCATATTCATGGGTTTAGCAAGTTACTACCAGAGATTTGTTCAGGACTTCTCTTGGGTTGCGCACCCTATCACTTCCTTTCAGAGGAAAGGGAAGAAGTTTGTGTGGTCAGATAGATACAAGCATGTGTTCAAGACACTAAAGGAGTGCCTCACTACAACAGCCATTCTTGCAGTGCCAGATCCATAGGGTGAGTTCTTTGTTTGCACAAATGCTTCTTTAGCAGGGCTTGGAGGTGTGTTGATGCAAGATGATAGGGTTGTAGCTTTTGAGTCTCGCAAACTCAAGGATCACGAGCTTAATTATCCTACCCATGATCTTGAGCTTGTAGCAGTTGTGCATGATTTGGTTAGATGGAGGAATTTTCTTCTTGGATGGAGATTCACACTCAGGACAAATCATTTGAGTCTTTGCCACCTCTTCACACAACCCAATCTAAACACTCATCAACGAAGTTGGATGGATTTGCTTTGTGAGTATGATATGGAGATAGAGAATGTGAAAGGGAAGGAAAATGTGGTAACATATGCTCTCAGTAGATAGATACATGTGGCCATGACCACCTCAGTAAGCACATATTTGCAGAGAAGGATTCTTTAGTAGCTTCCTCTTGAAAGCTTCTACATGGTAGTATGAGTAGAGATCGAGTCACAGAGACCCGTTGAGGGAAAGTTTGATGGATTTTCCTTAGAGGAAGATGGTCTTCTCAGGCACAGAGGCAAGATATATGTTCCAAGAGATGGAGGCTTTAGGTAGGACATCTTGGTAGAGGCACATTGTGCACCCTATTTAGCCCATCCTGGGGTGAAGAAGATGCACACTACCTTGAGACAGTTGTACCACTGGAGAGAACTTCATCGAGACGTGGCTCTATTTGTGTCATGGTGTTTAGAGTGCTAGAGGGTTAAGGCTGAACATCAACATCCAAAAGGTATTCTTTATCCACATGCCATACTAGAATCGAAGTGGGACACCATTTCTATGGATTTCATTGTTGGGCTACCTATGTCAAGATATCACCACGATGCCATTATGGTCACAGTTGATAAATTGACAAAAGTGGCTCACTTTTCTCTGGTGAAGACCACTTATACAGCTAGTGCAGTGGCACGGGTATATTTGGATGAGATCGTCAGGTTGCACGAGATTCTGCGGAAGATCAATTGTGACCACGATCCTTTGTACACTTCACATTTCTGGACTACCATGCAGTATATCCTCGGGATGAGGATCAACTTCAGCACAACATATCACCCTGAGACAAATGGACAGACTGAGTGAGTAAATTATATTTTAGAGGATATGCTCAAGATGTATGTGATGGATCAGTAATCTAAGTGGGAGGAGTACCTATACTTAGTGGAGTTTGTCTATAATAATAGTTTTCAGAGTTCTATAGGCATGGCTCCTTTTCAGGCATTATATGGTAGAGAGTGGAGGACACCGCTTAGCTGGGATAGGTTAGAGGATAGAGTATCTCTTGGACTAGCTCTTTTGTAAGACATGGAGCAACAGGTAGTGTTGATCAGGAAGAGATTGCAGGAGGCACATGATAGGCAGAAGAAGTATGCGGATCAACATAGGATTGATTGTAGCTTTGATGTGGGCATGAAGGTGTTCCTTCATGTTAGACCACACAAGAGCCCTATCCATTATGGAAAGGTTCTAAGTTAGCTTCTAGATTCATTGGTCCTTTTAAGATCTTAGAGCATATCATCCCTTTGGCTTATCATCTAGCATTGCCACCCAACTTGTCTCGCATACATGATGTGTTTTATGTTTATGTCCTTAGGAGGTACATTGCAGATCCTTCTCATGTGTTGGACTGGACATCATTGCAGGTGCAAGATTAGGGGCAGGTGACGGGGAGCCCATCCATATCATAGATCGCAGGACCCTAGGCCTTCGAGGCAGAGAGATTGATCAGGTATGGGTGCAGTGGGACAGGTATGATGAGATTGCAGCCACTTGAGAGGATGCCACAGTATTATGAGTGTAGTTTCCACATTTTTTCTAGTGACTTCTAGGAGGAAGTAAAGTCTAAGGGGAGGGGGATGTAGTACCCAGTTACCTTTGACACTTTTAGATACTGATTTTGATACTATTGATCATATTATGGACACTATTATGTTTTGTTTTAGTATGATGGTTAGATGTTAGATCATGGATTATTATTGATCTGGATTCGGTTATTATGCATGATGGCTACTAGAGACATTTTTTATATGTGGTTTATGATATACTATTTGATAGGGACACACTATGGATATTGATTTGGACTTGTTATTTGGAGTAGACCTAGTATGGTAGATTTTTGATGATGATATAGATGATTTATGAATTAAAAATGATAATGTTGAATTCTCGCTATTGTTGTGATTCATGTGTTTAGATGATCTTGAAATATTGTTTATATCATTTTAGATGTTCTGATATGGCCACGAGGATGAAGGAGGTATTTGCATTTTGCAAGTAAAAAATCACAACAATGTCGGGGGACCGGAAACTAACCATATTAAAATTCCAGGTGAATTCAACAAGGTCACCATGGAAACTATGTTGTGTGTTGTGTGTTGTGTTTTGCTAGGTCACCATGACACTTTGAAGTTTTTGTGCCTTGGCGGAAATATTTGGAAACTTTTCCTTGGCGGGCCCATAACCTGAAAATTTCCCATCAAAGTTTCCCTAAGAAAATTTTCAAAATTTTGGGCTCGGGAAAATTTTCACTTTTCCCTCCACTGGCCTACAGCCAATTAGAGGTTACCACGTGTCCTCCAGGGGCTGAGGCGGAGGCACAGATAAATTTTACCCCTTAAACTTTTTGAATTTTTTTGGAAAATTTTCACTTTGCCCTCTGCCGGCCCATAGCCAATCAGAGGGCACCACATATCCTCTTGTGGCTACGGCGGAGGGTTTTATCTTGCAAAATTGACAAGGGTAATTTATAGGTAACCATACCAAAAATTCTATTTTGGCCCCTAGGGAAGTTTGATAACGTTCGAAATAACACAAAACTCCCTTTCAAAAAATAAGTTGTTTCAGGACAGGCATTTTTAGCCATTTTCCAATGGGGAGAAAATGTCGTGTTAACATGCAAAAAGTTGCACCAATGGGGAGAAAATGTCATGTTGACGTGCCAAAAGTTGCCTCCAATGGGGAGAAAATGTCATGTTGGCATGCCAAAAATTGCACCAATGGGGAGAACATGTTGTGTTGACATGCCAAAAGTTGCGCCAATGGGGAAAAAATGTCATGTTGACAAGCCAAAAGTTGCGCCAATGGGGAGAAAATGCCATGTTGACATGCCAAAAGTTGCGCCAATGGGGAGAAAATGTCATGTTGACATGCAAAAAATTGTGCCAAAGGGGAATTTTTTCCGTGTCGACGTGCCGAAAGTTGCGCCACTTTACTAAGGGGAAAAATTGTCATGTCGACATGCAGAAAAGTGTGCCCTTTTACACTGACAAGGAGTAGTCCATTCTTTCTGGGATGCATTGATATTTTCTGTAAAATATTTAAAAAGCATGTTGGCATACATGATGACCTCATCCATGTTGCACCATGGGATGTTGCCATCCAAAAACTTGCCAAAAGCCAACTGTTGACGTTTTAGATATTTTGTAAGTAGTTAGTTTGTTGTTGTCTTCTTTCCTCCTCTCCTTCTATAACTACTAGAATACTTGTTATATTAGGTGGACATTTTTTGTATGAAAAAATAAGTGAGGAGAGAAAGACTGTGTTTTCTTGTAACAAAAGAAATATTAATACATATGTTCAGACTTTGTGCTTAATGTATGTGTTATTTAATACTAGTATATATTTTTTAAATTTTGATCACCTTAAAAAAAAGATACACCATCAAAGATAGAAATATTTACACTTAAAAAAATAGCTATAAAAATGAATAGTTAGAAAATAAATAATATGGAAACCTTATATTAGTCATAAAATTTGAAAAATTATATTTTTAGAAAGAAGAAACTCTGCTCTACGTCCTTGTATAATTTTTTTTAAATGGATCAATTGTTTTATTTCGATTTATCATAGAGGAAGTGACATTTTTTACATTTTCTTGCAAAAACATGTTGTTTGTTGTGTTTGTACAGGTCCATGCCTCAGGCTTGGGAATCCAAACCGGATCCCAAGCCTTGAGGCATGGCTTGGAAAAATAGAAAATACAAAATGAGTACACGTTATAATGCGTACGTGTTACATAACGCGTACACATTTTTCTTTGTTTATATATTGTGGCCCCCAACGTTCCTTACATCTCTTTCACGGGAATTCTGCAAACATTTTGTTTTGTCTACAATTTTCTCTACATTCTTGCACATTTTTTAGTAGTTCATTTTATCCCCTACCCCACTAGTTGATTTTTTCTAATTATGGGTGATAAACATCAAGCTAAGGACAAGAGTAAAGTCAAGAACAAGACACCGGAGCAATTGGAAGAGAAGATAATAAAGAAATTGAAGAGAATGCAAAAAATTTGAGCATGGCAAGGTACATCCGCTATATCAAATGTATTAGAAAATGGGGATGAAATACATAATGAAAATGTAGAGAATAATGATTTTGTAATGAATAATGATTGTGTAACGAATAATGATATTGAATTGAATGATAATGTTGGTATGGATGAAGAAATTTATATGAATCCAAATGTTGAACCCTTACCTAAGAATCCAAATGTTAACCTCGAAATTTGTATAAAAATACTGAATGAAGAAAGTAACCTTGTAAACAAATCTTCACCTCTAAGAAAACCTCCTTCCATTTTGCGAAGAAAAACAATTCACTTAATTGAAATTGATGAAAACATTATAAAACCAATGCCTAACAAAATTTCTGAAAGAAATGTGAGAAGAAAAGCTATTGGAATTTGGGATAGTTACTTTGAGAATTTAAATGACACAAAGATGTCAATTATTTGTTACATTGATGAAATTAATTAAGATGAGATCTATAATGAAGACCCTGGGGTTAGGAACATCTAACATTGTTGATCAAAATGCATCAATTGTTGAAAACATACATAAAGCATACCAAACTGTAGGTGGCAAAAGATGCACCAAAGATAGTAATGCTACACTTCGTGCACTTACTAATTGTATAGTAAGTGATAAAACAGTTAATAAATGCTTGATTAGAAAAACAAGTAGTGCTTTGAAGCTAAATAGAAAAAAACTAATGAAAGCAATAGAGATACGTAAATGTCTTGAGTTAGTCAATAACACTGACTATTGGGATTTCACTAGAAGACTTCCATGAAAAGACAAGAATACATCTGATATTCTAAAAGAATTAATTGTAAAATTTTAGAATGAGAACACAAGGGTGTCACCGAATAGAAGATATATAGTAAAAAGAAGAACAAGTTCTCATAATCGTGAATCGTGTGCAAAAAATTTCTTAGATATGACTCAAACAAAATTGTTCTCTAAGTTTAAGAATGAAAATCAACAAATTAACATTAGCCAAAGATTCTTTGAAATGAGCAAACCCTTTTATGTGAAAATCAATCACTCACGTACCACTTGTTGTTGCAGGTATCATGTTGAATTTTCAATGCATTATGATGTTTTTTGTCAAATATGTCATGTTTTGCATACTGACATCATGTTGCAGGAGTGTGGATTAAATGTCCCATAAAAATATTTAAGGGAATTTATTCTGACAATATTTTGTGAAAAATCAACAAGACAATTTCTTTTATAACAAAGCATGTTTGGATGGAATGTGCAATATATGCGGTGGCTTGCCAAATCTGAAAAGTTATATCCATGAGGAGAGTACATATTCAATAGGAAAAGAATTGGTTGATTTCACCAAATATAAATCAGTAGCATATCAATTAAAAGATGAAAAAGAATCTTAGAGGTGTGAGCTTGTTAGAAAACAATTACCTATATCAGAATTTATGGTCAAAGGCACACATATAGAGCTCGATGGTTGGATGAACAATTCAAGTTAAGTAAGGATACATTCCCACTTGGTACTATTGTTTCAATATTTTATTTTGCAGATAATTACACATTGTAGCCACAAATGGAGGTTCAGTCTCAATATTATAACTCAATGCAAGTTTCTATTTTTGTGCATATAACATTCATGCACTCTCCTAAAAGCATAGAGCAAGATTGAAAAATATTAAGAGACTATCATTTCTACATCAGTGATGATCAGACACATTCTACAAAATATGTGCAAGGGTGTTTCTAGGTGTTTTATGCAAAACTTGAATAAGAGGAACATTAGTTTTGATCCACATTACATTTGGTCGAACAATTGCACATCACAATTCAAGAATGCACAAATGTTTTATTTGCTAAGCAGTATGCACAAAGAAAAAAATGCACAACATATCTGAATTTTTACTGAGGTAGGGCATGGAAAAGGAGAAGATTATGGTGCAGGAGCATGTGTGAAAAGAGAACTTGTAAGAGAAGAGTTAAAGTTCAAGGATGGTGCTAAATTACAGATACAAAAAACATTGTTGATTGGTGTGTCAAGAATATGGGCCATCAATCTCAAGAGAGATCAATGGTTTGTAGATAATTTTGGTTGATAGAGGAACAACATATGGAAAACTTTGAAGATTGTATGATAATTACAGGATCAAGTGATATGCAGTCATTTCGTAGTTCAGATGTAAATGCTTAGACTATTTATACTAGGTGCATGACATGTTTTTGTATATCATGCATTGATTTTGTGTGGAATGAATGTGAGTCACAACAATGGGTGGATGAATGGACTTGTAGACCTCTAATTCCACTCAACACACATCAAGTTTCACGAGCATTACAACTTGTAGGGTCTTTAGATCAAATGATAACATCACTTGACTTTGACCAAGTCTTTGATTTAGTGCAATAAGGTACATACATATATGTACATGCCATGTTTTAGATTTATAAATTATTAAATGGTCAACTCTTAATGTACTTTTAAATTGATTGAACAATTTTACTTTGTGATAAATAGGGCACGTTTTTGTAGTTATTGCAATGGAATTTAACAAAGAGGGAACATACTACTTCTTGTCTTGTTTTGTAGAGGGGAAAAAAATTGACTTCCATAGTCATTAATGGTGAAGACCTTGAGTATCCCATTGGCTCAGTGGTAGTCACTGGAACTTGGCTTTGATGATATCCTATCAATAAAATAAAACATTTGGTTGTTTGAAGACTATGAAGTACATCGAAAGATACTTAACTATTCACATTTGGTCTTTGTAACAAATATTAAATTGATCAAATATCGAGGTTAGCCATTAAACAAGAATCTGTGGAAGCTTCATGAATCAGATCATGAAGCAATTCCTGCTACTGTCAAGAATAGAGTTGATCCTTGCGGTTCATTAGATTGAATTCGCAAAGGTATGTTCTTCATGAATTTAATTTGAATATTTACTTAAATGATTTTGTTTAAATTTTGTATGATTTAAAATTCTATTTAATTTCTTACTAACATGTTTATGTAGGTTAGTGGTGCCAAAAAAGCTTTCACCTTCACGTGGTTGGCACTGTTAGTAGAGAATTTATTATTTTTGAAGCAAAGTGAAGCTAAGAGAAATTAAATATTAGAAAGGAAAAACAAATAGAAATTCTCATTTCACCACCTATATTGTAAAAATATCTTATTAAAATTCTCATTTCACCACCTATATTGTATGAACCACCTATATTATTCAGGTGATTGGCAATGGACAACCTTACACTGACTTAGACTACAATATTTCGTACATTCGCAAATAGTAGGACAACGAGAGAACCGAATGGAGATGGAGAAAACCACAAGAGAATTTTGTAGAGGGCCTCGACATGGAGGTCTAGGATCTGATGATACATATCTAGGTGCCACAGAGTCCGAGAAATCACCCGTCGAAGATATAGTGTGTTTTGGCCTTAGGGGTCTTAAGGGACTACTCCCAGACGAGGTATCCCAAAAGAACGGGTAGCATAGGGAACCAAAAACAAAGCCTCCAATAGCATTCACCTGGCCCCCTCAAAGTGTTGAGAGTAGTTGGTTCGGTCCCACAAGCTTTCGTTTGAAAACTATAGTGTTTGGCAGCCGTACACTGACTTAGACTACAGTGTTTCGTGCGTTTTTAAATAGTAGAACAACGAGAGAACTGAATGGAGATGGAGAAAACCGCAAGAGGCTTTCATAGATGGTTTAAACATGGAGGTTTCAGATTTGACAAGACGTCTCAAGCTGCCAAGGAGTCTAATAAATCACATGTCGAAGATATAAGGTGTTTTGGTCTCAGGGCTCTTAAGAGACTACGCCTGAACGAGGTATCCCAAAAGCACGAGGAGCGTAGTGAACCAAGAAAAAATCCTCCATTAGTGTTCAACAAGCCATTTAGACATGTTGGCTCAGACGGTTTAGTCCCACAAGCTACCGTTGTTTCACATGGAATGTTTCAGCTCTGCAGAATAGACTTGCTTCTATCCTATCATTCCTTCGAGAAACAATAAGGGTTAGGGCTAGGAGGAATACCTGTTGAATGTTGAGATGGTGTGCGCGTACCGTAGAGAGAGATCAGATCGACTGCAAAGAACTCCTTTTTGTCTTGGAAGGACTACCTGCAAGTAAGAATACAAGACCACAAGATTTTAATTAGACAACAAATGAGGGATCTGCCTTAGGCCCAGGAAATATAAAAACTTCCTTTCGAAGGTGGTCAGTTCCCTTTTTAATACGATTTAACACAAATGATAATATAGAAAGCTATTGTAAAATCACGATTTAGGTATCTCGTTACAAAGCAATAGAAACTAAACTATCAATAATAAAGCGCCACTTTATTTGTTCGGTTACTGGTCATTGATACGTTCAGGTTGAGTTATAGGGATAAACCAGGCTGGATTTGGGGTTGTTAGGTGGCAAGTAGGCAAGCAAAAGGTTTTGGGGTATAAGTCACAGTGATCGACGGCGGTCACTGGTAACCGACCGCGGTTAGATAACCGATGCCAGTAGAGGATAAACGATACCGGTAGGGGCAAACAATCTAAGTGCTTTTGGATAGAAGTTGGTTGCAAGGTGATTGTGGGGTTATTAGGATTGGTGGATGGCTGAGGGGAATTATGGGAGGATAGGGAAGACTCAGAGTGTGGTAAAATGGCCTTCTGGCAATATCAGGGTGTGTGGGTGAAGGTTAAGTGTAGTAGTGGCTGGTAGTAGATCTAGGAATAACTTATGATTACTATTAATCAACAGGCTCAAGAAAATGGTGCTTAGAAACATATAACATACTACTTACTTTCCCCTGATGTAGATGCAAGTTTCAGGACTGTGATGATGAAGACAGGACCCAAGTGGGATGCAGTTTTCTTTTCTGATGCTCGGATGAGTGTTACTGGGCTCTGGTTATTCAGTTGCAGTCTTGGGCTTTGATGTCCTTCTCTGTAATCTCTTCTTGTTTTCTTCACTTGTCTCTGCTTCGGCCAAGCAAAATATGGATTCTCTCGATGATTTCTCCTTCTCCCCATCAAATGAAAATCCGATCCTTTGTTTTTGGTTGGAAGTGGTCATTTACAGGGAACCAATGGCAGTTACGGAACCGACGGCGGTCGAGTAGGAACCGGTATTGGTCGGGTCAAAGCGGGCTATTTTTTGTAAAATAGCCAGCTTTCCCTCCTTTTCTTCCGATGGATTGGTAGCGGGCTTGGTCAGTCATTATGAAGTTGGTTTTAGGTGCGGATGAGGAGTATTAGTCATAGGTGTGGAATTGGACCAAGTTATAGGTCTTAATTAGGTTAGTTTAGGGTTAAGACTAGGTCATGATGAGGTGGCGACATGAGGTGGCAGATATGGTGATGTGGATTTATTAATTATAAGGTAATTAATAAATAATTGTGTAAGGTTTTAGGTGGTGAGGTTAGGTTACGAAATGCGATGCGGGTCACAAGGGGGTCGTAAGACACAATTTGGTGTCTACAACCGTTTTGCAAAATATAGCATCTAACAGCCTTACACTGACTCAATCTACACTATTTTGCATGTTTGCAAACAATAGGACAACGGAGAACCAAATGAGATGGAGAAAACCATGAGAGGATTTTGTAGAGGGCCCCAACGTGGAGGTATCGAATCTGATGAGATGTCTCTAGGTGCCACAGAGTTTGAGAAATTACCCATCAAAGATACATTATGTTTTGGCCTTAGGGCTCTTAAGGGACTACGCCCGGACGAGGTAGCCCGAAAGCATGGGTGGAGGAAACCACTAATGTTCAACGATTTTTCCATAAGATGCAACTATGTAGACTATGAACTTATTTTTTTTGGGGAGACCACCAATGTTCCAACTGTTCATTTTGAAAGAATGAATATCTTCAATCAACAGAGAATGAAGAGCCTAAATTATTTTGGACATGACAAAAGGTTGTTTGTATTTTTTGGTGCCCCAAAGAGAAAGCCGAGGCCAAATAAAATTTCAGCTTTTCCAACTTTAGTGATATGAACATCGTGAAAAAAACAATTAGGTGAGATTCACTATGATTCATGAAGAAATGCCTACTTAAAGTCATAAAGAGTCATATTGATTACCCAAAACTCTGTAAGAAACTTAAATAGAAGATACTTAGAAGAAAAGAAAAGGAGGCGTGGAAGGATCCAACTTAAATCAGAATGGAGATCTATGTGAGGTTGTCGATAGAATCAGGGATTAATCTTAGACAACTCCAAGTTGATTATTTTATTAACCCAAATTCCCAGCTGCTTTAACTTCACAATCAAACCAAGTAGTTCAAAGCCATCTGGCAAGAAAAAATGCAATGAAGTATTGATAATTGAGCCTGAACTCATTTAGAATTGTAATTTATTCTATTTAACTAGTGCATGACATGTTTTGTCTTCATGATTGATTTTGTGTGGAATGAATGTGAGTCACAACACATGGGTGGATGAATGGACTTGTAGACCTCTAATTCCACTCAACACACATCAAGTTTCACGAGCATACAACTTGTAGGGTCTTTAGATCAAATGATAACATCACTTGACTTTGACCAAGTCTTTGATTTAGTGCAATAAGGTACATTACATATATGTACATGCCATGTTTTAGATTTATAAATTATTAAATGGTCAACTCTTAATGTACTTTTAAATTGATTGAACAATTTTACTTTGTGATAAATAGGGCACGTTTTTGTAGTTATTGCAATGGAATTTAACAAAGAGGGAACATACTACTTCTTGTCTTGTTTTGTAGAGGGGAAAAAATTGACTTCCATAGTCATTAATGGTGAAGACCTTGAGTATCCCATTGGCTCAGTGGTAGTCACTGGAACTGGCTTTGATGATATCCTATCAATAAAATAAAACATTTGGTGTTTGAAGACTATGAAGTACTTCGGAAGATCAATTAACTATTCACATTTGGTCTTTGTAACAAATATTAAATTGATCAATATCGAGGTTAGCCATCAACAAGAATCTGTGGAAGCTTCATGAATCAGATCATGAAGCAATTCTTGCTACTGTCAATAATAGAGTTGATCCTTGCGGTTGATTGGATTGAATTTGCAAAGGTATGTTCTTCATGAATTTAATTTGAATATTACTTAAATGATTTGTTTAAATTTTGTATGATTTAAAATTCTATTTAGTTTCTACTAACATGTTTATGTAGGTTAGTGGTGCCAAAAATCTTTCACCTTCACGTGGTTGGCATGTTAGTTAGAGAATTTATTATTCTCGAAGCAAAGTGAAGCTAAGAGAAATTAAATATTAGAAAGGAAAACAAATAGAAATTCTCATTTCACCACCTATATTGTAAAAATATCTTATTAAAATTCTCATTTCACCACCTATATTGTATGAACACCCATATTATTCAGGTGATTGTAATGGAAAACCTTACACTAACTCAGACTGCAGTATTTCGTGCATTGAAAATAGTAGGACAACGAGAGAACTGAATGGAGATGGAGAAATCACAAGATAATTTCGTAGAGGGCCTCAACATGGATGGTATTGGATTCTGATGCATACATATCTAGGTGCCACAAATTCTGAGAAATCACCCATCGAAGATCTAGCGTGTTTTGGCCTCAGGGCTCTTACGGGACTACACCCGGACGAGGTATCCCAAAAGAACAGGTAGCATAGGGAACCAAAAACAAGCCTCCACTAGCGTTCACCTGGCACCTCGATGTGTTAGAGTAGTTGGTTCGAGTCCCCCAAGCTTTCGTTTGCAACCTATAGTGTTTTGGCAGCCGTTCTATTGACTCAGACTACAATATTTTATGCATTTGTAAATAGCAGGACAACGAGAGAACTGAATGGAGATGGAGAAAACCGCAAGAGGCTTTCGTATATGGTTTCAACATGGAGGTTTTCAGATTTGACAAGAAATCTCGAGCTGCCAAGGAGTCTAAGAAATCACATGTCGAAGATATAAGGTGTTTTGGTCTCAAGGGTCTTAAGAGACTACGCCCGAACAAGGTATCCCAAAGCACGAGGAGTGTAGGAACCAGAAGAAAAATCCTCCATTAGTGTTCAACAAGCCATTTTAGACATGTTGGCTCAGACGGTTTAGTCCCACAAGCTACCGTTGTTTCACATGGAATGTTCAGCTCTGCAGAATAGACTTGCTTCTATCCTATCATTCCTTCGAGAAACAATAAGGGTTAGGGCTAGGAGGAATACCTTGTTGAATGTTGAGATGGTGTGTGCGCGTACCGTTAGAGAGAGATCAGATCGAATGCAAAGAACTCCTTTTTGTCTTGGAAGGACATACCTGCAAGTAAGAATACAAGACCACAAGATTTTAATTAGACAACAAATGAGGGATCTGCCTTAGGCCCAGGAAATATAAAAACTTCCTTTCGAGGTGGTCAGTTCCCTTTTAATACGATTTAACACAAATGACTAATATAGAGAAAGCTATTGTAAAATCACGATTTAGGTATCTCGTACAAAGCAATAGAAACTAAACTATCAATAATAAAGCGCCACTTTATTGTTCGGTTACTGGTCATGATACGTTCAGGTTGAGTTATAGGGAATAAACCAGGCTGGATTTGGGGTTGTTAGGTGGCAAGTAGGCAAGCAAAAGGTTTTGGGGTATAAGTCACAGTGATCGACGGCGGTCACTGGGTAACCGACCGCGGTTAGATAACCGATGCCAGTAGAGGATAAACGATACCGGTAGGGGCAACAATCTAAGTGCTTTTGGATAGAAGTTGGTTGCAAGGTGATTGGGGGTTATTAGGATTGGTGGATGGCTGAGGGGAATTATGGGAGGATAGGGAAGACTCAGAGTGTGGTTAAAATGGCCTTCTGGGCAATATCAGGGTGTGTGGGTGAAGGTTAAGTGTAGTAGTGGCTGGTAGTAGATCTAGGAATAACTTATGATTACTATTAATCAACAGGCTCAAGAAAATGGTGCTTAGAAACATATAACATACTACTTACTTTCCCCTGATGTAGATGCAAGTTTCAGGACTGTGATGATGAAGACAGGACCCACGGGGATGCAGTTTTCTTTTCTGATGCCTCGGATGAGTGTTACTGGGCTCTGGTTATTCAGTTGCAGTCTTGGGCTTGATGTCCTTCTCTGTAATCTCTTCTGTTTCTTCACTCTGTCTCTGCTCGGCCCAAGCAAAATATGGATTCTCTCGATGATTTCTCCTTCTCCCCATCAAATGAAATCCGATCCTTTGTTTTTGGTTGGAAGTGGTCATTTACAGGGAACCAATGGCAGTTACGGAACCGACGGCGGTCGAGTAGGAACCGGTATTGGTCGGGTCAAAGCGGGCTATTTTTTGTAAAATAGCCAGCTTTCCCTCCTTTTCTTCCGATGGATTGGTTAGCGGGCTTGGTCAAGTCATTATGAAGTTGGTTTTAGGTGCGGATGAGGAGTAATAGTCATAGGTGTGGAATTGGGACCAAGTTTATAGGTCTTAATTAGGTTAGTTTAGGGTTACGACTAGGTCATGATGATGGTGGGCGACATGAGGTGTGGCAGATATGGTGATGTGGATTTATTAATTATAAGGTAATTAAAACTAATTGTGTAAGGTTTTAGGTTGGTGAGGTTAGGTTACGAAATGCGATGCGGGTCACAAGGGGTCGTAAGACACAAATTTGGTGTCTACAACCGTTTGCAAAATATAGCATCTAACAGGCCTTACACTGACTCAATCTACACTATTTTGCCTGTTTGCAAACAATAGGACAACGAGAGAAAACCCAAATGGAGATGGAGAAAACCATGAGAGGATTTTGTAGAGGGCCCCAACGTGGAGGGGTATCGAATCTGATGAGATGTCTCTAGGTGCCACAGAGTTTGAGAAATTACCCATCAAAGATACATTATGTTTCTGCCTTAGGATCTTAGGACTACGCCACGGACGAGTAGCCGAAAGCATGGGTGGAGAAAACCACTCAGGTTCAACGATTTATCCATAGATGCAAATAGTACTACTGACTTATTTTTTTTGGGGAGGAGAACACCAATGTTCCAACTGTTCATTTGAAAGAAGAATATCTTCAATCAAACAGAGACTGACGCGCCTAAATTATTTTGGACATTACAAAAGGCGTTTGTGCCCAACGAAAGCGAGGCCATATAAAATTCAGTCTTCAACTTTAGATGATATGAACATCGTGAAGAAAAACAATTAGGTGAAGATGTCCTAGAATTCAGAAGAAATGCCTCCTGAAAGTCATAAAGAGTCAATTGATTACCCAAAAACATCTGGAAGAACTAAAGAGAGATACGAGTAGAAGAAAAGGAAAAAAACGGGAAGCGTTGGAAGGATACAAAAAAACTTAATTAGATGGAAGTCTATTGGATGTGGCGATAGATAGAATCATGATAGTCTTAAGGCCAACATGACAAGTGAGATTTTTATTAATCCCAGCTGACTTTAACTTCACAAATCAAACCAAGTAAGTTCCAAAAGCAGCATACAAAAAATGGGCAAGAAAAAAAGCCCATGAAGTATTAATAGTGATAATTGAGCCTGGAAAACTCACTTAGAATTGTAATTTATTTTTTGATTGAACATCACCTATATGTTTTTTACAAGGAAGAAATTCATTTTATATGTGACAAATAGAATGTGATTTGTCTCTGACTTGAACTATTTCGTTAGATTTTTGTAGTCGTTAAATGAAAGTTTGAGTGAGGAGCTATTCCGTACCAACATGGAATTATTTAGGGCCAATGAAATCCTCTCATGGTTTTTTATCATATCCACCCGTTCTCTCATTTCCTATGTTGAAACGACGCGAAATATTGCAGTATGAGTCAGGTAAGGCACAGACAAGCATGCCCATATATACGACCGTAAATGTGCACTAGTTCGTGGGACCAAACCATCTAGGCCAACATGTCTAGATTTCTTGGTGGAATGTATGGCGTCTTCAATTTGGTCCCCAGCTCATGCCTGTCACCGTGCTTTCAGGCTATTGTCTGGGCATAGTCACGTTAAGAGCCCTGAGGCCCCAAACACGCTATATCTCGACGGGTGATTTCTTAGACTATGTGGCACTTAGGACATATTTTTAGATCCAAGACCTCCCCGGTGGATCTCTCTATGAAATTCTTATCGCAGAGTTTATCCATTCCATTTAGTTCTCATGTTCATTGTTGTAAAGCGCACCGAAATAAGCCAGTCCAAGTCAGGTGTAGGTGCCAAACCGCTATTATTTTATAGTTTGTAAACAGAAGCTTGTGAGACAAACCAACTACGCAAAATGCAGGGGTGGCTAGCGTGGAAAGCTATTGGAGGATTTTTTTTGGTTCCCTATGATCCCCATGCTTTTAGGCTACCTAATTCGGGCGGAGTCCCTAGAGCCTTGATGGCCACATCCATCCCATTCAGTTCTCTCGCTATCTTATTGTTTGTAAATGCACAAAATAGTGCAGTTTGAGTCTGTGTAGGGCTCCCAGACGCTATAGTTTGAAAGGAAGTCTGGGACCAAAACCAAACTTCACCAACACGTTTGAGGTGGCAAGCTGAACTCTAGTGGATGATTTTTTAGTTCCCTTACACTACCCAGCTTTCGGGCTACCTCGTCTGGGCGTTAGTCCCTTAAGAGCCCATGAGGCCAAAAATTGCTATATATTCGATTGGGTGATTTCTAGACTCTATGTAGGCACCTGAGACAATCTCCTCCAAATCCAGACTCATGATTGGGCCCTTTACAAAATACTATCATAGTTTTATCCATCTCCATTTAGTTCTCTCACTATCCTATTATTTGCAAACGTGTGAAATAGTGTATTCTGAGTTAGTGTAAGGTTGCTAGATGTTGTATTTTGCAAACGGTAGCTTGTGGGACCGAACCAACTACGCCAACACGTCAAGGTGGCTAGGTGAAAGATAGTGGAGGCTTTGTTTTGGTTCCCTACGCTCCCCATGCTTTCAGGCTACCTTGTTCAGGCGTAGTCTCTTAAGAGCCCTGAAACCAAAACAAGTTATATATTCAACATGTGATTTCTCAGACTCTGTGACACCTAGAGATGTCTCGTCAGATCCGAGACCTCCATGTCAGGGCCCTCTATGAAATCCTCTTGTAGTTTTCTACATCTCCATTCGGTTCTCTCACTATCCTATTGTTTGTAAATGCACAAAATAGTGTAGTCTAAGTTAGTGTAGGGCTCCCAGACGATGTAGTCTACAAACAGAAGCTCATGGGACCGAACCTACTACTCCAACACGTCGGGGTGTCAAGGTGAATGCTAGTGGAGGCTTTATTTTGGTTCCCTATACTACCTGTGCTTTCTTGCTACCTCATCTGAGCGTAGTCCCTTAAGAGCCCTAAATGACTAGATTGGCTTAAGAATGAATTTGATAGGGGTATGTCTAAGAACAGACAGGAGTTATCAATCACCTAGTAAATATTTTTTGTTTAGTTCTAGATGGGAGTAAGATGGCCTACGACTTAGTGACCTTCCATATATTCATAATTTATGCTATGATAAACCCATGGATGCTTTCAAAAGCACCTTCAAAAGGATAGGGGTAGTCATCAAGCCTAGTGAAGGGTGTGATGTGATTTCCAAATAAATTGAAATGTCTATAGATTTAAAGGTAATAACATGAATTGGACAAGATTAGACAATCAAGAATCATTGAGTGTCTGAATCAGAATGTCATTGCATCTAGAGACATTCTCAAGAATTGGAGTAATGCATATGGAGAGACATTCTCAAAATATCAACAGATGAAAGGCATCAAATTTTGAAGACTCTCGGAAGTTTTAATAGGGGAGAAGAATAAGAAGCATACAAGAATGTAGTAAGTGCATGATAAGATAGGAACCGGTACAAAGAGACCATGAGCAAGAAGAATATTGATAAATTGAATGAATAATTACTCAGATTAGGTAAATCTTTATATACATACATTATATAAATATTGATTTCCAAAGTTTGATGCATATTATACATTGAAAATGCTAGTACATGTATATCACCGATAAGTGAAAAAATAATCCATAATGTCTTAAATATTGTCAAGTGCACATCATATTAGTTTCATGCGAAAATAATCTCAAAAATGTAAGGTCTCATACAAAATTATCAAGTTCCAAATAGTATTTTAATGTGCATAATAAATAGAAAAATGCCCAAATAGGTCATATACCATCAAGTTCAAATGCCATATAGGCGTACATATAATGCCATGCACATAGGCATACAAAAACAATGTCATGTAAGACATATATTTCCTACTCATCAAAATCTATCCCTCTTAGCCTTGCTCAAAGAAGGCCCTCCCTTAGACAAAAATGGAGATCTATGAGATGCCTTTGGATCATCCAAGCCCATGATTTGAGTCCTCTTCTGTTGAATACTCGCATGTAGATGAGCCTATAAATGTAAACAATGTTTTTTTTGTCAAAACTTAATTTATATATGTTCTCAACATGTATTTAAGACCATGCTAGAATGAAAGTATTTAGATAAATACACAAACTTACCGCAAGTTGTCGATCACACCGAATTTACATCTCACGCTCAGATGAGTCATCTGGAGCTCCTGTTATCCAAAATTCACCCCTCAAGGTAATTTTGATAACATGCAGAAAATTATTCAGTCCCGAGCAAGTAGATTGATTGGAGGCCCAAAATCATGTTTTTTGGGGACCCCTCGGCTTCTCTCTAACTCTCCCATCCAAGAAGAAATCCCAACAGGTTGAGAAAATGGAAAAATTGCAAAAAATAAGGTTGCAGGACTATTTTAAAGCATTTCGAGTCTGAAGGGTTTGGGTCATACTGAGGTTCGTCGTACCAAGCTTGGGGCCGAAAAAGCAAGAAAATCGGCTAAGTTTTTTGTCCTAGGTAGTCTGTGGGACAGTTGGGACAAAGGTACGCGAGGGACACAAAAAGGTGAAAGGGCCACAAACAAGATAGTCTATTTCAGGTGGTTCATAGATATTTGTCCCAGGCAGTCCGGGACAGTTGGGACAAAAGTAGGCGAGGGACGCGTGGGACGCAAGAAGGTGAAAGGGCTGCAAACAAGACAATCTATTTCGGGTGGTTCGGAGATATTTGTCCCAGGCAGTTTGGGACAATTGGGACAAAGGTACGCGAGGGACGCGTGGGATGTGAAAAGGTGAAAAGGCCGCAAAAGAGACAAGGAGGCCCGTAGACGAATCAGAACATGCCACGTGTCCAGGTGGCGCCAGAAATTGGAAAAGCCCGCAAGGAAAATTTGGAGGGTCAAACCCGCATCCAATGGGGTTTTGACACGTGTCCAAGTCAAAATGTCGAAGTGACCCATGGAAAATTTAGGAAAGACAGGCTCGTGTCTAATCAGTGCCCGCCACGTGTCTTCACCTCATCGGCCCAGCAGGAAAATTTTAATTTTTTTTCCAAAGTAAAAAACAAAAGGGAAATGGAGCAGGATGAGCCCGCGATGAATCAGAGCATGAAACATGTCATCCAAGTGGCAGATATTGGGGAAAATTTGGAAAATTTTCCAAAGAACAAACGGGTAAAAAATTCAAACTTTTTTTCCCGCCGATTTGTTTTGGGCCTGTTTTTGCCCTAAATCTTCAAATGGCCATAACTTTCGATCCAGAGCTTAGATTTTCACGTTCTTTATATAAATGGAAAGCTGGTGAAATTATCTACAATATTATGGGGTTTTGATGGAGTTTGGAGAGAGAAAATCAAAAAACACCTCTGGCACGTGGTAATGGCTAGAAATGACATTTCAACAACCAGCTTTAATGCAAAATACAGTTTGCCGCTTTTTGCTAGGGTTCTCACCCACCACCATAATGAGATGAATTAAACGCAACCTAGAGGTGGTTGGAGTAGATTTGGATTTCCTCTCTCTTCCCTCTCTCATTCTTCCTATAAATTTTAAGGAGGGGCTTCTTTCTAAGCATTAGACATTCTTGTTTTGCCCCTCCCTTCTTCTCTTTAGCAGGTGAATTTGTGGAGTTCAAACCTCCCATTTAAAATTGTAATGCAACTTTTCCTCTTGGAATTTTGTAGTATATTGTATCAATCTTTGGAGCAAGTAATGTATATCTGTGGATGATTCTCAACCCTCTCTATGTTCATTTGCATCCTCCTGATCTTTCACTCCAAATTTTGTTATCTGTGCATGACCTTGCATCACATTTTAATGGTCTGTGTTTATTAGCAAGATAGGTGTCCTTCATTCCTTGGTGCATCACCTTTTTTAGTTTAGGTTTATTTTTATGCATCTTCTTACCCTATCTCCTTGGCAAGTTAGATTAGATTTTGAGTAAGCCTCTGTAATTTTTTCTGTGTGCATCTAAACAGAGGAATAGGAACCGGCCTTCATCTAGAGATATTTTCTGATTTCGCAAGGTCCCACACTTAGGAAAAGCTCCATGTTATGCAATCACACTGAGGTCTCAACCCATCAAGTTGTAGACACTCAGGGGTGCTGTGATTCTGCACTAACAGTTTTGGCACGCCCAGTGGGACCTTAGAGGTCTTCACTTTTATTTCAACAAGATCGATGTGCACTTGTTGTAAGCTCCAGCTTTGAAGGAGCTTAAATCACACATCTGGCGACTCCAAAAGAAGCATAATCTGGTGGTTTCAGCAGTCCAAGCCTGGCAAATTTATGAGAAGAATATAGACCAGGTCAAGAACTAGGGAGGAAGGATTGTTTATTCATCTACACCTATCTCCAGGAAGAGAAAGAAGGGGAAGAAGAGCTCAAAGATCTCCATCTCCACCTAATAGAACCTTGTCAACACCTCCACCTGGTAGCCCTTTCATCTAATCAACAAGGGTTCTAAGGCCAATTAGAATGGCACAACCACCGAATCCGTATGTCAATTTCACTGGCAGCAGCCCACTTGCTCTCAATGCACAACATCCAATCCCAGTTGCAGCATTGAAGAACATTCCATACTTCACTAGAGAGAACCAGACTACTCTTGGTGATCATGTTAAAGACATTGCCAACCTTTGTGTAATTCATGAAATCAATGAGATGCAAGTTACTGTCAAATTGTTGGCATCTTCATTCAAGGGGAAGGCTTTGCAATGGTTTAGAAGCCTTGCCTCAGGTTCTATTCAAAATTGGAACCAGCTATGTGTAGCCCTCCATGAGTAGTTTGGGGAAAAGGGAGACAACTTGTCCCTTTTGGAGCAGCTGACAACTATCAAAAGAGCTCCCAATGAGCAGCTGACTGATTTTAATTTCAGATTTCAAAGGACTTGGGAGAGAATTCCAGTGGCAGTCAGGCCAACAGCAGAAGGTTCTTTTCTTTACTATCTCAAAGCTCTAAATTCTGATATTTCTATGTTAATTCAGTCCATGGGAGGCACAACTATCCCTATGGCTTATAGCATTGCCATTAGAGCTGAAAATTGTTTGATCCAAGCTGGCAAACTAGCCCCTAGACCTCCCATGCCATTGTTTCCAAGTTTAGAGAGCCCAAACACTAATCAAGTACCTAATTTGGCTCCTATCTCCCACTCCTAGAAATCATAGTTCAAATGAAGCTTCTACTTCATCTTCTAAGTTCCCCAAATGAGCTTCAAGAAGTCATGAAGCAATTGCAAAATTTAGGTAATGAGCTACTTACTCTCAAGAGGAAACAAGCCCAAAGTTTTAGACCTTCCTTATCAGCCTCAAGCTCAACCTAACAGGCAGCCATATCAACCTCATAAGACCACCCAATCCAGCTGCAAATCTAAATCAAGCAAGGTCTCCTGCCAATAGACCATTTCAGCCCTATAATCCAAATGTTATATCTACCTTTAGGGCATTGGTGCCAACACAAAACAACATTTCTCAGGAGTATGATTGGTGTTTTCCATGCAATGAACCTCACAACCAATCTATGTGTTTCAACGGTGCCTTGAATCAAGTTCATTAATGGTGACAAACCACTGGTGTGGTCAGGGTGAGGGCAGTCAAGGAAGACAACCAACAACAAGAAACATTCTCAGCAAGCAATCAGCTCCAAATGACACCACACTTGTCAACTGGCAGGCAGAGGATTTTTGTGGCATAAATCAAATAGTCTCTCAAGGTGTTGTAGCCAACACAAGGTCAAAAAGAAGGAATTTGGGTGAAGGAACAACCATTAGCTCCAACCAATCCACAACCTTTTATGGCTCCACAAGCTGGTTGGTAAACAATATCCATGTTGTCCCAAATGCATGTAAGGAGCAGCCAAGAACAGCTCCTAGACCAACTCAAATACCAGTTTTTGTTGCCCACATGCAAGGGATGAATATGCAAACCAAGGGACAGCAAAGAGATATTTCATCACCATTTAGTATCATTGATCAGATGAAGAAGACAAATGTAAATATATCAATGTGGGAATCCCTATCTATCCCAGGCTAGAGAGATTTGCTACAAGCTGCCATGAAGGACTAGCCAACTTCAAATCAGCAAGTCCAAATGCAAGAGAAAGTGCTCACAAATGCTACCCAGCCTGAAGGGAATCATGGAGGACAGCAAGGTAAAATGTTGAAGCCCCCTCCTTTTTATGTCTCATTAATCATTGGAAACCAATTGGTGCACACTTGCATGATTGATTCCAGGGAAAGTAGCTCAATGATGCCCAAGCAAATAGCTGATCAGCTAGGACTTCAATATGAAACCATATCCAAAGGAGTAGTGCAGTTGGATGGGACAGCAGTAACAATAGTTGGGGTGATTAGAAACTTTATTCTTACCTTGCATGCATGTCCAAATTTTGTTGTTTTACAAGATGTATCAATTATAGACCTTCCACCACTCTTTACCCTATGTTTGTCAAGAGATTTCACAGCCAAGATTGGAGGATATTTGTCAACTGATTGGTCACACATGCTATTTAGAATGAGGTATGGAACCAAAGCTACAATTAGGTCTGAACCTATTGCAAACTTCCACATTGAGCCCTACACTTCAAGTCAGATCAATGCCAACTGTTTGGCATTTGATCAAGAAGATCACCCAAGCACTGATGAAGCTGACACCAAGGTTGGAAGCATCCCGGATCTAACTCTTGATGAATGGGCAAACAAGGTGCATGCTTTTGATCCTTATTAAGAAGTAGAAGAATCTGAGCTAGGAGTCTATTGCATACATGAAAAAGATATCAACCCATTCCTAGCATCACCAAGCCAAACCACAAGGATGAAAATGAGGTATGGAAGCTATTTTTTGATGGATCAAGGAGTAGACAAGGTGCAGGAGGTGGAGCTATTCTTATTTCACCTCAAGGAGTTAAGGTATTATTCAGCTTTTAGATTTCATTTTGCATGCTCTAACAACACTGGCTGAATATGAAGCCTTGGTGCGAGGGATTGCATTGGGCAATAAAGAGAGGGATAAAGAACTTGCAATTCTTTGGTGATAGTGAGTTGATTGTCAACCAAGTTAAGGGGCAGCATGCTGTCAAGAATAATCTACTCAAGTGCTACAAGAACAGGGTGTGGGACCTCATTGAAGATTTTGAGGGCTTTAGCATAAAATCCAGTTCCTAGAAAAGAGAACCAAGCTGCTGACAGGCTTGCAGCAGTTGGGGCATCCTTTGACGTTGTGGAGAGCATTCAAAAAGATAAGGTACAGCCAAACATCCATGTGATTGTGAGGCCTTCAGTGCCGAGATAACAATGTAAGTTGGCAAGTGTTTGAGAATGACCAGCAAACCATTCATTTCTTACAAGAAGAAGTTGAGTTCTCAGCTAAAAATTAGGAAAAATTGGAACAGCAGTTTGGTGACCAAGTGGTATAGTCGAGAACTAACAAGCTACCCAAGGGACTTATCACTTTGGAGTCCATTTTCAATCCCAATGATCAGTTTAGGAAAGAGAAAGCAAACATTCAGGTCAAGAGAGAAGATTCAATATCCATCTTGGTGGAAGAGAAAAAACCATTGCAAATTGGAAAGATGACAACTGAACAAGAAAGGTATGAGTTCATACAGCTGTTTCAAGAGTTTCCTGATGTGTTTTCTTGGAGCTATGAAGATTTGAAAGGTTTCAATCCCAAGTTAGCTCAGCACACCATTGAGTTGGACCCAAATACTAAGCCCATCAGGAAGAAACAAAGGCCAGTCAATCCACACATGGAACCTCTCATGAGGAAGGAATTGAACAAGTTGATTGAGTCAAGAATCATATTCCCAATCAATCATTCTAGTTGGGTTGCCAACTTAGTTCCAGTCAGAAAGAAGAGTGGAGAGATCAGATTGTGTGTTGACTTCAGAGACTTGAATAGAGCATCTCTTCAGGACCATTACCCACTCCCTTCTATGGATCAAATTTTGTAAGTGGTGGCTAGCTCTGAGAGGTTTTCACTACTTGATGGCTACTCGGGCTATAATCAGAATATGGTGAAGGAAGAAGATCAGTTCAAGATAGCCTTCACAACCAAATGGGGAACTTATGCATACAGGAAAATGCCATTTGGGCTATCCAACGCTGGAGCTACCTTCTAAAGAGTAATGGACATGGCATTCAAAGGTTTGATCAACAACGTGGTTTTGATATACCTTGATGATATCACTGTTTTTTCAAAGAATGCAACAGACCACCTCTCTCATTTGAGACAAGTCTTCTAAAGGTGCAGGAGATTTGGAGTGTCTTTGAATCCTAAGAAGTGTATCTTCCTAGCACAAGAAGGAAAGCTCCTTGGCCATATTGTCTCCAAAGAAGGATTAGCAATTGATCCAGAGATGGTTGAAGCCATAAGAGAACTACCATTGCCAAGCCACAAGAAGGCCCTTAAGAGTTTCTTGGGGAGAATAAACTTTTTTCGGAGGTTTGTCCCAGATTTTGCAGCCCTTGTCAAACCTATCACCAAAATGTTGAAGAAAATCATGGCTTTCAAGTGGACAACAGAAGGCAAGGAGGGTTTTGAAGCAATCAAAGAAGCCATCTCCCAAGCACCAACTCTCATCAACCCGGATTTCTCCAAGGATTTCATCCTCTATGCATTTGGAGGTAATGATACTATTTCTGCCATTTTGGTGCAGTAGAACAAGGACAATGATGAGCAGCCAATTACTTTCTTCAGCCAAATCCTGGAAGACTTTGAGGTGAGATATTCTTTTATTGAGAAGCATGTACTTGCAGTAATAAGAAGATTGAAGAAATTCAAGCATCTAGTCTCAAACAACAAACTTCAGTTGTTGGTCTCTCATGCGGGAGTAAAGGACTTCCTCCTCAACAAGGACTTGAATGAAAAGAGAGCAGGTTGGATTACTCATGTCATGGAGTACGACATAGAGATCAAGGTCACCAAGTTGGTCAGAGGAAAAGGACTGTGTGAGCAGCTGATTTTGAGCAAGCAAAAGGAGGCATGCAATGAGAAAGAGACTGTTTTTAAGTTGCAAGACAACCATGAGCAAGGAAGCACTCAAGAGGAAAATAATGGTGTCCCCACTCCTTGCTGGACCCAAGGTATAATGCACTTCCTAAGCATGGGCCTATGCCCTCCAGAGATGAACAAAACCCAAAGAAGACACTTCAAATTGTAAGCTGTCCCATATGCCATAGTAGACGGTGTTTTGTTCAAGAAAGATGTGAATGGAGTGCTGCTGAGATGCATTAACACAAATCAGATTCATAGGGTGTTGGAAGAGTTCCATGGTGGACCAGTTGGTGGTCATTTTACACTAAGAGTGATAGCCCTAAACATCATGAAGGCTGGTTATTATTGGCCCAAGATTTTCAGTGATTGCTTCACATGGATCAAAAGGTGCAAGAATTGTGCATTCTTCACAGGTAAAGAGAGGTTTGCTGCTCTCCCATTGCATCCAATTTCAGTTGACCAGCCATTCATGTAATGGGGTTTGGACTTCATTGGAGTCATTAATCCCAATTCAAGCCAAGGGCATAAGTGGATTTTGACAGCCACAGACTACTTCACCAAATGGACTGAAGCAGTAGCACTCAAGGAAGCAAATGAGTCTAGCATCTTAGACTTCTATGAGGGGATAGTAACCAGATTTGGCATATCTGCTACAATAATCTATGATAACGCATTAGCATTCATTGGATCCAAGGTGACTGAGTGCGCTGTCAAGAATGGGATCTACATAAGTACTTCATCAAACTACTACCCTCAGGGTAATGGCCAGGCTGAATCTACAAACAAGAACTTGCTGAGGATCATCAGGAGGACTCTTGATGAGAACCAGAGGTCTTGGCATACCAAACTGAAATCAGCCTTATGGGCTGATAGGATAACTCCCAAGAGATCCACAGGTAACTCTCCATTCAGGCTTGTTTATGGAAGAGAGACAATCTTGCCCATGTCACTTGAGTTGCCAACATTGGAACTCATGAAGCAGTTAGAGTTGCTAGAGTTTGGGCCCATGGAGGTGAGATATGCAGAGTTGATGGAGCTCCAAGAGATCAGAGATCAGGCATCCCAAGTAATGGAGAAGGATCAAGCTTTGATCAAGAAGACCTTTGATAGGAAGGCCAAGAGTAGATCTTTCCAAGTTGGAGATCTAGTGTTAAAATGGGATGCAAATAGAGCAAAACCGGGAAGGCATTCAAAATTTGATGCCATTTGGAGTGGCCCATACATGGTCACAAAGTGTAAGGACAACAATGCCTTCCAATTATCTTCATTAGATGGCGAAGAACTGCAGATTCCGGTCAATGGAATCTATCTAAAGCATTACTACTAAAGGGAAATTCTCCACCTTGTAAATATTAGCTTAGGTTTTCATTTCCCCAAGTGCTTGTGCACATTGTTTTGCTGTAGGTTAGTTTTGCTTTCCCTAAGTGCTTTGGCATAGGCTTGCTGTTCCTGGAGATGTTTTGCAGTCCTTGCTTCCATCAGGTGATATTCCATCTTCCTCCTTGCAATATTCTAAGTCAGTTGGGGTTCCAAACAGAAAATTTTATGACTCCATGCCCAATGGGCTGCTTCAGGCAACTGGTATCTTCATCTAGCAGGCAGATGACCCCTCTGAGTCGCCAAAATTGTTATCCAAAATGTGCTCCCATGCTCATTTTTATGGCTAACATCCTTGTGTTCTTACCTCTCTTGTGCCTCGAGTCTCCAGTAGATTGATTTTTAGGCACTCAAAATCATGTTCTAAAAATGGGCACCCATTGGATAGAGCTCCCTAACTCTCAGCTTTCCGGAAGAGGTAAAGTTTTCCTCCTAACTCCTTGAGAAAACGGAAATTTTTCAAGTTATAAGCTCAGCAGGAGTATTTGTGGGAAAGCATTTCGGGTCTAGAAGGGCCCGCAGCCGTACTCAGGAACGTCGTACCACGCTGTCCAGGCCAAAAATATCAAAGCGACCCGATTTGGCCTTGTTTTGCCGTAGGCAAACTGTGGGACAGTTGGGCCATATCTTTCGATCCAGAGCTCGGTTGCATCGCGTTCTCTATATCAATGTGAAAGCTGGCCGCAAATTAGCTACAAGTCTATTTCGGCCGGTTCGGAGATATTGTCCCAGGCATTTTGGTTCAATTTGGAGTGATAAAATCAAGCGAATGTCTCGCGGCACGTGGTAATACCCGGAAATGACGTTTCAAATAAGACAGTCTATTAATGCAAAATGGGTCGCAGATCTTCTGTCAGCATGGCCAATCTAGGACAGTCAGGGACATGGGTACTGTAAGGGATTCCCATGCTATGCGAAAAGGTGAAAAAGGCTTTATTCAATGAGACAAGGAATGGCTCCGCATGTTTGAATTAGAACGTTTTCTCGTCTCCTGGGATTGACACCAAGAAATTGTAAAAGCCAGCATTTGGCTCATTTTTTTAGAGTGGAACCCACATCCAATGGGGTTTTGGATAGCAAGCTTCTTCAAGTCAACCTGTCGAAGCAACCTGCGTGAAAATTTTTGCAAGTATCAGGCCCGCTTCTAATCAGCGATTGTAACAGGTCTTCTGCCTCATTTGCCTGTTGGGAAAATGCAATTTTTTTTTCCATAGTGAAAAATGACAATGCAGACTCTGTGATCAATTTTCAGTCCTTTTTTTGTATTGTCTTGCGGTCATTTCAGACCTCTAATTGCATCGTGTCATCCAACCTGTGTATGATGTTTCGCGTTGAAATTTTATGAAAATTGTGTCCAATTTGCATGAACAAGAAGTGTTCACCACTCAAACTTTGGTGTATCCCGCCTATTAGTTTCGTTTCAATTTTTGCACTTTCTATCTCTGTCTCCTTGGCCATTTAGAGTAGGATTAGGATTCAAACCTCTACAATTGTGCAAATAACATATATGATCAGATGGAAAGTTTGAGTGAACTATTATCTAATCTGGAGATTCCTCTCTCATTTTATGGAGTCCCACACTTTGAGGGAGAAAATCAAAAACACCTGCAATCACACGTGGTAATGGCCTGAAACATCACGTTTCAGACAACCTGATTTGCATCCAGGGGTACTACTGATTTGCAACAACAGTTGGTAAGAGGTAAAGGTCTTTGTCAACTAATGGCTGAAAATGAAAAGACTCAAAGGTACCCGAAGAGAGAGCTGATCACATTGATGGAGAACAAAATGAACTGGAGAAAGCTCATTCTCTTGCCTATGGTTCATCCTGTCCTACAACCAATGTATGAATGGTATTCTGACATCACGTGTCTTTCTCATTCTATGGCGAGTGTCCAACTCACCTAACTTCACTTTAGGAAAAGTGAATTTGTGAAGCTCAGAGCTGCAAGATATGTCATATGGGATGATGGATTGTACAAACTTTGAAATCTGAGGGCATTTTTCTACGATGTGTTGTATCAAGCTTTGCAACAGGTAATGCATTGTCTGTGAGATGTTTGCACAACTCAACTCTGCGGTGGTCACTTGCATTCTCATTAGTAACTTTCACTGCAAATTTTGTCATCCGGGTCAGGTACTACTAGCCAACACTATTTCAATGGTCTGTAGCCACCTAGGTTGGAAAAATCTGAACTTTGCCAACAGTTCGTCAGTGCATCACCTTTGTTAGTTTAGATTTACTTTTCCCCTCAGGCCTGTCATCATTGACGAACCATGTCATCCTAATGGGGAAGTTAGATTTCATTGTGAATCAGCTCAATCCTACAATCGAGTGTTGGACATTATGTACGTCCTAAACAACAGGAATAGGATTACTTCAACCTTCATGGTTGGAGATCATACCCGATTTCGTAAGCATGCCACTTCTTGGTAAAAGCTCCATGTTATGCAACTTCATCACTGAGAGAATCAACCCATTGTGAGATTCGCAGCATTCCACACAGGGGTCATTGCTGATAATGCTACACTAACTTCTCCTTCATGGGAAGTAACATGGTTTTTGTTATGAAGATGACAAAATGGACCTTGGAGTCCATGCTTCTCAATTATTATCCTAAATGGAAATGGTCAGGTAGAAGTTCCCTAGCATACACATAAGACCTGGCAATATATCATACAGAAGCTAGTTGAAATGAAAACTAAGTGGTCCTGTATGCACAAATCATTGTACGAATATTTGTGGGTGGATCGTCATCACTCCATAACTATTGTTCTCTCAGCATGTCACGCCTATGAATCAGGTGTTGTATGGGATCGATGCTGAAATCCTTATCTCCACAGTAACTTCCTGTATCTACGCTTAGCTCGAAGGCGATTATGAAGATGAAACTTTTTAGAATTCTACAATGAAAAGAGGATTATGTACCTAACATGGAACTTTAAGAAAAGTGAGTGAAGGTGGTACGACAAGATCACTAAACATCATAATCAAGTTAAGAGGTTGTTTGACAAGAAAGCTTAGCAAAGATATTTTGCAAGTGCTTCGGAGATCTTGTTCTTCTGTGGGGGCAACACCTTTAAAGACTTACCGAAAGGGATGCATGGGAAGTTTGACTCTCTTTAGAGAGGGCAACATCTTTATCAAAGATGTATAGCAGCGTCAGTTAGATGGACATACAGTTTCTATACTCTCATATTTGGACTGGAACCAAGCTCCCGCTTCCCTATAGCACAGCAGCACACTAAAGATCTTCAGGAAGTAGAGCTTGCTCTCTTACCTAATTGTATAGTTCTTACATTGTTCGTATTCTTTTTTACTTTTGTTGAATGTGTTTGCTACGTATTGTGTGCTCATCGCTTATGGTCGGGTTGTTGATGTGCCTCCCGTGTGCCATAATATCAATGCATATTTTTTTTCAAATACCCTTGTTTTTGAATCTCTATAACCCATATGGATAAGTCACATGAAGTACCCCAAACTTCTTGTAACACACTTAAGTTTCACATCAACAGATAGTCCCGACGAAGGTGACGCCGATGAATGTTATCCTGCAAAATGTCGCACTCATAAGGGAAATTTGACATAGTAACATATACCAAAAATTCCATTTTGGCACCCCAAGGACCAGTGTGCACCAACATTTTAAATACGCATGAAAGTATCGTCCTCCTCGGGCCCCAAACATATGCTACCACATGATTTTCAAAGACTGTAGCCACTTTTTGCTAGTACTCCTTCAAGGGGAGATAATCTGTGTACCTTGACAAGCATCTGGCTCATAAGTGTCCCTCATATTTACGAATAAGGGTTGCAGATAGCCCCTGAAGTTTGTGGTGTGTAACAATGACTGAAAGTGCGCCATTTTACTGCTTGAGGGATAAATCTCAGGTGTGTTGAGGCTTCTATGCAGAAAACTGTGCCACTTTATGAATAGGGGAGAAATTGGTGCACCTGGTCGATCATGTACAGAAAAGTGTGCTCATCCCTGGAAATCTCAGAAGGGGAGATAATTTGGTGATGTCGACATGTAGGATAAAGTTGCAATAGATTTTACACTCAGAACAGTATAGTTGCATCATTTTTGTAAAATATTTAAAAAGCATGTTGACATACATCAATGACCATCCATCCATCGGTCCCAACCATGGGATGTTGCCATCCAAATCATTACTTGCACCAAGTCAACTATTGAAACTTTTTAGATGATTTTCTACGATCTTTTGTAAATTAGTGCGGGGGTCCGTGATATTTTGTACAGTAGTGAGGTTTGCTTTTGAAATCTTCTTTCCTCCTCTCCTTACTATCCAAATACTAGACATACTTGCTTGAATATTATACCCTGAACATTTTTTGTATGAAAAGTTGTCCAAGTGAGGAGATTTACCCGATTTCCACGTTTTCTTGCAACAGAAGAAATGCCTCCAATATATATATTCAAGACTTTTTGCACAGTAATGTGTTTGTAGATTGTGCATCAGATCATTGTCTTGAGTTAGATCCTCATGTTTTTATTTTTTTTTCAGATTCATGTGGACTGCTAAATTTTCATATGACTACCCAGGGGATGTTGAGTAATTGCTTTAAGTTTCATGAGGGATGATAGGAATAACAGGGTTTGGTTGTGGTTGATTCCCTCGACCTCTAACTGTAACAATAAAAAATATGTATTCAATTCAAATTTTAATCTATAATTATCATATTTCAATGTAATTTTGAGAAAATAATTGTGCTTACCTCTTCTCCGTGGCACCATCGTTGATTCAAATATTCCCGGTGATCCAGAAACGATCCTTTGAGCTTGAGATCCAGCTAAATGAAAAAACACGAGGGCACAGTTAAGCTTTGAAACTCATGTTTGAGGGAGATAAAATGATAGAGGCTCGGGCCTCTTTTTTTTCTTTATAGTAGGCATAACGCGTACGCGTTATAACACATACGCGTTATGCCTCAGTAAATCCCAAACCTGACAATTTAAAATGCGATGGCGTTATAATAGAACACGTACGCATTTTGCTTTTTTTTAGGCTTTTGTCTACTTTTTGGCCCCCCAACTTCATGCACTTACCCAAGGAGCTCATCAAATTCTCATTGACCATGCACTGTTAGGGACTAATTTGACTAAACTAGTGCACGAACTATGAACACGAACCATATGCTTATCAACCATTCACTGTAGGGAATAAATATGACCTAGTTAATGTGGTAACTCAAGTAGGAACCATATGTACATCCTTTACTAGTTTTACAAACATTGACCACAAACCTAGGAATGAACCCCAGTTCGTCCACTTCAAGAATCATGATGTTGCTTTATCCTTGTGCTTACTATTCTTTGCACTTGTTTTCACATCAAGGGATTACATGAGATTTTTTTGTCAATTTTTTACAAATATGAATATGAATATACTTTTGTTATTATTACAAACACAACACACCGTAGAAAAAAATACACAAGTGAAAAGTAAATTACCACCAAATCTTTTGTGTGACTCCATTGTTGGTGACTAATAAGAGGTAACTGATTGACCTCCTTCCTCTGTTGCCTCCAACGTCTGATTGACATGTTGCTTACTCAACAAATGATATCTTGAAGCACATTTGTTTTGACATTGTGATTATTCTTTTATCCCCTTGTATTATGAAATGCTTTATTTTAGGACGCCGGGTTCACCCAAAAATGCATTTATAAGGAAATGTTTCTACACTTAAATACAATAAAATTGTTAGAAAGTCATTATATTAGTGCTCACATTTATATTAGTGAGTTGGTAAGTTGTAATAACCACTCATATAGATATGCATTTAGGAATAGGACCAAGTATAATTATTTGTTAGGAATATGGGAGATATTTGTGGGATGGGTAGTTGAGGTATTTTCCTAAATTATAGGGATGTAAAAGCTTATATAATGGAGATGTGTATGTTGTGTAAGTATCCGAAATGAATTGAATGCAATAGTATTATTAGATCCATTGTATTGTGCAAATATGGTCCAAAGCTCTCACTTGGTATTAGAGAAGGAGCTTCCTCCAAATGGATCAGTGATATGTTTTTAAGGGTAGCCATTAGATTCTTTTATTTATTTATTGAGTATATATTTTTTTATTGAGTGTATGATTGTGTTTTCAACGTATAAAATTTGTAGTGGTTTAGAAGAACGTTGTAAGGAGTCCGTCCACAAGGAAAGGTGTGACCAGTCCATGAAAGCATACAATGCATCTATACAGATCAAATACTCATGCAATTCTACCTGTGAATGTTAATTCGTCCATATTTGTTGCACATGGCGGCATTTAAATATAAATAACAGTTTGTAGCTCATATCTGTCATACATTCTGACAAATCTGTATGAATCATATTTGTCATACTAAACTTGTGTTGAGTTTTAAGGAGGTTTGATCACACTGAGCATAGGCATTAACACATTTCCATACGGTTTAAGAATTGATGAATCTTTGTACATTAACGCTTCTCCTCAAAGAAATTAACTGCTATTGTTCCTTCCCAGTTGTCCTCTGTCATTCACTCTATCTAAACTCTGCACCAACGAATTCATGGGTAACGTTCTTTTTATGATCTCTGCACTTTTACAATTCTTTTTCAGTGTATAAATCAATTGTCAACTATTGATTAGATTTGTCTCATGTATTCGACACCGTATCTATGGATCTCATTCATTAATGCCTCGCCCATAAAAGGAGTAAGTCATATTTGTTTATTCTTTCATATTCAGTCCAAAGGTTCTTTTGTTAAAAGTATTGATTAAAATTGTTTTTGTTAATGTTGAGGCCATAGGAGCTATATGTGTTTTGTTATATATATATATATATTGGTACATGTTTGTATTTAGTTTAGAGACATAAGAGTCTTTGTGTTCAAATCTATTGTGGATAGAGTCATTATTCGTCTATCTATTGTAATAGAGTCAATGTTTTGTAAGTGTCCATTTTATTAAAGGTTGGTTCATAAGTTGACTGTCTAGTCTTGTTTAGTTGTTTCGATTAAATTTAATGTTCAAGTATTTTAAAATCTAGAGTCAAATTTGTCATTTCTATTGTCTCGTCAATGTCAAAGCTAGTCACAATTGTGAGTCAAAAAATTCAAAAAAATAAAAAAACGGTTCACGAACACATTTTCGGCTGAAACTGATGTCCTAAACATAAATGATTTCAAATCGTGGGGGGAATAATAAACAATGTAGAGATCAAAGAGCTTGAAAAGTATCATTTGTTGAGTTAGTAGCTCAATACTAAATGATGAAAGCATAGGAGGTTGTAGGTCAATCAACGACTTCTCGTCAGTCACCAACGACGAGGTTGCACAAAGTTGTGGTGGTAGTTTGTTTTTCAATTTTGTTTTTATGGCATGTTTCATTTTCAAAGTAATTGTATTTGTTCATTATCAGTTTGCAAAGTGTTCTTGTGTTCAGTTTTGTAATAAGTGAGCAGATTGTCCTATGTAACCCCCTGATTTGTAAATGTATTGGAAAGATAAAAACACAAGGAGAAAACGACATCATGATATTTAGGTTATTGGTTTTTATGTAAAACCATCCTTCTAGGTTGATATTTCTCCTCTAAAACCATTTTTGGGTTATAAGTTGTCATGTAAAACCATTTGTATGTTTTGGTTATTGGTTGTCTAGTAAAATAATTTGTATATTTGGTTGTTGGTTATCCATTTGTAAAACCATCCTATCGTGGTCATTGTAAAGCATTGGTAAAACCATTCTTAGATGTTGTTGGTTGTCTTGAAAAAACCATCTAGATCAAGAGCACATAGAGCTGGAAAGCTTTAGAAGAAGCGCGACTATGTTTTCCCCATGTTCACAATAAGGGGGGAATGTTAGGAAGTCATTATATTAGTGCTCACATTTATATTAGTGAGTTGGTACATTTTTTATAGCCACTCACATAGAAATGCATTCAGGAGTAAGAAAAATATATCTACTAGCTAGGAAAATGTGAGAATTTTGCGGGATGGGTAGTTGAGGTAGCTTCCTAGATTATAGGAATGTAAAAGCTTATGATGTGTAAGTATCTAAAATAAATTAAATGAAATATTATTATTTCTCCATTGTATTATGTAGATATGGTCCAAAGCTCTAAAAAATGACTCATTTAATATGTACAGAACACTTTATTGACATGAGATAACAACTTGAATATTTTGATAACTTTTGACTTATGACTATTAACAACAAACTAAAATAACTAAATATAATGTTTCTATAGTTTTTTATATCTTAGAAAACATTTTACATTGACACAATAACACATTTAGCGATAATGATGACAAAAATTATTGACCATGACTTTATAAATGACTATAACATAGATTTAATGAAATTAAAATTTAATCAGAGGACTAATAGCAAATAGATATAATAGTAACAAGCAAGATATATCATGCAAGAAACAATAAAGTGTGTATAATATGGAGATAAGAGTGACTTAGCTTATATTTGGAGATCTGGGCTGGTTCTAGGCTGGAAATGTAGTGAAATAGGATGGATCTAGACTGGATATGGTTTGTATAGGAAAATGGGATATGCAATTATTTAAAAAATGACCACCTAGATGAGGACAAGACCTTCTAGGTGATAGTATCTGAATTGGGTGCTAGTTTCCTAACAACTCCACTTTTGATCTTTTCAAGAACTAAACTTATATCCTTCCTTTCCCTCTTTGTCGTATCCACTTTGATGTAGGGTTTCACTGTTGCACATGAACCTGGAAAATAAACCCTAACTACTTGCGCAAGGCTCAAGAAAATATTATAATAAATAAATCATTTCTATTCTTGATTCAGATTGACCTCGAAGGTCACGCCAATGTGATTTTCACCAAGTGCTACACTACATTTCAAACTCTATATAGTTCTAGTGTGTGTGTGATTGAATTGTGTCCCTTGAAGTTAGGTTTCCCTTTTTCTAGTCACATGAATATAGCGGGATACAACTAATTTCCCACAAAGATGAATGTGTGAGATGGAATTTAGAATAAGCCCCTCTTTTGTAGTGAATAAAGCAGCCAAAATGTAATCCTTGAATGTTGCTTTTTTCCTAAATAGTAGATAGTAAGTAATAACCCAAGTTGTCCAACCCCTAATAATAGTAAGTTCTATGTATATATATATATATATATATATATATGATATATGTATATGTATATGTATATATGTATATATATGTATATATATAACACACATACATACATACATACATACATACATACATACATACATACATACATACATACATACATACATACATACATACATACATACATACATATATATATATATATATATATATATATATATATATATATATATATATATATATGACTTCCTTGTTTAAATTTTGACACTTAGTGACACCATAAGCAACCCAAAGAATTAGAAAAGACCCAAAGTTAAGTATAAAACAATAATTTAAGAAACAAAAGAGAATAGAAAAAAGTTCCCAGAAAGGACACTAACACCCAGGTGGTAGTGTCCTTAATGGGTGGTATTGTCCAAATCCAAAAAAAATAAACACAAACAAAGATAGAGACATGGATCCCTGTGACCCTACAAAAAAGGTGTATATCTAAGAAGTATAAGATAATATCACATTCAAAACCAATTATAGAATTAGGACTAGGGAAAAAGGTGTCACCAACGTCTAATCTTCAACTCAAAAATCATGTATATAACAACATACTAGAGGTATGATGTTATAGTAATAAGTGTATAATTTTGCATCTACATTTCCCCCCTTTATGCTATTTAGATGAAATTCAATAATATAAAGGATATAAGAAGAACATACCTGTAGAGGGATGGAGTCATAACCGAGGCGTGTCGATAATAAGAATCACAACACGATGAACTGTGGATCACCATTTTGATCCATGTGGGATGAATGTGTCATTGTAGAAGGATTCATTGTATAGAAAATTTCTATGGAGATATATGAGACATCGAAGCTTGGATATTGAAGGAGGGATCGAGAGTGAACAATTCCTAAATTAGTGTAAAAATCATCCTATCGCTAGAGAAAGGGTATTGGGAGAGAAATTAAATTTTCTATCTACCATGAAACTTCCTAAAAATAGGTTCCATTGTTGCAAATGGAAGTGAACCAATTGTTACTTTCCTACTAGTCATAGAAAAACCCCTGTAAAGTGGAAAAAGATAGGAAATGACATCTCATTACCCCCACTTTATGGTGCAAGGGTGTAAACTAGGGCAAATGGAAAAAATATTGAACTTGATTTGCTCCCAAGCTAGGTCATCTACGAGGGATATTGATACTTCTTGTCATGCAAATGTACAATAAGGAAATTGACAGGGTGCTTGTCAGGCTCATTCTCCCGCTCCCTCGGATTGTGACAAGTGGAAACTTCTAGTGCATTGTGTAATTTGATGTCCCTCACATCCCTTTTAGGTGAGGGACATCAGGGTTGAAAAAATATGCCCAACCCTCATGATACCTCAAGGTTCCTCATGTGACCGCTTCTAAGCCCTTCCAATGCTTTAAAACTATTTTTTAAGCTTTAATCCTGTGTCATTGGATCTCTGCCACATGTCAAGTTGAGGTGTGATATGAAAATTTATGTCCCTCATGTCCCTTTGAGATGAGGGACATCATGTACATGAAAATTCACCTCTCTCCATGCGTTTGAAAATTTCAAATTTTAAAAATCCCTCCTACTTCTAACATCTAACATCTAACATTCCTGTGCACAACTTACTCTGCAAACTCCTCTACAAATTCTTACCACCACTCTACCTTTGCCAAATCTCAAAAATTATTCACCATAACAATGCAATCCTCTACCCCATGGTGATACACAGGTCCCAAGACAAATATTGAACAAATGAAGGAGAAGAAAAGAAGAACGAAGAAAAAGAACAGTGGAAATCTTCATTGTCACAAAATAGAATTTTGAAGAGATCTTGAAAATGGATGCATGGACTGAAAAACCATATTTTTCTGTCCATTCCTATATAAAAAAACATCAAAAACACACCTTCAAACCCTCCTCCTATGGCATAAAACATTCATGATGAATAAATCCTCTTTCCGGCCCAATGGAGAAAAAATGCTTGATTTCCTGTCAAATCGTTGGTCGGATCGAGCTAAAAAATTTCCCTCAAAATCCAAATGAAAAACCAATCAAAAAGGAGTTAATTTCATCGTGATCAAAAACAAAAACCATACCTTTAAATTTTGAGCTCCATTAATGGCCGCCATGGTAGCTCCATGCCCAAAGCCACTGTCAAGCAGAAATTTTAAATTTTATTTCCAAGCATTCTAATGGGCGAAATTAAGTGAAATTCCGAGGACATGACCGTGACGATGAGAAGAGTCCAAAAAAATATGTTCCATCACAAACCGAGCATTAAAATTCCACTTTCTAAAATAGTAAGTTTTCCTATATAAACTCGCTATGTTTGGGAAGTCACCATCAAAAGTGGCTATGGTAAAGGCAACGCGCATTGAAGACCACTAGGTATCCAGAATGATTTTCCATAGAAGAAAATAGTTAAAATGACCACTTACTAAAAATAGTAAGCCCCCTATATGGGTGCTTACTAAAACTAGTAATTCACCCCAAGAAGTGGTCAAGGTGAAGGCAGTGTGTGCAAGAGTGAATGATGGAGTTCATCGCATCACGATGGTCAAGAAGAGGCAAAAATCACCTCTTACCAAAAATAGTAAGTTTCCCATCTGGTCACTTGCTATTAATAGTAAGTCATACTCAAAGGGTAGTTATGGCATAATGGGACATAGAGGGATGATCATTCAGGTCAACATCATTGTTTGAGATTATCATAGGTATTTCTCACAGGGCATTTGAGATCCATCTAAGGGAACTCGATAGTGTTTTTAGACACTCACTATGTGGTTCGGGTCATAGGTATATCATGTGTAGGGTGGAAGTTGTGATCATCAGCGAAAAAATTCATTCAACTTGGAAGGATTGGTTCTGAGTTCCTATCTCTTTGGAAAGGATATGTATGAGTTAGTGTTCATGGTCATCAGTGAATTCATTCAATAAGTGTTTTTGAACACTTAAACCCAAGGTGTCCTATAACCATCCTGAAGGAGTTTCTCAAGGTGCAAGGAGTTCAAAGATTCAGAATTTCACTACATTTAGAGATTTCGATCGACAAGGATCAATGGAATTCATCAGGAATGAATTCTCCTCTTCTTCTTCTCTCTTTTCTCTTCATACCCCCAACTTTCTATCTCTTCTCAATGTTGTAATTTTACATTGGGGTTGCACTTTTTCTTATGTATTAATGTTCGTAATGTAATGAGTCACCTTTATGTTATAAAAAGGGACTTAAAAGTTTCCCAAGAAGTTAAAAAGTTTTAAGTTGTGCGAGGACATCTGAAGAGGCATTGGGGGGTAGATGAAGAGTCATATCTCATTCTATAAATCGTAAAGCCATTCCCATTTTAAGGGGTTGGTGATTGATTTTGTAAACTCAAGAGTATATTGTACTTTGAGAGAACAAAGGAGATAACCATTTTTTCCATCCCCCTCACTAGTTTTCCTCCATTCCCACACTATGTACAACGTTTTTTTAAGCAATCAATATAAGAAGAAGGATTTTCTAGATTTCTTTGACTAAGGGATTTCTTGATACTTTGTGATCATAAATTCTATTTGGTCTTGTTTCTATTTATAGAGTTGTTTCTTCTCATAAATGCATGTGTTGAAGTTTCAAACTAATGTGTGCAAGAATATGATTTTATGCCTGTAACATTAGTTCTCCTATCTCATTTCCCAATACCATTTCTTGCCTTAGAGACAAAGTCCTCTCTAACAAGAAATTGATAGCTTTGTTATAGGGTTAGTAGAGTGCCCCTATTAGATCCCATCTGCAAGGCCACCAGGAAAATCCACCTTTACTCATGCATGCATATACGACAGCTACACCGGTTAAGTAGAGGGACTTAGATTCCCAAAGCATTGGCAAGAAATCCACAAGTTTTTCCACCCAACAAATTTTATCGCCAACAATTTTTGACATCCACCGTGGGGCATATTTAGTTGCATCTGTACCCAAAATACAACCGCAAGGTCTAAAAATTAAAAAAAAAGTTCATGAAAATCCATTGATTCACTGTTAATTTATATAAGTGACCTTTCATAATCCATGGTGTCTTTTCATATTCCTATTACAAAATTTTTTGTTGTTAGAATTTGAAGAAGAATGTGCCAAAGTAGAAGTGGAAGAGAAAATGAAAATGGAATATGAAGTAGAAAGACCTCAACCCATTGTTTCATGGGGAAGGAATACAAGCCTGCTTGCTCTTAAACCCCCTATTCACGATCTACCAACAGGTTCCTGCAAGAACTTTCCAAAGTTAAAAGGTGACAACACACAACATTATGAAGAACACATCAATTCTTTCATGACATAATGTAGAATTATTTGTGTCCAACATGAAGATGTTTCTTTAAGACTATTCATGGAGTGCCTCTAAGAAAAAACAACAGAATGGTTTTATCTCCTGCCTACCTGATCTATCACTTGCTGGAATGACATAAAAAGGAAGTCCGAGGAAAGATTTAGATTCACTGAGGACTGTTAAGATCTCCTTGTTTGATTGGAAAAAATGAAGAAATGAGAAAATAAATTTATGAGAGACTTCATGGCTTGTTTTGACCAATTTCTTTGTAGGATACTAGAAGAGGATTCACCATTAGAGATCAACATCAAGAGATTCTTTATTAGTGCTCAATCACTAGAGGTGGGATTTGTTCTACGAATATTTCAACCAAGGGATATTATAGAAGCACAAATATTGGCCATTAAACTTGATGACGATCTCATCCTATCTGGAAAGATCAAGAATCCCTTAAAGGGAAGGTCAAAGATGCACAGGTGGCTCTCACCAGATTTCCAGACAAGAAAGTTTCAATGATAATTTTGGTAGCATACATTCCGACTTCATTTGGAATGTTGCTAATTCGAAGCTTCTACTGAGACTTGGGAGGGGAAATTCAGATGAATTGGTATTCTGCAACCATACCAGTGAAGGGAGACATGGATAAATTGTTTCCAGAGAAGAAGATGAGGTACACATTGTGAAAGTTTGGAAGTCCAGGAAACGACATCTTGTACCAAGATACTACTTAGATGAATCACTTTTTGAAAAATAAGGAGTAAGATGATATTCCCATCTTGATACGGCTAGACATTCCTTCCCGTAGAGGTATCAACCTTGAAGAAGCATTGAGGACATTCGAGTTATAAGAGGGAAGCACCAAGTTACCGGATGAAGTAAACCATGAAGAAGATGAAAGGTTCTTGGCGAATCTCAAATGTAAAATTCAGCTTATCTTCTTATCCATGATGAAATCAAGGTATTTTCATTCCCATTTGAAGATGAAGATGATCTCATCCATGCCATTCATGGAGGGATAAGACAAGCTTGTGATGAGCCCAGGAAATGTTTGGAAGAACTATCTATACAAGAACTGCTTAGAGGCACGGAAGAAATAGAAGACCTTGAGCTAAGTCTCAAACTCTTGATGCAAGCCATGAATCTACAATACAAGTGCAAATCTGATTTAGAAGCCTCAATTAGTGTGAAGGTTGGCCATGTTGAAACAAAGCAAGATGAGAAATATGATGCCCATCCTAAGACAATGGTTGATGGATGCAACGATGAAATAGAGGTATTTTCTTTTTCATTTGAAGAGGAAGACTCTTTCCATGATGAAGAAATTGAAACAAGGATTTTTTAGGTCTTTGAAGTTGAAGCTCCTCTTGAATAAGGAATGATATAATGCAGCGATTCCCAAGATGATGAAGTAATCCATCCAGATAGTTTCCTTGAGCTATAAAATAAAGATTATTCGAAGATGTACAAAGATGAGCTGCAGGAAGTAACCAAGGAGATCTCTATGTAAAAAATATTGGATGTAGTTGAAGTTGCGAAAGACCCCGAGATGATTCTTTATCTCTTAACTTGTGACATGGATTTACAAGACAAGTATGAGTTTTCCTGTGATCCTCCCATCAGTACTCAAACACCTCACAGTGGAGTAGAGATAAAGGATGAATCTAAGGTTTCTCATGGAGAATATTTCAATGAGCATAGATCCGAGAAAGAAAGTAACTCAAAATATTTAAGAAATTTAAATGAAAATCTGCTTTAGGGTAGTGATGAGATGCTCAATGAAGAATTGTCTATGTGGATAAACACGTAAGACAATTGGCACTATGAAACTAATTTCAAAGAGTGTGAAGGAAATGGAATTTCTAAGAGAAGGCTTGAGCATCAAAAAGCTCATGTAGATTCACTCCTACCAAGTACAAAAAAAACATGGAAGCACCTAACATTCATAAATAGTTAAGGAAAGGAGGCTACTTTTTGAAACCATTTAATGGATTTGTAGAACAACATCACTCTATGTTTCCCACTCACAGTTAACTTTTGAGGAATGAAAAGTACTTCAGAGAAAGTGGGTTATCCCCCACCTTGTACCATAAGCAATTGTTAGGTGTGTTTCCCTTCTTGTTGTGTCTGTGTTTTCCTTTCCATGTGTGTTGTGTGTTTCCTTCCATCATTTTTGGTGTGTGTGTGTTTCCTTCTTCGCTCTCTCTCTCTCTCTCTCACTCTTGTCATAATTTGTACGTGACTGCATAGGGCCCAACAGATAAGGCACTAGTCAATGGATCATATTTTCTAAAGTTGAGATTCTAGATTCATCATGTCATTTATTCAGTTTTCTTAGTACATGTCATGTCCCCATGCTAGAGCCAATTGTTGTCATGCAAATGTGCAACAAGGAAATTCACAATTTCCAAGAATGAAAATTATACCCCTATGTTAATTTTTTCAAGTTTTACCCCTCCAAGACACCCCAAGTTTTTGTAGTCAGTCCAAGTGACCTCCTGATTGATGTTAGTTCATCCCCTAGGTGATTTATGAAATTCCATTCATTCCCCTTAGGTGATTGTAGGAGTTGATTGAAAATTGAAAGCTTCAGGAAGCTATGGGAAGGGATATCACTAGCCTTCCTAGGGTTAGAGCAACCCATAGAGTAGAATAGAAAAACCAAACTAGACATGGAGGTGAATAAAATACCTAGGAACATCATGGAATTGATTTAGGAAGATTCATGAAGGATCTAGAGAAGTTGGGATAGTTTCGCTAAAATAAGGGTTCACAAGCCTAGGCAGTGCATAGGCCAAAACAACTGTTGACCTTCCGAAGGTGATTTTGGGAGCTCTAGATGGAGTTAGGAGAAAAATAAAACATCATCTAAGAGGGAATTCTAAGCCCTATAAGATGGTATAATTATTTTTTTCACAACACTTTGGTGCGATGGGATTACGAGAAGTATTTCTCATGCATAAGTGGAGTACCATATCCAAAATCCACTTTTTCAGGAATCAAGTGGCGTAATCAAGATCTGATACCACCACCATTGTATTTATAATGCCATTTTTAGTCAATTTCATATAAAATTTCATCAAAATAGTCCATTGGGAACTCAAGTTATCGTCGTTTCAAGTTGCCCTCTTGGAGCGAGTTCGGGAGTTAGTCAAATTTTGATAAAGACACGTGTAAGCTATAGGATCTTGGAAAAATTTTGTGTCCCTTAAAGCCCTCAAGGTCAAGGACATCTAGGTTAAGAAAATGTTCCTAGCCCCCATAATCCCTTTGGACCCTCATGCAACTTTCAGGATTGTCAGTTCAGCTACTAGGTGCTTGTCAGACTCATTTTCCCACTCACTAGGATTGTGACAAGTGGTAGATTCTGGTGTGCTATGAAATTTAATGTCTCTTTGAGATGAGAGGCATCAAAGTTTAAGAAATGTTCCCAACCCTCATGATGTTGCAAGGTTCCTCATGCGACTACTTCTCAACCCTTCTAGTGCTTTAAAGCTATTTTTTAGCTTTAATCCCCTGCCGTTGGATCTCCGCCACATGTCAAGCTGAGATTCTCTTTGAAAATTGATGTCCCTCATGAGGGATGTCAAGGAAATGAAAATTTTCCTCTCTTCATGCCTTTGAAATTTCAAGTTTTAAAAATCCCTCCTGCTTCTAACATCTAACATTCGTGTGCACAACTTGCTCTGCAAACTCCTCTACAAATTCATACCACCACTCTGCCATTTCCAAAGATCAAACTAGATTTTCCATAGAAATGAAATCCTCTAACCCATGGTGATACGTAGTTCCCAAGAGAAATATTGAACAAATGAAGGAAAAGAAATGAAGAACGAAGAAGAAGAACATTGGAAATCTCCATTGCCGCAAAATAAAATTTTGAAGAGATCTTACAAATAGATGCATGGATTAATGAACCATATTTTTATGTCCATTACTCTATCAAAAAACACCAGAAAAAATATTCAGACCCTTCTCTCATGGCATAAAATATTCAGGGTGAAGAAATCCTCTTTCTGACCCAATGGAGAAAAAAAAGCTTGATTTCCCGTCAAACCGGTAGTTGCATCGAGCTAAAAATTTTCCCTTAGACTCCAAATCTAAAACCTATCAAAATGGATTTAATTTCATCATTATTGGAGACAAACACCAGACCTGTAAATTTCAAGCTCCATTAATGTCCATCATAATAGATCCGTGCCTGAAGCCACTACCAGGTGAAAATTTAAATTTTATTTCCAAACATTATAATGGGTGAAATTAAGTGAAATTTGGGGGACGTGACCGCGATGATGAGTCGAGTCCAAAAAAATATGTTCCATCATAAACCAAGCAGTTGAATTACACTATCTAAAAATAGTTAGTTTTCTTATACAAACTTGCTATGTTTGGGAAGTTACCATCAAAAGCATCTATGGCAAAGGAAATGTGCATTGAAGATCACCAGGAATCCATAATGATTGTCTAGAGTAGAAGATAGTGAAAATTACTACTTAATAAAAATAGTAAGGCCCCTATATGGGTGTTAACTAAAAATAGTAAGTTAGCGCAAGAAGTGGTCAAGGCAAAGGTAGTGTGCGCAAAAGAAAATGATGGAGTTCATCACATCACGATGGTTAAGAAGAGGCAAAAATAAACTCGTAACAAAAATAGTAAATTTCCCATCTAGATACTTGCTATTAATAGTAAGTCACACTCAAAGGGTATTTCTGGCACAATGGGACATAGAGGGATGATCATTCAAGTCAACATCATCGTTCAAGATCATCATAGGCATTTCTCACATGGCATTAGAGATCCATGTCAGAGAACTCGATGATGTTTTTCGACACTCACTATGTGGTACAGGTCATAGGTATATCATGTGCAGGGTGGAAGTTGTGATCATCAGTGAAAAAATTCATTCAACTTGGAAGGATTGGTTCTACGTTCCTATCTCTTCAGAAAGGATCTTTATGAGTCAATGTCCATGGTCATCATTGAATTCATTTGATAAGTGTTTTTGAACACTTAAACCTAAGGTTTCCTAGAACCACCCTGAAGGAGTTTCTCAAGGTGCAAGGAGTTTGAAGATTTAGAGTTTCACTACATTTGGAGATTTCCATCGACAAGGATCAACATACTTCATCAGGAACGAAATCTCCTCCTCTTCTTCTCTCTTTTCTCTTCATACCCCTATCTTTCTCTCTCTTCTCAATGTTCTAATTTTGCGTTGGGGTTGCAATTTTTCATATGTATTAATGCTCCTAATGTAATAAACTCACCTTTATGTTATAAAAAGGGACTTAAGAGTTTTCTAGGAAGTTGAAAAGTTTTAATTTGTGCAAGGACATATGAAAAGGCATTGGGGGGTAGATGAAGAGTCATATCTCATTCTATAAATTATAAAACCATTCCCATTTTAAGGGGTTGGTGATTGATTTTCTAAACTCAAGAGTGTATTGTAATTTTATAGAACAAAGGAGATAGCCATTTTCTTACATCCCCCCCCACTATTTTTCCTCCATTCCCACACTATGTACAAATTTTGTTTAAAAAATCAATACAAGAAGAAGGATTTTCTAGTTTCATTTGACTAAGGGATTTCTTGATACTTTGTGATCATAAATTCTATTTGGTCTTGTTGCTATTTACAGAGTTGTTTCTTCTCATAAATGCACGTGTTGTGTTGAAGTTTCTAACTAGTATGTTTATGAATCTTATTTTATACCTGTAACATTAGTTCTCCTATCTCATTTCTCACTCCCTTTTCCCTCCTTATAGAAAAAATCTTATCTAGCGAGAAATTGCTAGCTTTTTCGTAGGGTCAGTGGAGTGCCCCTGTTGGATCCCCAATCACAAGGTCACCAAGAAAATCCACCTTTACTCGTGCTTGCATATACAAAAGCTGTACTAGTTAAGTAGAGGGACTTTGATTTCTAGAGTGTTGGCAAGAAATATACAAGTTTGTCCACTCGACAAATTTTATCGCCAACTATACTGGTGAAATTATAATTTTAGAACAACATATATTTGATTGAACCTGATTGATTTGAACCAGCTTTGGAGAGTTAAATTTCCCATGGATTAGGTCATTTGGGGATAAAAATGTGAGAGTTAGAGATTGTATTGCACTTGGAATAGATTAAAATTTATAATTTCAAGTGAGAACATTTTTTAGGATTTGAATATTGCTTTGTGATTAATTGAAAATAGTGTGGAAGTGCAGAGTGTGGTTATATACTATGCATTGGAAATTTTATTAAATCGTTAGAGGAGGTGTAATAGGATAACATCAAATATTTTCCCCCTTTCAGCGAATGGTGAGAAGCGAGATGATGATCCATGATCCGAAAGAAAATTACATAGAGTTTTTGGAGAGGGGCTAGAAATGTATGGAATAAAATATGAAGTGGTAAGTGAAATAGAAGCGCAATGTGTAGCAAATTGTAGGAAGGGTAGTATTCAAAATTTTAATATGGTAGACATCAAATATATAGTTCTAAGGCCATTGAAGATGCTGAAGATGAAAAAATGAGGTTTAAGCTATGATTGAAACAATGTTGGTGAATTAGTTCTATAATAGTCATAATGACAATAAGATGTTACTATAAATAGTAAGGTTGAAAAATTTAATAGGGGTCTCATTTGTAAATTTAATTAGTGTGTTTTGAGATTTGTACTGTGACGATGCCACATGCATGCGAGGAAATTATGACAAGGCTCAAGAGGGTTGTGGAGGCAGTATCAACGTAAAAATGGACCCGTTAGTAAGTATTATGTTGCTGAAGTAGACTAGGTAGTATTATAACGACTTTTATCCTTTTTACATTTTTGAATTTATGTTAATTTGGGAGTTTCTATCCAATATGGATTTGGTGGGAACATTTTTATCCTTTGGATGGTAGAATCTAGTTCTGGGTGTTATTGTCCAGGTAGTGGGTGGTAGTGTTTAGGATAATCAAAATTTCTATCCAGAAGTTTGTGTGATCTTTGTATCGTGTTTATGCATGAGTAAGATATTAACTTGTGGTTTTTGTGTTTTTTTGTGTCATGCAAAGAAATAAATTTGCAAGAGTTCCAAGGAGGGTGACATTTTTCAACTTTGTTAGCATTTAGTCTAGAGGAGGATGAGTGGTACATATTATACAGTGTTAGGTTGTAGCACAGCACACGATTGGGGGAGGTTCCCCATAATATGCATTTTATTAATGCAATTTATGAGAGATGGTGTGTCGATCCACATACTTTTTGGTTATCTACTAGATATATTACGATGACTTTGGAGGATGTGTATGGGATACTGTGGTTACCATTTTTGGGAGATCACTGATACGTTATGCTCCTAGGTGATACATGATAGCAACAGAGAGTTGCGAGAAAACATTTTATAGTGTCTTAGACACATGATGAGTCATCAATTAACCTGGATGACATTGTGAGATCAAGTGTTCTGTGGTTGTAAAATTTCATTGCATTTATATTGGCCTCTTGTGTATTTATTGAAGAATTATGTGTATCCATATCATATAAGATGTATGATATTTTTTCTGAGTATAGATAAGCATGGGACATGGTATGCTTGGAGTCGTTGCATTTTGGATCATTTATATAAATATTTGTAAAGGTTTACCTAAGAGGACTATGGTGGAGGGATTGGTGATAATAAACTTTTGTATGTATGGGCATATGAGAACATAGCAGTGGTGAGGTTGTTGACTGGTCCGCAATTGGATTGGGCAAAAGTAGAAATTTAAATTGCTAGATGGGTTGGATTGATGGGTCATGGGTTTAATACCATGACATATAAGTATATTAGGATAGAATTGGGCCAGGTACAGTTATTTGTAGACCCTATAGGGAATATGGTGGCTAGGTCAAGGACCATGTTAAGATATGATGTATGCAATGCAGTATGTGGTTCGAGGAAAAGTTTCCAAGAGTAGAATTTTTTTTCCAGTATGAGCTTCACAAAAGTTTGGGATAGTCCAGGATGTTCCTCCAGAGCCATATGTATGGTATAGATTTATTATTTCCTCGAGGATAACAAGGGCGAGGCCAAGTCTCATAGTATCCCAGTTACACTTGTTAGGTTTGGATGAGGTGTATGCAAAGATAGGTCCAATTCGAGAAAATGACACATGACATAGCTTAGCCTATACTTAGTGGTGGGGGGAGCACCGATGTGTGGTATTGTTTCCTATAGTAGGAAAAGAACTAGGTGTACATTTAGGAGGAGGAGGGCTAGTAGTAGGTCAGAAACCTACCCCTGAGGATGATGTGGTGGTGAAAATAATTGCACAATATTGTATACACCCCAAAAATACCCATTACACATTACAGTGTCCAATAATAATATTTGGTTCCCTATTACACTCATACCCAATTCATATCACTCTTGTTATTAATCCCCTATCCCATTAGCTAATTTCATATTAAAATAATTAAATGAATCCTACACATATCCATTTCCACCTCACCTCTTATCCACTTTCACATCACTAATTAACATCTTAAGTTAACTAGAGTAAAATAAATCAATTAAAGATAAAATCATTAAATATATGCAAGAAGACAAGTTTAGATTAAATCAAATAATGCATTTAAGTTAACTAAACATATCCCACAAAGCATGTCATTCCAAAATTGAATCAAATCTCCCCAAAGATAAAAATAACATCACTTTTTTGAGTGAATAAAAAAAATACATGAATTTAATATTTCAATACAAAAGCTAAAAATATTCAAAAGACATGCCACCTTTGCCAACTCAAAGATAAATAACTCAATCAAGCTCAAAACAATATTTTATCTTACCAGTCAAGTTAGAAATTAAAAAAAATCTCTCCAATCATGCTTTAGTTAGCTTAATATCAAATAAATCAATCACAAAAATCAAATATTTGTGATTCTCTTCACTCATCTACAAATAAAAACTCATTCTTTTCCATTTTTCATCTTTGGAAGCTTGATAATATACGTTGTTATTGTGTCAAATTTCCATTAAATTCTACACATCATTACTTTTTCCATTTGATCACAAATCCAACAATCAATTCATTCATCAATCATTTGCATTACTCGTAGCTAAAATCCACTTCCATTCAGAACTTTTGATCATCCACATTCAATTAGTCTAGAGATTCAACAAGCTCAATACATCATTTCAAGATTTAGTAAATCTCATCAGAGGTTGTAAAGAGGTACGAAGGAAGGTCTGCTTATTTTTTTTTTTCTTCCCTTATATCACATTTTCTTTGTTTACATTTTTGGAGTGCTTGGTGGGACATGCACACATTTCTAATACGTTTTATCATTCTAATTTTGTTTTTAGATTATTTTCCGTGTTTGAGGACTACTGATCAAATTTCAATACATTTCATGGAGTAGATTGTAAGTAGTTTAAAAAACATCAGTCATATTGGCCGTGATCAAACATTTTTTTGTGAAGGTACATGTGATTTGTGCTTCTATGACATTATTTACGCTAGTGTAACACATAATTTGTGCTAGCATCACCAAATTCATGTCTACATCACACAACATGCACTAGCGCGTGTTTACTTGGATATTTGTAAATAAACCTAATTTCCATCATATTATATGCACTACTATTTTATACTAATTTTCTTTGTTGTGTAGATCTAACTTTACGTTATGATCCTTATGTCTGTGTGATGAGAGGTTCATTTTGTTGTATTATATGCATCGTGGTTTCAAATATTATTAAAATCTACCCTTTTTATAGATTTACATCTCCATCAGAGTCCTTGCATCAATATTACTTTACCCACACCTTCATCAAATAATCTACACTAACGTTCTTGATAACCATGTTTCCATTATAATACAAGTGTGTTTATATATATATTAAATGTGTTTCCATTCTAACTATGTGTGCTACTACTCAATGTTAATTTCAAATTTATTTTTAAATTTTTTTATAATCTCTAATTTTATTCCCCTATTATTTTCTGTGTAATTCTAACATTGTTCTTATTGTAATTCATAACGAAATAGAGCTAAATTTTATCCTATCATTTCTTTCATGATTGAAAGTTGTGTATGCTATTCTCTTGCAACTTTAGGTGATATTGAGAATCGAAATTGATCAAGATACATTTTAAAAATTATTTATTAATCAATTTTTATGATCAAAATCCATATATGATCTTATCTTGCACCTTTGGGTGATCTTGAGAATCAGAAACAAACACAACATTTTGTTTCTTTTTACTTTTAACTTTTTGTTTTCAGGAAAACTATTAATCATATTTGTGTAGGACCAATCCACTTGGAAACTATTGTCCAAACAAGCAAAAAACTTCTAACAAATTTCCATGCAAGTTTCCTTTGTTAAATAAAATTACAAATTTCTATAAAAAATTGCTAAAACTTATGAATTTATTTTATGCATTTTAAGTTGGAAAGAACTTGTGTTTAATAACTCATAATTGTATTTGTAAATAATGACATGTATTTCATCACCACTTAACTACATTGGTGATGTGGAATTCATTACCATGCTCCACTCATAATACATTGCATTGCACTTGAGACTTACTCTCAAAACTGTGTTTGTAACTTTCCTCTCTGTTCTCCACTTGCATGTCAAGCTATCATGATTGGGGTTACTGCGAGTATATACCTAAAATAGTTGTAACAATGAAGTCTGCAGCATTGTCCTTGTAAATATTTATGGAGAAATAAGGACACCATACACAAATCATTCCCTCATTACCTTATCAACTAGTTGTAAAACCCATAATTGGAGTGGAGATTCATTCCTCTAAGAGGGGTACTAATTTAGTGACTCTCTTTCATTATTCCAAGGGTTCCTTATACCACTCTTGTCCTCGTAAAAAATTGGTATATTAGGTCTGGGATATATTGAAAGATGCATCTTTTTGGAGTGATAAGAGCCTTGCGTCCACCCATTCAAATCATTTTGATTTTTTGCATTTTTCATAAAACATTGCATTACATGAAAAGTTTCAAGCCTTCAAAGTCCAAAAGGATCTAAAATCATATCATAATTTCTATTTGTTGTTTGTAAACAATAAAATTCAAGTTACTATCTCAAAAACTTATCTTACACAAACACCATTTTACATTCTAGTTGAAATTAGAAGTTGTGTTCCACAAACACAAATATGATCCAATTGAGATAAAAAACTAGTCTTTCCAAAATCTAAATCCACTTGAAATCAGAACTTGTGTTATAAAAAATCAAATTCAATCCAATCCAAAAATGAAATCTAAAAATATTATTCTTTAGATACTCACATCCCAATCTTAGTCAAGTATCGAATCAAAGAAAATCCATTCAAATAAAAATTAAAAAACATATAATCCTTATCCTTTGGATTCACCAAATCCAATTTTAAGCACATCAAATCAAACCAAATATAATCCTTGTCCTTTGGATACACAATCCAAGTTTAAGAAAATCACTCTAATTATACTGTAAAATCAAACTAATCCAAATAAGTCCTAAAAAACTCTAAAATCAAACCAATTCATATCAAACAAGTCTTATACATTGGATACAAACATCCAAATTTAAGAAAACCAATCAATAAAATCCTTATTTGGATACAAAATTCCAAATTTAAGAAAATCAGTCCAACTAGACTCTAAAATAAATCCAAATCCAAATCAAAGCCTTATATTTTCAATACACAAATCCAAATTTAAGAAAATCAGTCCAATTTGATTCTAAAATCACATCAATCCCAAATAAATTGAATCAAAATGATAATATCAATCTATTCGATCTGAGACACAATAATAACCTTCAATCAAATCAACACTGGTTTCACTAAACATGTTTGCAAATCAACAAAAAAAAAACCAATTCAGACATCATCATTTGAGCTTGAATTTATCATACTTATATCAAGTTTATCAAGTCACAAATGAAAATTTTACTTTTAGCTTTTACCTTTAGTAAAATGGTGAGCCCACGAAAAACATAGAACGAAGATTTATTAGAAAAACGTCATGAGATGTCAAAAAAAATTCTCATATGGCTTCTTAAGTCAATGAAAAATCACACAAACAATAATCATAATCTCTAGTAAAGAAACTACTCTACGTGAATTCAAACAAAGATAATCCACACATCTTGGAGAAATTCTTTCTAGTGTACTCCATAAATTATAAAGTGCTAATATGGTAGCCTATCCAATCACAATACCCTTTGAAAAATGGGAGCTGAAACCCATGTGATATAAAGAATCATATTATTATGAATACCATCATATCAACTACCATCTCAAAGACCGTTGTTTGAGACTCCGCCATTATATCCAAGATTTAATTGACAACGAAGATATTGAAATCGAATACACCTCTAGTACAAAAATTTCGAATGAGACATTAAAGGTATTTTAGGACCACTTTCCACATCATTGTATAAATTAAATATTTATAGACAAGGTCCAATCATCGAAAAATGTTGAGCTTATTTTTTTTCATTTCATCCCTAGGTCCTACGTCTAACAACGTGGCTACCATCATAAAATCAAATTCTATCCTTTCTGTATCAACATGAAAAAAAAAAGTTTGGAAATTGTCCTCAATACCTTAAACATCCAATCCTAAGTATACTGTTATTCCAAAACAACCATCCAATGCAAAATATTTGTCTAATTCTTATAACATTATCAAAAAATTAGAGAATACAATTGCAAAAATATCTCTGATAGAGTTACACCAAACTTCACTTGTACTTTAAGACATCCTTACTCATACACACCACAATGCACATGTTATTAAGGATATCAATACCAAAAAAAAAAAGTTTTAATCACAAATATTTCGTCAAACATTCTAATCATATCATTTAATCCTCATGACCTTTTGAATGTTAATATCTTAAACACCAATTTATTATACATTAAAGTATTCACCACTAATCATAAAATCAAAAGAGTGTTTATAGACGATGGACTAATATAGAATATATTATTAATAAAACTATTAAAATGACTTGGATGCCCATCTACAGATCAATCCTTCACTCCTCATATCATTCCATTCACAAATAAAAACCACATTAATGTTGAGATCCTTTTAAAACTCTAACCATCTACATATTATACTACACCTACGTTATAAATCATTGACAAAGGTATTCGAAAAAAATGAACTCCAAATTGCTCTCCACATCACAAAATTACTTTTATGCACACATAACCACTTAAATGATCTAGTTGATACAAAATTATTCATCAAAAACCTTTCCATCCATAACATTGACTTAGACCTCATCCACCTAAGTTTCATAAATCAAAACCAATCAAATCACATCACCATGGACCTCTTCCAAAAGGATGAGTCCAATGCAAACCCTAATCCAAAAATAAAATGAAAAAAATGAAAAAGTGAAAAATTTAAAAAAGGATCTCCCATAGCCAACACCTCATAAAATTACTATTTGAAAATAAAAAATAGAAAAGAAAAAACTAATTATCCTTTGATTCTCTCCACACTAGGGGGGTCGCTTGTCTAAACAGTTCTAAAATTTTCTTCCATTGGCCAATATTTCAATCATAGGATTATCATATATTCATGTTCTTTACCTATACGACACAAGTTAATACTATTCCTACTTCAGTATTGTGTATCTCATCCCTCTTATGGTTTCTCCAGTTTCATATATTTTCACCTATGATCTTATCTAGAAGCTTATTCATGGAAAAATTCTCTTTTTACAGAATCTATATATAATAGTAAATTTCTAAATATTCTTTACCCGTCTCTTTTGACTGTCTATCTTAGTCTTTGGTGTTGAACCATTGCATCCTACTAGTTATGTGGGGCTGAGATTTTGAGGCCCAAATTCATTCCCCAAAAGAACAATACAAAAAAGGCATAATCAATCGAAAATAAAAGAAAATGCTGAATCGTTACACCTTTCATCCTTCATAGTATTTTGTGATGAGCCCATGTTTCTTTCTGTAGCATGAGGCTGGGAATGGAGAAAGGAAACCTTACCTACCTAAATGTTTTCTTTGGTGTTGAGCCCTTTCCTATTACTGGTAGCATGTGGTAAAATGTAGGGGTCATTTCAAAAACAAGAAATACAAGAAAAAGAATGCCTTCAAAATCACAAGTGCTTAATCCTAAAAAATCCCAAAGAAGCAATTTAGATGCTCATGTTACAAGATAAAACCATTCCTTAACCGAATATTTCAAATCAGTAGCCTACTTGTGGTCTAAGTCTAGACAGAAACCTATAAAGTAAAAATAATCTTGGAATTAGTTAGATAATCTTAATTAGAGATGAGTCACATTTTCCAACTGGATCATTTTTACACCTTGTTTATCTACGTTTATCATCTTCATTTACATATCACTATCTCATATGTCTCATGTATTCTTTAGATCTGTTGGTCGTCAAATAGGACTTTTTAGAAGAGCAACAGTCTGGGGACAAGAAGTCCCTCCTCTTTAATGGGAGAGGTTCCCTTATTCAGAAACGAACTTATTTACAAATGTACAGAACATTGTTTTATGGTCAAACTTGGATTTTACGAAAGTGTTTTCCACGAGGATCATCAATTACACAAGGAATGAGGAAAGGGAATAAGAAGATGAGCAGAATAGCAACATTCAGAATTATAGATTATTAGAATAATTCTTCGTGTATGCGAAGCTTCAAAGAATTTAAGACAAGATCATTTGCGTTGGTTGGATGAGATTAAATTTAAAGACACAAAGTTCCATAAATAACCTTCTTCAGATTTATTAATCAAGGACACAAAGTTCCTTCTTGGTTGTACAAGATCACTGTATTTGCAAAACTGAACAGTATGGAATCAGAGAGACTAACGAGTTAGGAACAAAATGATCTCCGCAATATTAAAGGAAAACACAGAGATAACAAGAATTAGATAGACAAAGAATGGAAAGCCCTTTTGTATTGATTTCTTTAAGATCTATTTACACTTTCAGCAAATATCCAAGTTCTTCCTCCCTGCAAAATGGCATGGAAAGGCCATTATATAGCTTACAAGTCAGTTACTCTTCGTAACCGTTTCTTTTAATTAAAGAATAGTTAAGGATCGCCAGTTGCAATACCTTAACTAATTACAAAGAATACGAAAAGAATGGGAAGAAGAGAAAAGAAAGGAGAAGGAGATAGGTGGCCAGCTACTGGGAGGGACCCACTGTCTTCAGAATCTGCTGCCTGAATTTCTTCAATGCCTCAGCTATATCTCTGCTGCATGGAACTGACGTGTTGGCTGCAGACTGAGTCCAAAATCCCAGACACTTCTCCATCTCTTTATCAAACTCGACGTGAGTATGATAATCTTTATTTGCTTCTTCAATGGCAGATTGAAGAGAACAAATTTCCTTCATCTTTTCCTTAGAGATGGAGCTTTCCTTGAATAGATTATCTTTGAAAAAAGCTTTGAACAGAGCTTTGATTTCTTGCAAGGACAGGAAAACACCAGAGTTTTCATCCTGAAGATGACAATGTATATCCTTGAAAGCAGCAACAACCAGTGTCTTGAAAGCTTCTCCCTTCTGCCAGCTGTTCTTCATTTCTCCCAAAGCTTCCTCCAAAACTCTGATCTTTCCACTCCACGCTGTAGACCCCAGGATTTTGATAGATTGTCCTTAGCGTCATCGAAAATCTTATTCGCCAGTAAGATGTTCTCATCTGTCTATCCCATAAGGCGAAGGTCTACTATACAACTGCTCCAGATTTTTAGTTCTTTATCCATGGTATTGATAGTGGAGGAGAGCTTCAGTTGTACATTAATTACCTTTTCGTGGAGTTTGAAAGCTTCATCGATGAAGTTTAATCCAGCAACAAGCATGTCATCCACCACGGCTTCAATAGCTCTGCCATAGACAGAATACTTGTGCATATCTTTGATACTTTGCACTTCATCTTGGCTTAGAATTACAGGAGGTGGAAGAGTAGTCAATGGGGTAGGGTCCAAGACTTTATCCTTAGATAAAAGAGACTTGATGAAACCTGTGAGAATCCGGGCTTGTTCTTCCAACTGTTCAATAGTTTGCTGCCATTTCTCTACCCTTCCAATGACTCTTGTGACTGTTTCCTGGAGGTTGTGAATTTCACCTTCAGGAGTAGACTCTCCCATAGGGATTCTTGAAAGCTCCAAGTCAGATGCCAGCAAGTCTGATTCTGATTTTTCTACTGTAGGCTTAGCAATCTCCAAGAATTGCTGACCTTGGGCATCAGACACTATTCTGGAAATGGTTCTGGCTTTCTTGGCACGAGAAGGAGTGGTGCCCAACAAGGCTGCAACAACATCGAAATTTGGTCCCAAGCTTTGAGAGGAGGATTTTCTCTTCCTTTTTTCGACCAAAGGTTGCACCCAAGCAAAAGAGGAAGAAGAATCTGCAGGAGAAGCAAGGGGACCAAGAGACAGGGAGCTCATAACACTCAGGGTCTGCGCAGCTGTTGACTCGAGCTGAGATGTGAGTAGAGCACTGGAGGTAATAGCGGTAGAAGAATCAGTAGCACCTGGAAGTTCAGTGCTCTGGACCTCCTTGTCCTTATCTACTGGATCTTCAGGAACATTTGCAGGAGTTGGCATCTCACTTTCTTCACTTTCACTGAGAACAATGATGTTCTCTGGCCCTATAGGCAACTCTGCCTGTTTTCTTGGAGGGTCATTCTCTGCAGGCTCCTTCTTTACCTCTTTGAGTTTCTTCTTATATACCTGGGTAGATGAAGAGGGAGTAGATTCTGCAGGTCCTTGTGTTGATGAGGTAAGAGGGGTTTGCATTAGTGTTTTAGACCTTGGAACTAATGCCTCTCTTATTGGTGTCGAGTCATCCTTGGAGCTGGATTCTCCTGAGTGCCTCTTGAATTCTCAGATCTTCTTACTGAACCAGACCTTAGTCCTGACTAGGACTGGAGCAAGAATCTCAGCCAGATCATCTCTCTCTTTCCTGTTCCAATCCAGGTCCTCCAGAGGGGTGTGCTTAATCACATTTTCATACTCATACGAGTATAGGTCAGAGTTGTCATCCTGGAGACCTTCAGGAACTTGGTACAGACCGAGTTCTTGAATCAATTACAGGGAGAACCTGCCACAATGCCTTCTCCTGGCTTCAAAATCATTTGGCACAGTCAGCCCAGTAGTCTTCTGTATCTGCCCTATGATGGTAGATTATCTTGATGTTCTGTTCAATAAACTTCTTCAAGTCAAAGCAGGTTCTTGGCTTGAAGAAATGAACAGTGATAGGGACCAGGGATCTTTCTATGTTCTGAGCATCCAGAGCCGTTTTGCATGTGTAGTTTCCTAGAGAGATGGGAAAGTGCAAGCCAGAAATCTTCTTGTCTCTGCAAGTTCTGTGCAACTTGTCTAGTTGCCTGCATATTTCTATCAAGGCCATTTTATCATTGCAGAACATGGGAAGCCGTAGAGGAGTGCTTTCATAGCCAGCAAGCCTGATATAGGAAAATTTCCTGAATTGGATGAAATAGGCTCCATACTGCAATATCAGGTTCATGGCTTCATCTGAAAACCTTCTAGCAGTATCACCTTCGAGAAATCTGACCACGTACATGGTGAAAGAATCATTGACCCTTCTGAAATTCCGATTGCTATTCTCTAGGGTGAACTGCGGGCAATAGGCATACACTGGATCATCTTTGTGTGCATCTATATAGGAGAAGCCAAACCACTACCTTGATGCTGCTAGGGTATACATCAGGTATGAAGTCATATAGAACTTCTTTGTTTGCTGAACGTTGGATAGCTGCTCCGCCAAATTCATACTGATGATCTCTACCCAGTTGATGTTTTGTGTTCCCTCGCACACCATGCTGATGAGCGGGCACATCCAGAAATGAAACTCATTGGTGGAGGGAAAACCCATAACTCGAGCCAGCAGGATTATGAAGTCTGACAATTCCTCATTGAAATCTACTTGGAAGAGGGTTTTGGTTAGGTGAGAAGCACCTTTCTTAGGGTTTTGGTTTGGACTTGGGACATTCGGGACAAAAAGTTCCGGAGTACGCGGTTCGGCCGGTTCGGGTGAAATTGAAACAGCTTGCATTTTTCGATTTGGGACAAGGAGCTCTGAAGTACGCGACACGGGAGTTTCGGCCGAAAATTGGAAAGCTCGTACTTTTTAACTTTGGGACATTTGAGACATGAAAGTGCGTAGTACGCGGTTCGGGTGTTTCGGCTGAAATTGGAACAACTCGCACAATAAGTTTTGGGACACTTGGGACAAAACTTTCTGACAAGCCCGAAAATGGGACAGCTTCAGGGATTTCGGCCGATCGGGGAACAGAGCGCACTTTCGTACTTGGGACAGTTGGGACAAAAAGTTCCGACAGGCCCGAAAATCACACAAAATGACCCAAAACATAGATTTTTTCAATTTCACGACTTAGGCACTTCAGAGAAAAACACTTGAACTCAAAATTTCAAATTTTTTTTACTCTTATCAGAGCGGGGAATTTTGAGTGGACAACAAGATCTCAATGTTTAACCCTTGCATCTTACTAGTTTCATGGAATCAAGAGTGGAGTAAGAACTTTTATCAGTATATCATCTACAATCCATTCTTCCAATGGAGTGAAATCTTTAATATTTTTTTAACATGATTTCATATAGTATACCCTTTACTGAGTCAAATATCCAATAAAAAAATTCAAATAATCAAGAAAAAATCCTTTAAAAATTAAAATAATTAGTCAAACATTTATAAAAAACATTCATATAATCAACAAACTTTGTCAATGAAATATAAAATCATTCAAAAACTCTCAAAAAATATTAAATCTGTAAAAAAATATATAAAAAATTAGAAAAACTATCCAAACATCTACACAACACATCAAAATAGAAATATACAAAAATATCTAGATATATGCAAAGAAATTCAAACCATCTCAAACCAAAAAACATTTGAATATTTTCCTTGGTGTCCATTCCAAATATCATACAAACATAAAAATATTCTGAAATCAAAACCCTTGCATGTAACCTTGCTTGGGGAAATCTCGATTCTCATTTTATCCCCTTGTATGTATCCTTGCTTGGGGGAAGTGACCCGATCAAATCAATATTCCATCCAGATTCAACAAGAGTTTTAGTCAACACCAGTCTTCATTCACATCCGATCTTACCTATTACACGAATCCTTTCTTGGGGGAAAATCAATCAATCATCATTGTGGAACACATTAAGGATAAATTTAAATGTCTTCATGTTGAAATTTGTTTTGAATTATTACTTGTTGACCAATTACAAGTTTATTGTTTGTCATCTTGGCTTATTTATATCCACGTTCAATACATTTACTATGTACACTGGGTTTGTTTTTAATTTTTTATTTGTTATGTGTATGTTTATTTACAAACATAATGGGTTGATCATCATGGTGCTAATTATACTGTGAAAAAACAAAACAAGTTTCTCCAAAATAAAAAATTTGAATGGAAACTTAGACTACGAGAAATGATAGTGATATCATCATTACATTCATTCATACATCTCAAATAAATACATCATATCAACATAACTCATTAATCACTAACATCTCATCATATGTTTAATCTATATCATCTACTATCCTTAACATCATATCCCTTCTATTTAACCATCCACCCAACCATATTTCACCTCCAAAATCATGCAAAAACTGGTTCTTCCTCTAATCATGTGCATATACACTAATTTATCACTTCATCCATTTTCTCGAGGGGGCACTCCCTTAGCATAATCTAGACCCGTTGAGGCATCCAAATGATTTAATGGATAAAACTAGGAAGTCCACCACACTTCTTCTATTGGCCATTACGTGGTTGTGTTTTCATTTATGTCAACCCCATTAATGGCCAAGGATGTAATGGTGTCATGTGAGTCCTCATATGATGTTATTCAGTTGTAAAACATGAAGATTGAGTGCTTTGGTGAGTTTTCCTAGTGTTCTAGGGCTTGGTTGAGTATTTAGAATCATGGTTTGAGTCATTCTACATTGGTTTGATGTTTTCATGAGGTCATTCATGGTACATGAGGTATGTTTTAGGTGTATATTTGTCTACATGATGTCATCATGGTCAGTTCATGGGTTGTCAGCATTGAGTCAGGTCATTCCAGACTTCTTTCTAGCACTGGAACATGCATAATGAGGTAGAGATGTGCGTTTTGGACTAAATAAGTCTTGTTAGAGCATGGTGATAGTGTACTTGAGGTGTATGGTGTGATTCAAGTTAGTATTTAGAAATTTAGTGTATGTATGAGGACATTTTTTGGGCCCCTAAAATATTGGCTAAGAACACAAAGGCACATGGGTACACAAGGCCTAGGTTGAAGATGGGTGCATAAGGAGAAGGCACGTAAGACAAGGTTCTACGAGGGTTTTAGAAAGGCCATGTTGCGCAGAGGAAGATAAGGTCTCAGGACTTAGCCATATTTGGCGTATCGGGTAGGACATGAGAAAAACGTGACTTGATAGTGAATTAGGAGTGGATAAAGTTCTAGCCTGGAAATGTGATGCCCACAAAAGGAATATGCTTATTGATAGAGGATTCCAGAAGACCATCATTACAAGGAGTGGAGAGCTTGGATATGAAGGAGCATGCTTCTATGGAGGACCACTTGGACACTTGGTGACGGATCTGTAGCCCTTGAAAGAAAGTCAGTGGTTGAAGAAACCTATAAATACAAGTTCCCGCAGAAGAAAAAAAGGGCAGATCAGATATACATTAGAGGAGAATATAGAGAGCAGAGCTTTACAAAAATATTGTGAGAACTCTATGGGATTGGGTAGAGGATATATAAGGGAGTAATGTATTAAGGGACTGGGATATAAAATTTTCTTTGTATGGATGGATGACATGATACCTGTTGTGATGTATGACTTCGGTCTGATCAAGATATGGTATTCTAATGGATCCATTGAATGTAATGAGGTTAAAAAAATGAATGAGTATGAATGTAATTGATTCAGTTCATATCTATATCTTTTCATTTTTGTTTATGTATGTTATGGAATAGATGTAAATCCTCACAGATTTTCCTTTCTATTATAGTTCTATCTGTTATCTATAAGTACCCTCTATTTGGAATGAATACATTTGTCTAGAGGTCATTTTGATCCCTATGATGATTGTATGTCTCATTTCCACATTTATTCATTGAGTTCCTAACATAGATGATAGTTTCCCACTTAACTCACACAAAAGAGAGACTAGTCACCCACGCGTGCCTCAGGTGAGTGCCCAGTGCCCAGTGGGTGAAAGGACAATGTGCATTGGATTCCCTTGTTCTTTTGTGGGTGTAAAAATGACTACATCTTGGTTCCGTTTCTGGGACATATTTTCAAATTTGTAGTGGGAAACGACATGCATCATGGTCTGGATAATGCGTAATGAAAAAACATCTAACTTTGGAGAGTGTTGAGTCTTGGTTCAGGAGCATAGAGGAAAAGTTTGCTCAGAGATTCAATACTGGGCCTGAGTTTGATGCATAAAGGTGGGTGGATGAGAATATCTACCATGAATGGATCTCATTATATGCATCCAGAGAATGTTGGTTCTATAGAGCACATGTGTGGACATAAGAGGACTATTAGAAGCTGTAGGATGTAGATCTAACCTGGACACATGTTGTTGATTAGTGGTGGAAGAGAGTGTTGGCTAGTTACACTCTAGAGTACGCTATTACCACATATTATTGTCTAAAAGATGCTGAGTTTGATTTTTTACGGGAGCCTAGAGGATCATTTCTACGTGTTATTCCTATGGAAATGAATATCTTGATTGTTACCTTGAGTTTAGAGGCATTTCCAATGGCCAACTAAACTGTTCTGAGCACTAGGCAAGGAAGCTAAGGTGGAGGTAGATGATAGAAATTATGACAGAGAAAGAAAGGGAGGAGAGACGACTCAAGTATAGTGAAGCACGTGAAAGGGAGATTACTGGAAAACACAAGGTTGCAGGTGTGATGGATCTATGGAGGAATATTTTTTGGGAAGGAGTTAAGGTTCATGTGAAGGATGTGGAACCTGAGCAATCTATGCTACCCCATCTTGGCAAGCACGTAAGAGATAACCCTTCAGATTCTAATGGGAGTTCTTCATGTGGAGAGAGAAGTGTCGTTGGCATGCATTTGAACCCACCTAGTGACCGAACGCTAGCGCTTGGTTTTCCAGATCAAGGAAGGAGTGTCGCTGACCTGGTTGGTATCAGTAGAAGTGATAGATCTGCACCTAGGAGATATAATTTCTAAATTCCCACTTCTATGGCTATGCATACTATGCTAATATTTAGAGAATTTTTTTGACAAGGAGAATGTACACAAGCCTTCAATCTCACATTTTCCAGTGGCGCGGGGTACACTACTGGTAGTGTGGAATTATTGTATACCATTGCTGCACAGTTCAGTAGAACTTTGGGGACCCTTGGCATGACCACTACAGGACCTGGTGGATCTGGTGGGTCAGGAGGAACTAGTCCTAGTGGATTTGGTGGATTTTTTGGGTCAGGAGGCACAAGACCTATTGGATCCGGTGGAGAAGGAAACACCGAAGGAAACCAAGGCTCTAACACATGAGGATAAGGGCTCCATCCACCTCCTCAAGTCTTCTTTGAGATGTCTTTACATTTTCCAAATTACAGAGGTATTGAAGATGTTGTAGAACATGTTCACAAGTGTGAGTTGCTATGGTGCACGAAAAGGATCATAACCTAGGAGCAGAAGGCCAGTCAATTTATAATGACGTTGCAAGGGCATGCACATAGATGGTATAGGAAATATGACCCTCATAAAATGGCGGTGGATTATACTGATTTAAAGAATGCCTTCTTGGCAGAATTCCACATCCCTGAGTTTGAACAGAAGAGCATCAACATCCTGAAAGAGATTCAATAGGGAATGATAGAGAGTGTGCGTGAGTATGATGCGTAGTTTAATACTCTCATGTCAAAATTTTCATATGACATTCACCCTTCAAAACATGCTCAATGGTTTTTTGGGGGTTGATAACTCCATTTAGAAGAGCTTTATCTCATAAAAATTTCACAAACCTGTGTGAGGCATTAGAAGTTGCTTTGTGCACCGAAGCTGTTGGAAGTGTTGATACTGGTGTTAGCCCATTTCTAGAGGCTCAAATTGCTGCTATGGCTAAGTAGCTAGAGAAGTTGTCTGTGAACGCAACCCATGAGACTTGCAGTGGTATATGGTGTATAGATTATGAATTAAAGGGGAATGTAAAGGATAGTTTCCCTTGGAGGAAAGTACACACCGTAATAGTAGACTGTGAAATTTTTCATGGGGACCATGATGTAAGTAGATGTCCTTTGTTACAGTGCACAATTTGGAATAATGTGTCCTATTACTGTAAGATCTGCACCTCTACAACCCATGATACTAAGGGCTGCACACTGATTGACCAAATTTATGAGGCCATTGATCATGGTGTGCACTAGACTAGCATTGTTAGTAGTTCTAAGAGTGATGATCACCGTTATGAGGAGTGCGCAGATGGAGGTGTGCACGGAAGGGGATTTCACAGAGTATTTTGTGGTTACAATGGCCGTGGAGAAGGAAGAAGTGAGTTCCCACAAGGAACTTGTTACAATTATGGGTCCATGGACCATTATAAATGAGAATGCCCTAGCATATTGTAGTGCTCATGGTGCAGGAAGAAACACGAGTATGAGGAGTGCCCTGAGTTGTTTGAGCACATGAATCAATAACACTAGAAAGAAAAGGGAACTGTAATGGTAAGTATCAAGAAGGCTGATATGAAGTGGATGCCTACAGTGGTGCGTGACTCAGGATTAGAATCTGTCATGGTCAGTACTTGAGCGGAGGCTGCACGTGCCTGAGAAATATTAAGGAAAAAGAACCTTGTTTTAAGAGAGGAAGTTGTGCATGGAAAGTACCTAGACCCTTCCCATAAGAAGGAGGTATACTAGGAAACTATGGATGTTATAAGGAGCTTGTAGGGAGAAATCTAGTGTCTTAAGGAGTAGTCTAGGTATTAGGAGCATAGGATAAGTGTTGAGTCTCATAGAAGGAAAACCTGGATGAGGTTAAGGAAGTGTGCAAGATGCTAAGGTAGGAGAATATCATTACTCTATTAGGAGAATGGCTTCGGGAGAAAGTACTATATGTAGGAGCAGAGTGGGAAAGGAAGGTCTTGCATGAAAACTTTCCCCCTCATAGCCTTGACTATGATAGGGAGATCACATGAAATGTGATCATGGATGGATGGCTCCTAAGTAATATCCTCATTGACATAGGCGTGGAAGTAAATGTTCTCACCTTTGATGCATAGCATCAGATGGGAACGCCTACATTATAGCTATCTTAGAATGTGTTGTATATGGAAAACAAAATGAAGGCAATGCCCATTAGTGTCTTAAAGGATGCAACTATCACCATTCAGGGGGATAAGTTTACTGGGGACTTTGAAGTCTTGGCGCTCGCTGAGGAAAACAATTTCCTAGCACCACTTGGGCGCTCATGGTGCTATAAAAATAATACTGACTTGTGGTTCAATAAGGGGTACATTAGCTTTGAGAATGAGCAAGAAAGGGTTATCATTCCCCTTGAATATGGGAAGTTGGTACCATACATAGAGCCCTTAGGAGAAGAGGTCCTTGATCATATTTATGTGTGTTCTATTCGAGTCCCAGAGATAATCCATCCTACTAATGGAGTTATCTAGTTTGAGGATGCTCAATTCGTAAGTGACACCACTAGTCTAGTGTGTGACAATTGGGCACACAAAACTTATGATTTGGTTGGGTGACAACTGAAGGAGCTTATAACTAGGGCACCTAAGGTGTGCTTACTTAGATGCCTAGGAGGAAGGAATTTAAATAAGTATTCTAAAGGGGCTTACACTGAGACCTTCTTGTAGGAAATGGAAGCCCATTGGAGAAATGAGAATAAGAAAAGAGATATGCTAAGCTATGTCTTTCTCGACACTGTTGCATGCTGGTGGGAAACACATCAGATATTTTTTTTTTAGAATGGAATGAAGTGAGAATTTCCTTCTCTATTTGGTTCTCTAGAAGCAACACACCCACCACCATCAAATACTACCATGATAAAGAGCCCGCCTCTTTCCGCATCCAATCATATGAGAGATCTTGGAGGGAAGGCGCGGAAGATTTTCCACCATCCCTCTAGGTACACAAACTATACTCTACACTACAGGGTTATGCACCCACATGGTACATCCATTTTGAGACACATGGCCAAATAGGGAATTGGCAAGAACTAGCAGCTAATCTCATCCAAGCATTTGAGTATCATAGCACCAAACCATCAATGGATAAGACACTACAGGAGGTCAAGCACCTTATGATGGGGGATAGTGAAAAGGAAGAGGATAGGTTTGTAGAATTGCTAAGAGATCCATGCTTGGAAGGAAAATTTGGTGAAGATGAGTCTGATGAGGTACAGTTTGAGTGCACGTGCATAGAAAAAGAAAAAGGTAAGATGGTCTATGTTATAGACGGTGAAGAGATGAAAAATTTAGAGGTTAACCATTCTCTAGGCTCATGCAAAGTTATGGATAATGTTGATGGAAGAACGCATACCTACCATGATCCCATGAAGACTAAGAAGGTTAATATTGGGTTGGAGGAAGAACCCAAGGAAGCTGTCATTGGAGATTACTAGTTAGAGAAGGAAGTCTCTAAGATCATTGAATTTTTACGTGAGTTTGAGGATTTATTCCCACATGGATATCATGAGCTTAAAGGTGTCCCACATTACTTGGGGGAGATGTGGATAAAGCTAAAGAAAGGTGCACACCTTGTCATAAAGAGACCATACCAGATGAACCCTAATTTGTGCATGAAGGTCAAGGAAGAAATAAACAAGATGATAGTGTCAGGAATCATAGAGGTTGTGGAGGAGTCAGAGTGGATAAGTCCAATGGTGATTAGTATTAAAAAGGATGGAAAGATAAGGATATGTGTTGATTATAGGGATTTGAATGCAGTGTGTCATTGATCCCTTTCCAACCCTGTTCACTAAAGAAATCTTGGAAGGAGTGACAGGGCGCGAAGTCTACTCTTTCACTCATGGGTTCTCAGGCTATCACTAGGTGAGGAATGCAAAGGAAGACCAAAGAAATAAAACCTTCGCCATCAAGTGGGGAAGTTTTTCCTATATGGTCATGCCTTTTGGGTTGAAAAATGCACCTACTATGTTCTGACGCATTGTAGTGCAGGCCTTCCAAGACTTCATCCATAAGTTTCTCCAGGTATACCTTGATGATTGGACCATGTATGGACTAGTCAAGGACCATTGTGAAAATCTGAGATTAATGCTTGAAAGGTGTCGGTAGTTGAGGATATCCCTCAACATCAAGAAATGTGTATTTTCTACCTCGTTCGTGACCCTGTTGGGACACATCATATGCAAAGAAGGCTTATTGGTGGATCCTGCCAAAATTACAGTAATTGTGGGATTAGGGGAGCTAACTAATCAAAGTGTAGTTTGTGGGTTTCTTGGACACGTGGGCTACTATCAGAATTTCATCAAGTGGTATACCAAGATCATTGTGCCTTTAGAATATTTTCTTAGGCATAAAAGTGCCTTCTATTGGGGAGAGGTACAACATAAGGCATTTGAAAATTTAAAGGATCAGCTTATCACCGTACCCATCCTACATTTCCCTTCTTGGGATAAGCCTTTCCATGTTCATGTGGATGCCTCTAGAATGACCATTAGGGTAGTGCTTGCACAACATGGTGACGGAATTGTTGATCACCCCCTATGATTTGCAAGGAAGAAGTTGACACCAACAGAGTAGAAGTATACTACAACTGAGTGTGAGGCATTGTTGATGATCTATGCACTTCATAAATTCAGATAGTATTTATGGGAAACCCCTTATATATTTTACACTAGCCATATTATATTGAAATAATTGGTGAACAAGTCCATCCTACAAGGGTGCATATATTGGTGGGTAATATTGTTCCAGGAATTCAAGTTCATAGTGGTTCTCAAACTAGGAAAAAGTTATTTTGGACCTAACCATTTGTCTAGGATTGATTTGGGGGAGGACGTGCAAAGCATTGAAGATACCATGCCAGATGCGTAGCTGTTTAGGTTGCGACACGTGCAATAAGACTTGGAGGATATTGTTGTGTTGCTTAAAATTGGTATGGCGTCGGAAGAGATGACGACATTAGAGAAAAAGAAACTAGCCATACGTGTCTTGCCCTACATGTTGATTAGTGGGGACTTATACAAACTAGGGCATGATGAAGTTTTACAAAAGTGTTTACTAGAGCATGAGTGCTTTGACATCATAGAGGAATAACATGGATGAAGTGCAAGTGGACATTATGCAGTCGATGCCACCACACGTAAAATATTAATGGTAGGATTGTGGTGGGAAACTTTGTATAAGGATTGCAAGGAGTATTGTAAAGTGTGTGACCATTGTCAGCACGTTGGCAAGCCAGGACGAAGAGATTAAATGTATTTTTCACCCTATCCCTAACACTGAACATTTTGAGAAATTTGCAATAGAATTTGTAGGCCCTATTGCACCAGCAACGTGTAAGACTAGATCACGCTATGTGGGAAGAGGCAGCCCCAACTAAAGACTATACAACAACCAAAACAACAAGATTTTTATGGGAGAACATTATCATGAGGTATGGAGGCCCTTTAAGTTTAACTAGTGATAGGGGTACACATTTCTTGAATGAGACTGTCAGGATCCTGTTAGCAGAGTTCATGGTGACTCATCACAATACTACACCTTATCACCCACAAGTAAATGGAACCACATAAGCATTTAACAAAATAATGAGTCATACCTTGACAAAGATTTGTGATGTTGGTAGACATGATTGGGATGAGAAAGTATCAGCCATTCTTTGGACGTATAGGAAAACCTACAAGAGGTTGAATAAAGCCACACCATTTCAATTAGTGTTTAGCGCATAGGCTGTCCTACCATTTGAATTCATGTTACCTTCTCTGCGTATAGCACGTGCAGGAGGGATGGCTGATGAGCAAGTGCTTGAAGAAAGGATTGATAAATTAATAAAGTTATATGAAAGGTGATCATTGGCCAAATGGAGCCAAATAGTAGAAAAAGTAAAGCACAAAGCATGGCATGATTGCCACATTAAGAAAAAGAAGTTTGAGGTTGGGAAAATGGTCTTACTGTATGATTCTAAGTTTCTACACCATTCTGGGAAGTTAAAATTCCATTGGTTGGGTCCCTACACCATCTCATACAACCTTGATTCAGGCGTATGCTAGTTACAAGCACTGGATGGGTTGAGACTGCCACGACATTTCAATGGGAGTAGAATGAAGCCCTATAGTAAATAAGTATTCTTAGTGTTTGTAAATAAGATAGTATTTCTAGTTAGTTTAGGATTTCCCTTAATGCATTTTATTTTCTTGTGTTTCCCTTTCTTGTTGTTGTTTTGTGTTGTGCCTTGGGCGTTGTTGTCCACTCAAAATTCCCCTGCTCTTAAGAAAGTGAAAATTTAAAATTTTGAGTTTAAGTGTTTTCTCTGTTGTACTGATAATGTGAAATGCCAAAGAAATTGAGAAATCTACGTTTTTGGGTCATTTTGTGTGTGTTTTTCGGGCCCGCCGGACATTTTTGTCCCGCGTGTCCCAAGTTCAATTGGGCCCTCTATTCCCCGATCAACAGTTCACCCAAAGTTTGTTCTTTTCGGGCCCGTCGGAACTTTTTGTCCCAAATGTCCCAAGTTCGCCCGGACCAATTGTTCCATTTTCGTCAAATTCGGCCGAGCTGCGTACTTCGCGTACTTTTGTCCTGCGTGTGTCCAAGAGCATTTGTGCGTCTTTTCCCCACTTCGCCTGAATCGGCCTGAGCCGCGTACTTCACACTTTCGTGTCCCACATGTCCCAAATGAACCAATTGCCATTCGTGCTAATTTTTCCCGCTCTACCCAAATATCTTGCTTATTCAATTTGGTAGGTATGTATTAAATACACATTCATTTCCTTTCTCTCTCCTAGATAGCTATATAATGAGTGAACCCCCTATGCTTTTTGCACACTGCTTTCATGCTATCTTTTGCTCAAACCTTTGCCATCTAAATTCCTACGTGCGTATCCATTTTCCTCTGCAATTCCTTCCCAAGTCTAGCTTGCAGCTTCGCCCTCCGAATTACTACCAACATGAAGATCAAATTTCAGGGGAAAGAACAAATCTCACCACTAGAGTCTTCCGTTCCCGATATCGGGGACAGTGAAGTTTTCCATCTTGACTTCAATGATTTTTGGTCGAGGATGACAGGCACAAACCCTATGCCAATGGCACAGATGATTCATAACAACAGTTTGGCTTTCCCTGGTGGTTTCCCAATCTTTGTGCAATGTGTAGATACAGTGCTTTCATGCGGAGCTCATTTCAACCCTGATTGGAGTGAATTGACCAATATACACGTGGCAGAGATATAGCCAAGGCATTGAAGAGATTCAGGCAACAGATTTTGAAGTTAGTGGGTCCCTCCCAGTCATAAGCACCTATCTTCTTCTCCTTATTCCTCTCTTCTCTTCCAATTCTTTTTCTCATATTTATTGTAATAAGTTGAGGTATTGTGATTGACAATCCTTAACTAATCTTTAGTTAAAAGAAGTAGTTACCGAGAGTAACTGAATTATAAACTATATAATGGCCTCTCCTCGCCATTTTGAATGAGGAAGAACTTGGCTTATTTTCTGAAAGTGTAAATAAATCATAAAGAAATTAATACAGAAGGGCTTTTCATTCTTCGTTTATCTGATCTCTTTTATCCCTAAGATTTTCATTTAATCTTGTTAAGATCATTTGTCTATATTATATTAAGAAGCTTTGTATTCTTGCAGATGTTATTGATAGAACTTTGTGTCTTTTAAATTTCATCTTATTAGTATGATACAAATGATCTTGTTTCAATTCACTATACCTTCGCATGCATAAAGAATTACTCTGTCATCTATAATTCTAAATGGTGCCTTTCTGCTTGTTCTCGTTTTCTCATTCCTCAGTCCTTTTGTAATTGATGATCCTTATAGAAAACACTTTCGTAAATATCCAAGTTCCACAAGAAAATCATGTTTTGTATATGTGTAAATAGGTTCATTTTTGAATAAGGGAACCTCTCCCATTAAAGAGGAGGGACTTATTGTCCGCTGACTGTTGCTCTTCGTGAAGTCCTATTTGACGACCAACAGTTTTTGGTGAATCCACTGGGGAAATCATATTCCAGTTATGTAATTTTTGATCATTCTTTGATCTGGCGACTCCATGTTTTACTCGAGGGAGAAGGTCCCTTGGTATTGAAGATTCTCAATTTCAGCTTTTGGAGCAGCAGGGTTTTCCTTTCCCTTCAACAAGAAATAGAAAGACTCGTTCAAAAAGTACACCTATCCAAGATAGAATCCCTACGGGTGGTATTCCTTTAGAGTCAATCAGTCCTAATATTCAAGCTTTTATTCTTGCTGGTGTTGCAGTTCCTCTTCAAGCCATTTTTCCAAGAATGGTAGTACCACTACCCTGGGGTCATCGTGTCGGGCCCCTTGCTCTTCCTCAGCCTTTGCACGAGTTACCCAGAGGTAACTGGAAGAACTTCCCTAAATTCAAAGGTGATGGTAAAGTGCATCCTGATGAACACATCACAGCCTTCATAGTTGCATGTGGAGTTCTGGGAGTTAGAGACATGAAGATGTCTCCGTAAGACTTTTCGTTGAGACTTTACAAGATAATGCTGCTGATTAGTTCTATCACCTTCCGGCCGGTGCTATCACCAGCTAGGATACAATGAGAACTAGGTTTGAAAACCAGTTCAAACCAGCAGAAGACGTGCATGCCTTGCTAGCCCAAATCTCTCAAATAAAGAAGGATTCATCAGAGGCCATGAGAGAATTTGTGGCCCGATTCAACAGGTTGATTAAATTTTTTTTGCCAAATACTCGACCTGTAGATCAAATTCAATTTTTTTTTTCCTAAATGCTCAATCACCTGAAGTTAGCTATGCACTAAGAAGGGCTAATCTCGCAACATTGGATGAAGATCAAACTCTTGCTGTTAGTGTCGAAGATGATTTAATCATGTCAGGAAAGTTGAGGAGAGACCCTTCTAAATCTAAATCTGCTTCTTCCTCCTCTTCCACCCCTGGACCTAATACTGATCCATTGGTACAAAAACTTGCAAATGATCTCATTACCATTAAGAAACAATTGGCTCAGCATGCTCCCTATGCAGACGTTCCAAGGAGGAATTTTCAGCCCAGAAATCATTTGCCTGCTACTCAAACAAGGCTAGCACTTGAAGGACCTCCTATTAAAGTTCCCGTTAATGCAACCTGTGAAGTTGAGGAACCTGAAGATGAAGAGGTTGATGATGAAGCAGATGAACTTGAGGGATCTTGAGTTAATTTCTTCACCACTGAGGGCATTGATAATGAGGATGATTATGATGAAATAGTAGCAGACATGAATAGCAAATCATACACTCTCATGACTCGAGAGTAAACAAATCAGAGGGATAAAGTGATGTAGCCCACCAAGAAATCTAAAGAATAGCCGACAACTATCCTCGTAATTGTAAAAAGAGGATCTCCTATCCCCCATTTCATCTACACCAAAGGTGAGTACCTGTCAATTCTGCTACTAAATTTATTTCCATTTCTCCTAAAATTGATAAACCTAAGATTTCAAATGATGAGAGTTCATCCACTTCTGGGTCTTTTGATATTATTGATCACCTAAAAAAGGACTAAAGGTTCAAATCTCAGAGGCTGAATATTATCAAACCCATCCCAAGGCTTTTGCTAAAATGATTCACTTTGTCAATTCCCCATTCTAAAACTACCTATAAAGGTATTTTACCCACTCCTTCTACACCACAACCTAAGTCTGATAGCCGCTGTCACCTCACCCAGTGACAAAATCAAACCATTCTATGTGACACTTTCTTATGAACTAGCCATAGGCCTCAGCAATTGGTGTCATAGACTCAGGAGCATCAGATAATGTGATGCCTACTAAAGGTAGCTCATGCCTTAGGCTTGACTCTCACTACACATTTATGGATCTTGTTACTCTATGGAGAGTAAGGAAGTGCGCTTAGTCGGAAGAATTAAAGATGCACAAGTGGTCTTTTGATGCTTTGCCTGAGAAAAAAAGTTTTGGGCTACCATCTTAGTAGTAGATATTCCTCCTTCATACGGGATGTTTGCTAAGAAGAAACTTTTGTAAGGATGTGGTGTGGAGAAATTCAAATGGATTGGTCACATGGCCCTCATACCTGTTAATGGACAAATGAAGAAGTTGCTGCCTGAGAAGCAATCTGAGTATATTGTACAAAAAACGGATGATCCCAAAGCACAAATACTCTATGAGGATATGGGGCATGGAAACTACATGATTATGTCTCCTGAAGAAATCCAACTCCCCCAAAGTGTCACCTAAATATTCTAATGGTGTTTGGATTTTAGGAGTTTGATGGAAGTTGTTCCTCAGATGGTTTTGGAGCTGGTGTCATACTGGTGTCACCTGAAGGAAGCCTTCATCCTTTCTCATTCAAGTTACAATTTGAAAATACCAATAATATAGCAGAGTATGAGGATCTCATTCTTGGACTACAGGTGGTAAAAGAACAAGGTGTGAAGAATCTTCTAGCTCGTGGGGATGTGGAATTGATTGTAAAGCAAGTTAGAAACCTCTTCTAGGTAAAAAATGGAAGGTTGAAATTACCGGAATCAGGTTTGGGATTCCATTGAATTTCTCAATGCTTTCTCCATTGAAGCAATACCTAGGGAGAAGAATACCAGGGCTGATTCATTAGCAGTCTCTGGGTCACTGCTTATACCTCATCCTGACTTTTCCCAAGATAAGTTCACCATTGAGATGATCCATCAACCTAGTGTACCTGATAATACAAATAACTGGCAAGTTTTCAATAATGATCAACATTTGCTTTATTTCTTAGAACTCAAAGATATTTTTGAGCAGCTATACTTTGAAGGAAGTGATAACTTGCCTTCTGAAAGTGTGCCCTTTGACAAAGCAGCCACTCAAGGAGAAGAAACGAATCAAGATGGATGTATCAAACTCAAGGGAAACAAGATCCCTAAAGGATTGGTGAGTTTAGAGGAACTATTTGATAAACATGATAGGTATGTTAAGTTTAGAGCTTCTACTGGACCTCAACAATCAGCTAAATATGAAAAAATTAATATTTTCGTGAACATTGGAAAATGTTGCACAACAGATGAGAGGAAGAAAGAAATTGATCTGTTAAAGAGGTATAAGGATGTTCTTGCCTACTCTTATGAAGATTTAAAAGATTTCCAACCAAAAGAGATGTAACATTTTATTCCTCTCAAACCTGGAATTAAGCCTTTTAAACAAAAGTAGAGGCAATACAATCCCAAAATAGATGACACCATTTTTCAAGAAATACAGAAGTTGTTGAAAGCCAAAATCATTTTTCCTATCCATCATTCAACATGGATTGCCAATATTGTACCTGTTAGAAAGAAAAATGGTGAGATTCGTATCTGTGTTGACTTCAGGAATCTGAATCAGGCTTCCTTGAAAGATAATTATCCTTTACCTATGATGGATCAGGTCTTACAACCAGTAACAGGATCTGAAATGTTGTCTAAGCTTGATGGATTCTCAGGATATAATCAGGTAGAAGTTAATACTGCAGATCAACACAAAAAAAATTTCACTACCCCTTGGGGTACCTTTGCTTACAAAAGAATGCCTTTTGGGCTCATTAATGCTGGTGCCACTTTTCAGAGAGCTATGGATCTGGCCTTTGGAAGTTTGAAAGGGAAGTGTATTGTTGTATACCTTGATGACTTGACTGTGTATTCTAAAACAAGGGCAGATCATTTTCAGCACCTGAAGACAGTTCTGCTAAGATGTAGAGAACATGGGATCTCTTTGAATCCTAAAAAATCCATCTTTTGTGTCACAGAGGGGAAATTATTAGGGCACATCGTCTCCAAAGATGGTATTAAAATTGATCCTGAGCGAGTTCAAGTTATTCAACAAATTCCTCTCCCAACCAGCAAAAAGGGCGTGCACTCTTTCTTTGGGAAAGAAGCCTTTGAAGATATTGAAAGAGCCATTGTTAAAACTCCTGTTTTAGCATGTCCAGATTTTAGTAAAGATTTTATTATCTATTGCTATGCCACCGATAACACCTTGGTTGCGGTTTTGACTCAGGAAGATTCTAATGAGCACGAACTCCCAATTGCATTTATGAGCTATATTACGAAAGATCATGAGTTAAAATATACCATGATGGAAAAACATGCTTTTGCAGTGGTTAAAGCTGTTAAGCAGTTTGGTATTTACATTCTTAACTCTCACTCCATGGTGTTAGTACCAGATATAACTGTTAAGTCAATTCTTACACACCAGGAATTTGGATCCAAGAGAGGGAACTGGGTGGCTAAGGTTCAAGAATATGATATTGACATCAAACTGACCAAGCTCATCTGTGGAAAAGGCCTTTGTGAACTCATCGCTGAAGGAGCTAGACATGAGTTACTGGAGGATAAAATTGGTCTTCCTACAGTTTTGTTTCTTAGCTCAGTTGACGAATGGTATGCTGATATCGCCCATTTTTCTCACCTATGGAGAATGCCCCTCTCATTTGAATGCCAAAGAAAAGAGGACTGTTAAACTAAGGTTAGTGCAATATGTGTTGTGGGAAAACGCCTTGTTTAAACGTGGGTTAGATGGAAGGTTTTTGAAATGTGTGGACAAGGAACAACACAAAAAGCTACTCTCAGATTTTCATGATCAAGCATGCGGAGGGCACTACTCATCAACCGTCACTGCTCATAAGATACTTCGTGGAGGATATTACTAGCCTACCTTGTTCAGAGATGCATCCAAGTGGGTTGATAAATGTGAGGCTTGTCTGACTTTCATGGGTAGACCCAAATTGGCCTCTTTTGCCTCTTAATCCCGTTGTAATTGAAGAACCCTTTTCAACAGTGGGGTTTGGACTTCATTGGAACACATAATCCCTCTTCTAGTGCTGGTCATACTCATGTATTAACTGCTGCAGATTATTTCACAAAATGGGTAGAAGCCATTCCAGTAAAGAGTACTACTTCTGAAGTGGTGTGCAGTTTCATCAAAGAAAACATCTTGGTAAGGTGTGGTGTACCAAACAAGATTGTGACAGATAATGCTTCGAATTTTTCTTCAACTGAGATGATGGATTTTTGTTATGGATATGGCATCTTTCTGGCTCACTCTTCAGATTACTATCCTCAAGGAAATGGACAAGCAGAATCGACTAATAAAAATCTAGTGACCATAATAAGGAAATTAGTCAATGAGTCTCAACGAAACTGGCACAAGAAAATCTATGATGCTCTTTGGGCAGACAGGATCACACCTAAGAGAGCCATCGGAATGTCTCCTTTTCAAGTGGTATATGGAGTAGAAGCTCAATTTTCAGTAACAGTGGAGCTGCCAGTCTTGCATCTAATGAAGGACATTGAAGATACCAGTTTCAATGATGCTTTGGATAAGAGAATAATGTACCTTCAAAAATTGAATGAGGATAGATTAGAAGTTGCTGATAAGATATCTACTCATCAACAAAAAGTGAAGGTCCTATTTGATAAGTAAACCAGGTTCAGAGATTTCAAAGTTGGAGACACTGTTTTGTTGTGGGATAAAAGGCATGAACCTCATGGTAGCCATGGCAAGTTTGATTCCCTTTGGCTTGGACCTTTCAAGATCAGGCACTTTGCTGGTAAGAATTCTTTTTACCTTGATTATATGGATGATTCTTCTCTCCCACTTCCTTATAGTGGGTAGTACCTGAAATTGTTCAAGTCATAGGTGATTAGGGAGTCCTTTGTATATTCTGTACAGCGTTTTGTTTTTCTTTCCCTTTGTTTTGGTGTGTTTTCCTCTGTATTGGTTTGATTCGATGACTCTGTTGCCCAATGGATAAGGTACTGGTCTACTTCCCCGAGTTTGTCTAAGTTCTTACCTTGTCTCATTCCTTGAATTTATGTAAAGTCATCCCCAGAAGGAGCTAGCTGTTGTCCACTCCCAAAATTCCCCTGCTCTTAAGAAAGTGAAAATTTAAAATTTTGAGTTTAAGTGTTTTCTCTGTTGTACTGATAATGTGAAATGCCAAAGAAATTGAGAAATCTGTGTTTTTGGGTCATTTTGTGTGTGTTTTTAGGCCTGTCAGACATTTTTGTCCCATGTGTCCCAAGTTCAATTGGGCCCTCTGTTCCCCGATCGGCCGGTTCACTCGAAGTCTGTTATTTTCGGGCCCATCGGAACTTTTTGTCCCAAATGTCCCAAGTTCGCCTGGACCAATTGTTCCATTTTCGTCTGATTCCGCCGAGCCACGTACTTCGCATATTTTTGTCCCGTGTGTTCCAAGAGAATTTGTGTGTCTTTTCCCCACTTCACCCGAATCGGCCGAGCTGCGTACTTCACGCTTTCACATCCCACATGTCCCAAATGAACCAAGTGCCATTCGTGCTAATTTTTCCCGCTCTACCCGAATATCTTGCTTATTTAATTTGGTAGGTATGTATTAAATACGCATTCATTTCCTTTCTCTCTCCTAAACAACTATATAACGAGTGAACCCCCTATGCTTTTTGCACACTGCTTTCATGCTATCTTTTTCTCGAACCTTTTCCATCTAAATACCTGCACGCGTATCCATTTTCCTTTGCAATTCCTTCCCAAGTCTAGCTTGCAGCTTCACCCTATGAATTACTACCAACATGAAGATCAAATTTCAGGGGAAAGAACAAATCTCACCACTAGAGTTTTCCATTCCCGATATCAGGGACAGTGAAGTTTGCCATCTTGACTTCAATGATTTTTGGTCGAGGATGACAGGCGCAAACCGTACGCCAATGGTACAGATGATTCATGACAGCAGTTTGGCTTTCACTGGTGGTTTCCCAATCTCTGTGCAATGTGTAGATATAGTGCTTTCATGTGGAGATCATTTCAACCTTGATTCGAGTGAATTGACCAATATACACGTGGCAGAGACATAGCCGAGGCATGGAAGAGATTCAAGCAGCGGATTTTGAAGTCAGTGGGTCCCTCCCAGTCATAAGCACCTATCTTCTTCTCCTTATTCCTCTCTTCTCTTCCAATTATTTTTCTCGGATTTATTGTAATAAGTTGAGGTATTGCGATTGGCAATCCTTAACTAATCTTTAGTTAAAAGAAGTAGTTACCGAGAGTAACTGAATTGTAAACTATATAATGGCCTCTCCTCGCCATTTTGAAAAAGGAAGAACTTGGCTTATTTTCTGAAAGTGTAAATAAATCATAAAGAAATCAATACAGAAGGGCTTTTCATTCTTCGTCTATCTGATATCTTTTATCCCTAAGATTTTCATTTAATCTTGTTAAGATCATTTGTCTATATTATATTAAGAAGCTTTTTATTCTTGCAGATGTTATTGATAGAACTTTGTGTCATTCAAATTTCATCTTATTAGTGTTATCCCGTAAAATTGACAAGGGCAATTTTACCGATAACCATACCAAAAATTTTGTTTCGATCCCTCGTAAGGGATCCTCCGTGTTCGAAACGTTGTAAAATCCCTTCCCGGGAAATCTAGTTTTCGAACTTAGTCTTTTTGAGCCTTTTTTGGCTGGGCGCATGGATTTGTCTTGTAACACGAAGTTTTGATGCGCCCCCTTAAAAAGCCTTTGGCACATGGTTTTCCATGTTAACACATCTTTCGGTGTGCCAAAGGATGTTGAGTCTATTTTGCGTGCGCCAAGGCGCATGCGCCTTATTGTTGACATTGCTTTTGTTGCTCCACTTTTCGGTGTGCCAAAGGGCACACATAATCTCGCTGCAACACAAAGTTTTGATGCGCCAAAGGGTGCACGCTTTCTCCTGTCGACAGCAACTTTCATGCGCCATTTCAAAAGTGGTTAGCGCATTGATGACAAGTTTTTCTATATATATCAGTGTGCGCCCAATGTCATTTTCATTCTTTTTGTCGAGCACGTGATCACTCTGGACTTGTCAGCCTCTGCTTCGTCGTTTTCGTCGCCCTGTGGACCCGCTCTCAATTTTGCTATATATCTAAGGTAAGAGGTTCTCCCTCTTCTCCATTTTCGTGCTTTCGGTTCTTTGCGTATTCTTGGTCTGTGTTCTTGGTCTGCGTTGTGGTTTGCTAGCCGGTGTAAAATGAGATATGTTTGACCTAGTTTCCCCCCTGTGCTGTCCTGTTTTCTTCTCTTCTTTTCCTCCTCCTCCCTCTTTCCAGATCTGCTAGTAAAGAGTATTGTTTTGAAATGGCTTGGTCTAAGAATATTTTTATAAAAACCTTGTATGTCCATGCTATCTTTGAAATGGAGAAAAGAATGAAAATGTTTGAAGCAATGAGTTTAGTTCTATGGCGCACTGGCGCGTCTTGTCACACTTAAAACAGTTGCGCCCCTTTGGCGCATCTACACGCCATGTTACATGATTAAAACCTGCGCTAATGGCGCAGCCTTTTGGCCTGCTACATCTAGAACTCATGCGCCTTCAAAGCGCGCCCTTTTTGCATGCTACAAGTGTAAATCCCGCACCTCCTTAAAAGCCTTTGGCGCATCATTTATCCATGTTACATCCCGTTTCCATGCGCCAAGGGACGCACCCAGCTTTCATGTAACACAAGCCTTATTCGTGCAAGTATAAAGCTATCAAGGCACGGGCGCACCCTCCATTGCAGTAACATGATGTTGTGTAAACCCTTCATGCGCTGCGCCAAAGCCTTTGGCGCACCATTTGTTAATGTTACATAATCCATCCATGCACCAAAGGGTGCACCGAACCTTCATGTAACATACTCTTTCCATGCGCCCTGCTATAAAATGCAACCTGCTTCATCCATGCGCCATGCGCCTTTGGCACCAGTATAACCTCTGCAACATTCCTTTTCTGTGCGCCTTATCTATTTGGCCTGCCAGTTGCATTTTTCCTATGCCCTGAGCCTTAAAATCTCTAACTCTTTCTTCTGCTAGCTTTCCAGTGGAAGATCAGATGACTAATTCAGCCTTTTTGGATTGGGTCTCACTTCTTCTTCATGCAGATCAGCAGCTGAGTTTGAGGGAACACATGTCTACGTCAAGCAAAAAACCCACCAAACCAAGAGGAAAGGCTAAGCTGACAGAAGAAGAGATGAAATACAAATATTAGAGGGTCAGGATGCCCGAATCATAGGCTGAGTGCAGTATGGGTGTCAGAGACTCTGAATTGGGTCACATTGACATGGATGAGTTCTGGGTTAGGACTCAAAAAGTTACAAGAAGTCCATGGATGGACAAGTTAATAGGCAGTGCCCTGCACTTTGCTAGAGGAATCCCCATCAGTGCTGTCAACAACGAATTCATGATGGTGATTGTGCAATGTTACAACAAAGACACAAGATGTGTCGAAAATAGCAAGGGCGAGGTAGTCATAAACCTCACTGCCCGTCATTTTGAAATAATGCTTGGCATCCCTCACCACCGGAACTTCGTGGCTGTTAGCCAATGAGAATGCATCAAGGCCTGGGAAGACAACGAAGACCAGTGCATGCAGTTGATGAATGAGGTCTACCTAAAGAACAAGAAGGTGGTGACCCGGTGGCCTCAGACTATCCACCGAAGTGATTTCTCAGAGGAACTTAGTGATACTATCACCTTCCTGAGCAGAGTCTTCGGGCTTTCAGATGCCCACTATTTCCATAAGTGGATGCTGCGGGTACCTGGAGACAATGAATAAGAATTTGCCACGATCAGCACTTTTGCTGGGGGGAAATAATAAGCAGGCACCATATCTGTAGCAGCTACAACAGTTCGCCACAACAGGAGTGTTCCATATGAACTCCTATGTAGTCTACGCTGCAGCATCGGCGATGGATTATCCGGGGCTGAACCGAAGTGGAGTATGGCCTCAGGCCAAGATATTTGATTACTACCCAGAGCTGAGGCTGGAGAATAGCATCCAACATTTCACAAAAGTTAACGATGCATTCTTCTATCATGTCATCTACCTACTGAGGCCAAACATGACTCATAGCCGGACGACCAAACACATAGTGGCAGTCACAGAGAAATGGGGGGCCCTGTTCACCCAATTTCCCACGTTCACCTATCTGAGGGCTGCCAACTTTTTGGGAGAGCCAACCAGGCTACCAAGGTATGCTGGGGCCTAAGCTGATTCTACTAGAACTGTCAAGGCAGCTGGTCACATACCATGAGAAGTGCCTCAAAAGAAAGAAGGGTGGAACTCCTTTCCCCCTCAAAGTGGGCCGATACACATGCTCCACCCCACCATAAGGTGAAGGAAATGTTCGCAGAGCTGGAGCTACTCAATTTGAAGCATGACTTCCCAGCCAGGCCTACCTTCGACCCAAGAAGCTGCCTGCCAAAAGTGAAGCTCGATCCGATCCATGTCCCTCAAATTGAGGATATTTACATTGACGTTCTCCATGAGGCGGAACTCAGAAGAAAAGATCACTCTCACTTAGCATTGGCAGAAATCATCCAATACGGAGTGGCCATTGTCCCCGAAGGCTTCCAGACTACGGAAGATGAAGTAGATAAGGTGTATAATGACACAGATGGGGACAATTGGCCCTTCCCGGCCATTGACAGTGTTATCCCGTAAAATTAACAAGGGCAATTTTACCGATAACCATACCGAAAATTTTGTTTGGACCCCTCGTTGAGGATCCTTCGCGTTCGAAATATTGTAAAATCCCTTCCCGGGAAATTCAGTTTTTAGACTTAGTCTTTTTTGAGCCTTTTTTGGTTAGGCGCATGGTTTTGCTTTGCAACATCAGTTTTTGATGCGCCCCTTAAAAGCCTTTAGCGCATGGTTTTCCATGTTAGCACGCTTCTCGGTGCACCAAAGGGCGCACGTAATCTACATGCAACACCAATTTTTGGTGCGCCAAAGGGCGCACATAACTTCATGTCGATAACGCATTTGGTGCGCCAAAGGCGCGCTCATTCTTTCTGTTGCCATTTCCTTCCATGCGCTAAAGGGCGCACGCTTTACCTTGTCGACAGCCGTTTCCATGCGCCATTTCAAAAGGTTGGTGGCGCATTAATGATAGGTTTTTCTATAAATATCAGTGCGCGCCCAATGTCATTTTCATTCTTTTGTCGAGCACATGATATTTCTAGACTTGTCAGCCCCTGCTCTGTCGCTTTCATCGTGTTGTGGACCCGCTCAAGGAATTTTCGCTATATTTTTAAGGTAAGAGGTTCTTCCCCTTCCCCGTTTTATGTTTTCTGTTCTTTGGGCTTGTTTTTGTCCGGTTTTGGTGTGGTGTGCCAACTTGCTGGCCGGTTTTCATCAAAGTTTGAATGTGTTTGAGCCTTTCCCCCCGTGCTGTCCTGTTCATTTTCTTCTGTTGCTCTTCCTCTCCCTCCCTCTTTCCGGATCTGCTGGAAAAGGGGTCGTTTTGTAGCTGGCTTGGTCTGTTTACAAGATTTTTGTAAAACCTTACTTGTCCGAGTATTTTTTGAAGTGGAAGAGAAAGAAAGAAAGAGAGGTTTGAGAGCTTATTTCACAAGGCGCACCGGCGCGCCTTGTAACAATCCAGACAGTCGCGCCCCTCGGCGCACCTATCCGACTTGCATCATACTCAAGATCCACGCCATGCCGCACCCTGCCATCCTGCTACAGCTGAAATTCATGCGCCCATAAGCGCACCCCTTTTTGCATGCTCCAAGTGTAAATCCCGTGCTTCCTCCTATAAGCCTTGGCGCATCCTTTATCCATGTTGCATCCCATTTCCACGCGCCAAAGAGCGCACCCAGTTTCGATGCAACAAAAGCCTTTTTCGCGCAAGTAAAAAGATTACATAGGCGCTGGCGCACCCCCCGATGCAGTAACATGATGTTGTGTAAACCCTCCATGCGCCGCGCTATGTTCCTTTGGCGCATCATTCGTCCATGTTACACAATCTTTCCATGCGCCATAGGGCGCATCGAACCCCAATGTAACACGCATTTCCTGTGCGCCCTGTTATAAAATGCAACCTGCTTCATCCATGCGCCATGCGCTTTTGGCGCCAATTTAACCTCTGCAACATTCCTTTCTTGCGCGCCTTATCTATTTGGCCTGCCAATTGTATTTTTCCTGCGCCCTGAGCCTTTAAATCTCTAACTCCTCCTGCTAAGCTTTCCAATGGAAGATCAAATGTCTAATTCAACCTTTTTGGATTGGGTCTCTCTTCTTCTTCGTGCAGATCAGCAGCTGAGTTCGAAAGAACACATGTCTACGTCAAGCAAGAAGCCCACCAAACCAAGAGGAAAGGCAAAGCTAACAGAAGAAGAAATGAAATACAAATATCAGAAGGTCAGGATGCCCGAATCACAGGCTGAGTGCAGTATGGATATCCGGGACTCTGAATTGGGTCACATTGACATGGATGAGTTCTGGCTTAGAACTCAAAAGGTTACAAGAAGTCCATGGATGGACAAACTAATAGGCAGTGCCCTGCACTTTGCCGGAGGAATCCCTGTCAGCGCTGTGAACAACGAATTCATGATGGTTGTTGCACAATCCTTCAACAAGGGACACAAGATGTGTCGAGAACAGTAAGGGCGAGGTAGTCATAAACCTCACTGCCCGTCATTTTGAGTTGATGCTTGGCATCCCTCACCACCGGAACTACGTGGCTGTTAGCCAACAGGAATGCATCAAGGCTTGGGAAGACAACGAAGGCCAGTGCATGCAGTTAATGAATGAGGTCTACCTAAAGAATAAGAAGGTAGTGACCCGGTGGCCTCAGACTATCCACCGAAGTGATTTCTCAGAGGAACTCAGTGATACTATCACTTTCCTAAGCAGAGTCTTAGGGCTTTCAGATGCCCACTATTTCCATAAGTGGATGCTGCGGTACCTGGAGACAATGAATAAGAGATTTCCCGATCAGCGCTTTTGCTGGGGTGAAATAATAAGCAACACCATCTCTGAGCAGCTACAACAGCTTGCCACAACTGGAGTATTTCATATGAACTCCTATGTAGTCTACGCTGCAGCATCGGCAAGGGATTACCCAGGGCTCAACCGAAGTGGAGTATGGCCTCAGGCCAAGATATTTGATTACTATCCAGAGATGAGACTAGAGAATAGTATCCCTCAATTTGCTAAAATCAATGATGTTTTCTTCTATCACATCATGTGCATGTTGCGGCCAAATTTGACTCATAGCCGGACAACCAAAAACATAGTGGCAGTCACAGAGAAATGGGGAGCCTTGTTCACCCAATTCCCCACGTTCACCTATCTAAGGGCTGCCAACTTTTTGGGAGAACCAACCAGGCTACCGAGGTATGCTGGACCAAAGCTGATTTTATTGGAACTGTCAAGACAGCTCGTCACATACCATGAAAAGTGCCTCAAGAGAAAGAAGGGCGGAACTCCTTTCCCCCTCACAGTAGGCCGTTACACATGCTCCAGCTATCACAAGGCGAAGGAGATGTTTGCTGAGCTAGAATTGCTCAACCTAAAGCATGATTTCCCAGCAAGGCCTACATTCGACCCTAGGGGCTGTCTACCAAGGGCTAAGCTTGATCCGATTCATGTCCCTCAGATTGAGGATATCTACATTGACGTTCTCCATGAGGTAGAACTCAGAAGAAAGGATCACTCTCGCTTGGCATTAACGGAAATCATCCAATACGGAGTGGCCATTGTCCCAAAAGGCTTCCAAACCACGGAAGACGAAGTAGACAAAGTGTATAATGACACAGAAGGGGATGATTGGCCCTTCCCGGACATTGACAGAAGCAAGGCTCCTCAAACAATTGAGGAGAGGGTAAAAGAAACTATGCGGAGAACGGAGCATTGGTGCCGCATGAACGGACTAATCTACCTCGGGGTAGATTTCACGACTTCCCCTTTGGGCAACGCACCTCCAAGGACAAAGAAGCTGCTGAAAGGCAAAGGTGCCGAAGGTGAACCTAGCACCATTCAGGAGGAAGCCCCTGAAAGTCCTCTTCCTTCAGAGCCTGAACAAGTAATAACTCTGGATTCGCCAGAGAAAGAATTGACAGAGGATAGTCCTATACGCCCATCCACCCAGGATGTCGGCATCGCTACAACTTCAGAGGTCCCTTCTATCCCTTCTTCTTCTCTTCCTCCCCTTCCTCAGATGTCGGCAACCACTCCTTTGGTTGTGTCCTCTCCCCCTTCTTCTACTCTCTCCCCTGCCTCTTCGTCCATCTTCTCCTCTCTCACTGATTTGTCTTCCTCTATTTCTTCCCTCATCTCCGAGCTCCCTTCCCTTCCTATCTCTTCTGCTGCTGCGGTTTCCCTTCCCCCCGTGGACATCTCCGCGGCTGTTCTTTCAATGCCGCCGCCGCGTGTCTCCACGTTCTTCCCCTCTTCTACCGTTGCTGCCTCCCCCTCTGTCTCTGGTCCTTCTTCAATAGGACCAGCTTGGATCTCTCAGCAGCTGAGCCAACCAAAGAGGAAAGTCCCCATCGCTCCGATGGACTTTTCAGTCATTCCGGCTAAAGGAGCAAAGAAGCACAAGCCGGTTACACGCTTCTCCAAGAGCGCTGCAGGTGAGAGGGTTATGGAAATAGCCTACCCCGATCCCACCAAAGAGAAAGAAGATCTGTCTCCGGCAGATTTCACAGTGACCCAAGTCACAATGGGGACATCCTCAGAAAGTCTCCAGGGGGAAGCTCTTTCCGCAGTTGATGCACTCTGCGAAAAGCTTCAAGAAACAAAGGAAGAAAAGAGGCTACTGAAGGAGCAGAATAAATACCTGCTTCAAGCCTTACAGAAGATGGGAAGTGCACCTCCCACAACTGCCGCCGAGACTCCTGAGCTGCTCAGTCAGGAGAAGATTAATGAGTATTCAAAAATCGGCGAGCAAGGTATGGCTGTTTCTGCTTGGAGGAGCCAGATCCTCAAAGATAGTAAAAAAGTAATCGCCGAATATATCAGCTTATACCTGAATATCGAGAAGGCGAATAAGGAACTCCAAGCATTAGCAGGTCCAGTATCAGAAGAATTAGAGCATGCTAGACTCCAGCACGAGGCCTTCCAACAAATGTTCGACTGTTCAGTCGAAGATTTGGTCAAGTTCGGAGTATTCGGTCATCCAAGGACCCTCAACAAGACCATGTCCACTCTGGACTATCGGATAGATCAGCTCGAATTCGTGTTAGAGAAGATAGACAAGGTGAAGGAAGAGGCCCTGGATGCGATGCATCAAATGGAGAAGATTGTTCTATCTATGACTCCAGGGTTGCTCACTCCTTCCCTCACCTTGAGATCAGCTGATGATACTATCCGGATTTTCAAGGAGATAGCTACTCAAGGGACAGGGCCAGAAGTCACGTTCGACATCGAATCCATCAACAACCTACTGGCCTGTAGAGACTTCATCGGGTCCCTAATCGAGGCGGGTAAAGACTATTCCAAGATCCCAGAAAAGCTCATAGATGAGCGGGAAACTTGCGAAGCAATCAGTGAACGGCACAAGGATCCATCACAGGATCAATTTGGGCCGATGATCAGCAAGTTCTTGGAATACCGCGCTCAGTTCCACATCTCATCTCCTGATCAGCATCAGAAACAGGCAACCCCTTTTAGGCCACAGGATGATGATGATGAATAAATTCTTCTTCTTCTTCTTCTTCTTCTCCTCTCTATTCTCCGACTTTCTTTTCGTAATATCTGAATTAAGTTGGCACAAATGATGACATCATCCATGTTGCATCATGGGATGATGTCATCCATCAAAGTTGTCAAAGTCAACATGACTTTTGGATATTTTGTAAATATCTTGTAAATAAGTGGTTGGCTCCTTTTTGCCTTCTCTCTCTCTCATCTTCTATAAATACTAGAATACTTGTTGTATTCTAAAGGAGGTGAACATTTTTCAGATAGAAATAGAAGTGAGGAGAGAAAGACTTTGAGCTTTCTTGTAACAGAAAAGAACAGTAATACAATTATTCAGACTTTGTGCTCAATAGCTGTGTTATACATTAGATCTTTCTTACGTTAGATCTGTATGTGTTTAATCTGTTGGATTCATATCTACTTTTCCGTCATTTGTTTATCAGTATTGCTTTGTTTATTTATGCAAGTAGGTTTGGCTCTGTTTACTACCAAACTAAAAACATAAATCTTCTGACCTTTCTGCTTTGGAATTCATTTCTTTTCTTCCTTCGGATCTGTTCTTTCTCTTTTCCTTCTTTCATTCCTTTCTTTTCGCAGCCTGAAACACTCTACCGGGATGAGATCCCAACCCCCCGAAGGCAGAATCTGTGAGACTTGCATAGGTTCCTGCTAGTAGAAATAGCAATAAACCAGTTTCGCTTTGCTGTCTCAAAGAGGGGCTAAGCCCTGCAACACTGTTGGCTCGTCTATCCATAGATCTGTCCGCGCGACAGATTTTCGGACCAACAGTTTTTGGCGACTCCGCTGGGGAACGGACAGATCTGTCAGATCTATGCTGGTGGCATAATATAAAATCAGAAAAATCAAAAGATTGCTGCCTGTTTGCAAACCTGAATTTTTTATAAAAATCTGAAAAATTTGCAAAAGTGCTCAAATCAAAAAAATTTCTTCTGAGATCCGTAGATCGGGCCTAGTTACAGATCTTTAGTTCGCTGAGTTTTTATCAAAATCATTATTTTTCCGTAGATCTGAGTTTTGACTGTTTTCTAAAAAAGTTTGAAATCCTCTGAAAAGTAAAAATCAGATCTGAAAATCAGCTTACTATCTTCCCTGCCATCTTATCCTCGCTGCTATTTGTCATTAACCGCAATCAGTTTTTCGAGGAGGATAGTTTTTAAATATTCAGAAAAGTGCATGCTGCTGGTTTTTGACAGAAAAACCAGAAAATCAGCAAGTACACCCAAAAATAAAGTTTAAATCTGCGCCATAATATTGCAGATCTGAAAGGTACACTGGCGAGTGAACCTTTTACGCGCAGCAGGAGAGCCCGTGGAGAAGCTGATCCTACTTTCGATCTGCTTCAGAGGCACAATTTCAGCGTAACACCGGCACGTTTTTCAATGCTAAGCTCAGCTAGCCGGTCATCCAGGAGTGTCTCGCCTCCGCGAAGAAAAAGTCTGTTACAAGGAGCATCTACATCCCTTTGTAGTGCCTTGCTGCTCAGTGGAACCACCCTCCCAGTTCGTGTGCTTTTTCCAGCCTTTCAAATGGCAGTACCATGGGGAAATGCTATGGGTCCTCTCGCACTGCCACATCCAGTTCACGCGCTCCCTCATGGGAACCGAAAGAATTTTCCTAAATTTGACGGGAGCGGAAATCAAAGCACGGATTCCCACATATCTGCTTTCATTATGTCATGCAGTATTTTGGACGTGACTCACGAAGATGTGTCGGTTCGCCTTTTTCTGGAAACTCTACAAGGGCCCGCAGCTGAATGGTTTCAGCATTTGCCGGCCGGATCTATCACCAGTTGGGCAACCTTGCGGGAAGCTTTTGAAGACAGATATAAGCCTTCAGAAGATGCATTTGCGTTGCTATCACGGATCACCCACCTAAAAAAGGAAGTCAATGAGACCATGCGCGATTTTGTCACCCGGTTCAATGCATTAATCAACCGTGTCCCCACTGCCATGCTTCCAACACCGGAGAATCAGAAGTGTTTCTTCGTGAACGCCATGAGCTCAAAAGTCAGCTTCTTGCTCCTTCAAGAGCGAGTAGCTACTCTGCCTCTCGCTCAGGCTGCTGCCATCCAGATAGAAGACAATTTGATAATATCTGGCGAGTTAAAAAAGGAATCTTCCAAGTCCAAATCTTCAGATCCCTCGCCTACTACTTCGTCTGATCCAGCATTCCAAAAGATGGCGAATGATCTGCTCGCGTTAAAGAAGCAGCTGGCCCAGGCCTCTCCTAGTCCCTCGTACCGGGATGCCCCGCGGAGGAATTTTGTTCCTAACAATGCTTCACAAAGGCCGCGCTTACCTGTAACTGCTCCACGATTGGCGCTTGAAGCTCCTCCGGTCAATGCTTTGGTCGAAATTGAAGAGGAAGAACAGTACTATGAAGAACCTTCGCTCCAAGGCGAAGATGATCAAGATGTCGGTGAACCGACTGGCGACTCTACTATTGGATACATGGAATTTGACGAGGATGAATCTGATGAAGAAGAGAGTACTCAAGGCTATGCAAGTGGACAATCCTACAATGTTTTTACCCGCTCGCAAGGAAAAGAAGCAGAAGTTGCTGCCCATACGCAGAAAGAGAGGGCCGTGTCAAACGCACCTCCAACCATTGTTAAAAGAGGTAATCCTCTTCCCACTCAACTCCCTGTTAAATCTTTTGCAAAGAAGTCTTTTCCACCTATCTCTCCTCCGAGTCAGCCCTCTCATGTTCCTATCAAGATCAGTAACTCTGTTCCACCATCGCGAAGTGAAGGACTCATTCCTTCACCAACGCAACCCTTGGCCGCATTTGATATTATAGATCATGCAAAGAAGACCAAGATCCAGATGTCTGAAGCTGAGTATCTTCAGTCAAACCCCGAACAGCTTGTAAGATTGACTAAGTATATCCAAAGTCAAGCTGTTATATCTAATCAGGCTTCCCCTAAAGGAATCCTTTCCACTCCTCCTGAATCCCACATAAATGTTGCCTCAACGTCTGCATCAGGCAAGATAGAACCTTTCTATCTCTCCCTCCTAATCAACGGTCATAAGTTGAGCAACTGTATAATTGATTCCGGAGCTTCCGATAACGTCATGCCGGCGAAAGTCGCCCATGCTTTGGGCCTCACTCTTACCAAACCTTTCGGCAGATGCTACTCATTGGAAACCAAGCAAGTGCCATTGATTGGCCAAATCAAAGACGCGCAATTTGCGTTTGCGGCCTTCCCGGATAAAAGAGTAAAAATGACCGTCCTTGTCGCTGACATTCCGGCAGCCTATGGAATTCTGCTGGGAAGGAGCTTTTGCAGCGAAGTTGGTGGAGAAATTCACATGGACTGGTCCAAAGCTAGAATTCCAGTCAAAGGCGTAATGCAAACTTTGGAGCCAGAATCGCAAAAGAAATACTTGGTCACTAACTCTGAAGACCCCAAAGCCCAAATCCTTTTTGAATCATCAGGGATGGGAAACTACTTCTTATCTACCGAGACGGGTACAAAGGGTGTTTTTGTTCAGGAAAAGGATCTTAATGAGGTCTGGACCCTGCAGTTTGATGGCAGTTGCACAACTAGTGGATGTGGCGCTGGGGTTGTGCTGATATCTCCTGAGGAAGAAGTCATTCCTCTTTCTTTCAAATTGCAGTTTTTCAACACTAACAATACTGCCGAGTATGAGTCTCTGTTACTCGGTATGCAAGCTGCAAAGGAAAGAGGAATTAAAAATCTAAAGGCACAAGGTGATGCCGAGCTAGTTGTAAATCAGGTCAAAAGGATTTACCAAGTGAAAAATGAAAGGCTCAGGCACTACCGTAATGCAGTATGGGACAGCATTGAGGAATTTGATGCCTTTTCGATAGGGGCAATTCCAAGAGCTCAAAATGACATGGCTGATTCGCTGGCTGTTTCAGCATCTCTCATGCTCCCGCACCCGGGTTTGAAAACGAACAAATACACCATTGAAGTGGTTTTCCGCCCGAGCGTGCCAGACAACTCTCAGCATTGGCAGGTATTCAATAATGATAATCACCTCATTGCCTTTCTAGAAAAATCAGAAAATTTTGATGAGTTGTATTTTGAAGGATCCACCTCTCCATGCCGCGAATCAATCAACGGTCAAGACCATGAATCAAGAGAGAACGATGGCATATGTCAGCTCAAGGGTAATAAGATTCCAAAAGGCCTGGTTTCCCTGGAACGCTTGTTTGACAGGCACGACCGTTTTATAAAAAAGAAGAAGCAAAATGATCCTGATTCGTCCCCAGAGACGGAACCAGTCAATATAGGTTCTAAGGCACACCCGCAATTCGTGAACATCGGGAAATGTTGCACGCCAGAAGAAAAGCGGAAATTTGTCAAGTTGCTGAAAAGATATATAGATGTATTGGCATGGTCCTATGCAGATTTAAAGTCCTTCAAGCCAAAGGACGTTCAGCATGATATACCGCTGAAAGAAGATGCCAAAGCCTTCCGTCAGAAGCAAAGGCATTATAATCCCAAGATTTCGGGCACCATTCAGGCCGAAATTCAGAAGATGCTGGACGCAAGAATCATCTTCCCTATCCATCACAGCACTTGGGTGGCAAACATTGTGCCGGTACGCAAGAAAAACGGAGAGATACGCATCTGCGTAGACTTCCGAAACTTGAATCAAGCGTCACTGAAAGATAACTACCCTCTCCCGATAATGGACCAAGTTCTGTAAGCAGTAACTGGGTCAGAGATGCTGTCTATGCTTGATGGTTTTTCAGGCTATAATCAGATTGAAGTCTCCCCTGAAGATCAATTCAAAACAACATTCACTACTCCATGGGGTACATTTGCCTATAGCAGGATGCCTTTCGGCCTAACTAACGCTGGTGCCACTTTTCAGCGGGCCATGGACTTTGCATTCAAAGGCATGATGGGAAAAGTCATCGTAGTTTATTTAGATGACTTAACCGTGTTCTCTAAACTACGAAGTGATCATTGTGATCACTTGGAGCAAGTATTGGCCAAGTGCCGAGAACATGGAATTTCCCTAAATCCCAAAAAGTATGTTTTTGGGGTTACTGAAGGGAAATTGCTGGGCCATGTGGTTAGCAAAGAAGGAACAAAGATTGATGCCGAAAGAGTTAAGGCTATCCCAAACCTTACTCTGCCTACAAGCAAGAATGGTGTTCATTCTTTCTTCGGAAAGGTGAACTTTCTTAGGCGTTTTGTCCCTGATTTTGCTGAGAAGACCCGCCACATACTAAACATGATGAAAGAGTCACCCACTTTCAGATGGAGTGAAGAAGGGAAAAGATCATTCGAAGAAATAAAAACTTCTGTTGCTCATGCACCGGTCCTGGTATGTCTGAATTTCTCCAAAGACTTCATTATGTATAGTTACGCCTCCGAACATACTGTGTCTGCAATCCTAATGCAAAAGAACTCGGAGGATATTGAATCTCCAATCGCATTCATGAGTTCTCCTCTCAAGCCTCACGAACTGAAAATGACTCAGCTGGAAAAGCATGCCTTCGCCGTTGTCAAAGCAGTGAAGAATTTCAGGTATTACATTCTGAACTCGCATACGGTGGTGCTAGTTCCGGACACGGCAGTGAAATCAATTCTAACTCAGCAGGAGTTGGGAAGTTTGAGGGGAAATTGGATCGCAAAGGTCCAGGAATATGACCTGGATATTAAACCCACCAAGCTGGTGAGGGGCAAAGGCCTGTGTCAGCTAATGGCTGAAAATGAAGATTCAGAGAACCCTAAAGGGAAAGAGGGTTGTACCAATGAAGAGCAAACCCCTCTAGAAGGGCCCGATTCTCTGCCTCTGGTTTTATTTGTGGCAACTAGTGACGAATGGTACTCCGACATCGCTTTCTTTCTTACCTACGGCGAATGCCCAGCACACCTGACTACAAAGGAGAAGCGTACTGTAAAGCTCAGGGCAGCTAAATATGTCATCTGGGATGAAGGTTTATACAAGCGCGGGATAGACGGTGTTTTCCTGCGATGTGTTGACAAACCCCAGCAAGTGAAACTGCTGGAAAGTTTTCACGACTCGGCCTGTGGAGGCCATTTTTCTTCTTCCGTGACAGCACACAAAATCATCCGAGCCAGGTATTATTGGCCAACGCTCTTTCAAGATGCGGCTACCTGGGTGGCAAAGTGTGAACCCTGTCAACAGTTCGTCGGCAAGCCCAAGTTGGCTGCCCTCCCCCTAAGGCCGGTCATTATCAATGAACCATTCAGGCAATGGGGAATTGATTTTATTGGTGCACTCAATCCTCAATCGAGTGCTGGACATAGCTATGTCCTCACAGCAACGGATTACTTCACTAAATGGGTGGAAGCCATACCCGTCAAGCATGCCACTTCCGAGGTAGTTTGCAGTTTTATCAAAGACAATATCATTGTCAGGTTTGGCGTTCCAAATAAAATCGTTGCTGATAATGCTTCTAACTTCTCTTCCCGGGAAGTTATTAGTTTTTGCTATGAATATGGGATAACTTTAGCACATGCCTCGGATTATTACCCTCAGGGAAATGGTCAGGCAGAATCCAGTAATAAGAACTTGGTGACCATCATACGGAAATTAGTAGATGAGAATCAACGGATGTGGCACAAGTCTTTGTACGACGCTTTGTGGGCGGACCGCATTACCCCCAAGAGATCTCTCGGCATGTCACCTTTTCAAGTGTTATATGGCACTGATGCCGAACTTCCCATTTCTGCGGAACTTCCTGCTCTACGCTTGGCACGAGCAATCGAAGATGAAACTTTTCAGAGTTCTCTAGAAAAGAGAATCATGTATTTGGCAGAACTTGAAGAAAAGAGAGTAAGGGTGGTCGACAGGATCACTGAACATCAGAATCAAGTAAAGAGGCTTTTCGATAAGACGGCCAAGCAGAGAAATTTTGAAGTAGGAGATCTCGTCCTTCTCTGGGACAAGCGAAGAGAGCCAAAGGGTATGCACGGAAAATTTGATTCCCTATGGAGAGGGCCCTTCAAAATCAAGCAACTCAATGGAGAGAATAGTTTCTATCTCTCGTATCTGGATGGAGCTAAACTCCCGCTTCCCTATAGCGGGCAACATCTCAAGATCTTCAGGAAGTAGAGCTTGCTCTCTTCTTTGTACAGTTTGCTTTTTGTTGTGTGTTTGTTTCCGTCGTGTGTTTGCTTTTGGTTTGTTGTGTGTTTTCTTTCTTTCCCCCTCCGTTCGCCCTTGTTTTTGACTCTGTTACCCAATGGATAGGCACATGAAAATCTGGGATTCTCTACCCTTAAGTTTCACTCAAAGATAGTCCCCAGAAAGAGCCAGCTGTTATCCCGTAAAATTGACAAGGGCAATTTTACCGATAACCATACCGAAAATTTTGTTTGGACCCCTCGTTGAGGATCCTTCGCGTTCGAAATATTGTAAAATCCCTTCCCGGGAAATTCAGTTTTTGGACTTAGTCTTTTTTGAGCCTTTTTTGGTTAGGCGCATGGTTTTGCTTTGCAACATCAGTTTTTGATGCGCCCCTTAAAAAGCCTTTGGCGCATGGTTTTCCATGTTGGCACTCCTTTCGGTGCGCCAAAGGATGTTGAGTAAGTTTTTGGTGCGCTAAAGGGCGCACGAAATATACCTGTTACACCAAGTTTTGGTGCGCCAAAGGGCGCACATAACTTCATGTCGATAACGCATTTGGTGCGCCAAAGGCGCGCTCATTCTTCTGTTGCCATTTCCTTCCATGCACCAAAGGGCGCACGCTTTACCTTGTCGACAGCCGTTTCCATGCGCCATTTCAAAAGGTTGGTGGCGCATTAATGACAGGTTTTTCTATAAATATCCGTGCGCGCCCAATGTCATTTTCATTCTTTTGTCGAGCACGTGATATTTCTGGACTTGTCAGCCCCTGCTCTGTCGCTTTCATCGTGTTGTGGACCCGCTCAAGGAATTTTCGCTATATTTTTAAGGTAAGAGGTTCTTCCCCTTCCCCGTTTTATGTTTTCTGTTCTTTGGGCTTGTTTTTTGTCCGGTTTTGGTGTGTGTGCCAACTTGCTGGCCGGTTTTCATCGAGGTTTGAATGTGTTTGAGCCTTTCCCCCCGTGCTGTCCTGTTCATTTTCTTCTGTTGCTCTTCCTCTCCCTCCCTCTTTCCGGATCTGCTGGAAAAGGGGTCGTTTTTTAGCTGGCTTGGTCTGTTTACAAGATTTTTGTAAAACCTTACTTGTCCAAGTATTTTTTGAAGTGGAAGAGAAAGAAAGAAAGAGAGGTTTGAGAGCTTATTTCACAAGGCGCACCGGCGCGCCTTGTAACAATCCAGACAGTCGCGCCCCTCGGCGCACCTATCCGACTTGCAACATACTCAAGATCCGCGCCATGGCGCACCCTGCCATCCTGCTACAGCTGAAATTCATGCGCCCATAAGCGCACCCCTTTTGCATGCTCCAAGTGTAAATCCCGCGCTTCCTCCTATAAGCCTTGGCGCATCCTTTATCCATGTTGCATCCCATTTCCACGCGCCAAAGAGCGCACCCAGTTTCGATGCAACAAAAGCCTTTTTCGCGCAAGTAAAAAGATTACATAGGCGCTGGCGCACCCCCCGATGCAGTAACATGATGTTGTGTAAACCCTCCATGCGCCGCGCTATGTTCCTTTGGCGCATCATTCGTCCATGTTACACAATCTTTCCATGCGCCATAGGGCGCATCGAACCCCAATGTAACACGCATTTCCTGTGCGCCCTGTTATAAAATGCAACCTGCTTCATCCATGCGCCATGCGCTTTTGGCGCCAATTTAACCTCTGCAACATTCCTTTCTTGCGCGCCTTATCTATTTGGCCTGCCAATTGTATTTTTCCTGCGCCCTGAGCCTTTAAATCTCTAACTCCTCCTGCTAAGCTTTCCAATGGAAGATCAAATGTCTAATTCAACCTTTTTGGATTGGGTCTCTCTTCTTCTTCGTGCAGATCAGCAGCTGAGTTCGAAAGAACACATGTCTACGTCAAGCAAGAAGCCCACCAAACCAAGAGGAAAGGCAAAGCTAACAGAAGAAGAAATGAAATACAAATATCAGAAGGTCAGGATGCCCGAATCACAGGCTGAGTGCAGTATGGATATCCGGGACTCTGAATTGGGTCACATTGACATGGATGAGTTCTGGCTTAGAACTCAAAAGGTTACAAGAAGTCCATGGATGGACAAACTAATAGGCAGTGCCCTGCACTTTGCCGGAGGAATCCCTGTCAGCGCTGTGAACAACGAATTCATGATGGTTGTTGCACAATCCTTCAACAAGGACACAAGATGTGTCGAGAACAGCAAGGGCGAGGTAGTCATAAACCTCACTGCCCGTCATTTTGAGTTGATGCTTGGCATCCCTCACCACCGGAACTACGTGGCTGTTAGCCAACAGGAATGCATCAAGGCTTGGGAAGACAACGAAGGCCAGTGCATGCAGTTAATGAATGAGGTCTACCTAAAGAATAAGAAGGTAGTGACCCGGTGGCCTCAGACTATCCACCGAAGTGATTTCTCAGAGGAACTCAGTGATACTATCACTTTCCTAAGCAGAGTCTTCGGGCTTTCAGATGCCCACTATTTCCATAAGTGGATGCTGCGGTACTCTGGAGACAATGAATAAGAATTTGCCTGATCAGCGCTTTTGCTGGGGTGAAATAATAAGCAACACCATCTCTGAGCAGCTACAACAGCTTGCCACAACTGGAGTATTTCATATGAACTCCTATGTAGTCTACGCTGCAGCATCGGCAAGGGATTACCCAGGGCTCAACCGAAGTGGAGTATGGCCTCAGGCCAAGATATTTGATTACTATCCAGAGCTGAGACTAGAGAATAGTATCCCTCAATTTGCTAAAATCAATGATGTTTTCTTCTATCACATCATGTGCATGTTGCGGCCAAATTTGACTCATAGCCGGACAACCAAAAACATAGTGGCAGTCACAGAGAAATGGGGAGCCTTGTTCACCCAATTCCCCACGTTCACCTATCTAAGGGCTGCCAACTTTTTGGGAGAACCAACCAGGCTACCGAGGTATGCTGGACACAAAGCTGATTTTATTGGAACTGTCAAGACAGCTCGTCACATACCATGAAAAGTGCCTCAAGAGAAAGAAGGGCGGAACTCCTTTCCCCCTCACAGTAGGCCGTTACAAATGCTCCAGCTATCACAAGGCGAAGGAGATGTTTGCTGAGCTAGAATTGCTCAACCTAAAGCATGATTTCCCAGCAAGGCCTACATTCGACCCTAGGGGCTGTCTACCAAGGGCTAAGCTTGATCCGATTCATGTCCCTCAGATTGAGGATATCTACATTGACGTTCTCCATGAGGTAGAACTCAGAAGAAAGGATCACTCTCGCTTGGCATTAACGGAAATCATCCAATACGGAGTGGCCATTGTCCCAAAAGGCTTCCAAACCACGGAAGACGAAGTAGACAAAGTGTATAATGACACAGAAGGGGATGATTGGCCCTTCCCGGACATTGATAGAAGCAAGGCTCCTCAAACAATTGAGGAGAGGGTAAAAGAAACTATGCGGAGAACGGAGCATTGGTGCCGCATGAATGGACTAATCTACCTCGGGGTAGATTTCACGACTTCCCCTTTGGGCAACGCACCTCCAAGGACAAAGAAGCTGCTGAAAGGCAAAGGTGCCGAAGGTGAACCTAGCACCATTCAGGAGGAAGCCCCTGAAAGTCCTCTTCCTTCAGAGCCTGAACAAGTAATAACTCTGGATTCGCCAGAGAAAGAATTGACAGAGGATAGTCCTATACGCCCATCCACCCAGGATGTCGGCATCGCTACAACTTCAGAGGTCCCTTCTATCCCTTCTTCTTCTCTTCCTCCCCTTCCTCAGATGTCGGCAACCACTCCTTTGGTTGTGTCCTCTCCCCCTTCTTCTACTCTCTCCCCTGCCTCTTCGTCCATCTTCTCCTCTCTCGCTGATTTGTCTTCCTCTATTTCTTCCCTCATCTCCGAGCTCCCTTCCCTTCCTATCTCTTCTGCTGCTGCGGTTTCCCTTCCCCCCGTGGACATCTCCGCGGCTGTTCTTTCAATGCCGCCGCCGCGTGTCTCCACGTTCTTCCCCTCTTCTACCGTTGCTGCCTCCCCCTCTGTCTCTGGTCCTTCTTCAATAGGACCAGCTTGGATCTCTCAGCAGCTGAGCCAACCAAAGAGGAAAGTCCCCATTGCTCTGATGGACTTTTCAGTCATTCCGGCTAAAGGAGCAAAGAAGCACAAGCTGGTTACACGCTTCTCCAAGAGCGCTGCAGGTGAGATGGTTATGGAAATAGCCTACCCCGATCCCACCAAAGAGAAAGAAGATCTGTCTCCGGTAGATTTCATAGTGACCCAAGTCACAATGGGGACATCCTCAGAAAGTCTCCAGGGGGAAGCTCTTTCCGCAGTTGATGCACTCTGCGAAAAGCTTCAAGAAACAAAGGAAGAAAAGAGGCTACTGAAGGAGCAGAATAAATACCTGCTTCAAGCCTTACAGAAGATGGGAAGTGCACCTCCCACAACTGCCGCCGAGACTCCTGAGCTGCTCAGTCAGGAGATATTCAAAAATCGGTGAGCAAGGTATGGCTGTTTCTGCTTGGAGGAGCCAGATCCTCAAAGATAGTAAAAAAGTAATCGCCGAATATATCAGCTTATACCTGAATATCGAGAAGGCGAATAAGGAACTCCAAGCATTAGTAGGTCCAATATCAGAAGAATTAGAGCATGCTAGACTCCAGCACGAGGCCTTCCAACAAATGTTCGACTGTTCAGTCGAAGATTTGGTCAAGTTCGGAGTATTCGGTCATCCAAGGACCCTCAACAAGACCATGTCCACTCTGGACTATCGGATAGATCAGCTCGAATTCGTGTTAGAGAAGATAGACAAGGTGAAGGAAGAGGCCCTGGATGCGATGCATCAAATGGAGAAGATTGTTCTATCTATGACTCCAGGGTTGCTCACTCCTTCCCTCACCTTGAGATCAGCTGATGATACTATCCGGATTTTCAAGGAGATAGCTACTCAAGGGACAGGGCCAGAAGTCACGTTCGACATCGAATCCATCAACAACCTACTGGCCTGTAGAGACTTCATCGGGTCCCTAATCGAGGCGGGTAAAGACTATTCCAAGATCCCATAAAAGCTCATAGATGAGCGGGAAACTTGCGAAGCAATCAGTGAACGGCACAAGGATCCATCACAGGATCAATTTGGGCCGATGATCGGCAAGTTCTTGGAATACCGCGCTCAGTTCCACATCTCATCTCCTGATCAGCATCAGAAACAGGCAACCCCTTTTAGGCCACAGGATGATGATGATGAATAAATTCTTCTTCTTCTTCTTCTTCTTCTCCTCTCTATTCTCCGACTTTCTTTTCATAATATCTGAATTAAGTTGGCACAAATGATGACATCATCCATGTTGCATCATGGGATGATGTCATCCATCAAAGTTGTCAAAGTCAACATGACTTTTGGATATTTTGTAAATATCTTGTAAATAAGTGGTTGGCTCCTTTTTGCCTTCTCTCTCTCTCATCTTTTATAAATACTAGAATACTTGTTGTATTCTAGAGGGGTGAACATTTTTCAGATAGAAATAGAAGTGAGGAGAGAAAGACTTTGAGCTTTCTTGTAACAGAAAAGAACAGTAATACAATTATTCAGACTTTGTGCTCAATAGCTGTGTTATACATTAGATCTTTCTTACGTTAGATCTGTATGTGTTTAATCTGTTGGATTCATATCTACTTTTCTGTCATTTGTTTATCAGTATTGCTTTGTTTATTTATGCAAGTAGGTTTGGCTCTGTTTACTACCAAACTAAAAACATAAATCTTCTGACCTTTCTGCTTTGGAATTCATTTCTTTTCTTCCTTCGGATCTGTTCTTTCTCTTTTCCTTCTTTCATTCCTTTCTTTTCACAGCCTGAAACACTCTACTGGGATGAGATCCCAACCCCCCGAAGGTAGAATCTGTGAGACTTGCATATGTTCCTGCTAGTAGAAATAGCAATAAACCAGTTTCACTTTGCTATCTCAAAGAGGGGCTAAGCCCTGCAACACTGTTGGCTCGTCTATCCATAGATCTGTCCGCGCGACAAATTTTCGGACCAACAGACAGGAACAAGGCTCCTCAAACAATTGAGGAGAGGGTCAAGGAGACTATGCGGAGAACAGAGCATTGGTGCCGCATGAACGGACTAATCTACCTCGGGGTAGATTTCACAACTTCCCCTTTGGGCAACGCACCTCCAAGGTCAAAGAAGCAGCTGAAAGGTAAAGGTGCAGAAGGTGAACCTAGCACCATTCAGGAGGAAGCCCCTGAAAGTCCTCTTCCCTCAGAGCCAAAACAAGTCATAACTCTTGATGAGGAATTGACAGAGGATAGTCCTATATGCCCATCCACCCAGGATGTCGGCGTCGCTACAACTTCAGGGGTCCCTTCTATCCCTTCTTCTTCTCTTCCTTCCCCTCCTCGAGTGACTCAAACGACCACCCCTTTGGTCGTGTCCTCTGCCCCTTCTTCTACCCTTTCCCCTGCTTCTTCATCTATCTTCTCCTCCCTCGCTGATTTGTCTTCTTCCATTTCTTCCCTCATCTTCGAGCTCCCTTCCCTTCCTATGTCCTCTGTAGTTGCGGTTTCCCTTCCTCCCGTGGACATTTCTTCAACTATTCTTTCAATGCCGCCGCAGCGTGTCTCCACATTTTTCCCCTCTTCTACCGTTGCTGCCTCCCCCTCTGTCTCTGGTCCTTCTTCTATAGGACCAGCTTGGATCTCTCATCAGCTGAGCCAACAAAAGAGGAAATTCCCCATCGCTCCGATGGACTTTTCGGTCATTCCGGCTAAAGGAGCAAAGAAGCACAAGCCGGTTACACGCTTCTCGAAGAGCGCTGCAGGTGAGAGAGTCATGGAAATAGCGTACCCCAACCCCCTCAAAGAGAAAGAAGATCTGTCTCTGATAGATTTAACCGTGACCCAAGTCACAATGGGGACATCCTCAGAAAGTCTCCAGGGGGAAGCTCTTTCCGCAGTTGATGCACTCTGCAAAAAGCTTCAGGAAACAAAAGAAGAGAAAAGGCTACTGAAGGAGCAAAACAAGTACTTGCTTCAAGCCTTACAGAAGATGGGAAGTGCACCTCCCACAACTGCCGCCGAGACTCCTGAGCTACTCAGTCAGGAGAAGATCAATGAGTATTCAAAGATCGTCGAGCAGGGTATGGTTGTTTCTTCTTGGAGGAGCCATATCCTCAAGGATAGTGAAAGAGTAATCGCCGAGTATATCAGTTTATACCTAAACATCGAGAAGGTGAATAAGGAACTCCAAGCATTAGCAGGTCCGATATCAGAAGAGTTAGAACATGCTAGACTCCAGCACGAGACCTTCCAACAAATGTTTGACTGTTCAGTCGAAGATCTGGTCAAGTTCGGAGTCTTCGGTCATCCAAGGGCCCTCAACAAAACTATGTCCACTCTGGACTATCAGATAGATCAGCTGGAATTTGTTTTAGAAAGGATAGACAAGGTAAAGGAAGAGGCCCTGGATGCAATGCATCAAATGGAGAAAATTGTCCTCGCCATGACTCCAGGGTTGCTCACTCCTTCCCTTACCTTGAGATCAACTGATGACACTATCCGGATCTTTAAGGAGATAACTTCTCAAGGGACAGGGCCAGAGGTCACATTCGACATTGAATCTATCAACAACCTACTGGCCTGTAGGGACTTCATCGGGTTCCTTATCGAGGCGGAGAAAGATTATTCCAAACTCCCGGAAAAGCTCATAGATGAGCGGGAGACTTGCGAAGCAATCAGTGAATGGCACAAGGATCTGTCACAAGATCAATTTGGGCCAATGATCAGCAAGTTTTTGGAATACCGCACTCAGTTCCACATATCATCACCTGAGCAGCATCAGAAATAGGCAACCCCTTTCCAGCCGCAGGATGATGATGATGAGTAGCTTCTTCTTCTTCTCTCTATTCTCTGACTTTCTTTTTGAAATGTCTAAAATGTGTTGATACAAATGATGACATCATCCATGTTGCATCATGGGATGATTTCATCCACCAAGTTGTCAAAGTCAACATGACTTTTAGATATTTTGTAAATATCTTTGTAAATAAGTGGTTGGCTCCATTTTGCCTTCTCTCTCCCTCATCTTCTATAAATATGAGAATACTTGTTGTATTCAGTGTGAACATTTTTTAGATAGAAATAGAAGTGAGGAGAGAGAGACTTTGAGCTTTCTTGTAACAGAAAAGAACAGTAATACAATTATTCAGACTTTGTGCTCAATAGCTGTGTTATACATTAGATCTTTCTTACGTTAGATCTGTATGTGTTTAATCTGTTGGATTCATATCTACTTTTCCGTCATTTGTTTATCAGTATTGCTTTGTTTATTTATGCAAGTAGGTTTGGCTCTGTTTACTACCAAACTAAAAACATAAATCTTCTGACCTTTCTACTTTGGAATTCATTTCTTTTCTCCCTTCGAATCTGTTCTTTCTCTTCTCCCTCTTTCATTCCTTTCTTTTCGCAGCCTGGAACACTCTACTGGGATGAGATCCCAACCCCCGAAGGAAGAATCTGTGAGACTTGCATAGGTTTCTACTAGTAGAAATAGCAATAAACCAGTTTCGCTTTGCTGTCTCAAAGAGGGGCTAAGCCCTGCACACTGTTGGCTCGTCTATCCATAGATCTGTCCACGCGACAGATTTTCGGACCAACAGTTTTTGGCGACTCCGCTGGGGATTGAATAGATATGTCAGATCTATGGTGATGATATAATATAAAATCAGAAAAATATAAGAAAATCGCTGCCAGTTTGCAAATCTGAACTTTTGTTGAAAATCCAAAAAAATTGCAAAAGTGCCCGAAATTGAGAATTTTCTTCTGAAATCCATAGATCGGGCCTAGTTACAGATCTTTAGTTCGCTGAGTTTTTATCAAAGTTAACATTTTTCTGTAGATCTGAGTTTTTGAATGTTTTCAAAAAAGTTTGAAACCCTCTGAAAAGTAAAGATCAGATCTGAAAATCAGCCTGCTATTCTTCCCTGCCATCTTATCCTCGCTGCTATTTTACATTAACCACAATCGGTTTTTCGAAGAGGATAGTTTCTAAATATCTAGAAAAGTGCATGCTGCTGGTTTTTGTTAGAAAAACCAGAAAATCAGCAAGTACGCCCAAAAATAAAGTTTAAATCTGTGCCATAATATCACAGATCTGGAAGGTACGTTGGCAAGTGAACCTTTTACGCGCAGCAGGAGAGCCCGTGGAGAAGTTGATCCTACTTTCGATCTGCTTCAAAGGCACAATTTCAGCGTAACATCGGCACGTTTTTCAGCGCTAAGCTCGGCTAGCCGATCATCCAGGAGTGTCTCACCTCCACGAAGAAAAAGTCTTTTACAAGGAGCATCTACATCCCTCTGTAGTGCCTTGCTGTTCAGTGGAACCACCCTCCCAGCTCGTGTGCTTTTTCCAGCCTTTCAAATGGCGGTACCATGGGGAAATGCTATGGGCCCTCTCGCACTGCCACATCCAGTTCACGCACTCCCTCATGGAAACAGAAAGAATTTTCCTAAATTCGACGGGAGTGGAAATCAAAGCACGGATTCCCACATATCTACTTTCATTATGTCATGTAGTATTTTGGACGTGACTCACGAAGATGTGTCGGTTCGCCTTTTTCTGGAAACTCTACAAGGGCCCGCCACTGAATGGTTTCAGCATTTTCCGGCTACATCTATCACCAGTTGGGCAACCTTGCGGGAAGCTTTTGAAGACAGATACAAGCCTTCAGAAGATGCATTTGCGTTGCTATCATGGATCACTCACCTAAAGAAAGAGGCCAATGAGACTATGCACAATTTTGTCGCCCGGTTCAATGCATTAATCAACCGTGTCCCTACTGCCATGCTTCCAACACCAGAGAATCAGAAGTGTTTCTTCGTGAACACCATGAGCTCAAAAGTCAGCTTCTTGCTCCTTCAAGAGCGAGTAGCTACTCTACCTCTCGCTCAAGCTGCTGCCATCCAGATAGAAGACAATTTGATAATATCTGGTGAGTTGAGAAAGGAATCATCAAAGTCCAAATCTTCAGATCCCTCGCCTGCTACTTCATCTGATCCGGCATTCCAAAAGATGGCGAATGATCTACTCGCATTAAAAAAACAGTTGGCCCAGGCTCCTAGTTCTTCATACCGAGACGTTCCACGAAGGAGTTTTGTTCCCAACAATGTTTCACAAAGACCGCATCTACCTGCAACTGCTCCACGGTTGGCGCTTGAAGCTCCTCCGGTCAATGCTTTGGCCGAAATTGAAGAAGAAGAGCAGTACTATGAAGAATCTTCGCCTCAAGACGAAGATGATCAAGATGTCGGTGAGCCGACTGGCGACTCTACTATTGGATACATGGAATTTGATGAGGATGAATCTGATGAAGAAGAGAGTACTCAGGGCTATGCAAGCAGACAATCATACGCTGTTTTTACCCGCTCACAAGGAAAGGAAGCGGAGGTTGCTGCCCATGTGCAGAAGGAGAAGGTCGTGTCAAACGTGCCTCCAACCATTGCTAAAAGAGATAATCCCCTTCCTACTCAATTCCCAGTTAAGTCTTTTGCAAAGAAGTCTTTTCCGCCCATCTCTCCTCCGAATCAGCCCCCTCATATTCCTATCAAGATCAGTAACCCTGTTCCACCATCGCGAAGTGAAGGACTCATTCCCTCACCAACGCAACCCTTGGCCGCATTTGGTATTATAGATCACGCTAAGAAGACCAAGATCCAAATGTCTGAAGCTGAGTACCTTCAGTCAAACCCCAAACAACTTGTAAGATTAACTAAATATATTCAGAGTCAAGCTGTTACGTCTAAACAGGTTTCCCTAAAAGGAATCCTTTCCACTCCCCCTGAATCCCGCATAAATGTTGCTTCAACATCTGCATCAGGTAAGATAGAACCTTTCTATCTCTCTCTCTTAATCAACGGCCATAAGTTGAGCAACTGCATAATTGATTTCGGAGCTTCCGATAACGTCATGCCGGCGAAAGTCACCCATGCTTTAGGCCTCACTCTTACCAAACATTTCGGCAGATGTTACTCCTTGGAGACCAAGCAAGTGCCATTGATTGGCCAAATCAAAGACGCGCAATTTGCGTTTGTGGCTTTCCTAGATAAAAGAGTAAAAATGACAGTCCTCGTTGCTGACATTCCAGCAGCCTATGGAATTCTGCTAGGAAGGAGTTTCTGCAGCGAAGTTGGCAGAGAAATTCACATGGACTGGTCTAAAGCTAGAATACCCGTCAAAGGTGTGATGCAGACTTTAGAACCAGAATCGCAAAAGAAGTACTTGGTTACTAGCTCTGAAGGCCCCAAAGCCCAAATCCTTTTTGAATCATCAGGGATGGGGAACTACTTCTTATCTACCGAGACAGGTATAGAGGGCATTTTTGTTCAAGAAAAGGATCTTAATGAGATCTGGACCTTGCAGTTCGATGGCAGTTGCGCGACTAGTGGATGTGGCGCTGGAATCATGCTAATATCTCCCGAAGAGGAGGTAATTCCTCTTTCTTTCAAGTTGCAGTTTTTCAACACTAACAATACTGTTGAGTATGAATCTCTGTTACTCGGTATTCAAGCCGCAAAGGAAAGGGGAATTAAAAATCTGAAAGTTCAAGGTGATGCTGAGCTAGTCGTAAATCAGGTCAAAAGGATTTACCAAGTGAAAAATGAGAGGCTCAGGCACTACCGTAACGCAGTATGGGACAACATTGAGGAATTTGATGCCTTTTCGATAGGGGCAATTCCAAGAGCTCAAAATGACATGGTCGATTCATTGGCCGTTTCAGCATCTCTCATCCTCCCGCACCCGGGTTTGAAAATGAACAAATACACCATTGAAGTGGTTTTCCGCCCGAGCGTGCCAGACAACTCTCAGCATTGGCAGGTATTCAACGATGATAATCACCTCATTGCCTTTCTAGAAAAATCAAAATTTTTTGATGAGTTGTATTTTGAAGGATCCACCTCTACATGCCGTGAATCAATCAACGGTCAAAACCATGAATCAGAGGAGAAATACGGCATATGTCAGCTCAAAGGAAATAAAATTCCAAAGGGCCTGGTTTCTCTGGAGTGCCTGTTTGACAGGCATGACCGTTTTATGAAAAAGAAGAAGCAAGATGTTCCTGACTCATCCCCAGAAACAGAACCAGTTAATATAGGTTCTAAGGCACATCCGCAATTTGTAAACATTGGCAAATGTTGCACGCCTGAAGAGAAGTGGAAATTTGTCAAGTTGCTAAAGAAATATATGGATGTGTTGGCATGGTCCTATGCCGATCTAAAGTCCTTCAAGCCAAAGGACGTTCAGCATGACATACTGCTGCAAGAAGATGTCAAAGCCTTTCGCCAGAAGCAAAGGCATTATAATCCTAAGATTTCAGGCACCATCCAGGTAGAAATTCAGAAGATGCTGGATGCGAGAATCATCTTCCCTATCCATCACAGCACTTGGGTGGCGAATATTGTGCCAGTGCGCAAGAAAAACGACGAGATACGCATATGCGTAGACTTTCAAAATTTGAATCAAGCTTCACTGAAAGATAACTACCCTCTTCCGATAATGGATCAAGTTCTGCAAGCAGTAAGTGGATCAGAGATGCTGTCCATGCTTGACGGTTTTTAGGATACAATCAAATTGAAGTCTCACCTGAAGATCAATTCAAAACAACATTCACTACTCCCTGGGGTACATTTTCCTATAGCAGGATGCCTTTTGGCTTAACTAATGCAGGTGCTACTTTTCAACGGGCCATGGACTTCGCATTTAAAGGTATGATGGGAAAAGTCATTGTAGTTTATCTAGATGATTTAACTGTGTTCTCTAAACAATGAGGTGATCATTGTGATCACTTGGAGCAAGTATTGGCCAGGTGCCGAGAACATGGAATTTCCCTAAATCCCAAAAAGTCCGTTTTTGGAGTTACGGAAGGGAAGTTGCTAGGGCATGTGGTTAGCAAAGAAGGGATAAAGATAGATACTAAAAGAGTTAAGGCTATTCAGAGCCTTACTTTGCCTACAAGCAAGACTGGTATTCATTCTTTCTTCGGAAAGGTGAACTTTCTTAGGTGTTTTGTTCCTGACTTTGCCGAAAAGACTTGCCACATACTGAACATGATGAAGGGGTCACCAACTTTCAGATGGAGTGAAGAAGGGAAAAAGTCATTTGAAGAAATAAAAACTTCTGTTTCCCATGCACCAGTCTTGGTATGTCCCGATTTCTCCAAGGACTTCATCATGTATAGCTACGCATCAGAACATACTATGTCTACAATCTTAATGCAAAAGAATTCAGAAGACATTGAATCCCCGATTGCATTCATGAGTTCTCCCCTCAAGCCTCACGAGTTGAAGATGACTCAATTGGAAAAGCATGCCTTTGCCGTTGTCAAAGCAGTGAAGAATTTCAGGTATTACATTCTAAGCTCACATACGGTGGTGCTGGTCCCTGACACGACGGTAAAATCAATTCTAACTGAGTAGGAGTTACGAAGCTTGAGAGGGAATTGGATCGCAAAGGTCCAGGAATATGACTTGGATATTAAACCAACCAAGCTAGTGAGGGGCAAAGGCCTGTGTCATCTAATGGCTGAAAATGAAAATTTAGAAGGCCCTAAAGGAAAAGAAGATTGTGCCAACGAAGAGCAAAGCCCTCTAAAGGAGCCTGATTCTCTACCTCTGGTTCTATTTGTTGCAACTAGTGACGAGTGGTAATCCGACATCGCTTTCTTTCTTACCTACAGCGAATGCCCAATGCACCTAACTGCGAGGGAGAAGCACACTATAAAGCTCAGAGTAGCTAAATATGTCATCTGGGATGACGGTTTATATAAGCGCGGGATAGACGGTGTCTTCCTGCGATGTGTTGACAAGCCCCAGCAAGTGAAACTGCTGGAAAGTTTTCACAATTCAGCCTGTGGAGGCCATTTTTCTTCTTCCGTGACAGCACACAAGATCATTCGAGCCAGGTACTATTGGCCAACGCTCTTTCAAGATGCGGCTACCTGGGTGGCAAAGTGTGAACCCTGTCAGCAATTTTTCAGCAAGCCCAAGTTGGCTGCCCTTCCCCTAAGGCCGGTCATCATCAATGAACCATTCAGGCAATGGGGAATTGATTTTATTGGCGCACTCAATCCTCAATGTGCTGGACATAGCTATGTCCTTACAGCAACGGATTACTTCACCAAGTGGGTGGAAGCCATACCTGTCAAGCATGCCACTTCTGAGGTGGTTTGCAGTTTTATCAAAGAAAATATCATTGTCAGGTTCGGCGTTCCAAACAAAATCGTTGCTGATAATGCTTCTAACTTCTCCTCGAGGGAAGTTATTAGTTTTTGCTATGAATATGGGATAACTTTAGCACATGCCTCGGATTATTACCCTCAGGGAAATGGTCAGGCGGAATCTAGTAATAAGAACTTGGTGACCATCATATGGAAATTAGTAGATGAGAATCAGCGGATGTGGCACAAGTCTTTGTACGATGCTTTGTGGGCGGACCGCATTACCCCCAAGAGATCTCTCGGCATGTCACCTTTTCAAGTGTTATATGGCACTGATGCCGAACTTCCCATTTCTGCTGAACTTCCTGCTCTACGCTTGGCACGAGTAATCGAAGATGAAACTTTCCAGAATTCTCTAGAAAAGAGAATCATGTATCTTGCGGAACTTGAAGAAAAGAGAGTAAGAGTGGTCGACAGGATCACTGAGCATCAGAATCAAGTAAAGAGGCTTTTTGACAAGAAGGCCAAGTAGAGAAATTTTCAAGTTGGAGATCTCGTCCTCTTATGGGACAAGCGAAGAGAGCCAAAGGGCATGCACGGAAAATTTGATTCCCTATGGAGAGGGCCCTTCAAAATCAAGCAACTCAATGGAGAGAATAGTTTCTATCTCTCGTATCTGGATGGAGCTGAACTCCCGCTTCCCTATAGCGGGCAACATCTCAAGATCTTTAGGAAGTAGAGCTTGCTCTCTTCTTTGTACAGTTTGCTTTTTGTTGTGTGTTTGCTTTCGTCATGTGTTTGCTTTCGGTTTGTTTTGTGTTTCTTTTGTTCTCCCTCCGGTCCCCCTTGTTTTTGACTCCGTACCCAATGGATAGGCACATGTGATCTGGGATTCTCTACCCTCGAGTTCGCTCAGGAGTAGTCCCCAGAAGGAGCCAGCTGTTATCCCGTAAAATTGACAAGGGAAATTTTACCAATAACCATACCGAAAATTTTGTTTCGATCCCTCGTTAGGGATCCTCCATGTTCGAAATGTTGTAAAATCCCTTCCCGGGAAATCTAGTTTTCGAATTTAGTCTTTTTGAGCCTTTTTTGGCTGGGCGCATGGATTTGTCTTGTAACACGAAGTTTTGATGCGCCCCCTTAAAAAGCCTTTTTCGCATGGTTTTCCATGTTAACACATCTTTCAGTGCGCCAAAGGATGTTGAGTCTATTTTGCGTGCGCCAAGGCGCATGCGCCTTATTGTTGACATTGATTTTGTTGCTCCACTTTTCGGTGCGCCAAAGGGCGCACATAATCTCGCTGCAACACAAAGTTTTGATGCACCAAAGGGCGCACGCTTTCTCCTGTCGACAGCAACTTTCATGCGCCATTTCAAAAGTGGTTGGCGCATTGATGACAAGTTTTTCTATATATATCAGTGCGCGCCCAATGTCATTTTCATTCTTTTTGTCGAGCACGTGATCACTCTGGACTTGTCAGCCTCTGCTTCGTCATTTTCGTCGCCCTATGGACCCGCTCTCAATTTTGCTATATATCTAAGGTAAGAGGTTCTCCCTCTTCTCCATTTTTGTGCTTTCGGTTCTTTGCGTATTCTTGGTCTGTGTTCTTGGTCTGTGTTGTGGTTTGCTAGCCGGTGTAAAATGAGATATGTTTGAGCTAGTTTCCCCCCTGTGCTGTCCTGTTTTCTTCTCTTCTTTTCCTCCTCCTCCCTCTTTCCAGATCTGCTGGTAAAGAGTATTGTTTTGAAATGGCTTGGTCTAAGAATCTTTTTTATAAAAACCTTATATGTCCATGCTATCTTTGAAATGGAGAAAAGAATGAAAATGTTTGAAGCAATGAGTTTAGTTCTATGGCACACTGGCGCGTCTTGTCACACTTAAAACAGTTGCACCCCTTTGGCGTATCTACACGCCATGTTACATGATTAAAACCCGCACTAATGGCACAGCCTTTTGGCCTACTACATCTAGAACTCATGCGCCTTCAAAGCGTGCCCTTTTTGCATGCTACAAGTGTAAATCCCACGCCTCCTTAAAAGCCTTTGGCGCATCATTTATCCATGTTACATCCCGTTTCCATGCGCCAAGGGGCGCACCCAGCTTTCATGTAACGCAAAGCCTTATTCGTGCAAGTATAAAGCTATCAAGGCGCGGGCGCACCCTCCATTGCAGTAACATGATGTTGTGTAAACCCTTCATGCGCCACGCCAAAGCCTTTGGCGCACCATTTGTTAATGTTACATAATCCATCCATGCGCCAAAGGGTGCACCGAACCTTCATGTAACATACTCTTTCCATGCGCCCTACTATCAAATGCAACCTGCTTCATCCATGCGCCATGCGCCTTTGGCACCACTATAACCTCTGCAACATTCCTTTTCTGTGCGCCTTATCTATTTGGCCTGCCAGTTGCATTTTTCCTGCACCCTGAGCCTTAAAATCTCTAACTCTTTCTTCTACTAGCTCTCCAATGGAAGATCAGATGACTAATTCAACCTTTTTGGATTGGGTCTCACTTCTTCTTCATGCAGATCAGTAGCTGAGTTCGAGGGAACACATTTCTACATCAAGTAAAAAACCCACCAAACCAATAGGAAAGGCTAAGTTGACAGAAGAAGAGATGAAATACAAATATCAGAGGGTCAGGATGCCCGAATCACAGGCTGAGTGCAGTATGGATGTCAGAGACTCTGAATTGGGTCACATTGACATGGATGAGTTCTGGGTTAGGACTCAAAAAGTTACAAGAAGTCCATGGATGGACAAGTTAATAGGAAGTGCCCTGCACTTCGCTGGAGGAATCCCCGTCAGCACTGTCAACAACGAATTCATGATGGTGATTGCGCAATGTTACAAAAAAGACACAAGATGTGTCGAAAATAGCAAGGGCGAGGTAGTCATAAACCTCACTGCCCGTCATTTTGAAATAATGCTTGGCATCCCTCACCACCGGAACTTCGTGGCTGTTAGCTAATGAGAATGCATCAAGGCCTGGGAAGACAACGAAGACCAGTGCATGCAGTTGATGAATGAGGTCTACCTAAAGAACAAGAAGGTGGTGACCCGATGGCCTCAGACTATCCACCGAAGTGATTTCTCAGAGGAACTCAGTGATACTATCACCTTCCTGAGCAGAGTCTTCGGGCTTTCAGATGCCCACTATTTCCATAAGTGGATGCTGCGGTACCTGGAGACAATGAATAAGAATTTTCCCGATCAGCACTTTTGCTGGGGGGGAAATAATAAGCAGCACTATATCTGAGCAGCTACAACAGTTCGCCACAACAGGAGTGTTCCATATGAACTCCTATGTAGTCTACGCTGCAGCATCGGCGAGGGATTATCCGGGGCTGAACCGAAGTGGAGTATTGCCTCAGGCCAAGATATTTGATTACTACCTAGAGCTGAGGCTGGAGAATAGCATCCAACATTTCGCAAAAGTTAACGATGCATTCTTCTATCATGTCATCTGCCTACTGAGGCCAAACATGACTCATAGCCGGACGACCAAACACATAGTGGCAATCACAGAGAAATGGGGGGGCCCTGTTCACCCAATTTCCCACGTTCACCTATCTGAGGGCTGCCAACTTTTTGGGAGAGCCAACCAGGCTACCAAGGTATGCTGGGCCTAAGCTGATTCTACTAGAACTGTCAAGGCAGTTGGTCACATACCATGAGAAGTGCCTCAAAAGAAAGAAGGGTGGAACTCCTTTCCCCCTCAAAGTGGGCCGATACACATGCTCCACCCACCATAAGGCGAAGGAAATGTTCACAGAGCTGGAGCTACTCAATTTGAAGCATGACTTCCCAGCCAGGCCTACCTTCGACCCAAGAAGCTGCCTGCCAAAAGCGAAGCTCGATCCGATCCATGTCCCTCGAATTGAGGATATTTACATTGACGTTCTCCGTGAGGTGGAACTCAGAAGAAAGGATCACTCTCGCTTAACATTGGTGGAAATCATCCAATACAGAGTGGCCATTGTCCCTGAAGGCTTCCAGACTATGGAAGATGAAGTAGATAAGGTGTATAATGACACAGATGGGGACAATTGGCCCTTCCCGGCCATTGACAGGAACAAGGCTCCTCAAACAATTGAGGAGAGGGTCAAGGAGACTATGCGGAGAACAGAGCATTGGTGCCGCATGAACGGACTAATCTACCTCGGGGTAGATTTCAAAACTTCCCCTTTGGGAAACGCACCTCCAAGGTCAAAGAAGCAGCTGAAAGGAAAAGGTGCAGAAGGTGAACCTAGCACCATTCAGGAGGAAGCCCCTGAAAGTCCTCTTCCCTCAGAGCCAGAACAAGTCATAACTCTTGATGAGGAATTGACAGAGGATAGTCCTATACGCCCATCCACCCAGGATGTTGGCGTCACTACAACTTCAGAGGTCCCTTCTATCCCTTCTTCTTCTCTTCCTTCCTCTCCTCGAGTGACTCAAACGACCACCCCTTTGGTCGTGTCCTCTGCCCCTTCTTCTACCCTTTCCCCTGCTTCTTCATCTATCTTCTCCTCCCTCGCTGATTTGTCTTCTTCCATTTCTTCCCTCATCTCCGAGCTCCCTTCCCTTCCTATGTCTTCTGCAGTTGCGGTTTCCCTTCCTCCCGTGGACATTTATTCGGCTATTCTTTCAATGCTGCCGCCGCGTGTCTCCACGTTTTTCCCCTCTTCTACCGTTGCTGCCTCCCCCTCTGTCTCTGGTCCTTCTTCTATAGGACCAGCTTGGATCTCTTAGCAGCTAAGCCAATAAAAGAGGAAAGTCCCCATCACTCCGATGGACTTTTCGGTCATTCCGGCTAAAGGAGCAAAGAAGCACAAGCCGGTTACACGCTTCTCGAAGAGCGCTGCAGGTGAGAGAGTCATGGAAATAGCGTACCCCAACCCCCTCAAAGAGAAAGAAGATCTGTCTCTGAAAGATTTCACCGTGACCCAAGTCACAATGGGGACATCCTCAGAAAGTCTCCAGGGGGAAGCTCTTTCCGTAGTTGATGCACTCTGCAAAAAGCTTCAGGAAACAAAAGAAGAGAAAAGGCTACTGAAGGAGCAGAACAAGTACCTGCTTCAAGCCTTACAGAAGATGGGAAGTGCACCTCCCACAACTGCCGCCGAGACTCCTGAGCTGCTCAGTCAGGAGAAGATCAATAAGTATTCAAAGATCGGCGAGCAGGGTATGGCTGTTTCTGCTTGGAGGAGCCAGATCCTCAAGGATAGTGAAAGAGTAATCACCGAGTATATCAGTTTATACCTAAACATCGAGAAGGCGAATAAGGAACTCCAAGCATTAGCAGGTCCGATATCAGAAGAGTTAGAACATGCTAGACTCCAGCACGAGACCTTCCAACAAATGTTTGACTGTTTAGTCGAAGATCTAGTCAATTTCGGAGTCTTTGGTCATCCAAGGGCCCTCAACAAAACTATGTCCACTCTGGACTATCAGATAGATCAGCTGGAATTTGTTTTAGAAAAGATAGAAAAGGTAAAGGAAGAGGCCCTAGATGCAATGCATCAAATGGAGAAAATTTTCCTCGCCATGACTCCAGGGTTGCTCACTCCTTCCCTTACCTTGAGATCAACTGATGACACTATCCGGATCTTCAAGGAGATAGCTTCTCAAGGGACAGGGCCAGAGGTCACATTCGACACTAAATCTATCAACAACCTACTGGCCTATAGGGACTTCATCGGGTTCCTTATCGAGGCGGAGAAAGATTATTCCAAACTCCCGGAAAAGCTCATAGACGAGCGGGAGACTTGCGAAGCAATCAGTGAACGGCACAAGGATCCGTCACAAGATCAATTTGGGCCAATGATCAGCAAGTTTTTGGAATACCGCGCTCAGTTCCACATATCATCACCTGAGCAGCATCAGAAACAGGCAACCCCTTTCCGGCCGCAGGATGATGATGATGAGTAGCTTCTTCTTCTTCTCTCTATTCTCTGACTTTCTTTTTGAAATGTCTAAAATGTGTTGATACAAATGATGACATCATCCATGTTGCATCATGGGATGATGTCATCCACCAAGTTGTCAAAGTCAACATGACTTTTAGATATTTTGTAAATATCTTTGTAAATAAGTGGTTGGCTCCATTTTGCCTTCTCTCTCCCTCATCTTCTATAAATATGAGAATACTTGTTGTATTCAGTGTGAACATTTTTTAGATAGAAATAGAAGTGAGGAGAGAAAGACTTTGAGCTTTCTTGTAACAGAAAAGAACAGTAATACAATTATTCAGACTTTGTGCTCAATAGCTGTGTTATACATTAGATCTTTCTTACGTTAGATCTGTATGTGTTTAATCTGTTGGATTCATATCTACTTTTTCGTCATTTGTTTATCAGTATTGCTTTGTTTATTTATGCAAGTAGGTTTGGCTCTGTTTACTACCAAACTAAAAACATAAATCTTCTGACCTTTCTACTTTGGAATTCATTTCTTTTCTCCCTTCGGATCTGTTCTTTCTCTTCTCCCTCTTTCATTCCTTTCTTTTCGCAGCCTGGAACACTCTACTGGGATGAGATCCCAACCCCCGAAGGAAGAATCTGTGAGACTTGCATAGGTTCCTGCTAGTAGAAATAGCAATAAACCAGTTTCGCTTTGCTATCTCAAAGAGGGGCTAAGCCCTGCACACTGTTGGCTCGTCTATCCATAGATCTGTCCACGTGACAAATTTTCGGACCAACAATTAGTATGATACAAATGATCTTGTTTCAATTCACTATACCTTCGCATGCATAAAGAATTACTCTTTCATCTATAATTCTAAATGGTGCCTTTCTACTCGTTCTCATTTTCTCATTCCTCAGTCCTTTTGTAATTGATGATCCTTATAGAAAACACTTTCGTAAATATCCAAGTTCCACAAGAAAATCATGTTTTGTATATGTGTAAATAGGTTCATTTCTGAATAAGGGAACCTCTCCCATTAAAGAGGAGGGACTTCTTGTCCCCTGACTATTGCTCTTTGTGAAGTCCTATTTGACGACCAACAGGCGTCAGCAATCTCATTAATTTTTGAAGGTTGTAACTTCGCAGAGGACCACACATCATTTTAGTGTGGGGTAGAGTAAGGTGGAAGAACTTGAAGTGTGAAGCACCAGGAAGGATTGCATTGGAAAGATCAGTTGAATTTCCCTCTAAAGGAAGTACATGCAAGGAAAGGTGAAAAAAGGATGGTTGGTGTCAGGATAAGTCTACATTGGGGATCCACGTACAAGAGAGGAAGAAGCACAAAATCAACATGAGGTAGGTGAGAGAAAAAATCATATGGGTTGGAGAATTTTCCATGTAAGGTTTGGCATGTGAGTTAAAGTGTGAAATACAGGTTTGTTTGAAAAAGATGCATTAAGTGTTAAAGCACAGTGGTAGCTAAGGTATCATTTAATGTTACAAAGAGGAAAAAGCTATAAATAGAAGGTTAGGCACTTCATTATTTACTTTACGTATATGAAGAGAGAATATATTTTGCATCATTGCAAACTAGGGCTTCCAGAACTGGTTTGTGTGAAGAAAAATTTGAAGAGTTTGAGCATGAGTAACTAGTTTGGATTTACAAACCAAAAGGAATGGATTTCACAGGCATAAGAGTAGTTATGAGAAGGTTATATCTTGTGAAAGGATTATCCTAGTTAGGGTTTGAAAAACTAGGGCACGAGTTTAAGATGTTTTCTTCACAAGTTTGAGATCTAAGGTTGGAAGGAATGGAAGAGAAGAGTAACAAGAAGAGATTGAAGTGACAAGAGGACCTAGACAATGGCACCAAAGAAACCAACTGTGTCACTCAAGAAGCCCAAGAGCAAGGGCAAGGGTAGAGAGCTAGCAACAACCACCACAAGAACGGATGAGGAGTGGTATGTAGAAATGTAGTACCCAGATGGATTTTTGCTTGGGAAGGAGTGGGAATACCATTTGAGAATGATGGTAGTGAGCGATTATAACCATTGTACAAACACAATAGAGAAGGAAATGGCACTGGAGTTAGTGTGCTCGATGAACAAAAGGAAACCAGAGGGTTTGCCCATTTATAGCGATGAGGTAAAAGTGAAGTTAGAGAAGGCGGGGTTATTGAAACTCTATGAGATCCCTACTTTGGAAAGCTGGAGCACCTCTATCAGTGGCTGATGTCATGCATACATGAAGACCAATTTCACTTCACGGGGCACAAGATGTGCATAACCCCTCATCTGATTTCAAAATTCATAGGTCTTGTTTTTGAAGGAGAAGATATAATGGACAACCTGTGTGACAAGGAAGAAATTAAGGACATAGTGGACATGCATGTGTACAAGAAGGGGTCAAAGTATTTTGATATTGGTTATATCCAAGACCCAGTAATGAGAATGGCCATGCACCTAGTGATAAAGTTAAATGATCAAGAAAGGTGGACATTGGTGAATAAGGCTTGGTTGAATGTATGCAAAAAAATATTAGAGGACATAATCTATAATTTATAAGCCTTCATTATAGATGAGATAATCAACAGTGCACAGGAAGGAGACAAGATAATCTTTGGAAATATCCTCATGACAATTGTATTTTTGGAGATAGGAGTTCTTGATGTGGCAGAAAATTTTGTTTGGGAGTATCCTGTTGAAGATCCCTCGCCCACGAAAAGATTTACAAAGTATACATGTGAAACAATGAAAACCTCCCACAAGCTATGCCTAGAAAAGTGGTATAAGTGCTTAAGGGATGCGTTTGGGGCAGAGTGGGGAATTCTACTGTAGACACCAAAATTAGGTTACACTCCCCTTGGTCCCTCGTCAAATAATCACCTTGAACAAACTCACCTAACCATGACCCCTTACACCGCACACTAATATTAATTTAATTAAATTAACCCATGATCTCACAATATTTATTATTTAATTATCCTAATTAAGATAATTCCCACACCACCACCTCACCTATACACCTCACCTAGCCACCTCACCCTAGACCTATTCTTAGTATGTTTCCATAACTAACTAAGACCTACCTGAACCCTAAAAATCAAAGCTTGCATTCCCTCTAACCACATTCCCACCCATTATAAAATAAGCTTCCGTTCTAATCCATTAAAAAAGGGAAAAAGATCCAAGAAATCAAGCAGATCTACCCATTTTAGTAAAACCTAGGAAATCCCACCCTAACCAATCCCAATCACCCTAAACCGCCACTGGTCAACCCAGAACCGTTGTCAGTTACCTTTTATTCCCTTTGGTAACCTTATTTTGGGGGTTGATACATTCAAAGAGAAAAAAATGAGACTAAAGATGTATGCAAGCAGAAGCAACATTCACATACGCATCTGAAAATCCACAACTAACATTAGAAGTGACCATAGAGCCATTTTGCATTCACATGAGAATCTTGGGAAGCACCATCACCACACCAAACTCCATCCACTTGATCAACTACCATTACCATCGAGCCATCAAGCTCATATAACAGTAAGTATACCTCCACCAACTTGGTCTAATACATTATAAAAGCTTTTATTATTTATGTTCTCAGATTAAGTTGTTGCATCTCCATTTCTTCATTTCCTATTAGTTTGTAACTGGGATTTTTTCGTTATTTACATCATTAGATTACCCATCCTCATTTTTTGTTCATCGCTAACCACATTTGAAACCTATGCAACCCTCAAACCTACTCCACAACGTACATAAAATCCCAGATCAAGCGTTCGAATCATTTTCTTTTAAGTTTCCTTTACCTCAACCATACCAATGCTGGTTACCCATAACCATCACCGGTTTCACTTAAACCAACATCAGTCATCCCAGACCGACGTTAATCTCTGTGTTTTACCCTCAGACCAAGAACAGAGCCTAAATTCTTCACCAAATACGTAAAGCAGCCCAAAACTAGACCATGACCAGTACCAATACTCTGATAGATACCTCGCCCTTCATATTCAATCATAGCTTAGCCTATTGTGAATGAAATTTCTTATTGTAATCAACTGAGATAACAAAATCATTTTAAATACAATAAGATTTCATTTACTATTAACATTGAATTGTTTTAAACAGTGGATTGATAGCCTTATAGAGAGTATCACACTTCCCAAAACTAGCTTATGCTAGGTAGTCCACTGTCATATGCTATTTAATCTCTTTTGGTGGTCTTGTTGTTCATTTTAGGTATTTCCTCCTAACCAAAAGGAAGATCTCATGATCAGTTATGGATCAAGAAGTCATACGTGTGCAACAACCTTCAACCAACTGTAACTAGTATTCCTCCTAGCCCTTTTACACTTATCTATTTTGTCACATTCCTAGAAATGATCTAAGAATCAGGTGAAACATTTTGGTATCCCCAGTGGGACCCATTTGGGGTTCCGTGCATTTATTTATTTCTAGGTGAAAAGATGTATGCTTTTTTCCTTTCTGAAAGGTTTTCACATTAAAATTCTCCCCTGGAATATTCTCTCCTTTCTATTGTCTCAAAGAAATCATGTTTTGGTGCTATAAAAAATAATTCTTCTTCTCTTTCATTTATACTGCATTAGTGAAAGATCATGCTCTCTCCTATTCATCTTTTTGTGTCATCCAATTCAATATTTCGATTTGGGCTTAAAATCAACTACATTTCATTCTTCTTTACTACATTAGCTCACATTAAATGAGGGAAACATATATGCTGGAAGTCTTGCCCAGCTGATGGTTAACAAAAGAATCGTAGAAAATCACTTTCTTTCTCTTTATCTCTCTTTGAGTCTTACCAAACATCACACAAATTGAAAAATTAACACATCTTTCTTAAACAATATATTACCTAGGAACATGTGTTAGTGATCACACAGTCCGATTGGTAGGTACTCTCCAGCTCGTTGCTCATGTCGAGTCATTATCTGAAGAGACGGCCTGCCCCCACCATAACATACCTGAAACCTCTCCTTTTAGATATCATTCTTCATAGGAAGCCTTCCCAACCAAAAAATTATATTCTAAATACACACAGTTAGTCCTTAATAGCGTAAGCTGAACAAAAAGGAAAGAGAACTCTTAGGATCATATTTTTCTTAGTGTTTCTATTTGGCTTGTGTTTTGAGGTGAGAGGACACGTTATTCATATTTTTATTTTCTCCTTACATGTTCCCCATCATAGATTCCAACTTCATTTGAGTGTGCTTGGATCCCATTTTCATCATTCTCAAAAATTTTGGTTTGATTCCACACTTGATTTTAAATCGCAACCACCTTTTTCTTCATCTCTATTTCAAATTCACAGTAACCAGTGTCAGTCTAGTGACTATCATTGGTTACCCTCTGATTGTCACTGATTTTACTAAACCAGTGTCGGTTTACTGTTCTTTTGGTTAACCTACCTAAAAGGAAACCTATTTCATATTTTTTTTTTTCAAAGTCTCTGTAACTCTCATCATCTTCTCTGTCCTGATTAAAATCCATCTACAACTTACCTACCTGGCAGATTATTAGCCTTTTGCCTTGTTTTGGAAAACTATTCTTTTTCCATAGTGAATGACCGTAGTTACCTGTGACCGACATCAGTTTATCCTAACTAGCATCGGTTAGCCTATGTAATTTTTGAGCTGAAATTTTTACGTAATCCACCTACCACTACCTGTTTTTCCTATTTTTGCTATATTTTTGTGTCATTTACAGAAAGTAATCCTACCAAATCAGTACTTGTTCACATAGTGTTGACTCATAGCCAAGCCAATGCCCTCATATTCCATGTTATTTTTCAACCACTCCCACCTAGTCCTTCACCACATTCCATTCTATCACCCATGGATCCTACCCAACCTATCACTATCACCATAGGTGACGAGGAGTTCACACGACTCCTTGACAAGAACCTTGCCACCATACAGTTCTATCTTTCCCACTCATCCACTCGAGATGCCTCAGGTTAGTTGATATATGACATGCCCGTATCTATCCCCCTGACTCTTGTTCCTACTTCCATGTCAGTCCCTTCTAGCTCCGCACTACTTGCACCTGCCTTACCGCTAGTCATCTCACAGCTAGTCCCTATACATACTATGATTGCCATGTCTGCCACATCTATTACACCTGTAACATCCACTATACCTTCGTTAACCACCTAGAACATAACCTCATCTATGCCTATTGTCTCATATATACCTATAACAACACAACCACCCCCGGTGTTGATGACCCCTATCCTATTTCAAAACATTATGCTTTCTATTCCATAGTCCTTAGTCCCCATTGCTACTAGGGTTACCTCGACCCTTTCACCTCTATATACGTACTATCAGTAGCCTCCTGTTTCATGTCATTCATTCTAGGTATGTACACCCTATCTCACTCCCTCATTCTCAACCTACCTATGTGGTATCGCCATACACTAGAATGCCACCTCCTTCATATGTCCAATATCAAACCTCTTACGCTACAGGAGGTACCCATCCATCACCACCTACCAATGACCTCATCAAGTTAATGATGGACAAGATACAGATAATAGAGGCATTGGTTTCTAGCTCATGAAACTCTCTCACCTACTATGAAACTTGTAATGAGCCCATACACCCATCCATTCCTATTCATTCATAACCCATACATTAGGAGATACCTAAATTTAACTGCTTCAACAGTAAAGAGGACCTGCAACAACATTTACAGTCTTTCAAACATGGGTATTTTCTGATCACCCATGATGACACTTAACTTCTAAGGACCTTTCCCATGTCTCTGACCAGACCCATATTAGACTGGTATAGTGGGTTACCTAGACATTCTATCTACTCATTTAATCAGGTAGCCCAAGCCTTCTTGGATAACTTCTCCATCAACGTTGTTAAGAAGGTTACCATGAGTGACCTCTACTCTACACGTCAATATGACGATGAGTATATTGCAGATTTTGTCACTCATTGGCGTAGCCTGATCAATCAACTCACATTCCAATTGCCACAAACCGAACTGATAGAGATCTTTACATAGGCTTGTGTTAGACATATCTCACTAAACCTGTAGGTGTATACTTTCCAAACCTTCGATGAGGCATTAACCATGGCACGAAAGCTAGAGATTCAGGCCATCAAAGAAAAGAAAATACAACTACAAAATAAGAACATAATATTTAAGTCAAATGATGCCTCTTCTTCTTCAAAACCAAAGAATAATTATTCAAAAGCCAAGGGAACTTATAACGCAGTGGTACTCAAGGCCAGCCCAGCTCATCCATCAAATCAGGCTAAGCCCTCATCTAATCTTTCCCCTATCCAAAATATTCAATTCAGATGAGAACAATGGAAATACACCCCAAGTAGGGATCCTTATTCTTATGTTTTAGAAAATCTCATTAAAACAGGGGCCATCACCCTTCCGCCTATAAAACCACACATTGGTTTTGATCCTGCTCACCCCACACCTACTTGGTACGAAGATCACGAATTATACAAATATCATTGGGTAAAAGGTCATAATGACGGTAATTGCAGCACATTCAAGAACATTGTCCAGGAAATGCTTGAGAGTGGCAAGTTAGTCTTTGTTAATCCAAATGTACCTACTAACCAAAACCTGCACATCTTCAAGAAACCATTTCCTAATCACGCCCCTTCTTCTGACCAAACTGGAGAGACCTCAACTAATGATAGAAATACCCGCGAGGTCCATGTTATTTTTAGTGACACACCAGTTACTTCCCAATTACCTCATATTCCTTCCATAAAGGAAATCCTAGCCCGAAGTCCTCCACCTACACATGAACCTACTTCACCTATTTCTTCACCCATAGAGGAATCCCCTTCATCTACTCCCTCACCTGTGAAGGAGCCTTCTATTAATATCAAGACCACTTCACCTTTGGCTTCTCCATTTAGAGAGCTGACACCAGCAGTACTTCTCTAACCCATGGGAGACACTTGTTCATCTCCTCCACCCATAGAGGAGTACCCATCATCTCCTTCACTTATCAGAGATCTAGTAGAAATTTTGTTACCTCTAGGTGACTATTCTTCATCAACCACCCAAGACCCTATTGACTTACTTTTGGCTCTCTTACCCATAGAGGCTGAAGCTAGTGATTTCCCTATTTCTAAAACACATTTTACAGGAATCACCATTAGATCCACATCAACCTCACCCATAGCATTTCCGTTCTCATGCTTAGCCGATCACCTGAATTATGTTGATAGAGCCTTACTTTGGGGGCATCTTCTACTTCATGTCTCAACACAAATGCAAATGTCACTTACTGACACCTCCACTATCTATCCAAAAAAATTTTGGATGACAAAAGCAAATACAACCACAACTATCAAAAATTCTCCCATGATACCACTCATGGCTCAACTCACACCTCTACCCATAACCCCCCACACATCTATATCCAAGCTCCCACCTACATCATCTTCCTTGCCTAAACCTATCACTACTTTAGGGGTCATCCCAATGGCCAGCCTTACTCATCCACCCATCAAATTAGATTTAGCTATGCCCTCTAAAGCTAACACCAAATTTAACCCAACCCTTAAATAGAAGAACCAATCCCCTAGATCTCATACCCCAACCTTTCCAATCATACCCTCATCACCTTCACCCCTTCCGTCCATCCTAGGACCTCACCCCTCGACCCTGGATAAGAAACCTCCACCCGATGGTAAACCAAGAATGCAACAACCCATTTCTCCCTCAAAGATCTCTAATATACCCAAGCACCCCACATAACCTCCACCCACATCTGTAACCTTTTTACCACCCATACCTCCAATACCATCAATAACTTCCTCAGTACCCATGACACTTCCTTCCCTGTCCCTCACACCCCCTACCCAACCTATGCCATCTACCTCCACAGCACCTCAGTTATCCCCCATGGGTAACCCACCCTCTTCCATCATCCACTTTTCCCTCTACATATCGTACACCCATACCACCTTTACCTAAGAAGGTGTAACCTACAGGAGAAGATCTGCTACCCTCCAATATGGTAGTTAGACCAACCACACACTCTATTTCCAATTCATCTACCATGCCCCTACCCAAGGAGACATGACCAACACTTAAGGCCACACCACATAGCAAGTTAGTAGCCCAACTTGCTCCCCCTCTTGTAAAGAATCTTCCTATAAAATCAGCTGCACCTGTACCCAAACCCACATTCACCTCCCATTGTGATCCACTAGCAGGCTCCTATGCCAAAATTTTAACCAACCTCCTTGAAACTTCTATCATCACATTACCACCTCTTAGACCTTACGACCAACTCAAACCCAAACCAAAAGGGTTAGACAAAACCAAAATTTATGCCTACCATCGTGTGCTAGGACATGATGTAGAGGACTGTAAGGCTTTGAAAGTTGCTCTTGTCCAGTTGTGTCCTCCTGAAGAAAACTTTGATGATGATGACCTTCTCGATGAGGACCCCATTTTTCCAACACTAATTTCCATAGTTCTTCCCTCATTTCCTACTCATGCGACCAAAATCTCCACCCCCACAACTCTTAGAGCCACCCTCGAGATTTGAAATTAACATGGTTTGTATCAGAGAACTCACCAAACCCCCACCCAAAGTTCAGTGTGCCCAACACATTTCACAAGATTCCTTCCCACCTCTTGGCTTCTACCCTTCCTATCATTATACCTTTCATGGCTCACCTACTTCATCCACCTCCCCACCTCAAATCAACATGATCCACATTGATACCTGCACTCAAAAGGAAAAAGGAAAGGAAAAGGCAACCGACCCACTAACCAACCCCATACCCAACATACCATCTGCACCCACACCTAAAGTCACTATCAACGGCCCCACATATCCTATCTCTAATGGGGTTACACATCACGTGATGCTCAAAAAATTACACCAATCCTCCCTCAAAATGTCCCTATATGACCTCATCCAAACCTCTGAATCCCATCATCAAGCTCTCATGGAGGTTCTTCAGTCTATTGAGGTTTTACCCAATGACCCCATGCCCGTAGCCTCCATTATTACACCTCATCATGTAGCCTCTCTCACCAAATTACCACCTTCTTCTACACCTTCACCTACTCACCAAGTGGCCACCCTCAACTTCTCAGATGAAGAGATCACACCAAACAAAACTGATGACCTTGATCCAACCCTTTTCATTTCTATCCATATTGATAATATACTTGTACAATGTGTTATGATTGATGGGGGAGCTAGCATTAACATCATCTCCTCCCATGCATTCGACCAAATGCACATACTCGACAATTACATGCATAAACATCTCGTCATCTTGTGTTCGTTTAATGATTCTATCACCTCTACAATTGGCACCATCATCCTCCATGTTTGCATGGGACCCCGTACTATTCCAGAGTTATTTTACATCTTGGAGGGGGAATTTCAATATAACCTATTTCTTAGTAGACCCTGGATTTGTGTTATGGGTTGTGTTCCTTCCACTTTACATCGTTGTGTGAAGTTTGAGCATGAGGGTCACACCTATACCATTCATGTTGACCCATCACCTTTCAAAACTTGCAACATGCTTTACCGATCCAATGACGTGCTTTTACCCATTAAGGCACTATGTCCATGGCCACTTCCTCTTCACCTACACCTCTACTCACCAATGTTGCCACTACCTCAACCGCACCTAAATCCTCCATCCCTACCACTACCATGACCTCCACTGCTGAACCATCAACCTCCCAATTAGTTAGCTCCACCTCCAATCCAATATCTAACACATCGTCTATGCCTGCTACCCACATATCAACCACGGATCCCTTGGAAGGTGTTTTTCAATGCGTCACTCTGGGGGAGTATCGCCTATATAATGTCAACACATTCCTTACTCCACAAGAATATGGAAGCCTTCACCAACACCCTCACTATGATCACCACATAGGAGAGCATATCCTTTATGGTCCTCCCCACCTTCGCACCAATCTCACCTATGGGGGACTTGATACTTCCACTTATACACCTAAACCACCATCACAAACCCACCCATTTTTTTTGACCTCCAGTCACTCACCAATCATCATTTTTCCCACACCTTCCTAAACTAATGTGTGTGGAAAGGCTTTGTTTTTGGATTTTACAAGAAATGCTGTCACACTATTATTCCATGTACTACCTGCAAACATAACGACTATAGCGGTATTGGCTTTGCTGAACTACCTACCAAGAAGGCTCGCATTGAACTCATTGAGGATATCAACCCTTCTCCACCTTCTTCACCTGCTCTACCTCCTTCACCACCTTCACTGACAGAGTTGATGGATCTAGAATCCATTCCTCCTAACTTTTTTTTTTCATAAACAACATTTTGTTAGGGCCTCTAACTTATCAAAGCGAGGCAAGGCCCCCTCTTCTCTTCCCTTCATGTATCCTGAAATGATTGATGATGATACACCTTCTATTAATGTCGTTAAATGTCGAGATGATGAATCTAAACTCACCTATCTTGGTGTAGAAGACTCTTATATTCATTGGTCATTACCATCTGAGACATAAACCATGTTGAATGAATCAACTATCAAAATCAACATCCATACTCAGGATGACCCACACATTCTAAAGATTGGCCAATCTTTAGATACTACTGAACAGGAAGCCATCACTTCTTTTCTCAAAAATCATAACCATGATTTTGCTTGGTCTTATGCTGACATGCCTGGTATTGACCCCACCATAGTGGTCCACAATATCATAACCATTCCCAATGCCAAACCCATCAAACAAAAGCTGAAGAAAATGCACCATCACAATGCTCTTTTGGTCAAAGAAGAACTTCAATGCCTTCCTTCCATTTCCTTCATCTTACACATTGATTATCCCCGATGGATTTATAACATTTTCTCTGTCACTAAGGTGATAGGAGGACTTCACATTTGCACAAATTTCTGTGACCTCAACCTATCTTTCCCCAAAGATGACTTTCCTCTACTTGGTATTGACCAGCTGGTTGACCTTATTACTGGTCATGAGATACTATCACTCATGGATGGTTTCTTGGGTTATAACCAAATCTTACTTTCCCTAGAGCATCAACACAAAACCACATTCATCACCCCTTGGGGGACCTTCTGCTATCGAGTCATTCCTTTTGGCCTTAAAAACATTGGTGCCACATATCAGTGGGCTATGACTTACATCTTCCATGACATCATGCACCATATATTGGAAGATTACATAGACAATCTCCTTGCCAAATCTAAATGCCACTCCGAGCACCTCACCATCCTAAAAACCATCTTTTACCGCATCATTAAGTATTGTGTTCACCTTCAGCCCAAGAAGTGTGTCTTCGTGGTTCTCTCGAGAAAGCTCCTAGGATTTATACTTTCCTTACGTGGTATAGAGGTTGACCCTACTAAGGTCAAGGAAATTCTCGAAATGTCTCTTCCCACCAACCTGTGGCAACTTTGTAGCCTACATGGTAAGTTGCAGTCTATTTTCCATTTCATTTTTCTACTTTCTGATCGATGTCATCCATTTCATCATCTTCTCAAAAAGGATGTCTCCTTTAAATGGGATGATGAGTGCCACAAAGCTTTTGAGGCCTTGAAAAAATACCTTCTCCAAACACTCATACTCATTCCACCTAAAGACGATAAACCCTCTACCTATACATCTCTGCTACCGATCACTCCTTATGGGCCATGCTCGCTCATCATGATGAACAACATAGGGATCAGGTGGTTTATTACATAAGTTGTACTCTTCTTGACTACAAAACTTGATACACACATGTAGAAAAACTTTTCTTATCCTTAGTTTTTGTTGCCACCAAACTTCTCCATTACCTACTCAACCACAAAACCTATGTCGTGACCAACACCAACCCTTTACACTTCATGTATGCCAAACCTTACCAATATCAACATGTCATATGTTGGCTTATGCTTCTGGCTGACCTCGACCTCGAATTCATGCATTAAAAGTCCATTAAGGCCCAAGCTATCACTGACCAATTGGCTAATGCACCTATTTCCAAGGATCAACCCTCTAATTTTTACTTTCCAGATGAGTCAATTGCTACTGTTTCCCTGGATGAACCAACTTACCAAATGACACTCTTCTTCAATGATTCCAAGTGTCAGTGTGGGGTGAGGCTGGTGTTATCCTCATTCCACTTGATGGTGAACCCATGCCTTTATCTTTCAAACTCGATCTTGATTGTATAAACAATATTGTTGAATACGAAGCACTCGTATTGGGTCTTTAGGATGCTTATGCCTTAGATGTCAAGTCCATCAACATATTTAGTGATTCGGAATTGGTCATCAACCAAGTCAATGGTATATACCAGTGTCATAATGAGATACTTCAAAAGTATAAGCAACATGTGGACATACTTTTGAACACCTTCGATTGTTATGCCCTTCAAACTGTCCCATGTTCTACCAACAAATTCATAGATTCCATGGCCTACTTGGCTTCTCGGATACCCACTTCGCCTGCTGAATCTAAAATCTTTGTCACCATATAAAGACACCAATCACCCTCTTCTTTTCCTAGTGAAGTTTACTCTATCAAAACCACTTCTCTTAACCTGAGTGACCTTTGGTATAAACAATACTTAGATTATATTTCCTTCTCCATCTTACCTCCTGACCTTACTCATAATGGAAAATGCACCTTTCTCAAAAGGGCCTCCCATTATGTCATCATGGGTGGCCTCCTCTATAAGTGCATCTTTGATGGTATTCTCTTATGATGCCTTACTTCTCAAATTCCCTATACCATTAAGGAAATTCATGATGGCATATGTGGAGGTCACTTTAGTGGTCTCACGGTTACTAAGCGTATTCTTCACCTAGGCTACTACTGGCTAACCCTTAATCATGATTTTTGTGAGTACATTAAGTGTTGTGTAAAATTCCAACAACATGCCAATATTCATCGTATGCCCAGTCATGCCTTACAGGTCGTCCGTGACCTTTGGCCCTTCTCTTAATGGGGTTTGGATCTTGTTAGAGAAATCAATCCCCATTCTTCCCAGTGACATTAATGGATAATCACTACTATCGAATATTACACCAAATGGGTTGAAGCCATACCTCTCATCTCCATGAAAGCCAAGAAAATATGTGAGTTCATCAATCATCACATTATTTATCACTTCGGCATTCAACATCACCTCATCACTGATAATAGGAAACAATTCAAAAATAAAACCTTACGAAAAATTTACGACACCTTCAGTATTCAACTAAGTTTCTCATCACCATATTACCCACAAACCAATGTCCAAGCCGAATCTACTAATAAAACCATGAATAAAATTCTCATGAAAGTGGTTAATGATACTGGGAAGGAATGGCATACACACATTCCTTTTGCCCTGTGGGCATACCATACTAGTATTCATACTTCCACTACTGCCACTCCTTTTTCACTGGTCTATGGTACAAAGGTTGTTCTGCCTCTCGAATTATAGATTCGATCTCTTCATATTTCTCTCCATGACATGCTCAATGATGATGAATTTTTCCAGGATTGTTTAGCACAACTTGAGTTATTAGACAAACGCCGTCTTCATGCTCATGACCATCTCCAAGTTTACGAAAATCACATCAAATGTGCCTATGACAAACATGTTCATGAACAAACATTCTAAGTTGGTGACCTCTTCCTGAAGGAAAATCAACATGTAACCAAAGCGGAAAAAATTAAACGAGGAAAATTTTCTCCTAATTGGTTTGGACCATACATCATGACTCATGATTATGGATCAGGTACTTATCATTTATCTTCACTAGATGGTAAACCTGAACCTAAGCCCCTTAATGCCTTACATCTTCAATAATTCTACTATTGAATTTTAGTCCTACCTCACCTTCTGCATATTTTAATGCTTGTCCCTTAAGATCTATTCACTTCCATCCTTTCACTATGCCATCCCCAATGATTAAACAAGAATCATGTGCTTACCTATCACTCTTTTACCCTCTCTTAAATATGTGTACCACGACTCTACACATGGCATGACTCTCATGGATACTTTTTGTCTTCTTTCAGATGAGATTCCATGGTTGTTTTGCCTTGATTTTTGAACAAGAATATGATTTCTCACCTTAATCTTGTCCATGACTTAAAAGCCCTCACATGGGACCCAAATCCTTGAGTCAAACTTCTAATAAAAATATGAATCCCTAAAAAAGGACATCTTTCTTTCTACATCGCTATTATAAATAGACTTCTCCCTTGAAGGACAACTATGTAAATCCTAGTTTAAAAAAAAGAGAGAAAGAAACTGAGAATCTGAAGCTTCCTGCATCGATCAGTCTATCTCAAATATAAGTTAAAAAAAAAAATTACATCATGGACTTGCTCATTATGATCTTGAATCTCTTTCCAAAAGGCATGCTACCTCATACCATATAACCTAACCACTTTTCACCTTCTCACCATTTGCACCTTCATTTCCTACCATCTCAAGGGACCTGCTAGAACTGTGACATTTGGTGATCATGTGACTATTCTTCACCTTTAGGATAATCAATCATACAATGTCTTTAGGGTCTTATGTTCATTATCCTACCTAAGGTATGGTCCACTAGTTATGATCCTCACCAATCAGGTGGCTCTTTTTCCTCCTCTTATCTTCCATCTTCTTCATTAAGTATTGATCATCCTATACATGACTAGACCCTCGATGCTTATCTCTGGGAAATTTTTCTCTTTCACATAATCAACTTAAAATCACCCATACCAATGTTCCCACAATTCAACCATACCTAAAATCCCTCAACTCAATCTTGTCTATAACCTACCAGCCCATTCTCATATCTCCTTGCATTTTTCCCTAGCTTATGGGAGAACTACATCGGCTTGAGGTCCTTGTTCACCGAGACTATGTAGGTAGCACTCCAAGGGCATGGGGCCCTTAGAGGTTAGCTCGGCCACTGTATACCTTAATCAATTCCCTCTCCCCCTTTCCTAGTCACATTCTACCCTAGTTAGTTTCCTTTTTATATCAATAATTGGAAATTAAACCAAACAAACAACAATTGCTTCACATCTTTACCATAGTCATTTATGTATTCATTATGTCTACCATTATCATGCATTTTACTACAAAACATCTCAAAGTGACCCATATCATCATTAATTACACAAATTAATGCATTACAAACTCTACCAATCCCAACTCAACCATACCTAAACCAAACCTAAAATTCATCATACCTAAGTCAATCCTGACTCAATCCATGCCTAAACTAAACCTAAACTTCATCATACCTAAGTCAAACCTGACTCAATCCATGCCTAAACCACAAACCCAACTCAATCCATGCCTATGACCTGACTCAATCCATACCTAACCTAACTCCATCCATGCCTAAACAAAAAACCTGGCTTGGTCCATGCCTATGAACTGGCTCTATCATGCCCACAATACTCGGTTTCCATCACATATACAAATCAAAATAGCAAGTTAAACACAACCCTATACATATCATGCCATAATAACCATCATCTCTATAAATAAATCATCCAAACATGTGTATCCATATACACGACTCTCAAATACCTTCGACATGCAGGTCAGTATATATGTCAAAAATAAACTAATCATCAATGGAGCTCAATCATCTCCCCATATGATATCTAGACCTGTCTCATCTATATCCTCCTCTGCTCCTCTAGACCAGCATACGACTGACCTCCCTCTGCCTCTCCCTAGTCTAGCCCCTAATGGACCTACCTCTAGAGCTAGCCTCCGTGCACTAGTGGCCTCACCCTAACCTGACCCCTGGGCTCACTGGCCCCCTGTACTCTCCACACTATGTGTGTGGGATTTTCTCCTCTCATCAAGGGCTGTTGTGCCCTGTGCTTGATATATGATAAGATATATATCCCCGTTGCCATCAAATGATTCTGATAGTATCTCAAATCACCGATGGAATTTCTCAACATAGCAGTAGTTACTATCTGTGGTGGTGCCATCAGCCTCTGACCCTATCCCTACCCATATGGTGGTGCCATCAGCCCCAGAGCCTGCACCTGTACCTAGGCCTGAAGGGCCACTATCTGTGCATGTGCAGCAGCCAACTAGCCATGCAAACCTATAACCTGTCCCTGCGCTGTGGCCAATTGGCCCTACAAACCTGTCACCTATGCCTGTAAGGTAATAACTTGCACCCCATCTCCATCTCCACCCTATCCCTCTGGTGTGGGTGCTGGTCCCTGTACTCCCTGTTCCTGAAAAATGTCCACCTGTGCCTGCAGAGTCGCAACCTGTACCTCAGCCCCTATCAAATGTCCCTGTACTATACCCAACTGGGTCACTAAGGTAGGAACCTGCCCATGTAGGACATCTCTCTGAACCATGATAGTAGCCAAATCTAGCTACCCTTGCCTTGGTAGTACTACTCATAGCTGTGCAGCCCACCATTGTCTATACCTATTTCTCACCTCAAAATCATCTATCTGTTAGTCGATCGGCTACTCCTCCTACATGGTCAGCACTGTATGTCATGGCGGAGACATAGGCCTCTCCACATCATATCTCATATACTGAGGGAAGGGTGGAGGTATATCCTATGGCAAACTGAACTGCCATCTGACCTGGTCTACGGGTATCATCTCATGTTCCCCGACCCACCATCCCTCTATCCACCTATAAATCTGTAACCCATCCAACTCTGCTGCCATTTTCCTATATGAAGGATAGCCTACATATGGCCTCTAAATAATGTCCATGCCAGACAACCCCTCTAGTAATCACCTCTAATAGGCTACATCATGTGTCATTATCCCCATTCGACATTCTCCCATAACCAACACCCATCACATCTAGCCCACTCAAACAAAACCTAGCTCGAATGCATCTACCCGGGGCATATCAACTAGGCGCACAAATAGAATGTGCTCATAGGCCCAATAATGTAACAAAAATATACATCATAAGCTGAATCATCGTAGTTACCCATAAACACACAACTCCCTGTATAGTTGTACCAAAAATGCAGGTGCCCATGCAAACCGAGTCCTACTCTCCACCATGTTGTATAGTACCCCCATCAGTGACTATTAGAATCTTCCACCCTCTACATTTGGCAGTGCAAAATAGAAGACTAACTCCATCAAAAGCACTACTAGCCTCATCTCCTTGGGGTAGGCTCGATACATCACCCCGTAGCTCATACTGGCACTATGGAATCCTATTAATGCCAGCCCCTCTCCGAATACTGGTAACAGTAACTCCTTAGATACCTCTGAGGAGATCAAATAAACCTATGTACCTACTATAGGTAGTTTCAGGATCCTATAAGCATCCTCTCACCCATCAGTAAATGGAATGTATTGGTTTCTAAATCCCATCTATCGACGAGGAAAACCATCAAACTCACCTCCTGGACTACGTGTCGGTAGCGTCTGACCCCAATCAGGCTCACATCTGCGACATGGATCCACTCCTCACATGTCGTGATCCCCTGTATCTCCATGAGTAAGGGAGGTTCCTTATCCCTCATTCGTAGCCGATCCCTAGCTTGTATACAACCAATTATAATATTAACACTTGACCTCACCTGCATGCCACCTTACTACCGCCACTATACCGATTACCCTAACTAACTCAACCTTTCACCTATATCTATGCCCTAAATCAACACCACTTATCTACCCATGCCTCAGACCCTCACCTATTTTTATTTTTCTCCTCCCACTAATCTTCCTTATTCACCTACCTACCCATACCCATAACTCTCCCCCCTACCTAACTCTCCCTACCCCTACCTATTTGTCTATAACCCATCCATTTTAGCTCCTTGTGAGCTTTCCTCTTTAGTCTTCTAACCAATATTAGTTAGCATTGATCGACCACGGTCCAACAATAACTGACATTAGTCGTCACATCTATGACCGATACCGGTCCTTACCAATTCTGGCTAAGAGAAAACCAAGGTTAGTCACTGTCGCAGTGACAAACCCATGACACCCTACCCTATTTCTCCCTACACTTCTCCTTTCTACCTATTTCCCCCACCACTATCCACCCAATACCTATTCCCACCCCTCACTTACCTACACCTACCGTCCCTTGTTCCCCTTTTCTCATTACATTCCCTCTATTCAAATTTTAAATATTCCCGCCCCCAAAACCCATTTTCCTCCTACTTGATTTCCCTCCTCCACCTACTCACAACAAACAAACAATCGAAATAGGTTATTACCTCATCATGCTTCAATTTGTGTGGTGGAATTTTGAGTTGCTCTGCAGGTCCACCCCATCACTCTCCTTCCTCTGCCATTACCAATTTCCTACTAGCTCAATCAAATCCAATCAATCCCCTAGTCAAATCACACCACGCTCGTAGACTCACCTATTGACCAATTATCACTCGTCAACTTAGCTCTCCATGTTTTTTGGTTTCTTTCCATGTCTTTCTCTCTCTCTCTCTCTCTCTTGTCATTTTCTCCTATGTGGCAAATGACAAATGATTTTCAAAAACATGGCACTTTTTTTAAAAATCTTTCCTGACTTGACTGGAGATGGTTTTACCTTGACCGACATCGGTTCTATGCCCTAGTCTACCATGGTCAGTCCATGACGATCGACATTAATTCACTATGACTATTTTTGATTATCTTGCTTAGTATTCTTCCTACCCATTACCCCCAATTTGCTGGTCTGAATACTTTCTACCTTATTCACACCTGACTCATACATTTCCCTTTAGCCTCATGGCCTCATCATTTACCACTTATCATATTCAACATTTGGGGACTCATTATTTTTCCCATACCTCGGCCTTACCTGTGCTATGACCTAGCTACTTGGACCAAGAACATTGCTAGTGACTTGTGACCTCATGTGCTCACTATGCCTTGGAAAAATCTTACCCGTGTTTTTTGATATAATGAACTTACCTTACCTCTTGTTGTGATCATTTATCTTGACCCAACCTTTGGTGTACCAGAACATACCTAAAATTTTTTGCACCTAACCTGAGAAGTGCTTCCGCACCATATCCTATAATTTGGATACCAGACTCACCTCAAATTTTTTAGATAAACCTATCAACCTTAGACAATGTAGAGTTTGCATGCTCTTCAAACTAGTACCATGCTATAGTTTATATGTGTGCATGCATTAAATTGTTACTACCTTTGACCCTGACCCATTACCTAGATTCATTGATTGGACCTTTTACCCATTTAACCCTGTTAGCCACCTTACTGTTCATCACATTTACCTTTAATCAAACCACTCACTGATTCTACCTTCTACCTCATCATTTCCTAGTTTGAAGGGGATCACCTTCACCCACACATGGGGTAACCCCATCTTATTTTTTTCAGCATCACTTACCAATACAAGCTACACAACAAAAAGGGGCAAAATGTAGACACCAAAATTGGGTCACACTCCCCTTGGTCCCTCATAAAATAATCACCTTGAACACACTCACCTAACCATGGCCCCTTACACCCACACTAATATTAATTTAATTAAATTAACCCATGATCTCACAATATTTGTTATTTAATTATCCTAATAAAGATAATTCCCACACCACCACCTCACCTATACACCTCACCTAGCCACCTCACCCTAGACCTATTCTTAGTATGTTGCCATAACTAACTAAGACCTACCTAAACCCTAAAAATCAAATCCTACATTCCCTTTAATCACATTCCTACCTGTCACAAAATAAGCTTCCCTTCTAATCCACAAAAAAGGAACAAGATCCAAGAAATCAAGCAAATTTTCCCATTTTAGTAAAACCTAGGAAATCCCACCCTAACTGACATCGATCACCCTAAACCATCGCTGGTCAACCTGGAACTGTCTTTGGTTACATTTTATTCCCTTTAGAAACCTTATTTTTGGGGTTGGTACATTCAGAGAGTAAAAAAAAGAGACTAGAGTTGTATGCAAGTAGAACCAACATTCGTATACACATCCAAACATCCACAACCAACATCAGAAGTGACCACAGAGCTATTTTTCATTCATAGGAGCATCTTGGGAAGTACCATCACCACACCAAACTCCATCCACCTGATCAACTACCATTTCCATCTAGCCATCAAGCTCATATAACAGTAAGTATACCTCCACCAACTTGGTCTAATACATTATAATGGATTTTATTATTTCTATTATCAGATTAAGTTGTTGTATATCCATTTATTCATTTCCTATCAGTTTGTAACTGGGAATTTTTTGTTATTTACATCATTATATTACCCATCCTCGTTTTCTGTTCATCCTTGACAACATTTGAAACCTATGCAACCCTCAAACCTACTCCACCACCTACATAAAATCCTAGATCAAGCCTTATAATAATTTTCTTTTAAGTTTCCTTTACCTTGACCATACCGATGTTGGTTACCCATAACTATCACCAGTGTAACTTAAACTGACATTGGTCATACCAGACCGATGTCGGTCTCTATGTTTTACCCTCAGACCAAGAACATAGCGTAAATTCTCTACCAAATACATAAAGCAACCCAAAACTAGACCCTGACTAGTACCAGTACTCTACCAGAGATCTCGCCCTTCAGATTCAATCATAGCTTAGCATGTTGTGAATGAATTTTCTTATTTTAATCGAATGAGATACCAAAATAATTTTAACTATAGTATGATTTCATTTATTGTTAACATTGAATTATTTTAAACAGTGGATTAAGACCTTTCTAGGAAGTATCACACTTTCCAGAACTATCATACGCTATGTAGTCCACTGTTATATGATATTTAATTTCTTTTTGTGGTCTTATTATTCATTTCAGGAAGTTCCTCCTAGCCAAAAGGAAGATCTCATGATTATTTGTTGATAAAGAAGTCATACGCACACAACAACCTTGAACCAACTTTATTCGGTATTCCTCCTAGTCATTTTACCCTTATCTGTTTCGTCACATTCCAAGAAATGCTCTAAGAATAAGGTGAAACACCCAGAGAAACTATTGGTACCTATAAAGGAAGAAGCTAAGTTTGCTATGTACCAACACTTTTTCATAGGTAGATTCAAGTTGGTGGATGAAAGCATGAGCCCATGGTGTAAACTCCCATTCTCCTTCACCTCCCAGTACTTTCAAGTGGGAGATAACATGTTCAAAGAAACAAAGAGACTAAGTTTTGACTTTAGTGATGTTGATCAAGACCACAACGATATGCATTGGATGCTGGTCTACCCTAAGAAGTGTATATATTTGGAAAAGTAAGTAGTGCATGAAGTCAGAATGATGAAACCTCTGACTCTACCAATTATAGGAAATTCCACAGTGCATGTATATCTCTGCATTAGGCCAAAGTTCGAGAATGGTGCATACCTGGAGAATGATGTCACCATACCTGAAGATCCCATGGGTAGAAGGAAGTCCACGCTCAAAAAAGGAAGAGAGAAGAAGAAAAAGCACCAAGTGTGCAGACCGCCTAGCTAGTAAGTGCGCCATTGGAAAGTGCCAAACCTAGCACCTATACGTGTAGGAAGAAGTCCCCAGTAAAGGAGAACACCCTGGAAGAAGAGGTGCTAGAGTAACCCCTTGCCAAGGAGAAGTCGACAAAGGAAGTAGAGAAGGATGGATCTCATGTGGAAGAGTCACCTCTTAGAAAGAAGGAGAGGATAGCATAGGAGGCCAACTCGGAAGAAATGGAGATCCTGAAGGCCTACATAGGTGAAAAAGATGATGAAGATGAAGAAGATGATTTTGAAGAGAACTAAGAACCACTTGTTTTCAGCATGCAAGGTTAAGAAGAAGAAGGCAGAGAAGAAGAACATAAGTTCCTTTTCATGTGGCACAAATGTAGCCAGGAGGAGGAAGGTGCCCAAGACATGGGAAGAAGTGAGGAGGTTGGTGTGCAGGAGAAGAAAAATCCAAGCCTTACGTAGGAGCAAGTAAACAAGGCAGTAAAAAGAGAAGCAACAAAAATAATTGAGGCCTTAATAGAAAACGAATTAGAGTGCAACACTAACTTAGTGATGGAAGAGGATAAGGAGGAAAGTGTTGAGAAAGAACAAGTTAGTGTGGGAGGAGGTCCCAATATAATAGTGAGTTTCCCCAAAGCCACACACTTAGGAAGGAAGAGCCTTGATACAGAATAAGGATAGGTCATGGGCTATGTTGCTGACCCAAGGAAGGTGCTACATACACACTTCTAGAGAACTATACCCATGGAAAAACTTCTATCTCTGGAATCATTTGATGAGGAGGGTGCATACCCTAGGACAAGGAAGATTCTCTCTTGGGCGTTTGAGTCCCATATTGATGAGACAAAGTTTGAAGTATACCAAGGGGAAATCATGCCAATATTGGAGTCTAAGGGAGCCAAGCCCTTGGTAAATTCCCAGGAACTCTTGGATGAGTAGTTACTTAATGTGCATCAACAAGGTTGTAGTCGAGGTTGAGGCTAGGTTCTTTGGAAGAAATGATAGAGTAAAATTTCTAGAGAGAGAGATAGAAAAGAAGGAAGAGGAGCTGGACGAGAAGACTAAGTGCTTGAAACAAGAAGAGTTAATCAGTGCACAGCTGAAGCATGGACTAAGGGATGAGAAGGTGAAGGTGCGTGAAGTATACAAAAATATGGAGTCTATCACAAGCACCATTATGTTAAAGCATCCAGACCTAACACCACCTGTGTAGAAGTACGGATTCAATCTTGAATGCTTAGAAGACCTAAAGCACATCCTTACCATGGAGAGACAACTGTTGGTCCTAGAGTTTGTGGAAGAAGTGACAACACACTTGGTGAGGGATGAAAAATTGAAAGTGGTAGCTATCATTGCTGAGTATAGCAAGGTACTTGTAGATGTCAAGATTGCTACCTAGTCTGTTGAGGCTACGTACGATAATTGTGCAAACAAGGATAGAGTGAAAAACATCTTGGTCACCACTCGTGAAGCAGAGCTGAATGAGTTTCAAGAAAATAATAAGGGAAATAGAGCGGAAAGGGATAGAATCCTTATCGAGGTAAAAAATAAATCCAAGGCCATTGAAACATTAATGGGTTCAATCAAAAACCGGTTGAAGGAACTGTACCCATAAATCATAAGAACAATGGACACACTTGAGGACATGGGAAAACAATTGGAAGGGGTAGTTGAGACTATAACTACCCAGGGAGATAGGTCAAGCTTTAAGGAAGTGAGTACCTTAGTCAGCGACCTCATCCAGAGAGCACATGATGAAGTAGATGCCTGGAACAAGCTGGAGGCTGACCTAAAAAGGGACTTCCCACTCCTTTTGAAACAATAATTACCCTTCCATTCTTTTATTCTTTCCCATTGCTTCATCCCCTTATTCTTACTCTTCCCAAATTATTTCATTCTTTTGGAACATACGGTAATTCTTTATTCATTAGAGAAGTGTTCCTGCAGATGAAGAATAGGTGAAGTGTTGGGTGATGTTGAGCCCCTAATATATTGGCTAAGAACACAAAGGCACATGGGTGTGCAAGGCCTAGGTTTAAGATGGACCTGCAAGGAGAAGGTACATAAGGCAAGGTTCTAGGAGGGTTTTAGAAAGGCTGTGTTGCACACCAGAAGACATGGTCTCAAGACTTAGCCATATTTGGAATATCAGGAAGGACACGAGAAAAGCATGACCCAATAGTGAATGAGGAGTGGATAATGTGCCAGCCTAAAAAATTTGATGCCAACGAAAGGAATATGCTTAGCGACAGAGGATTCTAGAAGACTATCATTACAAGGAGTGGAGAGCTCGGATATGAAGGAGCATGATTCTATGGAGGACCACTTGGACACTTGGTGATGGATCTGTAGCCCCTAAAAGAAAGTCAGTGGTTTAAGAAACCTATAAATACAAGCACCCGTAGAAGAAAAAAAGGGAAGATCGGATATATGTTAGAGGAGAATATAGAGAGCAGAGATCTACAAAAATACCGCAAGAACTCTGTGGGATTGGGTAGAGGCTATATAAGGGAGTAATGTATTAAGGGGTTGGGATATAAAATTTTCTTCGTATGAATGGAGGATGATCCTTATTGTGATGTATGACTTCAGTCTGATCAAGCTGTGGTAGTCTAATGGATCCATTGAATGTAATGAGGTTACAAATATGAATGATTATGAATTTAATTGATTCAGTTCATATCGATATATTTTTATTTCTATTCATGGAAGTTATGGAATAGATGTAAATCCTTACATATGTTTCTTTCTACGTAAGTTATATCTATTATCTATAAGTACCCTCTATTTGGAATCAATACATTTTTCTAGAGGCAGTTCTAAGCTCTATGATGATTGTATGTCTCATTTCCACCTTTATTCATTAAGTTCCTGACATAGATGGTAGTTTCCAACTTAAATCACACAAAAGAGAGAATCGGTGCCCACATGTGCTTTGGGTGAGCACCCACTGGGTGAAAGTCTGACACGCATGGGATTCCCTTGTTCTTTGGTGGGTGTAAAAATGACTATAACATTGGAAAGCTAGAAGTGAGAAACAAACAATTTTACATAGGTAAATCACTATGGATCAAGAGTTTTATATGTATGTAGGCTAGATGGTGAGCATGGAAACTTATATCATGTTTTCATGGTGCTTCAGGGAAAATTTAAGGTCATTATGAAGAATATTTTTCAAGATATGCAAGTTTTAGTGAAACCAGGCAAGTAATAATGTGTTTTTAAGACAAAGTTGGACCTTCTGATGCTCATTGTGAACTATGTTCTTTACATGGGGAAATGATATATTTGGGGTATATTTTAAGGTAATTTATAAAGGTTATTCAATAATAATTAGGTTGTTTGATAACCATGTTTTTATGACTGATTATTAAGAAGATAAAGTGGTTTGAAACCCTAGCTAAACCCTAGCTAGGAGCAACTTGCAGAAAAGTCAGTATATCAGGCCAGTTTTAATTGGTTCATCAAAAGTGACAATTGTATGTTTTATAGAAATATTCCATATTTCCAGAAAGGTGTATTAGACCATGTGGTCACATGTGGGTAACACCTGAAAATGATAGTTTATGAAGAGTTTCAGTTTGGGAAAGGGTTGTCCAAAGGAGATGTAAAATAAATTGCTTTTATGTGATTCATGAGAGTTTTTATTTATTTAGAAATAGGTTTCAGGTCATGATAATGTAGTTACATGTTCAAGTGTGCCCTATTTAGGTTTACTAGTCAAAGGGTAGTTTTGGGGCAGTAAAAAGTAGTCCTCAGTAAAATGATCATAACAGAAGCTAAAGATATATTTAGGAGGTGATTCAAGTTTAACTGGAAAGATAATTAATATATATTTCTAGTGATATAAATTTTTATTTATGATGATGATATTTTCTATTCTTTCTAGGTTAGTCTGTGGACAAGAATATTGTTGAATACCAAGGATAGAACTGTATTTATTGAAGTATTGAGTTGTTTGAGGAGTGAGATGGATGAGTTGAAGCTTAATATAACTTGTAAATTAAATATGAGTGAATTTATAACCTATTTAATCCATTTTGAGGTCTTGTAAGTGACATAAAGTATGTTTATTAGCTGAGTTTGGAAAACATGGTTTTGGGTAGCTTGATTTGGTGAAGACAAAAGTTGTTGTGGTTTGAACCAGGGGATGTTTCATGAGCTCTAAATTGATTAGATTTGTTTTAAATGTATTAAAATTTCCATATAGTGGTCACATTCAATATTTTAGTTCATATTAAGGGGTATTTAGTCCCAAAGTTAGATTCAAGGTGTTGGAAGTAGTTGTTTGGTGAAGGCAATTAGTCATTGGGCCCATTAAACGAAATAATTTCATTGGTTAATGTAAATTGAGAAAATGGATGATTTTTAAATTTTATTTATAAAATGTGTGATGAATTTAATATCTTTAATAAAAATTATTTTGGTATAAGGATATATTTGGCATTCCAATGGTAAGGTTTTAAGGCACTTTAGTGCAGGAAATGTGGTTTTGGATAGGAAAACATATTTGGGTCATATGTGAGATTTAAATGATGTTATTTGAATTTAATTAAGGTTTATGGATTGAATTTATCATGAGGTACTGACCTCCTTTGGGTTGGAGAGAAGAAAATCATATAAAAGTGAAGTTCAAACTCATTTCGTGAGCTAGTCTTGCATGGGTGAGAAGTGCAACCCATAAGTGAGTGAATTGCAGGTATGATGGAATGTTTTGAGAGATGATAATTTTTTTTATAGGTTTAATAATGTTTTAAGACATGTGTGTAAGTGTTTATAGGTAAGAAAATTCCAAGAAGACCTAAAGAGAGTAAGTTGAAGGTGTGTTTGAGAGAAAGTTTGAAGGAATTTGGAGCTAAACTTTGGGATCACTATCAGCTGTGGTATCAATTTTTTTTTAATGGTAATAATAATGTAAATATATTATGATGAGTCATATTCATAGGAGTATATTATTATGAGTCATATAAAAAATGGTTTAAGGATTGGTTTTCCTTGTGGGGTTTGTGCCTCACTAAAGAAATCTCTTGTGATGTGTAATATTCACTTGAGTCCTTTGTTGTGCACAATATTGATGTGAATCCAGCTGCAAGAGGTTGAAATACCTCCAAAAACACACATAAACAACTTTGCAAATAAAACCAGGAGTTTCAAAATAGCTTACTTCTCATTCTGGAATTCACACTGATCTATTACATCATTACAATTCTCCTTTTATTTCAAGACTACTCTAAAACCCTAAGATGTCAAAAACCCTAAAATGCCAAAAAACCCTAAAATGAAAAAAAAACAGGATTGACCCCAAAATTTGTGTGCCAAATATGCATTCATAAATTAAGGCTCACGCGAAATTTGAACTTATTTTGACAAGCACAAAAAAAGTTATTAAAGTTCTAATACGTAGTCAAAAGCGGAAAAGACATTCGGAGCCAATTTTAGGCCACTAGATGACGGAATCTGAGCCCAAAAATGTGCCAAAATGAGCACAAACTTGCACGCAAAGTTGTCCCCAGCATAGTACTAATGTATATCTACCACCTTGTAGAATTTCAGGACGATCCAACGGTCGGATCAAAAGTTATGGCCTCTGCAAGTTATGCTCCCGCATCATTCTCCCCTGGTTGAAAAGAATTCAGCTCCTACAAATTTTATTGACGGAACTCATCTAATTTTTCACTGTCAATTTTCCTCAACTCCCACTTAGGAATCCAAGTGTTTTCTTCTTGCTGTAAACCTTCCCACTGTACCAAATATCTGTTGTAGCTCCCATGTCTAGTAGTGATGGTCTTTTGGTCCAAGACACACATTATCGTCTCCTTTTTCTCCTTCAGCATCTGTTTCTTCTATTTTATTTCTTCCTCCTCTGTAACATTTTCATCATGACCTAGAAACTTATATAAATCAGATTCATTAAAAACTGGTGAGATAGCAAAGTTTTCAGGTAGCTCCACCTTGTAGGCATTATCACTCATTTTCTTCAGAATCCTACATGGCCCAATCTTCTTATACTTGAGTTTATTATATGTTCCCTTTGGAAACCTCTCTTTTTTAAGATGAACCATCACCATATCTCCTTCTTCAAATACACTTACTCTCCTACTGGCATCTGCAACTGTTTTATACTGTGCATTACTCACTTTTAGCTTTTCCCTCACTTCATCTTGTAGCTGTAGAATGTGTTCTGCAAATGCTTCTGCATCATCACTAGTTTCATCTTCACCTGGTAGAACAATTAGATCAAGGACCCCCTTCGGATTCCTACCATATACAATCTAGAAAGGAGACCTCCATGTTGACCTGTTTACTGAGCTATTATATGTAAACTCAGCTTGAGGTAAAGCAAAGTCCCATTGTTTTGGCTTTTCTCCAACTATATAACATAGGAGATTTCCCAAGCTTCTGTTCACTACTTCAGTCTGCCCATCAGTCTGGGGGTGATATGCACTACTGAACTGTAGTTGTGTCCCCAATTTCTTCCACAGAGTCCTCCAAAAGTGACTCAAAAACTTTGTGTCCCGATCTGAAGTGATCATTTTTGGAATTCCATGCAATCGAACCACTTCTGAAAAAAACAAATCTATAATTTTGGAAGCATCATTAGTTTTTTTACAAGAAATAAAATGTTCCATCTTAGAGAATCTATCAACCACAACAAAGATAGAATCATTCCCTCATTGTGTGTTAGGAAGCCCTAACACAAAATTCATACTCAGATCAACCCATGGCCCTGTAGGGATATGCAATGGCATATATAACCCAGTATTCTGTGCATGACCCTTAGCCATTTGACACACTCTACATCTTGCTACAACCCTACTGATGTCCCTCTTTACCTTTGGCCAATAATACTTTTCTACGACAAGAGAAATTGTCTTACTTATACCAAAGTGTCTAGCCAACCCTCCACTATGCAATTCTCTTATAATATTTTCTCTCATTGAACCAGCAGGGATGCACAATTGTTTCCCCCTAAACAAATAACCATCCTGTATCAAATAATCAAAAGAATCACTACCTACTGTAGGCTCCTTAAGCTTTTTGACAACATCACTAAAATCAAGATCACCTTCATACAATTCCTTAACTGCCTCAAACCCTAGGACTTTATTTTCCATTGTTGTCAAAAGGGCTACACGCCTACTCAAGGCATCAGCAACTTGATTCTGCTTACCAGACTTATGCTTTAAAACAAAAGTATATTCTTACAAAAATGAAACCCATTTTACATGCCTACTATTTAGTTTCTTCTGTGTGTTTACATACCTCAAGGATTCATGGCAGTGAAGAGTACAAATTCCTTTGCTACCAAGTAATGTCTCCAGTTCCTTAATGCTTGAACAATAGCGTAAAATTCCACATCATAAGTAGAATATTTCCTCCTGACTTCATTTAGCTTTTCACTAAAGAATGCCACTGGTCGTCCTTCTTGACTCAACACAGCTCCAATCCCAACATGTGAGGCATCACAGTCAACCTCAAAGACCTTGCTAAAATCTGGCAATACCAAAACAGGTGCTTCTGATACTTTCTTATTCAACAATTCAAAACTATCTATTTCTGCCTTGGTCCATACAAACTCCTTCCCTTTTGTACACTCTGTTATGGGTGCAACAATGCTACTGAAATTCTTGATGAACTTCCTATAAAAAGTTGCCAATCCATGAAAACTATGAACCTTTGTCACATTCCTTGGAATAGGCCATTCCAGAATTGCCTTTACTTTTTCCTCATCCATCCTCACTCCATCCCCTGATATGACAAATCCCAAAAGAACAATACTCTTTTGAAGGAATCTACACTTCTTTAAGTTTGCATATAGACTCTCTTTACGTAACAAGTCTAGCACCAATTTTAGATGTAACAAGTGTTCTTCCACTGTCTTACTGAATATCAAAATATCATCAAAATAGACAACAAACTTACCATTGTATTCTTGGAGTACTCTGTTCATCAACCTCATGAATGTACTGGGTGCATTAGATAGCCCAAGTGGCATCACCATCCAATCGTATAATCCATCTTTTGTTTTAAAAGCATTTTTCCATTCATCCCCTTCATGGATTCGGATCTGGTAGTAACCACTCCATAGGTCAATCTTGCTAAAATATCGGGCTCCCGCTAGCACATCCATCATATCATCCAATCGTGGAATTGGAAACCGATACTTAATTATGATCTTGTTTATGGCTCTACTGTATACACACATTCTCCAGTCTCCATATTTTTTGGGAGTCAATAACGCTGGAGTTGCACATGGACTCATGCTTTCTCTCACTAACCCTTTCTGTATTAGATCTGTCACTTGTCTGTTCAACTCTTCACTCTATGTTGGACTCATCCGATAGGCTGCCTGGTTTGGAAGGGCCGATCCTGGGATCAAATCAATATGGTGTTGAATATCTCACTTTGGGGGTAAGCCATTTGGTAGCTCATCTAGTATGACATCTTTGTATTCTTTTAGTATCTTTTCTACTACAATAGGTATATTAAAGCCTTCTTTCTCCAGCTTCTTTGACATTAGTGCATAACAACATCCAACTTCTTCCATTTCTGTAACAAACTCTTTTGTAGCTAATAAGCCCTCACTCTTCTCTTATTCCTTGAAGGGTAATAAGACCACCTTTACATCATCCTTCCAAAAGGTATATGTATTTTTCCCTCCATCATGTGTAACCTTTCTATCATATTGCCAAGGCCTACCCAGTAATATATGACATGCATCCATTGGGATAAAATCACACCAAACCTCATCCCTATAGGTATTCCCAATTGAAAACTTTATAAGGCATATTTTATCTATGGTTACTTCATTTCCTTTCTTGAAAAATGATATACGATAGGGATATGGGTGCTTATCACAGCTCAGATTCAGTTTATAAACCATTATAGTTGAAACCATATTTTCACAACTACCACCATCAATAATAATTTTACATACCTTTCCTCTAGAGGTGCATCTTGTTCGAAGCCACGAATCAGCTCCAGAAACATCATGTTCTTTCTCCTTCCTTGGGAAAATCATCACCCTCCTTATCATGAGGGTTTCACCCAAGTCTGCAGTAACCTCCATTTCTTCTTCCTCTTCAGCCTCAACCAGATTTACTTGTGGTTTTTCTCCTTGCCATTTATCTTGTGTAGGATAGTGTGGACACTCAAAAGCTCTGTGCCCCTCTTCACCACATCTGTAACATGTATATTGCCTTTGGGGGCTATTCCAGCCCTGTCCTCCATTATAACCTCTTCCCTCTGAAATCCCCTACCTCTTTGGTAGTTACCATGGCTTTGACCAGAATCTTCATGGCCTTCTATATTAGAGGATTCACCTTTTGTAGATTCAAATCTACCCCTACCCCTCATTGGAGATGATGATGGACCTCTCTTCACACCTCTTCTAAAATTACTCCTCTTGTTCTTTTCCTCTGCCTTTAATGCAAGTTGATAAGCATCATCTAGGCTATGGATCCAGAGCATACTCAGCTCATCTTGTATGGTGTAACTCAACCCATTTATGTACCATGTAGCCTTTTGTTCTTTAGACTCTCCTTGTTCCACCCTGATTGATAACTTGTAAAATTCATTAGTATACTCCTCAATGTTGAGATCCTTCTGCCTTAGGTTTTGGAACCTTCAAAAGAGTGTCTGAGCATAATTTACAGGAAGAAAATTTTCTTTCAGCTTCTTTACCATTTTATTCCAGTTTCGGATCTTGCCCTTTCCACTCCTTTGTCTTTCATTTTGTAGGTGATCCCACTAGATCAATGCATGTCCGGATAACTTAGTGCATGCAAACTTAACCTTATTCTCCTCTGAAAGGGTTTTCCACTCAAAGAATTTTTCCATGCGATTTAACTAGTCAATCAACTCCTCTGGTCGTAACCCTCCGCCATAATCAGGAACATTAATCTTGATGTCATCATTCTTTCCCTCTAAAGCCTTGATCAATCTCTCCTTAAATGGTCTCTCATTCAAGGTTTCTTTGTCTCTCTCATTTTCTTCTTCATCTCCTCCTTCATTCATTAATGGAGTCTCTTCTTCAATATCACTATCTGGGTTTGCATCCCCATTTGCATGTATCCTTCTAAAGCGGGTAACTTCCCCCGCGAGCTTAACAACTTGTCTCTGTAGCTCCTGCATATGCCTATTCATTTGGGCATAACCTCCCCTCCCATGTCTAGCCATGGTTATATAAAACAGAGGTAAAAAATACACATAAAAATGTAATATGTTACCTTAACTATTTCCGCAAGATCAAAATCCAGCTTTGATACCAATTGATGTGAATCCAGCTGGAAGAGGTTGAAATACCTCCAAAAACACACATAAACAGCTTTGCAAATAAAACCAGGAGTTTCAAAATAGCTTACTTCTCATTTTGGAATTCATACTGATCTATTACATCATTACAATTCTCCTTTTATTTCAAGACTACTCTAAAACCCTAAGATGCCAAAAACCCTAAAATGCCAAAAAACCCTAAAATGTAAAACAACTTGGATTGACCCCAAAATTTTCGTGCCAAATATTCATTCATAAATTAGGGCTCACGCAAAATTTGGACTTATTTTGACAAGCACAAAAAAAGTTATTAAAGTTCTAAGACCTAGTCAAAAGCAGAAAAAACATTCGGAGCCAATTTTAGGCCACTAGATGACGGAATCCGAGCCCGAAAACGTGCCAAAATGAGCGTAACATTGCACTTAAAGTTTTCCCTAGCATAGTACTAATGTATATCTACCACCCTGTAAAATTTCAGGACGATCCAACGGTCGGATCAAAAGTTATGGCCTCCGCAAGTTATGCTCCCGCATCAAATATCAAAAAAGGTTTATTGGTTGATTATCATTTTGGGTTTTGTTACTCACTAAAAAAATCTTGTAGGATGTGTAATATTCTTTCAAGTCCTTACTTTAAGTAATATAAATAATGATTTCAATGGGTTTTCTTCCCCTTGAGGATTTCCCACTATATCTTGTGTCTTGTGTTATCTCTCTTGATTATTACACATGTGATTGTTTGTTTCACACATAATAAGTTTGCATGGTTTATGGATATTGAATGGCTAAGTTGAATGATGAATCTAAGTAATGGAAAATGAAGTTGTAATTGTTGTATGACTGATTCACCCCCCTCATAGTCAATGTGCTTCCAATAATTAGTATCAGAGAAAGTACTTGAGAAGAAAGTTTCATCACTTGAAGGAGATCCTACTGAAGCATAGGTATGGAATCTATTTTGGCTCAAAAAGAAAAAAATCCATTGGTCAGGTTGAGAGCATGCTCAAAACCCTTAGGGTTTGATATTTGGTAGTATGTTCTTGGTGTTTGCACTCTATTTTCCAATCTAACTCATGAGGCAACTGATGAAGCTGTTAAAGAAGCCATATACAATGATTTTAAAGTAAGTTGTCCTAATGGTGAGGATGAAGAAGATGAAATAGAATCTTATTCAGTTATATCTAGTCCTAAAGATGAGGATGGTCAAGTTGAATATGTCCAAGTTGTTTATCTTAAAGGTATGCTTGATACTTGTAACCCCGCCCCCCCAAAATGGATAAAAATGATGATGATTACCTAGAAGTTGAGTTTGAGAGTGTTTAAGAACCTAAAATTGAAAAGGTGGTATGTCATGAAACTCTAACCATGATAATAAGTAATAAACATATTTAAGAGTGTCTTAAGGTAGAGGTGTCTATCCATGTGAATCAAATCAGCTTATTTGAGGCAAGATTAAGGTTATATGCAGGTATTAAACCCAAGAAGATGTTAAAACTCTCAAAGGATGAGCTAGATGATGACCTCTCACTCTATCATGCAAGGTATGAGTGGTTCCTGAATGAATATCTTATCTTAATTAGGCTAAGGGATCATATAACTATGGACAAATGGAAGTAGGTGTAAATGACATGATTTGGACCTTCAAGAGCATATTACCTGTCATGGAGATGTATGTATGCATTTAGGTCTGTAGGGTTTGTATATGAGGAATACCAAGATTTTAAGATTCATTTAGAGGATCCTCAATGCCAAATTTTGGTATGTATATGCTCATGAAATGTATTAGTTGATTGAGGAACTACTAGTTCTTTGTGCAATTGATTCTATTATCCTAGATAGGTCTGTGATTTTGAGTCAAGTCCTAAAAAGTGTCAAAGGATTTTTATTCTAAATAATGAGTCAAGCCTATTGTATGAGTTAAAAAGGAGTAATGATTTGTTTATGTACAATCTTTGTCAAAAGGTTTATAAAATTCTACATTTGAGGGTCTCAAAGGTCAAAGAAGATTTTTCCAATTTGTATTGTTTACGAGTGAATGTAATGTTCTCTATCTATGTCATTCATCATTGTATTTAAGGTTTTATTTTCATGTATAAGGTGGTTTTGTGGAATAAGTATGAGTTCAGTATGTCATTCATGTAAAGTTAATTGTCCTTCTTCAAAGATAAAGTGTTATCTCAATCTATAGTTTGTGTTTAAGAAATTCATGCATTTGATGAATTTTATAAGGCCTTCAAGTAATCTTAAATTCCAAGTCAATGTCATATACTCTGAGTTAGAGTCTTAAGGATAATGGTGAGATACTTAAAGGGGGATTCTGCTTTTCCTAGAGTATGAAAGTTTTTATATCTATGATAAGATCCCTGTTGTGTACATTATGATCAAATCAACATTATGTAACCATATGAGGTTAGGATTATTATATAAGCTCTATGTTTTTTTGTGCGCAGTCTCCTTAAAGGTGATTCAAGGTGTTATCAATAATATGTATGGTCATACTTCATGCATGTTTTCTTAGTAAGGAGTCTGTAAGGTCAAGTCAACTTTAAAAGGATGAAATCAGGGTATGAACCCATGTTCTTGGTTTGATCATCAAGTCTAATGGTAAAAGTGTAATCCTTTTCATGTCTTATGTGGTATATACAATTCAATTGCTTTAGTCTATGCATGGAATTATGGTTTGTAATCTATGTTTCAGAGTTGATGCTATGAGATAGATAGCCAAGAATGGATACCTATAAGTGTGTTAGCCTTATTAAGGAAAGATGATGGATTTTATCATCAAGGAAGAAGTAAAAGCTTTATCAAGGTCTCCTCATTAGGTATCTCTGAGTACAAGTTAATAATATAGTGATGCTACATGTGAGAATATGCCAAGGTGGTGTCTTAGATCTGAATAGAATTTTGAATGTGATAGAAAAATATTCAAGTACCAAGAACATTTAAAGGATCAAGGGACTAAATAAGCATCTACGAGTCTGTAAAGAGTCTCTTAGGGCAGGGGAGCTAATTTCTCCTTGATTCAAAGTTTATGGATTGTATACAAGGGTTGGAAAGACATTGAATATTACATTATATAGTAAGAGAAGGATTGATGATTCTTAAAAGAGTTCAAGGTCTATCAACATTGAAAGAAGTTGCAAAAATTTTTCATGCTCCCAGGGGGAGTTAAGTCTATGAAGGTGGTTGGTAAAATTATCAAAATGAATCAAGTTTAAAGGTATACTAGGATATCTTAATGGAATTCTATAGGTTGAGGGTAAGTGTGTGACTCAGGTTAGTGAAAAAATGTCTTTTGTGCTCTACAACAAGATGATACAGATGGAAAGAAGCCTTAAGGCTCAGTGATAAGGTCCTCTTGTGAGTCTAAATGTGTTCAAGTACACTATGTAACAAAGTCTTAGTTGTTTCAATCATTAAGAGAGAGTGTGAAGGTATTGTTATGAATAGTCATCAATATTGAATGGTTCTAAATATCTATCATCATCGTACTAAGGTGTCAAGTTGGTTTTAATTATTGTTTCAAATATGTACATGAGTTAAGGTCATTCATAAGGAGAGTTTATGATTATTTTTGGTGTGGTCCTTGATTACTCATAAGTATTTTTTATTGTAAAAAGGGTGTTCCTCTGCCTAGAGCTCATTTGAGTCTAAGTTGTGTGTCAAGTATGTTACAAGTGGTAAAGGTCCTCAAGCTAATGCACTCAAGGTAGAGAATATGAACTAAGTATAAGTAAAGATTGAAGTGATTTATCTATGTGGTTACATAAAATATGTGATTTAAAGTATGGTTAATAGTTTATAAGGATATCAAATGTAGGATTGGTCAATATAAGTTAAATTATGTAATGTAAACATCTCTGCAATTGTTATGAGTTCAAGTACAAATATTGACAAGCCATTTTTTGTGTGCAATAAGTGAGGACTAAAAAGATGTGTGGCTTGCACCCTATGTATGAATATTTATGAAACTAATCTCAGTGGTATTATAAGTGTCAATAGGCCAAGATGAAGCAAAGAAGAACCTATGCCTATTAAGAAGTTATCAGTGGAGTCAGTGATGGTTGTCTTTTAAATATGCAAATATGTCATTCTATCAAGGTTCAAAGATGAGATTTTTTGATGCATCAAGAAGCTCTAGTTATGTTTGCATAAGTGAAAGAGAGATCCTTCAGGTAAAAGGAACATGGATCAATAAGGTGCAATGCTCAAATTTTGATAGAGTGAGCATAAGTAGTGCTACAAAATCTTCAAGGTATGATAATTAGTTTTTGAGCCTAATTGATAAATGATTTTCATCAAAAGGACAAAATAAGCTATGTGCACTATTATAATTGAAGAATTTAATTCTATAGGAGGTAGAGAGTGAGACTATTATTCAATAATTGAGTGATATCTCAGTAAAAAGAGCATGGTTGTGTGGTAAAATGAGTTATTCATGATTTAGGATCAAGTCAATTGGTCTGAGACATTTACCAAGTCAAGTAGAAAATAGATATACTCCATGAGTTTCCAAGATATGTGGATGGTAAAAAATGTTCAAGAATGGAAAAAGTATGCTTCAAAGAGGGTTTTTGTACTTAAAACCTAACACTGTGAAAAAGGCATGAGTTCATAGTATGAAGGAAGGTGGTAGAGATATTAACATATTCAAAATATTGGTACTATAAGATTACTATCGAGATTTTTCGAGAAAGGGATTGAGTATTGTGATATATGAGTTCCTTTCAAGAAATGAACATGAATAAGTCAAGCCTAAAGTATGAAAATATTTGAGTAAGTGTCTGAGATCCTTTGAAGCTAGGGAATCTGAGTTCTTAAGAGTAGTTTTTGTATCCTACAGTGTAAGCACCTCATCAAAGGATCTGTGACTTATGATTAAACCTTATGAGTGTGAGAAATGGTCTATGATTTGTTTCAAAGCATGAAAGGAGCTTGAAGGATGAAAATTGGAATTTTGAGAATTGTAAGCATAGTCTACAGGTTAGTTACAAGGTTTAGGACAATAAGTTGATGAAATGAGTAAGTCTTTAGTGTCTAATTCTAAATACTTAGGTTGATGGTCTAAAAATGCTTCTAATTCCATGGTTCTTCAAATCAAGGTCTAAGTCCTAAAAAGGATACTGTGAACATTTTGAGATCTATCATGTTATATAAGATATTGATCAAGTGCCAAGATATGGTCATGATAAGGGCTAGTAAGGTAAATATTATCATTTTTCCATGTACTTTAACATATAAAGGATGATATAAGGTAAACTCAACTTCATCATGTGTTTAAGGAGGTTTAAATGAATGAAAGGAAGTTTTAGGTGCTATGAAAAATTGGTTGAACATATATAAAGCATTAAAGCAAGGTGTTGGAGATTAAATATGGATATGTCTCAAATCAGATTGAATTAGTTCTTGCAACAACATGGGACTCTCCCCAAGTTGTGGGAATAAAAATAAGATAAACCTTAGGAGAAGGAAGGATTCCTATGCCTACTCCTAACACTAACACTACTCCTAGAAAGGGAAATGTAACTACCTAACACTAACCTAAAATGCCAAGGGACTAGGGAGAGAGGGAGATGCATGAAATTAAAATCCTAGACTAAGGGAGGTGATAATAATGAGAGCAGGGTTGGAGAGATTCATAGTGACTGAAAATAGGAAGACAATGAAGTAGGAGAGGGTAGAAAGAATTTCCACAGTCTAAAACAACATTCAAATCCCTATCTTCATGGAGCACAACAAATTTGAGTCTTGAAAGAAGAAACAATTATGCAAAAAATATCTATAGATGAAAAGAAAGTCAAGAAACACAATACAACATAAGCTAGAGTAGAAAAAGCCACAAAACATGTATTTTATTTCTCAAAAGGCTGCATAATCCATTACATAATAGGCATAAGGAAAATATCCTTTCTAAAATGCTCAAATTCGAGGCCTGCAACTCATAAAAGCTCTGGAACAATTTTGACAAAGTACCCTTACATTTTCATAAAATACCCCCTAAAAATGAGGGGTTTTACATATATATAGAAAAATTGCCTCACCTACCATGTATTAATTCCTGGACAAGTAGTTGAGCTACCTAATTCTGTAACCATTAATATTTAGATTGCAACTAATGTTCTTGGGATTTTCTAGTTGCATGCATGTTTTTCCCCTGGATGGTAGCATTTCATTTTCAATTGAGTGGTTACATAAACCCTTCTATGTTAGTCAGGTTCAAGCTCTCTCCTATTAGTTGATTGTATTCCTTTTCCTTTTCTCTTATTGTCATCTGGTAGTGCATACATTCCCATAATTGGTACCTTGAGCAAACACGAACCAAACACTACCTTTTTCCACTACCGAATGGCAACAGAATTTTTTTTGTCAGCTATTAGCACATATTATGCTACTGGCCAGTAGAATATGTAACACTTTCTACCTGTGCCCCTACACTTGAACGATACTCCATCGTTTAGTTCGTGCTACTGGCCAGTAGTACTAAAAATGGTACTAACTGGTAGCACCAAAAATGATACCGACCGGTAGCACCAAAAATTCTACCGGCTAGTAGTACCTAAAATTATATCAGTTGGTAGTATTTAAAATGATACCAACACTTCGTACTTCCACATCTGTAGCCTACTACCAATCCCTGATGCCAACTGGTAGCACTTAAAATGTTACATGCTACTGAACAATATCATTATAATTTCTACCTACCGATAACATCATTTTATGTTACCAGTGGGGTCTAAATTTTCCCATAGCCTACATAACTCAGCCTATTTTTTTCCTCCATCCCACTTCAAACTGAATTTTGATGCTAAAATTAATGGTGGTTTGGACGTCACACGCTCATGTAAAATGGTCAAGTCTAGATTATGCAAGTTGTCAAATTTTGTAAGGGTTGCAAAATTTAGAAAATATTTTTGCAACCTCTAGGGGATATCTTTCTGCTCGATGAAGGGATTAGTTACCTTGAAGCATCCATTGGGCATGGAGTTAGTCTGAGAACTGAAACTGATATGATATTTTATAATTTCACCCCTGAATTTCTCTGATGTACCGCATGGACTTGACCTTGATCTGAAACTTCTTAGATGGTAAATGATTATTCACATCAAAAAGATCTTTCCTAAACCTAGAAAGTATAAGAGCAATGAAATGCCCAACTATATACAAACATGAAATATAATACATGTCCCAAATGGGAACATGCATAGTGTGCATAATCACTTATTAAAATCAAATCTAAACTACCAAAAAAATAATGTGGTACAAGAACTTGGAGGAATTAAAAATATGATCTAATATGCACAATGATGAACCATGCTATCCTAATGAGAATGTTTAAGATAATACCCATTGACTAGGATTAGTAGTGCATTTCCATCAAGATCACTCAGCTCAAAAGAATTTTCTTCTTTACAAGCAGTGATGGCGTATGGACCACTCTAGATTGCATCAAATTTGGATTATCTCCATAGATTAGCTAGCATCCCACTTCAAGACAAAATCACCAAGATTGAAGATCTAAAACTTGGCCTTTTTATCAAACCACTTTTTGGTTGATTCTTGATGCTGCCCTAATTTGATCATAGAAGAATTCCTTAGTTATTCAAACTCAACAAAATCTGTAATTATAATATCTCTTTGATTTTCTCCTTCAAATTCTAGGTGTTGGGCCAACTCAAGTGAAGGAAATTCTAATGAAAAAGGTAGCCTTACTTACCTGCCATAAAATAACTTGTAAGGTGAAGTGCCAATTGCCTTTTTCATGGTAATATTTTCATCCCAAATATAATTCCTCACCTTGGTATGCCATTTCCTTTGATTGATATCCATTTTTTCTTCGTAATCTTAATTATATTATTTTTAGTAGATTCTGCCAAACCATTACCTTGAGGGTAATAATTGGAAGAAGTTTTTAAATAAAAACCACGTCCAAGAGCCCAATCATAAATTTTAGATCCTAGAAAAGCCTTTGCATTATCAAAAATTATGGTTTGTGGGATACCAAACCTTATGACAATCTCCTCAAAGAAGTCAAGAATGACTGATTTAGTTGCTTCCTTCAATGGAATAGCCTTGGTCAACTTGGTAAAATAATTTGTAGCTGTTAAGACCCACTTGTGGAAAAAAATTAATGGAGGATTGATCATTCCAATAAAATCTAGGCCTCATTGTGAAATTGGTTGATCTACTTTAATTGGATGAAGAGGAAGATATGCTAATCTCTTCTTGTTAGTGAAGAAAGCACATTCCTCACATTTTTTGACCCATTTGTGACAATTAGCAAACAATGTGGGCCAAAAATAGCATGCCTTTAGAATTTTCATCACTATGGCATTAGCAGAAAAATATCCACCTAAGAAACCATCAAGGAACTCGGTCAAAACCTTATCACACTACTTACCTTCAATTCACTTGAGAAGAAATGCATCCATGTTTCTCTTGAATAAAATTCCATCCACCAGCTCATAGGGAATGGAATGCAACCTTATATGTGTCCTTTTTGTGTTTCTTAGACGAAGAAGGTATGCACCTGCAGAAAGAAAATATATCATATAAATCATATTTTTGTGCCTATTAGTTGCATGTTCTTCATTCATGAAGGATCTATCCTTATCATCTTGAGCATCCAAATCAAGCTTCTTGCAAAGTCCTCTAACCCTTACCATTTTTGTGGTTGTGATAGTCACATCATACTCCATTATTTTAGTGAGCAATCTGGCTCTCTTCTTATTGACATCTTCTCCCAGAATGAAGTCTCTCACACTATAATGTGAGACTAGAACTTATATATAACTAGTGGAAAGCATGCTTTTGATTTTGTCGAGATCCCTCATGATGGAAAAAACCTATTTTTCAATGTGACTATATTTCAATTCTTATTCCTTCAGTGTTTGACTGAAGAACACCATTGGATGTTCCATACCTTCATCATTTTGTTGTGTTAAAATAATAGCAATACTAGCATCATCTCCATATGCATATAAAATAAAATCCTTACCATAGTTAGGATTGACCAGTATTGGAGCCTGAGTACTTTTCTATTTGATCTTGGAAAAACTTTCCTTCCATTTAGTAGTCCATTTGAAGGATGAATCCTTCTTTAGTGACAAAGTGATAGGCTTGAATAATCCTATAAAATTAGGAATAAATATCCTAACAAAATTAATCTTGATAAGAAATGATTGCAAGGATTTTTTGTTGGTTGGAAAAGATAGAGAGAGAATGGCTGAAATTCTATTAGAATCAATGGCAATTTAATCCCTTGAAATAATGTGTCCCAAAAACTTACCCCTAAGGACTGCAAAATTAGACTTTTGGGGTTACGAGACACCATAAACTCCCTACATCTCTAAAATACCATTTCCAAGTGGCTTATGTGATCCTTGATCTACTTTGAGAAGATGGTAATATCATCCAAGTAAACAAGGATGAACTCACTGATGTAACCTTTGAAAGTAATAGCCATTGCTCTCTAAAATGTAGTGCCTACTGGTTCACCTTTTCCTTAGATTGTTTCTTTAAAGTGTTGATGAAATAAATAGGGTAACAGGCGTAGGGAGAATACCTATTCAAATGTCAATTGATGGGTTTTTGTGCATGCATGACTTCCAAATCCACAGCTGATCGTGAGAGCTCCCTTTTGGCTAGGAGGAACTACGTGTAATGAAAACAAGACCACCAGAAGGAATTAAAAAATATGGGTAGTGAACTACCTAGTGTAAAAAAGTAAATCCTATTGTTATTTTAAAATGTTTTAGGTATCTCACTTAAAACACAATAAGAAATAAATCTAATCTAATAGGCTAAGCTAGAATAGAATCTAAAGGTCAAATGATTGGTTTTAGGTCTCTGCAAGTCTGATAAAGGTCTTGGGTAGGTCACAGGTGAATGAGGGTGAGGTGGAATTAGGTGGGTAGGTCTCTGTTCAGGGATGTGTGGGAAAACACAGAGACCGATGTCGGTTAGGGGTGACCGATGGTGATTAGGTTTAACCGATGTCGGTTACTATGAGATCTGGAAATGTCACAGAACAAGCTGGGGTCTCCTTTGTGATTGCACAAAGGACTTTGGTTGGTTAGGATGAGGTATTGGGTGACTGGAATAGGCTTTTGTGAGGTTTTAATGGGTATATGGAGGTGAAAATGTGGAGAAGGTCAATAGGGAGCAAGATAAACAATGGATGATAAAATGAAATAAGTAGGAAAGTATGATGTTGTACTTACTTGGATTTCATTCTTGAAGGCCTATGTGTGAGGTATGGAGGTGTTGATGATGGGTTTGAAGGTTACAAGTGGTCACCAACTGAAGAAAATCTTCTGCATGGGCTGCATGTACACTCCTCTTTGCTTGGATAGACCAGATCATGGCTGGGATGACTGTGGAGGAGAAGATGCTCAATATCCTTCCTTGGATGTGAGTTTTTGCTGGAATTGGCTCTCTTAAGATGTGTTATCTCTCTGAGATGTGTTCTTTCTCGTTAAATTTCTCCCAATGTTTTCCAACTTCCCACCTTGATAATAAGGTTATTTGGGGGTTAACATGGTAACTGACGACTGTTCCAGCTTAACCGACGATGGTTAGGGGTAACCGACATCGGTCAAGGTGGGATTTCCTAGGTTTACTAAACTAGGGAGATCCTCCTGATTTCCTTAGATCTTGTGCCGTTATCCCATGGATTATATTGAGAGCCTCTTATGAGCATGTGGGAATGTGGTTAGAGGGAATGTAGGCATTGATTTTTATGGTTTGGGTAAGTCTTAGTTAGTTATGGGAACTTGCTAAGAATAGGTCTTAGGTTGAGTTAGCTTGGTGAGGTGTCTAAGTGAACTGTATGTGGGGAGATTATTTCAATAAGATATTTTAATAATAAATATAGTGAGGGTAATGAATTAATTTAATTTAATTAATTAAATTAATATTAGTGGGGTGAAGGGGGGTCATGATTAGGTAAATGTAATAAAGGGTGCTTATATGTCAAGGGACAAAAGGGGAGTGTGACCTAATTTTAGTGTCTACACCTGCATTTGACAAACAAAAAGGAATATTTTGATAGAAATATGTAACCCACTTGGTTTCAAATGAAATATTAAATCGATCTTATTACCTAACCTTAATTTAATTAAATACTAAATATCCATCCAACATGGAGAATCTTTTAGCCCCTTGTTGTCGTGTAAATGTGCAACAACGAAATTGACAATTTCTAAGCACAAAAACTATACCCATGTGCCAAAATTTTCATGTTCTATCATTCCTAGGAACACCAAGACCACCCAGTAAGTCCAATGACCTCCTGATTGATATTATCTCATCCCCCTAGGTGATTTAGGAAAGTCCATTAAAAGTTGCAAGCTTCAGATAGTTGTGGGAAGGGCTAACACTGGCCTTCCTAGGACTGGAGCAACCCCATGAAGCGGAGAAGAAAAGAAAAAAATGGACGTGGAGGAAATTCAAAGGCATTAGGACATCATGGAATTGATTCATGAAGATTCTAGAAGGACTTGGAGAAGTTGGGGCAGTTTTACCAAAATTAGGGTTCACAGGCCAAAACAACTACTGAAGTTCCCAAGGTGATTTCAAGAACTCTAGATGGAGTTAGGAGAAAAACAAAATATCATTAGGAAGGGAATTCCAAGCCCTGAAATATGGTAAAATTATTCTTTTCACAACACTTTGGTGCATTGGGTCTGCAAGAAGTTTTTTCTCATGCACAAGTGGAGTACCAGATCAAAAATCTGATTTTTGAGGGAAAAATAGATGAATCAAGACCTGAAAATACCACCATTGGATTCATAAGGCCATTTATAGTTAGTATAATATACAATTTAATCAAAACAATCCATTGGGAGCTCAATATACTACCATCACAAGTTGTCCTCAAGGTTCAGAAGTTAGTCAAATTTTCAGGTCTAGGAGATTGGTGGGACTTTATGTCCCTCACGTACCTCAAGGTCAGGGACATAAGAGTTAGGAAAATTATCCCAGCCCCGATGAAGCCCTCTAGACCCACATATGACCTCCAAGATCACCAATTCAGCCCCCAGGTGCTTGCGGGAGCTCAAAGCCTTCACCATTGGATCGCTGCCACATGTCATCACCTGGAGCACTACAAAATTTGATGTCACTCATGTCCCTTTTAGGTGAGGGACATAAAACACATAAAAATGTGACCATCCCCTAAGGGAGACTTCCGGTCACCCATATGACTAGCTTCCAGCCCCTCATTACTTTAAAGCTGATTTTTAGCCTTCATTCCCTTTCGTCAAATCTCCCCCACATGTTGTTGCCTTAATAACCATGGAATTCAATGTTTCTCAAGTACCTCACAAGTTAGGGACATCAAAAATTGAAAAAATTACCCATCTACCTTCTCAAATTTATTTCAAAATTTTAAAAAACCCATCTCTTTCTCGCTTCTAACATCTAAGTCTTATGTGCAAAACTTCATTCCATAATAGCTCTTCAACTTTCCCACACCAAGTCACACCATTGATGAACCTTGAACCAGATCAACCACAAACAAAATCCTCAAAAACATAAAAAAATTCAGCTCCCAAAATAAATATTGATTAAACAAAGAACAAAGCAGAAGAAGTTTGAAAATATTCATTGTCTTGAAACCTAAAATCGAAGAGATCTTAAAAACTGGTGCACAGATTGACAAACCATTTGTTGTTGAGTTCTTATCTCTTGAAAGCCATTAAAAAATCATATTAAAACCTCCCATTCATAGTAAGGAAATATCACATAAAATAATTTTTTCTTCCGGCTCCACGAAGAACAAAGCTCAATTTCACATCAAACTGACAACCAAATCGAAGAGAAATTTCACCAATGAGACAAAAATAAAGAACCTATTATAATGGAGTTGATTTCATCACAAAAGAAGACAAAAAATACCTAAAAATTTCAAGCTCCATTAATGGCTACCATGACATAGTAGTGGAAAAAATCAGCGAGCTACCTCTCCACTTCTTAGGGTTCCAGTGGGTGAAATCATGCAAAAATTGGATGGAATGATCATTGAAAAATATAGTTTCACATGAAATAGTTTTTGTACCATGAGGTACATATTTTTTAGGGATAAAAAATAATTTTTCATCAGATTTTTTCCCTATCACATGAAGAACATCTATGAAAAAGGCAGTGAGCTACCTCTTCACTTTTCAGGGTTTAAGTGAGCAAAATTACATGAAAATTGAAGGGAATGATTGTTGAAAAATATAGTTTCATGTAAACTATTTTTCATACGATGAAGTCCCTAATTTTTATGGATATGGAGGGCTGTGTTTTTTGTTAGTATTCTACCCTCGCCAATGAAAATGTCATTTTCCCACTTGTTCAGACGAAGGAATTACTCAAAATGTGGAGCGTGGAACCATGAAATAAAACCTAGATTTTTAAGAGTTGTTTTGTCATGATCTGACATCCATGGTGAACTTATTAAAAATATCACGCCTTCCTGTATAGGTATCTATTGCTTCAGGTAAGACACTATTTGAAGAGGCTATGAATAAGGAAGCTAAAAAAGAGGGAGTATCACATGAAAATTCATCAAATAGGTCATCTCGGCTCGCAATTGACACTTACTAAAAATAGTAAGTGGTTCCACAAGCCCCTGCCATAAATATATATTTGGTCCTAAAGGTGAGAGAAATAGAGTAAAAGTAAATAATCCAAGATACCTTAACTGGTTGAGGTTGGGAAAAGCTAAACTATGCCACTTACTAAAAATAGTAAGTTTCCCCATCTGTACTTACTAAAAATAGCAAGTTATTCTCAAAGGGAAAGTTTGGCACAATGGGACATAAAGGGATGATCATTCAGGTCAAAACCATCATTTTGGATAATCCATGGGCATTGATCATAGGGAATTTGAGGTCCATCTCAGGGAACTGGACAATGTTTTTCAACACTCACTATATAGTTTGGGTCAAATGTATATCATGTGCAGGCTAGGAGTTATGGCCATCAAAGGAACAATTCATTCAACTTGGAAAGAATTCATGAGCTAATTTTAAGGAGTTTCTTAGGGTACAAGGATTTCAAATATTCAGAGTCTCACTATACTTGAGTTTTCAATCAACAAGGATTTGCAGACTTTATAAGGGGTGACATCCTTTCTTTTCTTCCTCCTTCCCCCCAACATTCTCTCTCCTCTATGTTCTAATTTTGTGTTGAGGGTTTACACTTTTTGATATGTCTTAAAGTTACTTTAGAGACATGATGTAAAATTTAATTTGTCTTATTTTTATAAAAAGGACTTAATATTCGAATAGGAATATAAATAGTCTAAAGTCAAAATGAGGAATATGAAAGAGCATCAAGAAGATGAGGAGTCAAGTTTAGCACTATAAATTGTAATGAGCTATTAATTCCAAGGGGTTCAAATTCTGAAATTCTTCTAGCTAGTTATATTCTTGTAAGTTCATGAGAGATATTTTGCACACTTGTGAATGAAAAGAGTTATCCACTTTTCCCCTATTCTCAATGTCTTCCATTCTCATACTATGTATAATTTCTACTTGATCATCAATAAAAGAAAAAATTTCAAGCATTTATTGACTAAGGGGTTTACTAATAATTTTTGTTCATTAAATTCTAATTGGTCTTGTTGATATTTGTAGTATTGTTTCTTCCTAATTTTAGTGCATGTGATGAAATTTCTAACTAGTGTGTGTAGGAATTTTATTTTCTACCTACAACATTAGTTCTCCTACCTCTTTTCTCACTCCCCTTTCCCACTCTTAAGAAAAATTCTTCCCTAACAAGAGATTTATAGCTTTTCCACAGGGTCTGTTGAGGTCCATTGTTAGATCCTCGACCAAAATGCCACTAAGAAGATCCACCTTTTCTCATGCATGCATATATGAAAATTGCACTAGTTAAGTATAGGGACTTAGATTCCCAGAGTGTTGGAAAGAAATCTAAAAGTTTGTCCACCTGAAAAATGTTCTCACCAACACCCTTGGAACAGTTTTCAAAATATGTTCTATAGAACGTAATAAGTAGCGGATTAATGGGAAGCCACATTTAAATCTCAAGTATCAACACACAGTTTGACTTCCCCATTATTTTTTCTGACCGGGAAAAAATTGGCCACCCATGTCTAGAGCACTTGATTGGAAAAATTATTCTTTCCTCAATGAGTTTGGACAAATCCATTCTCATGAGGGGATCTATTATAAGGTTTACCGACTTTTAATTTTTCATAATTGGCTTGACATTGGGATCAAGATCTATAGAATGTTGCATAATACCTGGATTAAATCCCCTTAGATCTTCATAGTCCCATGAAATACATCACTAAATTTTTGGACATAAGGAAACAAATCTTGCTTCTCAATCTCATGACATACATTTCCAAGTATAAGTTCCTTTCCTTATGCAATGGTGACTGGTTGAAAATCCTCTTTCATTTCTTCCAAATGAGTTTTATCCTCTTTGAATTCATCATTCAAGCCAAAAATCTTCTCCAAGGAGACTAGTACCTTTGGTATCCTATTTTTTTAGCTGAATAATATGATCACCGTAAATTCTCTATAAATCAGATTACATATTCAAAGAAAACTCAACCTCATTTTAGATGAACTGAACAATATGCTCATCACTGTCAAATACCTGCCAACTGGTCTCATTTTCTAGAATGGATGGCCTAACCACCATATTTATGTGTTGTACATTCCCCTTAATCAAATCCTCAACAGGTAATAATTTTTATCTAAAATATTCCCTTTTATCACCCTCTTTGTTCATCTTACTAGGAACAACCTTTAGATTAAGAGCATCAAATCTCTCCAATAGGTCCCAAACTCTATGTTTATAAGCTTTTAATAGCTTATTCTTTGTGGAAAATTTCCCTCTCACCTGAGGAATGACCAATTCCATGTCTCCAAAAATCTATAATCCTTTATCTTCCTCTTCTCAGTAATCAATAGACCATGAAACAATGCATCATATTCTTCTATGTTATTGGAACATGTAAACTGCAACCTATGGGAAAAGAATAGCCTTTCATCCATTGAGGAGACAAGCAAAAAACCTTCCCCAACTCCATTTCTACTCCTAGAACCATAACATATTCCATAGTCCATAAGAATTTTCTTTTTATTCTTTGAGCATGCTAGGAAGCACAACTTATTCTTCAAGGATGCAGTAAGTACCAAGACAAGTATCAAAGGATTTAAGTTCTTCAGCATAAGGATCAAATTTATGATCTCTTTCAGCCCATTCATCAAGAAATAGATTAGGCATGGGAGGAGCACTAGGATGCCCCTCTAAAACTAAATATTGTTCTTGATTTTCTTGGATTAGGTAGTTTTCTTAGAGAGGGGTGGGTTCATATGACTAATTATGATAAGAAAATATGGGCTCAACCTCTATGGTAAATATGGTACCATACCTATTCCTTAAAAACATATGGGTCTAGTTTGGAGAAAAATAACCACCCACCTTGGCTATGAAGTCCCTTGAAAATCCTATCAAAAACATAGGGGAAACTCAATTATTGATATTTCATGAGTTATAGTTAGGATTGGGAAATCATGAAGGGTCAGTTTCATATCTTGTATGACTGCCAAGACATAAATGGTTGATCCATCAAGATGTAAGACACTCTTAGTAACATGGATGTACTCTAGACCCAAGATATTAGTAATTTTCTTTGGCATAAGAGAAGTATTAACAATTCAATCTATCATTCAATTATGAATTAAGGGCTTCCCCATAATTAATGACATATAAAATGGTGGGGTCTTGAAAAATTTACTTACTTACTCCTCTTTTTCTTGGCAAGTATTAACGACAACAATGGTCTTTTGGATTATCGGATCAGCTAGGGGAAGCTACTTGAGAGATTCACATAAGAGGTCCCTATGTGAGGGAATAGTCAAAGCATCCCACATTGTTACATTGAAATTCATCCTTTTCATTTGCTATACAATGTTAAAGGGGAGATCCATAGATTTCTACAACTAATGCTCATGATTATCCTTCCTTGGATGTTGTAATGTTGAAATGGGAATATTTGGTTAGGAAGAAACCTTCCTGCTAAGAGCTTCAGGTACTCTACTACTAACTTTGGCATCTTCCTTCTCTTTTTTGACAACATTTCCCTGACTAAAAGAGGAGGGATGAGATTCCAACATTTGTTTCTTAGACCTTATTGTAGACACCAAATTTGGGTCACAATCAACTTGGTCCCCTTTATTCAATTAATGTAACACATTTAACTAATCCTGACCTCTTCATCTCATATTAATATTCATCCTCACATTATTAATTAATTTAATTATTTCAATTAAGTTAATTTCATCCTCACACCTCCAACTCATCATTATACCTCACCCTAGACCCATTCCAGGGGCATTTAACTCACAATGACCAATTCATCACTCTAAGTATTGAGTCATCCCTCCCAGTGCTGAGTCACTACTTGACCTAACTAATTAAGAATTCTTCCTAAACCTAACTAAACCTCTCATACATTCTTTCTTCCTTCTCTCATGTGAAATCCACTTTCCTAAGTGAACTTAATGAGGAAAGCATGCCAAATTTGGGAAGATCTACCTATTTTTGGTAAACCTGGACTTATATGCCTTAACCAAGGTTGGTTGTCCCTCAGCCGACGATGATTACTTAACCACCATTAGTCACCCTATATACACTTTCAAAAATCTTTACAGAGGTTGGTCATTTATAAGTTTTGAGAAAACTATTACATTCAAGTATGAATCCAATGCCTCTCACCATCCAAACAACACAAAAATACTTAACCATAGGCCCAAGCAAGCATCCGGTGCTCCTCCCAGAGTATTGGAATACGCATGAGAACACTACGAGAGTAGTGCCATGAAACAGACTACAGAATCTCTTCATGGATGAACTACCATCCACCTTTACCTATAAGATCTATAAAGGAAAGTAAGTATTCATGATTTTGATCATATTGTGCTTGCTTAAAGTATAGATTCCATACCTCTTTCATTATACTTTATTTCCACTTGTATTCATTTATCTCCACCTCCTCAGGTATCTACCAACACAACCACCTATAGCCTCTTTTCCTTCCGTGACTTCCCCCTCTGTATCCTTGAGTCTTATCGATAATACTATGAACCTAACCACACCCTTCTCACTCTCTGTGTGATCACAGAGAAGCCCAAAAACCATTTTTATCAAGGTATAGTAAATTACCCCTATTGACACTGATTACCTAACTATGATCAGTTTCACCTCTATAGAAACATTGGTCACTTGACCAATATCGGTCTTTGTGTCATTTCATTCCTTCTGACCAACAAGCCTCTCGATCAACAAAAACTAACCCAGACCTTACCCAATCAACCCAGACCTCACCTAATCAATCCCAGACTCCTGTCAGACCTGCAAAACCTAGAATAACCTACCAAATTTCTAGATCTCATCATAACCTTTCCTACTAGATTAGATTTACTTATTGTATTAGCATGAGATACCTAAATCATATAACTACAATAAGATTTCCTTACTTCATGATATTTGCAATATTAATTTATATCTGAAAGTGGATTGAAAGCCTTCAAGGAAGAATCACACTTCCTGGATCTAACATTTTCTAGGCATCCCACTAACCTATATTATTAATACTATTTGGTGGTCTTGTTGTGTTTCTTATACATGTCATTTCTCGTAGCCAAAGGGAATCTCACATAATCAAATTGGATCAAAAGTCTACAATGTGCATATTCTACCTTCCACATTTACCTCACAGGTATTCCTCCTTTACCATTTTACCTTATATGAGTTTCATCCTAAAAATTAAAAAAAAATATTGGTGATACATATTAACATGCCTGGTGGGACCCATATGGGGTTCATTTCATTTTTCATTCCCAGGGAAAATCTTGCGTGTCTATTTTCATTTGAAAAAATTTCACATTAATCTTCTTCTCTAGAAATATTCTTTTCTTTTGATTGTCTAAGTGACACTTATTTTTTATGATTAAAAAGAAATCTTCTTTATTTTCTTGCATTACACTTAGTGAAAGTCATACCCTTAAACTCTTCATAATATTTTCTCATCAAATATAATTTGTGGATTTGGGTTTTAAATATTGTGCACTTGCATTTTTGATTTTGTTACATTATAACTAATATAAATTATGGGAAAGATATATGCTGGAAGTCATGCCCAGCCGATGGTTAGAAAATTGAACCATAGCTTACATTTTTCAAACTCTCTATATGAAATCATTGAAAAAAACTACATAGTTCTTGAATAACATCTTTCCCAAAAGAATATTTCAATGATCATGTGATCAAAGGATTGAAAGTGGGATCCTGATGGTTTCTCTATCCAGTCATCATCTTAGAGAAGGATCTCCCATGCCAAAAATTACCTGAAACTAGCCATAGTTGTCAGATTTTATAGGGAACCTTTGTTAACCAGATTTTTTATCCTATTTACAGTTAGTCCTAAATGGCATAAGACACAACATAAAATCTACAACTTAGGATTTATTGTTTGTTGGCTTTTTTTCTTCTTACATTTTGAGGTGTGAGTTATGTTTCTTCATTCTTTATTATCCTTTTACACCCCACATCATGACTAGTGTATTATGTTATTATTCTGGGTTTATTAGGACTCCTCATAGCCATAATCAACCTTTGGGTTGGCCCTTTTATTTGATCTAAATCACCAAAACTTCATTTTTTCTTCTCTTCCTAGATTTCACAACAACCAATATCGGTCTAGTGACCGACATTAGTTGTATCATCTTATTGACATTGGTTAACTAATCGATGTTGGTTTATATGATTTTTTGGTTATTTTTTCTAGAATAGTACTCTCCACCTTCCTATTATTCTTGTGTCTTGTTCTACCATTTTAATCCCACTCTTGAGTCTCTGATATCATTTTTAAGATCCAGGTTGACCCATTTTAAAATTTCATTTCCAAATAATTCAATATCTTATTTTTCACAGTAGTCGACATCAGTCTTATCTAACCAGAACTGGTTATTCCATACCAGCATTGGTTAACCTAATCGACGGTTGTCTTTGTGTTTTGATTTTCCAATCAGAACATCGATATAATCACTCATTTTAGATTGATTTTTCCCCATTACATCTGTGTTTCTGCATCATCAATGAAGCTCAGAATACATGTTTTATCATTAGTCACATGGTTTTGAATTGTAAACAAGCTAACACTCTCGTGTTTCATGCTATCCTCTAGCCACTACCACCTATGTTAGGTTATGGAGCCTATTTTCATGTGTGAAAGTGTTGAAGACTGTACAATAAGATTACTGTACACTTTTCATGTAAATTTTTTTTTTGGCCTCAAAAAAATACACCTGACATATCAGGAAACGTGCACTTCTCATATGGGTGAGATTTTTGACCCATAGGTTTATGGGACGGGTTTTGCCCATGGTTTTGATACCCACAGTTTTGTAAAACTGCTTAAGTAGTTATCTATTTATATGGTTTTATGCATATGATAGAGACATGAAGAACATTACATATGTGCTTTGAATTCGGCTGTGAATTCTGTAGAGTTTTTTGAGCATAGCTCCAAATGGATCTGGGTATTGTATTAAGAGAGCGGTGGCTTGTAATAAAATCTGAGCAAGTGATTCTTGGTGGACGTAGCCCAAATTGTGTGAACCATGTTAAATATTGTGTCTTTGTGTTGTGTTATTTTATTCTGTAATTTTATTTGATATCTGTATTAATTTTTGCATATTAGTTTCTACTGTTGTGATTCTGTGAGGGTTATTCCGCATATTTTATCCCTTATTTCCTAACAACCTATCCCATCGCCCTCTTTAATATCATCAACCATGGACCCCAATTAGGCTCTTGCCATACCCACTGGTGATGAGGAGTTTTCGAGACTCCTTGATGACAACTCCATTACTCTGTAGTACTACCTCACTCATTCCTCTACCCGCAATTCATTAGGGAAGCTTGTATGTGGAATGCCTATGTCCATTCCTCCTACCCTCTCACCAATGTCTACATCAACTACTACTAGTTTATCCTTACCCTATTCCACCTTACCGCTTGTGGTTTCCCAACTTGACCCTATATCATCAATATCAGTTGCACCTACAACATCTGTCGTGCCTTTGATGTCTATCACTTCTATGATGTCAACAATGCCTTTATCAATTTTCTTTAGTGTAGGTCTATCTGCATTCGCCACCCCTCATATACCTATTGCACGTTAGCCAACAATGGTGATGGCAGCTCATACTCCCTTACAAAACATTTTCCTCTCCATCCTATAGTATATTCCTCCGATTACTATGAGAGCATTTACATCCACTCCACCTACCAAAACTTATCACCAATATCCCCCTATTTCATCTATCGCTTATTCAAGATACTTTCCATCTACATATATTTTGGCCTACATTCCTTCCTCACAATTTTCATACTTAGCACCAACACATACTAGGATGCTGCCCATGTCATACCCTCCTCATATACCCCCTTATACTAGAGGGAGTGCCTAGTCATCACAACCTATTGATGATCTTATCAAAATGATGATAGGAAAAGATGTAGACATGAGAAGCCTATGTCTCTAGCTCACGTAATGCTCTAACTTACGATGAGATTTGTAATGATCATATTCAATTTTATGTACCAATTCATCCATACCCTAAGCATTGGGAAATGCCTAAATTCAATCGATTCAATAGAAAATAAGACCTGCAACAACACTTGTAATCTTTTAAACATATGTGTAATATGATTGCTCATGATGATGCGTTACTCCAACAAACATTTCCAATGTCGTTGACGGGACCTGCTTTGGATTGGTATAGTGCTTTATCTAGGCACTCCATTTTCTGATTTAACCAAGTAGCTCAAGCCTTCCTAGACCAATTTTCTATCAACATTGTCAAGAAGGTCACCATGAGTGACTTGTACACAACATGCCAATACAAAGACAAATCTATCACATATTTTTTTGCTTGTTGGTGGAGCCTAATCAACCAGATCACATTCCAACTGGCTCAAACTGAGTCAATAGAGTTGTTCACCAGATTTTTTGCTAGACACATCTTTCTAACTCTCCAAGTTCAAATATTCCACACATTTTAGGAGGCATTCACCATGTCCCAGAAACTTGAAATTTGTGCCATTAAAGAGAAGAATATACAATTACGTAACAAGAATGATGCGTTCAAAGAAAATCATACCTCTTCTTCTTCCAAACCAAAAAGTAATTATTATAAAGCAAAAGGATCTGCCAATGCAGTAGTTTTGAAATCTAGCCCATCTCATCCATCCAACCAATCAAATCCTTCTTCCAAGATTTCTCCTATTCATGTTTTCTAGTTTAAGTGGGAGCAATGAAAATATACTCCCATAAGAGAACCCTACTGTTTAGTTTTAGAATTTTTTTTAAAACTGGAGAAGTTACTCTTCCACCCATCAAACTAGATATTGGTTTTGACCCCTCTCTTCTTATGCCTTCATGATACAAAGAAAATGATTACTACAACTATCATCACGTTAGAGATCATAACGACGGTAATTATATAACTTTACCAACTAATCAGAATCTTCACATATTCAAGAATTTGTTCCCAAATCACACCCCGTTGTCTAACCAAACTAGTGAAACCTTGACCAATGATAGAAATTTTTGTGAGGTTCATGTTGTTTTTGACATCATACCAACTCTTCCTACTCAATTTCCTCCTACTCCATCTATTAAGGAGGTTATTACACGAGCTCCTTCATCTATAGAGGGATTTTTTTCATCTACTCCTTTACCCACAGAGGAGTCTCCCTTATCTCCTCCTTCACCAATGGTGGAGTCCACCATATCCATCAATATAGTTTCCCTAGTCACCTCTCATCCTGATGAACAACCCGCAATAATTACTCTTCTACACACAGGAGAGTCACTCTTACCTTGTTCTTCACCAAAAGATAAACTTACCTCATCAAAATTGTCATCTCCCCTACCCACAAGGTATCCATTAGCAATGTGCCTTCCTATTGGTGACAATTATCCATTGGCTTTCAAGGATCTTGTTGATTTTCTCTCATCACTTTTACCCATAGAGTTTGAAGCCAACCATTTCCCTTTCTCATAGATATTATTTATAGGTATTAATACAAAATCAACATCATTCCCCCACATAGGGGTGTCATTTTCACGTTTCACCAACTATTGGGATTATGTTGAAAATTCCATGCTTTTGAGACACCTTCAACTATGTGTCTCAAATCAAATGCAATTTTTTTCTACTGAGTATTCCTTGATGTATTCAAAGGTATTTCATAAAACCAAACCCACCATGCCCATGCTAGTTGTAGTGACCCCTTCTTCATCACCCTCACCCAAACCTAAAACTATACCATCAAATAAAATTATTCATATTCCTAAAACCTTACCTTCACCTATATCTTGATCCATGTCCATATCCATTACCACATTAGGATTCATGCCGACATCAAGCCTAGTCCATCCTTATGTCAAACTATATTTAGCCATGTCCTCACAAGCCATCACAAAGAGTATTTCCCCACCTAAGAGGAAGACCTAACCTCTTAGGCCATATACACCAACTTTTCCCACTACCCCTCTCTCACCTTCACCAATTCCATCTATCCTAGGTCTCAACCCATCAACCTTGGCCAAGAAACCTCCTACCTAGAGTAAACCAAAGCCATAGTAGCGCACCTCGGCACGATCTTATGATGCACCCAAATTAACTACATAGCTTACACTTTTGTCATCACTTAAATCCTTTCTACCTCCTATACCTACACCACTTCCAGTATCCTCATCATTACTTATGCCATTCCCTTGTCTTTGACCATTACATTTACTCTTAATATAACCTTCACCACACCTCAATTATCACCTTGGAAAACCTGACCCCTTCCACCATCTACCTTCCCTTCTACATCACGCACTTCTTGTTCACCTTTACACAGGAAGCTGTAACTAAAGCTGAAGAACCCACTACCCTTCAAAGAGTTATTTAAACATACACCACCTTTAACAACTAGTTCACCTGCTACATATTTACCCAAGAAGGTGTATTCCAAACCTAAAACCATAATATCTACCAAATAGGTGGTCAAACTTACTCAACCTCCAATTCCACCTTTGGTGGTGCCTCTCCCACAAAATTCACACACACTTCCATCCAGACCCACACTTACTTCACATTGTGATCCATTGGTAGGGTATTACGCCAACATCTTAGATAACCTTTTAAAAACCTATGTCATCACATTGCCACTAGTTAGACCTTATGACCCACTCAAATGTAAACTAGGAGGGTTTGATGATACCAAAATTTGTGCTTACCATCATGTGCCAGGGCATGATGTGGAAAGATGTAAGGATCTTAAGACTATTCTTCTCCAACTATGTCCTCTCGAAGAAATCTTTAACAATGATGATATTTTAGATGAGGACCCTATTCCACCTTCACCTATCACCCCACATCCTCATCTCTTACCTATTCATCAACCTTCATCTCCACCTCCATAACCCGTTTACCCCCTTCCAATATTTGAGATCAATATTATCTGCATAAAAGAGCTATCCATACCTCCACCAAAATGCCAATGTGCTGCATTGTTTTCACAAAACCAGTATATGCCCTCACCATAGTTTTTCTCATCATGTCTCTATACCCATCATGAATCACTTTCTCCTTTACCACATATTAATATATAGATAAGTTTTATGCTTTCTAGGATGAAACAAATATCATCACACTAAAAAACTCATCTTAGCCTTAGTTTTTGTCACCACTAAAATTTTCCATTACCTACTCAACCAAAAAACCTTTGTTGTCACCAATACTAATCCCTTACATTACATGTATGCTAATCCCTAATAATATCAACATGTTGCACATTGGATCATGATTTTTACAGAACTAGATCTCAAATTCATCCATAAAAAATCTGTCAAAGGACAAACAATTGCTGACCAACTCATAGGAGCGCCTCTCTCCAAAAACTGATCTTATAAATTTTATTTCCCTGATGAATCCATCACTACCCTCTCCTAGGATGATACCATTTATTAGATGACCTTATTCTTCTATGGTTCCAAATGTCACTGTGGGGGTGGTTCCATGGTTATCCTCATTCCACTAGATGGCGAGCCTATCCCATTATCTTTCAAACTAAATTTTGATTGTACTAACAATATCACCGAATATGCAGCACTAGTGTTAGGTCTTTAAACTTCCATAGGCTTATACGTTAAATCAATTAATATCTTTGGTGACTCTCAATTGGTTATGAACCAAGTTAATTGTCTATTCCAGTGTCGTAACAAGATAATTCAAAATTATAACCAACATGCTGACATGATTTTGACTACCTTTGACCATTATGAACTTCCAACCACCTCACATTTCAATAATAAATTTATAGACACCATGGCTTGTCTTACTTCTCAAATCCATGATTTTCCCTTCGAATCAAAAATATTTGTCATGATATAAAGGTTTCTATCAGATTCTTATCTAATCCGAGACTTCAACTTTTTAGGAAACATTAAAACTGGCCCAAGTGACCTTTGGTATAAGCAGTTTGCTAACTATCTTTCCATTTTAATTATGCCTCCAGATGTAACTCCCAATAGACAACGAGACTTTCTCAAAAGTGTCTCTCACTATGTCATCATGGGTGGTATTCTTTATAAATTCAGATTTGATGCTATCCTATTATGATGCATTAAGAGTTTTGAAATTCCATACACCATCAAGGAAGTTCATGATAAAATTTGTGGGGGTCACTTCTGTGGCTTATCTATTGCTAAGTGCATCCTTCGCGTGGGCTATTACTGACCAACCCTAAACTATGATTATTATGACTATGTTAAGCATTGAGTGAAATATCAGTAACATGTTAATCTTCATCACACCCCTAGTCACACATTACAAGTCGCACGAGACCTTTCGAATTTCTCTCAATGGGGTTTGGATCTTGTCGGAGAGATCAACCCTCATTCTTCCCAACATCATCAATGGATTATTACTGCTACTAAATATTACACTAAGTGGGTGGAATCTGTACCTCTTCTTTCTACAAACTTTGAGAAAATTTGTGAATTCACCAATCATCATATCATTTGTCACTTTGGTGTTTTTCATCGCCTCATCACTGATAACGGAAAACAATTAAAAAAAAACTCTGTGTAAACTCTGTGATGCCTTTGACATTCAAATCAGTTTTTCTTCACCTTATTATCCTCAAAAAAATAGCCAAGGTGAATCAAATAACAAAACCCTAAATAAAATTACTATGAAGTAGTTGATGATACTAGTAAGGATTGGAAAACACACATTCCTTTTTCCTTATGGGCTTATCTCACTAGTAATTACACCTCAACAGCTGCTACAAATTTTTCTTTAGTCTATAGTATAGAGGTTGTCTTGCCTCTCGAATTCCAAATTCCATTTCTTCATATCTCACTCAAAGATATGCTCAATGATGATTTTTTTCTAGGATTTTTTAGCACAACTTGATTTATTAGATGAACACCATCTAAATGCTCTCAATCACCTCCAAATCTACCAAAAATGTATCAAATGTGCCTACAATAAATGTGTCTAAGAATGAACCTTCCAGGTCAGTGACCTTATCCTGAAGGAAAATAAACATGTAACAAAAGAGAAGAAAAGTAAACATGAAAATTTCACTCCTAATTGGCTTAGACCATATATCGTTACTCATGCCTATGGTCGGGTGCTTATTGTTTATCTTCACTCAAAGGTAGTCTCAAACCTGAGACCCTTAATACCTTGCATCTTCAATCATTCTATTGTTGAATCAGGTCCTGTATCATCTTCTGTATATTAAACACTTGTCCCTTGAGAAACATCCACCTTCCACTTACCTATTTTAAGGATCAACGATTAAACAAGAATCATGTGATTACCCGTCACCTTTTAGCCTTATCTTCTATATGAGTATCACAACTCTACTCATGGCATGATTCTCATGGATAATTTTCTTCCTTTTCAAGATGGAATTCCATGGTCGTTCATCACTTAAAACCTCTCTTTCATAGCTAACCCATGTGTGCTATGATTTTTTCTTCATAAAAGAAGCCTATACTTCTCTATAGTATTGTCTAAGACCTAAAAGTCCAAAACACATTTCAAAAGTAATATATGGTATTTTCAAATTCACGCTCCTTGAGTCAAACTTCTAGAAAAAATATGAATCCCTCAAAAAGGATACCTATCTTTCTATCTTTCTGCTATAAATAGATTGCTCCCATGAAGGACAACTATACAAAACTAGCCATACTGTACGTAGTCTAGTAAAAAAGAAGAATATTTCTATAAAAATAAAATAAAAATAAGATGAAGCTTCACACATCGATCATATTCAAGAAAACCTCAAGGAGATATTATATTCATCCCAGATAGACTTCCCACATTGATCAGTCTTTAAAACAAAAGAAAAAAGAGAAAAATAACTTTTTTGTCTTGGACTTGTCTATTTTGATCTTGGGTATCTTGCAGAAGAGGCATGTTGTCTCACACTAGGGTTATGATAAAAAAACCTCTTTCACCTCACCATATTTTCCTTTCTAATATTCTACCTACTAAAGGGATGTGCTACAAATGTGACATTTTGTGATCATCTGACCTTCTTCACCCTTAGAACAATCAATCATGCAATGCCTTTAGGGTTTTATGTTCATAAGCCAATCTTTGGTATGATAGAATTGTAATGGTTCTTACAATTTGGTGGAATTTTGCCTCCTCTTACCATTTACCTCTTTTTTACTTATTGATTCTGCTACATATTACCAAACCTTTGACATCTACATCCTGGGATTTATTCTCCCTCAACCATGCCTATTCAACCTAAACTCAACCATGCCTAAATGACCTAAACTCAACAATTCCTATTAAACCTAAACTCAACCATGCCTAAATGACCTAAACTCAACCATTCCTAAATGAACTCAACTTAACTATGCCTAAAATGACCTAGACTCAATCATGGCTAAAACCTACCAACCCATTCAACTCCCTTATCATATTCTTCCCTACCTTATGGGAGAACTACATCGGCCTGAGGCCCCTTTTCGTTGAGTTATGTAGGTCGTAATCTGAGGGCATGGGGACCTTAAAGGTTAGCTCGACCACTTCTTCCCGTAACCAATTTTCTCCCTTTATATTCACATTCTACCCTAGTTGGTTTCTATTTACACAAAAAATTGGAAATTAATATATCGTAAAAACATACATACTTGTAATTTTATAACATCAACCATATCATACATCAATCATTTAAGAATTTCCATGATATTAATTACATGGAAATTTGAACACAACATACATACAACACATTATTTTCATAAGATCAGTAACTTGGAAATTACCTAGACTCAACCATGCTTATACCTGACCAAACCATGTCTATACTTGACTCCACCATGCCTATACCTGATTCCATCATGCATAGATGAAATAAACTCAATCATACCTAGCTCACCTAGTTCCCATGGTACACAATAACAACGAAAATTAAAGAAAGAATACATAATCCATCCAAAAAACATCATCAACTATGTAATGGGATTTTTTGTGTATCAATACATATATACATAGATATAAATAAGTCTCAGTATCTCAAAAAATATCATTTATAATATTACATCTTCGACATGTAGGCCAATAGATATATCAAAAATCAAAATGATAATACAATATTAGATATGGATATCAATCATCAACCCACTTGATTCCCTCCTCTCCGGTATCACCTATCTCCTCCTCCCTACCAATCAAGTGCCCTACTAACCTCTCACTACCATTTTTTGGTCCCTTCCTAGCCTCTATCTCCTCCTCGCCCTCTATAGGACCTAGTCTCTGGGAACTAGTAACCTCACCCTGGCCGTATCTCTGAGGCTAAAAACCCCATGTGTTACCTGAGATATGATTCCTAGATATAGTCTACTCATTGGCTGACTGCTAGGCTTGGTAATCAATGTAGAAGGGAACATCAATACCCACAGTCACTAGCTAGTCCTGATAGTAGCAAGCCTCATTCAAGGCATCCCTGAACCTCACCATGGATACAATATACAGAGGTGCCATTGGCCTCATTACCACCTGTGAACTATTCCCTACCAAAAGTGGACCCTGTACTGGTATAGGAGCCTGTAAAATGGGACCCTATCCTAGTGCTTGTGCTGGTACCTGTGCAGCTTCTTGGGAATGTAAAGATTCAACCTGTGCCTATGTTGTGGAAAATTGGCCTTGTAATTTAGCCACCTATTCCTATTAGGTGACTACCTACCCTCCATCCCCATTTCTACCCTATGTGGGATCCTTTTCCTGTGCTACCTGGGATTGCAAGGTCATCACCTATGCCTATAAGATAGTCACCTATGCCTATGACCCTATCAGCTATCCCTGCAACCCTGTAATCTATGCCTGTAGGGAAACCACCTTCCCTGGTAATGTATCTCTCTGAACTATGACAGTTGCTAAATCAGGATGCCTTGGCCTCATCGGTGCTACTTGTAGCTATACCACCCACCATAACCTGTATGTATCAGTGACACCCTTATCATCAATCCATCGATATCACACCTGCTCCTCCTATCTTGTGGGATCAATCAAACATAGTAAAGACATGGGTCTCTCCACATCATCTCTATGGTACTATGGGAAAGGTGGGGGCAAGTTCTGCCTCATTCCAAACAACCATCTGACAATATCCATGGGTATCATCTCATTCTCATTGACATGCCACTCCTATATCCATCTCAATAATTGAATCCCCTCTAACTCCTCATCCATGCCTCTATATGATGGATAACAAACATTTAGCCACCTCATGATATCCAATGATGATAGGCCCTCTAATAGCCACCTGTAGTATGTAACATCATATGTTTCCTTGGCCACTCTCGGCTGTGCCCTCACTGGTACCCATCTCCTGAAATGCACTCTATACAAACCACTCCCAAACCATTCATGTCGTGGTAACTCAACTAGACGCACACACATAATGTGCTCATACACCCAGTAATGTAATAAGTATATACATCACACACCAAATCTCCTATACCTACCATAGGCCCATAGCTCCCTATATATTTGGACTAGAAAAGCTAGTGACCAAGCAACACATATCCATTTGACCCACACTATGCCCAATTTGCCTAAAAATATTGTTTTCTAACTTTTACCCTTCCCAAGACCTATTAAAAAATCACCCTCAAGCCTACATTACCTACACATTTCCTGAATTGGGATTTAGGACATGTTATTTACCTATACCTCAGCCTTACCTATGCCCTGACCTATAAACCCTGTCTTGAACCTCGTTCTATGACATTTAGTTTCATGTATTCAATATAACTTGTGATGATGATACTCGTGTGCTTTAGTCTAATGACCTTACCTTGTCTAATGTTGTGATGTTTATCCTGACCAAACCTTTTATGCCCTTGAACAAAACCTACTACCCATTCCTACACCTTTTCTAGTTGTGATTTAGGACCAAATCCTATACCTTGGATACCTGAACCACTTCAACCTTGTTTAGATAAAGCTATCGACCTTTGATGAAGTAGAGTTTGTAATCTCTTTAACATGGTACCTTATCACAATCTATATATGTGCGTGAATTTTATTTTCTTTACCTATTACCCAATCTGACCATTACCCTTACCTACAACCCATCCACCCTTGTTTTTATTCACAACCTATTTATCAAACCATTCATTGGCTCCATTTCCTACCTCATCAATTCCAGGTTTGAGGTGGATCACTTTCATCCATACTTGGGGCAATCTAACCCTCACTCATACCTGGAGCACCAAATTCCTATTTTTGTTAGCGTCACTTATCAATACAAGCCACCCGATAAAAAGGGGAAGACACCAAATTTGGGTAGCACTCCCCTTGGTCCCTTTCAATCAATTAACGTAACACATTTAACTAATCATGACCCCTTCATCCCATATTAATATCCATCCTCACATTATTAATTAATTACATTATTTTAATTAAGTTAATTTCATCCTTACACCTCTACCTCATCATTATACCTCACCCTAGACCCATTTGAGGGGCATTTAACTCACAATGACCAAGTCATCACCCTTAGTACTGAGTCATAACTCCTAGTGTTGAGTCACTACTTGACTTAACTAACTAAGAATTATTCCTAAACCTAATTGGACCTCTCCTAAGTTCTTCCTGCCTTCTCTCATGTGAAATCCACTTTCCTAAGAAGACTTAATGAGGAAATCACGCCAAATCTGGGAAGATTTGCCTATTTTTTCTAAACCTAGACTTATCCACCTTAACTGACGTTTTTTATCCCTTGGCTGACATCGGTTACCTAAATGCCATCGGTCACCTTATATACACTTTGACAACTCTTTATAGAGGTTTTTCATTACAATATTAATTTACATTTGAAAGTGGATTGAAAGCCTTCTAGGAAGCATCACTCTTCTCGGATATAAAATTTTCTAGGTAGTCCACTAACCTATATTATTAATGTTATTTGGTGGTCTTATTATGTTTCTTATAGAGGTAATTCGTCTTATCCAAAGAGAATATCACACAATCAACTTGTATCAAAAGTATACAATTCACGCATTCTACCTTCCACCATCACATCATAGGTATTCATCAACCATTTTACCTTCTATCTTTTTTCCCTAGAAAGCGTAAAACTTATTGGTGAAACACTTGTATTATCAGTAACATCTTGATTTAATGCACATAAATGTTTATCTCTAAAGAACACGAGAGTTGTGTCCTGGTTGGTCTTCTGAGCTCCTTCAAAACTAGAATTGGGTGCCTCTACCAGTGACTCCTGTTGATTGTAAGAAATCAAAATCTTAAAAGCTTGAACATGCAATGCCCTTTCAAAAATAAGTTGATTGTGTGGTTACTTGCAAGGAAAAAACCATTCTATTTCCTGAATCACATTATTTTACACCGAAACCAACACTTAACTAGAGCTAACAACAAGAGGTGGTTAAGGAGGAGAAACTGTTACAAGTGGAAGATAGGATTTTTGAGCTAGCCACCTATTATTCTACTAATTTTTTCTGTAACTATAATTTGGTTATTTATTCTTGTATGGATGATAACCTTGATTGAATCCTTAATTTAAAGACTACCCTGATTGGAATAATTTATGTAGGACAAGGCTTGCTATTTCTCCAAAGATATTACTTTATTAGAAAAAGTTCTAATCAAGGATTTCATGTCCTTGTCCTCATTTCGTTGTGTAGGAGAATCGAATGTGGAGGCAGTGGGTTGGGAATTATGCTCGAGAATAGAAGAAATAATAGGATGGGTACCTTGGGGTAATTCAGGGTATAAGGGAATACATGGCCTAGGAACTAATTTGACAACTTGAATTAAATAATTTTCATCCTTAATGGATATTGCATAAGCATTAGGAAATGTTGTGACACCCATAAAATGAATCATGACAACAATATTAGAATTTAATGCTCTTAGAAAGTAAATAAATTCACCTTCTACAGTTGATCTTACTAGGAAAAGAATTATGCCCTAGGTCTTTTGAAATCTAAAGCTGAATTCTTCCATGAGCTCATTAGGAGCTCTATTGATGGTTGTCAACTACTCAAGAAATGAAATATTGTATCCTTTGCTCCAAACTTATTACAAAGGGTTGTTCCTAGCTGATTCCAATTTTGAATTGATACCACTATTAGACTCCTAAACCATTGCAAAGCTCTTCCCTTGAGTGAAGACGCTAAAATACTGATAGCCACATCTTGTTCAAAAATTTGATGGATAACACTGACATTTGAAATGTCATGGATACGGTCTACTAGAGTGGTTTGATTCTCCCCAGTCAAGAAAGGGATGCTCTTAAATGTATATGCTTGAATGGGATTGTTGGCATTAAGAGAAAGAGGACTGCTGCTATTAAAATTAACAAATGGTTGATTCTGTTGTGATGCCATTTCAATAGGTTTGAGAACTCTAGTTGAAAGTAAGAAGAGCTTACCAGGAGGTGGTGTGGATAGAGTCATGTTTAGTGGTGAAGGTGACCTTTGAACTTCTCTTCTTCTTCCCTTTGGTGATAATTGCAGATACTCAAAATATCCTTCTTCTGTAGTTTAATATCTTGTCTCAATTCTTCTCATGAACCTGCATACTAGCACTAATGAAACCAATTGATTTGAATAAAGGATTTTCCAGATGTGTAGAATAAGCCTCTAAAGGCTGGAAATTACTGAGTTACACACCAAAAATTATCAATAATGAGACTAAATATTTCATTCTTCCACCGGGTGTGCCAAAAATATTGGAGCTCAAATATGTAACCGTCCCAAATCAAATTGACATGGGGCTTGAGACAACATGGGACTATCTCCAAGTTGTGGGAATTAAACTAAAATAGACCTCCGGAGAAGGAAAACTTCCTCTACCAACTCCTAACACTAAAAATACTCCTAGAAAGGGAAATTCAACTACCTAACACTAACCTAAAATGCCAAGGGAATAAGGAGAGAGGGAGATGCATGAAATTGAAATATTAGACTAAGGGAGGTGATAACACCATGAACAAGGTTGGAGATATTCCTAGTGAGTGAAAATAGGAATAAAACATGGTAGGAGATGGAAGAAAGAAGTTCCACAGTCCAAAACAACATTTAAATACCTATCTTCATGGAGAAAAACAAATTTGAGTCCTTTAAGGAGAAAAAAGTATACATAATATATCTATAGATTTAAAGAAAGGAAAGAAACACAATACAACACAAACTAGAGAAAAAAAAATGCAAAACATGTATTTTATTGCTCAAAAGGATGCACAATCCATTACATAATAGGCATAAGGAAAGAATCCTTTGCACAATGTTCAATTTTGAGGCATGTAACTCACAAAAGCTCTGGAAATTTTTTGACAGAGTTCCCTTGCATTTTTAAAAAGTCCCCCCAAAAAATGAGGGGGCTTTACATATATATAGAAAATTTAACTCACCTATCATGTATTAATTCCCTCACAGGTAGTTGAGCTACCCAATTATGTAACCATTAATTCCCAACTCGCAGTTGATGTTCTTATGATTTTCTGGTTGCATGCATGTTTTTCCCCTGGATGGTAGCATTTCTTTTTCAATTAATTGATTACATAAAAACTTTGATGTCATCTGGGAGCACATTCTCTCTTATCGATCGGTTGCATTCATTTACCTTTTCTCTTGCTATCATCTAGTAGCACATACATTCCCGCAATCAGAACCCTGCCCCAACACGACACGAACACTTCATTTTTCTGCTATTGGCCGGTAGCGTATATTATGCTACCAATCGGTAGCATTCGTACAACCTTCCACCTGTTCCCCCATGCTTGAACACTCCTCCATTTCCTCCTTCATGCTACTGGATGGTAGCATTTACTATTCTATATATGCTTCACACTTCCACCTCTATGACCCCACCACTGGTCCCTGCCACTGGTTGATAGCACTTAAAATGCTACTAAATGGTAGCATACGTACATGTTTTCCACTGATAACATTATAATTTCTACCGGTGGATCAATATTTTCGCATGAACTAAAAAACTTAGACCATTTTGTTCCTCCATCTTGTTGTAGATAGAATTTTTATGTGAAAATTGACAGTCATCTACACGTCATATGGTTAAGTCTATATTATTTAAGTTGTCAAACTTTGTAAGGGGTGAAAAATTTGGACAACACAAGGTATGAACTCAAAATTTTACATTCATAGCTAGATACAAAATGTATGAGTCTAGGGGAAGCATTGAATGTGTTTGACAGGTTGTGTCTAGATCTCTGGGGCTATGCAAAGTTGGCATATAAATCACTGAAAGGTTGGTTGAAGGATATCTATTTTTATGATGATTTGAAGTCCAAATTGGTAAGAGAAAAGAAATTTTTGTGCCTTGTTAAGACAAGTATGTCCAAGAATGAAGGTAAGGATAATAATTTATTTTGTACATCATTTTTTGCATGTTTATGGATAGTATGCTTCAATCACAGATCTGGTATAATGGTCTCTTAAGGGAAGTAACAAATCTTGGAGGAAACATGGTGATTTGTGCATGAAATTAGACCTAAAGAGAGACGTAATGGGTAAATGAAGACAAAATGAAAGAGTACATGTTTAGGGGGATATTTTTATTTTTCTCTTATCATGTCCAGAGGATCCTTTTATATTATTGTTGGAGTCAAAGGAGAGAGAATTCAGTCCCAAGGGGATTTTCTTGGTCAATTAAGTTAATTTTGAGCATTGTTCTCATTGTTTATGGTCTTGTGTTGTCATTTCTCATGTCTAGGAGTTAGTGTAGCATTTTTCATATATGGAAAAGGGGGAGAGGCAATAAAAAAATGGAATTGAGGTCATGTAGGTGATGGTCTTATTGGTTACCATCAATGTTTCTAAATGATGGTTACCATCAACAAACAAAGGGGGAGATTGTTGGCCATTATGTGGTTTTTTTTGTCATTGATGTCAACACAATTTTTTGAAAATGATGTTATGGTGTCATGTGAGTCCTCATATGATGTTATTCAGATGTCAAACATGAAGATTGAGTGCTTTATTAAGTTGTTATAATATCCTGGTGCTTGGTTGAGCATGTAGAATCATGGTTTGAGTCATTCTGAGTTAGTTTGATGTTTTCATGAGGTAATTAATGGTCCATGAGGTATGTGTTAGGTGTATATTAATATGCATGAGGTCATCATGGGTTGTCAACATTGAGTTAGGTCATTCGAGGCTTGTTTCTAGCCCTGGAACATGCATAATGAGGTAGAGATGTGATTTTTGGACCAAATCAGTCTTGTTGGAGTATTATTTCAGCTTGGTAGTAGTATATCTAAGGTTTATTTTTTGTTTCAGGCCAATATTCAGTGATTTAGTGCATGTATGAGGTCCTTGGAAAGCTAGAAGTGAGAAACAAATAGTTTGACATAGGAAAGTCACTATGGCTACAGATTTTGAGATGTATCTAGGATATATGGTGAGTATTAAAATTTAAAAATGTTTTATATGGTGCTTCATGTCAAATTTTAGGTCATTCTAAATAATATTTTTCAAGATATGTAAGTTTTGGTGAAACCGAGTAAGTAACAATGTGTTTTAAAGACAAAGTTGGACATTCTGATGTGTCGACACTAAAATTTTCCTCCAAAATTTCCATTTCATTAATATATGTATTAGGAATAGGATGTTGTTAAGTGTAATTAGTAGTAGCGTCCGATAGAAGATAACGGCGCCGTCAGTACGGTGTCACCAATAATGTGGAGTACGGTAACAGTCAAAGTACAATAGGAATGTTGTAAAAAGTAAATATTTGTCGTAAGTGGTCCGGTAATGTTAAAATGTCAAAGTTTGGGTAATTAGAGAAGTAGGGTCTACATGATTAGGAATTAGAAATATTATATTGGTAATAAGGACAAGGAGTGAGGTCATAAATATTTTGTGTATTTTATTTGTAAAAAGTCTAAAAATGTGGAACCCATGTAAAATGATAAGGTTTATCTTATCTTAACAGATAAGCTTACATGTACAGATAAGAGTTAAGGTATGGAATATGATTCGTCAGAGTGGATTTCTTATCCTATCTTAGAGATAGGATGGATAAGCCTGGAAGTTCTATAAATAGAGAGGCCACCCCCCTCATTTAGCATAGAAAGAAGTAGTGAGAAATATTGTAGGAAGTGTGCGAAGGAAGCCATCAGTTAAAGGTGTGTTGAAGAAGCCATCGAGAGGTGTAATTGTAAAGTTTCTCCCATAGTCTTGTTGAAGAATCTCATGGGTGAGATTGTAACAGTTTCATGTTAATATTATAATTTATTTTGATATTTCAGATTTGTCATCATTCTGTCTTATCATAGTCAATGGTATTCTTGTGTTATGTTGTTGTTTTGTTTCCAGATTACGTCCACCAAACTAAAGGCTGTGCATTAGTAAATAATCATAGCACGAGGAGTTCCCGGTGAAGAATTATCATAGTGCCGGATTGCTGATGACATTTTGGTTCCGTTGCCGGGACCATTCCTCGTTGGTGGATTTTCTGGAGAGATATTCTCACTAAGTCAAAAATCAATTGGAGGGTAACCTTGTTTTTACTGTGCATAGTAGTTACCATGGTAAAGTCATTTTTACCGTGAATAGTAGTTACCATGTTAAAGGCATTTTTGCCATGAATAGTAGTTACCCTGGTAAAGTCCTTTTTGCTGGGAATAGTAATTACCACAGTAAGGTCACTTTTTACCATGAATAGTATTTACCGCAGTAACTTCACTTTTTACTGTGAATAGTGTTTACCACAGTAAAGTCATTTTTTACCGTAGTAAGTCAAGTTTTACCATAGTTTACCGTGGTCATTTCTATTTTACTGTAGAAAGGTGTAAAGTCACTTTCTAGTATAGTGATTCCAATTATTTGTGCACATAAGTCCTGTTAATTGTACTTGTGGGTTGGTATTTCACGGTGGTTACTTTTGAAAATGGGAAAGATTCCTGTTTTTTCAGCTCAATCTAATGAAGATGCTTCTTCTTTCATTCAAGAGTTTAAACGATCTTGTATTTGTAATGGCCTTATAAGAAGGGAACAATGGACTGAATTTTTTCCTACCTTTTTGGATGGTTCAGCACTTAGGTGGTTTGAAACACTAGGTGATAATGTGAAAAATTCATGGGATTTATTAACTGAAAGTTTTCTTGAAGAATTTGGTGAACAACAGAAATATGCAGATCTCATGATCGAGATCACAAAGCTATCCCAAGGAGAGAAGGAGAAGATAAGGGATTATCATGCTCGTGTTCTAGAGCTAAGGAGGAAGCTCGATGCCCAGATCCGGAAGGAAGGACTAGCGGATGGGCTGATGAATGGTGTGGATAATCTCCTCTGTAAGCACTTCATTCTTGGGATGAAGCCAGAGATCAGACAACGAGTGAAGTATGACCGCCCAGCCACCATTGAACAAGCAAAGGAGATTGCAAGAAGGCAAGAAGAAAGCATGGAAGAGGAGCCCAAAGAAATTGTTGCTAAAATAGAGCCTACACCAGCACCTTTGGTCCTGAATCCACAACCACTCCCGGTGAGCACAAATATTTCTCCTAATACATCTACTGAGTATGAAGATCTACTCAAAAAGATGGGTCAGTTAACTATTAATCTTCTTCAAGGAAAGGAATTTAGTTCTCAGGGAGGAGATAGAGGTCCAAAGAGAAATATTTCTGAAGTTGTTTGTTATGGTTGTTATAAAAAGGGTCATTATAAGTATAATTGTCCAGATAGAGCTTCTACATCTAGTAAGGGAGATAATGATAAAGGAAAAGCACCTGTGAATTCTTTTGATGTAGTAGATAAGAGCAGAAATAATGAAGTAGATGTGTTTGTAACAAAAAGAAAGAAAGAAAAAGATAATCAAGATGGAAATGATCCTAAGAAGATGAAAGAAGAAACTAGTAAGAAACATAGGAGAAGAAAGTTGGGTGTGCAGGATTTTCTGATTTCACAGGGGCAAGGACCATACTCCATCTTGGAAGATCTGTCCAAAAGGCCTGCAAATATTACATATGGTCAACTCTTGGCTATGTCTTCTGAGAAGAGGCGGGAGTTGCGAGGTGGACTCAATGCTCGAAGAAGGAAGGAGGTTGAGGTCCCTGTTTTGGAGGCAGAGGCAGATCCCTATGCTCCACAAGCTGAGGTATTATGTAATGGTATTTCAATTCATGATGTCTTAGTTGATGGAGGTGCTGCAGTTAATGTAATGACTGAGTCTGTAATGAATATGTTGGGGTTAAAAATTGATCGCCCTTCAACACTTATGTTAAGGTCATTAAATAAGGGAAAAACTAAACCAGAAGGTGTAATTTCAAATGTGGCAATATCTGTTATGGGTGTGGTATGTGTGGTAGACTTTCAGGTGATGAAAAATGGTACTGTTGCGTACCCAATGCTGCTGGGAAGACCATGGCTAAGGAGAGTTCATGCAAGAAACTACTGGAATGAAGGTTTCATGACACTTGGACGTGGTAGAGAGAGGGTGAAGATAAACGTGATCCCTCGACATCATAAAGTAGAACCTGTGGATTCAAGTGATGAAACTGATGATTGGACATCCTCTGATTACTCTAGTACCAGTGAAGTGGACACTGAAGATGAAGAAAGCGAGGTGGATGTTTCAGTCATGGATATCCTGCCAGTCACACCAACTCATGACCCCATAAAATTATCTGAAGAAGAAGTTGATGATCGTCTCCAACAAATAAATATTGGTGATGCTGTGATAGAGAGTGAGAAGGAATCCTACCTCCAGCTCTTTCGAAGGTACATACACCTATTCACTTTTGATTACAAGGAACTCCGCCAAGTAAGTTGGGTAGAACATTGTATTGAGCTGGTAGATGGTGCTAAGCCCATAAAGCAAATGCCATATAGAATGAATCCTAATTTTTCCAAGACTGTAAAAGAAGAAATAGATAAGTTGCTTGATGCAGGATTCATATTTGCTGTGGAGAATTCAGAATGGGTTTCTCCCATTGTGATCTCAATAAAAAAGAATGGGAAGCTACGCATTTGTGTTGATTATAGGAAGCTCAATAAGGCAACAAAGAAGGATCATTACCCTCTTCCATTTTCAGATCAGATCTTGGACGAAGTAGCTGGCCAGGAGTGCTATAGTTTTGCTGATGGATATAGCAGCTACAACCAAGTTCGTATAGCAGAGAAAGATCAGCTGAAGACCACGTTCACCACTCCTTGGGGAACGTTTGCTTATAGAGTTATGCCTTTTGGGTTGTGTAATGCTCCAGCAACATTCCAGCGTTTAATGAATAGGGTGTTCGAACCCTACATTGGGACCTTCATCAGAGTATTTCTGGATGATTTTTGCATCTATGGGAGCAAGTTGGACCACCTGCACCAGATGGAGACAGCATTTCAAAGGTTAGATGAAGCACAAGCCTCACTAAACCCTACAAAGTGTGTCTTTGGATGTTCTAAAGGCGTTTTGTTAGGGCATGTTGTATCCAGAGATGGTATTGGTACTGATCCTGATAAAGTTTCAAAAATCAAAGATTTACCATTTCCTATAAATAGAAGTAAGTTGAGATCATTTTTAGGCCATGTGGGTTACTATAGAAGGTTCATCAAGAATTTCTCAAAGATTGCACAGCCACTAACCCAGTTCTTGAAGAAGGATGTTGCTTATGAACCAGGAAACAAGGCGCATGAAGCTTTTGGACAACTGAAGGAAGCCCTGGTGTCTTCACCTGTTTTGAAGAATCCAGATTGGAGCAAGCCATTCATTGTGTACACTGATGCCTCAGATGCAGCACTAGGTAGTACTTTGAGCCAAAAGGATGAAAATGGGAATGAACATCCAATTTACTTTGGGAGCAGACAAATGAGCAGTGCTGAGGTAAACTATACTGTAACTGAAAAAGAGGCTCTGGCTATCATTTTTGCTGTAAAGAAGTTTAGAAATTACTTGCTAGGGCAGAAATTTATAGTTGTAACGGATCATCAGGCTCTGAAATATATTGTCAATAAGCCTAACCCATCAGGGAGGATAGCAAGATGGATAATTTTGCTACAAGAATTTGAATTTGATATTATAGATAGGCCAGGAAAGAAGCATGTCAATGCAGATGCACTCTCTCGAGCCTATGATGGTTTAGGATCATCTTGTGATGATGATGATTTTCCCGATGCAGCATTGTTCTCCCTTGACACAATCCCTAGTGAATACATAGATATTTGGAATTATCTGAATGAATTCAAGTTTCCTGATGGTGCCAATGCAAAGACTAAGAGAAAGATTACTCAAGCCAGTCGTCCATACTCTATTCTGCATGGAGCATTATTTCGAATAGGACCTGATGGACAGTACAAGAGGGCAGTTGGACGTGATCAAGGAAAAGAGCTTCTAGAAGAATTCCACAATGGTACATGTGGAGGGCACTTCTCTGGACAACTTACAGCAAGAAGGATCTTGGATGCAGGTTATCACTGGCCCACTCTTTTTAAAGACTGTTATAATTATTGTAAGACATGTGATATTTGTCAAACACATGGTAACCGTAAGACTTCATCAGCTCCATTATGTCCTATTCTTCCCCTTGGTCCCTTTGAAAAATGGGGAATAGACATTGTAGGTCCACTTCCAACTACATCACGTCAAAATAAGTATATTGTAGTTGCCACAGATTATTTAACCAAGTGGGTTGAAGCTAGGCCATTGAAAGCAGCTTCCATGGATGAAGTGGCAAGGTTCATATATGAACGCATTGTCACCAGATTTGGTTGTCCATTAGAAATTGTAACAGATCAAGGAAGCCACTTCATTAATGAGGTGGTAGAAGCCCTAGTCAATAAGTTTTCTATCAAGCACAGGAAGGCAACAACATACAAGCCAAGCACAAATGGACAGGTGGAACGAACAAATTTTGTTCTGTGTCAAATTCTAGCAAAAGATGCAGCCTTGCAGGTACATAAATGGGATAAAAGGATTCATGCAGCATTGTGGGCATATAGGGCAACATCAAAGTCAGCAACAGGATACTCCCCATTTCAGTTGGCCTATGGCATTGATCCAGTTCTTCCTATTGAGTTTGATATTCCCACTGTGAGAGTTATGAAAAATGAAAGGATGGATGAAAGTGATTCAGTAAAAGAAAGGTTGGTACATCTTCATTTGCTAGAGGAAATGAGGGAAATAGCAAAGGATACAAGCCATAAGAAGAAAATGAAGCAGAAGGAGTACTTTGATCAAAAGATCCGGTGGTCTCCATTTCAAGTAAATGACTTGGTTCTAGTATATGATTCCAGATACAAAAAAAGAAGACAGAGAAAATTTCTTCCAAAATGGATGGGGCCCTACAAAATAGCAGCTGTGCATGAAAATGGTACGTACCGACTGGAGGAATTGGATGGCACTCCCATTACGAAATGGGTCAACCACGACAAGTTGAAGATTTTCCAAGCACCAGAATAGTCTACTCCGAGGACGGAGTAGAAGCTAGGAAGGGGGAAGATGTCGACACTAAAATTTTCCTCCAAAATTTCCATTTCATTAATATATGTATTAGGAATAGGATGTTGTTAAGTGTAATTAGTAGTAGCGTCCGATAGAAGATAACGGCGCCGTCAGTACGGTGCCGCCAATAATGTGGAGTACGGTAACAGTCAAAGTACAATAGGAATGTTGTAAAAAGTAAATATTTGTCGTAAGTGGTCCGGTAATGTTAAAATGTCAAAGTTTGGGTAATTAGAGAAGTAGGGTCTACATGATTAGGAATTAGAAATATTATATTGGTAATAAGGACAAGGAGTGAGGTCATAAATATTTTGTGTATTTTATTTGTAAAAAGTCTAAAAATGTGGAACCCATGTAAAATGATAAGGTTTATCTTATCTTAACAGATAAGCTTACATGTACAGATAAGAGTTAAGGTATGGAATATGATTCGTCAGAGTGGATTTCTTATCCTATCTTAGAGATAGGATGGATAAGCCTGGAAGTTCTATAAATAGAGAGGCCACCCCCCTCATTTAGCATAGAAAGAAGTAGTGAGAAATATTGTAGGAAGTGTGCGAAGGAAGCCATCAGTTAAAGGTGTGTTGAAGAAGCCATCGAGAGGTGTAATTGTAAAGTTTCTCCCATAGTCTTGTTGAAGAATCTCATGGGTGAGATTGTAACAGTTTCATGTTAATATTATAATTTATTTTGATATTTCAGATTTGTCATCATTCTGTCTTATCATAGTCAATGGTATTCTTGTGTTATGTTGTTGTTTTGTTTCCAGATTACGTCCACCAAACTAAAGGCTGTGCATTAGTAAATAATCATAGCACGAGGAGTTCCCGGTGAAGAATTATCATAGTGCCGGATTGCTGATGACAGATGCTCGTTGTGAATTGTGTGATTTGCATGGGGACTTGAGATATTTGGGATATATTTTTAAGTAAGTTATTAATTTTTTTAATAAATAATTAGGTTGTTTGATTATCACATTTTTTTGAATGATTGTTAAGATAAAGTGGTTTGAAACCCTGGTTAAACCCTAACTAGGAGAAACTTGTAGAAATGTTAGTATATCTAAATAATTTTGATTGGTTAATAAAAATTTATGATTTTATGTTTTATAGGACTCTTCCATCTTTCGAGAAAGGTATGTTATAGTATGTGGTCACATGTGGGCCCCACTTGAAAAATGCTATTTTTTGAAGAGTTTTAGTTTGGGAAAGGGTCATCCAAAGGAGATGCAAAATAAATTGCTATTGTGTGATTTATGTGAGTTTTTATTGATGTAAAAATTTATTTAAAATGATTATAATTTAGTTGCATTATCAAGTGTTCCCTATTTAGGTTGATTGGTCAAAGGGTAGTTTTGGGGCAGTAAAAAACAATCCTCAGTAAGATGAGGATAACAGGAGCTAAAGGTAGACTTAGGAGGTAATGCAGGTTTCATTGGAAGTATAATTCAGATATATTTCCATTTATATAAATATTTCTTCATGATTATGACATTTTCTATGCTTTTCAGGTCAGTTTTTGGACAAGAATATCTCTAACTATCCAAGAAAGAACTGTATTTTTTGAAGTATTGAGTTGTTTGAGAAATGAGATGGATGATTTGAAGCTTTATATCACCTAGAAAGTGAAGTGGGGTGAATTTTGAACCTATTAAATTCATTTTGAGGTCTTGTAAGTGATATAAAGTATGTTTATCAGTTGAGTTTGGAAAATAGGTTTTTGGGAAGTTGGATTTGGCGAAGATAAAAGTTGTTGTGGTTTTAACCAATGGATGTTTCATGATCTATAACCTGATTATATTTTTTTATAGGTATTTAAATTTACATAGAGTGGTAAAACTCCATAGTTGAGTTCATATTTATGTTTATTAAGGCCCAAAGTCAGATTTAGGGTGCTAGAAGTAAGTGTTTATTGAAGGCATTTAGTCACTAAGCCCATTAAACAAAATAATTTGATTGTTTCATGTAAATTAAGAACATGAAATTTTTTTAAATGTTATTTTAAACATGTGTGATGAAATTTAAGTCTTGAATAAAAATGTTTTTTGTATAAGGATATTTTTGGCATTCCAATGGTAGGGTTTTGAGGCACTTTGGTTCATGAAATGTGGTTTTTGGCTAGGATGACCTATTTGGGTCTTATGTGACCATTGAAATGATGTTATTTTAATTTAATAAATTTACATGGGTCAAATTTATCATGAGAGACTGACTTCCTTTGTGTTGGAAAGAAGAAAATCATATAAAAGTGAAGTTCAAGCTCATTTGGTGAGCTAGTCTTGCATGGGTGAGAAGTGTGATCCATAAGTGAGTGAATAATAGGTATGAGGAAAGGTTTTGAAATATGATCATATGTTTTATAGGTTAAATAATGTTTTAAGACGTGTGAAAGTGTTTAGAGATAGGACAATTCTAATAAGACTTAGAGAGAGCAAGTTGAAGAAGGTGTGCTTGACAGAAAGTTTAAAGGAATTTGGAGATGAAATTTGGGATCACTATCAGATGTGGCATCAACATATTTTCAGTCATCAAAGTTATGTAAATATATTATGATGAGTCGTATTCATAGAAGTCTCTTTATTTTGAGTCATATCAATAAGGGCTTAGGGGTTGGTGCTCCTTGTGCGGTTGGTGACTCACTAAATAAATATCTTGTGATGTGTAATATTCACTTGATTCCTTTGTTGTGCATAATATAAGAAAAATTTTAGGGGTTGGTGCTCCTTTTGGGATTGGTGCCTCACTAAAAAAATCTTGTAAGATGTGTAATATTATTTCAAGTCCTTTCTTTGAGTAATATAAACAATCGTTTCAATGGGTTTTCTTCCCCTTGAGGGTTTCCCACATATATCTGGTCTCTTGTGTTCTCTCTCTTGATTATTACACATGTGATTGTTTATTACACACATAATAAGTTTGCATGGTTTATGGCTATTGAATGTTTAAGTTGAATGATGAATCTAAGCAATGGAAATTGAAGTTGTAATTATTATAAGACTGATTCACCCCCCCTCTCAGTCACTGTGATTCCAAAATATTCATCATCTATCCACATGCGTCTACTATATATAAAGTGTTATTACTTCGTAATAACACTTTAAATATTGGAAAATGTCGACACCTAAAAAATACCCAATACACATTACAATGTCAAAAAATAATTTTTGGTTCCCCATTACAATCATACCCCATTCCTATCACTCTTATTATTCATCCCTTATCATAGTAAATAATTTTATTAATTTTTGTCTACGAAAAATTAGTTTATTTTCACCAACACTACAGGACTATATCCCTCTATCTTGGAAAATGGGAGGATCCCTTTATTTTATGAAGATAAAGAAAACACTGTGGGTGGCCAATATGCCAGGGATCACGTAAGCACACTCTAATAAACCTATGATAAATTCTTTCACCTAGTGTAAGAGAATAATTTGTAATAGAGGTGAGATAGTAGGAGTGATAATTTTGAGAGAGGGGGTTAATCTTGTAAATAGGTTCAACCATATTTTTATAAGTCTTTAACTAGAGTTTATCAACACACAATTCAAAGAAAAACAAATTTTCTAGTTATGGAAAGAGAAAATGAATCATAAACATAAAATTTCATTCATTCATTCATCAAAATATTTTATACCCTTCTTGGTTATGCAATACTGACACATTCCAAAAGATGGAGAGAGAGAGAGAGGAATAGAGGAAATGTTATCTTTGCTTGTTTCTTTATAGTGCACTAGATATCTACTCATGGACTTAAAAAATGACAACCCTTTGAAATGAGGGAGTCATACAGTATATAGTTTTTACTATGACTCTTTTCCTATCCCCACATGAATTTTCACTAACCTTTACAACATGTGGCCTTTCATGTTCCTAGGAAAGAAACTATGTCCCTTTTTATTCATTAGAGGAACCTCATTACAAAGTATAACTATATATCACATTTTAATGAATAAGGAAAAAATGAAAAGTAAATCTCCCCCTAATGAAGCAATCAAACATGAGAGGAGGGAGAAAGGGGTGGAAAAAAGAGAAGAGAGGAGATAGCTACTATGAATAAGATGGTGCATTTTTTGATGAAGGTTCACTCATTGATAGAATTTTGGAGAGTGCTTATGGAAATATATTGATTCCCTTGAACTCTTTGATAAAATGAGCCACTGTGGTTGTAACCTTCTCTTCTTGATGAATGTGTACAAAAATTACATCCTTGAGCAAATTCTTGGAGGTGCATTGATACTTTTATATTTTTTGAACCATACTTGGTTCTCTTTTGTGATTTTGAATATAACAACTCTAATCTCTACAAAAGATTTCATTATGTCTTCATAAAGGATAATGGGTCTCCCACCTATTTCTTAAAAAAATCTTGAAATGGTTTCATGAGATCATTCATTGAAGTGTTTTCATTCACCATGGGTGCCCCATGTTTCTATAATTCCACACTGATAAATTCCCACATTTTTTAAGTGTGCTTATCGTATGATTCTAATTAATTAAGAGCATGATTTTTTATCTCATATAAAGAAATAAGAGTTTTAGAATAAAGAGGAGACATTTCTTCAGATGCATACTTGAACACATTTATTCCCACCAATACAAAAGAGTTGATTTTTACCATTTTAGTCACTAGTGAAAACACCTGATCCCAACTATCTTTCTCTTTTTCAATTAAATCCCTGATCATATTTACCTTTGTGGTAGTTGCAATCATGTATTCAAACAATGAAAGAATTTATGAAAGCAAATTCATACCTTTTTCAATATTATTTCTCACCCACTTGTTATTGGCCATGCCTTGCATTGTGAAGCCTTGCACCCTGCTGATGGATTCTAGATAAATACTACTAATGGGAGTGAATTATTCATATGGAAGATATGGGATGAAATTTATATCCATGAAGGATTAAAAATTCAAAGAGAGAGTCCTTACATGACCCTCCAATTGTTCAATCTTCTCTTTGTACTCATTTCTTGCAAGAAGGTAAGTGGAATATTCTTTGAACAGATGAACATATCCATCATGTGTTGTTGGCCTCATATAAATGGTGCTCATTTCATAGTATTATGGGGTCATCTCACCAATAGGATTGAATAACTTCAGGTGAGATAACCGCACATAGTGATTCCCTGAAGCACCACTGAAGAAGTGGAAAGAAATTTGAGCTTTCTTACCTTTCTTTATTTTCACCATAATTTAAATGGCTTAAAAATCAAGCACCACTACTTTCTAAATGGTGTGAGTCTCTCCTTAGATAATATCTTATACCGATGAGAATATTTTAGTTTTTTTAGGCTCAATATTGGATGTGATTATTGTTTCTTGCCTCAAGTGAGAGGACACCTCTTGTATTGGTTGAGTTGGTACAACTGCAGAGGAGGAGATACTTAGAGACTAGTGGGGGATTGATGGATGATATGGATGAATTTATCCCTGATCCAAACCTTTTATTGGATCTTTTATTTCTCTAAATTTATTGTACAACCTCCTATAGTGTGGGACCTCAGATTCCATTGACTTAATTTTTCATGAGTCCTCCCGAGTGAGATGATCTTGAAGTATTATTGGTTTCCTTTGAAGAGGAGAGGTGATATGCCTATCTTCTGAGAGTATCAATACCTCCTAATTCAATGAGTACAACCATATCCTTATTAGACCATTCTTTGGATCTCTGAATTACCACCTCAGTTCGTTCATTGATATCCCTTGATTCTCGAATGCTCCATGAGACCTGTGGAGAATAAGTGAGACCTTCACCTCTTAATACTCAGGATCATACAATTCAATCCCATCATCTTCAATTCCATCCTTGAACCAATCAAAATTGAAATTTATCATATTTCCAAAAATCATTGTCATGTGACCATGTTCCCTAACCTCAAAATTATATGATAAATTTACCCAATAATCCTTGATTTTTAGAACATGGAAGGTTTAAAGGTTGCTCCAAATATAAAAAATCCACCATTGATGTGTATGAGTAGAGGTTCAAAGGAGTGAATGAAGCTTCCATGTTTGAGGAATCATTGGAATTCTTACAAGAGAAGTAACTAAAAAATATAGGAAATGACATAATTTTCTTCTTGTGATTCTTTAGTTTTCCATTGACTTGGGCGAGATGACTTCAAAACTTGAACATCATAATATTATTACTAAGGTACCTTGTGAGCTTACATATAATGAGATAAAACCATGATACTATGATGTATGATAATGTGGAGAACTGAGTGAAAAAGAACCCATACCTCTTGATCAAAGTGGTAGTTTGAGAAGACATTCTTGACTTAGGATTACCCTCCAACAATCATATGATAAAGATAGTGAATGCATCATTAAATCTTGATAAATGGTGGTTTATCTCCTTGAGGGTCAGTTACCAATAAATTTCATAGGTGATGTAATTCTGAAATATTTTCTAAGTAAGGGTCAAGCCTCTGAATAGGCTTGTACTCGTAAGAGCATAGACCAAGTAGGATGTCATCGAGAACTTCTTGGTAACCTGCAACTAAAGAAATTGTTAATGAATGTTTTCATTGATTATATTTCCTCATCCAATCCTTTATTTTTATTCAATGATAATAAGGATGAACTGCAATATCCAATCTTGGAAATACTTTGTGGCCTCTTCTCTCATTATCTTGCTCGATAGGATGATTGCATTAGAATATCATTTGTGAGACTCTCTTCTAGACAAAGCTTTCAACATGTGATATGGCTTCCTCTCTTACTTCAACCATGACCCTAATGAAAGAACTTGGAGGTAGGATTTTATTGTAGACCATTCAATTGATGTAAACTCCTTTGTAATGATGACCATGTTCTTAATTGTCGGGATTTACATACAATTTGAAATTCCCTTAGAGTGAGCATTGCAAGTATTAAGTTGTGGTATGCCCTTATGATTCTTGATTCTAGATCATAGTGATGAGAATATACTAGTAATAATTTGGTACTATGAATAGAAATGGTATGACCACCTGCAACATAAAATTCACTCGTGAAAACCTTGTCTTCCATCGGTTCCCTGGGACCTCTGAACATTCAACTTTTCAGATCTTCAAAGTCCATATGAGCAACATCGTTGTCACCCACTCCTGTATATTTTGATACCATGGATGAAATAGGATCTAGACCATAAAAATTTAAATCCATATTCATAAAAATAAATAATATGAGTGAAAATGAATAAGATAGAAACTTTTTGCAAATGACTTGGAAACTTTCTATTTTTAGCTGGTAGATTTTAGGAGCTTATTTTTTTGGGAAAAAGATATTTTTTTCTCAAATTCAATTTTCTGAAGCCCCTAACATGCCAAGAATAATTTTTTTGATATTTATTTATGGCCTTTTTGATATATTCTATTTTTAGAAAGTTATTTTATTCTTTTTTTGCTTTTTTTTTTTGTGAAAACTCCATGTTTAACCTAGTTTGTCATCTTCATTATTTTTTGAATGCTCTGATATGATAAAACTTAATATTTTTGGTAATTTGTTATTTATAGTAAGTTAAGGAATTAAATACTGACTGTTTTTAGAATTGGCACTTATCCATGTCTGTTTACAATGAAAATTTCTTCATTCAATTTAGATCATCTCTAGGATCATGTGCTCCAAATTTCACCATGATCCATCTACTAGAATGCTTAGAAATTGAAACATCAGCTTCTAAGGAACAAAATTAGGGTTTTATGACATAAAAACTTAGGGCATAATTAATCTTTCGCTTACAATCTTATTGAAGGTGCTTAGAATGAGGAACTGGTGAGAAAATATCAATGGAAATCACTTACATGTTTGGGAGTTATGAATTTTTCATGGTTTTTACATTCATGGCTTCCCTAGAAGAATTTTAGCATCATGCATAGTAAATTTTCAGGTATTTAGAGGTTTAAATCAGAAAAATGGAGTCCTAGGTTGAACTATAGGAATAAATGAGGTAGAAAGTAGCTTGTTTAAGTTTCTAATTCATTTGGTAGTGTTTTTTGATTCATAAATGGAGTAGCAACAAGTAGTTGAAATAATCAAAACTAGGGTTTTCACTTATTTTCTTGGGGTGAATATTTGTGTCCCTATTGTAACCTTGGTAATGGGGACAATGGGTCTAAGAAAATTTTCACTCATATAGTCTTTCCACTTATCACTTTCAGATTACACATTAGGGAAATGGAGAAAACAACCCTTTAAACCTGGGAGTTGAGATTGGGTCTTATGGAAAACCTTGAGAGGGAATAGAGTGGGATTTTTTTCCCTCTTTATCCCCTTGGGAATGGGGACAAGAGGGACATAAAAATTTTCCCTCACCAAATGGGTTCATGTGGTGGCAAGAAATGTGATGAGGAGGAGATGGGGAAAAAGCTACCTTTAACATTGAGGGGCTGGAAGTTGGTCACATTGAAAACGTGAGGAGGTAAGAGAGAGAAGAAATTTTTTGTGTCCCATCTATCCCCTTAGGAAAGGGTAAAATAGGTATAATAAAATACACCCTCACCCTATTTTTCCAAGTGTCACCTTCACATTTCAAGACGAGAGGAATGAGATATGACAGATAAGAGCTTCAGAGGGATTGTCTTGGTCATGCAGAGAACCTAGAGGAAGGGTTGAGGAGGGGAAAATATTTATCCATTATAGCCTTTGGAATGGGGAAAATAGGGATACAAAGAGGTGATAAGTGTCCTCACCCAAAAATGGCTAAGTATTAGAAATGTACCTCAGGAGAGAGAAGACTCGAGGACATGATTATCGGAGCTCCAGGAGTTATTTTTTGATTTAGTATTATATTATTTTGAATCAAAATATAATTAAAAGACCAATGATAGGGGTATCATATATCAATTATTCTTGAATCATCAATTTTTTTCCCCTTTTTCTTCTAGATAGTAGGGCATGTTTTCCAAAACTAAGCTTCCATGAGAAGGAATCAACTGTTATGAAATATTTTATGATTCCATCATGTAGAGAGTTCTTTAACATTTATAATGAATATTTTTTTATTTCCAATTCATTACAAAACTTCTGGAATCCTCTACATAAGTTTAGGTACCAATATTGACTACATGCTCCTCACCCCTTAAAAACTCATTTTCACTATAATTGTTCCTAAACCTCCGAAACTTCCCTAAATCTTCAAAAACAATTTACCACCTCCATATTATTATGGGCGTTTAGATCAGTTGCTAAGGATGCAAACCTATCCTAAAAAGGTAAAAATGGAATTCACCTTTGGTAGTACTTCACTAAATGGAATGAATGACCATGACAAAACATTTCAAACACTTGGGAAAGTTTCTACATTACATTGAGAGGACCTATAATGGCAGGATGAACATGTTATAGGGAAGACTAATCTGGAGAGGTGTTTAGGGGGGTTTTAGAGAAATTTTTTGACACAGGGGTTTGGTTGTCATGGTTCAGATTAAATTTTTGTCCTTGTAAAAATACATGAAAACAACCCAATAATAATATTTGGTTCCATATTACACTCATACCCCATTCTTATCACTCTTATTATTCATCCCTTATCACATTAACTAATTTTATTATCTAATTTCATATTAAAATAATTAAATATATCCTACACATATCCATTTCCACCTCACCTCTTCTCCACTTTTAGTTCACTAATTAACATCTTAAGTTAACTAGATAAAAATAAACCAATTGAAGATAAAATCATTAAATATATGAAAGAAGACATTTTTTAGATTAAATCTAATCATGCATTTGAGTTAACTAAACATGTCCCATAAAGCATGACATTCAAAAATTAAAGCAAATCTCCCCAAAGCTAAAAATCACGACACTATTTTGGGTTAATAAAACAAAAGAAATGAATGTAATATTTTAATGTAAAATCTAAAAATATTCAAAATAGATGCCACCTTTTCCAAATCAATGATAAATCACTCAATAAAGATCAAAAAGTAGTTCACGTTATCAATCAAGTTGGAAACTCAAACAAATCTCTCTAATCATACTCTATTTAGCTTTATATAAGATAAATCAATCACAAAAATTAAGTATGTAATGTAGTGATGAGGTACTAATATGGTTTGGGCCTTGCAGGTGATGAGCATTGGAGCATGATCATGGATATAATGGTAAATATGTTAATGCACACCATGCCTCCATATGTTTTTTTAGGAGGGATCTTGGAGATATTTTATCACATCGTCGGGGAGTATGCTCACTTATTTGATCATATAGAAGTGGAAGCAACCACATGTATAGTTATATAATAAGAGAAAGATGAAACTAGGTTAGAACTAACATGGGTGAGAGAGGTTAGTTGAGTATATGTCCTAATAAAAAACATGTTTGAGAGATTCGTGGAGCTCTAGGGCCAATATACAGATATATTGTCTAAGAAATCATCACTACAAAATTATTTAGAGGAGTATTGGTCTTTAGCATAGAGGTGGAGATCTAGTGGCAAGGCTTCGAGTTATAGATCTCCTATAATGGCCTCCACTAGTAGTGATGAGGATGTATGATATGTATGATTATATACAAGGAAAAATAAAATAAATGAATAAAAATACAATGAAAAATAAATGCAATTCTTCCTTTGAGTTATCTTACAACCTCAAATGAAATAGCTGAAGTGTGCAATGGAGTACCACACTTGTTGGATGTATTTAGATTATTTTTTGGGGATTATCCAAACTTTATTCCAAATGGAAGAAGGATGTTATGAACAACGAATGATCAAATGAACAACGTTTCGGTATAAATTCTAGTAGAAATTTAGCATATTATTGTTGCAAATGCTTAAAGCTTGCAAGGAATGAATCGTGAAGGATTGGGACTCATATTTATACTTGAAGGAGAGGCCATGTATTATGGATCAAGGTTTGAATGAGTTATAGGTAAATGATTGCATTTTCCTAAATTATCAAGTTTATTTGGTCTATGTAGTTGGATCATTTGGATATCCATTTAAGGGGAAATGAATATTTAGTTGGATTTTTATTTTATTAAAAAAGGTAGTTGTACATGAATATTTTTCTTCCACCTTTGTAAGGTTATAGAACTTTAGTGAAGTGAGCTAGTTCAACTTGAGTGATTTAGATGGTGAAGTGGAGATGAGTGGATAATTAGCTATTTATTTATTTAAATAGCTGATTAAATTAGCCAAGGGGTGGGAATGTATGATTTAAGAATTATAAAATTAATTAAATTAACTCTAAGGTGATGTGGGTGAATTCTAATGGAATGTGAGAGGGTAATAATCTAGAATGAATTTTATAATTAATTTAGCACATTGTGCCGGTAATAGGGAGGACTAAGAATATGTATGTATTTTTAGGGTGCTTACATTTCCCCCTCTTTAGAGTGTTATTATGAAGTAATAACATTTTAAAGATAGTAGACACATGTAAATCAATGAACAAATGATAGGTAAATGTGGTGGGCCTACTTGATATGCCTCAATGAAGCATTTGGATTCCCTAGAGAGTATGGATGCTAAGATATTTCCCCCTCAAGCAGATGGGTGACACAAAAAGTGGTGAACAAGGGGTTAATAGGAAGAAGGAGAAGGCATCTGATTTGAGAATGATTAGTAGGATAATGGGAGGGATTTTTCTCATAGCTTGAGCTTCCATTAAGATATTGAATTTTAGAGAAACTTTATTTTTTGTTGCAAAAAGAGAGTTGTCACCAGGATTATGAAAGAATCCTGACGTTTAACCCATTATGTGTGTAAACAAACACACACAAAGAAAACAAAAGATAAAAACATAAAATAAATCCAATATACACATTAAATATATATACCATGGTTATAAAAGAATCAAGGTGATAAAAAAATACTTGTAATTGGTCCAAGGAAAACAAAAGATAAAAAGTAAAACAAACCCAATATACATAGTAAAAGTATACACCATGGTTATAAATGAACCAAGATGATAATGAAATATGTGTAATTGGTCAAGAAATAATGACAATTATGCAACACAACTGTAAATAAAGATAATTGGCTATGAAAGTAATGTGCTCCATAGTGATGTTTGAGTAGATTTAGATGCCCCCATGCAAGGATTCATGCAAGGGGATTAGATTAGATTGAAAGATTGGGGTCAAGTGAAACTCTTTGTTAGATTTTCATTGAAGATTACTATGAGATTTGTATGGGTCATTCCCCCAAGAAAGGATGCATGCAAGAAAAAAATGAGATCTGAGGTTTCCCCAAATGAGGATACATACAAGAGATATGATTGAATTGACTTGCCTCCAAATATGGATACATGCAAGTGGTAAGATGATTGGTATTTGATAGTTGTAGGATAGTTAGAATGATCACTAGGATATGATTTAAAAGTTTGATTTCATTGAGTTGTGTTTATTGTTTTGATGTCTTTTTGTAAATTTTGATGATTTTTTGATTATTTGAATGTTTTTAGATTTTCATTATTTGATTTTGTTGAGTTTTGTGATTTTTAAATGTTTTTGAATTTTGCGTTTTGTGAATGTTTTCTATTTTTTGAGATTTTAAAAATGTTTTTGTAATATTTTGACTTGGTAAAGAGTGCACTTTTCAAACTCATGTGAAAATGATTTTAAATATTTCATTCCATTGGAATAATGGATTATAGATGATAGAGTGATGAGATATCTAACTCCACTCTTTACCCCATGCAACTAGTAAGATTAAATGTCTCACTACTGAGAGCCAAAAAAGATGGGAGACAAGTGAGATAGTGATATGCGAATGAAGATGATAGAAGAAAAGACACAAGTTGTAACAATGGTCCATTTGGGAATGTGTAACTCATCTCCAGTCAAGATTAGTTAACCAATTCTAAGATGATGTCACTTTATAGGTTTTTACTAGACTTAGATTCATTGGTGGCCTAATGATTAATAAGATCTGCTTTAAAGGATTTGTTATCTCTCTTAACATGAGAAACTAAATTATTTCTTCTAATTCGTATGATTAAGAACTTGTGATTTAAATTTTCTGAAGGCTTACTTGTGTATGATATTTTGAGATGACCTCTTACATTTTGCCCCAGGCCACCAGTAAGAGGAAAGGGCTTAACACTGAAGATAAAATATATGTGAGCAATGATACCTTCCTCCATTCCCAACCTCACACTACCAGTAAGAAGTTTGGGATCAACACCAAAGACTGCAAAGGAAAAAAGGTGTAATAATTTAAATTTTTTTCTATTTTTCATTAATTTTGTCTTGTTTGTTTTTATTGTTATTGTTGGGATAGTAAATGTATCTATTCGAGCCATGCAGATATCTCAGCCTGGGATGCATTTTACTTAACCATACATGTATGGTAGTTACATTATCTTTTCAGACTGATCATGGGATTATACGCTATGATGTTCAACTCGATTTTTTGGGTTCACTATTGGTGGCCATTAAAGGACACATGGATGAATGCGATATGAATACTTCTATGTGTATTTTATTTGGAATTTGGAATCTTCCATACAACCAACATTTTATTTAATTGATTTATTAAGAAGATTCGTAGATTCTTGTTATCCAAATTTTTTCTTTCTTGCAATCATTTTGTGGCTAACTCCTTTCATTCTTCCCTCTCTTGTGCCTCAGTCATAATTTTTTCTTTTTAGGGACTCAAAACTTTCTAGAAAGGGAACCATTGGATAGAGCTCTTTCTCAGCTTTCCAGAAAGGTAAAGTTTTCCTCCTAACTCCATGTATTTTTGAAGTTATGGCTCGTGGAGTTTTTGTGGGAAAATTTTCCCCTTGAAGGCCCGCGGCCAATGAGATGCCACCACGTGTCCAAGGAAGTGGCAGGGGTCAGAGGAAAACTTGGTTTTTTACCAAGTGTTTGGTGAAATTTCAAAAGGGAAAATTTTCCCCCGCAAGCCCGCCAGTGAATAGAATGGTGCCACGTGTCCATGGGGAAAAATTTTGAAAAAATGACTAAGTGTTGGCACAGGGACTGAATTTTAATGAAGAAGGCCCACGCCCAATTATATTATGCCATGTGTCTACCGGAGCCTAGTGGGTGGCAGAGGGGAATTTAGAATTTTGGAAGTGTTTTTGCCAAATTTCAAAAGGAATTTTTGGCCCAATTAACCAATAATGTGATGCCACGTGTCTTGAAGGTCCCCAGACCGTTGCGGAAAGATTGGGATCTTTTCCCAAAAGCTAAAATGAAAAGGTAAAAATGTTTGTAGAAGGAAATGATGCCACGTGTTTCGACTCAGGTGGAAGGTGGGTAGAATTTGAGGAAATTTTCCCAAGAAAAAAGGAAGTAAATTTTAGAGGGAAAAATCCTGCCCCCGAACGCGAAGCCAATGGAATTTTGCCATGTGTCCATGTGGCGGCGAAAATTTTAGAGGACAGGCCCGCAAGGAAAATTCAAAGGGGCAAGCCCACATCCAATGGGGTTTTTCCACGTGTCCAGTGGTTTCAAAAATATCAAATAGGCCAGTGGAAAATTCAGGAAGGAAAGGTCCATGCGACCAATTAGCATGATGACACGTGTCCTCAACTCATCGGCCCGACGAAGAATTTTTGGAATTTTTTTCCAAAGGGCAAAAACAAAGGAAAATGAAGCAGGATAGGCCCGCACCCAATCAAAACATGCCACATGGCACCCAGAATGGTGGATCGTGTGGGGATTTTTTGGGAAATTTTCCCAAATGACAAAAAAGGTGAAAAAATTCAAATTTTCGCCCTCCAATCCAATTTGGCCCTTGTTTTTCCCTAAAACTTCAAACGGCCATAACTTTTGATCCAGAACTTTGTTTTTTGCATTCTTTATATCAATGGAAACATGGTGAAATTCTCTACAAGATTCTGGGGTCATTTTTGTATTTTGATGGATTTTGGAGAGAGAAAATTAAAAAACTCCTCTGGCACGTGGTCATGGATGGAAATGATGTTTCAACCACCATTTTTTAATGAAGAATGGCTCGCATTCTCTCCCAGCATGGCTAAAAATGTTAGGGGATGGGCCTGTAAGGATGCCCATGCTGTTTTGATTGCATTTTGGTCAATGGTTGAATCTCCCCATGTTTTCCCACGTTTCTCTCTCCTAGGGTCGTAGCTTGCACTGTAAAAGCCAAAATGGGTTCATTTTTGCAAAGAGAGACACTTTTTCAAATCTGCAACTTTCCTTTTCTTCCTCTTTGGTAGAATTTGTGAATTTTTTTTACTTTCCATGTAATACAGCACCCCCTTTTGCCTCTTGATCACTGTAATGCATTGTATTGGATCTGAAATGTTAATATATGTTCTGTGATTAAAATCCCTCAATCCTTTCATATATCTATCATTGTTTTCCTGATCTTTCATTACACTTTGAGAAATTTTTGCATGCTTTGTATTATGTTTTCTTATGGATTGTGTATGTATTGCTAGTATCAGGTGTCTGCAACTCCTTTTGTGCATCACTTCATTAGCATTAGCTTCATTTTTTGGCATTCCCTATCTTTGTCTACCTTGGAATTTAGAGTAGGAAATAGGAATTCAAACCTCTGCAACTTTTAAGTGATATATCTGAATCAGAGGAGTTGAGGAACCAGCCTCTAATCTGGAGATTCCTCTCCCATTTTTACAAGTCCCACACTTGGGGAGAGGATTCAATGTTGTGCAATCACACTGGATGTCAAAGATGTCAAACTAGAAGCCTGATCAACATCCAGGGGTGCTGCTGATTTGCAACAACAGTTTTGGCATGCCTGGTGGGACCTTAGAGGTCTTCATCTTCATTACAACAAATTGATGTGCATTTGTTGCAAGTTTGCATTGCTTAAAAGATCCCTAAATTACACCGAATCCAAGGAAGAAGAATCAACTGGTTTTAGCAGTACAGGCTTGAAAACTCATGAGAAGAATCACCACAAGGTCAAGAGTTAGAGAAGAAGAGGTGTTGTTTGAGTATCTGCAGTTATCTCCAAGAAGAAGGAAAAGAGGGAGGAGAATTCAAAGGTCTCCATCTCCACCAAACAGAACTCTATCAACTCCTCCACCTGGTAGGCCTTTCATTCAATCAACAAGGGTTCTAAGGCCAATCAGAATGGCACAAAACAACCCCTATGTCAATTTCACTGGTAGCAGCCCACTTTCTCTCAATACACAAAATCCAATCCCAGTTGCAGCATTGAAGAACATTCCATACTTTACTGGAGAGAATCAGACTACTCTTGGTGATCATGTTAAGGATATTGCTAACATTTGTGCAATCCATGAAATCAATGAGATGCAAGTTGCTGTCAAACTGCTGGCATCTTCATTCAAAGGGAAAGCTTTGCAATGGTTCAGGAGTCTTGCCTCAGGTTCTATCTAAAATTAGAACCAGTTATGCATAGCCATGCATGAGAAGTTTGGAGAAAAGGGAGATAACTTTTCTCTTTTGGAGTAGTTGACAACCATCAAGAGAGCTCCCAATGAGCAGCTGACTGATTTTAACTTCATATTTCAAAGGACTTGGGAGAGAATTCCAGTGGCAGTCAGGCCAACAGCAGAAGGTGCTTTCCTTTATTACCTTAAAGCTTTAAATTCTGATATTTCTATGTTAATTCAATCCATGGGAGGCACAACTATCCCCATTGCTTATAGCATTGCTATTAGAGCTGAAAATTGTTTGATTCAAGCTGGCAAGCTAGCTCCTAGGCCTCCAATGCCATTATTTCCAAGTTTAGAGAGCCCAAGTGCTAGCCTAAGTGCCTATTTTAGCTCCTATTCCCACTCCAAGAAATCAGAATTCAAGTGAAGCCTCTACTTCATCTTCTAGTACCTCAAATGAACTTCAAGAATTCGTGAATCAATTGCAAAATCTAGGAAACGAGCTAGTTACACTCAAGAGGCCGCAAGCCCAAGGTTTTAGACCTTCCTTCTAGCCTCAAGCTCAGCTTAACAGGAAGCCATACCAACCTCAAAGACCACCCAATCCAGCTACAAATCTAAATCAAGCAAGGCTTCCTGCCAACAGACCATTTCAGCCCTATAATCCCAATGCTACATCTGCCTCTAAAGCATTAGTGCCAGTACAAAACAATATAGCTCAAGAGTATGATTGGTGTTTCCCATGTAATGAACCTCATAACCAGTCCATGTGCTTCAACGGTGCCTTGAATCAAGCATTAATGGTGACAACTACTAGTGTGGAAGGTGAAGGTAGCCAAGGAAGTAACCAACAACAAGAAACATTCCAGCAGCAATCAGCTCCAAATGATGCCACATTTGTAAACTGGCAGGCAAAAGATTTTTGTGGCATGAATCAAACAATTCCCCAAAGTGTTGTAGCCAACACAAGGTCAAAAAGGAGAAATTTGGGTGAAGAACAGCCATTAGCCCCAAGAAATCCACAATCTTCTATCAATCCACAAACTATTGGCAAGCAGAATGCAGTCCCAAACACGCAAGGACTACCTAAGATAGCTCCTAGGCCAACTCAAATGCCAGTTGTTGCTGCCCATGTGTAAGGGATGAATGTGCAGGCTAAGGGACAGTAAAGGGATACTTCATCTCCATTCAATATCATTGATCAGATGAAGAAGACAAATGTAAACATATCAATGTGGGAATCACTATCTATCCCAGGCCAAAGAGATTTGCTACAAGCTGTCATGAAGGACTGGTCAACTTCAAAGTCAGCAAGCCCAAATGCAAGAGAAGGTGCTCACAAATGTTGCCCAGCCTGAGGGGAATCATGGAGGATAGCAAGGTAAAATGTTGAAGCCCCCTCCATTCTATGTTTCATTGATCATTGGAAACCAATTAGTACACAATTGCATGATTGATTCCGAGGCAAGTAGTTCAGTAATGCCCAAGCAAATAGCTGATCAGTTGGGAATTTAGTATGAAGTCATATCCAAAGGGGTAGTGCAATTGGATGGGACAGTAGTAACAACAGTTGGAGTGATAAAAAACTTAAGTCTTACTTTGCATGCATGCCCCAACGTTGTTGTTTTACAAGATGTCTCAGTAATAGACCTTCCACCACTCTTTGCCCTATGTTTGTCAAGGGATTTCACAGCCAAGATTGGAGGTTACTTATCTACTGATTGGTCACACATGTTGTTTAGAACAAGATATGGAACCAAGGCCACAATCAGATCTGAGCCTATTGCAAACTTTCACATTGAGCCTTACACTCCAAGTCAGATCAATACCAATTGTTCAACGTTTGATCAAGAGGATTATCCAAGCACTGATGAAGTTGACACCAAGGTAGGAAGCATCCCAGATCTAACTCTTGATGAATGGGCAAACAAGGTGCATGCTTTTGATCCTTATCAAGAAATAGAAGAATCTAAGTTAGGAGTTTATTGCATGCATGAAGAAAATCAAGCCTATTCCTAGCATCACCAAGCCAGACCACAAGGATGACAATGAGGTATGGCAGTTGTTTTTTGATGGATCAAGGAGTAGACAAGGTGCAGGAGGGGGAGCTATGCTTGTTTCACCACAAGGAGTTAAGTATTATTCAGCTTTTAGATTTTAGTTTGCATGCTCTAATAACACTGCTGAATATGAAGCCTTGATACAAGGATTGCATTGGTCAATCAAGAGAGGAATAAAGAACTTGCAAGTCTTTGGTGACAGTGAGTTGATTGTCAACCAAGTTAAGGGGCAGCATGCTGTCAAGAATGATCTACTCAAGTGCTACAAAAATAGGGTGTGGGACCTCATTGAATATTTTGAGGGTTTTGGCATAAAATCCATTCCTAGAAAAGAGAACCAAGCTGCTGACAGGCTTGCAGCAGTTGGGGCAGCCTTTGATGTTGTTGAAAGCATTCAAAAAGATAAGCTACAGCCAAACATCCATGTGATTGTTAGGCCTTCAGTACCAGACAACAATGTAAGTTGGCAAGTGTTTGAAAATGATCAACAAATCATCCATTTCTTGCAAGAAGAGGCTGAGTTCTCAGCTAAAAATCAGGAAAAGTTGGAGCAGCAGTATGGTGACCAAGTGGTACAGCTGAGAACCAACAAACTACCAAAGGGACTTATTACTCTGGAGTACATTTTCAATCCTAATGATCAGTTTAGGAAGGAGAAAGCAAACATCTAAGTCAAGGGAGAAGATTCCATGTCCATCTCGATGGAAGAAGGAAAATCACTCCAAATTGGTAAAGATGACAATTGAGCAAGAAAGGTATGAGTTCATACAACTTTGTCAAGAATTCCCTGATGTGTTTTCTTGGAGCTATGAAGATTTGAAAGGTTTCAATCCTGAGTTAGCTCAACACACCATTGAGTTGGACCCAAGTACTAAACCCATCAGGCAAAAACAAAGGCCAGTCAATCCACACATGGAGCCTCTCATGAGAAAAGAATTGAATAAGTTGATAGAATCAAGAATCATATTCCCTATCAAGCATTCTAGTTGGGTAGCCAACTTGGTTCCAGTTAGAAAGAAGAGTGGGGAAATCAGATTGTGTGTTGACTTCAGAGATTTGAATAGAGCATCTCTCAAGGATCATTATCCACTTCCTTCTATGGAGCAAATTTTACAAGTTGTTGCTGGCTCCGAGAGGTTTTCATTACTTGATGGCTATTCGGGGTACAATCAGATTATGGTGAAAGAAGAAGATCAGTTCAAGACAGCCTTTACAACCAAATGGGGAACTTATGCATACAGGAAAATGCCATTTGGGCTGTCCAACGCTAGAGCTACTTTCCAAAGAGCAATGGACATGGCGTTCAAGGATTTGATTAACAACATAGTGCTGATATATCTTGATGATATCACTGTTTTTTCAAAAAATGCAGCAGACCACCTCTTCCATTTGAGACAAGTGTTCCAAAGGTGCAGAAGATTTGGAGTATCCTTGAATCCTAAAAAGTGTATTTTTCTAGCCCATGAAGGAAAACTCCTTGGCCACATTATCTCTAAAGAAGGATTAGCAATTGATCCAGAAAGAGTTGAAGCCATAAGAACACTACCATTGCCAAGCCACAAGAAGGCCCTTCAAAGTTTCTTGGGGAGAATAAATTTTGTTCGGAGGTTTGTCCCAAATTTTACAGCCCTTGTCAAGCCTATCACCAAGATGTTAAAGAAAAGCATGGCTTTCAAATGGACAGCAGAAGGCAAGGAAAGTTTTGAAGCAATCAAAGAAGCCATCTCTCAAGCCCCAACTCTCATCAACCTGGATTTCTCCAAGGATTTCATCCTCTATGCATTTGGGGGTGATGATACTATTTCTGCAATTTTGGTACAGCAGAACAAAGACAATGATGAGCAACCAATTGCTTTCTTCAGCCAAATCCTGGAGGACTATGAGGTGAAGTATTCCTTCATTGAGAAGCATGTTCTTGTAGTAATTAGGAGCTTGAAGAAATTCAAGCATCTAGTTTCAAACAACAAGGTTCAGTTGTTGGTTTCTCATGCGGGAGTTAAGGACTTCCTCCTCAACAAAGACTTGAATGAAAAAAGGGCAGGTTGGATTACTCGTGTCATGGAGTATGACATAGAGATCAAAGTCACCAAGTTGGTCAGAGGAAAAGGATTGTGTGAGCAGCTGATTTTGAGCAAAAAAAAGGAAGCATGCAATGAGAAGGAGGCTATTTTGGCGTTGCAAGACAGCCATGAGCAAGGAAGCACTCAAGAGGAAAATAATGGTGTTCCCATTCCTTGCTGGACCCAAGACATAATGCACTTCCTAAGCACAGGTCTATGCCCTCCAGAGATGAACAAGACCAAAAGAAGACACTTCAGATTGCAGGCTGTCCCATATGCCCTTGTTGATGGTGTTTTGTTCAAAAGGGATGTGAATGGAGTACTGCTGAGATGCATTGGTACAAATCAGATTCATAGGGTGTTGGAAGAGTTCCATGGTGGACCAGCTGGTGGTCATTTTGCACCAAGAGTGACAGCTCTAAAGATCATGAGGGTTGGCTATTATTGGCCCAAGATTTTCAGTGATTGTTATGCATGGATCAAGAGGTGCAAGAATTGTGCATTCTTCACAGGTAAAGAGAGGCTAGCTGCCCTTCCATTGCATCCAATTTCAGTTGACCAGCCATTCATGCAATGGGGTTTAGACTTCATTGGAGTCATTCATCCCAATTCAAGCTAAGGGTACACATGGATTTTAACAGCCACATATTATTTCACCAAATGGACTGAAGCAGTAGCACTCAAGGAAACAAATGAATCTAGCATCCTAGGATTTCTATGAGGGAATAGCAACCAGATTTGGTGTACCTGCTACAATAATATCAGATAATGCATTGACATTCATTGGGTCCAAGGTGATTGAATGGGTTGTCAAGAATAGGATCTACCTAAGCACTTCATCAAACTATTACCCTCAGGGGAATGGCCAAACTGAATCTACAAACAAGAACTTGTTGAGGATCATTAGGAGGACTCTTGATGAAAATCAGAGGTCTTGGTATACTAAATTGAAATCAGGCTTATGGGCTGATAGGATAACTCCCAAGAGATCTACAAGTAACTCTCCATTTAAGATTTTTTATGGGAGAGAGGCAATTTTTCCCATGTCACTTGAGTTTCCAACATTGAAACTCATGAAACAGTTGGAATTGTTGGAGTTTGAGCCCATGGTAGGTTAGATATGTAGAATTGATGGAGCTCTAAGAAATCAGAAATCAAGCATCCCGAGCAATGGAGAAGGATCAAGCTTTGATGAAGAATACCTTTGATAAGAAGGCCAAGAATAGATCCTTCCAAGTTGGAGATCTAGTGTTAAAGTGGGATGCAGATAGAGAAAAACCGGGAAGGCATTCAAAATTTGATGCCATTTGGAGTGGTCCATACATGGTCACAAAGTGCGAAGGACAACAATGCTTTCCAATTGTCTTCATTGGATGGCGAAGAACTGTGGATTCCAGTCAATGGAATCCATCTAAAGGATTGCTATTGAAGGGAACTCTCCACCTTGTACATATTAGCTTAGGTTTTCATTCCTCCAAGTGCTTGTGCACATTGTTTTGTTATAGTTTAGTTTTCTTTCCCTAAGTGCTTTGGCACAAGCTTGTTGTTCCTGGGAATGTGTTTACAGGCCTTGCTCCATCAGATGATATTCCATCTTCCTCCTTGCAGTGTTCTAGTCAGTTGGGGTATCAAACAGAGAATTTGATGACTCCATGCCCAATGGATTACTTCAGGCAACTGGTAACTTCATCCAGCAGGCAGATGACCCCTCTGAGTTGCCAAAATTGTTATCCAAAATGTATCCCTTGCTCATTTTGTGGCTAACTCCTTTCATTCTTCCCTCTCTTGTGCCTCAGTCATAATTTTTTGCTTTTCAGGGACTCAAAACTTTCTAGAAATGGCACCATTGGATAGAGCTCTTTCTCAAATTTCCAGAAAGGTAAAGTTTTCCTCCTAACTCCATGTATTTTTGAAGTTATGGCTCGGTGGAGTTTTTGTGGGAAATTTTCCCCTGGAAAGCCCGTGGCCAATGAGATGCTGCCACGTGTCTAACGAAGTGGTAGGGGTCGGAGGAAAACTTGGTTTTTTTCCAAGTGTTTGGTAAAATTTCAAAAAGGGAATATTTTCCCCGCAGGCCCACCAGCAAATAGAATGGCGCCACGTGTCCATGGGGAAAAAATTTGAAAAAATGACTAAGTGTTGGCGCAGGGAAAATTTTAATGAAGAAGGCCCGCGCCCAATTATATTGATGCCACGTGTCACCTATGGCACCGGACCGAGGGAGCGCGGAGGGGAAGTTAGAATTTTGGCAAAGTGTTTTTGCCAAATTTCAAAAGGAAGTTTTGGCCCGCTGCCCCCACCAACCAATAATGTTGATGCCACGTGTCCCTGAAGCGTCGGAGCTACGGAGTGCGGGAGGAGCTTGGGAAATTTTCCCAAAGCTGTTGGCACAAAAGGTAAAAATGTTTGTAGAGGGCCCATGTGACTAATCAAATGATGCCACGTGTCTCGGACCAGCGGAAGGCGGGGAGAATTTGAGAAAATTTTCCCAAGGGAAAAAGGAAGTAAATTTAGAGGGAAAAAGCCCACCCCCCAAGATGCGAGCCAATGGAATTATGCCACGTGTCCAGGTGGTGGCAAAAATTTTAAAGGACAAGCCCGCAAGGAAAATTAAAAGGGGCAAGCCCGCATCCAATGGGGTTTACCACATGTCTAGGCTTCAAAAATGGATCAAATCAGGCCATGAGAAAATTCAGGAAGGAAAGGTCCGTGCCCAATCAGCACGTGACACGTGTCCTCAACTCATCGGCCCGACAGGGAGTTTCTTGGGAAAATTTTCCAAAGGCAAAAACAAAGGAAAATGAAGCAGGATAGAGCCCACGCATCCAATCAGAGCATGCCACGTGGCACCCGAATGGAAGACCGTGGGGATTTTTTGGGAAATTTTCCCAAATGCAAAAAAGGTGAAAAAATTCAAATTTTCACCCGCCAATCCAATTTGGCCCTATTTTTCCCTAAAACTTCAAACGGCCATATCTTTCGATCCAGAGCTCAGTTTTTCATGTTCTTTATATCAATGGAAATCTGGTGAAATTCTCTACAAGATTCTGGGGTCATTTTTGTATTTTGATGGAGTTTGGAGAGAGAAAATTGAAAAACACCTCTGGCATGTGGTCATGGACAGAAATGACGTTTCAACCACCGTTTTTAATGAAGAATGGCTCGCATTCTCTCCCAGCATGGCTAAAAATGTCAAGGGATGGGCCTATAAGGATGCCCATGCTGTTTTGATTGTGTTTTGGTCAATGGTTGAATCTTCCTCACGTTTTCCCATGTTTCTCTCTCTTGGGGTCGTGGCTTGCACTTTAAAAGCCAGAATGGGTTCATTTTTGCAAGGAGAGACACTTTTTCAGCTCTGCAACTTTCCTTTTTCTTCCTCTTTGGAAAAATTTGTGAAATTTTTTACCTTTCCATGTAATACAGCACCCCTTTTTGCCTCTTGATCACTGTAATGCATTGTATTGGATCTGAAATGTTAATATATGTTCTGTGATTAAAATCCCTCAATCCTTTCATATATCTATCATTGTTTTCCTGATCTTTCATTACATTTTGAGCAATTTGTGCATGCTTTGTGCTATGTTTTTCTTATGGATTGTGTATGTATTGCAGTATCAGGTGTCTACAACTCCTTTGGTGCATCACTTCATTAGCATTAGCTTCATTTTCTTGCATTCCCTATCTTTGTCCCCTTGGAATTTAGAGTAGGAACTAGGAATTCAAACCTCTGCAACTTGTAAGTGATATATCTGATCAGAGGAGTTTGAGGAACCAACCTCTAATCTAGAGATTCCTCTCCCATTTTTACAAGTCCCACACTTGGGGAGAGGATTCAATGTTGTGCAATCACACTAGATGTCCATGATGTCAAACTAGAAGTCTGATTAACATCCAGGGGTGCTGCTGATTTGCAACAACAAAACCATAATACGAAAAAGGTACACAAATCCTAATAGGAATAAGATTAACATGTGTCTTATAGGTTAATAGGGTGAAGAGATGGTGATGCTATGATTGGGATATCTTCTAATAGATGAAAATCTTATAAAAAAATTTAATTGAGTTGACTGTACAAGTGACCTCCCCTACTATGGAGAGTACTTATGGATAAGTAGTTGTTTTATTCTACATTTTTTATTTTCATATAGTAATTTGATAAAGGGTTGGCTATGGTATATTTTTTTTCTCTTATGATTTTTTATTTTTTATGGATTAGGGTTAGGAATGGACTCATCATTTTAGAAGAATTCCATGTTTATGTAAGTTGAATGGTCATTATTTATGAGCCTTATAGGTAGACGAGGTCTAGTTCAATGGAGTAGATAGAAAGAGTTACAATGAATTTATGATTTGATGAGTCCTATTTTATGAGACTTGGGTGGATGAGGTCCAATTCAATAGAGTAGATATAAATATTTTAAACAAATATATGATTTTATTTTTCCTAATTTATGAGATTATATGGATAAGGTACAATTTAATGGAGTAGAGATAAATACTTTCATTAAATCTATGATGTGATGGGTCCTGATTTATGAGACTTGGGTAGACAAGGTCCAAGTCAACAAAGTAGATAGAAATATTTTATATGAATACAATTTTTTTATTCATGATGTTTGGTTTCAAAAGGTCATGAGGATCGAATGAGAGGATTTGATTGTTTGATGAATGATTTGCAATTAAATCTTGAAATGGGTTTATATTGATACCATTAGGAACATGCACATCATGGAGTGCATGTGTAAGGATGTTTTGAAACATATGTGATTTTTTTGTCAAATCCATGTGAAGGATTTGTGCAAATGTCTTCACTAATGGCTTGATAATTTCATAGGAATGAGACAAATATTACATATTGGATGACTACTGTGGAACAATAGTATACTTAGGAGTGGATGCTTAAGGTATTATGGACATGGAATACTACTAAGTTCTAGGTGTCTAAAATTTTTCTTAGAGCGTTAATTTAGCATAGATAGGAGTATTAGGTGTAGGATCTAGCAAATAAATTATATGATCAAGAATACATTGTTCGATGATTGGACGTTATCATTAAAATTTTAGTTTGCACCATAAGTTGAAAAGGGGTCCTAAAGTACTTATAATTCTTCATTTGACTTGGTTGTGGTATAAGTTTCTTAAAATTAAATGTCTCCATTGTCAATTAAATCTTGGATGTAATTACAAAGTTTTGAAAAATGATCCATAGGGTGGTCATTGATGTAATAGTATTCCCAATATTTTGATTCGTTATACCATGTAGGTTTTGGCTTCCCTTTTGTGAAGGGTATTGTTAGTGGATAAATTACCATTTTAGATTCTTATAATTGATGAAGCACAATAGAAATTATTTCACCAAGAGGTGTAAATTTCATATTTTTATTTTGAATGGAGTAATTTCTTGACTAGGGAGTATGATTGTTTGTTTACTTGATTCACTTGAGTGATGAATTGAAGGATTCATGATGAGGACTCTTACAATATGTGAATTATCAAGTTGAGTTCCTATTTTTATTACATCTTTGAAATTGTATAGAAAATACATTTTCATTTGAAATGAGTTTTCTGAATTAATATTTTTTTATGAAAATTCCTATCAACATTTTTTGGGTATGAAATAATGAAACTAGTTTGTGATCCCTCACCATCATTCAAGGAAGAAGGTGAAAGTTTCATTATTTCTTTGCTTTGTACTGCAAAGGTCCATCATGGTAAGTTTTGTTGACATCTCAAAAACGTTTTCTAGAAAACATTCATTTGAGGCAACATATGTGGTCACCATTGCTTAGGGAAACCAGTGTTTGATTTGATCAAAGGTTAAGAATGTATTTCAGATCGAAGCGATGGATATGATGATTTTTCATTTGATGTGGGATTTATTTTAAAGCTAGTTAGGACTAATTGGATGAAATAATTACTTAAGGTTGGATAAAGTGAATACCCAAATGATAAGGATTTTGACTTGTTTGGGATTTGAAATTTACGTAATACATGAATAAAGTGAATATCTAACATATAATGTTTGGATTTGATTCGTGATTTTATTACTTAGGATTTTAATAGAATTTAATAAAGGGAATATTCAATATATAGGGCTTTAGAAGTGGTATAATACATGAATAAAATGCATATTCAATGTATAAATGATTTGATTTGATCAGATGTGCTTAAAATGAATAAAGTGAATATCCATTTAAACAGGCTTAAATTGTGATGTGGTTGGATTCTTCTTAAGTCTATGATTTGTGGTAAAATAAAAGACTAATGCTAAGAATGATTTTGATTTGAGTTAATGAATTTATGGAATGAGAATGGAATTAGTAGGCCCTAGTTTGTCAAGCTTCTTAGGGGTCAAAAAAAAAAATTCACACAAAAGTGCCTAAACAAGTACTCGTGCTAGAAAATTTCTTTCCTAGCTACGAACTATACCCAATAATCAATTAAGAATTAGACAATCACCACAAGATAATTATGGTTTCCTCATGGGTATCATTAGTCAAGTGGGTTAGGTAACCACTTGTTTTTTTGGCCGGTTCCCTCAAGGTGTCAACTACTTTGTGGGTCCTGTGGTACTCATCATAATGAGTTTTAGGACTATGTCCAAAAAATTCCCACAGTTAAACAGATGGGAATACACCCTTATCTGAATGTGAAATGAATTTTTTTATACAATTTATTAAAATTTAGCAATGGTTTTGTTGTCTTCAACCAAGGCAACCTGGATGTAATATGTTAATATTTTTCTTGATTTCTGAAGGTGTTATTTAAATAATGTGATCTTACACATAATGAGTTAGTAAATTTCCTACCACAAAAACATGATGTAAAAAACTGAAACATATGAAGTTGGATTGATTAGATTTGATTAGATAAAGATTGAAATTTAAAATAGTGTTAGATGTTTGATTTATTAAATCCTATAGAAAAAAGGATGAAAATAGTGCTAAAATAGAAATAAAAAATGAGCTAACATGTTTGAAAGTTATTAAAAACAATAAAAAGAAAAATACAGAACACTACTGCATGTAATTAGGTGCACTAGCATAAAGGGTTATAGTAGCATACAAAATTTAAATGTGCTAGCATGAAGGGTTATGGTAGTGCATGAAATGTAAGTGCTCTAACATGAAGGGTTATGGTAGCATGTGTAATGTAAGTGTGATAACATGAAGGGTTAAAACAATGCGCATAATGTAAGTTTTCTAACATGAAGGGTAACATTAGCGCACATAATGTAAGTATGCTAACATGAAGTGTTAGTATAGCATGCATAATGTAAGTGTGATAGAGTGAAGGGTGAAGGTAGTATGTGTAATGTAAGTGCACTAACGTGAATAATTACACTAGTGTGTGTAATATAAGTGCGCTAGTGTGACAAAGAATTCTTTTGGCTCAAAACTAGTTACAATAGTAGATGAAGTAATACACTAGCACCTGCACTACGATGGTAGTGCACTTCATGTGTGATGGTTGTACATTTACTACTAAGGTAGAACAAGGATATTTTAGATGCATAAAAAATTGAATAAAAACACAACAAAATGAATGTAATTTGGGATTGTTTCTCAGTTTATTCACCAAATACCCTAAAAAGTTAATAGTAGATCTTAAACAAAAAACATAACATAAAAATGAATTTATATTAGCAACAATAAATATAATATGACAAATAATCCATAGGGCTCCCACCGGGTATGCCAAAATGTATACAAGGAAAACTGAAAGCAATGAAGTAATAAATAATGAAAAACAAATGCAAACATTCCTCTGAGTTCTCTTGCAACCTCGAATCAGATAGTGGAAGTGTGGAATGGAGGACCAAACTTGTTGTATCTCTTTAGATGAGTTAGTTGTGGATACTCCAAACTTTATCGCAAATGGAAAAAATGATGCTACGAGAAACAAATGATCAAATTGATAGCATTTCAATATGTAATTTCTAGTGGTAATTTAACATAGTATTTTTTGTAAATTCTTAAACCTTTCATAGGATGAATTGTGAAGGATTGAGCCTCATATTTATAGCTGAAGGAGAGGTCATGGATTGTGGATTAGGGTTTGAATGAGTTGTAGGTAAATGAATTAATTTTCCTAAATTATAAATTTTATTTTGTTTGTGCATTTGGATGGTTTGAATATTCATTTAAGGGGAAATGAATATTTGGTTAGCTTTTGATTTTATTCAAAAAGGTGGTTGTACGTGAATATTTTGCTTCCACCTTTATAGCATTATAGAACTTGAGTGGAGTGAGCTAGATCAACTTGAGTAAGTTGGATGGTCAAGTGGAGAGTGGAGGATGAGTGGATAATTAGTTATTTATTTATTTAAATATCTAATAAAATTATCCAAGGGGTGTGAATGTATTCTTTAAGCATGATATAATAAATTAAATTAATTATAAAGGGATGTGGGTGAATTCTAATGGAATATTATAGAGTAATAATATATAATGCATTCTAGAATTGATTTTGAAAATTGTGTGGGTAGGGATGACTAAGAATAGGTATGTATTTTTAGGGTGTTTAGAATGATATTGGGCATTGTCTCGTGATTTTGTATCATGAAAATTTCAAGAGATGTATATATACTATGAGATTATTTTTTATATGAGGATGTGTAATCATGTCATTACATGATTTATTGAGTAATTGATTTGATTTTTTGAATATGTGATGATATAGTGGTATATCTTGGGAAGATGTTATAGAGTAGACTACATGTTGATAGTGTACATAACATTGTGTTGATAGATATAGAAATGATGATAGGAATGGATATAATATTATTATCGAATTGAACTTATAGTAGTAATGATAAAAATGATGAAGATAAGTATGAAAGAATAAGTAGCACAATAAATAACAACATACATTTATAGAATAAACATGAAATTATGTAATAATGAGGAAAATATAACTTATAATAGGAAAAAAAGGATAAATACACATAAGTGGCTAAAATGATGTAGTATTATGATCATCAGTGTTGAATGATAAACCCAAAGTGATTATAGAAAAATTAGAATCATGGAATGGAAAGTGGTGCTCCTTTACGAACCATGTAGGTTGGGATTGAATAAGAAGTGGGGCATTTTCCTTAAGCATAGTCGAAATTGAGGGAAGAGACAAAATGAAATTAGAAGGAATGTAACATTACCATTTTAAGACTTTAGAAACAAGGGATTTTTTTTTGACACATAATGTTCTTTGTTCTAAATAAAACATCATTTATAATGCACATTCCATGCCGATCAATCTCATAAAAGATAACCATATGCAACTGTAATAACTCAGTATGCTACTGATCTCTCATGTTAACTTAAAGTATAGAATACTTTATGTATACCACATATACTTGGTATCCCTACCCTATTATGGGTACTGAGTGATATGTTTAAAGAACTATCTGACTATTTGTTACCAATATTCATCTGAAATCACATTGCTTTAAACTAGGTGACATAGGACAATGCAACTAGCAACTTGCGATACTTTGGCCAAAGATTTTCAACATACTGTTCATGTTACTATTCCTAGGTGACATACTCGTCATTCCAGAATACGCCGTTCACCTCACTCTTCTATTATCTAGGATGGTCTTTACTGACTACCGTCAGTCCACTTGCCCAAGGTTTAACCCTCATATGGGTTAGACACATATTTTATTATAGGAAGACACTCACGATGACTTAGGGTATATGGGCATACTTAGTTGACCCAAGTCAACCAGATGTGCCGAGGTACCCCGAGTCATTGAAAGATACCACCTATCCTAAACATGCTACTAACTTGACCTAGAGAGAAACTAAGTTCAAGCCTAGATGTGCGCAAATCTAGACGAACAAATACGGAAGGGTATTGCCACATGTCAACTGTAACAATGTATCCTTGAGAAGTCCCATTACTTCTCGTGGGTAAAGTCCTGTAGTTGGCCTATGCCAACATTGGATAGAACTGATTCATCAAGATGTACATACCCCTTAGTGGTATTTAATCATAATTAAATTGGATTAAAGATTCAGATTACAACAACCATGCCTAACCCTAATCCCAACATTCATTAAGTTCTTTACCCATACTTATCCTGAATAGGTATAGAGAGATTCATTAATCCATGTTTGCATTATTGTTCATTAACATGGTATAACAAGCAGTTATCCCATAACAGGGAAGAACACATCAACGTTTAATTCCTAATGCAATTTAGCTGTCTAAATCAAGTGTGACATCCACCTAGATTCAGCTAGTGTTTACTTTATAAACAAAGTTATAAAGATTAAGAATCACAACCACTATTCTTTTTATCTTTCATTCTTTTGGAGAGGAAGATTCTTCCTCTACATGGTTAAATTTTAGGTTCCTCATAACCTTTTTATCATTCATTACACATATAGTTTAATTGTATGTTCCATGCATATTTCATTATTAAACTATAGTTATGTAGTTAAACAACGACATATTTTGTAATTTAACAAGTTCATTATAATAAGTGAAATTATACCATCTCCTTAATCCAACTCGATATCTGATAAAAACAATAGTATACAAACAAATATAAGAGATACTACCAAGATATCACTATTAATTCTGGCATTCAAGTACCAAAGAATTCACATCACAAATTTGAGTCAAACACAAAACCTTTCAATTCATGATTTAAAATATACATTTACAAGACAATGCAATTTAGACATTCTAAATGTCAATCATAATTAGTATCTTAAAATAAAACCACTTTTCTTTTCTAATACAACTCAAGAATGATTCGAAACTCTTTACATGAAATCAAGAATTAAATAAACCAATAGATCATGAAAGTTCTTGTCTTCTTTTATCACTTACTATGTCCATCTGCAAAAATTGCTAGCACGGGTCAGTTCAATGAACTGAGCATGATAAACACTAAGCATTAAAGGAAAGTGCATTCCACTAATTGTTTCATTAAACAACTCTACTTTAATGAAACAATTAATATACATCATACAAATAATCATAAGTAATAACATCTAGAAAGAAGTACAATTAAGAGAATCTGAATTCACTTTTAGGAAAAGAGCATAATATAATCTGCAACATCAGAATGATATCACAAGATTTAATTGATCCTATCAATTACTTTATAACAGTCAACAAGTCTTGTCATTCAATTATTTCATAAATCCATAAGAATAGAAATACGCATTTATCTTTTCCAAGCAGTAAAAGAATTTATTTACAACATAGCTCATATTAGTATGCTTCATCTTTCCATATAAACCAAAGAAGAGAATCAATACATACCTATTCCTCAAAAACAATTCTTGTGAAAGGAAGGAATTAAGTTTAGTACACACAACACTGCCTTAGTCCAAGATATCAATATAAGGAGTCCATAAATAAAGAGGCAACATCTAAACAAGAATCCCAATTCAATCCAAGCAGATTTAAAACAGTCTAACAAAAAGTCTTACTAACTTCTTTATGTTAGTGGATTATAATTCAAAGGTCTAAAACCAAAATTTCCAAAAATCCAAGCTATACTCAAGTAAAAAAAATCTCTTAACCAATCCACAAGAAGTTCCCATCTCAGAAGAGAATTAATTAAAGAGATGTTTAGTCAATGAACTTATACATTCAACAAAAATAGGATCTCAAATAGAAAAGGACCCAATCCATATTTCATTTCATTTATTCTATGAAATGAAATCCCTTATATAATACAAACTTAGAAATTCTTTAGCTAGTTCCCAAAAGAGAACTCATAACCTAATACATAATCAAAGAATGCACACTACCAACTTCCATTACAAAACTTACAAAATAAATACCTATTTCCATTAACCAAGCTCAAGTTCAAATTCAAATCTCAAAACAAAATTCACAGTACTGTCTCTAAATAACATACTGTCCCCAAGAGATCATATTAATTTCTCTATCTAAAACCCGAAGATTCGTTCAAAGTACCCATCAAGGAATAGAAATACACAACAGTGCAAGATAGATAAGGGTCAATAAAACAAACGGACCCAAAGACTAAATTTCCAAGCATTCAGAATAGGGATACTGTATCCCTTCATACTACAATAGTATACTAGGTTTATATTCAACATTATATTAAAACCCACGAATCAGATGAAAGATCAGAAGAGAGTAAGAAACTAAAAAATTTGTTTTAAGACAAGTACTATCCCAAACTTCTTCTAACTCAAGTGAACAGAATCACCACAAGCTTCTCGAGTTCCATTTAAAATCTTATGACAAGTAAGAATTTGTTCAGCATCAATGACAAAAAGGAATTAAATAATACATTCCATTAACCTCTACTAATGATACAACTGTCCCATAACAGAACACAGTTATAGTCCATTTATTTCTATGAACAAAATAATCAAGATTTCCACAAGACATGGGTTCACTTAGAGTAGAGATGAATAGGATACACTCCTGAATTCGCATGCCCTCTCAAGTTTGAGAACATAGTGTAGTCTAAAAGGAAGAAGTAATACAACCATTCCCTCTCAGAATCAAAACAAAGGAGATCTCAAAAATAAGTTACACAATCTACTTATGACCAAAAAAAAGTCACAAGACCCCTTTAAGAAGATAGTATTAAATGAGATTAAAGCTTCTCAAATCCCTAAAAACCAACAAAACCCAACTCACCATACAAGTATAGATTCACACCCATCGACTCCAACTCAAGTTCAAAACATTCAAGAGTGCAATTTTGGTATAGTGTCAAACACGAGCTTCAATAAAAGTTTAGAACCCCACGAGCTTCAATACTGGCTAAGAAAAAAATGAAGTTCAATACGAGCCTATAAAAAAACCCAAGGCCCTAAATGCAAGCTCAGAATAACACCAATGTTCCATTATGGGTTCAAGCATTTCTAATTCCATAGAGAAGAATAAAACTCCAGTTCAAAGCATACGTACAAAACTCAACAAATCAGCAGTAAGTTCAACATTCGCAAGAACTGAATATGTGTACAGTTGTTGAATACGAAGGTTCAACCAAAAGTTTAGAACTACACCAAGTTCTCACTTAGTCCAAAATAGACACAAAGTTCTAAAAAAAATCTCATAACAAAACACGAGGCTTCCATACAAGCTTAAAACAACCACGGAACTCCACTAAAATCTCAACAAATTACCAGACTTAAAATAGACATTCAGAACCATACATATAACAAAGTCAGATCAGTCACCATTAGTCTCAAATATAAGTTACAGATCTTCATATACAAGATACAAAGCTTAAAATACAAGTTACATAGCTTCAATTGCAAGTTTGCATGAATACCACTAATAACTAGTGCAACAAAAGTTTCCAAAGGATACCATTAACAAAAAAAGGATTTTCATTCCAAAACCACATATATTTCATGAAAGCATGCAAGTAAATGACTAGACACATCATGCAAAAATATATCTGCAGTGAGAAGAGTTATTTTAATGAATCATCTAGAAGAAAGCAAGAAATCTTAATGGGTAGAGCCTATCATGCCTGATAGTGCCTCTTCTTCTAGTTGAGTTTCCAACACCTCTTCTTCTCTAAGCAACATCAACCAACAATAATATTTTTCCAAAATGCCTCATATACTTTCCTTGAATCGAAAATAGATCAGTGAAATCAAAAATAGCCACAAAGTGCAGATCAAACTACTGATTTGAAGAACCAGATAACTCCATGCAAAGCAAAAATCATGAAGCATGAAAAACAAAACAACCCCCAAAAAATCCACTAGCATTCCTTCCAAGACAGTTTCCTTACCAAAACCAAGGTGAATTAATGACATTAAATTACATATTCCCACCTATCTCTCCTTGCCACTGCCATCTAAAGTTGGTGAGACCTAATTGAACTTCAACAAGAATTTCCAAACTTAGTCATGCCTCCACGTAGGTTCCACTAAATTTCCATGTAATTACCAAGTCTGGTAGTACTCTACCCTATTAAATCAAAATCACATCTCATTAATAGCTTATGAACCACCACTTAGCTCCCACTTACCAATTGACCCATGGGTTCCCTTTCATACCCCATTAGTTTAGGATAGATACAATTTTCTTAGGTTTATTAAAAAGTATAACCTTAGGATATAACCTTCAAACAATATATTGCCACCTAGGTTAGGACATAACTTAACCAAATAATGTAGGCAATAGGTTAGAAATAAATTATCATCCCTTAGGTTATTTCCCTTCATACTAATTTAGTTTTAACAACTTAGGTTAGGATGTCATCCCACGTAGAGTGGTGTAGAAAGAGTTAGGAAAATTTACCCGAGTCTTGAATTTGACATAGGTGAACAAATTTAACACAGTAAAATCTATGGAAGAATAATATTTCATTCAATTCATTCTAGATCAATTACATAGGATGCACTTACAAATATATAGGCACATAGTTTCCTATAAATTAGAAAACTACTCTACTAACAAATACTAATCTTGTGAGTTGTTTGTAACAACCAAAAAACTCAACACACATTCGTTATTAGTTGTTTTATATAACAACTAAATAAAAAATTACAAATATAATAATAATTACCAAATGTAATTATTATCTACACAATGTAAATACTAATTCCTAACATTCCCCCCTTAGTGTTTACATGGTAGAAAAACATCTACACTCTCAACTGCAGTATGTTCACTACTATGGCATGTCCAACTCTGTGACTCATGACCTTGATCCAAAAGAAAGGCTCTCTCCTTCCATGGTTTTAAATAGGCTTACCAAAAACCTTGACGTGAATAGGTCCCATCAACTGTTCACCTCATGTGGTTTTCTGGATCCTCCCACAAACCCTTTCAAGATCCATGAATTGACTTACTCTGGTGCTACTGTTCATCACTATGCTTATACATTAGGGAATTATGTAGGAAACATAACTTGTATATTACAAAACTTTATAATAAAACATAACGGAAATGGAATATTGGATCATATTCCCCACCATAATGTGAAATTTCCACTTATATAGATACTGAGAAGCAAAAATGCATCAAAGAACATACTCCTGAATGAATCTTGCTAGTTAGGTCTTGCTACACATGGTCACTAATGCTAGTGAATGTATTCTTCTAGCTGACCATCTTCCAAAAAAGTACAGAAGTCAGAGGACCAAGTCAGCCAGAGGATCACTGGCATTCATCTATGCTCCAACACAACTCTCTCTCCAACATCCATCAAATACCACACAAAACAGGAACTCTGAAATCGTACAACAAACTACAATTCTGAAATGAAAGATAACTCACACACACTATCACCATAGCTTCATACAGCCCCATTGTTGGTGACTAACCAGAGGTCACTGATCAACCTCCTGCCTCCTGTTCCTCTATCCTCCATTGTCATGCTACTAACTCAGCAAGATGTGAACATGAAGCACATTTGTTTCCACATTGATCTTATTCTTTTCTTCCCTCCCGCAATGTGAAATCTGTTACTTTTCCAGACATCGGGTAACATTGAAAATGCGTCCGTGAGACAATTTTTTATTTTTTTTAATAATTTTATGGGACCTTTTACAAATTTTGACAACATGACTTTTGTCAATTCAAAATTGACTCAAAATTTTGACTTGATGACCTACTAACATAAAATGACGACTTCAAATATTTTCTTATGGCACACAAATTTTGGCATTTGAATCTTGAATGACATAGGAGAAATGTCATTTAAAATAAAGAACGACCCTATAGACTCATAAATTTACACATTTATAAATTTTAAAAGAATTATAAAAAACCTATACAAACAAAAAGACTACGTGAGATTTTGACAAATAAGCTAGACATAACACTTTCTAATGTATTTAGATAACCATGGAATTTAACTTAACCGAAACAATGAAATGAATAATTTTAACTTACCCGATAAGGTGAAATGACCACACTCTAAAACACAGTATGCATGGAAATAAAGGTGTGATAAAGAGAAATACTGATAAGTGGTATGAACATAATCACTTTAAAATGGAGATATATGTGGTACTTGGCGAGAGAGGTGGTAATATCGAGCTCCATTCAAAAATTTTATTCATTGCTGATGTGTATCCAAAAACCAATGCATATAATAGAAATTTGATGCCTTCATGTTGTTATAGACTGAATTTCACTGAATCACCAAAGAAGCATGCAAATACCTTTCTAATGGAGATAATTCCTCCGCGTGGCTGTAGATTCACATCATATTTAGGGTAACCTCATAGTTAACATGCACTATCATAAAAATCATCTACAATCTCCATGATATGATCAATGCACTAGAAAATAGTGATGAAATTTGTGCATCTGTTGTTGTTCAATGTTGACTGTTCACTGTAACAATCAAATGTTACACAACAAACTTCAATATTGAAATCGAATTGAATGTAATCCAATGTAGATCATGTACATTGTGGATGGTCGTTTGAGTGTTGGTGTCATATTTTACACAAATGCTTCTTCTTGATTTGTGACATCCTCACCATCAAATATTATCCACCTTACAGATCCAATATTAGATATCATAATAATTTACATGTAAACATTGATTGATCATTCATGCATAGAATTGATGCAAGCAACATATAACTGATCAATGCGAGCCACTAAAGAGCGGGCTGTTAGGAGGTAGTGACTGTAGATGCACCCGATAAAAAAAACACCTGTAGAGACATCTCAAGCCTGATGATGATCAAATCATACGAGTTGGTAAATGGATGGCACATGGATTTGACATGTGAGAGAATTAATCTGAAAAAAAACGAGCACAGGCTATCCCCGTTCACATAGATGCACAAAACAACAACTTTTACAAAGTATCTAAACTATACTAAAATGCTCACAAAAAAAATCTCACATGGCTTAATTGACATCGCTCTGACACCAAATGACATAGGTGAAAAAATTTAACACAGTAAAATCCATGGAAGAATAATATTTCATTCAATTCATTCCGAATCAATTACATAGGATGCACTTACAAATATATAGGCACATAGTTTCCTATTAATTAAGAAACTACTCTACTAACAAATACTAATCTCGTGAGTTGTTTGTGACAACCAAAAAACTCAACACACATTTGTTATTACTTGTTTTATATAACAACTAAATAATAAATACCAAATGTAATTATTATCTACACAATGTAAATACTAATTCCTAATAGAATCCTATTAGGATAGACCTTATTAGATATAGGAAACTTTTAAATTCTCTCTTTCCTAAGAATCCTGAAGTAGGTTTCTATTTCCCTTAACACCATTAAGCGTCATGTAAATGTCAATCCCAAAGACCAAAGCACAACATAAAACCAAATGAAGACACGATCACTCAAGTCCAAAGAACTTGTAACATACAAGGTTAAGTCCACTATGTCTCCTGACCAATGAAGGTCAATTTACCATTCAATCCATTAAGAAGATTTAAAACATTCCTTGGATCACTGAAATTGATCCAAGGATGAGTCAATACAAGAGATAAGTTTGCAACTCTAAAAATTTGATTGCAGCTTATCAACAAGAAGTGAAAATGGATTCCTAAAAGCCATATCATTTTAGTCCACTGAATCTAAGAGCAGAGATGATTTATCAATAACAAGCATGATTTTCACTCAATAAAGGAAACACACCTTATTCAAGAAAATCACATGCCAACGCTTGTAATGCAAAGAGAAATATAACAGTTTGTTCAAGGTGTTATAAGGAAGAGAGGTATTCAAAGTAACAGATATTGGTGTGTGACGTCATTGCATAGGAGAATGTGATATATCAACATGATTTACGTGAAAAGTAATGACATCCTTATCATCAAGAAACTGAATCCTATCATAGAGTATTTAACAATCATTATCTATATGACCATTAATCCTATGAAAATTACATGTTGTACCATAAAATATTGGCTAAGTACCAAGATGCACGCACACATGACCACTGAGAAGAAGGGTGCTCAGGGGAAAGCACACGAGAAGAAGGGGTTTAAAAAGGGTTTTAGTAAAACTAGGGCGTATTGGAGGTAGAACATGGGTTTATAGGACTTGGCCATATTTGGCATTCTAGAGGCACTTGAGGAAAATTGTGAGGACCCAACTATATATGATAAGTGGATAAGGTGCCATCATGGAGCCTTGGAGGCCAAGAAAAGGATATTCCATGCAGGAAATATTCATAGAGACATCGTTATAGAGAGTGGAAGGTTTGAAAAGGGATAAGCATTCACCTATGAAGGACCATATCAACACTTGGAGAAGGCATGACGGTGGGTGATGATCTTATATAAGGGAATACTCAGGCTAGAAACAAATAGAAGTGTCTAGGTCAGAAACATAGGGGGATAAAGAGGTAGATTTATGTGTGTATGGATAAGCATAAAAGAGAGGCAGGATATACATATGCATATATGGTTACTAGGAAGTAGAAGGAAGAGAAACAAACTATTGCATAAATGTTATGCTACACAGGGGTTTAGGATTTAGGGTACTAGAGAGCTATATAGAATGTCATTAAGTATTGGCATTGATGTTAGGGTGTGTAAATGGGCTATAGTAAGATGGGCATAGCATTAAGATCCATTCATAGCATGTTGTATAGGCTATACCTCTATCACTTAGTATATATGGTCTAAGATGACCCTTTTGACTATAATGTGGCTATGATAACTCTTTTAAATCAATATATATACGGGTTTGCTCTATATATATTGTTTATGGGTGTAAACCCTTATTATATTTAGCATGTTATATCTCATATCTATTTTCCTATGGTTCATTCAGTGTTTATCTACCTTCTATGATGTATGGGCATGTGTGTAGATCTACTAGTTTTATGTTCTTCTTTTAGGATGCATATATTTATTTCTCTAGAAATAAATCCCCATTAATGGCAAAACCTTCTCACAAAGCTCACATAAAATAGGGGATCAATGCTCGTGCGTGCCTCGAGTGAATGTCTAGTGCCCATTGAGTGATAGGCTAATGCGTAAGGGTTATAAAGAAGTATCAAGGCTAAAATAAATGACTACATCTTCGTTCTATTGTTGGGAACTCTTTTCAAATTTGGTGTAAGAATGGTGCATGATGACAAATAACTTGACCTTGGATAATGTCGAATCATGGATTAAAAGCACAGAGGATGAGTTCTCTTAGAGATTTAGTACTAGACCTAAGTTTTATGCAAATAAATGGGTAGAAGAACACTTGTATCATAAACTATATGAGACCTTCTTCTATTGTTTTCTAGTGGAGTTATATATATGGCTCTCAAAATATGTATCTAGATCAAGTAGGTACTATAGACCTCACATATGGACTCAAGATGAGTATTAGAGGCTGCATGATGCTTATCTGACTTGGATGCATGTTTTTGATCATTGGTGGAGTAGAGTGTTGACAAGTTACACCTTGGAGTACATGATTTCTATGTATTCCTGTCCAGAGATTATTGAGTTTGAGTTCTTGAGAGAGCCAAGAGGGTCATTTTTGTGTGCCGTCCCTTTAGCTATAAAGATCTTGATCATTACACTGAGTTTGTAAGCATTTTCTATAGCCTACTAAACTTCTAAGAAATTAGTGAGGAAGCTAGAGTGGAGGAAGATGATGGACCTTGCATCTGAAGAGGAGAGGGAAGACATATGGCTTAAGTATAATGAGGCTCAGGAGAGGGAGTTGACAAGATAATTAAAATCTACGGGAGTGATGGATATATGGAGGCGGACGTTACAGGAAGGATTTGAGGTTCACGTGGAGAACATGGAGCTTGAGAAGTCTTTCCTACCCCATCTTGACAAGTATGGAAGAGAAACCCCCTCGGCTTCTGGAGATAGCTTGTCATATGAATAAAGGAGAAAAGTAATTGGTGTGCATCTAAATCCACCTGGTGACCAACCCCAAGCACATAGTTTTCTAAATCCATAGATAAGTATTACTAACCCAGTTAGTATTGGTGGAAGTAATCGATCAACACCTAGGAGGTATAAATTGTCATTTGAAACATTTATGGCTCCATAATCATTTCCTGTGCTTAGAGGTATATCATTTGGGATAAAATTTTGGAAAAGTAAGGGTACAAAAAACTTGGTTATTGCATGTAGAAGCAAAGTGGGATACACATCTGGTAGTAGTGTAATATCATATACTGTTGGTATGCAGTTCAGTGTGACAGTGGAGACATAAGGTGTGACCACTTCAGGACCCTTTCCAACTACAGGAGGTGGATCTAGTGGGTCAGGTTGAATAATAACTAGTGGACTTGGTGAATCTGATTGGTCAGGAGAGACATGCACTAGTGGATCTAGTGGTGGAGGCAACATCATAGGAAATCTAATTTCTCTATCAGGAAGACAAGGGCCTCAACCACCTTAGCAAGTATTTTTTGAAATATCTTTGCATCTACCAGAATACAAAGGTGTTGAAGTTGTTACATAACATGTACATAAATGTGAGCTGCTATGGTGCATGAAGGGAAACACTACCTTGGAACGGAAGTCAAGTTAGTTTGAAACAACGTTGCAAGGGCACACATATAGTTGGTACTGGAAGTATGACTCCAACTAGATAGTATTAGATTATACCACACTATGTAATTCCTTATTAGCTAAACTCCATATTCCTGAGTTTGAACAAAAGAGCATTAGAACACTAAAGGAGATTCAACAAGGTATGACAGAGAGTGTGTGGGAATATGATGCACATTTTAAAAATATCTTATCAAAAATGTCTTTTGATATTCATACTTATCAACATGCTCAATGGTTTTTTATAGGATTAATAATTCTCTTCAAGAGAGCACTTTCACATAATACTTTCACAAACCCACACGAGGCCTTGGAGGCTACCCTATGTGCTAAGGTCATGGGAAGTATGGATATCGGTGTTAGTCCTTTTTTTGAAGCTTATATTTCTACAATGGAAAAGTATCTGGAGAAGTTATCCGTGAACTCGACCCATGAGACTCACAGTGACCTATGGTGCAAAAATTGTGAGGTAGAGGGACATATAAAGGATAGTTGTCCTTGGAGATCAAAATGTGTCATGATGATAGACTATGAAAATTTCCATGAAGATCATAATGTAAGTAGGTTTCTGCTACTGCAGCGCACGATCCATAAGAATGTGTCTTTCTATTACAATATTTACATCTCTATTACTCATGACACTATGATTATAGATTAATTGACCAGATACATGATGTCATTGATATTGGTGTGTGCTAGACTAGAGTTGTAAACAATTCCAAGGATGATGGTCATCACTATGAAGGACATGTAGATGGATGATCTCATGGAAGAAGATTTCATGGAGGATTTAAAGTCTGTGGTAATCACAAAGGTGGAAGAGGTGAATTCCCTCGTGGAACTTGTTATAATTGTGGGTCCAAAGAGAATTACAAGAACAAACGTCCTGACCTGCTATAGTGCTCATGGTGTGGGAAGAAGAAAAAATATGAGGAGTTCCCGGAGTTATTTGAACACATGAGCCAAAAAAAAAAGAAATACAAGGGTGCCAACATGGTAATCATTAAGAAATTAGACTCATAGTGGATACCTGAGTCAAAATTAGAACTTGTACTGGTGAAAAGGCGAGCTAAGGTTGCATGTGCCAATGAAATACCAAAGTAGAGACCACTAATTATAAGAGAAGAGGTGGTGTATGGGAAGTCTCTAGACCCTACCCATTAGAAGGAAGTCTATCAAGAAACCATGAACATAATTATGAGTCTTCAAGGGGAGATTCAACATCTAAAGGAGCAATACAGGGAGTTGGTGCAGAAAAAAAGTGGTCAGGTTCCTCAGTTAGATGATGATGTCAGAGAGGTGTGTAATACGATGCACCAAGATAATATCATTCCTCTATTAGGAGAATGGTTGAAGGATAAGATACCAAGTGCTGAAACAAAGCACGAGAGGTAGGTTTTGCATGCTAACCTTCATGCCCTTAGCCTTGACTATGATAAGGAGATTAACATAAATGCAGTTTTTGATGGATGGCACCTAAGAAATTTTCTTCTAGACATGGGCGCGGAAGTTAATGTTCTCACCCTGGATGCCTAGAATCAAATGGGAAGGCCCCCATTACAGCCATCTTCAATTTTTTTGTATATGGCTAATAAGACAAAGGAAATGCCCATTGGTGTTTTAAAATATGTTGTTATTACTATCCAAGGGGAAAAATTCATTAGGGACTTCAAAGTTTTAGCACTTGCTAAGGTGGAAAACTTTCCAACATTACTTGGGTTCCCTTGGTGGTATAAGAACAATGTTGACTTATGTTTCAATAATGGATATGTAAGTTTCAAGAACAAAGAGGTACATGTTATCATTCCTTTGATGGATGGGAAGTCAGTACCCTATATTGAGCCTTTAGGAGAAGAATACCTAGATATAATTTACGTGCACACTATACGGGACCTTGAAGTATTGCAACCAACAAAAGAGGGCATTATTTAATGGGAAGATCCTCAATCTATAAGTGATACAACTAGTGTGACATGTGAAAATTGGGTGCTTGAGACATATGAGTTAGTCAGAAGGCAGTTAAGAGGATTTGTGATGAGAGTAACAAAGGCACGTTTATTAAAGCACCTAGGAGGAAATAAGTTGCCAAGTTATTCTGGGGGAGATGACCCTGATGTTTTCTTGGTAGAAATGGAGAGCCAATGGATATGTGAGATTGAAAGGATAAGGATACTTAGCTATACCTTTCTCAGGACTGCAACACATTGGTGGGAAACCCATTGCAATAGCCTTATAGAGTGGCATGAAGTAAGAATCCTGTTCTCTATTAGATTTTTCTAGAGAAATGCACCTACTATCATATAAGATTATCATGGGAAGGAAACCACCTTGTTTCACGTCTAAGTATGTGAGAATGCCTAGATGGAAGGCGTGGAAGATTTGTCACCTTCTTTATGGGTGCATAAGCTATAATCCACCTTATAAGGTTGCGTGTGTATATGGTACATTCACTCATAGATGTGTCATCAAACATGAATCTGGTAGGATTTTATGGCGGACCTCCTTTAAGTTTTCGAATATTAGAGTACTAAGACATTGGTGGATGAGGCTTTACAAGCTGTTAAGAACATAAATATGGGAGATAGTGTCATGGTAGAGGATATAATACTAGAATTATTGGGTGAACCTAGCTTAGAAGCATGTTTTGATGAGGAAGAATAAGAGGAGATACAACTTAAGCACACATGTATAGAGAAAGAGAAAGGAAATTTTGTCTATGTGATTGAAGGTGAAGAGGTGGATAATTTGGATGGTAACCATACTATGGGTAACCAAAAGGTTATGGATAGTGTTGATGAGCAAGCACGCACCTACCATGAACCCCTAAAAACCAAGAAGGTTAACATTGGTTTGGAGGAAGAACCTAAGGAGGTTACTATTGGAGATTATTGGACAAAAAAGGAGGTTTCAAAGATCATCGATATATTGTGTGAATTTCAAGATTTGTTTCCACATGGGTACCATGAGCTTAAAGGATTTCACCACTCCTTGGGAGAAATGAAGATCAAGTTAAAGAACCAATTTGGAAGAGACCTTATCGAATGAATCTGAATGTATGCGTCAAAGTCAAGGAGGAGATTGACAAGATGATCACATCATGAATCATTGAGGCTATTGAAGAATCAAAATAGATAAGTCTAATGGTCATTTCCATTAAGATGAATGGGAGGTTAATGATTTTTTTTATTATAGGGATCTGAATTTAGTATGTGTTATTGACCCTTTTCCAACCCCCTTCACTAAGGAGATCCTGGAAGGAGTAGTTGGGTGTGAGATCTAATCTTTCATAGATGGATTCTCAAGATATCATCATGTTATAATTACAAAGGAGGATGAAGGAAAGATAACTTTTTCCACTGAGTGGGGAAGATTTTCCTGCACAATCATGCCTTTTGGACTAAAGAACGTGCATGTTATCTTTTCACACATTGTGGTGCATGCATTTCAAGACTTCATCCAGAAGTTTCTTCAAGTCTACCTTGATGATTGGATGGTATATGGATTAGTGAGGGACCATTGTGACAGTCTGAGGTAGATGTTTGAAAGATGTTAGCAGTTGAGGATATCCCTCAACATTAAGAAATGTGTTTTTTCTACTCCATTTGGAACCCTTTTGGGGCATATCATATGTAAAGAAGGTTTGCTAGTGGATCTTGCCAAAGTTTCCATTAATGTGGGATTGGGGGAACCTACTAGCTAGAGCACAGATTCTGTGGGCATACAGGGTATTACTAGAAATTTTTTAGGGGGTATGCCAAGATTACCACACTATTAGAAAAATTAGTAAAATATAAGATGACATTTCACTATGGAGAGGTGCAACAGATGGAATTTGATACATTGAATAATAAGATTATCACTGTGCCCATATTACACTTTCCTTCTTGGGATAAGCCATTCCATGTACATGTTTATGCTTTAGGGGTGGTGATTGGGGTGATCTTAGCACAACCTGGAGATGGAATTTTTTACTACCCCTATTCCTTACTAGTAGGAAGCTAACCGTAGAAAAAAATAACTATACTACTACTGAGTGTGAAGCATTTTCAATGATCTATGCATTCGATAGATTTAGGTTGTATCTATTGGTAACACCCTTTATATTCTACACAAACCATATGGCATTGATGTACTGAGTAAACAAGCCCATTTTACAAGGGTGCATAAGTAGGTGGGTCATGTTGTTTCAAGAGTTTGAATTTACGGTTGTTGTGAAATAGGGTAAGAGTAATTTGGGACCTAACCATTTATCAAGGACTGACTCAGGGGAGGACATGTAGAGTATTAAGGATACAATGCCAGATGTGTAACTATTTAGATTGTGGTGCCCCCCCTCTGACTTGGAAGATATTTTTGTGTTTCTCAAGATGGGTGTGGCACCAGAGGGAATGAATACTTTGGAAAGGAAGAAATTAGCCATATGTGATGCACCCTACATTTTAATTAGTGGGGATTTATACAAGCTAGGCTATAACGAGGTTTTGATCCGATACATGTTAGAGCATGAATGCGTTGCAATCATGGAAGGAACACATGGTGGAATTGTAGGAGGAAACTATGCAAGGAATGCAACCATGTGTAAGATCCTTCTAGTAGGTTTTTGGTGGGAAATTTTTTACAAGGATTATACCGAGTATTGCAAGACTTATGAGCACTACTTGTGCCTTTGTAAACTAGGAAAAAGAGATGAAATTCTATTAAGACTGATTGGTGTACAAAACCATTTGAAAAGTGGGAAATTGATTTCGTAGGCCCTATTTCCCTATCCACGCAAAGGAAATGTTCACGCTATATCATTACATGCACATATTATCTTACAAGATGGGAAAAAGTGATGCCTACAAGGGATTACACAATGGTAACAACAACTAGGTTCTTGTGGGAAAACATAATCAGTAGATATGGATGCCTTCTACATTTAACAAGTGATAGGGGTACTCATTTCTTGAATGAGAAATTTAAGATATTGTTGGAAAAATTCATGGTAGCCCACCACAAGACTACCCCTTATCAGCCACAAACAAATGGGACTGCTAAGGCATTTAACAAAATTTTGAATCACACGTTAACAAAGATTTATGATGTGGGAAGAAACAATTGGGATGATAAAGTTTTTGTTGTGTTATGGTCATATCAGACTACTTATAAAAGACTGAATAAGGCCACACATTTTCTATTGGTGTTTGTCTCAAAAGCGGTGTTACCTATTGAATTCATGTTACCATAATTGCGTATAACATGTGCAGGAGAATTAGATTATGAACAAGTGCTTAAGGAGAGGATTGATAAGTTAATACAATTAGATGAGAGGTAGGATATTCCTCACTGGATTCGAAAAATTAAAAAAGGAAGCAGAAGGCATGACATGATAGACATAAAAAAATAGTTTGATGTTGGGCTGATGGTTCTATTGTATGATTCAAAGTTTTTGCACCATCCTGGGAAATTCAAATTCCATTGGATGGGCCCATACACTATATCTTATATACTTGATTTAGGCACTTGCTATTTATAAGCGTTGGATGGGACACAGTTACCAAGTCATTTCATTGGGAGTAAGTTGAATCCCTACTATTAACAAGTCTTCTTTGTGTTTATAAACAAAGCAATATTGCCTGTTAGCCTAGGATTTCCATTAATGCATATTCCTTCTAGGTGTTTCCCTTTCATGTTGCTTGTTCCCTTTATTTTTATTTTTTGTGTGCACATTGTGTGCCGGTAGCCACTTACTATTTCAAAAAAATTCTATGCATAGAGGATCGTGAATCTATTTTTGTGTGGGGTGAAGTGATGCGACAAGTACTGGAAGCTATTTTTTTATGGCCTAGGTTGAAGGATAAAAAACACATAGATTGAAAGAACGTGCATAGAAAAGGTGAACATGAGGAGTTTGGTGTTGAAAGGGATTTACAAAAACCACATAAAATGGTGAGAAGTGCATGAAAAAAATGAGGTAGGTGATGTCAAAAATCAAGATAAGGAAAAAAGAAGTGACTTCAGCACTGAAAGTGCACACATAATGATCTTCAGTCCATAAGGGTTTTTTGCGCGCTAAAAGGTTGTAGAAGTTTTTATGTAGGATTGGGCAATGGGGTAAAAGCACTGAAGGTTGGCATTAGGAAAATCCACCTTTAATTCAATAGTACATAGGTATGTGGCATGTCATTTATTATGGAAAAAAACAAAATCTATAAGTAGAAGGTCGAGGTGCATTATTTTTTACCTTGTATTTGTGTTATTGAAGAGCTCTTGCGAACTAGGGCATCCTTGAAGAAAATTTGTGTGAAATAGGGTTGTGAAGATTTACGTGTATAGCTAGTTTTATCAGTGAACCAGAGTGGAAAAAGAGTACATGGGAATGAGTGGATAAAGTTGTGTGGAAGAATCCCATGGGTGATTATGTCATCTTGTGAAAAAAATGGTTTTCTAGGTTAGGGATATGTAAGCTAGGGCACAAAGTTTGAAGGAATTTTCTTAAAGGAGTGGAGCCAAAAAGTTGAGTAAAGCTGGGATCAGGAGAAAGGAAGAAATTTAAAGGACCTGAAGAAGAAATGGAACCAAGGAAATTATTAAACATTTCACTGAAGAATTACAAGGGCAATGGGAAACAAGTTGTCTCCACAAGTTTCAATGAAGAATGGTACGCAGAGATGTAATATCCAGATGACATATTACTTAGTAAGGAATCAATATCACATGTTAGAAATATGGTTGTGAGTGACTACAACCATTGAACGAGCACCAACAATAATGAGATAACATTGGAACTAGTTTTCCCTAAAGACAAGAGGACACTAGATGGAATGCCAATCTACGATGATGAGGTAAAGGTAAAAATGGATAAGGTCAGTTTGTTGTAACTCTATGAGTTTTCCTATTTTATAAAACTTGAGAGAATATACCAATGGTTAATGTCACGTGTGTATGAGGACCACTTCTACTTCGTAGGAAAAAGGATGCGAATAACTCCCCAGCTAGTTTCTAAGTTTACCAATCTTATCTATGAAGGAGTATCATTAGATGATGACTTGGATAATAAGGAGGCATTAAGAAGACTATTGAAGCTTATGAATACAAGAATGGTTCATGCTACTTTGACATTTTTACAATTTCAGACCCTATAATGAGGATGGCCATGCGGTTGGTCAAAACTATGAATGGGTAGGAGAGATGGACACAAATAAACAATGCTTGGTTGAACATTTTCTATAATATCTTGGAGGGGACCATCTATAACCTATCATATTTCATAGTAGAATAAATCATCAATTCCACATGTGATGGAGAGAAGATCATGTTTGGTAATGTCCTCCTTACCATTGTCTTTTTAGTGATTGGGGTGTCCGATGGGCCCGATAAATTTGTTTGGGAATACCCAGATGATAACCCTTCCACTACCAAAATATTTGAGTAGTACACTTATGACACAATGATGTCCACCCACAAGGCCCACCAATAAAAATGGTATAGGAGGATGCATGATGCATTCGGAACTGAATAAAAAATACCTGAGCAGTGACCTTCTTTACTTCAAGGTGAGGTTGAATTCGTCGTATACCAACATTTTTGTATTTTTAGTTTTACTCTGACATATGACGTCAAGGGTCCCTAGTTCAAATTTTTGTTCTCCTTCACAACACAATATTTCCAGGCTAGTGTCAATAGATTAAAAGAGGCAAATAAGCTAAGGTTTGACCTTAGTATGATAGACAAAGATTACTGCGAGCTGCACAGAAAACTGATGTATCGTAAGAAGTGCACCTATGTGGAGAAGTATGTCTCCTATGACATACATATGTTGAAACCAATGCCATTTATTGTTGTTGGGAGGATCACAACAAGGGTATACATGTGTATAAGGCCTAATTATGACAAAGGAACTTACATTGAAAATGATGTCTCTATCTTGGAAGACCCCACCATAATGAAGAAGAATGCACCAAGGAAAAGGTAGAGAGAGGAGGATCCTAAGAAAAAGGCACCAAGCAAACATACAGTTCAGTCTATAGGCATGCAAGAGTTGAGCACAAAACCAAACACCTATGCACGGAGGAAGAAGTTCCCCTGAGAAGAAAAAGAGAAGAAACTTGAGGAATAGGTACCAGAGTAAGAGAAGTCCCCTACAAAAGAAGAATCACTAGCTAGAAATGAGTCACCTCAGGATGAAGAAAAATAAAAGTCTCTTATATTGGAATCACTAGTTAGGAAGAAGCAAAGAGTAACAAAAAATCTAGACTCAAAAGAAACAAAGAGCATGGAGTATGATAAGGGTGATGAAGATGATGAAGAGCATGATAAGGCTTAGAACCATCATGTATATGATGTACATGAGTCAGAGGAAGAAGGAAATGAAGAGAAGGGATGAGGATGAAGGAAGGCTCCCATAACCAAGGGGATAGCAAGTGAACAAGTAAAACATGAAGGATCAGAAGACTCCAAAGCCTGACTAAGGAGCAGATAGAGGATAATACGGGGATATATTGGAAGTTAGCAGAGATTATCCAATGACTTATTGGTCAAGATGTGGAGTGAAGTGCTAAGGAAGTACTAAAGGAAATAGAGGAAAGCACAAGTGTGGAGTATGGAAACATGGGCAGAGATCCCAGCTTAGCAGTAAGCTTCCCAAAGGTACGCACACACATGGAAAGGGCATAATAATAGAAAAGGAACAATAAATGACTTACATAAATGATCTAAACAAGGTACTATGCATGCATTTCCAAAGTACCATTCCTACAAAATAATTCCTTGCATGTTATTCTTTTGATGAAGAGGGTGTGTACTCATGCATGCGGAAAATGATATCTTTGGCTTTTGAGTCCCATGTTGATGAACCTGAATTCGATGTCAACTGAGATGCATTGATGAATATACTAGATGTCAAGGGAGTAAACCCTTTAGTGAATTCCTAACGACTATCTGATGAGTAAGTTTGTAATGTACTCAACAAAGTATCGGTGGAGTTAGAAGCAAGAATATTTCATAGAAATGATAGAATAAGGGTCTTGGAAGAAGATCTTGAGAAAAAGAATGAGGAGATCATTTATTAGGATAAAGAGATAAATTAGAAGGAGCTTATTAGTGCACAATTAAGGCTCATGTTAAGGGATGAAAAGGAAAAGGTGCGTGAAATCCATAAGAAGATATAGGTCATTTCAGACATCATAATCTTGAAGCACCCAAACCTAGCCCCACCTAAGTAGAAATATGAGTCAACCATGTAATTCTTAGAAGACTTGACCTGCATCATCACCATGGAAAGGTGGCCACTCGCATTAGAGTCGGTGGAAGAGGAAATGGTGCGCCAGAAAGAGGAAGAAAAAATGAAGATTGGGGAGACAGTTACTCAGTATTTTGAGCTCTATACCATGGTAAAGAACACCAGATAAATTACTAAGGCTCTATATGACAATTGCATTGATAGAGACATGGTAGCAAGCATATTGGTTGCTACAGATGAGGTAGATCTAAAGGAGTTTCAAGAAAATAACAAATGCAATTGGGAGGAACATGATAAGATCCTATCTGAGGTTGAGAAAAATTTGGAAGCAATCAAAATCTTGTGGGGTTTAGTTAAGAATCAACTTAATGAGCTATATCCCTAGGTCACTTGCATAATGGATGTGCTGGGTAATCTTAACAAGCAACTAGAAGGTATTGTAGATACATTGAGTGTTAAGAGCAACGAATTGAGTTTTTATGAAGTAAGCACTCTTGTAGGTGACCTATTTCAATAGGTGTAGGGTAAGGTAGATGCCTGAGAGAATATTGAGGCAACCATAAAGAAGGAATTCCCACTCCTCCTACAACATTAGCAAATTCTTCTATTCTTTCATTCTTTAGTCATATTGTTCCAGTTCCACTATTCTTTATTCTTTGAAAAATCAGGTTCTTTCTGAGGGCAGAGAACACATGTAGTGTGGGGTGATGTTGGACCCTAAAATACTGGCTAAGTACCAAGAGGAGGGCGTGCAGGACCAGTGAGAAGAAGGGAACTCAAGGGAAATCATGCATGATAAAGGGGTTTAAGAAGGGTTTTAGTAAAACTAGGGCGTGCAGCAGGAATAAAATGGGTGTAAAGGACTTAGCCATATTTGTCATTCTAAAGTCACTTGAGGAAAACCATGAGGACCTGACTAGGTGTGATAAGTGGATAAGGTGCCATCTTAGAGCCTTGGAGGAAAATAAAAGGATATTCCATGCAAGGAATATTCCTAGAGACATCATTATGGAGAGTGGAAGGTTTGCAAAGGGATAAACATTCACCTATGAAGGACCACATCAACACTTGGAACATGATCTACACATGGAGAAGGCATGGTGGTGGGTGCTGATCTTATATAAAGGAATTCTCAAGCTAGAAAAAAAGAGAGGTGTTCAAGTCATAAACATAGGGGGATAGAGAGGTAGATTTATGTGTGTATGGATAGGCATAAAAGAGAGGAGGGATATACATATGCATATATGGGTACTAGGAAGCAGAAGGAAGAGAAAAAAACTACTGCATAAATGTTATACTACACCAAGGTTTAGGATTTATGGTACTAGAGAGCTATATATAATGTTATTAAGTATTGGCATTGATATAAGGTTCTCTAGATGGGTTATAGTAAGATGGGCATAGGCTGGAGCTCCATTCATAGCCTGTTGTATAGGCTATACCTCAATCACTTACTATATATGGTCTAAGATGACCCTTTTGAATGTAATGTGGCTACGAGAACTCTTTTAAATCAATATATATCTATGGCTTTATTATATATATATTGTTTATGGGTGTAAACCCTTCTTATATTTAGCATGTTATAGCTCATATCTATTTTCCTATGGTTGATTTGGTTTTTATCTACCTTCTCTGATACATGGGTGTGTGTGGATCTGTTAGTTTTATGTTCTTCTTTTAGGATGCATGTATTTCTATCTTTGCAAATAAATCCCAACTATTGGTAGAACCTTATCATAAACCACACGAAAGAGGGGCTCAACACCCGTGTGTGGCTTGGGTGAGTTCCCAATGCCCACTAGTTGATAGGATGAGGCACAAGGGTTAGAAAGAAGTATTAAGGGTAAAATAAATGACTGCATCACATAATGGATGGTTACAATTATATTGTAACCAATGAGGATGATTATTCTCATTAAAAGGTAGATGAATCAACTTATCATAAAGTAACATGCATAAAATATCATGAGGAATAGTAGAATTTGAGAAGTATATGGCTCCTGCTTCGGACGAGGAGTGGAATATGGAGGTGTATGAAAATGAGAGGAATGATTATGAGTATATCTAGTAGCAGATGGGGAACATGAAGATTGTGTAATAGGAGGAAGTGAATATGTAATAGGTAAAGGAGTGGTAGAAGAACTAGGATCATGTGCAACATAATGTTCATTAAACATATCTTGCTCTAAATCTATAACCTTAAAGAAAATAAATGTAAAATATTCACATGTATTATGTAATAATGTTTCTTTTAAAGGAAAAATGAATCCATGAAAAAAGATATATTACATTTCTAGATCAATAGGATGTTAAATTAAATGTGTATGTAATATTTGAAACATAATATACAATGTAAATTTTAGTGGCTAATATTCGTTAATTCAAAAATATTAGGATTTTTTAAATTTGGATTTGGGTAATTTTGAGGTGTTAAGTCGCTTTCTATTTTGCCTAAATTTGATGGGTGTAAGTTATTTTTTTGGGTTGTTTTGCCTAGTGTTTACAATAATATCTAAATTTTTATATTCAAATCACCTTTAATACATGAACAAAAGATATCGACTGACATAATTATGCTATCATCTAGTAGCATAATTTTTTTTTCTTGTAGCATAATGTTGTCAGTTAGTAACATTATGATACTGACCAATAGTTTCTACTAGCCGACAACATTTTCTTTCAATTCATGGCATTCTCCATGATTTCAAAAATCATTTCAACAAATTCACCAAGTGACATATATGGTCTTGGGGGGTCTTAAAATTTACCCTGGTAAGATATAATCATTAACAATTTCATTCTTTCCTTTTTACAAAGAAGAAAACACTCAAACGTAACTTTAGAACCATTGTTAGAAATAATAAATCTAAGAAATGTTTCTTCCATATCAAGATAAGTACTAATAGATCCACTAGGAAAATGATGAAATAATGAGAAGAAATATGAGTAAGAATACTATGAAATTATTTGAAAAGTAACCTATCATTAGAATGTAAATCCATAGCTAATCTAAAATCCTTAAGATGCATATAAGGATTACTCGTTCCTTCAATAAGTGTAAAAATAGGAAAAGAAAAACCCTTAAGGAAAGAAAAATTGTAAATATCATTAAGAATAGGATTTCCATGAAGATAATTATTACTAGTGCTAGTATAATAATACCTAATATCAAGGGTAAGGGTATGGATCTTATTTCATAAATCACCTACAACATGCAAAAGAGAAAGAAATTCTTGGGAAGGAATGACATAAATATAAGTTATTCATTAAGGTGTTGAATTTTTCCATTTTAAGTAGCCATAAGGATGCTATTGTCTTGAAAGTAAATCTTTGGATGAATAATTGGAAAATTAGGAATAGGAACATATGAAAAAGAATCAATAGGAAAATGTTTTTGCAAACTTTTATCAAAAAATCTTAGCAGAAGAAGGAATACAAGGAACATGCATGTTATCCTTATGATCATCATAATTTACACTATATTTGGGAATATCAAGAGTAGAAACACAAGAATAACTAAATTTTATATATTCTAATGCATTGTGAGAAGGAAAATGAGTACTAACATAATTACAAAGCATACAGAAGGTGAAAGAAGAAATATATGAATTTTGAGGCACAATATTCAATGAACAAACACTTAGTTAAGAATAAGAAAAGGGGATCTAAATATAATTATTATCATAAATAGGATCAACTCTAATGATTTAATGAAATTTAAATATTAATAAGAGGAATGAGATCAAACATATATAACAATAACAATAAATATATATCATTCATGAAACAAGAAAATGTGTACAATAGGAAGATAAAAATGAATTAGCTTGTAGTTGAAGATCTAGGATAATTGTAGGTTGGAAAATGAGTAGAATAGGATGGATATGATTCATCTTAGAAAATGAGATTTGCAAGTCTTTCAAACAGGACCATCTAGATGAAAATAGGACTACCTAGGAACCATTGTTTGATGTGGGGGCTAATGTCCTAACAAGAGCTTTGATTCTGATATTTTTAGGATCTGAACTTATATTCTTCCTTTTTCTCTTTATCACATCCAATTCACCATATTGTCTATTGGAATAAAAATGGACTGAGAGGGGGGTGAATAATTTGTATAAATTTCTTATTTCATTTACCATTAATTTCAACATCGATTAACGTCCATTCCTTAATATACATTCAATAAGAGCTTATTAGGTCTGCATAATATATTCAAATAACCATAAAACTTTAGAAAGAACACGTATAAAAAATATTTAAGTGGGAAAACCTCATGGGAAGAAAAAACAATGAAACTATGCTTATATTACACAAAGTAAAGAGATATATTGAAACACCAACTTCACAAGGAGCGTTAATCCCTAGTTTTGTAAAGCACCAACCCTAGAAGGAACACCAAACCCTAATTTAGTGAAGCACGTAATTCAAAAGGATGCTACAAAACCATAATATGATCAAGAACTAACTCAACCATATGAAGATGAATATCCTTGAGTATTGCTGCCACCAAAACTGTTGGAGATGAAAAATTCAGCTCACATTTCTTCAAACCCTCATTTCTTCAACTCGCTTAAACTTGGATTTTCATAACAAGATTTGGATTCAATATATTACACACATTTTATCTAAAATTCTTTAGAATTTATCTCACTTGAATTTTTTATTTTTTTTTATTCCCTACACCATCTCTTCTCTCTCTTGCAGCTCACACTTTTGCTTATAAATAACTATTTCAAAAATGAACTAAACAAGCACTTTTATATGATTTTCATCTCACAAACATGACATAGGCTAGTCTTCATAAAAAATATCTACCAAAAAAACTAAAAAAAATAACACCATACTTATATACATTCATAAAATGGACCCATATATCTTAGCCATGCTTAAACATACCGAGTGAGCCCAAAATGGCTCAAAACCCCATCACCTGATTCACCAAAGACCAAAAACCTCATCATCATGATTATTAAAGCTCTTAAATTCATAAAACATGTAAAATATGAAATAAAAAACATCATACATGGTTGTACATTAGCATTAAATAATCAAATTCCTAATAAATCTATCAAGAAGGCTCATATCTTTCTCAAAACAACTATTTCTAGGAACCAGTCTTTACCTATATGCCTCAAGACCACACCAAAACACCTAAAATATGTCATATAGCCACTAATTGGAAATAAAATAAAATTTATAACAAATCCATGCTTTCTAGATCTCATGAAACATCCATACATGCAAACCACACTCATTTTCCTCTTCAACAAACTGAGCTTCCTAGAAAGTAATTTTAGGAATTCAAATGGTTTACACCCTTTATGCTACTTTCAAGACCTCAAAATGCCTTTACTAGGAAAAATATTAATCCCTCTTCACTCTCCAACATATATAAATCATCAACTAGTCCATCTCATGCATCTTCTACCTCCATCTTCTATCCAGAGAAATCATGTCCTGAGAAACAAGTAACCTTCTTCCTCACAACCTGAGGCGGATGAGCTATCAAAACTCATCATCAAGAAACAAACCATATGCCATTATAAATTTGTTTGAATTAAGTTTCCTAAAAATATTACATTTCCTTCCAAATCCAAGTGGAAGAAGGCCTTCAACTAGGTTCATCTCTAAAACTGCTCCTTTAGGATTTTAGGGCTTAAGAACAATAATTAAGAGTAGAACTTATTCCATCACCTCCAAAATCAATTTTATATCCAATAAACAACACCCTATAATTTTTCATGAATGGATGGATGAGAAATAAGTGTTTTTGGGAAACATGGGATTGTCTCTAAGTGAGGGACCTTGTTGTTGATACAAACCTTCATAGAAGGTTGTTTCCTCTACCTAATCATAATGCTAAATTACTCCTAATATTGGAAATGCAACTATATAATACTATTATAATAATCCAAGGGACTAAGGAGAGAGGGGAGTGCATAAAATTTGAAATCCTAAGATAAAGAGAGGTGGTAAAATGAAGAAAAAGGGGAAATACATTCTAATGAGGGAAGAGGAAGAAGGAAAATGGAGAATGGAGAGGTCAAACATGAGTGACACAAAACCAAAACAACATTTTACCTTTTTTATTCTATGATTCAAAAACAAATGAACATGTAAAGGAGAAATACATGCACAAAATAAAACAAAAAGAAAGAAAAGGAAAGGAAATGTAATAAAACATAAGTCAGGGTTGAGAAACAGCACAAAGCAAAGATTTTATTTATTTTCAAAGACTAGAAAAACCATTACATGTGAAGAAGGACAAAGAACACATTTCCAAGCTCAGATGGGGGTCCACAACTCGTAGTTGTTTAGGAAAAAAAAATTTATAGATTTTTTTTACATTTTAGAATATCCTCTCCTTCGCAAATGAGATATTTTTCATTTAATCTAAGATGGGAAAGAGAGAAGAGGAAAAATAGAGGGAAATTCATATTACCATCTTCAACCACCAACAAATTGCATTGAATGTTTGAAAATGGGCATGGGCATGATGTGGGAGCATAAATTATGGAGATCATAACTTTTTATCCAATCATTGGATCATCTTGAAATTTTCTAGGGTGTTAGATATAAGATTGTGGCCATTAAGACACATTTTCGGGCCTAGATTCCTTCATCTAATGGCCTAAAATTGGCTCCATATTTTTTGTTTGCTTTTGACTAGGTCTTAGAACTTTAATAAATTTTGTTGTGATTGTTAGAATAAGTAAAAATTTCATGTGATCCCTAATTTATGATGTCATATTTGGCACACAAATTTTGGGGTCCATCCGAGTTGTTTGTCTAGTAGGTAATTTTTGACATTTTAGGGTTTTCAGAGTAGATGTGAAATAAAAGGAGGGTTAAAGCATATAACTGTGTCCCACTTTTTTGTAGTTTTTGTACTTTCAGCAAACTATGTCTGACAACCAAAACATGACCAAACACATATAAAATGACCAAACATGAATTTTTAAGAGGATATAAATACCAAGGTGCAGGGCATCCAAAATTTACTTGATTTTTTAAATTTTTATAGTATTTTTTAACTATTTATTTACTAGTCAGATTTTAAAATATTTATGGCCACAAAGTGGGACACACTTGTATGCTTTGACCCAGGAGGATTGTAATGATGTAAAAGATTAGTATGGATTCTAGAATGAGAAGAAATATATTTTGAAAATCTTGGTTTTTATTTGTAAAGTTTTTTATGTTTGTTTTGGAGGTATTTCAACCTCTCATAGTTAGATTCACATCAATTGGTATCAGAGCCAAATTTTGATCTTACAGAAATAGTTAAGGTAACATATTACATTTATCTATGTAAATCTTTAATCTATTTTATATAATCATGGCTAGATGCAGGAGGGGAAGTTATTCCTAGATGAATAGGCATATGCAAGATCTACAGAGATAGGTTATTGAGCTCATAGGAGAAGTTACCCACCTTAGAAGGAGACATGCAAATGGGGATGTAGACCCAAATAGTGATACAAAAGAAGTACCTCCATTAATTAATGGAGGAGATGAAGAATAAAATGAGAGAGATGAAGAAACATTGAATGAGAGACCATTTGAGGAGAGACTGATCCAAGATTTATAGGGAAAGAATGACAACATCAAGATTAATGTTCCTGATTATGGTGGAGGGTTATGACTGTTGGTGCCCATTTTGATCGTTTTCCATTTTGCCATGTTTCCCCGTTGCTCTTTGTGCTCTAGAACATTTTTTCTCTTAAAATTGGTGGTATGTAACTTTTCCCTCTAGATTGAATGCCTTGAAATGCTCATAAACATATTATTTTCCCCCAATTTCAAAGAAATATACGTGTATGCCCTATTTTGTGCCCTAATTTTTCCAAATTAATTCCTTTGTAGTTTTTTCCACTTTTCCTAGCCTTTAGAGCTCAAAATTGTTTGTTTCATGCATATTTTCAATCAAAAATCCCTTTCTATGGTCGTAAATTTCATAAAATCACTTCCCATTTGTTTTTTGATTGAAAAATTCTTCACCCACAAATAAAAAATCAAATTCGGGAATCTCTGGCAATTTCTACATTTTTTGACAGCCATACGGGTGTCTTTTGCCCGTCAATTTTTAGCTCACATTCATCAGAAATGTGGCCATTTGTAATTGAACAGGGATCGGCAGGTTTTCTCAAAAATGTAACATTTTTTGTGATTTGGAAAAATTTACAAATCGCTCCCGCACGCACCATAGGAGGACACGTGGTAGGCGAAATGCAAGGTGGAGTGGAAAAGGACTTGGAAGAATTTTTCCTTTTGGTGAAAAGGGAATTTTTTTTTGAAAAGGGGTGTAGGCCCGCATCAAGTCAGTAGTGGACACGTGTCATCGTCAAAGCACAAGGCTAGCCGCAAAAGAAAAGTGGGAAAATTTCCCTTAGCAAAAAAAGGAGTTAAAATATGAAATGAGCCCACAGATCCTCAGAGAATCACAAGGAGACACATGGCAGGTGCTGAAGGGAGTGCGGGCCACCAGAGGAAAAAGGAACATTTTTCCCTTTTAACAAAAAAACTTAGAGTGAAAATTTGAAGCGTGGCTCTGCGATGAATGAGTGACTGACACGTGGCAAGGACGGAATCAGAGGCGCGAACTTGCGGGGAAAAATGAGAAAAATTTCCTTTTTCCAAAAAGGGGTGGAAATGTGTAAAATTGAGCTACGATTCCTCACCCACCTTGGGACATGTGTCAGCACCAAATTTAAAGGGCAGGGGAGTGGAGAAAAATGTCAAATGTTTACATATTTCCAAAAATATTAAAAAGTCAAAACAATGATCCCAAATTCATTTCCAATGACATCATGACACTTGGAGGGCTCAAATTAAAGGGAGAAAAGGGAAATCAACTGTAACTATGCATTTTTCAATTTTCCCACCATTTGAGCTCAAGAAGCTTGGAGATGTGAATTTTGCATCGATTTTTATTGAATTTTTGGAAAATTCATATCATTTTGTCCTTCAAGGATCAATGGGATAAATTTGAAATTTCAATTTACAGATTTGAGATGTTTTTGAAGTGAATTTTTGCCCTAACCCGTCCAAAAATGTAAAATATCAAATCAAGAAGTTGCAGACTCAAATTTTGGAGGGATAAGGATGAAATGATGAAATGAAAGGGGTCTGCATGCTTTGAAGATGAAAAACATGCCTCCACAATGGATAATGATGAATTTTTCTAATGATTCACCTTTTGAAAGAATAACCAACAACTTATTGTGAGTCTGTTAGATGTCATTTTCTAAAAATATTTCAAAGCAAAGGTGCTCCGAATATTCCACTTTGGAGGGAAGATTTGTGAGTGAGTGAATGAAATGTTATATATTGCATGAATTTGTCATGCAAATGGTCAGAGAAACTTAGAATTTCATAGGAAAATGTGGGAAAGAGCCCATTTTTTGAGAATCCACCTGAGAACCATTTCTAATTCCATTTTGCATCAGATTTGTATCACATTGAGTTGGTTTCCATTGTTAAGCCATCAATAAGCTCTAAGATTGTTCTTATAACATTCTCCATGCTGATAAATTTGGTCATTCTGGATTATTTTGTGTTGTCTCTTAGAAAAATTTACATACACTTATGTTTCAAAATGTTTTCAATCTATGTTTCTTGATCCTATTGTAGTCTTATGTTTAAAATCTCTCTTGATCATACATGGTATCATTTCTTGTTGATAGTTTAGTGGCATTTGCAATCCCACATTCAAAAGAGCTTTCATCTGATAAAGAGATAAACAAATTTAAAATCACTTTACCTTCCTTGAATTCAGAGATTGTTTGTAAACCTTTTGGTGCACCTTAGGTCATGATAAAATAGAGATTTCTAGATAATTTGTTGATTCATCTGCTTCAATATTTTGTGATAGGTTGTCAAAAATTGTGTGTAAGAGTGCAAATCTGGGCCTCTATTTAGTGCACATATCCTAGTTGAAGGAGTACCTTAACCCCTTTAGGGCATTCTGTTGTTTAGGTCTTATAGGATTTTTTGCAAAGGTCCTAAAAGAATTTGGAAAATTCTGGTTAGTCTTGTCTAAAATATCCCAGCAAAATTTCATTCAAACAAACCAATCCTACCTATAATACCCCTACATTGCATCGTGTGTCAACAGAAGAATACAGTCCATTTACAAAAATGCACAAAGTGAATCAGGATCATACAATGTCTTCAGTAACCCTTGCCTTGTCTTGAAAGCATTTCCATAATTTAGTAGTGACAACTCTATTGAGTTTGAATAATGGGAAATTGATCATGTTTTCTCAAGGCCATTTTCATACTATTTGCACAAATTGAGGGATATCTTCATCTCCTTCACCATTTGAGGGTTACAAAATAGGTTATCTTACCTTGGTTGAAAGGCACAACCTAAAAAAGTTAGGACAAGATCAAGTCCTATTTGAGTGCTATCCATCTCTCCACAAATCTGAGTGCCAATTAGATCACATCCCTGGCTATAAAATGACATACATCATGATCTATCTATCTTCAAGCTTCATGTCATATCTTTGATGCTACTCAGACTGAAAAGGAGAACAAATTTGGGTACCAACAATGACCATAGGAGTTGATTGACTGGTTGAATTGCATGGAAATTTTTTTGGAGTGGAAAACCCTTTTAGAGGATAAGAATGTTAAGTTTTCATGCAATAAGTTGTTTGGACATGCATTTATCTAGTGGGATCACCTACAAAATGAAAGACAAAGGAATGGAAAGGGAAAGATCCAAAACTGGAATAAAATGGTAAAGAAAATGAAATAAAAGTTTATTCTTGTAGATTATGCTGAGACACTCTTTCAAAGGTTCCAAAACCTAAGACAAAAGGATCTTAGCATTAAGGAGTATACCAATGAATTTGACAAGTTGTCAATCAGGGTTGAGCAGGGAGAGTCTGAAGAATGAAAGGCTACATGGTATATAAATGGATTGAGTTACACCATACAAGATGAGATGAGAATGCTTTGGATCCATAGTGTAGATGATGCTTATAAACCCACATTAAAGGTGAAGAAAATAAAAAGAGGAATAATTTTAGAAGAGGTGTGAAAAGAGGGCCATCATCATCTCCAATGAGAGGAAAGGGTAGATTTTAATCTACAAAAGCTGAATCATCTAATGCAGAAGGGTGTGAAGATTCTAGTCAAAGTCATGGTAACTACCAAAGAGGTAGGGGGTTTCAGAGGGGAAGGGGTTATAATTGAGGACATGGCTGGAATAGCCCCCAAAGGAAATATACATGTTACAAATGTGGTGAAGAGGGTCACAAAGGATTTAAGTGTCTACACTATCCTACACAAGATAGATGGCAAGGAGAAAAACCATGAGTAAATATAGTTGAAGCTGAAGAGTAAGTGTTGTAAATATCTCCCCTTGGGTAGATATAGACAAGCAGAAGGATATGGAAATCAAAGAAACTTAGAGCCCGATATTTATTACATCACCAACAGCCTAAGGCACACGTAAAGGGTGCACGACATAAGGTGTCGACACGAAGAAAATGGATGCGCCCATGGTGTAGGTTAAAGGCGCACATTAGAAGGTGTCAACACAAAAATGGATGCACCCATGGTGCAGGTCAGAGGCGCATGGCAAGAGGTGTCGACATGAAAATGGATGCACCCATGGCGCAGGTTAAAGGTGCACATCAGAAGGTGTCGACACGAAAAAAGATGCACCCATGGCGCAGGTTAGAGGTGCATGGCAAGAGGTGTTGACATGAAAATGGATGCACCCATGGCACAGGTTAAAGGTGCACATTAGAAGGTGTCAACATGGAAATGGATGTGCCCATGGCGCAGGTTAAAGGCGCACATTAGAAGGTGTCGACATGAAAATGGATGCGCCCATGGCGCAGGTCAGAGGCACACGTAAATGGATGTCGACATGGAAATGGATGCACCCATGGCATAGGTAAAGGGTGCACGTAAATGGATGTCGACATGGAAATGGATTCACCCCTAGTGCAGGTAAAGGGCACACGTAAATGGATGTCGACATGGAAATGGATGCGCCCATGGTGTAGGTAAAGGGCACACGTAAATGGATGTTGACATGGAAATGGATGCGCCCATGGTGCAGGTAAAGGGCACACGTAAATGGGTGTCGACATGAAAATGGATGCACCTATGGCGCAGGTAATAGGATGTCGACACAAATATGGATGCCCCAAGGCACAACATTTTGAGCACTGATAGGAAGCAGACCCTGGCATAGATGTTCAAATGGCCATAACTTTTCACAGGGAGCTCGGATTCATGCAAGGTTGGAATTTTTAGAAATATTACGAGGTCCTATATTCAACTACAACTAGATATCTTTAATTGGGTGGTAACAAGTTCTTAAAAATGCAAAATACAGTTCACCACTTTTTGGGTTTGTTAGGGTTCTCACCTACTACCATAATGAGATGAATTAAATGCAACCTAGAGGTGGTTGGGGTAGATGTGGAATTCCTCTCTCTTTTCTGTCTCATTCTTCCTATAAATTGTAAGGAGAGGATTCTTTCTAAAGGTTGTACATTCTTGTTTTTCCCTTCCCTTCTTCTCTTTGGCAGGTGAATTTGTGGAGTTCAAACCTCCCATTTAAAACTGTAATGCAACTTTGCCTCTTGCCATTTTTGTAGTGTATTGTATCAATCTTTGGAGAAAATAATGCATGCCTGTGGATGATTATTAACCCTCTCTGTGTTCATTTACATCCTTTTGATATTTCACTACAAATTTGGTTATCTGTGCATGATCTTGCATTGCATTTAAATGGTTTGTGTTTATTGGCAAGACAGGTGTTCTTCATTCCTCGGTGCATCACCTTTGTTAGTTTAGATTTTTTTTTTATGCATCTCCTTACCCTGTCTCCTTGGCAAGTTAGAATAGGTTTTTGAGGAAACCCTCTGAAAATTTTACATGTGCATTTGAACAGAGGAATAGGAACCGGCCTTCATCCGGAGAGCTTCTCTGATTTCGCAAGGTCCCACAATTGGGAAAAGCTCCATGTTATGCAATCGCACTGAGAGTCTCAACCCATCGAGTTACAGACATTCAGGGGTGTTGTGATTCGACATCAATAGTAAGAAGAAATGGAGGTTACTACAGACTTGAGTAAAACCCTCATAATAAGGAGGATAATGATTATCCCAAGGAAGGAGAAAGAAAAATATACTACTACTACTGATTCATGGTTGCGATCAAATATATTTCGAATAAGATGCATCTCTGGAGGAAAGGTGTGTAAAATTATTATTGATGGTGGTAGATATGAAAATATGGTTTCAAGTGTGATGGTTGATAAACTCAATTTGAAATGTGAGAAGCACCCATATCCCTATTGTAAATCATGGTCCAAGAAAGGGAATGAGGTAGCCATAGATAAAATATACCTTATAAAGTTTTTGATTAGGAATACCTACAAGGATGAGGTGTGGTGTGGTGTTATCCCAATGGATGCATGTCCTATATTACTGGGGAGGCCTTAGGAATATGATAGGAAGGTTACACATGATGGATGAAAAATCACATATACCTTTTGGAAGGATGGTGTAAATGTGGTCTTGTTACCCTTCAAGGAAGAAGAGAAGAGTGGGGGCTTATTGGCTATAAAATATTATATTACGGAAATGAAAGAAGTTGGCTGGTGTTATGCACTGATATCAAAGAAGGTGGAAATAGACGAATTCAATATACCTATTGCTACGGAAAGGGTACTAAAAGAATACAAAGATATCATACCAGATGGGTTACCTATGAAATGAGATATTCAACAACATATTGATTTGATCCCAGGATTGGCCCTTCTAAACCAAAAAGCCTATCAGATGAGTCTGATACGGAGTGAAGAGTTGAATAGAAAATTGATAGATTTAATACAAAAAGGATTAGTGAGAGAAATAACAAGTCCATGTGCAACCCCAACTCTATTGAATCCCAAGGAATATAGACACTGGAGAATGTGTGTAGAAAGTAGGGCCATAAATAAGATCACAAGTAAGTATCAGTTCCCAATTCCAATATTGGATGATATGATGGATGTGCTAGTGGGAGCCTGATATTTTAGTAAGATTGACCTGCGGAGTGGGTACTACCAGATCCGGATCCGTGAAGGGGATGAATGGAAAATGAATTTAAAAAAAAAACGTTGTATGAGTGGATGGTGATGCCATTTGGGCTATCTAATGCACCTAGTACATTCATGAGGCTAATGAATAGAGTACTTTGAGAGTACAATGGTAAGTTTTTTGTTCTCTATTTTGATGATATTCTAATATCCAGTAAGATAGTGGAAGAACACTTGTTACATATGAAATTGGTGTTAGACTTGTTATATAAAGAGATTCTATATGAAAACTTAAAGAAGTATAGATTTCTATAGAAGAGTCTTGTTTTTTTGGGGTTTATCATATCAGAGGATGGGGTGAGTATGTATGAGGAAAAAGTAAAGGAATGTTTGTAATGGCCTATTCCAAGGAATGTGACAGAGCTTCATAGTTTTCATGGATTGGAAATTTTTTATAGGAAGTTCATCAGGAATTTTAGTAGCATTGATGCACCCATAACAGAGTGAATAAAAGGGAGGGAGTATGTAGGGACTAAGGAAACAACAAATAGTTTTGAATTTTTGAAGAAGAAAGTGTCAAAAGCACCTATTTTGGTATTGCCATATTTTAGCAAGGTCTTCGAGGTTGACTATGATGCCTCTCATGTTGGGATTGGAGTTGTACAGAGTCAAGAAGGATGACTTATAGCACTCTTTAGTGAAAAGATCAATGAAGTCATGAGGAAATATTCTACTTATGATGTGGAGTTTTATTTTATTGTTCAGGCGTTAAGGCACTAGAGACATTACTTGGTAACAAAGGAATTTTTACTCTTCACTGACCATGAAGCATTGAGGTATGTAAACACATAGAAAACAATAAAAAATAGGCATGTAAAATGGGTTTATTTTTTACAAGAATATACTTTTGTCTCAAAAGTAGAATTAAGTTGCTGATGCCTTGAGTCGGTGTGTAGTACTTTTGACAACAATGGAAAATGAATTAGTAGGGTTTGAGGCAGTTAAGGAATTGTATGAAGGTGGTCTAAATTTTGGTGATGTTGTGAGACAACTTAAATATCATATAGTAGTGTTGTCTCCCAAAACCACTTTTCATTTTCCAAGTTAAATTTAAAATTTCAAGCTCTCACCCTCCTAAAGTATTTAAGCCAAGTTGAAAGTTTGAAGAGATAGAAAAATACATGCCCTAGAGTTGTTTCAAATCCCTAGTCTCCTTGTTTTGATAAATTTTCTATTTTCCTGTCTGGACACATGAAAATTTTATTGTCTTCCTCATTTGAATGAAATTTTCCATATTTCTATGTCCCTGGATTGTCAAACCTTATATTGTTTTCAATTCCTCGGCTCATGAAAATAAATTAAAAAATCGGGTGTGAAATAGTGGAGTTTTCTTCTTCTCTGCATTTTTTCATAGTTAGGAATGATAGGCAGATCTTTACCATTAAATTTTTCTTTAGCATCCATGGGTAATATGTGGTTATCTTTGATTGGATGTATTTTAGTCATATTTCAAGGTCCAATGGAAGCCTCCATGTGTCTAAATGACACAACTCTAGGGGCAGGGTCCAAGGGACAGTCTTCAATTAGGTGCAGGATTTCCACATGTCCCATGGTACAAAATGTAGGTAAAACAAGAAAAAATTGGCTAAGTATGGAAGGCTTAGCGGATGGCTCCATATGCCTCATTAGTGCAGTTTCAAGATTTAAAGCCAGGGGTAGTCCTAAAATTTGTGTCATCCCTCCACATGTACTAGGTTCAAAAGGGATAGAGCCGATCACTAAAAATTGGCTAAGTATGGGTGGGTCAACGAAGGTCTGCAGGTGCCACAACGACACCATTTCAAAATTAATATCTAAAAGTTAGTCTCCAAGTAGTTCCAACCCACCACATAGATGAGGAAACAAAGTTGGTTTTTGAAAATACTAACACCGGGGGAAGGATACACGAGTCAGCTGGGTGAAATTTTAGAAGGCACTTCTAAAGTGGAAACTCAAATCAGCGCCATCTCTCCACATGTCTAGGGGTCAACATGACTCAAATAGGAATAGACCCTAGATCAGCTAAGTATGAAGGAACTGGTGGAGCTCTCTACGTGTCAGCTTAGTGCAACTTCAAAGACAAAATCTAGAGGTAGGTTCCAAATGAGTGCTAGCCTGCCACACGTCCAGGGTCAGATATCTAGCCCCTCTAAACAAAAGGTTGACAATCAAAGCATCTGCAGGCCCATTCCAATCAATTCCTTCCACGTGGGTGGCCCAAATTTAAATTTGTAAAAGCAAATCAAATTTCCCATGTTTTAACTAGAAAAATAATGTAACAACCAAATATTTTAAAATTGTTTCTTTTTGCCATAAGCATTTCTCTGTGAATCAAGAATTTAAAGGGGTGTGAACAGTTAGAATAGGTGGTAACTATTTCTTGCTCACCTGAGTATATTGTAGCCATTTCTTATGGGCTATATGACGGACCCTAAAAGTCATTGTAAAGGGATAGCAATTCAAAAAAAAATCATGAGTGCATTGTACTCAGAGAAAGCAAAGGAGTTAGGCATTTTTCTTCTAATTCCCTCCATTCTCAAATTTCTTCCATTCCCACATTATGTACAAATTCTGTTTAAGAATCAATACAATAACAAGGATTTTGTAGCCTCTTTGATGAGGAGATTTTAGAAACTTTGAGTTTACAATCTTATCTCGTCTTGTTTCCTTTTACAGGGTTGTTTCTTCTCATAAATGCATGTGTTAAAGTTTTTGACTAATGTGTGTAGGAATCTGATTTCCTACTTGCAACATTAGTTTCCCTATCTCATTTCTCACTACCTTTCTCACCTTCAGAAGAAAATATCCCCCCTTGTAGATAACTACAAGCACTTTCTACAGGGTCAGTGGATTACCCCTATTGGATCCTCAGCCAAAAGGCCACCATAGAAATCCACATTTTCTAGTGCATGCATATACGGTAGCTACACCGGTTAAGTAGAGGGACTTAGATACTCAGAGCATTGGCAAGGAATCCAAAAGTTTTTCCACCTAACAAATTTCTTTACTAATAGTTTTTGGTGCCCACCATGGGGCAGATTTAGCAGTATCTACACCTGAATGCAACCACAAGGTCAGAAAATTAAAAAAAAATAGAAAATTCCGAGAATTTGAATGACTATATGAGCCACATGGATTCAAATCATGTCTACTCTGGGAAACCCTCCTATTGAAATACTTGAATTTCTCTTCCACATCTAAGAATACGTTACTTCAAATTTGAGGGAAGCTATCTGACATAGTAGATAAAGTGCCAATCACTACTTCATTTCCATGAGAATTCTGGACCTTGAAGAGGAACGCACTACTGAATTGGAAAGGAAAAGACAAATTCCAGCACCGTGAATAAGAGCATAGATTTTTAAGTTGGCAGATAAAATATACACCCAACAACAAAGACAAGGAGGAAAAACTGATCCCATTTTTGAGGAACTTCGAAGGAGACAAGAGCTACTTGGAATCCAGAGGCTTCCTTCTCAAACAAATAGTCATGTTGGGAACCTAAGTGTTTCCAATCCTTTGGAAGATGAATTTCCATACATCAATGAGAACCTTGAATATTTCACCGATGTAGAGATTGAAGAAGAATTTAGAGAAATGGAAGCAAGAGCAGAAGAGGAAATAAGAGCTCAACTCAAAGAAATCGAGAGACTTCAAGCTGAGGTAGAAAAAAGAGCAGTAGTAGAAGCCATAGCCTTAAAAAGGTTGGAAGATAGAAAAAGACATAGAATGGGTGATCATGATCATGAGCGTGAATGTGATTGTGAGGCCCAAAGGCCTAACGTACCATGGAGAGGAAACACCAGTCCACTGGCTCTTGCTCAACCACTCCATGAGCTACCGAGAGGCTTGAGAAAAAACTTCCCAAAATTCAGAGGGGATGGTTCTCAACTCCCTAAAGAGCATATAGCAGCATTTATCACTTCTTGTGGTGTGTTGGGTGTTGAGGATGAAGATGTGTTAGTCTGACTCTTTGTGGAGTCACTCCAAGAGAAGGTTTCCAAATGGTTCTACATGCTACCCCAGAGGTCTGTCACCTGTTGGGATGATACAAGAAGTGCATTTGAACACAGGTTTAAGACCACATAAGATTTTGAGGATATTTTGTTCTAACTAGTTCAAATGAAGAAAGAAACCGTTGAGTCAATGAGGGACTTCATATCAAGATATGATAGAGTGATAAGAAGGATCCCTAAAGATGTGGTGTCTCCCAAAAAATAATTTGAAGAGGTTTTTCATCAGTGATTTTCCATCAAAAGTAGGTTTCTTCCTCAGAAGAACCCAACCAAGAACATTGAGGAAAGCCCAAGAATTTGCAATAGAAATTGATGATGATCTAATCCTTTCCAGAAAGGTGAAAGGTCCCAATGGAAAGAAAAATGGTCATAATTCAAACTCTATCACCATAGATCTGATGTTCCAAAAAATGGAAAATGACTTGGTTTCCTTGAAGAAGCATCTATCTTAGATCACAATACGGAATGCTTTAAGGAGACCAAACCCTCAAGATAGGCCAAAGATTTATCCACCTCCTCACCAGCTTACTCTTGAAGCACCACCAGTCTATGCCATTATGACACCAAAGAGCCAGAGGAAGATTGATAAAACTAAAGAAGAAAACATGGAGAATTAGGAAAAATTTCTTGAGATTGAGGAAGTTGATATGCACAATGGCCTAATTGAGTATGTTGATGATGAAGATGAAGGTGATAAATAAGTTTTGAGTTTCTCATGTTTTTTTTTCACTCGTGCTCAATCTAAGAAAGGGATTTCAGCCCCAACAGTTACAACAAAGGATAAGAAGAGGAATAAAGAGGATTGTCCTCTAGAGGTTACTGTTATCCAATTTCACCCCCCAGGGTTGAATTGATAACATACATCAGAATTCTCAAGTCCCAAGCAGATTGATTGATCCAGGGAAAAAATCATGTTTCTAGGGTCCCTTCAGAAATTTTTTCTAACTCTCCTGTCTAGGTTGAAAAGAACAAGCTCTGAGAGAATGCAAGAAGTTACAGAAAATAAGCCTGGGCCAGAAAAAATTGTGAAAATCGGCTAAGTCCTTGTCCTAGAAATATTTGGGACATGCAGGACACCAAGGCGCGGTTCGGCTGAAACACCTCCAGGTGGCCCACGAAGCAAAGGGACATCTGGGACAAATGGACGTGAAATGCCCGAATCGGCCGAAAGAAAGAAAATTTGTCCAAGTCCTTCACCGAGAGTAAGTAGGAGAAGAGTACACGGAAGATGCAAACCAGCCGGTTCACCTAAAATAGGAAACTTCACCACTAGGACATTCGGGACAAAAAGACGCGGTGGACGTGAAAATCCAGCAGGCCCATGGACGAATCACAGCATGACACGTGTCGCCAGGGAAAAAGGTCCAAAAATTCAAAGGGGCAAAGTTTGAAGCGCTGGCCCGAGTCAATTAGTACAGGACACGTGTCCAATGGAGTAGAGAAGTGCAGAGCCAAGGAAAGATTTGGGAAATTTGGCCAAGTTCAGCCAAAGAGCTGAAAGCAAAAGTCTACTCCACGCCCCGTGTCGACCAATCAATGCATGCCACGTGTCCCAAGTGGCGGGGGTGTGGAGGAAAAGTAAAAAATGTTCCGAATCATCAAAAAATCAAAGTTTTCAAGGAAAACACGTGGGACAGGTTAGATGAGAGAATAACATATCCAATCAGCACGTGCCACGTGTCATCCAGGTGGCAGAGCGCGGGAAGAAATTTAAAAATCCGTTTTCACCTGTTTTGTGCCCTAGATCTTCAGATCTCCATATCTTTTGATCCAGAGCTCAGATTGGCACGTTCTTTATATCAACGGAAAGCTTGTGAAATTCTCTACATGATTCTAGGGTTAATCTTGAGTTTTGGTGCAGTATGGAGGGAGAAAATTAAGAAAATGTCTCTGACGTGTGTAATGCTTCAACAACCAACTTTAATACAGCAGATAGCTCGCCGCTTCTGTTAGACAGCCCGCCGTTTTGCCAAGATCCACCGCTTGGATCATAATGAGATGAGTTAAATGTGACCTAGGAGTGGTTGGGGCAGATTCGAATCTCCTCTCTCTTCCCTCTCTCTTTCTTCCTATATATTGTACAGAGGGGCTTCTTTCAAATTAATTACAAGTTGTTCATCTTTTCTGCTCTGCCCTCCCTTCTTTTTCTTCTCTAGGGTTGAAAATGGAGTTTGAACCTCCTCCCTTGCTCTGTAATGGTGTTTTACCTTTTACTATTGAAATGATGTTCTGTGTAAACTTCTGGAGCAACAAAAACGTGTTTTGTGATGCATCTGTCCATCCTTACTCGTTCCTTTGCTTGTTTTCTTCTTACCTCTCTTCATTGCAGGTATTTGTGCATGTTCTGATGTTCATTACAGGTCTGGAGCTGTGTTCACAGAGTGTTGGGGAATTTTCTATGTGAAATCTGTCTTTGGGCCTGTGATGCATTTGTCCATCCTTCCCATTGCTCACCTCTGCTTGTCCCATGGCAGTTTTGATAGATGTTCAACATTCTCCTTCTCTGGTGTATCACCGTTTTAGTGTAGGCTTTTGCTATTTTTCCCTTTTCTCTCTCTCTCTGTCTCCTTGGCATGGTTAGATTAGGTTTAGATTAGCTTGCCTGCACTGGAATAGCTTGTGGTAGGTAGTTTAGGAGCAGGAACCAGCCTTCTCTGGAGATTCCTCTCTCATTTTTACAAGTCCCATGCTTAGAGAGAGGTTTCCATGTTGTGCAATCACACTAGATGCTAGAGTGATCAACTTAGAAGCCTGATCTACATCCAAGGGTGCTGTGAGTTTGCAACAATAGTTTTGGCACACCCGGTGGGACCTTAGAGGTCTTCCATTTCATCTTTTGCAGGTTGGTGTGTTCCTGTGAAGATTTCAGCCTTTGGAGGCAGTTGCAAACACATCTGGCGACTCCATCTGATCAGCAACTCATTTCTGAAGTTGCAGACCCATTTTCCATCCATTTCCTTCCATATTTCTTTCCATCTCTTTCATTATTTTCCATTCCATGAGGTTGTGCAATCATGACTTCATTTCCATCATGGAATTCACATCAACAACAGCAGTATATTCCACCTCCAACATGTTTTACAAATCCTCCAAATCAGCATTTTGAGCAGATTCAAGATCAGTATGCATACCCATATGAGCAGCAGTGCCAAAGTCAGTTTGGATATGAAGCACATCAAGAGCAAGGGTATGCTGGTTATGAAGACTATCAGATGCAAGATGCTGGTCTATTGGAGAAAATCCAAAAGATGGAGGTAAAGATGGTGCAGTCCAGAGCAACAGCTCAAATGAGAGCTTTCAGAATTGGTTGCAGGACTCCTTGTCCATGGGGAGGCCCTTTTCCAAGACACTTCAGCCCTCAGGAGAAGCTGGACTTCATGATAAAGATGTTGCCCCAACTTGCACAATGGACAACAGAGATAGAGGCCTATACACCTGTTGTTGAACAACCTTGTCAATGGGTAAGTTCTACACCATCATCTGGTTTCTCTCTTCCCATTACTCAAGCAGCATCATCTCATCTGGACTTGCAAATTTTGAACTCTCCATCTGCTGTCCCAAATGTTGATCCCATGTCTTCACCTCTCAGTCTTCCACCACACCTCAATTCTTCTTTCCTTTTTCCTTCCAAACAGTCATCCTCTCCACAAGAGCTAAAAGAAATCCCCCCTCCTCTAAAGAAACAAGAGATTTCATCTCCTTTACCACCACAAAAAATTGCCAAATCAATTGAGTTGCAACCCACCCCTCCTCTTGCATTCCCAATTCCATGTGGGGAAGAAGAAATTGCAAAAATCAGTCATCAAGGACAACAAGAGGAAGAGCCAAGAAAAGAAGAAATGATTAAGAACTTAGTAAGTTTGGCTGCCAAGTTTGGTATGACAAAGATCCCCTTGATGGTCAAACCTATAGAAGAGGCTAAGGTTGAACAAATAGTGGTCAGGGCTGATTTTGTTGCAGCAGAAGAAGAAGTTCTTGCAGTCCCAACTTGTCCTCTAGAGCAGCAGATTGAAGAGTTTGACTTGACAAACTTCATGCTGGAGGAGGAGCTTATTCAAGAGTAAGATTGTCTTCGAACATTGGAGGAAGGAGAAGCTGCTCCAGATCCAGCAGCAGAGGAGCACATTCTAGCTGTGGAGGAGAAAGTTGCAGATCCAAGAGCTCTGAGCACAAAGCAGGCTACAGGAGAACCTTCAGTTCTTCTTTCTACTTCACCTCTCTCAAGTTCCAGTGCTGAAGAGGGGTTTGACCTCTCAAACTCAATGTTGGAGGGAGAAAGAAACCATGGTGGTCAAGTTACAGATCAAGAGGACACCATGGAGGAAGTTGAACATTTGCAGCAGGACAGCCATGAGGTAGTTTATCTGTCAGATTTGGAGGACTGTTTTGATGGAGAAGAACCGGTTGAGTTTCCACCATTCTCTCTTCCATCATCCACATTCCAAACACTAGAGCCTGCTGTCATGGAGGAGAGCATTCATTTGCAGCAGCCTGCATCTTATAGCAGCTCTTTGGAACAGAGATTGGAAGGTTTTAATCTTTCATGTTCTTCATTGGAGGAAGAGAAAGGACAGAGGAATTTCACTATTTCTTCCACACCATCCATTCAAGAAGGTCTACAAGAAGACTCCATTTTTGGAGTTGAAAATCAGAGCTATGGGCATATCAAACGGATCAGACCTTGCCCAATTAGGTATTTGGCTTCATTGGAGCCAAAGGAGAAGTCACAACCAGTCATGCTTGCTTCTGAGCATGAGGATGAGCTACAAAGTACCAAGGATCAGCTGTCATACCCCTTAAATCCAAATGCAGAGCAACTAAAAGAGGTATTGAATTTGCCTTCAGCTGATACCTTGATGATTTGGGTGGAATACCAGCTTCTTGTTGATTTTCCACTCATCCTAACAGCCATGATCAGCTCCAAATCAATTGCATGGCTGCCACTTTTGAGAAAGGGAAGCTATTTCTCACAACCAATTGCAGGGTTTGTTTAGCTTGCCCTTTGCTTGCAGTTACAGTAGAGTAGGTAGGTTTTCTTTTAGTAGAAGAAGTGCTTGTGCACACTCTGCATGTTCCATTTGGAGCATGTATGATTTTCAGTTCTGTACATAGTTTTGGTGTTGCTGGTTCTGCTCTTGCATAGTTCGTTTCAGTGGCATTTTGGTGAGAACAACTCCATGTCTGGTGGGTTTCAAGTGGCTCGGAGGGAGGTTTTCAAAGTTCAGATCAGTTGCAGGTTACAACTCATGACTCCATGCCCAATGGATGCTTCAGGCAACTGGTCTTTTCATCTAGCAGGCAGATGACCCCGCTGAGTCGCCAAATTGTTATCCAATTTCACCCCCCCAGGGTTGAATTGATAACATACATCAGAATTCTCAAGTCCCAGGCAGATTGATTGATCCAGGGAAAAAATCATGTTTCTAGGGTCCCTTCAAATTTTTTTTCTAACTTTCCTGTCTAGGTTGAAAAGAACGAGCTCTGAGAGAATGCGAGAAGTTGCAGAAAATAAGCCTGGGCCAGAAAAAATTGTGAAAATCAGCTAAGTCCTAGTCCTAGGGATAGTCGGGACATTTGGGACGAAAAGGCGCAGTTCGGCTGAAAAGCCTCCAGGCGGCCCAAACAGCAAAGGGACATCTGGGACAAATGGACGTGAAATGCCCGAATCGGCCGAAAGAAAGAAAATTTGTCCAAGTCCTTCACTGGGAGCAACCGGGACAAGAGTACGCGAAGGACGACCGAACCGGCCGTTCGGAAGAGAACCGCAGCACTGGGACATCTGGCCAGTGGACGCGAAGGACGCGAACCATCCGGTTCACCCGAAATAGGAAACTTCAGCACTAGGACATCCAGGACAAAAAGACGTGGTGGACATGAAAATCCGGCAGGCCCGTGGACGAATCACAGCATGACACGTGTCGCCAGGGAAAAAGGTCCAAAAAGTCAAAGTGGCAAGGTTTGAAGTGCTGGCCCGAGCCAATTAGTACAGGACACATGTCCAATGGAGTAGAGAAGTGCAGAGCCAGGGAAATATTTGGGAAATTTGGCCAAGTTCATCCAAAGAGCTAAAAACGAAGTCTACTCCGCGCCCCGTGTCGACCAATAAATGCATGCCACGTGTCCCAAGTGGCAGGAGCGTGGAGGAAAAGTAAAAAATGTTCCAAATCATCAAAAAGTCAAAGTTTTCAAGGAAAACCTATGGGATAGGTCAGATGAGAGAATAACATATCCAATCAGCACGTGCCACGTGTCATCCAGGTGGCAGAGCGCGGGAAGAAATTTAAAAATCCGTTTTCACCTGTTTTGTGCCCTAGATCTTCAGATCTCCATATCTTTTGATCCAGAGCTCGGATTGGCACGTTCTTTATATCAACGGAAATCTTGTGAAATTCTCTACATGATTCTGGGGTTAATCTTGAGTTTTGGTGTAGTCTGGAGGGAGAAAATTAAGAAAATGTCTCTGACACGTGTAATGCTTCAACAACCAACTTTAATACAGTAGACAGCTCACCGCTTCTGTTAGACAGCCTGCTGTTTTGCCAAGATCCACCACTTGGATCATAATGAGATGAGTTAAATGTGACCTGGGAGTGGTTGGGGCAGATTTGAATCTCCTCTCTCTTCCCTCTCTCTTTCTTCCTATATATTGTACAGAGGGGCTTCTTTCAAATTAATTACAAGTTGTTCATCTTTTCTGCTCTGCCCTCCCTTCTTTTTCTTCTCCAGGGTTGAAAATGGAGTTCGAACCTCCTCCCTTGCTCTGTAATGGAATTTTTCCTTTTACTATTGAAATGATGTTCTGTGCAAACTTCTGGAGCAACAAAAACGTGTTTTGTGATGCATCTGTCCATCCTTACTCGTTCCTTTGCTTGTTTTCTTCTTGCCTCTCTTCATTGCAGGTATTTGTGCATGTTCTGATGTTCATTACAGGTCTGGAGCTGTGTTCACGAAGTGTTGGGGCATTTTATGTGTGAAATCTATCTTTGGGCCTGTGATGCATCTGTCCATCCTTCCCATTGCTCACCTCTCCTTGTCCCATGGCAGTTTTGATAGATGTTCAACATTCTCCTTCTCTGGTGTATCACCGTTTTAGTGTAGGCTTTTGCTACTTTTCCCTTTTCTCTCTCTCTCTATCTCCTTGGCATGTTAGATTAGGTTTATATTATCTTTCCTGCACTGGAATAGCTTGTGGCAGGTAGTTTAGGAGCAGGAACCAGCCTTCTCTGGAGATTCCTCTCTCGGTTTTACAAGTCCCACGCTTGGAGAGAGGTTTCCATATTGTGCAATCACACTTGATGCTAGAGTGATCAACTTAGAAGCCTGATCTGCATCCAGGGGTGTTGTGAGTCTGCAACAATAGTTACACAGAATAAAATCATCAATAAAGGATCACCTTTACCACCTTCCATGGAATCAGCCAAAGAAAAACCAAACTCACTAGTTTCCAAAGAGCATGCTACTATACCAAGTAAGTCATTTGATCCTTCTTCTAGCTCAAAAATTTCTAAGAATAATTCTATTATAAATGTTAGCCCTGTAGAAACATCTAAAGTTCAGTCAAAGGCTACACCCTCACCCCCTTCCAAGCCGATTGTTACATCTTAAAAAGAGAACCAATATCAAAAGTAGAAAATTATCTACCATTTCAATCTTCCTCCATTTCAAGAGCCTCTTCCTCGCTCACCATAACCCCATTTGAATTTTTGGAACATGCAAGACAAACCAAAGTCTAGCTCTCCGAAATAGAATACATACAAACACATCCTACCCAGGTTGGCAGGTTCATTAATACAGTTTATAGTGGTAACCCTATATCCTCAAGTCCTAATTCTAAAAGCTTACTACCCACACCATCCACACCAGCTTCCCAAAACATGATAGCCCTCAGTACCTCCAAAAATAGCAGGTTTGAACCTTTCTACCTGTCACTCCTCATTAAAGGCTTCCAGCTAAATAATTATATCATAGATTCCGGAGCCTCAAACAATGTGATGCCAGTCAAATTTTTGAATTCTATAGGCCTTACCTTGACTAGGTAAATGGAACTTGATACTCAATGGAATCTAAACAAGTTCCATTGGTAGGAAGAATCAAAGATGCACAGGTAGCACTAGCTAATTTTCTAGACAAGAAGGTGCTCCTAGCAATACTGGTAGTAGACATCCCAGCATCCTTTTGTATGTTGTTAAGTAAGCATTTCTGCAGAGACCCAGGTGGATATATAAAAATGGATTGGTCATCTACAACTATCCTAGTAGAAGGAAAGATGAATAAGTTGCTACCAATAAGAAAGATGAAGTTCACAGTACGAAAGTATGATGATCCGAAAGTGAACATTCTCTTTCAAGATTATGGGCTAGGAAAATACTTCCCCACATCAAAAAAGAAGAGAAACTTACGCTTCTCATGGAGGAAGAGGAAGATAAAATTTAGAAAATGGAATTTGATGGTAGTCATTCTAGAGCGGGTTTAGGAGCTGGGGTAGTATTGTACTCTCCTTCCAATGAGGTATACCCTTTTTCCTACAAGTTGTAATTTGATAATACAAATAACACTGCACAGTATGAAGCATTTCTCTTGGGCATGAATGTTGTAGAGGACATGGGAATCAAGAAGCTGAGATGTAAAGGTGATGTAGAGATTGTGGTAAAGTAGGTCTGCCGACAATATCAGGTGAAAATCCAAGGCTCGGACATTATAGAAATAGAGTGTGGGATTGCATTGAATCTTTTGATGCATTTTCCATTGAAGCTATTCTAAGGGAACGAAATTAAAAGGCTGATTCTCTTGCAGTGTCAGATTCCCTAGTGACACCTCATCCTTCTTTTGGTAAAGACAAAGTGACCATTGAAATGGTATTCTAGCCTAGTGTACCAGACAATACAAACCATTGGCAACTCTTCAATGATGATAACCAAATTCTAGCCATTTTATAGCAAAGGGATAATTTCAATGGTATCATCTTCTTCGAAGGAGGTGAAAATCCACACCGTGAAGCAAAACCCAAAGAAGAGAAATAAGAAACTAAAGGGATTGATTATGAGGGAGTAATCAAATTGAAAGGGAATAAAATTCCCAAAGGCCTAGTCTCTTTAGAAGATCTCTTTGACAAACATGATAGATTCATTCAAGAGAAAGAAAATCAATATTCACGGTGCCCAGATGATTTTGATAAAGAAAACATTAGTACCCCAGAGGATCCAAGGATGGTCAATATTGGAAAATGTTTCTCACCTGAAGAAAAAATAAGGTTTTTTTCTTTACTCAAGAAATACTCAAATGTCTTGTCCTACTCTTATGATGAACTCAAATCCTTCTAGCCAAAATAAATGCACCACTCAATTCCTTTGAAGTAGGGTGCTAAGCCCTTTAGGTAGAAACAAAGGCCGTACAACCCAAATATTGTTGATACCATCAAGGAGGAAGTAATGAAGATGCTTAATGCAAGGATCATCTTTCCCATCCACCATTCAACATGGGTAGCTAACATTGTGCCAGTGTGGAAGAAGAATGGTGAAATAAGGATATGTGTAGATTTTCACAACCTGAACCAGGTGTCACTAAAGGAAAATTATCCTCTTCCTATCATGGACCACATCCTGTAAGTAGTCACTAGATCTAAAATGCTTTCATTACTGGATGGATTCTCATGATATATTCAAATCAAAGTGGCATAGGAGGACCGCACCAAGACAACCTTTACAACACCTTGAGGCACTTTTTCCTACAACAGAATTCCTTTTGGCCTAATCAATGTAGGAGCTACATTCCAAAGGGTGATGGATTTGGCCTTAAAATATATGAAGCATTGTATTGTCATATATCTAGATGATCTCACAATATTTTCAAAGAAAATGGGAGATCATATCTATCACTTGGAACAGGTACTTGCAAGGTGTAGGACACATGACATATCATTAAATAAAAAAAAGTGCATATTTGGAGTCACAGAAGAAAATTTATTGCGGTACATTGTGAACAAACATGGAGCACACATTGATCTTAAGAGGGTTATAGCCATTGAAGCATTAGGCCTACCCACAAGCAAGAAGGGAGTTCATTCATTCTTTGGAAAGGTAAACTTTCTTCGTCGTTTCATGCCTGAGTTTGCTGAATTGACAAAGCACATGAATTCCATGATGAAACCTCAAGCAAGTTTCAAATGGAATAATGAAGGGAAGGTAGAATTTAAAGAGATCAAGAAATCCATTACTAAGGCTCCAACCCTTGTGTCTCCAGATTTTAAGAAAAATGATGACGATGTTTAAGCACCTATTGCTTTCATGAGTTGTACTTTGAAGAAGCATGAGCTAAAGTACAATAAAATGGAGAAGAATTCCTATGTAGTGGTCGAGACTGTAAAAAAAATTAGGTTTTACATCCTCAATTCTAATACAGTGGTGATGGTCCCTGGAAGTGCAATCAAGTCCATCTTGAGACAACAGGATCTTGGATCTAAAAGAGGAAATTAGATTGTAAATACTCGAGAATATGACTTGGAGATTCAACCCTCCAATCTGGTATGGGGAAATGGCTTGTGCAAGTTGATTGCTAAAGATGAAACACTCAAAGTTCAACATGGTGAAGAAAATTGTGCCTGCCTAACTTGTTTAGAAGACAAACCACATGTTCTCTTTGTCACCACTACCGATGAGTGCTACGATGATATTTCCTACTACTTGACTTATGGAGAATGACCTCCCCATATTGATTACAAGAAAAGGATAACACTCAAAATAAAGGTAGATAAATTTGTAATCTGGAATCATGTGCTCTACAAAAGAGGCCTGGATGGTTGTTTCCTCAGGTGCGTAGATAAAGAGCAACAAGAAAAGTTACTTAAAGCATACCATGACCAAGCATGTAGTGGAAATTTTTCAGTGATGGTCACTACACATAAGATCCTACGAGGAAGGTATTATTGGCCCACCATCTTTGTGGACACTCAAGATTCAGCTTATAAATGCAAAGAATGCAAATAGTTTATTAGAAGACCACGATTTGCTACATTACCACTCATGCCTATGGTTATTGAAGAACCCTTTCAACAATGGGGGATGTACTTCATTGGTTTTCTGAACCCTCACTCAAGCATGGGGCACACCTCTGTACTCACAAAAATAGAATACTTCACCAAATGGGTGGAAGCCATTCCAGCAAAACAAGCCAACAATGAAATAGTATGCAACTTAATCAAGGAGAATATCATAGTTCATTTTGGAGTACCATAGAAGATTGTAGTAGATAATGCTACCTATTTCTCTTCAAGTGAGTTGATCAAGTTTTTCTATATCTACAAAATCTCCTTAGCTCAATATTTTAACTACTATCCACAAGGAAACAGATAGGCCGAATCAAATAACAAGAACATTAGGACCATTGTACGCAATCTTGTTGACGAGAATCAAAATAATTGGCAAAAAAGGTTGTACGACGCATTATGGGTAGATAGGATCACTCCTAAGAAGGAGATAGGTATGTATCCATTCCAACTGCTATATAGAGTTGAAGTAGAAATTCTCATCACAATTGAGATGCCAGCTCTCAAGTTGCTACAGGAAATAGAAGACGGTCAATACAAAGATTCCGTAGACAAAAGGATCCTATTTATGGAGAAGATGGAAGAAAATAGATTTTAGGTGGTGGATCAAATCAAAGAACATAAATTGAAAGTGAAGAAGATATTTGAAAAGAGGGCCAAGGAAAGAGAATTCAAGGTTGGAGACTTTGTCTTGTTGTGGGACAAGAGAAAAGAACCAAAGGGAAGCCATGGAAAGTTTGATTCATTATGGCTCAGCCCATTCCAAATTCATGGAGCTTGTGGTGAGAATGTTACTCTACTCTCATACCTGGATGGAACACCATTGGAATTACCCCAAAGTGGGAAATACTTGAAATTGTATCATCAATGAAAGTGGGTTGTCCCCTATCTTGTACCATAGGTGTTTTCTTGAAATGTTTCCCTTTCTGTTGTGTGGTTTTGTTTCCCCTTCTGTTACATGCCATGTGTTTTCTTCCTTTTGTGTGCTTGTGTGTTTCCTTCTTCTGATCTTTCTTTCTTAGAATTGTACATGACTTTTCAAGGCCCAATAGATAAGGCACCAGTCAATGTTATATGGTTTAAAATTTTAGATTCTGGATCCTCATACCACTTTTTTTCTATGCTTAGTCCATGTCATTGCCCCAAGCTAGAGCCAACTGTTGTCTCCCAAAAACCACTTTTCATTTTCCAAGATAAATTCAAAATTTCAAACTCTCGCTCTCCTAAAGTATTTAAGCCAAGTTGAAAGTTTTAAGAGATATAAAAATCCATGCCCTAGAGTTGTTTCAAATCCTCAGTCTACTTGTTTTGATAAATTTTCTGTTTTCCTATCTAGACACGTGAAAATTTTATTTTCATCCTCATTTGAATGAAATTTTCCATCTTTCAATGCCCTTGGATCATCGAACCTTGTGTTGTTTTCAATTCCTTGGCTCACGAAATAAATTTGAAAATCAGGCATGATATGGTGGAGTTTTCTTCTTCTCTGAATTTTTCCATAGTTGAGAATGACAAACAGATCTTCCCCATTAAATTTTTCCTTACCATCCATAGGTAATATGCAGTCTTTCTTATTGGATGTGGTTTGGTGATATTTTAAGGTCCAGCGGAAGCCTCCATGCATCCAAACGATACAACTCTAGGGGTAAGGTCCAAGGTATATTCTTCAATTAGGTGCATTCTTTCCACGTGTCCCATGGTACAAAATGAAGGTAAAACGGGAAAAAGATGGCTAAGTATAGAAGGCTCAACAGATGGCTCCATGTGCCTCATCAGCACAATTTCATGATTCAAAGCTGGGGGAAGTCCTCAAACTTGCACCAATCCTCCATGTGTCCCAGGTCAAAAAGGGATAGAGTTGATTGCTAAAAATTGGCTAAGTATGGGTGGGTCGGCAGAGGTCTCCATGTGCTACAATGGCACCATTTCAAATGTAAAATCCAAGATTCAGTCTCCAAGTAGCACCATCTCTCCACGTAGCTGAGGATATAGAGTTGGCCATTGAAAATTATAACCCTAATAGAAGGAGACATACATCATCTTGGCACAATTTTACAAGGCACTTCTAAAGTGGAAACTCAAATCAGTGGCAACTCTCCACGTGTCTAGGGGTTAACATGATTCAAATAGGAATAGACCCCGGATTGGCTAAGTATGAAGGAACTGATAGAGCTCTCCACGTGTCAGCCTAGCACAACTTCAAAGATAAAATCTAGAGGTAGGTCTCAAATGAGCGCTAGCCCACCATACGTCCAGGGTCAGATATCTGGCCCCGCCAAACAAAAGGTAGAAAATCAAAGAATCTATAGTCACATTCCAATTAGTTCCTTCCATGTGGGTGGCTGAAATTTAAAGTTGTGAAAGAAAATCAAATGGCCCATGTTTTAACTGGCAAAATAATGTAACGACTGAATATTTTAAAACTATTTCTTTCTACCATAAGTGTTTCTCTATGAATCAAGAATTTAAAGGGGTGCGAACAGTTAGAATAGGTGGTAACTATTTCTTACTCACCAGAGTAGATTGTAACCATTTCTTATGGGTTATATCATGGACCCTAAAAGTCATTGTAAAGGGCTACCAATTCTATAAAAAAAACTCACGAGTGCATTATACTCAGAGAAAGTAAAGGAGTTAGCCATTTTTCTTCTATTTCCCTCCATTCTCAAATTTATTCCATTCCCACATTATGTACAACTTATTTTTAAGCATCAATACAAGAAGGATTTTTTAGCCCCTTTGATGAGGAGATTTTAGAAACTGTGAGTTCGCAATCTTATCTCTTCTTGTTGCCATTTTCAAGGTTGTTTCCTCTCATAAATGCATGTGTTAAAGTTTATGACTAATGTGTGTAGAAATCTGATTTCCTACCTACAACATTAGTTTCCCTATCTCATTTCTCACCACCTTTCTCACCTTCAGAAGAAAATTTCCCCCCCTTGCATATAATTTTAATAATTTTCCATAGGATCAGTGGAGTGCCCCTGTTAGATCCTTGAATAAAAGGCCACAATAGAAATCCACATATTTTCACGCATGCATATACAGTAGTTGCACCAATTAAGTAGAGGTACTTAGATTTCCAGAGCATTGGAAAGGAATCCACAATTTTTTCCACCCGAAAAATTTCCTCTCTAACAAGTAGGTGGTGGTTCTTATGATTATTTTATGCACGATGGTTATTTGTTCAAGGGGAAACAATTGTGCATCCTTGCTGGTTCAATGAGGGAAAATATTATAAGAGAATTGCATAGTGGGGGGTTGGTTGGACACTTTGGTATAAGTAAGACAATTTCTCTTGTTGTAGAAAAGTATTATTATCCAAAGGTAAAGAGGTACATAAGTAGGATTGTAATAAGATGTAGAGTGTGCCAAATGGCTAAGGGCCATGCACAAAATACTGGGTTATATATGCCATTACCTGTCCCTACAAAGTCATGGGTTGATTTGAGTATGGATTTTGTGTTAGGAATTCCTAACACACAACAAGGGAATGATTCTATCTTTTTTGTAGTTGATAGATTCTCTAAGATGGCACATTTCATTTCTTTTAAAATAACTAATGATGTTTCTAGAGTGATAGATTTGTTTTTTTAGAAATTGTTAGATTGCATGGAGTTTTGAAAATAATCACTTCATATCAGGACACGAAGTTTTTGAGTCACTTTTTGAAGATTCTATGGAGGAAACTAAGGAAACGACTACAATTCAGTAGTTCATATCACCCCTACACTAATGGGAAAATAGAAGTACTAAAGAGAAGCTTGGGAAATATCCTACATTGCATAGTTGGAGAAAAGACAAAACAACATAACTTAGCTTTACCACAAGCTGAGTTTTCCTATAATAGCTCAGAAAACAGGTGAAGATAAAACTAGTGATGATGCAGAAGAATTTGTAGAAAAAATTATACAACTACATGATGAAGTGAGGGAAGATTTGAAAGTAAGTAATGCCCAATATAAAGAAGCTGCAGATGCTAGTAGGAGATTAAGTGTATTTGAAGAAGGATATATGGTGGTGGTTCATCTTAGAAAGGAGAGGTTTCCAACAGGTACATATAATAAACTCAAGTAAAGAAGATTAGGTCATGTAGGATTCTGAAGAAAATGAGTGATAATTCCTACAAGGTGGAGCTACCTTACAACTTTTCTATCTCACTAGTTTTTAATGTTTCTGACTTATATAAGTTTTTAGGTCATGATGAAAATGTTGCGGAGGAGGAAGAAATAAACTAGGAGCAAGAAATGCCGAATAAGAAAAAAGAAAGGGTAATGTGTGTCTTGGACCAAAAGAAAATCACTACTATACATGGGAGCTATAAAAAATATTTGGTATAGTGGGAAGGTTTGTAGTAAGAAGAAAATAATTGGATTCCTGAGTGGGAATTAAAGAAGATTGACAGTAAAAAATTAGATGAATTTTGTCAACTGAATTCGTAGGAGCTGAATTGTTTTCAACCAGGGGAGAATGATGTGGAAATATAACTTACAGTGATAATAAATTTTTATCCAACCATTAGATATCTTGAAATTTTACAGGGTGTTAGATATAAGGTTGTGGCCATTTCGGCTCATTTTTGGGCCCTAATTATTTGGTTGAATCAGCCATATGGGGAACCCATGACCTGATGGGAACCATTCTATCTTTTTCAGTAGAGCCCACTCTATCCGCAATACACTATATCTACCTCACTTTTCAACCCAAATGGATATGTGGGGAGCTCAAAGCCCCGAGGAACTGTTCATCCAATGCTAAAAAATATTGATTGATCCACAATTAATCCCACAACCCCTCCTTGTAGCTAGATCGACAATGTAGGGAACACAAGAAATATTTTAATTATTCTATTTGTTCCTCTTATGCCTAATTTATCCGCAATACACCTCGAAAGACCCAATTTTTTATTTTTGGCTAAGTATGGAAATGAGGAGCTTCAAAAGGAGGAAAGAAACATCCCCAACACTGATTTTCCCACTTTTAATCACTTTACTGCCCATGTCCAAATGAATATGTAAGTTATAAAAATGACCCTAGGAGAGGGTATTTTGGATATCAATCACTTCCAAGATTAAAAAAATCATGGAACACCCTTGGACATGTTGCATAAGAACTCATCAACCTTCAACAATCATGAAGAACTTAGAACTATCAACTTACCTCATGAAGCTACTTAAGACCATGCTTAACTAGGCACCTTCCAGATTTGACCTTAAAATATTAGACCATAAATTTCTCATACCTCATCAAAATTACAAGTTTGGTATGTCATTGAAAATATATCTAAACTAGGATCACAACAAAAATTAAATCAAGTCTTAACTCCACCTATAGCTCGTGTAGATAAAATTTTACCACAATATGCTCTAAACTACCCCAAAAAATAGTATTCATAAATAGGGTACATTTTCCCCTTAAATACCAAAACCATGATATAAAACTATCATAGAAATATAGAACAACTCCCAAGATAAAAACAATGTCACTTTATTCATTACCTTATTTGGACAACGTTTCCACAAAATGAACTTCTTTAGAAATAAGAATTTTAAGGTGGGGTCCACATACTATCAAAATATAGAATACACCTTTATGTAAATGTGGATGAGTCCTTTACAAGATCCAATCATCACTTTTGCAAGATCAATCAAAACTTGTTTAATATACTCAGTTTCATCCAAGTCGCTTTGAGCTAGGGTTTTAAAACAACTTATCTTCTTAACGATCGTTCATAAAAATGTGATGATCAAGTCACCTAATTATTTTTGTAAAATATTCTTATTCCATTAAAAAAAATCGTTGAAATCCTATAGGTCCCATGAAAAACATACAATTCACAACGAGCATTAGAAGGTCAACTTTTACCTCAAAATCACACTCTAGAAAGCCCAATTTTTCAAAAATCTTGATATATTACAAAATATTCTTCACTTTTACATGAAACTTGTCAAGAAACATCATGAAAACATTATCTAACTGTCCATACTAACCATATATATCAAATAAGTCTGGAACTCTCTAACCAATCTCACTTACCTATGCAATCATGTTTGCTCTCCACCTACTTACTTCCCAAGGACCTCATACATGCCTTATAGCTATGGAAAATGACCTGAAAATCCTTGTGAACTTCACATACATCATCATAATTCTAATACCATGCTTAGAAAACATTCATCATCTCCAAAACTCATTCCTCCATGCCATACCACATGCTCTAGGCATGGGAATAGGCATAAAATGACCTGACTCAAGCCATATAACTCATGAATTGACCATGATAACTCATTACAAACTCATTAAAACCTATAACACACCTCTAGGACCATTCTTGAACTCATGAAAAGCTTAAACCACATTGGGAGGACTCAAACTATGACTATGCACTCTAGACCATGCACCAGGACCTCATAGAACATCACCAAAATTAGTCACTACCAATCAAATTTCATGTTTAACTATTGATTTACACCTCATTGAGACTCATACAACACCATGAAACCTATTTACATAAATGTATTTAACATTAATGACATCACTAAGACATAATGGCCAACAATCTTCCCCTTTTTCATTGATGGAAAGCACTGTCAGAAACATTGATGGAAACCATAATACAAAACACACCTACTAGACCTATTTTTCATGTTTCTAATGCCTATATCCCCATTTTACATCTATGAAAAAGGATTTAATTATTACAAGACATTTAAAATTACAACATACAACATGACACAATGGAAACAATGCACAAAACTCACTTGTTTGACTTGACTCTGCGTTGGATTGCACTTTCTCTTTTTGTCTTTTATAACAACTTATGATCCATGAACCTATAATGAGCCTTCACATAGCTTCCTTTTAACTGATATCCACTTAATATTTTCTTCATCCATTTTCTACAACTTCTTCTTGATCTATATCAAGGTAAAATCCACCAATTCTATCATTAATACCATCATTTCATCTTTCAGGGTCAATATCCCTAATCAACTCCTTCAGTTCATCTTAACCAAACTCCTCCAAGCTATAAAAGTCGACATAAATTATGGTTAAATCAATTATATCTCCCCCCTCTAAGCATACTACCAACTTCTAACTTAAAAACATAAGATTCAAAAAACACACTTTCATTTATGCTAATAAGATGAATCAAAATATTTATCACAACCTTGAAGCAATATTTCAGTGTTTTTATCTCTTATCATGCTTTTACATCCATTTTAGCATAAAAAATAATTATTTTTTTGTATCCTTTTGTTACCCACTCAATAGCTATGCGTATTACCCCTTCATCTAGACATAACTGAATGTTCACTCAAAGCGCGTGTAGCCCCCATGTCCCTCCTTTGCATTTCTTATCAAGATGTTAGCATGAATAGACATCATAGTTATGGTCAATACATTCAATAATCCATAATACTCATCATAAACATGGAAATTTGGAAACACATATAATAAGAAATATGAACATTCTAAATAACAAATAAGATCAACTGCAACATTATAACACCATATTTAGATATGTAAACAACCATTACCCAACCAAAAGTATTCATTATAACTCAGAATAAATTACATCACGAAGCTTAATACATAATAAGTCATTACAATAGTACGCACATCCATGCGCAAATTCCAAACCCTATACCATAACCCTTCTCATACACACATGGTCTATAATCTCTTTATTTCATGACCACTAGAACAATGACATACAATATATATATATAAGGGTGAGGATTTTCCCTTCACTGCCCATAAATTCTCCTAATAATAGGCATGCTAAAAAATTATCTTGCATGCTTTCTTTCCGAGAATAACTGTGTGTATAAAGCTTTCATGCTTTTACATTATTTGTTAATAATAGATTAAACTAAACATAATACTTTATTTAATATTATTATTTTGGTTGGTGCATACTCTACTTAAAATCATAAGCTCCATTGTGTGCATCCTAATATATATTGCTTTTGTCTAAATATTAACATTTCTTGGATTACAATTTTTGTCTACTTTTCTATTTTTAGCAGTGCTTCTGGAAAATTGGCGAAGTCTGAGACTTTTTCTTCTCATGCACAAACCTCCACACTCTATTTTATTCTATACACATATTCCCCTTTTTTCACCCCCTACACATGGCCTTGGAATTCTATGCATGGCTAGTACTTAGCCATTTCACCCGCTCAACATTCTCCCACACTACACAAATTGTCTGTCCTTAGAAATGGGGTTCTCAACTTCTCTTAATGAATAAATGAATCAAAGAATAAGGAATGAAGATAATAATACCATCAACCCAAAGAATAATTTCTAACTTTTATGCCAACCATATTAATCTTTAGGTTGCTAGAAGATCTCTAGAAACTCTGTGTTTAACTTATCTTCAAACTTTTTCCACTCCACAAGATCCTTTGTGGCCTTTCTAGGTTCCACCTCTATAATGCTTGGTATTTGGTTAGGCACCAACTCACCCAATTTCCCCTTCAACTTGTTAATGACCACACTTAACTCAGTGCTCAGTCCTTCCAACATGTCTATAAATTCCAAAACTAAGAGCTTGTGTTGATGAGTCCAACTATCTAATGCGTCCCTAATGGCATTTAATAATTATTTTTGTATTGTTACTCCTACCATGACTTTTTTGTGCTCAATATTATTATTTAGTTTCTTATCTTGAATGAATTTGATATCTTTTTTATCTTTTTTGACATGCACTCTAATAATAGAGTCACTCTTTTGACACCTATTAAAGGATAAATCATCCTTACTATTGGCCTCCTTGATTCCTGTCAATATAGCCTTCAGGTCAACTATCTTGGCCTTGACATCTACTTTTTTCTTTTCCTTCTTTAGCTAATGACCCCACGCCACTCTTGATATTCAAAAGTAACATTCCAACTAGGTCCTTGAGGTAATCCATTTCATAATTGTAATCAGTTGAATCCTAGATCACCAAAGTGGGGCATGTGCCTATATTATGCTTGACTAAATCTCTTACCCTATCATATGCCTCTTTGATACTCTTTTTATCCCCATTGATGTCATTATTAAAGTTTTCCACTTCACACTCTTTATTATTTTTAATTTTCTACCATAAGCCTCATGATATCCACTTATATAATTGTTTTTACATAACCTCAACATCTATTTTATTCAAGGCATTACATTCCTACTCATTAGTTAGATGCCTGGGATCCACATATCTATACTTCTTACCTAGATCCTTCTTCAAATCTTGTGTAGTGTTTGACTTGTTGCTAATTTCAAAATCTTACTCTTCTACATGTGTATGCATGTTCCATGATAGCATTTTATTTATGCACGAGATCCCTCATTTTTTTTAACAAGTCCCATCTGAATAGATTTTCTGTACTTTCCATTTTTTAGAACATTTCCCTCAACACATTTTTAGGATCATTAATAAATTCCATGTGTTGTGATTAGGGAGGTCATTTTTTTGTTACTTCTTTGGACTTGGCCCTTGGCTTCCTTAACATAAATGGTCCTATTTTTGTTTTACCTATAGTTCCCTTATCCTCTCTGATCACATAATTATCATCAACCTCCTTATTATCTTCAAGATCATCCTCACACACTAGTGTCTTCTCCCTATACAATATTCTATGTTGTTTAGTCTCTTTTCCCTTCTCTATGCTAGGATCTATATTTATTGGTGGCTCTTTTTCCTCCTACATGGACTACACGTGCTCCAACTCCTCTACCACCTTCTCCTTCACATCTTCATCACTAGAGACTACTTAAGTTCTATTGTGACCCTACTTAGTACTTAATGGAATCACCTTGGATGGTTGAGAAGGTCCTACACCCTCAATGTGCTTCCTCCTTTTATAGTGAATTTCTCTTGTACATGTTAGTGCAAATCAGCAGCACCCCCTAAATGACCTTCAGGTCTACAAGTGATAAATGGGTCATTTAGTGTGATTACACAACATTGAATCTTTTCCCCAAGTGTGGGACTTGCAAAATGGGAAAAAACTCTCTAGATTAAAGTTTGGTTCCTCTACTCCTCTTATCAGATGTATGCATGAAATTTGCAGATGTTTAATACTAGATCCTACTCTAAATTCCAAGGAGACAGAGATAAGGATGTAAAAGAAATAAAACTAAGTAAAAGTGGTGATACACCAAAGGAGTGGCGAACATCTATTTCTAAAAATTGACACATATTTAAAAAATGCAACAAAAATCATTCACAAATTGCTAAAAATGTAATGAAGGATCAGGATAGAGGAAACAACACAAGAAAGGATTGAAAATTCATTCACAGAGCTTGCATTGTCATTTCCATTTTAAAATAAAGTGAATTAAAACAAAAAGGAGGTAGAAAAGATGTTGTAGTCCCTAAAAAGTTTTGATATTCCACAAATCCACTTGTCAGAGTGGAGGGAGCTTGCAGATCATAAAAAATGTCCAACCCTTTATAAATGAGCCAAATCTGGCTTTTAACAATGAAAACCCAAGCTCGAGAAGGAGAAATATGGGAAAAATGAAGTGAATGGTTCAACTACCAACTAGATCCATCAAAATAGCATGGGTACCCTTAAAAGTTCATTCCCCAAGATTTTTGACCATGCTGGAGAAGAATGGAAGCCATACTGCATTAAAAATGGTGGTTGAATGTCAGTTCTACTTTTTTCCCCATGCCAAAGGTGTTTTTTGATTTTTCTCTCACCAAACTCCAAAACAAAAAATTGAAGATTCCAACATGTAGAGGACTTGAATAGCTTTCTAATGACACAAAAATCAAGAAAAAAAGATCTCTGGATCGAAATATATACCCCTCTGAAGATTTAGGGAAAAACAGAGGCAAAAATCGGGTTTGCGGGCCGAAACCAAAAATTTTCCCTCTTTTTTGAATTTGGGAAAATTTCCCCAAAAAACTCCACCCCCCACTACTCCAATGCCACATGGCACATTTGTATTGGGTCACGCTTTTAACCGGTCATTCTACGCCTTTTTTGAGCTTTAAAAAAAATTCCAAAATCCCTTCACTGCTCCGCTGTTCCACCGACATGTGTCATCCTCCTATTCATTGGTGGGGGTATACTCCAAATTTCCCTTTATGTTACCAACCATTTCCTTGAATAGAGCATGTGTCACCTTCTTATTCAATGTGGGCCTTCGGGTGGGGTTTTCCTTTTTAACCTTTACCTATTTTGGTAAAAAACCAAAAAGTTTCGCACCCCTCTGACTCTTCCCGACCTTATGGACACGCGTCGCTCTCCCATTGGTTCGTAGGGTTTCAGACCAAAATGTTTCTTTGCACCCCCTACCAAACCCTTTGGAAAAATTTCTAACTTGCTTCCACTGCCCAACATGCCATTCTGCTCGCCACGTGGGCGCATTTCTAATTGGCCACAGGCCTTCTCAGGGAAAGTTTCCCCCAAAAACTCCGTCGAGCCATAACTTGAGAAATACTTGGAGTAGGGAGGAAATTTTTACCTTTCTGAAAAGGTGAGAAAATTATCTTTCTGAAGAATCCATACCCAAAAAAAAATTAGTGCCTGAAAAGTGAAAAAAAATCTACTGAGGCACAAAAGAAGGAAAGGTTGAAGGAAAGTTAGCCAAAATAAGCAGGGGGCTTATTTTGGATAACAATTTTGGTGACTCAAAGGGATCATCTACCTACTGGATGAAGTGACCAGCTACCTAAATCAATCCATTGGGCAATGGAGTCATCAACTTAACTACTTGTCACTCTCAACTCATTAGAAAATCTCTAGAAAGAAGATTGTGAGAGTAGAACATCACTTGATTTGAAACATGGCCTGCAAAATGCATCCTTGAGAGAACAAAGCCTATGCCAAAGCACTTAGGGAAATGTAAAACTAAGCTACAATAAAAAAAAATTCACAAGCACTCAGAGGAATGAAATTCTAAGCTAATATGTACAAGGTGAGGAGTTTCCCTTCTAGTAGTAATGCTTTATATGGATTCCATTAACTAGAATCTACAGTTCTTCACCATCCAATGTAGACAATTGGAAGGCATTGTTGTTCTTGCATTTTGTGACCATGTAGGAGCCACTCCAAATGGCATCAAACTTTGAATGCCTTCCTGGATTTTCTTATTCTACATCCCATTTCAACACTAAATCTCCAACTTAGAAGGTTCTAGCCTTAGCTTTCCTATCAAAGGTTCTCTTGATCAAAGTTTGGTCCTTCTCCATTGTTTGGGCTGCATGCTCTCTAATTTCTTAGAGTTTTATCAATTCTGCATATCTAACCTTCATGGGTTCAAACTCCAACAATTCCAATTGCTTCATGAGTTCCAATGTTGGAAACTCAAGTGACAGCCAAGATTTCCTCTCTCTCATAAACAATTCTGAATGGAGAGTTACCTGTGGATCTCTTGGGAGTTATCCTATCAGCCCATAGAACTGATTTGAGCTTAGTGTGCCAAGTCCTTTTATTTTCATCAAGAGTCCTCTTGATGATTCTTTGATAGAGTTCTTGTTGGTGGATTCATCTTGGTCATTACCTTGAGGGTAATAATTTGATAAAGTGCTCAGATAGATCCCATTTCTAACAACCCATTCAGTTACCTTTGATCCTATGAATGCCAATGCATTATCTGATATTATAGTGGTAGGTATACCAAATCTGGTTACTATCCCCTCGAAGTCTAGAATGCTAGATTCATTTTCCTCTTTGAGTGCCACCCCCTTAGTCCATTTGGTGAAGTAGTCTGTTGCTATTAGAATCCACTTGTTTCCTTGGCTTGAGTTTGGATTAATGACTCCAATGAAGTCCAAACCCCATTGCATGAATGGATGGTCAACTGAGATTGGGTGCAATGGAAGGGCTGCTAATCTTTCCTTTCCTGTGAAGAATGCACAATTCTTACACCTCTTGATCCATGCATAACAATCACTAAACACCTTGGGCCAATAACAGCTAGCCTTCATGATCTTGAGGGCTGTCACTCTTGGAGAAAAATGACCCCTAGCTGATCCACCATGGAACTCTTCTAACATTCTCTTAATCTGATTTGTCCCAATGCATCTCAGCAGCACTCCATTGATATCCTTTTTAAACAAGACACCATCAACAAGTTCATATGGAATAGCCTACAATCTAGAAGTGTCATTCTCTTGGCTTTTTTCATCTCTGGAGGGCATAGGCTTGTTTGTAAGAAGTGAATTATGTCTTGGGTCCAGTAAGGAGTGAGCCTACCACCATTCTCTTCTTGAACACCTCTTTTTTCTTGGTTGTCTTGACAACTACCAAAACAACATCCTTCTCTTTGCTTGATTCCATTGATTTACTCAAGACCAGCTGCTCACACAATCCATTTCCTTGGACCAGCTTGGTGAATTTGATCTCAATGTCATACTCCATGACACGAGTAATCCACCCTGCACATGTTTTTCATTTAGACCTTTGCTGAGGAGGAAGTCCTTAACTCCCACATGAGAAACCATCAGTTTAACCTTGTTGTTTGAAACTAGATGCTTAAATTTCTTCAAGCTCCTAATCACTGTACAAGAACATGCTTCTCAATGAAGGAATACCTCACCTCATAGTCCTCCAAGCTTTGGCTAAAAGAAGGCAATTGGTTGCTCTGCATTTTATTTTTTCTGTTGTACTAAAATTGCAGAAATTGTATCATCACCGCCAAATGCATAAATTGATAAAATCTTTAGATAAATCTGGGTTAATAAGAGTTGGAGCTTGTGAGATAGCCTCTTTAATTTCCTCAAAACTTTCCTTACCTTCATCTGTCCATTTGACATCAATACTTTTCTTCAACATCATAGTCATTGGCTTGACAAGGGTTGCAAGATTCTGGAACAAACCTTCAAACAAAATTAATTCTTCCCAAAGAAACTTTGAAGGGCCTTCTTATGGACTTGGTAATGGCAGTGATTTTATTGCTTCAACCCTTTCTAGATCAATTTCTAATCCCTCTTTGGAAACAATGTGGCCTAGGAGCTTTCCTTCATGAGCTAGGAAAATACATTTTTTGGGATTCAAGGATACCCCAAATCTTCTACATCTTTGGAACTCTTGTCTTAAATGAAAGAGATGATCTCCTACAATTTTAGAAAATACAGTAATATCATCTAGGTATATCAGCACCATTTTGTCTATCAATCCCTTAAACACCATATCCATTGCCCTTTGGAAGGTAGCTCTAACGTTAGACAACCCAAATGGCGTTTTCATATTTGCATAGGTTCCCAATTTGGTGGTGAAGGCTGTTTTGAATTGATCATCCTCCTTTACCATGATATGATTATACCCTTAATAACCTTTTAGCAATGAAAACCTCTCAGAGCCAGCAACAAATTGCAAAAGTATGCTCTATAGAAGGAAGTGGGTAGTGATCCTTGAGGGATACTCTATTCAAATCTCTAAAGTCTACTCACAACCTGATTTCTCCACTCTTCTTTCTAACTGGAACCAAATTTGCAACCCAGCTTAAATGCTTGATGGGGAATATGATACTTTCCTCTATTAACTTATTCAATTCCTTCTTCATGAGAGGCTCCATGTGTGGATTGACCGGTCTTTGTTTTTTCCTGATGGGTTTAGCACTTGGATCTAATTCAATTTGTGTGTTGAGCTAGCTTGGGATTGAAACCTCTCAAGTCTTCATAGCTCTAAGAAAATACATATGAGGAACTCTTGGCAAAGTTGCATGAACTCATACCTTTCTTGTTTGGTTGCCACTTTACCAATTTGAAGTGATTTGACTTCAACCACTGAAAGATGGGCACTGAATCTTCTCCCTTGACTTGGATGTTTGCTTTCTCCTTCCTAAATTGATCATTAGGATTAAAGATGGACTCCAAAAGTGACAAGTCCTTTTGGTAGTTTGTTGGTTCTCAATTGTACCACTTGATCACCATACTGTTGTTCTAACTTTTCCTGATTTTTGGCTAAGAACTCAGCTTCTTCTTGCAATAAATTGATGATTTGTTGGTAACTTTATAAACAACATGTGTGACCAATCAGTAGATAAATAGCCTCCAATTCTAGCTATGAAATCCCTTGACAAACATAGGGAAAAGAGTGGTGATAAATCTATCACTGACACATCTTGCAAAACAATGACATTAGGGAATACATGCAAAGTGAGGCTCAAATATTTAATTACTCCTACTATTGTCACTACTATCCCATCCAGTTGCACCACCCCTTTGGATATGAATTCATATTGGAGGCCCAACTGATCAGCTATTTACTTAGGCATCACAAAACTACTTACCTTAGAATCAATCATACAATTGTGTACTATTTTATCCCCAATGATCAATGAAAAATAGAATGGAGGGGGCTTCAAAACTTTACCTTGCAGTCCTCCATGCTTCCCTTCAGGCTGAGCAGCATTTGTGAGTACCTTCTCTTGCATATGAGTTTGCTGATTTGAAGTTGACCAATTGTTCATGGCAGCTTGTAGTAGATCTCTTTGGCCTAGGATGGATAGTGATTACCACATAGATATATTCACATTTTTCTTCTTCATTTTTTCAATGATGCTAAATGGGGATGAAACATCTCTTTACTGCCACTTAGCCTACACATTATTTTCTTGTACATGGGCTACAACAGCTGGCATTTGAGCTGGTCTAGAAGGTGGCTTGGGCTGTTCTTGCACATTTAGAACTACATTTTTCTTGCCACCACTTTGTGGAGTGATGGAAGGTTGTGGATCAACTGGAGCTAATGATTTCCCTTCACCAATATTCCTCTTCTTTGACCATGTGTTAGCTTCAACATTCTAAGAAATTACTTGATCCATACCACAAAAATATTTAGCTTGCTAGTTCACAAGTGTAGTCTCATTTGGAGTTGTATTTTTCAAGATGTTCCTTATTGTTGGTTTGTTTCTTGACTCACCTCACTCTCTACACCAGTTGTTGTCACCATCAAAGATTGGATCAAAGCACCATTTAATCACATAGACTGGTTGTGAGGTTCATTACATGGGAAACACCAATCATACTCTTGAGCTATATTATTTTGCACTAGCACTAAGGCTTTAGAGGTAGATGTAGCATTGGGGTTATAGGGCTGAAATGGTCTATTGGCAGGAGGCCTTACTTGATTTTGATTTGCACCTAGATTAGGTGGCCTATTAGGCTGATATGGTTTCCTATTAGGATGAGTTTGAAACTAATAAGAAGGTATAAAACTTTGGGCTTGATGCCTCTTAAGTGTAACCAGCTCATTTCCTAAATTTTGTAATTGTTTCATGACTTCTTGAAGCTCATTTGAGGCACTAGAGGATGAAGTAGAAGTTTCATTTCAAATATGATTTATAGGAGTGGGAATATGAGCTAAAGTAGGTGCTTGACTAGTGCTTGGGCTTTACAAGTTTTGATATAAGGGCATAGGAGGCCTAGGTGCTAGTTTACCATCTTGGATCAAACAATTCTCAACCCTAATAGCAATGATATATGCTGCAGGTATATTTACACCTCCCATAGATTAGATTAACATAGAAATATCATAATTTAAAGCTTTGAGATAGTATAAGAAAGCACCTGCAGTTGTTGGCCTTACTACCACTGGGATTCTATCTCATGTCCTTTGAAATCTGAAATTGAAGTTTGTTAGGTGCTCATTGGGAGCTCTCTTGATAGTTGCTAATTGTTCCAATAGAGACAAATTATCCCCATTTTCTCCAAACTTATCATGGAGAGCTATGCATAACTGGTTCCAATTTTGGATAGAGCCTACCCCAAGGCTTCTGAACCACTGCAAGGATTTCCCTTTGAATGAATATGTCAACAATTTGACAACAATTTGCATCTCAACAATCTCATGGGTTGCATAAACATTAGCGATGTCTTTAACATGATCACCAGGAGTGGTCTAATTTTCTCTAGTAAAGTATGGAATGTTCTTCAATGCTGCAACTAGAATTAGGTTTTGTGTATTGAGAGCAAGTGGGCTGCTGCTAGTGAAGTTGAAATAAGGGTTATTTTGTGCCATTTTGATTGGCTTGAGAACCCTTGTTGATTGGGTGAAAGGTCTACCAGGTGGAGGAGGTGATAGAGTTCTATTTGGTGGAGATGGAGACCTTTAAATCCTTCTTCCTCTCTATCTTCTTCCTGGGGATAACTGTAGATACTTAGAAAATCTCTCCTCTCTAGCCCTTGACCTTGTTTGGATTCTTCTCATGAATCTTCAGACCTAGATTGCTGAAACTAGTTGATTTGTCTCTTTGGAGTCACCAGATGTCAATTAGGGCTCTTTTTAAGCAAGAAAGGTACAAAAAATGAACATCAACTTTATTGTAATGAAGATGAAGACCTCTAAGGTCCCACCGGGTGTGCTAAAACTATTATTGCAAATCTGTAGTACACCCTAAATGACATTCAGGTCTGCAAGTGAGAAATGGGTCATTTAGTGTGATTACACAACATTGAATCTTTTCCCCAAGTGTGGGACTAACAAAATGGGAAACAAATCTCTAGATTAAAGGTTGGTTCCTCTAATCCTCTGATCAGATGTATGCATGAAATTTTCAGAGGTTTAATACTAGATCCTACTCTAAATTCCAAGGAGACAGAGATAAGGATGCAAAAGAAATAAAACTAAGTAAAAGTGGTGATACACCAAAGAAGTGTTGAACATATATTTATGAAAATTGACACAAATTTTAAAAATGCAACACAAATCATGCACAAATTGCTAAAAATGTAACGAAGGATCGGGATAGAGGAAAAAACACAAGAAAGGATTGAAAATTCATTCACAGAGCTTGAATTGTCATTTCTATTTTTAAATAAAGTGAATTAAAACAAAAAGGAGGTAGAAAAGATGTTGTAGTCCCTAAAAAGGTTTGATATTCCATAAATCCACTTGTCAGCAGGAAGGAGGGAGCTTGCAAATTATAAAAAATGTCCAACCCTTTACAAATGAGCCAAATATAGCTTTTAATAATGAAAACCTAAGCTCGAGAAGGAGAAACATGGGAAAAATGAAATGAATGGTTTAACCACTGACCAGATCCTTCATAATAGCATGGGTACCCTTAAAATTTCATTCCCCAAGATTTTTGACAATGCTGGAGAAGAATGAAAACCATACTACATTAAAAATGGTGGTTGAATGTCAGTTCTACTTTTTTCCCCATGCCAAAGGTGTTTTTTGATTTTTCTCTCACCAAACTCCATCAAAACACAAAATTGAAGATTCCATAGTGTAGAGGACTTCAATAGATTTCTAATGACATAAAAAGCAAGAAAATAAAGCTCTGGATCAAAATATATGCCCCTTTGAAGATTTAGGGCAAAACAAGGGCAAAAATAGAGTCGGCGGGCTGAAATCTAAATTTTTTCCCTCTTTTTTGAATTTGGGCAAATTTCCTCAAAAAACTCCACCCCCCACCATTCTGATGCCATGTGGTACATTTCTATTTTCTCGTGATTCAACTGGCCATTCTACGCCTTTTTTGAGCTTTGGAAAAAATTCCAAAATCCCTCCGCTACTTTGTCATTCCACCACCACGTGTCATCCTCCTATTCGCTAATGGGGGTGCACTCCAAATTTCCCTTTGCATTGCTGAACACTACCCTGAATAGGACACGTGGCACCTTATTATTCACTATGGGCCTTCGGGCCAGGTTATCCTTTTTTTGCCTTACCTATTTTGGCAAAAATCCAAAAAAAATTGCGCCCCTCCGACTCCTGCCAGCCTTATGGACACGTTTCACTCTCCCATTGGTTCATAGGGTTTCAGACCAAAATGTTTCTTTGTGCCCCCCACCAAAACTTTCAAAAAAATTCTAACTAACCTCCACCAACCCACCATTCGGCTGCTATGTGGCACATTCTGATTGGTTCGCAGACCTTCCTAGGGAAAATTCCCCTCCAAAAATCTGCCGAGCCATTTCTAGAAAGGAGAGAAAATTCTCTATCTGATGAAGCCATTTCCAAAAAAAAATTGAGTGCCTTAAAAGTGGAAAAATTTGACTAAGGCACAAGGAAGGAAGAAATGAAATAGAGTTAGCCAAAAATAAGCAAGGGGCTTATTTTGGATAATAGTACATATATGATCAAGTGCAACATCATGTTCTTATTCCTCTTTTTTTATTAGGGACTCCTCTCAGATTCTCTTTGGTTGAGACATAGTGCTTTTCTTCATTTGAGGCATAAGAGTGCCACATACCTTAATTTATTTTGCATCCTTTATTTTCAGGTGTATAACCACAAATAACCTACACATCATTCCCTTATTGTAACATTCATTATAGGGATCAGGTCTAAAGTGTCTAGCTTTATCATTTCCAACTATGAGGGCCTAGAATCATATCTAAAAATGGTGTGCAAGGTATGACAATATGAGTCCAATTTTTCCACATAAAATCTCATTATTTGTGCATCCTTAATCATATTCACTGCACACTTATTATACATTGTTGTGAATGCAAATGATAGTTTTCACCATGGCCACATCTCTCCTTTAGCCATCTTTAACCTTCAAAGGAAAATGTGTTTCATTAATAAAAAATTTTCTTGGTATCCAACCTCTTTAGGAAGATCCCTTAGAATGCGCCATTCATTCTCAAATGCAACACACATCTTGTGATACCATTTGTCCAAGTATGCCTTATATTGGTTGTTAAATGCCGATTCACATATGAAATCTACAAATATGACCGTGGGGGACTGATTCTATGTTGGGTAAATCGACATATAATCTTCAGGTCCATCATGAACACCAACCTTCTAGAAGAAAATTAGTAGAAGGATGGATCCCCATGTGATCTTTTCTCCTTCCTCAGTCTATTCCTTTTCCTCTTCATTGATCTCATCAGCAATAAAATATGTGTAATTTTATAACTTTGTAATGCATGATAAATAATTAATGTATACCTATTCCAACTTTATTTTTTTTGTTTGAGAACAAACATATATTCATTCTATTTTAGGTTTTTAATAACATTCGGAAATACTTATTGTATTAATGTACATTCATTGATTTTTATTAATTTATAGTTATAAATTTGTAATGCTTAATAAATAATTGATGTATAACCTATTCTAACTTTATATTTATTGTTTGAGAACGAGAATATGTTCATTCTCTTCCAACTTTATATTTAATTTTTGAGAAACGGCATATGTTCATTCCATAAAAGGCATAGTATACAAGTTTTTTTTCAATTAATTAAAATATATCATGATGATACAATTTTACCCAATAGTAAAAAATTTGTGATAAATTTTGAAACCCTATAAGTACTCAAATCATATACTTGTGGGTAAATTTTGAATTTGATTTATTTTAACTATGGGGTTGTGTGCATTTTCATGTAGTATATTTTACATATTTTGATGATATATATTTGTGTGTAATTTTGTATCTAATTTATGATATCAATAAAAATTGACAAGTGTCTACTTATAACATGAATTTTATTTGCATAAAATGAAGGTAATAAATGAATTGTTATGAGATAGACTATAAAATTACACCAATTTATTTATATTTATTAATAAATGTAATAGTATCAAGTAAAACCAATCAAGATCAATAATTATTCTTTTAAATATTTCAAATGACTGGTGTAAATTTGGGTGTGGCACCACATGATTTAACCATGTACATAAGTGTGTGAAATTTTTTCTATCAGAATACATTGTGCCATCAAATTTATAGCTTGAAGGCAATCCAAATAAAAGCACCTCATTTCTGTCATGAATAAAACATGGTGTTTCACCTATGAACAATATGTTATCTTCTTCATATATTTGAATATACTTGTTGAGAATATTTTACATATTTTTTTATATAAAATGGCACAATATTCCCCTTCTTTTATCTTAAAATTTTGTTGCTAATTTCACACTACATTATGCCTTAGAAACAAATGAATTCAATATTTCTTAACCAGTCAATTTTTTGAATGAAGGCATGTTGTTCTCTTGAATGCATGCATGTAAACAACAATAAAATATCAAGATGTTGTTATGTTATCCTTAACAATGCAGGGATGAATGTACAACTGAAGTATTTGTAGCATGCATATGTAAAATTTGTTTGTATGGTCAATGATCTAAATTTAGTTATCTTTAGAACTCCAAAGAGAAATTATTCTACACCTAAAACTAGTTAATTCTTTCCATATGGAATGACATATGAAAAACCAACCAATAACACAATTATTTTTTAATAAACTAAATCATAGTTTATAATATCTGATTTTATTGATATACTATTTTTGTCAAAACCTATTAAGGTTAGTTTTGAGCATTAAATGGTGATAACTATCAATAAAATCCTAAGCATTATATAATAATCACATCATATGGATTAAATGTGAAAAATAACTATGAAATTGTAATAAATGCATTTTGAGCATTAAATAGTAATAACTATCAATAACATCCTAAGCATTATATAATAATCACATCATATGGAAAATGGGAAAAATAACTAAAAAATTGTAATAAACACAATTTTATATATTGGTTTGTTCAACTATTTTTTGAAATATATAACACTACTTTAAAACGTCTCTTACATCATCCACAACCCCTATCATGACTAGATCTGTAAAAAAAATAACATAAATGACTTATTATTTTTAAATTCTTTGTCAGAAACCTTTGGAGACACCAAAAAATTATCTTCAGGATCTCCTTTGTTGATTACATTAACTACAACTGTAGTTTCACATTTGTATGGAAATTCTGGTGTCTTCCAAATTTTTAATAAATATGTCTCACTTTTTTCACAGTGCTCCATACCCCAACAAAACAAAGGATGAACATCCAATTTAATTGTGTGTAATAGTTTTGTTGTTAGTTTTTCTACATTGGCATATGTATCTAATGTATACCAAAATGTTATTTGATGAAACTCTCTAGATACAACAGTTAGAAATTTGGAAATAGAAATTCATGGTTGAATGTGCTTGTTATTCAATTGAAATGTATTTTACTTTTTAGAAGTATTATTTTAAACTAAAAATGCTAATAATTCAATAACAAGAAAATGTTTCTTTGGAGACACTACAAAATAAATAAGATCAAAAACTCATTATTAACTTATATATATTTCATGGATAAAAGTAAGAAATCATGAATGGATATTAAAATTGACATGAATAAGGATTTTGGTAGAGTATCTGGGCAGTTTTTTGACAAGGTTCTTTCCAAATTTGGTTTCCCAAATAAATTCAGAAAGATCATACAAGCTTGTATCTCTTCTACCATATTTTCTATTGTGGTTAATGGGATTCCAATGGGATTATTTGCAAGAAGTAGGGGCATAAGACAAGTAGATCCTATATCTCCTCTACTCTTTATAATCATGGTTGATATTATCAGTAGATCTATTACTAAGGCCATCAATGTAGGTTTATTGAAAGGTTTCAGACCTACCTCTACCAATCAAACAACCTCTCATCAATAATTTTCTGATGACACCATTTTGTTTTTGATGGCCTCCATTCTAGAAGCTAAAGCTATCAAAACTATTCTTAGATTCTATGAGGTAGCTTATGGACAACAAGTTAATTTTTACAAGAGTTTGTTGTACTTTTTCAACACCCCTTTGGTAAGGCAGAAGATAATTACTCTTATTCTAGGATGCAAAATTATCTCTTTTCCTACCACATATCTTGGTTTGCCCTTGGTACAAATAAAATTTCTATGACTGTCTGGAATGCTTTATTAGACAAATTTCATAAGAAATTGGCTACCTAGAAAGTTGTTGTTTTGTCTACTGCTAGAAAGTGTTTACTAATCAAAAGCACACTTTAGAACTTACCCATTTATATAATTTCCATGTTTAGCATACCTTCAAATATCATATAAAGTATTGATAAAATAAAAAATCATTTTCTTTGGCATGGTACTGAAGAAAGAGTCAGATAGCACCTAGTTGCATGGGATCAAGTTTTCATGCCTAAGAAATTTGGAGGCTTGGGAATTAAAGATATAAGAAAGATGAATGTTGCTATCATTGCTAAAATGGGTTGGAGATTGCTAAAGGATGAGAAAAATTAGACTGAGCTAATTAGGGTCAAGTACTTGGCTAAAAACCATACAAACACCTTTCTCTTTGAAGAACAACTTCCTAATGGGTATGTGTTCTAGAAAAATTTGCTTCAAATAAGACATATTATTAAAAGAGGAAGTGGGTGGAAATTGGTAGATGGAAATGATATTTGGTTTTGGTAGGATAATTGGACTTCTTTCAGCTTAAAGGAAATGTTTGAAACCATCAAGGAAAACTTGATTGATAATTGCGGAATCAAAGTAAAAGACTACATGGACTTAGAGGGAAACAAAATAACTTGGAAAAAGCTTAAGGTGGATAGAATAGAATTAGAACCAACAATTTCCTCTCTTCAAGAACAACTTGATATTATTTCTATAAATCAAAATTATTCCAAGGATGTACTCATTTGGGTTAATTCATTTGATGGTGACTACACTTTTAAATCTATATATAACACTTTTTTTTAGAATATACAATGTGATTTTAACTGGATCCATATTTGGATGCTTGAATTAACCCCTAAGGTAAATATTTTTCTTTGGCTTGTGCTAAAAGGGATGATTTTAAACAATTATAATCTGATAAAAAGATGTTTTATTATGCCAAATATGTGTTGTATGTGCATGAAAGAAGTGGAGGATGTCAAACGCCTATTGTTACATTGTGAATATATTGCAAACGTATGGGGTCTTATTATTACAAACTTTAAATTGGAATGGATTTTTCCTCATCATATTATGTAGGCTTGGAATCATAGGGATCCCCCTATAAACACTCAATGGTTAGAAGGCTATGGAAGTTGATATTTCCTCATACCATATGGAGACCTTATAAATCCAAGAATGAAATCATCTTCAAGAACCACAAACAATTGTGTAAAATGTTTTTGAAGGAAATTACTATAGGGGTGAAAGATAATTTAGAAAGATTTAGGCCTCCAACAAACAAGCATTATCCTTATGATGAAGAAGATATTCTTTCAACATGGAAATTAGACATTGGAATGCTTAAAAAAATAGGTCATATTTATGTATAAAGGTCCTTGATATATTGGATTCCACCTCATAACCTATGGTACAAGATCAATTTTAATGTAGATTCAAAGGGAAACCCTAGAGATGAAGGTGGAGGGGGAGTAATTTGAGATCATAGATGATTTTTAGTTGCTACTTATGTTGGGTATATGGGGCATCAATCAAATCACTATGCATAATCCTTACCTACATTATGGGGTATTAGAATAGCCAAAGAGTGCAATATTTCCAATATCATCATAGAAGGGGATTTTATGAATATTGTAAATCAATTAAATCAAACTCATCCCCCTACTTGGAATTTTAATGATTTCATTACTGAATCCATCAATATTTGTAATTATTTCACCAATTTCCAAATTATTCACACATATAGGGAAGACGATAAAGTTGTCAATACCCTAGAAAATATTGGGGTTCTTAACAATAAAATGGACATATGGTATTTTAATGAGAAACTCCCTAGTCATGTATAAAATGCAATCATCAATGACAACAATGGTAGTACCCTTGAAGTATGCAATAAATATTAAAATTTCCTTCACATGTGTGAAGGATACAATCTTGGAAGCTCATCCCCACAAGATTATCTTGAAAGTTAAATGTTATAATTCCTTGCATGCTTTCTAGGTAAAAAAAGAAGCTAATAAATAATGGATCTTGGGAATTTATAAGAGCATTCCAAATGGTAGAGAAGGATTTAGTAGTAATAGAGATAGAGGAGAAATGGGTGGAGCACCATGTGAGGTCGAACCAGCATGTGACCCTACTTGGAAAGAAAACACATCTCTTTGTAAATATCTCCAGATTGGGGGGATTTAAAATCTCATTAAAAGAATCCAAGTCAATGATCAACATATTTCTCTTCAGTTCGTTGGAGGATAGAAAAATAGAGTGGTGACATATGGAGACAAGATCATACATGCGATTGAAGAGCTCATTGCTAAAATCCCAGGCCTTAGCTTGGAAGCAAATAGGGTTTTCAACAAAAGAATTGACAAGGCTATTGAATCTAAAAAATATCTGGAAGAGGGAAAAAATATGGAGCTTATAATTGATGGCATCAAGGTTTCCTTTATCCCAATGCCATTTGATGAGGTCACCAAAATGTTGGTTAGGTACGTGACTCTTAAAGGTAGGTATATAATGGTCCATCTCAAACATTTTATTTTTTGAATCATTTCAAGAGGAATAATAAAGTGTGCTTCCCTCATTTCATATTGAATTCAATGGAACTCTCAATCCTTGATGTTTAAAAGAAAACTTGTGCAGCTCCCCTTCATCAAGGGATTATCCTACTCATCCACTGTTATTTCCTTTCTCAAAAACATGCCATTCCTTTGGCCCCTGTCCCTCCTAATCCCAACCTCACCCTTGTTCCCATCATCCCTCACTCTACCTATTTGGGTCCAATGAAAATAAGATCTAAAACCCTCCTTTCCTCTTAACCATCCTTTCCCTTCCAAAATAATTCTCTATAGGAGCCAAAATAAAGATATTGAACTTGCTCAAAGCCTACTACACATGGGACGATAAGGAAAAACTAGTAAGGCGATGGAGAAAGAGGATGATAAGTGGTTGGATGAAATTGAGAAATACCTGGAGGTACTAGAGAAGGATCTGAAGTAGATGGAAAAAAGGGAAGGAAAGAGAAAATAGAGGAAGATCCTGGGATTACTAAAAGCTAAATGCAAGATATCTACAAGAAACTAAACTCCCTTGACAACAGGGTTGTGCATAAGAAGGGAAAGTATGAATCTACTATCAAATATCTTAAGGCACATTACAATTTCTTAGAACAACAAGTGGAGAATGTTTGTATGCTTAGCAACATCTCGGAGAACATATGGGTGGATGGGCCATCACAAGCTCAAATGTTCAACCAACTTAACAAGAATGACCCCACCCAGGTTATTGTCATCACACTTTTCAGTGCCATACAAGATTTTAAGAGAACTCTAGATAGAGCATCCAAGTGATGTTTCTGTCAATATGCTGAAGAATGGTAGTTTAGTTACTATTTTTTTGTTGTTTAATAGCGGTTTTGTAGGTATTTTGGTACTTGGATTTGCATTTTTCTTACCAAAGTTGTGATTTTATGTAAACCATCTAATTTTGATCACTCTCTGAACTATATCTTTGTAATATCTAGCTCTAGAGTCTTTTTTTTACTTGGGTATAGTCCCTCCTACTAATATTGATTTTTAAAAAATAATAATAATTTTATAAATAGTACTTGATACTTGTTTAGAAATTTTTTGCCTCTTCAATTTAAGTTAATCAACAAGAAAATAAAACTATAAAACCTCAATATGGTGGGGTTTACTAGTACCTGTTGATGTGTGTGGATTGTATTAAAGCTATGTCACATGTTCAAAACATCTCAACTCCTCTTCTGCAAATGACACTGCAATCAAAGACATTGCACCAAACTTTTAATTAGTAATAATAATAAGTGGGCTGCTTGACAGAAGTTAGTCCCCGAAAGTCAAAGGACTTCCTTGACAGGATATCAACCCACTATTTATGTAATCAAGTAATATATATAGGAAATCATGATATTTGGATGGATAAAAATTCTAATCGTTATGAGAGTTTCATATTTTATTACAAAAACACAATGAAAAACTAAGATATATAAGCTATAATCTAGAGATCCAAATCAAATTTGGTGTAATAATCCTTAGATAAGGATGAGTTATAGAAAGTGAGATTAGGATAATCTATCTCAGATTCTTCGAAGAAGACATAGTCGTAGTTGTCAATATACTCGTTTCGAAAGAATTCAAAGATGAATTCAGGATCCTCATTCTCTGAATTGTGTTGGTAATATGATGTTATGTTAGAATATGGATATTTTTGTTGTTTAATGGGTTCAGATTGATTTATCTATTCACCACTCGAGTTCCAAATCTCTAATCCATCCTCATAATGGTATTCAAACCAGGCCAATTCAGCTTGAGTGCGTAAGATTTTAAAGTATGCCTCCTAGAACTCATATGTGGCCTCTCAAATGTTTTGAGTTTCCTTGAAGATGTTTTGCAACTGATATGAATGGAATGAATGTATTACACAAATTTCCAAATCAAGCAATACGTTGTACTTCTTTCAATGTAATGGGTGACGAATAATTGGAAGAGAATTGATATTGGTTATGTTGTGTTCTTGGCCACCTATAGCTATCTGGAGAGACCCGTCTTTGATCATATGTTAGCAAAAATTGAGAAATATATATAATGGATAGATGATAATCTGATAAAGACTGTAAATGTCAAAAATGACAAGAAATACAGGCATTTTATGGAAATGCAGGTGTTTCACTAAAACGTTGGCGATTCTGAGTTAGATTAAATAGTATAAATGATGATATATTTTTAACAATTTGATCAGATTTTGACAAATTAATCAGTTAGAGTTTGATTATAATGGGAAGAAGAAGGCTCGATAACTATGGATATTTTAAATAAGTGAATACAATATGCAAATATATAATCTTACCTTGATTTGGATGAATATTGAAACTACATGAACTTGCATATTGGTGAAGATCAATTAGTTCCTAAACAGGCTTCTAACCTATTCAACAATGACAAGTATAAGTGCTATATGAAAAAGGATGTAGTGACAAATAGGACTTACACAAACAAGAGCTTAAACGAATCGATGAATAAAGGAGGATGCATAGTTGGAAACTTAGAGCACGTGGAGGAGCTATAGGAATGTCTTCCAACTGGGAACAATGATGTGGAGTCTATCCTATTGTGAAACTAGACCAAATGAAGGCTGATAAATGTTCACAATTGAGGATATGGAAGGATGACAAAGAATGAACTCTAGAATGCAAGCAAGGTGGGTCCAAAATGAGGCTAGGAAACAAGCTTATATAATTGTTGGTATTTTATCTAATCGTCGACGTTTTTGATTTGTTCGATTTTATTTAGGTAATAGTTGCAACAATTTCCTAATTTAATTTTTTTTATGTTCGAGGAATAAGATCGTGATTTTTTTTTTTCGAATGGGATGAGGTGTCACATGTTTTAGGAAAATGATTAGATTATACTCTTTTTGGATAGGTTATTTATGATATAATTTAGTTAGTTTAATTAGATATGTTAACGTAGGTTTTAGGATTATGTGTAGATTTCGTTAGGATATTACTAAATAAGACTAAGATTTTATGAATAATCTTATAGTGGGTACAGGAATATATATATATATATATATATATATATATATATATATATATATATGGGATATATTTAATTAAATAACCTAAGTGATAATAATATCTGAACCAATGAATATTAATATGATAAATTTTAAGTGTGGATAGGATAAATATTAATGACATGGGAATTTAAAATTTTGGTATCTACACCTGTTCGTGAGCCAACTATCATAATCGATGGTGTAGGGTTTGGTGTAGCTTCAGTATTAATCACCATTAGTTGTATGTGTTGTTGGGAAACTTCTTATTGGCTGAATGACATCATGTTTTTTTCAAGAATAATATCTTCCTCTAATGGATTAACCTCATGTCTTATGATTTTCTCTCCATTGAATTTTTTTTAAGGGCTCAATAGTTTCTACCAATGAACATAAATACTTATAATGTAAAGTAAAAATTGTAAATAATGGAAAATTGTCCATTCTCAATTAAATAAAAGGCAGTTCCCATTATCACACACTTAATAAATTAATACATGTTCAAAATTGTTACCTTTTCTCATTTAGGAATCATAGAAGAAGATTAGATGTTACATAAGAATTGACATCTTGAATTCAAGATAATGTTTTTATTTGTATGAGAGAGGTGTTAGATAATTTGAATGTCTAATGTATAGCCTAAATCACTTGCAATATATCACCAAGGTTAGAATGATCCAAGACTTCAAAAACTACCTTTTACTTGGCTAATTAATACTTTTATCTAGGCCTCAAACTCTTAAAAAAATTCAATTTCATGACTTATCAAGCCTTATGTAGTTCTCTTTAATTATTCATAATTGTATTATATTGATTGGACTATCCCTGGTGGAGCCAAGTGCTGCACTACATACCTTCAAAAGGGATCAATCCTTATGTATTTCACATTTTTAGAATGGAATTTCCACATTCTCATATCCTTTATTAAGGTATTCAAATGATTATGTTTAATCTTGTACTAAATGTGTGGATGCCTATTCTCTTATAGGAATCATAGAGGAATAATATATGATTGCTATATGAGAATGGGTGAATTCCTGATCTCATATAGGAATTATAGAAAAATATTATATGATTTCTATATTAGAATGGGAATATGACCATTCAATACACACAATATTGAACTTAATCAATTTAAAACCTCTATAAAGGAAGTGAGAAAGGGAAAGTTCTTATATATATTCTTCTTCTATGAATGGTATATGAGAATGGGTATATGCCCATTCAATACAAGGTAAAAAAAAATTGTTTGTGTGAGACCATGGAAACTATTATTAATAGCCATACCACCATGCAAACATATTTTTATAAAGCACAACTAGATGGAGGGAAAGTGAGAGTGAGCTTATCCACACAAAAATGGAAATATTATTGGAAAATAATGTTTTCAAAAGAAATGGAGTTGTTTTTTTGAAGGTAGTGGAGTTATTAGAAATGGTAAACCTTTCCATGATGTTATTGAAAATTATCTATTTGTTTGATTATTGTTTATTCTTTCTCTTTTGGGATCTCGTTGGACTATTTTGGCTTTTGAAGAAAAATATATCAATGAAATTTATGAGAAAAACCAATACGTTCACAGGCATGAATGCTTCTAACTCTTTTGATGAAGAATATGATTTGGTTTTCTTTCCCTTGCAAGGTGGAGAACTACCCATTGTAAAATAAAGTAAATTTATCTCTTCATGTCAAGTCCATTCTCAATTAAATATTAGAGATAAACTTTAATTTGTCTTAGAATGGGAAATTGTGCATTCTCATAGCCTTACCTTGTTTTAGAATGGGAAGTTTTGCATTCTCAAAACCTTTATAGATATAGAATATTGATTGTGTAATAATGTTTATAATGGGAACAAGTCCATTCTCATACAAAAAAAACACTAATTTTTTTAAAATGAGAAGTTTTGCATTCTTATAGCCTTTATAGATGGAGAATATTGCTTGTGTAAGAATGTTTATAATGGGAACAATTCCATTCTGTAAAAAACATTTTTTTCTTGTAATTATTTATACTAACTGGACTATCCCTCACATAGCCAAGTGTTTCACTACATACCCTTGAGAGGGATCAAGACTTATATAGTTCTCATAATATATATATATATATATATATATATATATATATATATATATTTGCATATTTTTATAATTTTATACATATTTAGAATGGGTTCTAAGATTGGGAAGTGTGTTTGTTCAACAAATATTAAACTTAATCATTTTAATACCTCTCATATAGGAATCATAGAAGATGAATATATGATTTACCTTATGTAGGTCACCCTTTTGTAGTTCTCGTCATGTGTGTGTGTACACACACACATGCACACACGTGTGTCCTTTTGATGAGGCATATATATATATATATATATAATATATATATATATAATATATATGTATGTATGTATGTATGTATGTATGTATGTATGTATGTATGTATGTATGTATGTATGATATGTACGTATATATGTATGTATATTTATAAAATTTTATAAGGGTCATTCCCCATTCTCACATACTTGATATAGGTATTCAAATGATTATGTTCAATTTTTTATTGAATGGGAAGATGCCTGTTCTCATATAGGAATCAGAGAAGAAGAATATATTATTGATATATGATAATCCTTAAAGAAATAAATTTCTCCCTCATAAATACAAATAACATCACTAGTATCTTATACTCTATCTTAATGGTACTTCAAAGTCAAACACTTGGTAAAGTCCTAATAGTCTCTCTAAAATATTCTCTCACACTTAATACTCACTCCAAAGTACTTCGAAGTCAACTTATGATGGTTTTAACCGAAATTTATCTTCTTTTTCTTAACCAAAAAGTATTAATCCTTAACACTTAGTAATATTTACAATTTCTTCATAACTTCCATGTTCCTTTAGGTGTGGTAAACTATCAAAAGAAACTATCACAGATAACTCATAGGATAATGATAAATCCGGTCTAATTACATCAAAAAACTTAGATGACCACTTCAAAAATATTTTTACAAAATTTAAGGAAATTCAATGGTTCATTCTAGAGAAAATCAAGATTTAATTTTTCTAAGCCTAACTTGAGGGTTATCATCTCTGTTCAAACCCGAGAAGGAAAAAAATAGTGTTTCTTAATTATGTCCTTACCTTTTTATTCTTGCAATCTCCAGGAGGTCTATTCTAGCATTTAGAGACTATCAACATGTATATTATCCTATGAAAAAAATTCCATAAAATCTGTAACCTCATGTTAATCAAGAAAATGTAGATCAAAACCTTATCTCTACCTAGATCTTGATTACAAACACATAATTGTTCACACACATAGAGGTCAAGTTTTGGAGCTTGTTGGAGTTTTTATTCTTTATGTTTAATGAATAATTATTAAATATAATATTCCTCAATGTTATAAGATGTTTTAGGATCTATAATTACAATATATCCTCCTTATTCACATATACCATCCTCTTAATCAAATATCTCACCAAAATCACAAGTTAGAATGCATTGTACACTCAAAATTATTATTACAAGATTGTATAATTTGTTCAAACTTAAAACCTCACACTATTGTATTGAAGTCTCATAAGAAAAATACATCAAAGACTAAAGAATCTTATCAAATATGATATTACCTTCCAAATGCACAACCATAGATTCAAAAATCATGTTCAAATTGTTCATGACCATGCACCAAAACTGTTTGCAACCTGTTTTGTCCTTCTCAAATTCTTAACATTAAGGTATATATATATATATTCAAAATTCCATTATTTTGAGATTTTTAGACCCTCGTTCTCATGAATAGATCTTGAATCAGCACTAATATTTGGCTAGGACTCTAATGCTTATAGTCCTAAACACACACATTATGATTAGATGTTAGTTAAGAATAGGCATATGCCCATTCAAGATAAAAATGTTTGTTTTCACGAGAATGGACATATGTCCATTCGAAACATTATAAATCAAGAAATATTGAACTTAATAATTTTAATAGCTCTGTAAAGCATGTGATAATGGGTATCTTTCCATTCTAGAACACATTTAATTTTTCTAATGAGTTTGGGCATCTACCCATTCCATTCAAGATAAAGATGTTGTTTGTGTGAAAATGTTCATATGCCCATTTTAAACATTCTAATACAAGCAATATTGACCTTAATCATTTTAATACCTTCGTAAAGGTTGTGATAATGGGTAACCTCGCATTCTAAAAAAATAATAATTTTGTTTGAGTATGGTCATCTACACATTCAATACAATTATAAAGGCTCTAAGAATGGGCATCTTCCCATTCTTAAAAAAAAAATTTTTATATATATTCTTCTTATTTGATTTCTATATGATAATGGGCATAATACCAAGAAATACTAAACATAGTAGTTTTAATAACTCTCTGAAGGTTGTGAGAATGCACAACTTCCCATTCTAAAACAAAGTAAATTTTATTTCTATTCTTCTTCTATGATACCTATATGAGAATGGACTTATGCCAATTGAATACAAGAAAAAAATATTTGTTTGTTTGAGAATGGGCATATGATAACTCAATACAAAGACAATTTTTTTTATATCTAAGAATGGGTGTATTCTAATTCAATACAAAGATAAATTTTTTTTTTTGTCTAAGAATGGGCATCTTCCCATTGTAAACATTCAAATACAAGAAATATTGAACTTATTCATTTTAATACCTCTAAATATTCTGAAACATATTTAAATTTTTCCATAGTTATCTTCTATGATTGCTATATGAGAATGGCCATATGCACAAGAAATATTGAACATAATAATTTTAATATATCTATAAAGGTTGTGAGAATGGGAAAATTCCCATTCAAAAAAAAGTAAACTTTATCTCTATTCTTCTAATTTAACTTCTAATTTTGGTTTCCATATATTCTATAATATGAAAACAACTTTTAGGAGAAAATTATATGAAAGAAATACATTTTAATATTAGAACAAAGTAAACATTGTTAATAATTGATATATGTCTATTCACAATTACATAAAAGAGAGTAATATAAAAAGAACACAAAAATCGTAGAGGCTATTAACTTGGAGGCATAGTTAGATATTTATAATATTGTTGAAGCATGATCTCCTTCTTGGGATTCTCCATAAAAAATGCATGTGAGGTCTTATTTGTATTATGTACTTCCTTTATTGCATTTTTCCCACCATACAATATTAATATAGGGACACATTAGAATTATATCTCTCAATCATTTGCTCCCAAAAATTGAATTGATCTCTCATATTTGAAAGGATGTTTAGGGATGATAACTCCAATTTCATTTGTTTTGGTAATATCCAATGGATCAGAATATTTCCAATCTAGATCCACTATCACATCTTCCTCAATATTATTTGAATCATGAACACCATAAATGGAAAAAATCACTAACATCCATTGAAACCCGTAGACACCTAAAATCCTCTTACGCACGCTTTAATGCTAATATTGCACTAATTATCCTCTTTCTCATCATTTCCGTAATAAGTAGTGCTTCTCTGCTAATTAGCTAACATTCCTCTTCATGTTAATCAATTAACAAACTTTCATTAATTAATTAGCCTTCATATCATTAAATATGTCAATTAATGACCTTTCGTTAATTAATATCCACTTCTACTTGTGTTAATTAATTATTATTAATTAATTACACTCGTAACTCTAAATCAATAAATTACTATTTATTAGATCAAATTCTTCTCTTACATCCTACAAATCATACTAATTTTCCTCTAATTAGATTTTATAAGCTCACATCTACCTATTAATTAATCACCTTTGATTAATTAAAACATCCCCCAACTCCCATGACCTACTAATGACAAATTAAAACTCTTCTAAATCAAGATTACCTTTTATAAAGCAACCTTATCCATTCCTAATATTATTTTACCTTCATCCCACATTCATCAATTTGCAAGCCTTGCCTCTTCAAGTAAGCTCTATAAGGAACCCTCCTTATCTTTATTCTTCCAGCATGCTTTGAATAGTGCAAAATATAAACATTTTGATCTTGATCCATTCTTGATTGTTGGAAATAGTTTTTCCATCTTACATCCTTTCACTCAACATCGAGTAATATGGGAAGATCCAAAATGGAATTGTAGTCATTCTTGGTGAGATTCCATTCTCAATCCTTAAGATCAATCAACAATCCACTTTTATTTCTTATGTTCTTCATAGGTTCATAGTTTAAGTTAGCAATCATAAAGAGTAGGAAAATGCTTCCAATGTTGTTTCATTTATGCATTGACGAAGCATTTCCTTTAACCTATTATCTTGATGGTTCATTATTTAATTAGCATTTTATTTTGAAGCTTTGTAGATATTAGTTTCAATTTATAGCTTAGTTAATAAAACACAAGTACATTTGACATTCCTGGTGGGAATTACTCCATTGTCCTTTGCACTTAATTTCATGTTTTTGTAGTTAAGTTTCAATTTTGGTTACTAACCCTCTTTTTGCATATATTGACATAATTTGTTTATCTTGACTTGTTTTGTTGAGTTTGAATGTGTTGAGTCTTCCTTGAAGGTATAAAGGAGGTGAAGTTCTATCAAAATTAGAATTGATGGGAAATTTTCAAGAGTTGTCCATGTTTTGATTTTTAGATCTTACTTTTTCAACATTCTACATGCTAGTTTTGTCAATTTCTTGAAAATATTAAATTCTTTAGCATGTAGGTTAGTGTTTGATAGTGTTGAGTCTTCTATTTACATATTAATGTGGTGGGTTTCTATTAAAATTGAATCTTGGTGATAAAATTTCAAGGTTTCATCATGTTTTCATTTTTAGAGCTTACTTTTTCATCATTCTACACGCTAATTTTGCCAATTTCTTGAAAATCTTAAATTCTTGAGCATGTATGTTAATGTTTGATAGTGCTGAGTCTTCTATTCATATCTTAATGTGATGGGTTTTTGTTAAAATTGAATCTTGGTTGGAAATATTTGACCATTTTACAGATTAAGGGACATTTTTTGAGTGCATGTCAAGTGCATACCCGTGAGCATAAGAGCATATGCGTAACCGTATTTTGAAGGCCATAAATTTTTCTCCTGAAATCAAAATGATTTTTTTTTTGCGTTGGAAAGGTATTGAAGTTAAATATGAAATCAAAACATAAATTTGGGATTTATACTCACAGAAATTGTAGGTTTTCCATTTATTGTAACACTATTCATTTTCTAACATGTCTAATGTTTTGATGAATGTTGTATGTACATGCTTTACTTGATTTAGAACAAAGACTTTGTATGATCTTCTCTTGACACTTTTGGTTATCTTGAGAATCAAAAAAAGTTTGATCTCTATCTTTTTAACATTTGGATTAACTTGGATATTTGATTATTCATTTACTTAAGGGAATGAACCATTTACAAAGCATTTTTCAATGGTCCTTTGATTTGAAGTTTTCCATTTCTATATAGTTGGGATAAAGTTTGTGTATGCTATTCTCTTGCACCTTAGGGTAATATTGAGAATAAAAAATCAGCTTTAGTATTCATTTTATAACATTTGGTAAATTTGAAACTTCTTCTTTCATTTTTGGTTTAAGGGAATGAACATTTATCAAGCTTTTTGTATGGTTCATTGATTACAAATATTTTCTTTATTTTTTAGTTGGATGATTTGTTGTGTATGATCTTATCTTGCATATTTGGATGATCTTGAGAATCAAAAGAAACTCTTAATCCTCTTTTAAATAATGTTATTTACTTCGAGAACTACTAATGCTTGAGTGCAGGACCTAAAAATGCTTGTCAAAGAAAGGAGTTTGAAACAATTTTTTCTAACTACACGTGTGTTGTAGGTTACCAAACAAGGAAATACTAAACTACATTAAGTCTAAAATATTAGAAAACACACCACATTCAAAACCCTTGATTTGTATCTTTGGATAAGGGTACGCCCCGTCCACTTAAAACTAGGACATAACCCCTTTAGCATAAGCCTTAAGCTACAACAATGGGGGTGACACTAGGAACCCCAAATTAGTCCATGCAAGAGGGAACCTTGTTGACAAAATAAGAAGTGCACATAACCTACTTGAATAGTTTTTACCATTTGTGAGATTTAGTGTCACAAGTCATCTTTATCACGACCCCAGCGAGAGGTCATGATGGATGCATTTATTTCCTACTGTGCTTGAAGGGGGTAAAGTAAAGATGAGATACTCTAAGAATTAGTCAGTGTGAATTTTCTGGGTAAATCGAGCTTTTTCTTAGATGACTTATGAAACTTAGTTGAGAGAACTACCTAGGAAGCTATCTTTGACAAGGAGCCAACTTGGACCATATAAAAACTAATTTGAGTAAAGATCCATCATTCATCATGAAACGTGTGAAGCGTTACTTTTTCTTAGTTTTTCACTCACCCTAAGGCAAGGCAAAAAATTGCTGAAGTGAGGCCACTATTTTTCATCCTCACTTGTACTACTTCCTTCACTTTATTTTGACACTTTGTTGAATCAAAAGAAGAGTGACCACATGTGTATTTCCAATTGATTGTGTCACCACTTTCATGTCTGTTTATGCTCATCCATGTTTGTGGCTGAGTTGTTAAACATCTAAAGGACATAGAGACGTTTTCATATCATTGGTAGCATTTTTAGATCTTAATACCCAAGTCAAGATTGTCAATTGTAGTTAGGAATGATTCATCATCTTGATTCTCCTTTGAATTGTTATTTTGATTGTATCGTTTTGTAACAATTTTGATACTTACGTATTGTTTCTTACAAACTTGACCTAAGTGTCTAGATTGCAATGTTACGCTACATGCATCATAAAAATTCCTTAGTATAATATAGTCTTGGTTTTCTTTCAAAAATTACCTCGATTTTGAAACGTGTTTTTTTTACCTTTTTGTGCGTCATGTCAATATTATTTTGATGCTAATACATTACTTTTATACAAATTTTTGTTAACGTATCTTAATGGTATTGCTGCATCATTCATATTCGTAACTCCCACTTTTTAAGATATAGGTCTTGATTAGACTTAAAATTTCTTTTAGTATACCTCTCTTGGAAATCGTATCAATAATTATATCTTATTCATTTTTAAACTTGGCATAAGTGGTGACATTTTTTTGATCATCTTATGTGTTAAACTATTAATTGATCAGACGCTTAGGAATTACTCCATTTGACTAGTTGGTCTACTAACAACTTTGTGTGATTGTGTCTCATTTGTCACATTGACTTATCCATTTCTAGGACAATCCTTTAGGTATTTGATCCTCTTGATATTCTCATTTTTGCCTAAGTTCATGATCATTTTTGAAAAAAATATTTCAATCCTTCGCAAAAACATTTCCTATCAAGTAACTTTTTCATTAATCAAACATAGGACATTTTTCCTTTGTATCCTTTATGTTGTTAAAATTTTAATCAATCATTTGACTTTTATGCCTCCAAACCTTGTTGGATTATCAATCTTGAGTCATCATGATGTATGTTTTCCTTATCTTCCCTTTTGGAAAATTATACAAGCATCCCCATCTTTACAAAATGTCTAGTTGGTTTTCATTATGCTACCCAAATCAAAATGAAAAATTCTTCACTTTGAAGAAGTTTGATAGTAAAATATATACCTAGACATTTGAAGCCAGAACACACTGAAAATGATTGATTATCGCAAGGTGCCTTAAACATACGATAATAAGGAATCAAATTTTCAGTGTTCATATAAAAAGATGCCCATTATGACCAAACCTCATTTCTTTCTTCATGCTAGATAACCCATCGAGGTAACCGGTTCCCCACCTTCATCTTATAGTCGGTGGTATGATTTGGAAACTTTTGATCCAAATTATTATTTGGGTTCCCCCACTCTTCTTCTGATTATAATCCAAACATTTCCTCTTCTTCTAAGGATTCCAATCCAAATATTTCCTCTGACTCTTCTGATGATTTGGATCCAAACTATTATTCGGATTCATCTAATTGGAATCCTAAGTTGAAATCCTCTGCTTCTTCACAGGACATCTATTATCAGTCACCTAAAAAAAATTCTCCTCCTCTAAATATTTATGTCCCCAAAAAATTATCTTCATCATTCATCTAATGTGATTCCTACATCATGTTCTTCCCTATCTTCATAGGACCCTCTTCATCATACATTTAATACGACTCCTACATCGCGGTCCTCCCTTTCTTCATTGGACCCATTTTATTAGTTACCTAAACAACGTATTCTTCCTATGAAGATACACGCGACTCCAAATCCATCTAACAAAACATGAAATGTAATTCTTGAATCATGGACCTCTCTTTCTTCACAAGACTCTTGTTATTATTCATCTAATGCACTTCTTGAATCATAGTCCTCCTCTTCTTCACAGGACCTTCTTCATCAATCACCCCCACAAATTCTTCCTTCTTTAAAGATTCATATGACTCAAATTCCTTCTAGTTAAATGTCTGAATCGACCCATGTGTCACAATATGTAAACTTTGGACTTAATCCTACTAGTTTATAGATGATACAAAATCATATAGGTAGGTCCACACCACCTTCTTCTACTCATGAGAGATATATCTCCACATATTCTTTGTCCCCCACATCATCTTCTTATATCAATCATCATCAAACATCTTCTAAGTCTTCCACACCAATTGAACATCTTTCTTCTAATCAACCCGTGGTGGTCAATCAAAAAATCATACCAATTGACATCTTTCAGAATGAAGAAATAATCAGGGTATTTATAGGCGCACATGAAGATATTCCTTTAGAAAATTATGAGCAAGGATTGTCTTTAGACTTCGATGCATTCACATATTGTGAGGAAAAGGTTGATTCTTTTTATCAAGAAATGGAGGAAGAGCCTCAGATCATACAAATTGATAATCCTCTTATTCTTCCATCTTCACATTCTTCTTCATGTGATGAAACTCCAGGGTATTGCACTGATCTATGGCCTATCTTCTCATCACCCAATCACTCTTTATCTATCACAATTCCTCAATCATAATCTCTTAGGGGGTTAACTCCAAGTATCCCTTCATCTTCATCTAGGTTTGGGTCACCTTCTAGTATCCCTCCCTCTGCTATTTGTGGGACATTTTTCAAGTAGCCCACTATCATATATTCTTGGGGCACATCCAACTAGCCCCTTGTCTTCTATGTATGGGTCATCCCTGGGTACTTCATCATATTCTATTCTTGGGCCACATCCTAGTAGCCCATCGTTTTGCATCTATGGGTCACATCCTAGTAGCCCTTCTTCTTGTATTATTGGTTCACCTCCTAGTATCCCATCATCTTACATCTATGGGTTGCATCCTAGTAGCCATTATTTTTCTATTCTTGGGTCATATCCTAGTATCCCTTCATCTTCTATTCATGGCTCACCTTATGGTAACCCCTCTTCTTCAATTATCATACCATGTCATTTTCGACAATCACATTATTCTTTTATCCATGATTGTGGAAAGCCCACCACCATTCCTCCCATTAATTCTAAATGTACACATTCTTTTCCCATCTCTTAGGATCAAACAAGTCATGCCTTGCTTATAAGAAACCTATACAAGTTTTTACCAAGATAAGACCAAAAAAATGAAGATCTCCAAAGCTCCTAACAACTCAAACGATTATAAAATTCAAAATCAAACACGATTCTAGAATGCACACCAACGTACCCATCAAGTCTAGCATAAAGTGAAGAAACCTATGGATAGGGAACTGAAGCTCCCACGTATGAAACCCATGCTTAAAAAAAAATCACAATCATTTGTTGAGTGCGAGTTCACCACAATCATTGAGATTGGGGATAACCTTACACTTGATAGACAAACACACTTAGTCTCTCTTATCAAATAAATTACAAACATCATTATTGGATCCTAATTCGCAGAGTGACATGTTTCATCCTGATAATAATAAAAAAAATTAAAAAATCATAATATAGTTCAAAAATACAAAAACAATAAAAAATAAAAATGAGAAAACATTAAAACATTACAAAAACAAAATCAAAGGTACAAAGATGAAACATCGTAATCAGGTATTGCATACACATGGATGTTCTTTCTTCCCTTTATTTCATATTCCTCTACAATGCATCCATCATTTTCATCCCTTCAATGAAATTTTGGTTAGATTATTTTGTACATATTTTGTGACATTTATCTCCATGGTATCCATTTGACCTTGGTATTTCATAACCTTAGTAAATTAAATAATGGCTGACCTCTTAGAGATCCTATCACTATCTACATATAATAAACTTGTTGGGAATAATTTTTTGGTGTATTTGCTAACACTAGCCAATATCGTTATCACAATCACTTCCACATCTTTCCATTAAGCCATCTACGGTTCTTAACCCCTTGTTAAATAAGAGATCTGAAATAAGTTTTCAGGAAGAAAAAGAATAAAAATCAATCAATTGAAAAGGAAAAGCTAAAAGCAAAAGTAAATTGATATATAAATCTCTCTTAGGGTATCTCCAATAATCTCTACTGGGGATATGGATGCCTGACTGGCAGTAGAGAAATCTTGTGAATAGAATCAAATGCATCTCTATTGGTTCTATGGATGCATGTCTAGCAATGGATCAATGTACGGATCTCCTTCCACAATCCATTCACATATCACCTTTCAAACTAAATCATTCCTACACATTGGCTAGTGTCTTCATGTATTGTCTATCAACTCTTTCCTTCGAGAGGTAATTCATTTCCATGTGCACAAATAGGATCTTGATGAGTAAATAGGATTAGTATGTTACTAAGTATTTCTTTTTGGACCTTGTTCAAACTCTTGCTTTAGCACATGTTTTGTCTCATGATTTGTTCCTTGGGCTAATCAATTTTTCATCAACCTCCATCTAAATATTTTTATAACATCCTTTGTTCTTCGAAAATCATTTAGAACATTCATGTGTATCAGATGTCCTTTTTTCCATATTTGCAGACACTTTTGTCCCCTTTTAATAAGACAATTTTCTACTTCCTTTCTCTCATGTGTTTCTTGGAAATCTTACGTTGGGGGCATCCTTTCTCCCTCATGATTGAACCTATTTTATAATGGCCCTAATCCCCCTTCAATGTGTGAATATTTTTCCTTTGAATACTCCCATCTAATCGCTGGGGAATTTTCACATATTCACTTTCTTGCACATACGCATGACATTCTGCCCTTGTACATCCCATTTATCAATGGGGGCATCCATGTTTCTTGGTTTCCTGTACATAGTTTCAAAAAAAAATCAAAATAAAAAACATTCAAATATGTTTCTAAAAAATAAAAAACAATAAAAATCATTCTACAAAATCATGCTCTTTGGTTCTTGCTTATTCTTGTGCACGGATCATGGATCATATTGATCTACCTCCATTAACAAAGTTGATTTTATTATTATGTATGTACACTAGGGCACAATGAGTTACTTAGTACTGTTTCATAGCGCACTAGTTTTCATAAGACCCAAGTTTCCTTCGTTATTCCCCTTATATGTATCCTTTCTTGGGGCACTATATTTTAACCCTTGTTGATAATTTACACACGTTGGAATTAAATCTTGATAAAAAAAATATTGCATTATGTTTCTCTATCAGGTTATCTTGTTTACTTTCTTGTATTTCATTGCATTATGTATGTTGTAGGGAGTTAGGCATCTTTTAATTTCTCGTATTGCATTTCTTTTTGTATGTTGCATGGATTTGGTATTTTTAGCTATGAAAATTTATTCATATATGGATTTTCATGTCATACTACACTTCTGTTCATTCTTTTTAATAAGGATTGATGACGTCGATCATAAGCAAAATGATTAAATAAATTTGGTTTTTACATCGGAAAGATGATGGCTATATTCATCTCTTTTCATCTTCATTTTTCTTCCATGTCACTTTCCTTCTATCAACACTTTTCTTCAAAACCAACTTGGGGCAATAACGATCAATTATTCTACTTCTATTCTATTCTTTCATATTTTTTATCATCAATCACCCTCTTTCATCACCCGATCAACACTCAAGGGGGCATCCTTCATTCTATTAATTTTTTCTTCTCTCTTCAAATTTTTTTATTTTTTTGTACTTGTCTACTATCTTTGAAGAGGTGTTACTTACGCCACCCCAAAGAGGGGAAAATGTAGACACCTAAAACCTGCTTATGTAGGCTTTAATGCTAAGATTGCACTACTTAACCTCTTTCTCGCCATTTCCGTAATAATTAGCATTTTTCTGCTAATTAGATAACATTCCTCTTCATATTCATTAATTAACAACCTTTCGTTAATTAATTATCCTTCTTATCATTAAAGATGTAAATTAATAACCTTTCGTTAATTAATATCCACTTCTACATAGGTTAATTAATTATTATTAATTAATTACACTCGTAACTCTAAATCAATAAATTACCATTTATTGTTTCAAATTCCTCTCTTACATCCCACAAATCATACTAATTTTCCTCTAATTAGATTTTATAAGCTTACATATACCTATTAATTAATCACCTTTGATTAATTAAAACATCCCCCAATTCCCATGACTTACTAATGACAAATTAAAACTCTTCTAAATCAAGATTACCTTCTATAAAGCAACCTTATCCATTCCTATTGTTTTACCTTTATCCCACATTCATCAATTTGCTAGCCTTTCCTCTTCAAGTAATCTATATAAGGAACCCTCCTTATATTTCTTCTTCCATGATGCTTTGAATAGTGCAAAATATAAGCATTTTGATCTTGATCCATTCTCCATTGTTGGAAATAGCTTTTCTATCCTGCATCCTTTCACTCAAAATTGAGTAATATGGGAAGATACAAAATGGAATTGTAGCCATTATTGGTGAGATTCCATTCTCAATCCTTGAGATCAAGAAACAATCCACTTTGATTGTTTATGTTCTTCATAGGTTCGTATTTTAAGTTAGCAATCATAGAGAGTAGGAAATGACTTAGCATGTAGTTTCATTTATGCATTGAAGAATCATTTCCTTTAAGCTCTTATCTTGATGGTTCATTGTTTAACTAGCATTTTATTTTTAAGCTATGTAGATATTAGTTTCAATTTAAAGATTAGTTAATAAAACATGAGTAGAAAACCCATATTCTACATTCATAATTCTGTAGCATCCTTATGAAATTATTGTTGATTTTTAAAACTTTTTTCATGTACATGCTTATAATAGTATGGAATTAATAAGCTTGTACTATTGGAAGTATAAAGATGCAAACACAAATCATTTTACTACACCTAATTATTGTTGCAATATCAAAAACATATTTTTTGTGAGATGGTACTCACAACAGTACAAAATTCAACAATTACAACTTCTACATTGAGTGGAGGAAAATGGAAAAAAAAGATTTCAATGTTATACTAAAAAAAAGGATAAGAACATTGACTTGTGAACTCATATGTATCTTACATCCTTGGTTGAGTATTTTTATTAACTAAATATACATACAATTTAGGTTCTTAAATATCATTTTTTGAATATGTTGACAATTATCCTTGTGGATGAACCATCAAAGTTGTAGGAAATCTTACGTTAGTGGGACATGCGCCATAAAGTGACCTCAATATTTTAAAGAAATTTGATTTTCTCTTGAGTATGAGATGAGGGTCAGAGAAAATGAAACAAAACATCAAACTTAATGGGAGTGATGCACCGAAAATTAAAGGAGTTTGACTCAGAATGCAACTTCTTGAAATAGGGGAAAGGTGAGCAATGGAAAGGGTGGACAAGATGCACCACATGCTAGAGAAGATTCACATAGAACACTACTTCAAACTACTTAAGCACAACTTATGAAGATAGTAATAACATTATAAACATGCATAGTATACCCACGTCAAAATAAAGGCTATTAGAGACAACATAGATATGCAAAGGATGGACAAAATGCACCACATGACATATTATATTACTCCAAAAAATGTGCACATTATTACAATAGATAAGAGGCAAGAGTGCTATTACAAATATTAGAAAGAAGGCCAGAGCGCCAGGCCCTTTCCTTTTACAGAAAAGGAACTGAGAAAAAGAAGAAAAATTAACTAACTCCCGATATTCTTTTTAAAATCTTTCATTTACAATATATAGGATGTGGAGAAGATAAGAAGATCATTTTGAAATATTTCCCAACTGCTTGTTAATAATGGTAAATGGTGTGAAGTGACAAAAGTATATTGTGAGATCTGTCTCACACTTCCCCATGATTTTTTTTTCAAGGAGTGAGAGACATTCTCATTTAATACATCTCTTAACTATTTTGCAACCAAATCCCTTGGAGTGGACTTATTATTTAAAATATTTATTACAAATCTAAATTTTATGCATCAAGTTTTTGGCTCATGATTCAAGTGGCACCTATTTTTACCATCCTATTAAAATGACCTTTTGAATGTAGGTAAAAAAAATTGAGTATTCACAGGTTCAAACTCTTCACACGAAACTATGCATTAAGTTTTTCAGTAAAAAGACTAGATGAATGACCCTTTGTCTTTGATCTTTTAAAAATATTTTGAGCATTTAAAAATTTTAGATAGGCTTCATAATTTTCCATACATGGTATTTGGCTTCTCATCAATCCTTCGTAACCTACTTAGAACTTGGAGCCCCTTTATTTTGAGATTAACATGGAGGCCAAGTGCTTCTTCAAGGTCTCTACTTTCCTTGTAGCTTTTGGAAGCATGTCGGGTTGACAATTAGCATCGTCCATGAGCCTAATTCTCTCCTATGAGCAAGTAATGGACATGCAACATATTAATGTGAAGACCATTTATTGGGCAGGACACTCATAGTTGACTCCACGTGTAAGTCCCGTGGGATTTTGAGGCATGTTCCCCTTTTTCTTTCTAGAACTTGTGTCAGGTTGACATTCGGCATTATCTGCGAGACCGCTACATTCTTTTGAGTTGGACTTCCCTAACTTAGCTCTTCATTGTTTATTCGGCTAAGTATTTATTCCATGTTTTCAAAAGCTTGACCCCTAGTGGAATTCGAATATGTGAAATCTCATAGTTTACTATTCAATTCAACAAGAATCTTATTGTTATCTAATTTTAGCGTGTGATAAAATTTAGATAACAAAATAATTTGAAAAATTTCCTTGACTCCCTTGCGTTGATGGAGTAGCTTTCCTTTTCATTTTTTTTTTTTCATCTCTAATCTCTTGAAATAGTTGAGAAAAATGAGTCTCATGCATATAAATTTTTCCAATCACATTTGATGCATTGTATTCTATAAGAGAAACATGTTTTATAACTCTTGTCTATAAATAAGACATAACTTTTTCTCTTTCTCATCTATTATCCATTATTCTTTTGTGGTAATCATCTAGACGCATTTCATTAACCCCAGGTTCTCCTTTGAACCAAAATTCATTGATTATGTATTTATCAACAAGGACATCTAATTATTCATTTGCAATACCTTCTGTACCTCTAAATGGTCCTAATGTAAGCATGTCTAATGAATTTTTCTTTAAATACAGGTCTATAGCATTTTTTTGGGAAACAAGGAAACCCAACATTGGAATAAAAATAAAAAACTAACACCCACTTATCCCAAATTTCATCTAGGAGAAAAATAAATGAAAGTTTATCGTTCAAACTATCCACTTTTATTGAAAATAAGTAAAATTTTCCTTTCGAATGTTTGTATGTGAAAATGAAAATAAATATTTTTATTTTAACATTATATAAGAAAAAAATTGAACTTTGTATTAAGTTGATTTACATGTGAAAAAATTTAGTACAATTTGTAAATACCTTCCAACTTTTTGACTTTTCATGACCAGAACCAGAACGTTGTGGCCTCTTTTTGAGGATCCACCTTGACCTAGATTTGTATAATTGGTCAATAAATATTATTTTCACCCATGTTTTGTTTTCCATATTCTTCTACTTGCAAATATTGATTATTTTTTCTGTTGTTTCTCTCGAAGACAAAATACGAGTAGACCTTTGTTTCATTCTATCATGAACAAATGAAAAATATTGATTTGTAAGGATTTGTTTTTGGGCTTCAATTGTATTCTTCCCATAAATAATATAAAATTGACTTTCATTGTCATGATTTTCATTTTTCAAAATCCATGTTAAAAACATCGCCAGTAGTTTCTTGAAAGGAAGCAAAATTACATCCCGTTGAAGAGGTACATGGTTTCAAAACATAAAGTGGACAAGGATAATGACACTTGCTAAATCAAGTGACCTGTATTGATATTTTGAAGGAATTACATGGAAACAAACAATATAAATTTTGAAAAACTTTTCATCAAATAAAAATATTGAATCTTCTCATATAGTGTAGATTCACTTTTTTAAATTTAGTTTGTGCTTGCTTTAATAATATTTTTTCTTTTGCAGATCCCTTCAACTCTTTAAAGTGTGATTTTGAAGTGTATTTTTCTAGCTTAGATAATTTTTATCTTCTAAGAATTGTAAACATTTTGGAATGTAATTTTCTTTGGATCAATTCCTTATCCATATTCATGTGGTGGGAAATAGATGAACTAAATGCATATTGATAAATATTTTTGAATGTAGTTGCAATTCCAACATAGATAGCTTGATTGTTCTGTACACCAATCTTGCCCCCTTTAGTGTATACCTCTATTTTCCATCCATAACTATAACATGAATATTTATGGTGTGTCGCAGACCTTTCCATGCCATCATTTTTATAAAGAGAAACCTTTAACTCTATTTGAAGTTTTGAGCATGTTTTTGTTGTGTTGTCTATTTCTTCCACTTGAACACATATAATAGTATCTGTTATACACCTTATGCTTATAAGAATTCCAATTGGTGTGTGTTGGTCTCCCAAGGAATGAAACAACCACATATCATTATAATAATTATCAATATTGTGAACTTAAACAAACCATTCTTCATCCTTTTTTTCCTAGTATTTTGCACCATCAACAAATGAAATTTCCTTGTATGGTGTAGTGGTAATAAGAGCCAAATTTTCCTGTTATAAATTTTGTTAGTGAAATGTATATCAAATTCTACTAAGTCTAAACATTTTTTTATAAACTAAAAAATCTATGAGAATGTGCAACTTCCCATTCTAAAAAATAATAAATTTAAGCTCTATTCTTTTTATATGATTTCATCTACCCATTCAATACAAGAAAAATTGTTTGTTTGTATTAAATCAGAAGATTCCCATTCTCATGTAAGAATTATAGAAGAAGAAATGAGTTAAAATGTATTGTTTTTTAGAAGGTGAATCTCCCCATTCTCATAGTCTGTATAGACGTATTAAAATTATTATGTTTAATATTGAGTATATTAAAATGCTTGCAATGGGCATTTTCACATTCTATTACAAACACATAGTTTTATATTTTTCTAATTCTCATAGAAGAAGAATAGAGATAAAATTTACCTTTTTTTAGAATGGGTGGTTCCCCATTCTCACACAATTTATAGAGGTATTCAAATGATTTTTTTCATTATTTTATTGAATGAGAAGATGCCTATTATCAATTAGGAATCAAGATAAATAAATTTTAGTTCTTCTATAATTCATACATGCAAACAAGAATCTTCCCAATCAATTGAAGATAAAAATATATTTTTACATAAGTATGGGCAGATAATCATTCTAAACATTCTAATATTTACAATTTCTAAACATTTTTATAAAAGAAATATGTAGATAGAACGAGGAATATAAAATCACCATTCCTTAACAGATCATTTTAACACCTCTCTAAAGGCCATGAGAAAGTGGAACTTCCCATTTTAAAACAAAATAAATTTTAACTCTATTGTTCTTCTATGATTGCATCTGCCGACTCAATACAAGGTAATGTTTTTTGTTTGTATTGAATGGGAAGATTCCCATTCTCATGTAATAATCATATAAGAAGAGAGGAGTAAAAATATACTTAGTTTTAGAATGGGTAGCTCCCAGTTATCATAGTCTTTATAGAGGTACTAAATAGATTGTGTTCAATATTTGGTATATTAGAATGTTTGGATTCTCATACAAACAAACTTTTTTTTATTTTATTGAATGGGCATCAAACATTTATTTGTTGTATTTAATGGGAAGATAACCATTCTCATATAAGTACTACTATTTCATTGAGAAAATTTCTGCAATATATGTTTTCTTAATTGGTTAAGCCTCACGTAGCTCTGATTAGTCTGTTGCCATGTTTTATATAGTTCTCTTTAATTATTTATAATGGAATTATGTTTGTTTGAATATCCCTGTCAGAGCCAAGTACTACACTACATACCATTGAAAGAGATCAAGCCTTATTCAGTTCACATTTCTACAAGGGACATTCCTCATTATCATATACTTTATAGAGGTATTCAAATGATAATGTTCAATCCTTTACTAAATGGGTGAATTCTTGTTCTCACATCGAAATCATAGAAGAAGAATATATTATTACTATATGAGAATAGGAAAATACCTGATCTCATATAGGAATCATAGAAAAATATTATATGATTTCTATATAAGAATGGGCATATGCCCATTCAATACAATAAATATTGAGCTTAATCATTTTAAAACCTCTATAAATGATGTGAGAAAGGGAAAATTCTTGTCTATATTATTCTTTTGTGATTTCTATATGAGAATTGACATATGCCCATTCAATACAACGTAAAAATTTTGTTTTTATAAGACCGTGGAAATTATTAGTCATAGATAGACCAACATGCAAACATATTGTTATAAAACATATCCAGATGAAGGGAATGTGAGAGAGAACTTATCCACACCATAGTGGAAATATTAATGGCAATTAATGTTTTCAAAGGTAGTGGAATTCTTCATGTTTTCAAAGGAAATGGAATTCTTGGGAATGATAAGCTCCACCAAGATGTTATTACAAGTGAGCTATTTGTTTGATTATCATTTTTTCTTTCACTTTTGGGATCCATCTCTTTTGTTGGAATGTTTTGAATTGTGAAGCAAAAGATATCAATGAAATTTCTAAGAAACACCAATTTGAATCCATTCATAGGAATGATTTTTTGTAACTCTTCTTGTGAAGAATATCATTTGGGTTTCTTTCCCTTGAAAGGTGGAAAACTTTCCATTGTAAAACAAAGTAAACTATATCTCTTCATGCCAAGCCCATTCTCAATCAAAAACATTATTTTAATCTTTTATTGAGTGGGAAAATGCCCATTCCCATATAGGAAACATAAAAGAACAACATATGGAATAATAATAGATGTTTAGAATATAAATATTTCCATTATCATATAATTATCATAGAAGAATAATAGAGATAAATTTTACTTTTTTAGAATGAGAAGTTTTGCATTCTCACATCCTTACATTCTTTTAGAATGGGAATTTGTGCAGTCTCACAGACTGTATAGATAGATAATAGTGCTTGTGTAAGAATGTTTATAATAAGCACAAGCCCATTCACTTACAAACAAACATTACTTTGTTTTAGAATTGGAAGTAATTTCTCACAACTTTTGTAGATAGAGAATATTTCTTGTGTAAGAATGTTAATAATAGGCACAAGCCCATTCTCATACAAACAAACATTTTTGTCTTGTAATTATTTATAATTTTATTATACTAGCTGGACTATCCCTGGCAGAGCCAAGTGCTGCACTACATAACCTTGAGAGGGATCAAACCTTATGTAGTTCTTATCATTATATATATATATATATATATATATATATATATATATATATATATATATATAATCGATATAATTTTATACATTTTAAGAGTGGGTTGTGAGAATGGGAAGTGTGTTTGTACAATCAATATTAAACTTAATAATTTTAATACCTCTCATATAGGAATCATAGAAGAAGAATATATGATTTCTCTATGAGAATGGGCATATGCCCATTCCAAATATTCTAAAACAAAGTAAGTTTTAATTATATTATTCTTTTTAGATTCATACATGAGAATGGGAATCTTCCCATTCAATATATGAGTATTATTGAAGTTAAATATTTTTTATACCTCTATAAAGGATGTGAGAATGGGAAGTTAGTTTTTACAAGAAATATTGAACTTAATAATTTTATTACCTCTATAAAGGTTGTGAGAATGGAACTTCCCAATCAATACAAGACAAAAATATTTGTTTGTATGAGAATTGGAATATGCCCATTCTAAACATTCCGATAAAATACATTAATTGAACTTAATCATCTTGTATATAGTCCCACAAGTTTACTAATTTTCCATGCATCTGTCTCTCCCTCTTGAGTCTCTCTAGTATAAAGTATTACCAATTTATTATAAATGAAAATAACCTAAAACATGGTTATGATAATGTTTAAAATTTATATTTGTTCATGACCATGACATATCGATACCATCATGAAAATATATTGTTTACCACCATTCATTTATTAATTAAAATTAATTTTTTTAAAACACATCTTCAACCGTTCATTGGAGGGAAAGTGAGAGTGATTTTTTCCACGCCAGTATGAGGCACAATGGAGATATTAATGGTAGTTAATACATTCCACTACAAGGCACAATGGAGATATTAATGGAAATTAATGATTTCAAAGGTGGTAACAAAATGTTTATTGTATGATAATAGGCATATTCCCATTTTTAACATTCTAAAACAAATTAAATTTAATATCTATTATGTTGTTATGATCTCCATATGGGAATGGTCATATAGAATGGGCATATGCCCATTCAATTTAAGATAAAAAAAAATGTTTGTTTGTATGAGGATAGGCATATGTCCACTCTTAAGAATAGTGATAAAACATTCTCACAGTTTTTATAGAGTTATTAAAATGACTATAATCACAGTCGTTATAGAGGTATTAAATTGATTACAACAAAGTAAGTTTTATTTATATTATTATTTAGTAATTTTTTAGAGACTTATTAGAATGGGAAAGAAGAGAGATAAATTTTATTTATTTTTAGAATGAGAAGATGTCCATTCTCATATAAGAATCATGATAGAAGAAGAATAGAGATTAGAGGTATTAAAATGAATGAATGTACTTAATTATTAGTTTTTATTAATTAAAAACAAAGAATAGAGACTAATATAAGAAGAGTATACATAAAATTATAATACAAGTAATTAATTAAACTTAATCATCTTGTATATTGTCCCACAAGTTTACTAATTTTTCATGCATGCATCTCTCCCTCTCGAGTCTCTCTAGTATAAAGTATTACCAATTTATTATAAATGAAAATAATCTAAAACATGTTTATGATAATGTTTAAAATTTATATTTATTCTTGAGCATGACATATTGAGACCATCATGAAAATATATTGTTTACCACCATTTATTTATTAATTAAAGTTAATTGTTTTAAAACATGTCTTCGACCACTCGTTGGAGGGAAAGTGAGACCTAGTTTTTCCCCGTCATTACATGGCATAATGGAGATATTAATGGTAGTTAATCCATGCCACTACGGGGAAAAATGGATATATCAATGGAAATTAATGTTTTCAAAGGTGATAGCAAAATGTTTGTTTGTATGAGAATAGGCATATTCCCATTTTGAACATTTTAAAACAAATTAAATTTAATATCTATCATTTTTTTATGATATCCATATGGAAATGGTCATATAGAATGGGCATATGCCCATTCAATATGAGATCAAAAAATGTTTTTTGTATGAGGATAGGCATATGCCCACTCTTAAGAATAGTGATAAAACATTCTCATATTATTTATAGATTTATTAAAATGACTATAATCACAATCTTTATAGAAGAATTAAAATGACTACAAAAAAGTAAGTTTTATTTCTATTATTCTTCTTTACTAATTTTTTATAGAGTTATTAGAATGAGAAAGTGGAGAGATAAATTTTACCTTTTTTAGATTGAGAAGATGTTCATTCTGATATAGAAATTTTGAAAGAAGAATAATATAGATTAGAGTTATTAAAATGAATGAAGGTAATTATTTATAATTTTTTATTAATTAAATAATAATAATAAAGACTAATAGAAGAAGAGTATCTAGATAAAATTCTAATACAAGTAATTAATTGAACTTAATAATCTTGTTTATTGTCCCACAAGTTTACTAACTTTACATGTATGCATCTCTTCCTCTCGAGTCTCTCTAGTATAAAGTTGTATAAATTTATTATAAATAAAAATAACCAAAAACATGACTACGATAATGTTGTAAAGAAAATTAAACTTTATCTCTTCATGTCAAGCCCTTTCTCAATCAAAAAAACATTTTTTTATCATGTATTGAGTGGGAAGATACCCATTTTCATATAGGAAACATAAAAGAATAATATATGTTAAGAATGGGCATATGCCCATTCTCAGATAAGAATCATAGAAGAATAATAGAGACAATATTTAATTTATTTTAGAATGGGAAGTTTTTCCTTCTCGCAAACTTTATAGATAGAGAATATTTCTTGTGTAAGAATGTTTAGAATGGGAAAAAACCCATTCTCATATGATTTTTTTTTTCTTCTTGTAATTATTTATTATTGTATCATACTAGTTGGACTATCCCTGGTAGAGCCAAGTGTTGTACTACATGCCCTCAAGAGGGATCATGCCTTATGTTGTTCTCATCACACACACACACACACACACACACACACACACACACACACACACACACACACACAATTGTATAAATTTTTAGAATGGGAAGTTCCTCATTCTCACAGACATTATAGAGGTATTCAAATGATTATGTTCAATCTTGTACTGAATGGGCAGATGTCTATTCTCATATAGGAATTAGAGAATAAGAATATATGATTTCTTTATGAGAATGGGAATATGCCCATTCCAAATATTTTAAAACAAAATAAATTGTAATTCTATTATTCTTCTTTGAATCATATAAGAGAATGGACATTTTCCCATTCAATATAATCGATATGGACGCTAAGCATTTTCGTGTAACACGATTCCTTGTTGAAGACCGATATATATCAAGGTTAGATAGTAGTAACGTAAGTGAAGCATCCAGTCTTGAAGATGTTATTCATGAACATATTGGCCTTAAATTACCAAAATCAACATGAATAACATCTTCAGGATTAGATGTTGAACTTCTGTTATGACTGCTAGTTAAATTTATTGGGTGTAATGCAATTCCTTATTGAATCATATTTAGAATTTTATTATTTTGGCTGGACTAACATTAGCAGAGCCAAATGTTATACTACATGCCCTTAAGTGGGGTCAAGAATTATGTAGTCATCCTTTAATTGTATCATATTGGCTGGACTAACCCTATCTCCGCCAAGTGTTGCACTACATACCCTTGAGAGGGATCAAGCCTTATGTATTTATAATCTTATTTATATATATTATCCAAATTTACTATAAATTCGTATTGAATTTACTAGGAATAACATGAATTTATTTTGAAGACTGATGTATATCAAGATTTGATAACATTAAGAAACATTTAATCTTGAAGAGGCACCATGTACATTTTAGCGTTACATTTCCACACAAGCACTTATCTACGCCACAATGGAGATATTAATGTCAGTTAATGATTTCAAAGACTTATGATTCCCCTTTCTTTTGTTAAACTATTTCATAGAAACACCAATCATATCTTAGGTGTGAATTTTTCTAACTCTTCTCTATCAATTTATTCTGAGATGAAGAATATCATATGGTTTTCTTTTCTTATCAAGGTTGATAACTACCCATCTTAAAACTAAGTAAATTATATGTATGTTATTTTGTTATGATCTATATATGTGCATTTCCATAAGACCATTCTAGTTTTAAAGATACTGTCATATTTTTAATCTATTGTATTTGGTCCTTGCATAAAATAACCCTTATTGTAAAGAACTGTTCTAGTCTAGTTTTGTTAACTTTTCTATATAAACTCTTCTCCTTGGATAGCAGAATTCAGGCCTCTCATCTCAGGCACAGCACGGCAATGAGGGCGATTCTCACCTTTCACGAAACACAAATCAAAAATATATGCAATCTGAGCAACCTCCCTCCAACTGGCTGGATACATGGCATTAAAAAAAGACATTGTGTTCAAAGAGGCAGACAAGAATGATCCTAGCGCAAATCTCAGCTCTTGGCCTCATCTCGGCCTTTCTTGCTTTGAAGGCAGGCTGTGGAGGAAAACCATAACCAATTGACTTTTTCTGTTTAGTTGCCTGCTCCTTCGCTGTTTCGTTGTTGTTTCCTGGCTGTTCCTTTGTTGGTTTTTTCCGTTTCTGTGCTCTTTTTGTTTTGGCAGTTATGGGCTGGGCCCATTTGGTGTTCATCTTTTCTTTGCTGGTTTTTGGCTCCTTTTGTGCTGACTACTTTCCATCTGGCTTTTTGAAGCCTTATTGTTCGAGGGTATAGGCCCCTCTCAAAAAACTATTTACCATTAATAAAAAAAAACTTTTCTATATAATGGGAAAATTGCCATTCTCAAACAAACAAACATTTTAATCTTTTATTCTCAAACATTGAAATTAATTTGGATGAGAATGGGAATGCACTTATTTAATAAAAATAAATATTTAACTTAATTATTTAATGCCCATTCACAAAAATGTCTATTTTTTATGAGAACTAGCATATTACCATTCTAAACATTCTAATACAATAAATATATAATGTAATCAATTTAGAACTACTATATTAGTCATAGATAATCCACCATGCAAACATTTTTTATAAATCATACCCAGAGAACCATTAAATTATTAATTAAAAGTAATTTATTAAAACATTATCTTCGACAGCTTGTTGTAACTGTTGTTGCTGACTCACAGCACACCTGGATGCAGATCAGGCTTCTAGGATGATCACTCTAGCATCCAGTGTGATTGCACAACATGGAAACCTCTCTCTAAGTGTGGGGACTTGTGAAACTAAGAGAGGAATCTCTAGATTAGAGGCTGGTTCCTCAAACTCCTATGATTTAGATCTATATTTTTGTAAAACTACAGAGGTTTAGATCTTAATCCTACTCTAACTTGCAAGGAGATAGGGGTAGAAGTGCAAAAATTGAAACTAACTAAAGACGGTGATGCACCAAAAGGAGTGGTGAAACATATTTGTCATGCAAATAAACACAGACCAAAGTTCACAACATAAAACATACACAGACTGATAAGGTATAATTTAGGATCTGAAATGAAGCAAATAATACAAATAGAGGGCTGAAACCCATTCACAAAGCTTGTATTATCATTTCCAGTGTCAAAATCACTGCATTACAACCTCAGAGAGGTAAAACTATTACAATCTTTGGAGAGGTCTGATTCTTTCCTCAATCACTTGCTGGAGGTGAAAGAAGAAGTTGCTATGTCAAAATTGTTCCCCCTTTCAGAAATGAGCCAAATCTGGCTTTTACATTGCATGGGTCGAGCCCAGGGGACAGAAAACATACAAAAGCATGGGAACCCATCCCTTCTTAACTGCAAGTGCATTAAAATAGCATGGGGTACCTTACAAACCCATACCCTGTCATTTTGACCGGAATGTAGGAGAATGCGACCCATTCTGCATTAAATCTGGTCGCTGAAATGTCGCTTCTGGCCATGAACACGCGTCAGAGCCGTTTCTCAATTTTCTCTCTCCAGACTGCACCAAAACTCAAGATTAGCCCAGCAATCATGTGGAGAATTTCACAATCTTTCCTTTGATATAAAGAACGTGAAAACCTGAGCTCTGGTTCGAAAGATATGTCGATCTGAAGATTTAGGGCACAAAACAGGTGAAAATGCGTTTTTGAAATTTTTCCGTGCTCTGCCACCTAGATGACACGTGTCAAGCACTGATTGGATATGTAATTATCTCTCCTCTCTGTCCCATGTGTTTGCTGCTTCATTGGACACGTGTCCTCTTTTGATTGGCTTAGGTCAGTGCCCGAAACCTCGCCCTTTGACTTTTGGACTTTCTCCCTTGTGACACGTGTCGCGATTTGATTGGTCTGTGGGTCTGCTGGCTTTTCGCGCCCTTTGTGTCACTTTGTCCCGAATGTCCCAGTGCTATTTGGGACTGAATCCTCTGATCCACCTGAAATGGGATTCCTTGTCCCTTATCTGCTGATGACACGTGCCGTAATCTGATTGGCTCTCGGCTTTTTCAGCTATCTGCGTCCCATGCGTCCCTTTGTCCCAACTGTCCCAATATGAAATTTCTCGGCTTCAAGTGAACTAGTCGGTTCGCGTCCTTCGCATACTCACAGCCCAGATGTCCTAGTGTGAAAGTTCCCCATTCTGGCCGAACCGGCCGGTTCGCGTCCTTCGCGTACCTTTGTCCCACTTGCTCCCGGACTGTCTGGGACAAATTCTTCCTATTCACTCGGTTCGGCCGGTTCGCATCTGCCGCATACTTCTGGCCTAGATGTCCCTTTGGTAAAGTTCTCTATTTTGGCCGATCCAGGCGGTTCGCGTCCTCATGGCCCGAATGTCCCAAACTATTTTGCTCAGTAGTTAGTCAATTTTGCTTCCTCCTTCAGCCGGATCGGCTTCTCGCACCCTGTGCGTCCTTCTATCCCAGATGTCCCTTTGCTTCGTGGGCCACCTGGAGGCTTTTCAGCCAATCTGCGTCTCGATGTCCCTCACATCCCTACTGTTGCGAGGACTAGGACTTAGCCAATTTTCACAATTTTTTCTAGCCCAAGCTTACTCTCTGTAACTTTTTCACATTTTCTCAGAGCTTGCTCTTTCCTTCTTCGGCCAGGGGGGTTAGAAAAAATTCTGAGGGGACCCTAGAACATGATTTTTTCCCTGAATCAATCCATTTTCCTGAGTCTTGAGAATTCTGATGCATGTTATCAAATTAACCTTGGGGGGGTCAATTTGGATAACAATTGGTGACTCAGCGGGGTTACCTGCCTGCTAGGTAGAAGATACCAGTTTCCTGAAGCAGTCCATTGGGCATGTAGTCATCAAATATTTTGTTTAGAACCTCAACTAACTCAAAATGTGCAAGGAGGAAGATGGAATGTCACCTGATGAAGGCAAGGACTGCTAAACATCTCCATGGACAGCAAGCTGTGCCAAAGCACTTAGGGAAAATAAAACTAACCTACAACAAAACAATGTGCACAAACACTTGGAGGAAATAAAATCTAATCTAATATTTACAACGGTAGTGAACTTCCCTCTAGAAGAAACGCTTGAGATAGATTCCATTGACTGGAATCTGCAATTCTTCACCATCCAATGAGGCCAATTGGAAAGCATTGTTGTTCTTGCATTTTGTGACCAAGTATGAGCCACTCCAAATGGCATCAAATTTTGAATGCCTTCCTAGTTTTGCTCTATCCACATCCCATTTTAACACTAGATCTCCAACTTGAAAAGATCTATCCTTGTCCTTTCTATCAAAGGTCTTCTTGATCAAAGCTTGATCCTTTTCCATTGCTTGGGATGCCTGATTTCTGATCTCTTACAGCTCCATCAACTTTGCATACCTCACCTCCATGGGCTCAAACTCTAGGAACTCCAGTTGTTTCATGAGTTCCAACGTTGGCAACTCAAGTGACATGGACAAGATTGCCTCTCTTCCATAGAAAAGCCTAAATGGAGAGTTACCTGTGGATCTTTTGGAGTTATCCTATCAGCCCATAAGGCTGATTTCAGCTTGGTATGCTAAGACCTCTGATTCTCATCAAGAGTCCTCCTAATGATCCTCAACAAGTTCTTGTTTGTAGACTCAGCCTGGCCATTACCTTGAGGGTAATAGTTTGATGAAGTGCTTAGGTAAATACCATTCTTGACAACCCACTCAGTCACCTTAGATCCAATGAATGCCAATGCATTATCAGAGATTATCATAGCAGGTACACCAAATCTAGTTGTTATCCCCTCATAAAAGTCTAAGATGCTAGACTCTTTCACCTCTTTGAGTGCTACTGCTTCTGTCCATTTGGTGAAGTAGTCTGTGGCTGTCAAAATCCATTTGTGCCCTTGGCTTGAATTGGGATTAATGACTCCAATGAAGTCCAACCCCCATTGTATGAATGGCTGGTCAACTGATATTAGATGCAATGGGAGGGCTGCGAGTCTCTCTTTTCCTGTGAAGAATGCACAATTCTTACACCTCTTGATCCATGCATAGCAATCATTGAATATTTTAGGCCAATAATAACCAGCCTTCATGATTTTTAGAGCTATCACTCTTGGTGCAAAATGGCCACCAGCTGGTCCACCATGAAACTCTTCCAATACCCTTTGAATCTGACCTGTGGTAATGCATCTCAGCAGCACTCCATTTACATCTTTTTTGAACAAAACTCCATCAACAATGGCATACGGGACAGCCTGCAATCTGAAGTGTCTCCTTTGGGTCTTGCTCATCTCTGGAGGGCATAGGCCTGTGCCTAGAAAGTGCATAATACCTTGGGTCCAACAAGGAGTTGAGGCAGCATTGTCTTCTTCTTGATTGCCACTTGGCTCATGGCTGTCTTGGACTATCAAAACAGCTTCTTCTTCGTTGGCGACTTCTTTTTGCTTCCCCAAAACCAACAGCTCACACAATCCTTTCCCTCTTACTAGCTTGGTGATCTTGATCTCAATGTCATACTCCATGACACGGGTGATCCAACCTGCCCTTTTCTCATTCAAATCCTTGTTGAGGAGGAAGTCCTTAACCCCAGCATGTGAGACCAGCAGTTGAATCTTATTGTTTGAGACCAAATGTCTGAACTTCTTCAAGCTCCTGATGACAACAAGGACATGCTTTTCGATGAAAGAATACTTTATTTCGTAATCTTCCAAGGTTTGGCTGAAGAATGCTATGGGCTGTTCTGAACCTTCTCTATTCAACTGTGTTAAGATAGCTAAGATTGTGTCTAATCCTCTAAAAGCATACAACATGAAGTCCTTTGAAAATTCTGGGTTGATAAGATTGGAGCTTGTGATACTGCATGCTTGATGTTTTCAAAACTCTCTTTGCCTTTTGCTATCCACTTGAATGCCAGACTCTTCTTCAACATCATTGTTAGAGGCTTCACAAGAGTGGCAAAATTAGGCACAAATCTGTGGACAAAGTTTATCCTTCCTAAGAAGCTTTGAAGATATTTCTTGTGGTGTGGCAATGTGAGCATTCAGATGGCTTCAACCCTTTCAGGATCAATTGTTAGCCCTTCCCTAGAGATAATGTGGCCCAACAATTTTCCCTCGTGTGCCAAGAATATACACTTCTTTGGATTCAATGACACTCCAAACCTTCTACACCCTCTGAAACACTTGTCTGAGGTGAAAGAGATGGTCTGCTGCATTCTTTGAGAAGACAATGATATCATCTAGGTATACCAGCACTATATTGTTGATTAAGCCTTTGAATGCCATATCTATAGCTCACTGGAATGTTGCTCCAGCATTTGATAGGCCAAATGCCATCTTCTTGTAGGCATAGGTGCCCCATTTGGTGGTGAAAGCCATCTTGAACTGGTCTTCTTCCTTCACCATTACCTGATTATACCTTGAGTAGCCATCTAGGAGAGAGAATCTCTCTGAACTGGATACTACTTGCAATATTTGTTCCATTGAAGGAAGTGGGTAATGGTCTTTGAGAGATGCCCTGTTTAGGTCTCAGAAATCTACACACAACCTAATTTCTCTGCTCTTCTTCCTGACCGGAACCAAGTTTGCAACCCAGCTTGAGTGCTTGATCGGGAATATAATGCTTGCCTCTATAAGCTTGCTTAACTCTTTTCTCATGAGAGGTTCAATATGGGGATTCACTGGCCTTTACTTTTTCCTGACAGGCTTGGATTCTAGATCTAGCTCAATAGTATGTTGTGCCAGCTTTGGGTTGAAACCTCTTAGATCTTTGTAAGTCCAAGGAAAGATATCTGGGAACTCTTGACAAAGCTGAACAAAATCAGATTTCTCTTGTGAGGTACTTACTTTGCCAATCTGCAATGTTTTTCCTTCTTCCACTAAAATGGGCTCTAAATCTTCCCCCTTCACTTGAATGTTTTCTTTCTCCTTCTGGAACTGATCATTCAGGTTGAAGATTGATTCCAAGGTGATAAGTCCCTTGGGTAGCTTGTTAGTTCTCATCTGCACCACTTGGTCACCATATTGCTGCTCCAGCTTGTCTTGATTTCTGGCAGAGAACTCAGCTTCTTCTTGTAGGAAATTAACAATATGCCAATCACTCTCGAAGACTTGCAAACTTGTGTTGGTATCTAGAACAGCTGGTCTCACAACCAATTTGATATGAGGCTGAGATTTCTCACTTTTGATACTCTCTACAACATCAAACGCAGCCCCAATTGCTACAAGTCTGTCAGCGGCTTCATTCTTTTTTTTGGGATGGAATTGATGCTAAAAGCTTCAAAATCTTCAATAAGATCCCATACCCGATTTTTGTAGCACTTAAGCAGATCATTTTTTGTAGCATGTCATCCCCTAACTTGATTGACAATCATCTCACTATCCCCGAACACCTGCAAGTTATTTATGCCCTTTTTCCTAGCCCAAAGAAGTCCATGAATCAAGGCCTCATATTCAGCTGTGTTGTTTGAACAAGAAAACTGGAAACAAAAAGCTGAATAATATTTGATGCCTTGAGGTGAAACAAGCATAGTTCCTCCTCCTGCACCTTGCCTACTCATTGATCCATTGAAAAATAATTTCCATACCTCATTGTCATCCTTATGATTTGGTTTGGTGATGCTAAGAATAGGCTGGTTTTCTTCATGTATGCAATAGAATCCTAGTTTAGATTCTTCTACTTCTTGGTAGGGATCAAAAGCATGTACCTTGCTTGCCCATTCATTAAGAGTCAAATCTGGAATGCTTCCAACTTTGGTGTCAGCTTCATCTGTGTTTGGATAATCTTCTTGATCAAATGCTGAACAGTTGGCATTGATTTGGCTTGGAGTATGAGGCTCAATATGAAAGTTTGCAATTGGTTCGGATCTGATTGTGACCTTAGTACCATATCTTGTTCTGAACATAGCATGTGTGACCAATCAGCAGATAAGTAGCCTCCAATTTTGGCTGTGAAATCCCTTGATAAACATAGGGCAAAGAGTGGTGGCAAGGTCTATCACTGACACATCTTGTAAAACGGTAATGTTGGGGCATGTATGCAAGGTAAGATTCAAACCTTTAATTACTCCCCACGGTTTCTACCGCTGTCCCATCCAATTGCACTACCCCTTTAGATATTATTTCATATTGGAGGCCCAGCTGATCAGCTATTTGCTTGGGCATCACTGAGCTACTTGCCCTGGAATCAATCATGAAATTGTGTACTAGTTTATCCCCAATGATTAATGAAACATAGAATGGAGGGGGCTTCAAAACTTTACCTTGTTATCCTCCATGATTCCCTTCAGGATGAGCTAGCATTTGTGAGGACATTCTCTTGCATAGGGACCTGCTGGTTCGAAGTTGGCCAATCCTTCATGGCAGCTTGCAGCAAATCTCTTTGGCCTGGGATAGATAGGGATTCCCACATTGATATGTTGACGTTAGTCTTCTTCATCTGTTCAATGATACTGAACAGTGATGAAGGATCTCTCTGCTGTCCCTTAGCTTGCACATTCGTTCCTTGCACTATGGGCAGCAACAACTGGCATCTGAGTTGGTTTAGGGGCTGGTTTGGGTGCTCCTTGCATGTTTGGAACTGCATTTTGTTTGCCAACACCTTGTGGAGTGACAGAAGGTCATGAACTACTTGGGGCCAATGGTTGTTCTTCACCCAAATTTCTCCTCTTTGACCTTGTGTTGGCTGCAACACTTTGAGAGGGTATTTGATTCATACCACAGAAATCTTCAGCCTGCCAATTGACAAGAGTAGTTTCATTCGGAGATGTTCCTTGCTGAGGTGCTTCCTGCTGCTGATCTCCTTCATGGCTGGACTCTTGCGACCCACCAATGGTTTGCACCATCAGAGCTTGATTTAATGCACCGTTAAAGCACATTGATTGGTTATGTGGCTGACTACATGGGAAACACCAATCATATTCTTGGGCCATGTTATTTTGGACTGGCACTAATGCTTTAGAAGCAGATACAACATTGGGGTTATAGGGCTGAAATGGTCTATTAGCGGGAGGCCTTACTTGGCTTTGATTTTGATTTGCAGCCTGAGTTGGTGACCTATTTTGTTGGTATGGGGGCCTAGCCTGGTACTGTGCTTGAGGCTGATACGGTCTAGCACTTTGAGCTTGCTATCTTTTGATAGTAACCAGCTCATTTCCTAAATTTTGCAATTGCTTCATGACCTCTTGGAGTTCATTTGAAGCACTAGAGGATGAAGTAGAAGTTTCATTTGAACTTTGGTTTCTAGGAGTGGGAATAGGAGCCAAAGTGGGTGCTTGACTAGTGCTTGGATTTTCTAAGTTTGGATACAAGGGCATGGGAGGCCTAGGAGCCAGTTTACCAGCTTGAATAAGACAGTTTTCGGCTCTAATGGCAATGCTATAAGTAGCAGGTAAGGTTGTGCCTCCCATAGATTGAATTAACATAGAAATATCAGAATTCAAAGCTTTAAGGTAATATAGAAAAGCACCTTCTGTTGTTGGCCTGACTGCCACTAGAATCCTATCCCAAGACCTTTGAAATCTGAAGTTGAAGTCAGTCAGCTGCTCGTTGGGGGCTCTCTTGATAGTTGTCAGCTGCTCCAAAAGAGACAAGTTGTCTCCCTTCTCTCCAAATTGCTCGTGAAGTGCAATACACAGCTGATTCCAGTTTGTGATAGAACCAGCTCCAAGGCTCCTAAACCATTGCAATGCTTTACCCTTGAATGAAGATGCCAGTAACTTGAAAGCCACTTGCATTTCATTGATTTCATGGATTGCACAAAGGTTAGCAATATCTTTAACATGATCACCTGGAGTAGTCTGATTTTCTCCAGTGAAGTAGGGAATGTTCTTCAAGGCTGCAATAGGAACTGGATGTTGTGCATTGAGAGCAAGTGGGCTGCTTCCTGTGAAGTTGACGTAGGGGTTGTTCTGAGCCATTCTAATCGGTCTTAAAACCCTTGTATACTGAATGAAAGGCCTGTCAGGTGGAGGAGTTGAGAGAGTTCTGTTTGGTGGAGATGGAGACCTTTGAATCCTTCTTCCTCTTTGCCCTTCTTCTTGGAGATAACTGCAGGTATTCAAACAACACTTCTTCTTCTCCAACTCTTGACCTTGTGGTGATTCTTCTCATGAGTTTTCAGGCCTGCACTGCTGAAACCAGTTGATTCTTCCCCTTGAGAGTCGCCAGATATGCAAATAATAGCTCTTATAAGCAAGAAAAATGCAGCAGATGCATATCAACTTTGCTGCAATAAAAATGAGACCTCTAGTGTCCCACCGGGGGTGCCAAAACTGTTGTTGCAAGACTCACAGCACCCTTGGATGTAGATCAGGCTTCTAGGTTGATCACTCTAGCATCCAGTGTGATTGCACAACATGGAAACCTCTCTCCAAGTGTGGGGACTTGTGAAACTGAGAGAGGAATCTCCAGATTAGAGGCTGGTTCCTCAAACTCCTCTGATTTAGATCTAATGCTTGCATAACTACAGAGGTTTCAGATCCTAATCCTACTCTAACTTGCAAGGAGACAGGGGTAGAAGTGCAAAAATTGAAACTAACTAAAGATGGTGATGCACCAAAAGGAGTGGTGAAACATATTCTGTCAAGCAAATAGACACATACCAAAGTTCACAACATAAAACATACACAGACTGATAAGATATAATTTAGGATCTGAAATGAAGCAAATAATGTAAAAAAAGGACTGAAAACCATTCACAAAGCTTGCATTATCATTTCCAGCATCAAAATCACTACATTACAACCTCAGAGAGGTAAAACTATTACAATCTTTGGAGAGGTCTGATTCTTGCATCAATCACTTGCTGGAGGTGAAAGAAGAAGTTGCTATGTCAAAAATTGTTCCCCCTTTCAGAAATGAGCCAAATCTGGCTTTTACATTGCATGGGTCGAGCCCAGGGGACAGAAAACATACAAAAGCATGAGAGCCCATCCCTTCTTGACTGTAGGTGCATTAAAATGGCATGGGGGACCTTACAAACCCATACCCTATCATTTTGACCAGAATACAGGAGAATGCGACCCATTCTACATTAAATCTGGTCGCTGAAATGTCACTTCTGGCCATGAACATGCGTCAGAGCTGTTTCTCAATTTTCTCTCTCCAGAATACACCAAAACTCAAGATTAACCCCACAATCATGTGGAGAATTTCATGAGCTTTCCGTTGATATAAAGAACGTGCAAATCTGAGCTATGGATCGAAAGATATGTCAATCTAAAGATTTAGGGCACAAAACAGGTGAAAATGCGTTTTTGAAATTTTCCCGCGCTCTCCCACCTTGATGACACATGTCAAGTGCTGATTGGATATGTAATTCTCTCTCCTCTCTATCCCATGGGTTTGCTACTTCATTGGACACGTGTCCTCTTTTGATTGGCTCGGGTCAGTGCCCGAAACATCGCCCTTTGACTTTTGGACTTTCTCCCTTGTGACACGTGTCGTGATTTGATTGGTCCGCGGGTCTGCTGGCTTTTCGCGCCCTTCGCGTCATTTTGTCCCAGATGTCCCAGTGCTGTTTGGGACAGAATCCTCCGATCCACCTGAAATGGGCTTCCTTGTCCCTTATCTGCCGATGACATGTGGCACAATCTGATTGGCTCTCGGCTTTTTTGGCTATCCACGTCCCACGCGTCCCTTTGTCCCAACTGTCCCAATACGAAATTTCTCATGCTTCAGGTGAACTGGCCAGTTCACGTCCTTCACGTACTCACGGCCCAGATGTCCCAGTGTGAAATTTCCCTATTCTGGCTGAACCAGCTGGTTCGTGTCCTTCACGTACCTTTGTTCCACTTGCTCCCAGACTGTCTGGGACAAATTCTTCCGATTCACCCGGTTCGCGTCTGCCACATACTTCTAGCCCAGATGTCCCTTTGCTAAAGTTCTCTGTTTCGGCTGATCCGGGTGGTTTGCGTCCTCACGGCCCGAATGTCCTAAACTGTTTTTCTTAGCAGTTAGTCAATTTTGCTTCCTCCTTCGGCCGGATCGGCTTCTCGCGCCCTGTGCGTCCTTCTGTCCCAGATGTCCCTTTGCTTCGCGGGCCGCCTGGAGGCTTTTCGGCCAATCCACGTCTTGATGTCCCTCACGTCCCTACTATTGCGAGGACTAGGACTTAGCCAATTTTCAAAATTTTTTCTGGCCCAAGCTTATTCTTTGTAACTTTTTCACATTTTCTCAGAGCTTGCTCTTTCCTTCTTCGGCTAGGGGGGTTAGAAAAAATTCTGAGGGGACCCTAGAACATGATTTTTTCCCTGAATCAATCCATTTTCCCGAGACTTGAGAATTCTAATGCATGTTACCAAATTAACCCTGGGGGGTGAATTTGGATAATAGTAACTCCTATGCAAGTGGAGGGAAAGTTAGAGATAGCTTATCCACCCCACACTGGAGATATTAATGGTAGTTAATGTTTTCAAAGATAGTGGATTTTTTAGGAATGGTAAGCTTCACCACGAGCCTATTACATGTAATATTTTATTTGATTGTTGTTTATTCTTTCACTTTTGGGCTCCCTCTCTTTCATCCCCTTACAATATGATCCCCATATGATAATTGACATATATCGACACAACATAAGAAAATGTTTGTTTGTATGATAATATACATTAGCCCATTCTAGACATTCTAATATTTGGATATGACCATATTTTTGATTTGTTGTATTAGAGTGTTTAGAATGAGAATTCTCCCATCCTCATATAAACGAAAATTTAGTGTTTTGTATTGAATAGGACCATAGAAGAAGAATAGTGAAAAAAACATTTTCGCAGCCTTTATAGAGTCATTAAAATGACTATGTTCAATATTAATTGCATTAGAATGATTTAAATGGGCATAAAATCAGGGATAAAACACTCTCACAATATTTATAGAGTTATTAAAATGACTATAATCACCATTTGTATAGAGGTATTAAAATTACTACAACAATGTAAGTTTTATTTCTATTATTCTTCTTTGGTAATTTTTTATAGAATTACTAGAATGGGAAAGTAAAGAGATAAATATTACTTTGTTTTAGAATGGGAAGATGTCCATTCTCATATAGAAGTCATGAAAGAAGAAGAGTAGAGATAAAATTTACTTTAAAAAAAATACTTTTTTTTAGAATGGGTAGTTGCCCATTCTATCATACAAATAAGCAAACATTTTTATCTTTTTATCTCCACGGGAAGATTCCCATTAACATAGATGGCTAATAGAATAAAAATAAACTAATAGAAGAATAAATATTATGAGGATATTATTTAATATTCCCATTCTGATATATGACTAACAGAAGAAGAATAGAGTTAAAATAGAATGGGCAAGAAGAATAAAATAATATAAGAAGAAATTGTATTAGTGTATTATTTAATTTTTCCATTCTAATATATGACTAATAAAATAATAGAGATAAAATAGAATGGGTAGTTATCAATTATCTCATACAAACAAACAAACATTATTTTATCTTTTAATCTTTAATTGAATGGGAGATTGCCCATTCTCTCATAGAAACAAACAAAAAAATTTATCTTTTGATAATCTAATATTTTATTTATATTTTCTCATAGAAACAAAAGAACAATTTTTATATTTTTAGCTTCAATTGAATGGGAAGATTACCATTCTCAGATATGTCTAATAGAAGAATATTTTTTTAATATGACTAATATATATTTATAGTTATTTATAATTTTATCATATCGGTTGGACTACCCCTAGTAGAGAAAAGTGTTACACTACACACCCTCGAAAGGGATCAAGCCTTATGTAGTTCTCATCATCATCATCATCATCATCATCATCACACACACACACACACACACACACACACACACACACACACACACACACACACACAGATATATATTCTAAAATATAGTAAATTTATATTCTATTATTATTCTTTGATCCATACATGAGATTCCTTGTTCAATATTGTTGTTCATCAAGGTTATATAATAGTAATAAAAGTAAGAATTTTATCCTGATGGAGAATCATGTCCATCATGGCCTTATAGAATTAATGAATCGTGTGTCTATTTTCCTTATTGTTTTATATATCTATTTGAATTGATGAATGATTTACCAATCATGAAAGCCAAAATGCACATGTTCATCCTTCATAATTAAATGTTGAACTTCCATTACTATGATCTAACTTTTTTGAACAAATGTCTTCAACCATGATTAGAATAGTTATAAATGGATGTATCTAAATATGGTTGTTTATACTACTTTTACTCTATCTAATTTGCAAGTTTAAGAGTTTCAACAAGATTTGAAGAAATTTTCTGAGATATTGTTTGATCTCTCTACTTTTTTGTTCATCCTTTTTGCTTTGGGCTACCTTTATTTTGTTGGACCCTTTTGGCTTGTGAAGCATAAGATTTGAATAAAATTTTAGAGGTACACCAATTTGAAGAAAATTTCAGAGATACACCAATCCGATCACAGGAATGAATTTTTATAACTCTTCTTTGTTGATATATTATGAGATGAAAAATATCATCTAGTTTTCTTTCCATTGTATTCTGATTTGGGTTTAAAGATAATTATGTATTTTTTATCCCTTGTATTTGGTCCTTAAATGACCCTTAATGTCTATGGTCATTGATGGATATCACTTCAATATTTTGTAAGTGTATAGTTTTTATCTTATATAGTTATAAATGGATGTATCTAAATATGGTCATTTATGATACTTTTACTCTGTCTAATTTGCAATTTTTCAGAGTTTCAACATTTTCATTCCCTTGCATAAATGTATGTTCTCAATGCTCAATGGACATCCTCATTATATCTAATAAATCCACTACCAATCCTTCATGCTAAGAAGTTGAGTTAATTGTTATGTTTTTACCAAAGTACATAGTGGGGCTACCACCTAGGTCATATTTCTAGAGTAGGTAAAATGACTTTGTTCAATATTACTTGTTATCTTCAAATCATATCACCCTATTGTTTGCACAAGTGTGTGTGCTAAATATTACGGTGTGATTGGATAACATGGGTATTATCTCCAAGTTGTGGGACTTGCTACTTGAGATAGACCTCCAAAGAAATTTGGTTCTTGCTCCTAAACTACCTGCCACAATCTACTCTAATGAAGGAACAAATATCTTGTCCTAATCTAACTTTATAAGGGAACAGGGAGAGAGAGTGCATGAAAATAAATCCAACACTAAAGCGGTGATACACCAGAAAAGGAGAGTGTGAGAATAACATCTAATGTGTGAAACACAGAAGCAAATTACATACTAGAAGGGGTGATAACAGTTATCCACAATCTAGCAAATGCATTCAAAAAAATATTTCAAACATGCACAATGATAATGGATCCCTAAAAGAGAATAAAATAGACACAATATATTTGTGGTGAGTTTGAAAGGGAAAGAAGAATGCAAACAAACACAACAAGGGAAGATACATTCACAAACTTGCATTTTTTGCTTCATGGATATGCACAATTCAATCTATTACAAGATAAGGGCCTAGGTCATCATGCAAGGAGTCCACTACAAGGTCCTTTAGCACATTGGCTTCTCAAAACAAATTTTTAATAGAGTTTTTCTTCTCAAAACTATCCCCCCTTTTATAATGAGCCAAACATTCTAATTTATAGAATTTTGAGAGGAGAGAGAGAGAGGGAAATGAAAATCATGAAATATATCCTTCCACCACTTTCAAAATGTAGTAAATGAAGTTAAATGATGTTATGTTTGTTGGAAAATTCCCCCCATACTACCTAATAACTTGCACCAATAAGAAATATCAGCCCATGCTTCATTGAATGCATCCCAACTACCAAATAAAATCATTGTTCTCAATTGTGCATGTTTTCTGAAAAATAACCATTAGTTCCTCATAAAATTATATATTTATTTATTTCTATGCATCAGGCTTGGAACCATGATTCCAATGGTACCATTTCTGTGTGATTTCATTGATAAATGCACAAGTTATGGCCTTCTGAGTGTGTGTAACTAAATTTGGGTTTGTTAGGCATTTCTGTTATCTAACGAGACTGAGCATTTGATTGACTGGAGATAAATATTTTTCCTTTATTATAATAAATCTACCCTCATTAAAATTAATAAATCTAGTTTTTGTGGTGTAGAGGATGTCGTGTTTGTTCTATAAAGTCAAATTTCATGAAAATCAGAGCTTGGGGTCAAATGTTATAGCCGTTTGAAGTTCGGGAGGGTTAGGCATTGAGTTTTCCTTTGTATGTGGCTATTTTAGTTAAATCGGGTCTTGGTGTCCCAAATGTCCCTCCTGTAAATTTGGCTGAAAACCTCTTCTTGTATCTTCCTTTTACAAATCAGTGATTTCGGTCATGCTAGTCCTGCGCATCTCGATGTCTTGTGAATCGCCCGGGCCAAAGTTATCTAACTTCGCTAGTTCCTTCTGCCTATGGAAATTTCATATTTTTAGGTCACATGTGTCCCAGTGTCCCAAATTTCCCATGTGCAGCCTGGGACATTTCGACATGACTTAACTGATTTTCACTATTTTCAGCCATTTCAGGAAAATCAAGCTTTTGCGACCCAACTATCCCGACTAAACCTGTGTGTCTTGGGATGAAAATATCTGATTTTACCACATTTCTTAGTCACCTTTAAATTTTTGCCCCAAAATTGGTATGACGAACCTTGGTACAACCTGTAGTGGTTCCATCCATAGCCCTTACACCCGATTTGCAATAAAATAGGCCTGTGACTTCATTTTTTCAAAATTTTGTAATTTTTTCTAACTCCTTTGATTTTTCTTGGACAAGGGAGTTAGAGAAAAGTGGAGAGGTACCCTGAAAATACAAATTTTGTCCCTCAAACCATTTCAAACTACTTGAGCCAGAAGAATTTGCATAAGTTACCAAAATTTGCCTTGAGGGTGAATTTTTGATAACATTACCTACATTAAAATGATTTGAATGGGCATAAGAATAGTGATAAAACATTCTCTTAGTCTTTGTAACGCCCGTAAAACAAACCCTCTACAGATCTATGATTAACCTAGGCTTAGTTAGCTAAAAGAGGAATATTTTTTTTTTAATTACTATCACAAGCATAGTTTAAGACACACACATGTTTGAATCTACCATAAGAGGAGATCAAAGTTATGATTTTGCTTATATTTAGTTTTATATGTTCATTAAGATCTAATATACTTATTTACTTTGGTGAATCTTATCTCTTGTTCAAATTGATGTTTATGATGTCTTCATGTACAAAATACAAGGTATCATAAGCTTTTGAAGTAGTAGGCCCCATCCCATAGCAACTCCAACTGTGCTCCTACAGTAGCCCATAACAACTAGTTATCCTCCTACAGCAGCCCGTAGCAACTAGTTTTCCTCCTACAACAGCATGTAGTAACTGGCTGTACTCCTATAGTAGCCTGTAGCAACTAGCTATACATCTATAGCAGCCCGTATCAACTGCAGGCCTGCCCGTAGCAACTCTAGTTGTGCATCTATAGCCACCCATAGCAATTGTAGGCCTGCCCATAGCAACTCTGGCTGTGCACCTAAAACCACCCGTAGCAACTATGGCTATGCACCTACAGTAGCTCATAGCATCTTCCAGAACTACCTACAGTAAGAACTTCAATATGCTACAACTTTTGACTGGGAATTCAGTTTTTGATAAAATTGGACTTTTTGGAAAGGTGATGACATATACTTTGCACAAAAATTATAAAACTTAGGATTGGATGAGGTTTAGATAGTAATTTTTGTAAAACAGTCCTACAGGCTCCTATAGTCAAGACTGGCAATTTTCTGAGTGAATCCTTTTATTAAAATTGTTTGATTGAAAGCTTTTAAGGTAAATTCCTTGAGTGTGTAGGTCTACCTTAGGTCTATTTTTTTCTTTCAAGGCTTATTTGGTTCACTTCATTCATTAATTAACGGTTTGAGGGGTTGTTTGGTTCATTCGTTGGTTGATTAAGCGTACATGCATAGTGAAGTAAGGGAAGATCATATTACTACATTCTAACTGACTGAAATAGAAAATCTTAAGTATGTAAGAACATCATTTAAATTCATTTCATGCTATCTTAAAACAAACTTCTTTCTTCAATGATTGATAACAAGATCTAAACAAATTCCTTCTTATTCTTTATAGATTGAACGTTTCCCAACAAGACAAGTAAAAAGAATAACATAATTCCCTTACAAAAGATTTACTTCCAACATTTCAAAATAGAGAATTACATGCATTTGAATGATTCATGCTTACCCCAACTCATACCAATGGATGCAACAAAGTAATTATTTTAATCATTTCAAATGTAATATAAAAAACACAACTCGATCCCTTTACATTCTTTCAAGCATGAAGTTACATTACGATTGAGCAATAAACTTAGACATATGTAATCTAATGGAGGAAGCAACATATCTCTTTTTCATTATGCCATGAATGCATAAATACAATACCATAACAGTTCTCTCAACATCAAGAAGACAATATTGTTTCCCTTTCTCAAATCAAAATACATCTTGCATGGTCAATACAACATCTTTACAATATAATGAAAGTTACAATCCATCCACAAAGAGTGGGTAAAGGAAATTACAGCAATAAGTAAACTAACAATGATGGATGTTAACTCTGCACCATGACTAATTTTAAAATAGTAACATGCTTTAGATGTTTCCTTATATTGATCACAACAAGAAGAGAGGCGGAAAGGCAATGCTCTCCACCCAACCAAGATATCCACTGAAGAGATGAAGCCTCAAATGCAGCCTCAAATGCCTAGAGGACAGTTCAATAGCAAGCTTGAATGGAGATGAAATGACAGTATAAAACATTATCTCTCTCTAACGCCAAGGAGACAATATAACAACAACATTCTAGCAAGAGAATAGCTCCAATGGCTTCTAAAATGTGTAGCTCCAAAACAAAAAACATTCCAACAAGAGAATAACTCCCATGGCTTCGCAACCATGCAGCTCTAAAACAACAAAAAGAAGGAGAAGAGAAAAAAATGTGACTTTTCCAACTCTCTCCAAAAATGCAAGTAAAAAATAATCATCCCTAAAAATGAAAACCAAAAAGGAATGTAAAGTCTTCATGCCAATCAAATCGACTTTACTTACAAGCCTCCACTTACACCTCAAGGATAGCCAATTAAATTTTTGTAAGAAAGTACACTTACACAAGAAAGATTGACAAGCAAAAATGCATTTAAGAGGTAAAAGTAAACAATCTAATCAAGATAAAGTTGGTATCAAGCTTTTAATGTGTGTGGGACGAGTTTAGTTTGTCCCACAAGCTTCCAAACATACCCTCCAAGTACAAATCCGAGTTTCAAGATGGTGAATTGTTTTATACTCCAAAGATCAACTCTCTTACACACATTAAATGCAAGGATCAACACATTAATAACTATATTTAAGAAAGTCTCATTTAAATTTATCTTTCACATTCTATTTAAATAAATGAATGGACACATTCACAAATAAAAAACATGCAATTTAACAATAAAAGAAGGACCACATACAAACACACAAAAACCCCCATGGGAACCCCCCAACAACAAACAACACACAAATGACTAGTTGCCATGGGGACCATGTTGAATCCATCCAATATTCCATTGTGGTTAGTCTCCAATCCACCCGATGTCTATTGTGATATAAAATATCCTGCAAAATACAAATACCTCCTTTAGCCTTATGGCCATATCAGAACACTCAAAAATAATATAATATAAATCTAAGCATCGTAAGTATAACTGCATAACACAATATCGAAATAACGACTATATAATTTTATAAATTAAATCAACCATTCTATCATCATTTAAAATTTTCATTTTCTATATATAATCAAATGATTAAACATCACATATCTTGATAGCATCAATGATATAATTATGTTAAATAAAGCATCAACATCTATATATATAATGTTTATAATAATCATTATGCATCCTGTATAAGTCCATTTAGTAATGAAGTCCATAATCCAATATCATACTAAACCAAGCTAAAATAGTGTCTAATACATAATCCATAGTCTGACGACTAGAAAAAAAATAGTGTCGAAGGGAAGTGGGCACTACATCCCCCTCCCCTTAGACTTGAATTCCTCTTGGAAGTCACTAGAACAAATGTGGAAACAATGTAATAGAGAAAGGATCATTCTCTTTTTGGAATTGTTTTGCTTCAACAAGTGTGGGTCTATAAAATTCTAGTTTGGTCCAATATAATTCATCAAAAGAAGGGATATTGTAAGGGATGAGTTCTAAACTCTCACCATGCAAGGATATGAACATAAGAATCTAAGGAGTAACTTTATGTTATCAAACAAGATACAACACATAACAATACAACAAGAAGAGTTCCCAAAAGATCATCAAGAGTAACCACCAAGGAAGGGAATTACAGGGAAAATTTCCATAAACTTGAGATGACCACACAGTTTCCCACTAATACACATACCATGTTAAATAAAAGTTAAGGTTTCTACATGTTTAAGCCATGATTTCAAGGTTCGTTGTCCATACAAGGCTAGAAAAATCAACTATGACCAATTTTGCATGAGAAACAAGTCTACACAAGGTCTCAAAAATTGAGATCACACAAGATGAGGTTAATCAACAAGGACACCTAAATCCAAATTTTTTCCCTCAAACCATTTCAAACTACTTGAGCTTGAAGAATTTTCATAAGTTACCAAAAATTGCCTTGAGGGTTAATTTTTGATAACATTACTTGCATTAGAATGATTTAAATGGGCATAAGAATAGTGATAAAACATTCTCTCAATCTTTGTAGAGTTATTTAAATGAATATAATCATAGTCTTTATAGAGGTATTAAAATGACTAAAAAAATGTAAATTTTATTTCTATTATTCTTCTTTAGTAATTTTGTATATAGTTAGAAAAATGGGCAAGTGGAGAGATAAATTTTACATTGTTTTAGAATGGGCAAATGTCCATTCTCATACTAGAATCATGAATAAATAAAAATAGAGATTGTACTTATTAAAATGAATTAATGTAATTAATTATAATTTTTATTAATTAAAAACAAATAATAGAGACTAATAGAAGAAGAATAGAGATAAAAGTTACTCCATTTAAAATTTTTGTTTTATATTAGGCAGTTACCCATTATCTCATATAATCAAACAAAATTTGACTTTGTTTTTGAATGGGAAATTTATCATTCTCTCCTACAATCCAAAAAAATACTTTGTTTTTAAATGGGAAATTTTGCATTCTCTCATATAAAAGATACAAATTCCCATTTTCATAAATGACTAAAAGAAGAAGATTAAACTAATAGAAGAATAAATTATATGAGGATATTATTTCATCTACCCATTCTGATATATGACTAATAGAAGAAGAATATAGATAAAACGGAATGGGAAGTTTTCCATTGTCTCATGCAAACAAACAAACTTTTTTACATTTTTATCTTCAGTTTAATGGGCTTGCCTATTCAACCCATTCTCTCATAGAAAAAACAAACATTTTTTAATCTTTTTATTCTCTCACATAAACAAACGAAGAATTTTTATATTGTTAATATTGAATTGAATAGGAAGATGCCCATTCTCATATATGTTTAATAGAATAATAAATTTTATGAATATGACTAATATATATATTTTAATTATTTATTATCATATTGGCTAGACTATCCCTGGTGGAGACTAGTGTTGTACTCCATACCCTCAAAAGGGATCAAGAATTATGTAGTTATCATCATATATATAGTAAATTAATATATATATTGCAAATATTCTAAAACAAGGTAAATTTTAATTCTATTATTCTTCTTTGATCCATACATAAGATTATTTTTTCACGAACATTTTTCATCAAGGTTAGATAATATTAATAAAAGTAAAGCATTATATCCTGATAGTGAATCATGTGCAAATTGGCCTTTTATCATTGGTGAATAATGTCTCTATTTGCATTGATGAATGGTTTACCAAGCATGCAAGGCCAAGATGCACATGGTTCATCCTTCAGGATTAAATGTTGAACTTTCATAACTATGATCTAACCTTCCTGGAGAAAGGTCTTCCATTGTATCATATAGGGTATTAGAATGTGTAGAATGAGAATATGTTCATTCTTATATAGGAATCATAGAATTTTTTTTCTATATTCTTCTTCTTATCTATATTCTTCTTCAATGATTGTTATAATGAATAACACAAACTTCCACTAGAGGTTGCTTGTTGAAGACAGTTGTTCATAAAGGTTAGATAATAATATCAAAAGTAAAACATTTAATACTGAAGGAGAATCATGCTCATATATATATATATATATATATATATATATATATATATATATATATATATATATATTGGTATGATCATTGTAAATTTTATCTCTATTCTTTTTCTATGATTCATAAATTCAATTCAAGATGTCTATATCTTTGTTTAATTATTAATAATTCTTTTGTATTCAGTGGAATATCCCTTGCACTACATACCCTCTAGAGAGATCAAGCCTTATTTATTTCGCCTTATGCTTAGTGTTATTTATAATTCCTATATTAGAATGTTCCAATAGAATGGGTTATTTATTTTTTTACAAAAATGTCTATAGATCTATTTAGTTATTTATAAATATATAGTATTGGCTAAACTAACCCTGACAGAGCCAAGTGTTGTACTACATACCCTCAAGAGAGATTAAGCCTTATGTAGTAATCCTTATGCTTATTGATCTCTATAATTCCTATATTAGAATGGGCATATGCCCATTCATTCTCTGTAGCTCCTATATGATAATAGGAATATTCTCATTCAATACAAAAGAATGGGTTATTTAATTATTTATAATTATATCGTATTGGTTGTAATAACCCCAGAAGAATAAAGTGCTACAATACATACCCTTAAGAGGGATCAAGCCTTATGTAGCTCTCCTTATGCTTATTATTCTCTGTAATTACTATATTATAATGGCCATATGCCCATTCAATCTCCATAATTCCTATATGAGAATGGGAATATGCCCAATCAATACAAATGAACATGTTATTCGTATATATTCTCTAAATTTTAATTGACTGCTTGTTGAATTTACTAGGTGAAACTTAATCCTCCTTTAGTATTGAATGATGTATTTCCATTACTATGATCTAACCTTGCTGAGAAATAGTATTCAAAAAGGAATATCCATTAGATGTATGTGTTATGCATTGCACCCAGTAATTTCAACAAATAATCACTACAAGAAATATTGAACTTAATCATTTTAAAATTCTTAGATGACGAGAGAAGTATAATCTGTTTTTCTTTCCCTTGAACAAAATCTAGAAAAATATGTGTGTTATATTAGAATGATTTGAAAGGAAAATTAATAGAATATATGATGTTAACGGATAAGAGGAATACATATTATTTTACTTTTATTCTAATCTAGGTTTAAAAATAAATCCCTATTTTTTGATCTGTTGTTTTTTTTCCTTGCATTAAATGACCATTACTACTCTGGTTGAATAACAAACTAGTTTTTGTTCATTTTTTATTTACAATGGGAAAATTCACATTCTAAAATACATATTATACATTTTATAAAATAAATATTAAACTTAATCATTTTTATAACTTTATAGAGGTTGTGAGAATGGGCATATGCTAATTCTATACATTCTAATACAAATAATATTGAACTTAGTTAATTTAGTACTTCATGAGAATGGTCATATGCTCATTCTAAAAATTCTAATACAAGAAATATTAGTCATAGTTAGTCCACCATGTAAGATGGAAGTGGAGAGATAAAATTTACTTTGTTTAAGAATGGCCAGTTGCCCATTCTCTCATACAAACAAATAAACATTTTTTATCTTCTTATCTTGGATACAATGTAATTTTTTTAATAGAAGAAAATGATACGAATTAAATGGGAAGATTCCCATTCTCACATAATATGACTAATAAAAGGGAAAACATTTTTATAAAACTTGAGTGATTAAATCTAATTTGTTTTAAATGGGCAGATGCCAATTTTCATAAATAACTAATAGAAGAAGAATAGAGTGTTGTAGGTATTTTCTTGCTCGATTCAATTTAATAAATTATCTCTTAAAGAAAGTACAAAACTTAGAATATGGATGCTTTATGGTACCTCAAATGTTTTATGTGGATGAACGGGCACAAATTTGATTGATCCTTGCTGCTACAAGCTGATAAACTTACAACTCAAAGAAACTACAGAAAATTAATTAGATAAGATATGTGCATGGATTTACCAAAAAATCCATCTCCAATAATTATTTTCTTACTTTTACGGATGTCAATGCCCCGTTTTTAAAGAAAAAGTGGTATAAATGATGAACAGATAGATAACATGAAGAAACTGAAGAAATACAAAATATGTAAGTATCTTATGTTAGATCTAGAAGCAGATTTAATCTAAATAGATGTAAAGGAAATAATACATGGTCTACATCGACGATGACCCAGATTGTGCATAGGAAGGTCAATAATGACATGGGAGGCTAGATCTAGAATTTAATGGAAATATGTAAACCTTACAAGACCTGGATGTAATCTAGATGCAACATAGGCCTGTGAATTTTAGAATTAACCTACAAAAGGGATCTGAGGGAGAAGAAACCATAAAATGATAGAAGGCAAGGATTAGACTGGCTAGATTGGAAATCAGGACCTTGGTTGATGATGACTAGGGTGAAGTACAGGATGGTTTGAGATAACATAAGAGTAAGATGATGAATCTGGTAGAATAGAATAGAGACAAAACATGGGAAGAGGCTGGAGAAGGATTTGGGGATGGAAAAAAAAATTACAGAGGGTCTAGTCGATGGAAAATTGAGCTAGGAAATGTCGACTGTAGCACGGTAAGGAAAAGTTGAGAGTAATACGAATGAAAAAGAAACTTACAAGAATAGAAACTAGAAGAGAAACCTGATAACAAAGTTTTGACCGCTGGTAAATGTGCGAGATGTTAGATTATAAAAGATAGCAATAAAAATGCTATAAGATAACATAGAAAGAAATGAACAACCTCCATATGATCAAGAATATCTTCCAAAGGCTGCGAGAGGGTTTCTGAGATGCTCTGGTTTAAAGGAGGAATTGTTCAATGGAAGGAAATTAGAAAGAAGTCATGTTTATGTGTTTTCTATGTTTTTGTTGTGTTCTTGCCATGTTATTTTTGCATGCTTGTTATGTTCTTATTATGTTCTTGTTGTGTTCTTATTGCGGTCTTGTTGTGTTGGCTCTTTCCTTATTGTGTTCTTGTTGTGTTGGCTCTGTTCTATCTTGGGAAAGGAATGAACTCATATTAATAGGGTCGACAACAACTTGGCTGGGTCACCACCGATTATGGGGAAAGCTTCCCCAAATGGGTTTTTTTTTATTTGATCGGGATTTGGTGTATTTAAGAGTCGGAGAATTTACTTTAAAGCTTCTAGGTGGGATTGGGTTGTTAAGGATTGTGTAGTAAATAAATCTAGATAAAATCAAAGCTAGAAAATCAAGGGGATGTAAATTTAGAATGAAAGAAAAGTCCACATTAGAAATTTCATTAGAGCATGTGGAGTGATATTGATTGATTAATTAATTAATTAAGATTAAATTATTAATTAAGATTAATTAATTAATGTGAATTGGATGGGAATTAGAGGTGATAGGATAATAAGAGAATTTTGTTAAATATTAAAGGGCATGGATTTAATTAAAGGAGGAACCTAGATAGGACCCTAGAAAAATATGCACATGCGGACAGACAAGGGTAGGGATATCAATTTTAGGTGTATACAGTTTCCCATTTTTGTTGAGTGGTTTGTGCTAGAAAGCCATGAGAAAAAATGACAAGATACAAATGTTATGATGATGATTGAAGAAAGGTTGATGATGATCTATGTTGGGCGCCTAAAATATTGGCCAAGTATAGGAAGGCACGTGGGTGAGCAAGGCCTAGTCAGTAAAGGGCACATAAGGAGAAAGTGTGTAGGATAGGGTTCTAGTAGGGTTTAACAGAGAAAGTGGTGCATGCGCAGAAAAGAAAAAAGGTTTCAAGACTTAGCCATATTTGACACATCAGGAAGAGCATGACAAAAGCGTGACTCGACTGTGCATGCGGAATAGATAAGGTGCCAGCCTAGAAATAGGTTGACCTAAGAAGGAATATACCCTACGATGGAAGTTTCTAGAAGACCATCATTGCAAAGGGTGGAGAGCTTGGACCTGAAAAAGAATGCTCCCATGTAGGACCACCTTGGACACTTGGAAATGGATCTAAAACTCCCATGAAGGCTTGATGATGTTGAGAAGGGCTATAAATACAAGCACCCGCCAGAGAAAAGGAGGAGGAGAAGGAAGAGAGAAGAAGAAGGAAGCGAAGCCATGCAAAAATACTATGAGAGCTCCATATATTGAGTAGGGATCTTTAGGAAAATAATGTAATAAGTGGTTAGGGTTATAATTTTCTCTTGAGAACTGATGGGCGTAAATCCAACTATGATGTATGACTTCGGTATGCATAACTATGTTAGTCTATAATGAATCCAATGAATATAATGAGGATACCAAACTTGATTAATATGGTTATTAATGTTTCTAATCCATGTTTTACAGTTTTGATTCATTAATTCTTATGGAATGAATATAACTCCTTATGCATTAGCTTTCTATTTTGGTTCCTCTCTATAATTTTTCAAGTACCATTTGGTCTGGGATGACTGCATTTGTCTAGAAGTAATTCTGAGTTCTATGATAAGTGTATGTAGTGTTCCCACTCACTCTTTTTAAGATCCTATCATAGATGATGTTAACCACTTAACTCACATAAAAGAGAGACTCGGTGCCTGCGTGTGCCTTGGGTGAGAACCCAGTGCCCACTGGGTGATAGGCAGAAACACATGGGATTCCCTTGTTCTTGGTGGGTGTAAAAATGACTACATCTTTGTTCATTACCAGGACCTATTTTCAAATTTGTAGTAGGAAATAACATACATCATGATATGTGTAATGAGTGATGACAGAACACCTAAGTTTGGAATGTATTGAATCATGGTGCAAGAGCACAGAGGAATTTTTTTCTCAGAGTTTCAACACTAAGCCTCAGTTTTATGCATGCATATGGGTAGAAGATAACCTCTACCATGAGTTATATGAAAATTTATTTTGTTACTTCCTAGTAGATTTGTATGAATGATTCTTAGCATATGCATCTAGATCAAGATGGTATTATAGATCACTCGTGTGGACCCAAGAAGAGTACCAGAGGCTGCAAGATGCATATGTAACATGGACTCATGATGTAGATCATTGGTGGAAAGGAGTATTGGCTATCTACACTTTGGAATACAATATTTATACATATTCTTGTCTGGAAGTCACTGATTTTGAGTTTTTACGGGATCCCAGAGGGTCATTTCTATGTACTATTATTTTAATGATGAAGATTTTGATCGTTACCTTGAGTTTAGAGGCACTTCTGATGGCTGGATAAACTTCTCTGAGCACTGGGCAAGGAAGCTAGGGTGGAGGAAGATGACATATATTGTGATCGAGAAAGAAAGGGAGGAGAGACGACTCAAGTATAGTGAAGCATGTGTAAGGGATATTCCTAGACAACATGAAGTTACAAATGTGATGGATCTATGGATGCATATGTTACAGGAAGGAGTTGAGGTTCACGTAGATGATGTGGAACCTAAGCAGTCTATGCTACCCCATCTTGGTAAGTGTAGGAGAGACATCCCTTCGAATTTTGAAGGAAGTTCATCGTGTCGAGAAAGAAGAGTCATTGACGTGCATATGAACCCACCTAGTGACCAAACCTTGGCACTTGGTTTTCTAGATCAAGGAGAAGTATTGTTAATCTAGTTGATATTGGTGGAAGCGACCAATTTGTGCCCAGGAGATACAATTTCTCATTTGGAACTTCTATGGTTACACACTCTATTTTGGTGTTTGGAGGAATTTTTAGACAAGGTGCAAATATGCAAGGATTGGGAAATGAATCGAGGAGTGGCACGGGGCATACATTTGGCAGTGGAATGATCTTATAGAACATTGGTGCACAGTTCAGCCAAACATTGGGAATGCTAGGTATAACCACTTTAGGTCCATTATTGGTTGCATGAGGGTTTGGAGGTGGAACTAGTGGATCGGGACACACATGACCTGGTGGATCTAGTGGATCTAGTAGATGAAACACCAGAGGAAACCAAGGATCTGGACCAGGAGGACAGGGGCCTTAGAAACCTCCTCAAGTAATCTTTGAAATGTATTTACACTTTCTAGATTACCAGTGTATAGAGGATGCAATAGAACATGTTCACAAGTGTGATTTGTTATGGCACGTGAAAGGGATCACAACCTCAGAATGAAAGGATAGTCAATTTTTAATGACATTGCAAGGGCTCACACATAGCTAGTATAGGAAGTATGACCCCCATCAGATGGTGGTAGATTACACCACATTGAAAAATTCCTTCCTAATAGAATTCCACATCCCTGAGTTTGAACAAAAGAGCATCGATGCCCTGAAGGAGATTCAACAGGGAATGATAGAGAGTGTGTGGGAGTATAACGCTTGGTTTAAGACTCTCCTATGAAAATTTTCATATGAAATTCACCCTTCATGACATACTCAATGGTTTTTTGGAGGGTTGATAACACCAATTAGAAGAGCATTATATCATAAGAATTTCACATACCCGTAGAAGGCGCTAGAAGCTTCTCTGCACACCAAAGTTGTTAGAAGCATTGATACTAGTGTTATCCCATTTTTGGAAGCTCAAATCACTGTTATGGCTAAGCAGATGGAAAATTTATTTATGAAATCAGCCCATGAGACTCGTAGTGGAATGTGGTGTATAGATTGTCAAGTAGAGGGGCATGCCAAGGATAGCTTCCCCCAAAAGATAGTATGCTCCGTAGCGATAGATTGTGATATTTTTAATGGGGAACATGATGCAAGTAGATGTCCCTTGTTGTAGCATGCAATTCAAAAGAATGTATCTTCCTACTATAAGATCTACACCTCTACTACCCATGATACTAAGGATTGTAGGCTTATCGACTAGATCCAAGAGGCCATTGATCATGGTGTGTGCTAGACCAGCCTTGCCAGTATTTCTAAGTGTGATGACTATGTGCAAGTGTTTCTACAAATTTAACCAAACTTAAAGTAAGAAAGATACCACCTAAAAATAGCTTCCCAACCTAGTTAAAAATGGGAAATGTGCACCATCTTGATGAAGAAGTGAGAAAGTCCTACCTTTTAAACATGAATAAATTTGAATCTAATCAAAACACAATGTAAATGCATGAAATCTATTCCCCTTAATTGCCTAATTTAACATTAAAATGGACCTAAGTAGTCTAATGGCAATCAAATTATAATTGCTTGCTTTGATCTTTCAATGGATGTTTGGGTGTGACGCTTAGCTCTTTAAGAATGCAGGATGGAAGGGCTCAAGAATGAAAAAAGGCTATTAGTATGAAACTATGTGCTTACTTTTGTCTCTTGAGAGATTTAGGTGTAGGTCTCTTTATATAGCCCAAAGGATAAAGGATTCAACACATCCTCATGAATGTGGAACAAATGGAGATGTAGAGTTAGTTATGGATAAGGGGGGTTTAGATTGGGTTGAGTTAGCTTTACGAGGGTTTAGTTTGTCCTCAGGCTCATGTGGATAAAGGGGGTGCATTAATTAATCAAGATGATTAATAAATACATGTGCAAGCTTTTATAAGATTTTAGATGGATTTTAGTGTGATTTAGACAATTAGGAGGGAATTAAACCAATTAAATATAGATTTATTGATTTAATGAGAAAGGAGGCTAATTAATTAATAATAATTAATTAGACTGGATAGAAGATGTCAATTAATGAAAGGTCATTAATTAGGGTATGTGCTGGATAGGTGAATTAATTAATTAGTTTAATATAATCAATTAATGATAATGGAAGAGAAGATGAGCGTTATAGGAAATATGTCATCAATTTGTGGGAAAGGAGATAATTAGCGCAATTTAAGTATTTAAATTGCTTAGGCATAATTATAGGTGTCTACATTTGCCCCTCTTTGGGGTGGCGTAAGTGACGCCACTTCAAAGATAGTAGACAAAAGAAAATTTTGACGGGATAGAAGAAAAATTAGTAGGAGGGAGAGATGCCCCCTTGAGTGTTGATGGGGTGATGGAAGAAGTTGATTGACGATAGAAAAAGGTGAGAGATAGGAAAAAGAATAGGGACGAGGCAGGATGCCCTGATGAGAGAGAAAATTAGGGGTGAAAAGGAAGTGATGTAGAAGAAATATGGATGAGGGGACATAAGAGGTTAGCCTTTAGCCGCTTATTTATTTGGAACAAATTTGATGTCACCATATTGTCATAGGTACATCAGTGGTCCTTATGAAAATCTCAGCGTACTTCAAATGTAGCCTTGTTCATCACACATGCCATCCTTTGAAAAATTCCTTCTCCTTACTGATAAGTACCATTACTTTTTGCAACATACATGTGATGCAAATGCAATACCAGAAGGAAACATTTCCCTTATGATGGAGATAGATGGCATGCAAATACGAGCACATATATCCTTGATGGATGACAACGATCAAGAAAGTGGTGATACAGTAATGCTTAGTGTTATCAGTCCTTTATTATGATCACATAAGTTTATGATTTATATGATTCCCTTTCTTGAATTTTGTATTTAACCCCAAAAAAGGCCGACTACCATGCAAAGATAAGATGCCCAAATGGACTACGGAAAGGACCCATGAAATGCATTTGTGTGCAACTACAAATAGGAATAGGAAACAACAGTTCCCTAGAGTACAGACGAAGAAAGCACCTAGCTGTTGTGAATGGTCCTGTGAATCTAGTGCGCCATGAGGCATATTAATCAGGGTAAAACTGAAGTATAGAAACCAGATAGGACTATGGCCAGTAAATACCATGCGTAAGACACGAAGTTTTAGCCGAAATAAGAAAGTTACAATGAAAAGTAGCGCCAAAGACATGGGTTAGGATTAGTTGAAAATTTTTGCCCTTACTTAGGAATCATATAAATAGTAGTATGTGACCAGGACTAAATAATTACCCAAAGTGTGTGATTTTGCTGTCTACACAATGGTTTACAATAGAAGCACACATATGGTTAATGTATGAAATTGAATGGCCTAGGGGTGAAGCATGAATGTTAATTAGGTGGATGAAGGGAATGAAATAAAGGACAAATTAATGTCACTCATGTGAAGTGGAAAAATTAAGAAAAAAATAATCTCATTTGAAAAATTTTTCTTTCTGAGAGTGGGAAGAACACTAAAAATCACTTAGGAGTAATTGAATTTCCCTAGGGAGTATGTTTGGGGTATTAGATAAAAAAGAATGCCCCATTTCAGTCAAAGCATTTAAGAGATAAATAATTATTTAACACACAGTCAATAATGATTCCATAGTGAATTTAGATGTTAATGTTGCTCCTGAATCACGGGTTTCCCGAGACGATGAAAAACTTAGATGATGAAAATAGGATAATGACAACCCCCATAATAGTAAAGTTAAAATCACGACCAATTTGTTTAAACATACCACCCTGAACACCTTGCAGAAAATTTTACTGTAAAACATCTGACACTCAGGAGAACCATGATGATCACAAAATCACCTTTTCTAACTCACCGATGAAGTCTGGGGGGTACCAGTGGCAAGCAGATGGCCATGGTCCCCTAGTGATGTGAAATGTCACATAAACCTTTACTAATATAATTCTGATGATCATTAATGATCATTTAATAGTTATGCATTTAGGAGTCCAAATTAACTATATGTAGGCACGCTTGAAAAACTAGGCGCAGGCGTGAAGTACGGCACGCAGACATCATTTTCAGGATGTTGGCATCACAATTTAAGGGACCCATGTTGAGAAGTCGAAAATGTGCACACGCACTGTATACCTATCAGACATTTCACGCACATGCATACATTATAACCAACCTTTAGTTTTGCAGACACACACTACCATAAATTGGGTACATTATATTTTCAAGCATGGGGTAGGCATGGAGAGCCACTGTTCATGTTGTACAGATCAAGGAATTCCCCTGCCTTAAAGAAATTATGATAATTCAACTTTGGAAAGGTTAGCCACATGTCTTGAACCTTAGTTGTTCTGATAATGTGAAGAGTTCTATCGAATTTGAGAAAGGTTCCCTATAAACTAGGGGAGTAGATGGGTCATTAACACATGATGTCTTTCGGGTCTGTCGTACATTGGTTTGTCAAACTTAGTTTCGTATTCACTCAGGCTAAATTGGGCTCACTGTTCCCCGATAAACTCGGTTAACAAAAAGTGGAAAATTGGTTGTCGGGACCCTCTTATAGCTTAGAACTTTGTTGAGATACCTTAGGAAACATGTCACATGAGTGTCACCTGGAACATGTTGGTTATCACTTACATTAAGAATTTCACGATTTGGGAAAATGTTGTGCTTTTCTCTCTCTCCTCTCTTATCTCTCTCTGTAGATTGTAAATGAACCTGAAAATGCCATTCGTGCTAATTCCTTACCCTCTTTATACTATGTGCAAAGTGTTTGATTTCATTTTGAATTTGGAAAATGCCTATGCATATGTGAAATATATCAGTTGTAGGAGATTTTCATGCCAACTACTAGCATTTTTGACACATATGCTTTCGTGCTATGCTATTGCTCGTACCCTTGGACAACCAAGGAATTCATTGCGTGCGTACTTTTGATTTCCCTTGATAACATGTCCATCTTTGAAAGTCAATATAATTAGAAAGGATGGATCAACGAGTTATTGTTATCAACATGGAAATGTTAATTATTGATTCCATGTGATGCGTACGAACATAGTTTCAGCACTTGATTGGGATGTTCCCGAAAAATCGGGGACATTGTGTCAAGGGTGTCGCCATTTTGATTGTGGGGATTACATGTTGGTTAAGGTTATGATATGTTTCAAACCCTTCAACTAAATTTGCATAGATGATTCATTTTTAGTAGCATGGCATTCATCGTGTAGAATAATAATTGTCAGTTATTGTGTGATTTACCAGATATTAGTACTCACTTGCGGAAGAAATTTTTTTTAATGAAAATCCCGAATCTAGCGAACAAACGATACTTGCATGTAGAACTTATTGTACGTGTACTCACTTTTTTAGCATATAGCCACCGCCAAGTTATAAGGGTGATCCTACGTTGTCTAGTACTCATTGGCATCATCTAGGCATAGGAAGAGATAAGGTCACAAATTATGGATATCATTTTAAACATATAGTGGGTTAATCAGAAAGATGACATGAAGCACCTCAATCTTACTTCTCCAAGATGTGTTATGAACTTCAACCTTCACATGTATTTCTCTCAGAATTAGTGGTGTAATTAGTTTATGTATGTGCAATTAGCAACCCTTTAACTAATCTTTAGTTAAAGGAGGTGTATTGCTTGTGTGGAAGTGATTTGTCCACTCATATAATGGCCTCCCCTCACCATCTTAAAGAAAGTGAAGAATTTCAAAATTTTGAGTTTTAGTGTCTTCTTCTCTGTCAATCTGGTAGTGTGAAATAGGTCATGAGATTGAGAAATCAATACCATAGGATTTTGGGTCATTCTTTGCCTATGTGATTTCGGGCCTGTCAGACATTAAGCTATGTCCCGCGTAATCCTTGATTAGATGAATTTGTCTGTATTATGTTAAGAAACTTTGTGTTCTCACAGATGTTATTTATAGAACTTTGTGTCTTATTGAATTCCATCTTATTTATCCGATACAAATGATCTTGTTTCAATTCACTGTGACCCTTCGCATACATAAAGAATTACTCTGATCATCTATAATTCTGCATGTTGCCTTTCTGCTCGTTCTCCCGTACTCTCATTTCCTCAGTCCTTTTTGTAATTGATGATCCTTCATAGAAAACACTTTTCGTAATATTCCAAGTTTAACCAAGAAAATCATGTCTTTGTACATTTGTAAATAGGTTCGTTTTCTAAATAAGGGAACCTCTCCCCATTAAAGAGGAGGGACTTCTTATCCCCTAACTGTTTGCTCTTCTTAAAAGTCCTATTTGACGACCAAACAGTTTTTTTGCGACTCTGCTGGGGAAAATCACATTCCAGTTCTGTAATCATTTTATCGATCATTCCTTTGATATGGCAACTCCGCGTTTTACTCGAGGGAGAAGGGCCCTCAGTATTGAAGATTCTCAGTTTCAAATTTTGGAAGCAGCAGGGTTTTCCTTTCCCTTCAACAAGAAGAAATAGAAAGACTCGTTCGACAAGCACTCCCACCTGTTCAAGACACAATTCCCACAGTGGGTGATATTTCTTCATAGCCAGCTCAGCCCTAATCTTCAAGCTTTGATTCTTGCTGGTGTTGTCAGTCCCTCTCCAAGCCATTTTTCCAAGAATGGTGGCACCATTACCATTGGGTCATCGTGTCAGGCCCCTTTCTCTTCCTTAGCCCTTTGCATGAGTTTGCCCAAAGGTAACTAGAAGAAACTTCCCCCAAATTTAAAGGACGATGGCAAAGTGCATCCTGATGAACACATCGCAACCTTCATTGTTGCATGTGGAGTTATGGGAATCGAACATGAAGACATCTCCGTAAGGCTGTTCGTTGAGAATGTTACAAGATAATGTTGCTGATTGGTTCTACCACCTTCCGGCTAGCGCTATCACCGAGCTAGGACAACAATGAGAACTCAGCTTCGAAAACCGTTTCAAGCCGGCAGAAGATGTACATGCCTTGCTAGCCCAAATCTCCTCAGATAAAGAAAGATTCACAAGAGCCCATGAGAGAATTTGTGGCCTGATTCAACAAATTGATCAATAAAATTCCGCAGCCAAATACCCAACCTATTGATCAAATTCAAAAATGTTTCTTCCTAAATGCTCAATCACCCAAAGTTAGTTATGCACTAAGAAGGGCTAATATCGCAACATTGGTCGAGGATCAAACCCTCTGCTGTTAGTATCGAGGATGACTTGATCATGTCAGGGAAGTTGAGAAGAGACCCTTCCAAATCTAAGTCTGCTGCTTCTTCTCTCCACCCCTGGACCTAATACTGATCCATTAGTTCAAAAACTTGCAAATGATCTTCATTGCCATAAAGAAATAATTGGCTCAGCATGCTCCCTTATGCAGATGTTCCAAGGAGAAATTTCCAGCCCAGAAATGTTTTGCCTACTTCTCAAACGAGACTAGCACTTGAAAGTACCTCCTGTTAAGGTTCCTGTGAATGCAACCTGTGAAGTTGAAGAGCCAGATGATGATGAGGATAATGAATCTTGCGAGGATTTTGTGGAAGAATTTGATGATGAAGCAGATGAACTTAAGGGATCTCGAGTTAATTTCTTCACCACCGAGGGCACTGATGATGGGGATGACTATGATGAAAGTAGTAGTGGACATGAATAGCGAATCATATCGCTTTCATGACTCGAGAGCAGACACCATCAGAGGGAGAAAGTGACACAGCCCCCCAGGAAATCTAAGGAGCACGAGCCGGCAACTATCCCTGTAATTGTAAAAAGAGGATCTCCTATCCCCACTTCATCTACACCCAAAGGTGAGTCCTGTCAATCCTGCTAGCAAAAGTTACTTCTTTTTCTCCTAAAGTTGATAAGCCTAGAATCTTCAAATGATGATGGCCCATCCACTTCTGGGTCTTTTGATATTATTGATCATCTGAAAAGATACTAAGGTTCAAATCTCAGAGGCTGAGTATTATCAAACTCATCCCGAAAGCTTTTTCCAAAATGATTCAATTTGTTAATTCCCTTTCCAAAACCACCTCTAAAGGCCTTTTACCCTACTCCTTCTTCTGCACCACGGCCTAGTCTAGTAGCTGCTGTCACCTCGCCTAATGACAAAATCAAGCCTTTTTATGTATCACTCCTTATAGATGGCCATAGGCTCAGTAATTGTGTCATAGATTCCAGGAGCCTCAGATAATTTGATGCCTGCTAAAGTAGCTCATGCTTTAGGCCTGACTCTCACATGCACTTATGGATCTTGTTACTCTATGGAGGAGTAAGGAAGTACCCCTGGTCGAAAGGATTAAGGATGCACCAGTGGCTTTTGCTGCTTTTTCCTGAAAAGAAAGTGTTGGCTACCATCTTAGTTTCAGATATTCCTCCTCCTTCATATGGGATGTTGCTAAGCAGTAACTTCTATAAGGATGTGGGTGAAGAAATCCAAATGGACTGGTCACATGCACTCGTGCCTGTCAATGGGACAAATGAAGAAGTTGTTGCTTGAGAAGCAGTCGTGAGTATATTGTGTAGAAAAATTGATGATCCCAAAGCACAAAATACTCTACGAGGATATGGGGCATGGTAACTACATGATTATGTCCCCTGATGAAATCTAACCCCCCAAAGTATCTCCTATAGATCCTAACGGGGTTTGGATACTTAGAGTTTGATGGAAGTTGTTCCTCAGCTGGTTCTGGAGCTGGTGTCCTAATGGTGTCACCTGAAGGTAGCCTTCATCCTTTTTCATTTAAGTTGTAGTTCGAAAATACTAATAATACAGCAGAGTATGAGGCTCTCATTCTTGGACTACTAAGTGGCCAAAGAACAAGGTGTAAAGAATCTTCTAGCTCGTGGTGATGTAGAGTTTATTGTAAAGTAGGTTAGAAACCTTTTTCAAGTAAAAAATGGAAGGTTGAAACATTACCGGAATCAGGTTTTGGATTCCATTCAATTCCTTGATGCTTTCTCTATCTAAGCAATACCTAGGGAAAAGAATAGCATGGCTGATTCACTAGCTAGTCTCAGGGTCACTGCTTGATTCCTCATCCTGACTTTCTCTCAAGACAAGTTCACCATTGAGATGGTCCATCGGCCTAGTGTACCTGATAATACCAAGTAACTAGCAAGTTTTCGATGATGATCATCACTTTCTTTCTTTTCCTTAGAACTCAAGGGTAATTTCGAACTGTTGTATTTTAAGGTAAGTGACAACCTGCCTCGTGAGAGTGTGCCCTTTGACGAAAACAGTTGCCCAAGGGGAAAGAAACAGGATCAGGATGGTTGCATTAAACTCAAGGGGAATAAGATTCCTAAAGGATTGGTAAGCTTAGAGGAACTATTTGATAAACACAACAGGTATGTGAAAGTCTAGAGCTTCTACTGGACCTCAACAATCAGCTGAGTATATGACAAGATTGATATTGGTAGTTCTACTGACCCTAAGCTCGTGAACATTCGAAAATATTGCACAGCAGAGGAGAGGAAGAAAGCAATTGAGTCTTTTGAAAGAGGTATAAATATGTTCTTTTCTTTTTCTTTTGAGGATCTTAGAAGCCCTTCAAGCCAAAAGATATGCAGCATTTTTATCCCTCTCAAACCTAGGAATTAAACCTTTTAAGCAGAAACAGAGGCAGTATAATCCCAAAATAGTTGACACCATCTTTCAGGAAATTCAGAAGTTGTTGAAGGCTAAAATCATTTTTCCCATTCACCATTCAACATGGATTGCAAATATTGTGCCTGTTAGGAAGAAAAATGGTGAGATCTGCATCTGTGTAGATTTCAGGAATCTGAATGAGGCTTCTCTTGAAAGATAATTATCCTTTTCCTATGATGGATCAAGTATTGCAAGTAGTAACAGGATCTGAGATGTTATCCATGCTTGATGGATTCTCGAGGATTTAATCAAGTAGAGGTTGATACTGTAGATCAACACAAAACAACTTTCACTACTCCTTGGGGTACCTTTGCTTACAAGAGAATTCCTTTTGGGCTTATTAATGTTGGTGCCACTTTCCAGAGAGCTATGGATCTGGATTTTGGAATTTTGAAAGGGAAGTGTATTGTCATATATCTTGATGACCTGACTTTATTTTCCAAGACAAGAGCGGATCATTTCTGATCACCTGGAAACAGTTCTGCTAAGATGCAGAGAGCATGGGATTTCTTTGAATCCTAAAAAAATTTGTCTTTTGTGTCACGGAGGGGAAATTTATTAGGTCACATTCATTTCCAAATATGGTATTAAGATCAATCTTGAATGCAAGTACAAGCTTATCCAGCAAATTCCTCTCCCAACAAGTAGAAAGGGCGTGCACTCTTTCTTTGGTAAGATCAATTTTTTTAAGAAGGTTCATCCCTGGTTTTGCAAAGTTAACTTTGAATATTTCTCAGATGATGAAAGTAAAGCAGACATTCGGTTGGTCTTCTGAAGGGAAAGGAAGTCCTTTGAAGGTATCAAGAGAGCTATTGCTAAAACTCCTGTTTTAGCCTGTCCTGATTTCAGCAAAGATTTCATCATCTATTGCTATGCTACAGATAATACCATGCCTGCTAAGTTTTAACTCACGAAGACTCTAATGAGCACAAAATCCCAATAGCGTATTCATGAGCTATATTCTAAAGGATCATGAGTTGAAATACACCATGATGGAGAAACATGCTTTTGCAGTGGTTATAAAGCTGTCAAGCAGTTTCACTTTTACATCCTCAACTCTCATTCCATGATTATTGGTCCCAGATACAACTGTCAAGTTGATTCTCACACAACAAGAATTTGGATCCAAGAGAGGGAACTAGGTTGCTAAGGTCCAAGAGTATGACATTTACATCAAACCGGACCAAGCTCATTCGTGGAAAAGGGCCTTTGTGAGCTCATTGCTGAAGGAGCCAAACATGAGTTGCTGGAGGAGAAAGTTGACCTTCTTACCGTTCTGTTCCTTAGCTCAGTTGATGAATGGTATGCTGACATCACCCATTTTCTCACCTATGGGGAATGCCCCTCTCATTTAATTACCAAAGAAAAGAGGAGCTGTTAAATTGAGGTCAGTGCAATATGTATTGTGGGAAAAATGCTTTGTTCAAGCGTGGCTTAGATGGGAGATTTTTGAAATGTTGTGGACAAGGAATAACAGGAGAAAGTTGCTCTCCAGCTTTTCATGATCAGGCATGTGGAGGGAATTACTCATCAACTGTCACTACTCATAAAATAATTTGTGGAGGATATTACTAGCCTACCTTTTTCAAGGATGCATCAAAATGGGTTGATAAATGTCAGGCTTGTCAGACTTTTGTGGGTAGACCCAAGTTGGCCTCCTTGCCCCTGAAACTAGTTGTGATCGAAGAACCTTTTCAACAATGGGGTTTAGATTTCATTAGAACACTTAATCCCTCTTCTAGTGCTGGTCATACCCACGTATTAATTGCCACAGATTATTTCACCAAATGGGTAGAAGCCATTCCAGTAAAGAGTACTACTTCAGAAGTAGTATGTAGTTTTATCAAAGAAAACATCTTGATAAGGTATGGTGTGCCAAACAAGATTGTGACAGATAATGCTTCAAAATTTTCTTCAACTGAGATGATGGATTTTTGCTATGGATATGGCATCTCTCTGGCTCACTCCTCAGATTACTATCCTCAGGGAAATGGACAAGTAGAATCAACAAATAAAAATATGGTGGCCATAATAAGGAAATTAGTCAATGAATCCCAATGGAACTGGCACAAGAAACTCTATGATGCTCTTTGGGCAGATAGGATCACACCTAAGAGAGCCATTGGGATGTCTCCTTTTCAGGTAGTATATGGAGTAGAAGCTCAATTGCCAGTAACAGTGGAGCTACCAGCCTTACATCTAATGAAGGCCATTGAAGATAACAGTTTCAACGATTCTTTGGATAAGAGAATCATGTATCTTCAAAAATTGAATGAGGATAGATTGGAAGTTGCTGATAGGATATCTGCTCACCAACAGAAATTAAAGGTATTGTTTGATAAGAAATAAAGGTTCAGGGATTTCAAAGTTGGAGACACTGTTTTGTTGTGGGATAAAAGGCATGAACCTCGTGGCAGCCATGGCAAGTTTGATTCCCTTTGGCTCGGACCTTTCAAGATCAGGCACTTCGCTAGTAAGAATTTTTTTTACCTTGATTATTTGGATGGTTCTTCTCTCCCACTTCCTTCTAGTGGGCAATACCTGAAATTTTTGAAGTCATAGGTGATTAGGAATTCCTTTTGTATATTCTGTATAGCATTTTGTTTTTCTTTCCCTTTGTTTTGGTGTGTTGTCCTCTGTATTGGTTTCATTCGATGACTCCATGGCCCAATGGATAAGGTACTAGTCTACTTCCCTGAGTTTTTCTAAATTCTTGCCTTGTCTCATTCTTTGAATTTATGCCAAGTCATCCCCAGAAGGAGCCAGCTGTTGTCCACTCAAAATTCCCCTGCTTTTAAGAAGTTGAAAATTAAAACTTTGAGGTTAAATGTCTTTTCTGTTGTTCTGATAATGTGAAAAGTCGAGAAATTGGAAAAAACTACATTTTTTGGGTCATTTTGTATGTTTTTCGGTCCTGTCAGACATTTTTATCCCACGTGTTCCAAGTTCATTTGGGCTCTCTCTTCCTCTGATCAGCCGGTTTACCTGAAGTCTGTTCTTTTTGGGCCCGTTGGAACTTTTTGTCCCAAATGTCCCAAGTTCACCCGGACCTGTTGTTCCCTTTTCATCCGATTCGGCCGAATCACGTATTCCGCGTACTTTCATCCTGCATGTCCCAAAAGCATTTGTGTGTCTTTTCCCCGCATCGCCCAAATCGGCCGAACTGCGTACTTCGTGCTTTCACGTCCCTCGTGTCCCAAATGAACCAAGTGCCATTCGTGCTAATTTTTCCCGCTCTACCTGAATATCTTGCTTTTCAATTTGGTAGATGCCTTTCTCTCTCCTAAACGGCTATATAATGAATTGCCCCTATGCATTTTTACACACTGCTTTCGTGTTATCTATTGCTTGAACCCTTGCAACCAAAATTTATGCGCGTGTATTCATTTCCCTTGCGATTCCATCCCAAGTCTAGCTTACAAATTTGCTCTCTGAGTTACTATCAACATGAAGATCAAATTCCAGGGGCAGGAACAAGTTTCACCACTCGAGTCTGCCGTTCCCGATATCGGGGATAGTGAAGTTCACCACCTTGATTTTGGGGATTTTTGGGCAAGGATGACAGATGCAAACCCTTCAGCTATGGCACAGATGATTCATGACAGTGGCTTGGCATTCGCCGGTGGCTTCCCAATTTTAGTACAATGTGCAGACACAGTACTCGCTTGTGGAGCTCATTTTAGTCCCGACTCAAGCGAACTAACGAACGTGCATGGAGAACTCATTGCCAAGTTAGATGCCACCGCCAACACATTAGTCCCACATGGCAGAGACATAGCCGAGGCGTTGAAGAGATTTAGACAAAGGATTCTTAAGTTGGTGGGTCCCTCCCAATCATAAGCACCTGTCTTCTTCTCCTAATTCTTTTCTTCTCTTCCCCTTCTTTCTCTCAAATTTGTTGTAATTAGTTGGGGTATTGCAATTAGCAACCCTTTAACTAATCTTTAGTTAAAAGAAGTAGTTACCAAGAGTAACTGATTTGTAAACTATATAATGGCCTCTCCTCACCATTTTAAAGAAGGAATAACTTGGCTTATTTCTGAAAGTGTAAATAGATCTTAAAGAAATCAATACAAAAGGATTTTTCGTTCTTTGTCTATCTGATTTCCTTTATTCCTAATCTATTTATTTAATCTTGTTAGATCATTTGTCTATAATATGCTGAGAAACTTTGTATTCTCGCAGATGTTATTTATAGAACTTTGTGTCTTTTTAAATTCCATCTTATTAATGTGATACAAATGATCTTATTCCAATTCACTGTACCCTCGCATGCATAAGGAATTACTCTGTCATCTATAATTCTGAATGGTGCCTTTCTGCTCGTTCTCACATTTTCATTCCTCAGTCCTTTTGTGATTGATGATCCTTATAGAAAACACTTTCATAATATTCCAAGTTCCACAAGAAAATCATGCTTTGTATATGTGTAAATAGGTTCATTTCTGAATAAGGGAACCTCTCCCATTAAAGAGGAGGGACTTCTTGTCTCCTGACTATTGCTCTTCTTGGAGTCCTTTTTGACGACCAATAGTGTACACACATAAAAACACATGTGCCTAAGCACAGGCACTAAATGAGTGGCGCACATGCCAAAAAGGGTGCACAGGCACCTAAAAGAGAGCTCACATGCCATAAGACATGTGCGTAAGCACAGGTGCCAAAAACATGGCGCACCTACCAAAAAGGGCACACAGGCACCCTAGATAGGAAGAAAAGAGATAGGAAAGTGTCAAAAACATGACACTTAGAATAATTTTTAGGAATTTTCGGTTAACCCTAAAAGATGAGACAAATTTTTGGAGAAAATGCAAAGAACTAATGAGTGGTGTGTTATTTTGTAGAGATGACTACCAATTTTACAGACACAGGAGCTCCATTCCTAGATTATCGAGTTAGAGGGTAGTATGCACCAACATGACCATCGAGCTATGACGATATTACTTGACGCAATGGGGCTAAGCCTCGTGGCTTGGATGCCATCTATTGTACTAGATCACAGCCTCCTGATTGTGCTAGCCGAGCGATGGCATAGAAAGAGTTAGTGTTTCAGACTGCCCATAGGGGAGATGACAGTGACTATTAAAGATGTTTGGCAGATCCTTTGCATGCCCATGATGGGTACATTGATTGAGTACAGTTCGGATGCAGGACTGCTTAGAGCAGCGTGTAGTGCTCTATTTGGTGTCGATGACATCCCGCATGATGGGATGACTATAGCTTTACATGAGTTCTTCTCCGACCTGACATTGCATTAGGGACCTCTCTATATCATGGCACTTATCAGTGGGTTCCTACTCACTGATAAGATAGGGACTTCATTCCCAAGAGGATTATTGCCGTTGGTTCATGACATTTATAGTGGTGAGAGATATTACTGGGGGCAGTGTATACTGGCCCATTTATATTAGGATTTGCAACTGATTACATACCATGGTCAGAAGACCATGGGGCCAGCCTCGTTATTATAGATATGGTCATGGGATCGTATTGCTATCGAGTGCCCTGAAGGCCCTTTCAAAGTTTGAGATCCCAAGGAGCCATCATATATGACTTGGGTAGTAGCTGGCGGAGATGTACGTGGTCATCTTGGTAGCCTGTTCAGATATAGGTGGGAGTTTGATGAGCTAGCAACGATAGACATCATTTGACATTCATACATGCATTTCCATTGGCCAGAGGATGCCATAGAGCTTACCATGTACTTAGTGGAGCACTTTCTTATTGGAAACCACAACTATATCATGGAGTTGTATCATGTAGATAGGTGTCAGTGGTATCTTGGCAGAGTACAGGAGGTCCCCCAGCCAAATATCTAGCATGCACGCAAGGAATCAGAGAGGTAGACCATAGGGCCTCGTATACCAGTGGCCCGAGCCAGGGCTAGTTTCACATAGGTGGTCCCCCAAGCATGGGACCCATTACAATAGGTGAGAGACTTGGGGACCACACCTGATTATGTAGCATGGTACGTGACAGTATTACCTCAGCATCTCACTATTCCAGAGGTAGCTTGGGTAGTAGGTATTCACCCACCCGTAGAGGTATGACATGGGGTAGAGCGTAGGGCTAGAGCAGTGGCACAGGAGCCAAACCCAGAGGATCCATTTGATGGTATCCCTCATGATGGATAGGGTGCCCCACAAACACAAGGACCGAGGCCGCAGGGCCTAGTACAGGAAGCCATGCAGCTACCTAGAGGCAGGGTTTTTGAGCAAGGGCAGTCTTCTAGAGCACCTCAGGGACTAGCCCCTGAGGCACACATAGCCTCCCATCCAGTGGTAGAGACAGCCATGATACAGGTGCAAGTAAAGTAGCTCATAGCTGAGAGAGACGTGGCCAGAGCTGAGAGAAATGAAACTCGAGGTTGGTGCATGATAGCCATAGCATAGAGATACAAGGCTCAAGATCATATTGTGACGTTACTTTCAGAGCAGGATTAGGATCAGGCCCAGGCTAGCCCAAGAGATGACAGAGTTGCATGGTAGAGCCATATCTGAGAGATAGTAGCATAGGGGGCTCAGATATTGAGCCTCCTTCATCAATCCCAGTCATAGGTGTACATGGTCATTACACAGAGAGATCATGTGTATACTCGATCACAGACCTTATTAGCATAGAGAGACCAGGCCTGTGCCGAGCTATAGGTGATGACCACAGAGAGATATCGAGAGGCTTCTACCTCTAAATAGGCCAAGGTAGACCTAGGCCAATTTAGGTAGCGCTCGCCTCTAGAGATGTGGATCTGATACGTGATGCCACTAGGCTTGGTGGCGAGGCCCTTTTTTACAGGACTACATATTATAGAGTGGTGCCGCCAAAGTATTGAGTGGCACTGCCACAACTATCATGGTTGAGTGCATCAGGCTCTCGATCAAGGAGGTCTGACCATTCCACCAGATATGTTAGATAGCCTTTACCAGAGCAGTTGGCAAAACCAGCACCATCCCAGCCTCTAGTGTTTCATCATCTAGAGGATAGATCTGGGAGCCCTAGTGACGGTGAGAGCTATGGTTGAGAGCCACATATTTGTTGTATAGATTCTTTAATATTTATGCCTCTTATGAAGGCTTAATTCTTTCAAATACATGCCCCTTTTTTATGGCATTGTATATCGATGATGTATTGTATTGAGTACCAATTAGGACATTGTATGTATGTACACAAACATTTTTGATGTATCACCTTTGTATTCCTCAACTGAAGACATTTTTGATATAGAGCACAGATTTGTATCCATTTTTGATATAGATGTATATTCGACCCACATGTATATATATATGAGGATTACTTTGTTTTCACTTGGATACACATGGTTATGAGATGATGTATGTGTTTGTTTTTTATACATGCATATATATGGTTTTTTCTTTGTCTTTAAACTCATGGGGAACAAATTGATGATGGGACATGAATCATATTTAGTATCTTGAGTGGGCACGCTGCCTACATTGGATGTGATGCATATTTTTTTTTTGATTCAGCACTTATGGATGGTGTTATGATGTTATCAGATTCTACATTTTACATGTACGTTATCCTGATGTTTGATGTATATACATGTGCTTGTTTAGAATGTTAGATGATAGATCTGTAGATGATATCAAATGTATTAGTCATGTGATGTTTTGTTGATGCCTAATAAACAAGATGATATGATGATATTGGTGTAGGGGGGATAGATTTTTGATCATGCGCAACCCCTCTTGCTCCCATTGATGATACGATATGTGATGATTAGCTTAGCGTACATGCATGATGTAAAACTTAGCATTTTGTTTTTATATGATGCATATATGTTGTTAGATGTGATGATAATGATGGTAATGTGATGTGAATGATAACAAAATAGAGCACATGAAATAAACACAACCAAATGCTAACAAAGAACACCATGAATTAATGTAATACACCATGATTCACCATGCTTTAGTAACAAGTAACAAACACAACCAAATGCTAAGAAAGAACATGATGAATTAACATATTACATTATGATCTTCCAAGATTGACTAGCATGTAAAAACACACAGAAATATGCACAAGAAATAATAAATCTAATCTAAACAAGAAAAGATGAATCCTGAAAAAGTACACCCAAGCAACAAACAACTCAAAAGCAAGCACACAAAACACTATACAAGCAATAAGAAAAGCAAGGAAACAAGACAATGCAAGAAAATGTTTTTGTAAGATATTTTTTTATGCATCAAATTTCTATTGTTTATGGTTTTGTGAAACAATTTTCCATTGTTTTGGTTTTAGTGAAACAATTTTCTATTGTTTTGGTGTTTTCGAGAAATAATTTTATATTGTTTTGGTGTTTTATGAAACAATTTTCTATTGTTTTTTTGTTTTGTGAAACAATTTTCTATTGTTTTTGTGTTTTGTGAAACAATTTTCTATTGTTTTTGTGTTTTCATGAAACAATTTTCTATTGTTTTGGTGTGTTGTGAAATAATTTTCTATTATTTTTGTGTTTTTTTAAAACAATTTTCTATTTTTTTTGTGTTTTTCGATGGTTTTCCAAAACTATGTATAGGTAACCAAGAAAGCATGGATGCCCCCATCGTTAAATGGGGAATATATAAGGGCATAATCCACGCACTAATGAACAAGAAGGTGGAGTCATTGAGCTGCCCCCAACATAAGATGGGAAATAATGAAAGACCGCACCCCTCACAGACAAATAGAAGAAGGCAAAGCTAGATCAAGGCTAGATAGGATGGTGTCCATAAGGAATCTTGAAGGTAGAACCAGGTCCAGGCCAAAGACAACTACCCTCCTAAGACAGAATGCTTATGAACAATGAATCCTCCCAAGGCATCAGAAACTAGTTTTCACCCAAGGACTTGTCCAAAGTGTCATAATTGTATGGTTTCACTAGTGGATGACTTGTTTTCTCTTTTCTTTTTTTGATTTTTTTGATTTTTTTGTATTTTTGATTTTTTTGAATGTTTAACTTCCTTACGCCATGTTCAAGCATAGAACTGCTTAAGATGCATGATTTTCATGGGCTCCCTAAGCTCATCACCATTGGGGTGAGCCAGTTTGTATGCCCCTATGTCGTACTTTGCAACTATGACATAGGGTACTAACCAATGTGGTTCAAACTTCCCTTTCTTTACTCGCCCTGCTTTGGTGCTGAACAGGTTCTCTTTCATAACTAAATCACCAAACTCAAACAGACAAGGGATGATTCTTTTGTTGTAGTTTCTGGAGACTCTATGTTGATATAATTGTAGGTTATTAAGAGCACGAATGCACCTCTCATCCACGAGCTTTAACTCAGCCATTCTTGCCACTCGATAATCTTCATTCTTATCTAGATCATCCCTAAGAGAAATTCTCAGGAATGGAAGTTTGATCTCTAAAGGGATGATAGATTCTTTCCCAAACACCAGGGAATATGGTGTTGCACCTGTAGGAGTGTGAATGGATGTGTGGTAAGCCCAAAGGGCCAGATGGATTTACAGGTGCCAGTTTTGACCTGTCTTACTAACCATCTTCTCCATAATCCTTACCAAAGTCTTGTTTGTTGCTTCAGCTTGTCCATTACCTTGAGGGTAATATGGTGTGGACCATTTTAATCTGATTTGAAATCATTGGCAAAGACCTTTCACAGTTTTGTTCTTTAATGACTTCCCATTATCTGTAACTATGGCTGCAGGAATACCATATCAGCAAATAATGTGATTCATGATGAATTTAGAAATCTATGCTCTTGTGACATAGGTTAAAGGGATAGCCTCTACCTATTTTGTAAAATATTTTTTGGCTGTGATGATATGTGTATGACCATCAGATGAGGTAGGATTAATTTTTCCGATTAGATCAATTCCCCACTTGGAGAATGGCCATGGGGTAGTGATAGGTTGCAATGGTTGTGATGGAGCATGGATGAAATTTCCATACTTTTGGCAAAGTACACATTTTTTAACATAATTGCAACAATCAGTTTCCATGGTAGGCCAATAGTAACCTACTCTCAACAGTTTCTTAGCCAAGACCATTTCATTTGTATGTGCTCTGCATACCCCTTCGTGCACTTCTTTGATTTCCTGGATTGACTTCGTCACATCTAGACAATGTAACAGATTCCCATCGTAGCCACGATGATAAAGTGTACCTCCTAAAAGGGGGTAATGAGCTATTTGGAAAATCAGGATTTACCTTTTAGAATAGGATATATCGTGAGGGAATGTGTTGTCCTTAAGATAGGTGAAAAGGGGTTCATAGCATAGGGAATGGGTACCAATAACCTCACAAGCCAGGAAAGATTCTGGCATGTCATATGTGGGCTAGCATAGATTTTCTATGAAGAATGGCATATCATTATTCCCTGGTGGAATATAAAGCATATATCCCACCATTGCCATGGTGTCCATCGATCTGTTCTGCGCTCTTGGGATTTACTCAAAGGTAATGTGCACAAAAAACTCCTTTAGAGTTTCCACTAACTTTTTGTAAGGTATGAGCTTGTCATCCTTAACCTTATATTCATCATTAACCTATTTGATGATTAAATTCGAGTCACCTACAACCTTAACATGATGAACATTCAACTTGATGGCTAGCTTCATCCCTATAATGAGTGGCTCATACTCTGTAATGTTGTTCGTGCAAGGGAAGCCCAGGTGAAAAGCCTGTGGTATAGGATCACCCGAAGGGGTAATAAGGACCACTCCTGCACCTGAACCATGAAACGTAAATGATCTATCAAAATGTATCTACCATATGACAGATTCTTTAATGTAGAGCAAGGAGGCATTTGGCAGATCTAGACTCAAAGGTTCTATGCTTTGCAAAGGTGCTTCTGCTAGCTGGTCTGGAAGTACTTGTCCTTTAACTAACTTTTTATAGATAAATTCTATATGAAACTCACTGAGTAGAATGATATAATTAGCCATTATTCCCATGAGGGTGGGTTTGGACAACAAATAATTGAGTGGGTTGACCTTGGATATGAGCTTGGTCCTAGTATCCAGCAAGTAATGGCGAAGTTTTTGAAAGGTAAAAATAATGGCCAAACAAGCCTTTTCAATCTGAAGATAATTGAGCTCATAGGCGATGAGGGTGTGACTCAGATAGTACACCACTTTCTCCTCATGTCTAAGATCATATTGGGAGAGTAGCGCACCAATAGCCAATTGTGTAGTGGAAATATAGAGCAAAAGTGGCTCTCCCAGAGTGGGAGGCATGAGGACAGGTGGATTAGCCAGGAACTATTTAAGCAAAGAAAAATCTTTTTATTTCTCAGGCCCCCAGAGGAAAGTGACATCCTTTTTAAGAAAATGGGTGAATGAGTGACATTTATCTACAAGTTGGGAGATGAAGCAGTGAATGGCTTGAATTTTCCCTTGCAAGCTACGTAGTTGCTTGATATTCTCAGGAGAAGGCAGTTCAGTGATAGCAAACACTTTAGCAAGGTCTACCTCAATACCTCATCTTGACACAATGAAGCCCAATAGTTTCCTGGATAGTACACTAAAGACACACTTCTTTGGATTCATCCTGACTTTGTATTCATGAAAGTATTCAAAGATACGCCGTAAGATGACTGGATGATCCTCTCTTGTTTTGGAATTTCCTAGGATGTCATCTACGTAGTCATCCATGATATCATGAGTCATATCATGAAAAGTCACTGTCATGGCCCATTGGTAGGTAGCTCCTACATTCTTAAGGCCAAACAACATCACCTGATAGTAGAAGGTGCCCTAAGGAGTTGTAAAAGATGTTTTGTGTTAGTCCTCCTCAGTGATCTTAACTTGATTATAACCTGAAAATCCATCCATGAGTGATAGCATTTCGTACCCTACTCTTGAGTAAACAATCATGTCAATGTTGGGAAATGGAAATTCATCTTTAGGGTAAGCTTTATTAATGTCCCTAAAATCCGTGTAGATTCAAATACCGATAGGTTTCTTCTAGACAAGAACAATATTTGATATCCATTCAGAATAATCAATTGGTCTAATGAATCTTGCTGCAAGAAACCTTTCCAACTCTTCTTTAACCAATAGGGCCACTCTTGGGTGCATCTTTTGGAGATTTTGTTTGATAGGCTTAGCGTCTACATGCACAACTAGGTTGTGCACACCCAAAGTTGGATCTAAGTTGGGCATGTCTTTGTAAGACAATGTGAACACATCAATAAACTCTCATAGCAGCATAGTGAACGTCTTTTACTCTCTATCTGAGAGTTATGCTCCAAATTTTAGTATATTGGGATCTTCTTCAGTACCAATATTGACATCAATGGTTTCTTCGACTAACAGTTTTGATAAATCCTCCATATGCGTAGGATCAGGAGGTAGGTTGAGATCTTCGTCCAAGGATGTATCCACGAGATTTTCATCCTTGGCATGGTCACTTTGTTTGTCCTTTGATTTTCTTATTTGTTTTTCAGCCAGTTCCTTAAAGAGGTTTTCACTGTGTGACTTGGAATTTGATTTTTTCTGAGGCTTTTATTTAGAACTTTTGCCCTCTCTTTTCTTTAAATTTTGCTGACCACGAAGTTTAGCCTCCTTTCCGAAGTAGGCGTAGGTGTTTAAGTCGATAAAGAAACCTTTCTTGTGCTCTCTAATGGGGATTTTATCCTTTATGCCCATGAAATCTGTAATAGCCTCTTCATTCTCGAATAAATCTAGTGGCACGTGACGTTGTTGGTCCCATTTAACAAGGGAATGGTATACAAGGTCAAGGGTTAGTTCTATGGGGGTTAAGGTTAGAACAAATTTGTTCATGAAAATGTTTGTGGAGCAAGATCCTCTTATTGGCTACAATGGGAATCCATATCACTGTCTAGATAATCAGAACTATCCTTGCACTCAGAACAAGTCACATCTTTCTCATTGGGGTGTGCTCCATAAGGGAAAATCCTAATGCCATATCTTTCTATTTTGAAATGTGTAAGGACTGGTTCTCTTTGTCCTTGTTCATTCCTCCTACATCTTAGGCATTTATAGCCCATGGAGTACATCATTCTGCTAAATTTTTCATATTCTTGGGTTTGATAACAGGATGGCTAAGTGTCCTCAGGGACCTAAGTTGTTGGTGGATCAAGTAATTTTTCCTTAGCTAATAAACCTCCAGGTAGGAATGACCTAATAATGCGTTCTTCTCTAGGTCTCCTGAAACGGTAGTTGGGTCGACCTCTAGTCTTTGGTGATAATGAGAGGTCTAAAACCAAGAGTGCTTGTTGTACATTATACTCCCTGCAGCCATATTCCAAGATTTTCATCTCCCATGAATTAAATGGAGATGTCGAATTAGATGCCCCATGAGTGCAAGAACTAAGAGAATTTGAATCTACTCGGGATTCCCTTGCCTCAAACTATAGAGGGACAACTATATCTATGGAGGGACATGCGTATGTACCCTTTTGTGTAAAGATATTAAGAGCTATAAAATGAGCAAAGGGATCTAAATCTCTTGGTATTGTAACCGTGTGTCTTTCATGCTTCAACTTTATGCATTGATGAAATGTTGATGACATGGCCTACATGGCATCGAACCATGGTCAGCCTAGAAGCATGTTATATGGAAGTTACAAGTCTAGGATGTGAAACTTTGTCTGATGACAAGTGGGGCCCACCTCCATGGGTAGCGTGATGGTGCCTGTTGAATCTCTTTCTGCATTTTTGTATGCAGTGATAGTAATAATATGGGACTCAAGATCTTCTTCCATATGTCCTAATTGTTTGACCAACTTAAGCATGCAGATGTTCAACCCAGAACCGTTATCCACAAGCACCCGTTTGATTTTCTTGCGGGTGACAACTACCTCAATGTATAAGGGAAGATTATGTGTAGGATTCTCGGTAGGGTTCTCCATATGGTTGAAAGTGAGATGCTCACTTGGTGTAATGTTTGCCACTATGGCTTGAAGGTGTATAGGACCGAATTCTAAAGGCACTCCCGACCCTTGAAGAGTTTGATACAGAATGTCTTTATGGACATTGGATATCTTGAGAAGATCTAAGATCAAAATCTTATCATATGTATTCTCAAGTTGTTCTAAAAGGTTATATTTACTGGTTTGTGGGGTCAACAGAGAGGGTTCCAGAATCACGAGGTGAGCACACCTTGTTACCGTAGTGTAATCCTTTCCCTTGATCTGGATGGTATTGACACAGTCATCAGGAGAGTGAATACATCCGATAAGTGAATTGTAATGATTGTTATATCTTTTGGTATATAAGTAATTCATGGCTTTATAGGTTTGGGATGACTCTCCCTGATCCAAATTTTTCTTTTCCGACTTATCATTCTTGGGGAATGGTTTTTTGTATATGCCCATTTTCTCATTAGGTGTTTGTGTTTTTTCAGGGTTATCCACCTCTATCTCCCTATTGTCAATGAGGTCCTCAATATAGTGGTGAAGCCATAGACATTTTTCTATCTTATGTCCTTTAACGTGATGCATTTCACAATATTCATGCTCCTTATACCATGAAGGCTTTGGAGCATTGTCGTCAAATGGTTACATGGTAGGATAGGTCATCATGTGGGCCGCATCCAACTATTTTAGTATGACTGACAACGGTTCATTAAGAGAGGTGAATTTTCTTCACTTTGGTGGTGGTTGAATTGGGCCCTTAGTCAGTTTAAAAGGTTGACCAGCTTGGACCATTTGAACACATTTGGAATAGTTGATTCTGTCTCCCACCACATTTTTGTTTTTTTTAAAGATCTTCAACTTTTCCATGGGTTTGACACTTTGGTTGTCTTTAGATTGGGTTTTGAGGGTGCCTTTGGCAATGAGATCCTTTTTCTATCTGAATCCCTTTCTTGATAACCTCCTCAAAAGTATGGACACAATGCATTTAGAGATGGAAAGCTATGTTTGGGTTGAGATTGGGAATGAAAGATACTAACCAGCTACTTTTTAGGGAAAGCACAAGGTAAGTGACTAGCTATCCCTCTCCACCATTGGAGGAAGTTAGAAAATCTCTCATTTGGGCATTGCTTGGCTCCACACAAGTCTTCCATGGTGATGTCACTCTCTATTTTATATGATAAGCGACGTATGAATCTTTCTACCAATTCTAGCCAGGTGAAAATTGATCCTCGTGGTAAGCATGTAAACCACTCCATTGCTTGACCTTTTAGACTTTTGTGAAAAATTCTAATGAGGTAATTATCACTATAAGACACCTCTTGACATGCCATGTAGAAATATTTAACATGATCCCTTGGGTCTCCTTTTCCTTTGCATTTTTCAAACTTTGGCATATCAAATTTATTTGGAAAGGGTTGAAGGGTCATTGTCTTGTCAAAAGGATAGGGGCATAATTCTTCATATTGATATTTCCTGATGCTCCCTATATTGCTCTCTTGTAAGCTTACGAGCGTCACTTTCATGGACTACACTTCTTGTGTGAGCAATTGTTATTTAGTGGGAGAAGCAAGGATGTAAACATGATGATACCCTGTGTCTTCTTCTCCTTGGTTTTCCTGATGGAGTTCATTGATCTTAACCTTAGGCCTTAACTTTTGAACATTCTTGTTTGTGTCTTTCTGTACATGGGAGGTAAGAAAAGCTAGTTATCAGCTTAGGTTACCAATTTGTTGTTGGATTGTGGCTTTGTTTGTGCATTCTTTTCTAAAGGTTCCTTCTCTTGTATTGTGGAGGTTCTTCACCTGTCCCATGTTCTATCTTATTTCTTGTGGTACTTTGATAAAGGGTATTCTATGCCCTACCACTTTATCATTTCCTGCGTAAGAGGTAGAAGCATGTCCTCCATGCGTTAAAATATCTTCCATATTGATAAGGGGACATTCTTCCTCAGTAGCGTTATTCGTAGGTAGGATTGTTTCATTTTTAGTGGTCAGAAATTTGGCCCCTAATTCCATGAATGGTGCCAACACTCTATCTTTTTTTCTAAGAAGAAACTCATCAAGTAGAGTGGGGTTAAAATCAAAGTCTGCATGTGGTGATTCTAACTCATTTCCACTATGATCGACCATCTCTTCTGTTTCCTTTTCTGTCAAAAATAGTGGTCATAGGTCATGTCCAAAGAAGGGGTTTGACCCTTTTCTGTTAGAGGTTTCCCAAGCTTGCACTTGTTTCTCCTCATATGTCTGTTTCTTGAACCCTAGATGTGTTTTAGGAGCCATGTTTTCGTGATAGTTTCACTAGGGTAAGTTGTAAATGTGTTCAAAACTTAGTGATCACCCATAAGTGAAATGCAAGATGTACTTTTAAGAATATGAATAAGTCAAACAATGTGATAATACCAATGTGATAGAGTGATAAATCACCAGTGAAACAAGCATTTGGTATCTAAACTTGTTTAAATGAAGTACCTCCTAGACTACATTTCAAAAAGTAGTTTACGTGTCGCAAGATGATTAACAAGATGTTTTCACTTATGCTAAGTTCAAGGAATGAACAAAATGTAAGTAAATACAAGAAGTCAATGTGACCTTCCAATCAAGATATACGATGAGTGAGCTCAAACTTGATTAAGACCTATATCTCAAAAAGTTCCAATTACAATTCACAAATGACACAACAATATCACCAAGATATGTTAACCCACTTTGTGAGAAAGTGAAGTATTGATATCAAGGTGTTATTGATATAACATGCACAAATGGTAACACCTAGCACTCTTTGAAATCAAGGTAATAATAGAACCAAACTAAAAATCTCAAAGTATAGCTAGGAATAGTTAAAAATGTGTGCAACGTAACCTTACAATATAGGTATTTATGTTGAGTTTACAAGAAACAAGACGTAAATATCGAAATTATAGTGATACAATACAAACAAGCTAACTCTTCTAAGGAATTCCATGGTGATGAACCACACCTAACTAAAATGATGATCTTGACATGGTATCAAGATCACAAAGGCTACCAATGACATGAATATGCCTCTACACACTTTAGATGTTTAACTTACCCAGCCGTAAACATGGATGGGCGTAAACAGATAAAAAAGTGGCAGACACAAGTCGATTGGTAACACAAAGGTAGTCACTCTCCTTTTGATCAACAAAGTGTCAAAAGAATGTGAAGGAAGCAAATAAAAAATGGAATGAAAAATTTTGGCTTCACTTCAGCAGAGTTTCGCCTCACCCTAAGGCAAGTAAAAACTAAGCAAAAGTAACGCGTTACATGTTTTGCAATGAAAATACGGTTCACAACTCAACACTATTTTACAATAGTCAATAGTGGGCTCCTGGCCAAAGTATATCTTCCTAGGTGGTTCTCTCATCCTAGGTGTTACAAAGATTATCCATGAGTGGGATGATTTACCCTAATGACTAGTTCCCGACTATCTTGACTTTACCCCCCTCAGAGCATAGTGGGCAATAAATGCATCCATCGTGTACTTAAAAGGGTCACATAGGGACAAATTGTAACTCTATCTCACAAAGGAATCACTAGTCAGATAGGTAGTGCGAAGCACTTCCCATTTCGTCCACAATGTTCCCTCTTACGTGGACTACTTTGGGGTTCCTGGAACCCCCCCATTGTTGTAGCTTAAGGCATTATGCCAAAGGGGTTATGTTCCAGTTGAACGAAGAGGGACGTACCCTTTTCCAAAACTTGAAATATAGTGTTTTGAATATGTTGTTCATTTTATCTTTTTTAATTAGATGTGGTTTGCTTGAACACTGTTTGGAAACTTGTATAACAACTATATTAGTAGTTTTCTGATTCCTTTGTTCTTTGACAAGTGATGGCGTTTTGGTCATATATGCTGATTTTTAGTAGTTTTCCATCAAAAAAAGATAGTTCACCATTTTTGATTCTCTAGATTGCCTAAGGACGCAAGAGAAGAGCATACATGATATATTAAAATCCAAAAAGATATCAAATAGAAAAACACTTTAATTCAACTACACCAAGTTAACCAATTCCCACTCAAAATATTCCTAACAACCTCAAAGCATCAAAAGGAATTAATAATCATTTTTGATTCCCAAGATTGCCCCAAGGGACACGAGGGAAGAGCATACATAATCTTATTCCTATAAGTAAGACAGTGAAAAATATTAGCTAATCAAGTAAAAACATGCAAAAACAGCCTGCAAAGACAAATATATGATTAGATAAACCTGTAAGAATTTTAGAACCTCTGTTGGTTGGATATTTAAGGGAGGTCAATGCCAAAATATGAGGTTCAACCACAGTATATGGGATTAAATCCCTCCTCAAAGCCTTTTACAACAGCATGAGGCTGCCTGCTTATTACTAGATCTAAAACACAGCAAAAACAATATATACAGTATTCACACTAATGACCTAACCACCTGGGGTTGGGATAAAATCAATGAAATGCACATCCACACGACCAGAAGGTATATGCGACACAAAAACTGGGTATGAAACTACTCTGACAATGAATAGAAGAACAATAGACAGATTAAATTACCAGAAATGTATATTTCTGTGCAACTAAAACACATGTGCACCCTGAGTTAGGGCATATGGGCTTTGATCATAACATATTTTAATCTGCAATGATTAGGTATAACACTAAAATGACATGTGCACCCAGGCTTAAGTGCACCTGCGAACTGGTTAGAACAATGTGCTTAAGAAAGATATATGCCCATGTGCCAAAGTCGGCAGAAAGAATGATCAACTCCTATTTTTAAAATGATTACCTACAAAAACAGAAATGTGTGGACTTCTTTCCAATTAGCTCCAAATATTCCATGAAAATCATGCCTGCCTCCTGGAATGCATGCATGCGCCTTATTTGTAATAAAAGGATACAAGAGAAAACATAGGATAAACTCCTAGATATCTCAGTTTCTTTGAAAAGTTAGCTTCTATTTTGCTTAACTCATCGCGCAGGAGACCAAGAACAAAATTTGCTTCCATATGCAAATGAGTAAAAATTCCAAGAAATGGACATTAATTACTACATGTCAATTTCAAGTGTTTGAAAACAATTAAACTTGGGACTAAAATGCCAAATGTGTGCAAGTCTTTCTACTCATTTCAAATCTTAAGGCTCTTCCTACCACCTAGAAAATTTGTTCCTAACCTAGTTGGAAATTTGGGATTTTTGCCCATTTCGTTGTCATCAAGCACAGTGAAATGATCCTATTTAAACATTCACAACTTTGAAGGGTAATCATTAGCACAATGTAAATGGAAGATTTTTCAATCTTAATTGCCTGAGCTTAACATTCAAATGGCCTCCAAGTAGTCCAATGTTTAAATCTTACAATTCCTTCTTTGATCCTTCAATGGATGCATGGGTTGAGGCTTCAGCTCTTTAAGAATGCAGGACTCTTGGACTCAAGTTTGAAAAGAGTCTATCTAGTATGAAACTTTGTGCCTGCTTTTGTCAACTTGACAGATTTAGGTGTAGGTATAATATTCAGGAGGAGGGCTCTTCTTCCATATACTTTTTCCATCAATAAAGGATTTATCCCATTCTCTCATGACTTGGGACAAATGGCTTCGTTGTAGAATCTAGTTACTCTGATAAGGGGGGTTTAGATGGCTTTGAGTCAGCTTTAGGATGCTTTCCGTATGTCCTCAAGATGCCTTCATGTGGATAAAGAGATGCATTAATTTCAAGATCTTTAAATACCTGTGCAGAGCTTTTAAAAGTTAAATCAAGATGTCTAATTTAGACCATTGAGGGAATTAAACCATTCCATAGAGATTTCTCCATCCTTCTGAGAATGTCCCCCAATTAGATTAATGAACTAATTCACATTACGACTTGATATCAGGTGTCAATTCAAAAGGTCATGGAGGTAGCCTTTGTCCATTGATAGGTGACTTCCTTTTTTAGCTTAATCTTATCAATTGTAGGCACTGATGAGAAAGAATCTGACAGGGCTATTGAGAATATGTTGTCAATTTGCAGAGGGAAGTGAGATAATTAACACAATCAGTCAAGTACTTTACTTTTCCTTTAAGCATAATCTCTGTTGTCTACAATGTTTCGTTATCAGGACTTCTGGTACAGATACAGGCGTAGCATCCCATGCATCCTGTTGCAGCCCCTTCCATGGTCACTGGTTTCCTGAGGAGCCACCCTGAGTTATCTGCATAGGATCAGAGGTTATAATTATGATCCACTTTAGTTTTATCAGTCACAAGAGTGGCATGATCTCTGCGAACTTATCCCCTGAAGCGTCCACCAAGAAGCACAATTTGAAGACTGTTTTAGGTTTCTTCTGATTTAGCAGTATGAAGCCTTGAGTGAGCTGAAGGATCAAGGGTTGGTATGGTACAATGAACCTTCCTGATTCACAATCGGAGTTTTCAATAGTAGCACAGTTAGCAGATCAGAGGAATACTTGTGATAATGTGTGTAGAGGCCACACGTGCCAAGGAAATGCCCAGACTAAGGACATTAATTTCTAGAGAGGAGGTGCCACATGGAAAGTACCTAAACCCTACCCATTAGAAAGAAGCATACCAGGAGACATAGGAAGGTTTGTGTTTACAAGCGGTGATCAAATGGGTTCCAGTAGAAAGAGGTAGGTGAGAGTCCAGAGAAATACTGAGCCATGATTGAAGAAGTTGACCTGGAGAATGAGGTCAAGGAAGGAGTGGTTGATGAGGCAAGAGAATATTATTCCCTTACCAGAATGCCTAAGGGATGCAAGAGTACTAATATATCTTCCCCTTGGGCATATAGACAACAAATGATGAAATCAAAGAGGCTCAAATTCCTGACATTTATCACCTTGGCGCACGGAAATGGTGCATGACATTGAGTGTTGACACTAAAATGTATGCGCCAAGGCATAGGAAAGTGGCGCACAGAAATGGATGTCGACAGGGTAAAGAATGTTCCCTTGGCACATGGAAATGGTGCATGACAATGAGTGTTGACACTAAAATGTATGCGCCCCTGCAGGAAGATTTTTGGTGCACAGAAATGGATGTCGACAGGGTAAAGGAAGTAGCCCTTGGTGCATAGGAATGGCGCATGACAAGATTGTTGACAGCTAGAAGAATATAGCTAAAATGTAGAGAAAGTGGCATACAGAAATGGATGTCAACAGGGAAAGAGTTACACCTTGGCGCACCTTCAGGAGGTGTAATATTTTGAGCGCTGACAGGAAGCAGACCCTGGCGCAGATATTCAGACGGCCATAACTTTTGACTGGGAGCTTGGATTCATGCAAGGTTAGACTTTTTGGAAAGCTTACAAGGTCTTCTGTCCAACTATGATTGGATATCTTTAATCGGGTGAGAAAAAATTCTTAAAAATGCAAAATACAGTTCGCCACTTTTGGGTTTGCTGGGGTTCTCACCTACCATCATAATGAGATGAATTAAATGCAACCTAAAGGTGGTTAGGGTAGTTTTGGAATTCCTCTCTTGTTTCTCTCTCATTCTTCCTATAAATTATAAGGAGGGGATTCTTTCTAAAGGTTGGACATTTCTGTTTTTCCCCTCCCTTCTTCTCTTTGGTAAGTGAACTTGTGGAGTTAAAACCTCTCATTTGGAATTGTAATGCAACCTTGCCTCTTGGCATTCTGCAGTGTGTTGTATCAATCTTTGGAGAAAATTAATGCATGTCTATGGATGATTCTCAACCCTCTCTGTATTCATTTGCATCCCCCTGATCTTTCACTATGAATCTGGCTATCTGTGCATGATCTTGCATTGCATTTTAATGGTCTGTGTTTATTGGAAAGACAGGTGTTCTTCATTCCTCGGTGCATCACCTTTGTAGTTTAGGTTTTATTTTATGCATTTTCTTACCCTGTCTCCTTGGCAAGTTAGATTAGGTTTTTAGTAAACCCTCTGCATTTTCTACATGTGCATCTGAATAGAGGAATAGGAACCGGCCTTCATCCGGAGAGCTTTTCCATTTTCGCAATGTCCCACACTTGGGAAAAGCTCCATGTTATGCAATCGCACTGAGAGTCTCAACCCATCGTGTTGCAGACATTTAGGGGTGCTGCGATTCGACATCAATAGTTTTGGCATGCCCGGTGGGACCAAGAGGTCATTCCACAGGATTTGAAGGGATTTTCAAGAAATTCAGACTTAAGAAATTGTAGGTTTTACAGTTTCAGTTTTTTCACCTTCAGGCTGAACTTTGAAATCAATTTTCAAGGGCTTAACTTGCTGAAAACAAGTCAAAATTTCACCAGTTGATAGATCGGGGGATAATCTTCAAAAGGGTATTCTTAGATTTTTGAGATTTGACTTTCAAAATTTCATGGTTTTTTGATTTTTGGATTTCAGGTTTTCGGAAGTTTAGCATTTTTGGATTTTCGGGACTGTCATTCCAAATCAAATTCCAAACTCTAAAATATCAAAAAATACAGGTCTTTCAAAATTCTATTTTTTAAATATTGTCAGGTTTGGTGTGTAACTTGGCAGAATCTAGCCTTTTGAGGCTCACTTTCTAACACATCTGGTGACTCTGAAGGGATAGAATTCAGCGGTGTAGCAGCACAAGTTGCCCAGGCACATGAGAAGAATTAAAACCAGGTCTAATACTCGAGAAGAGGGGCTATTTGTCCACTTGCAACTTTCACCAGGCAGAGGAAGGAGAGGAAGAAGACCACAAAGATCACCATCTCCACCTAACAGGACTTTGTCTACACCTCCACCTGGTAGGCCTTTTCTCGCATCGACCAGGGTTCTTAGGCCAATCATAATGGCACATCTACCACCGAATCCCTTTGTCAATTTCACGGGTAGTAGTCCACTTGCCCTAAATGCTCAGAATCAAATTCCAGTTGCAGCACTAAAGAATATACCCTATTTCACAGGAGAAAATCATACTACTCCTATTGATCACATCCAGGATATTGCTAATGCATGTGCAATCCACGAAATAAATGAAATGGATGTTGCAGTCAAGTTGTTGGCTTCATCTTTCAAAGGTAAGGCCTTACAATGGTTTAGGAGCCTTACAGCAGGGTCTATTACGAATTGGAACCAACTTTGTTCAGCTCTTTGCAACCAATTCAGGGAGAGGGCGGACAATTTATCTTTATTGGAACAGCTGACAACAATCAAAAGGGCTCCTAATGAACAAATGATAGATTTCAACTTCAGATTCCAATGGACATGGGACAAGATTCCAATAGCTGTTAGACCAACCGCCGAAGGAGCATTCCTTTATTTCTTAAAGGCTATAAATTCAGACATAGCCATGATGATCCAATCAATGGGAGGAACAACGCTGTCAGGGGCCTACGACACAGCTATCAGAGCAGAGAACTGTTTGATCCAAGCTGGCAAGCTTGCACCAAGGCCACCAATGCCTCTCTATCCTGATATAAGAAATCCTACAACCAGTCAAATACCAGAGTTGAATCCCATTCCAACTCCTAGAAATCAAAGCAATAATGAGCCGTCGACTTCTTCAAATACTTCAAAGGAATTGCAGGAGGTCATGAAACAACTGCAAAACCTTGGAAATGAGCTAGTGACTATCAAAAGACAACAAGCTCAAAGTGCTAGACCGTATCAGCCTCAAGCACAGTACCAAGCTAGGCCCCCATACCAACAAAATAGACCACCACCTCAGGCTGCAAATCAAAACCAAAACCAAGGACAACCTCAAGCTGCCAGGCCATTTCGACCATATGATCCAAATGCAATGACGTCCTCAAGAGCTTTGGTCCCGACACAAAATAACATGGCACAGGAGTACGACTGGTGTTACCCTTGCAATCTACCTCACAATCAGTAAGCATGTTTCAATGGTGCACTAAATCAGGCCTTGATGGTGCAAACCATTGGTGTTCCTCAAGAACCAAGCCTGGAGGAGAATCAACAACAAGAAATGCAACAAGAAGGACCTCCAACAGAAACCACATTGGCCAATTGGCAAACGGAAGACTTCTGTGGAGTTAACCAACAGCCTTTTCAAGGCGTGGCTGCCAACACATGGTCAAAGAAGAGAAATATAGGAGAGGGACAACCATGTAATCCAGTTGTTTCTCAGTCCACTCCTACACAACAAGGGGTCAGTAGACCAAACGCAGCTCCAAATGTGTAAAATCAACCTAAGGTACCTGTTGTAGCAACACATGCACCTGTTCAAGCTCCAGAAAAGGTTGTGCCAAGTAAGGGACAACAAAAGGACAATTCATCCCCTTTCAACATCATCGATCAAATGAAGAAGACACATGTGAACATTTCCATGTGGGAATCACTTGCGATCCCAGGGAAACGAGATTTATTGCAAGCTGCAATGGCTAATTGGTCTGCCACAAATGTATCAAACCAGGGACATGAGAAAGTTCCCACTAATGCAGTGCAACATGATGGGGGCCAGACAAGGAAAAACTTGAAGCCTCCACCATTCTATGTTTCGTTGATTGTTGGAAACCACTTGGTACACAACTGCATGATAGATTCAGGGGCAAGTAGTTCAGTGATGCCAAAGAAAATAGCGGATCAACTGGGTCTGAAGTATGAGCCAGTGCTGAAAGGAGTAGTACAACTAGATGGAATGGAAGTAGGAACAATTGGGAGTCATCAAAGGGTTAAGCCTAACACTACATTCCTGTCCTAATGTTACAGTTCTACAAGATGTGTCTGTGATTGACCTTCCGCCACTCTTTGCGTTGTGTCTATCAAGAGACTTCACTGCAAAAATCGGTGGATATTTATCTACAGATTGGTCACACATGATTTTTAGGACAAGATATGGAGCCAAAGCAACAATCAGGTCAGAACCAATTGCCAATTTCCATATTGAGCCTCATGTACCAAATCCTATCAATGCAAATTGCTTGGCTTTTGATCAGGAGGAGTGTTCAAGTGATCTAGAAACAGGTACTAAGGTCGAGGGAATTCCTGATTTAACTTTGGATGAATGGGAAAAGAAGAGTCATGAATTTGACCCATACAAGGAAATTGAAGAATCTGAATTGGGCGTGTATTGTATACACGAAGAAAATTCACCCATTCCCGACATCATTCAGCCTGAACAAAAGGATAAAAAAAAGTTTGGAAATTATTTTTCGATGGTTCGAGAAGCAGACAAGGTGCTGGAGGTGGTGCAATGTTGATTTCACCACAAGACATCAAATATTTTTCAGCTTTTCATTTCCAGTTTTCCTGTTCAAACAACACAGCTGAATACAAAGCATTGATTCATGGAATTCATTGGGCTAGGAAAAGGGGCATAAAGAACTTGCAGGTGTTTGGAGATAGCGAGCTAATCATCAACCAAGTTAGGGGACAACATGCTACAAAGAATGACTTGCTGAAGGAGCTACAAGAATAGGGTATGGGACCTCATTGAGGATTTCGAAGCTTTCAACATTGTGTCCATACCTAGGAAGAAAAATGAAGTCGCAGATAGGCTCGCAGCAGTTGGAGCAATGTTTGATGTGGTTGACAACATCAAAAGGGGAAAAACATAGCCACATATCCATGTGATTGTGAGGCCAGCAGTTCCAGATAATAACACAAGCTAGCAGGTGTTTGAGAATGATCAACAGATCGTCAATTTCTTACAAGAAGAGGCTGAATTCTCAGCTAGGAATCAGGACAGATTAGAGCAGCAGTATGGGGATCAAGTAGTGCAGCTGTGGACAAACAAGCTTCCTAAGGGTTTAGTAACATTGGAGTCTATCTTCAACCCTAACGACCAGTTCCGTAAGGAAAAGGCTAACATACAGGTCAAGAGAGAAGATTCAGAGCCAATTCTGGTTGGGGAAGGCAAAACACTTCAAATTGGTAAAGTGGCCACTGAGCAGGAGAAATCAGATTTCATACAACTTTGCCAAGAATTTCCAGATGTCTTCACTTGGAGCTATGAAGACTTAAGGGGATTTCAATCCAAATTTGGCACAACATACCATAGAATTGGATCTAGATGCTAAGCCCATCAGGAAGAAGCAGAGACCAGTCAACCCTCACATTGAACCTCTAATGAAGAAAGAGCTAAATAAGCTAATAGAGGCAAGCATTATATTCCTGATCAAGCACTCAAGCTGGGTTCGCAAACTTGGTTCCGGTCAGGAAGAAGAGTGGAGAAATCAGGTTGTGTGTGGATTTCCGAGACCTAAACAGGGCATCTCTCAAAGACCATTACCCACTTCCTTCAATGGAACAAATATTGCAAGTAGTATCCGGTTCAGAGAGATTCTCTCTCCTAGATGGCTACTCAGGGTACAATCAGGTGATGGTGAAAGAAGATGACCAATTCAAGATGGCTTTCACCACCAAATGGGGGACCTATGCCTACAAGAAAATGCCATTTGGGCTATCAAATGCTAGAGCCACCTTCCAAAGGGCAATGGATATGGCATTCAAGGGGTTGATCAATAAAATAGTTCTAATATATCTTGATGAAATCACTGTATTCTCAAAAAATGTAGCGGATCACCTCTGTCATTTGAGGCAGGTATTTCAGAGGTGTAGAAGATTTGGGGTATCATTGAATCCCAAAAAATGCATATTCTTGGCTCACGAGGGAAAACTTCTAGGCCATATTGTTTCAAAGGAGGGGTTGACGATTGACCCAAAAAGAGTTGAAGCAATTCGAGCATTGCCATTTCCAAGTCACAAGAAGGCTCTTCAAAGCTTCTTGGGAAGGATCAATTTTGTCCGCAGATTTGTTCCAAATTTTGCTGCTCTTGTGAAGCCAATAACGCTAATGTTAAAGAAGAGCATGGAATTTAAGTGGACATCTGAAGGCAAGGCAAGTTTTGAGGCAATAAAAGAGGCTATATCTCAAGCTTCGACTCTTGTCAATCCAGAATTCTCCAAGGACTTCGTGCTATATGCCTTTGGTGGTGGGGACACGATTTCTGCAATCCTGGTACAACAAAACAAAGGAGGATTAGAACAACCAGTTGCTTTCTTCAGTCAAGGCTTGGAGGAATACGAAACTAGGTACTCTTTCATTGAAAAGCATGTCCTTGTAGTAATCAGGAGCTTAAAGAAATTCAAGCACCTAGTCTCAAACAACAAGATCCAATTGTTGGTCTCTCATGCGGGAGTCAGGGACTTCCTTCTAAACAAGGATCTGAATGAGAAACGTGTAGGATGGATAACTCGTGTCATGGAATATGACATCGAGATCAAGGTCACCAAACTAGTACATGGGAAGGGACTATGTGAGTAGCTAGCCTTGAGTCAACAAGTTGAAGCAGGTGATGAAAAAGAGACTGCCTTGGTACTACAGGATGATCAAGAACAAGAAAATGATGATGTGCCTACTCCTTGTTGGACTCAGAATGTGATACACTTCCTACAGACAGGCCTATGCCCTCCAGAAATGAGTAAAAGCAAAGAGGAGATACTTCAGATTACAAGCCATTCCATATGTGCTTGTTGATGGTGTTTTGTTTAAGAAAGACATCAATGGAGTTCTATTGAGGTGCATTGGGACAGGTCAAATTGAGAGGGTGTTACGAGATTTTCACGATGGAGATTCTGGAGGACATTTTTCCCCACGAGTAACAGCTCTCAAGATAATGAAGGCAGGGTATTATTGGCCGACAGTCTTCAGTGACTGCTATACATGGATAAGAAAGTGCAAGAAATGTGCACTCTTCACAGGAAAAGAAAGACTAGTAGCACTTCCATTGCACCCAATTCTGGTTGACCAACCATTTATGCAATGGGGATTGGACTTCGTCGGGGTCATCAATCCAAACTCAAGCCAAGGCCACAAGTGGATTCTCATGGCAATGAACTATTTCACCAAGTGGACCGAAGCAGCAGCGCTCAAAGAAGCAAATGAGTCTAACATACTAGACTTTTATGAAGGAATAGTGACCAGGTTCGGTGTGCTGGTCACTATCATATCAGAAAATGCATTGGCATTTATAGGTTCCAAGATTACAGAATGGGCTGTCAAGAATGGAATCTATTTGAGCACCTCTTCAAATTATTACCCGCAGGGTAATGGACAGGCAGAGTCCACGAACAAAAATTTGCTAAGAATCATCAGGAGGACTCTGGACAAAAATCAAAGAACATGGCATACTAAGCTAAAATCAGCATTATGGGCTAACAGAATAACACCAAAGAGGTCTACAGGTAATTCCCCTTACAAGTTGGTCTATGGAAAAGAGGCAGTATTGCCTATATCATTAGAACTGCCTACATTGGAGTTCATGAAGCAGTTGGAGTTGGCTGAGTTTGAACCAATGGAGGCTAGGTATGCAGAGTTGATGGAATTGGAAGAAATTAGAGAACATGCAGTTCAAACAATTGAGAAAGATCAGGCCTTAGTAAAAAGATGGTTTGATAAGAAAGCAAGAGCAAGGACCTTCAAGGAAGGGGACCTAGTTCTGAAATGGGATGCAGATCGGGCAAAACCAGGAAGGCATTCCAAGTTTGATGCCATTTGGAGTGGCCCCTACATGGTCACGGGATGTAAAAGTAGTAATGCCTTCCAATTGTCTACATTGGATGGAGAAGAATTCCCGATTCTGGTTAACGGAATCCATCTTAAACATTGCTACTAAAAGGAAAAGGTTTACCCTTGTAAATATTAGCCTAGTTTTCAATTCCTCTAAGTGCGTATGCACATTGTCTTGTTATAGTTAGGTTTCTATTTCCCTAAGTGCTTTGGCACAGGTTTTGTTGCTCTCAGGTTGTTTTCTACAGTTCAGCATGCTCTCGAAGAAGGAGTTGCAATATCAGGTTCGGGATCAGATATCAGGTTGGTTTCAGGTTATTGCTTATGACTCCATGCCCAATGGATTGCTAAAAGGCCACTGATCTTCTACCTAGTAGGCAGGTGATCCCATTGAGTCACCAAATTGTTGTATATATCTTCCCCCCTAGGTAGATATAGACAAGCAGAAGAATATAGAAATCAAAGAAACTCAAATCCCTGACATTTTTATCCCCTGGCGCAAAAAAATGGTGCACAACACGGAGTGTCGATAGGGTAAAGGAGTCACGAAAGTTGGCGCATGAAAATGGAGTGTCGACAGAGAAAAGTATGCGCCCTTGGCACACAGAAAGTGGCGCATGAGACATGGATGTCAACAGGGAAATAGTATGGATGCATAGTTAATGGCCACGAACACGGAGTGTCGACATGAGAAGTATGCACCCTAGGGCGCATAGACAATGGTGCATGAACACGGAGTGTCGACACTGAGAAAAGTATGTACCCTTGCGCATAGGCAATGGCACATGAAAATGGAGTGTCACAGAGAAAATATATGTGCCTTGGCACACAAAAGGGTAAATGGATGTCGCCCTTATGCACCACTGGTGATAGGTTGGCGCATGACAATGGATGTCGACAGAGAAAATGTATGCGCCCAAGGCGCACAAAAATGGTGCACGAAAATGAATGTTGATAGGGAAAATTATATGCGCCTTGGCGCTTGGCACATGACAAGAGTGTCGACATGAGAAACACACACATGAGGGTATGCGCATAAGGAAATGTGCACACCTTCAGGAGGCGCAACATTTTGAGCGCTGACAGGAAGCAGACCCTGGCGCAGATATTCAGATGGCCATAACTTTTGACTGGGAGCTCAGATTCATGCAAGGTTGGAATTTTTGGAAAGCTTACGAGGTCCTCTATCCAACTATCAACTGGATATATTTAATTGGGTGAGAATAAATTTTAAAAATGCAAAATATAGTTCGCCACTTTTGGGTTTACTGGGGTTCTCACCTACCACCATAATGAGATGAATTAAATGCAACCTAGAGGTGGTTGGGGTAGATTTTGGAATTCCTCTCTTCTTCCCTCTCTCATTCTTCCTATAAATTGTAAGGAGGGGCTTCTTTCTAAAGGTTGGACATTCTTGTTTTGCCCCTCCCTTCTTCTCTTTGGCAGGTGAACTTGTGGAGTTAAAACCTCCCATTTGGAACTGTAATGCAACCTTGCCTCTTGGCATTTTGCAGTGTGTTGTATCAATCTTTGGAGAAAATTAATGCATGTCTGTGGATGATTCTCAACCCTCTCTGTGTTCATTTGCATCCTCCTGATCTTTCACTGTGAATCTGGTTATCTGTGCATGATCTTGCATTGCATTTTAATGGTCTGTGTTTATTGGCAAGACAGGTGTTCTTCATTCCTCGGTGCATCACCTTTGTTAGTTTAGGTTTTATTTTTATGCATCTTCTTACCCTATCTCCTTGGCAAGTTAGATTAGGTTTTTAGTAAACCCTCTACATTTTCTATGTGTGCATTTGAATAGAGGAATAGGAACTGGCCTTCATCCGGAGAGCTTTTCTGATTTCGCAAGGTCCCACACTTGGGAAAATCTCCATGTTATACAATCGCACTGAGATTCTCAACCCATCGAGTTACAGACATTTAGGGGTGTTGTGACTCGCCATTAATAGGTTCTTACGCATCAGAGATTACACCACGAGAGACTTAGGTCTTACGTGCAGATTTTTATGCACACAGACTACAACCATGAAAAGGATATTGCAGGCTAAGATGCATTTTTTGATCCAAGTCTGTTAAGCAATATCCTACAGTCAGATATAGGTAAGCAAGATGTAGGGTGTGCCAAGTTTATATTGGTTTCCACATCAAATGTGGAATTACCCCTGTTGTAGCCATATTCAAATGTGTTGTATATGGAAAAAAAAACTAAGGTAATCCCCTTTGCCCATTATTAAAGGGTGCAGGATTATTACCATTCAGGATGGCTAAGTTTAGTCCAGACTTCAAAGTGTTAGCACTCACCGAGGAATGACAATCGTTACAACATTACTTGACTACTTCACTCGGTGGGTAGAAGAATAATGTTGACCCCCTAAGGAGGAAACAAAGGAAATATTAATCCTGAGGACAAGGAAGAATGGATGATCAACCATGTGACATTTGGGCCACCCCATATAGCCTTATATCAGATCCATTAGGAGAAGAAGTTTTGTGGTAGCCAAGGTATCTGATTTTGTGCGTTCCATCAGAGATCATGGATATAATTCACCTAAAGAAGGAGTCTATCCAACTATTAGGATGCCACAGGGAAATGTGTTTGATACCAGAATCATACCATGTAAAAACTTGGGCATCATGGGACTTATCGAGCGAATTGGATGACATTTAAGAGCATCAAAAAATTATGGAATGAACACATCAAGCACATACCTTATGGTGCCTGGGATCAAGATCACTACCCAGTTACTTAGGAGGGGCTAATCCTAAAAGATTCACCATATGAGAAATGGAGGCCTATTGGAGAAGTGAGAAGGAAAGGAGGAAATGTTAACTATGACCTACTCAGAACTATTTCACACTGGTGGGAGATCCCCATCATTACAATTGCCTATCTAAAGTAAGGTTTTGCAGATAAAAAAGTCCCCATAGCTATAAATGACTACCATGGTAAAGAGACCACTCACTTCCATATCCTAGCATGTGAGACATCCAAGATGGGAAATGCAAAAGCATTATCAGCTTCATTATGGGTTCACAATGATTAGCTCCACCCTAGCAAGGATGCCCGCGTGCATGGTATATCCACTCGGAGATGCGTTGATCAAACTAGGCATTAGAGCTAAGATATTTAGGTCGTTGAACTCACGGTCAAACATTCAAGTAATGGAATGCAATATCCATCAGTACATCCAAGGTGTTGCATGGAAATGTCAAGCACCTTATGCACAGGGGATCCTGTTCAAATCAGTGGGTGCAAACAACACAACACATTACTGAGCTCAAAACTATGGCCTGGGGGATGCACCTTGAGCCAGAAGAAATTGAATGGGATGTAACTTAAAGCCGTTCATGTTTAGGCCCTTTGCCATAGGGTGTATTGTATATGTATAGTTGCTGGGGAAGAGGTGGAAAGCTTTGTTGTTAACCATTTTATAGGGATGTCTCAGATACATGTCCCTTTTGGAGGTGTTTCTCCCCTTTTGAAATTTTGAACAAACCATAAAACCCCATTTTATTTATGAATTAATGATCTATCAATTTCCTCGGTGTCTGAGGGGAGAAAAGATTTTGACATGACACAAATCCCCTTGAAAGGTGTGAAGCATCATCTAGAGTTCATTAATAGGAAAGGGTTCGTTGTGTGAAATGACCTTGTTTTCATGCGAGCCATTATGTTTAAAGTGAGGAAGACTCTCCAAGTATTAAATATAATTTAGCATGTGTAACATCCTCATTTTAGACAATAGAACAAGTCAATTTTTTTTTTTTTTTGATAATTGCATACTGGTTCTAAATACATAATTTAGAACTCACAATCCAAATAACCATTTATATAACAGACAACCATATGCAGCTGTAATGACTCGGAATACCCCCGATCTATTCATTCCATGACTCGGTAACCTACCGATCTATTCATGAGTAAAAAGAGTTAGTGTTTTTATTTAACACAACACTCTGGCGGTTCTCTTCCCTAATCTGGGATTCAGAATGCTCTGTCCAAGGAATCTAACTGAATAACTGTTACCATTATTCATCGGCATCTCATCCCTTAGACTAGGTGAATTAGGACAACGCAATCAGCAGCTTGCGATACTTTGGCCAAAGATTTGAAACATACTGTTCATGTCTCGTATTCCTTAACGGCATACTCGTCAATCTGGAATACGTCCTTCACCCCATTCATATGTTATATAGAATGTCTTATACTGACCACTGTCAGTCCTTCCTTTCACAACTGAATCACTCGGAGGCAGATTAACAAGGTGATAATGTTATATGGATGCCCACGAGGATTAGGGATATGATGACATACTGGTTCAACCTTGCAGTTCAACCAGTGTGTCATGATACCCCAAATCTCCGAGGCAGTCTTATAACATGACCACGTTCTTAATCGGTCCCAGGGTAACTCGTGCGAAATCAAGTGTAAATCTTAGCGATCAATGCAAAGGGTGTCGCCATAAGTCACCTGCATTGTTGTAACTTCGAGAAGATCCTAATCTTCTCGGAGGTACAGCCCTGCAGTCGACTTTATGTCGTCAACCTTTAAATCCGCCTCGAGAAGATCTACCCAATAACAAGCGTTACGCACTTGAGTTTAAATTACTTTTAAAGACTTTTCCCTAAGGTTAGCCTTTCCAAATCCCTGGATTCTTTGTCTTAAGACGACCCTCCTCTAAAAGACTCATTACTGGTAGAGGTATTACGGTCACGCTCTCATCAAGGAGTCATTAGAATAAACCTGATTCTAAAGCAACAGAATGGGACAATATCTCATAACCTATGCTTGAGATTGCCATCTGAACTCCATTGATTGCCTATCAGTTCTCTTAACTGAATTTATATCATACTTTTTAGTTTAAAGATATAAATGATTTAGAATCCAATTTACTATTGTCCTGTTATACTTAGGACTAGGGATTAGTAATTCAATCCAACTTGTTTAGCGTTCTCTTTCAGGCTCAATTTTAACCTATCTTCTAGAGAGACAATAATTAAATTACAATATTGCTTTTGCTAGAACAAATTAGAACTACTAAATACTCATAAGAATTTAGTCTAATTACTTACAAGCTTTCATTGTCAATCGCAAAAGCATCCATATTATACAAAGATAACTATGCCCCTTCGTTACATAAACCGAAGAAGTTCATCTTTCAGAATAGAATACAACACATAAGTATCAAACACTTATTTTCATTCCTTTCGAAACTCATACAATTACATTTTATGCAACAGCATGCTTGATATAATGCTAACGGAAAAGAAACATCTTTTCACATATAGTACATCTATAAAATCAAGCTGTAATTCTTTATAAATCAAATAAACTATCTGATCAGCCTGCCAGATCTGCATTGTTTTTACCTCTTACGGCAACCATCTGCAAAAATAGTCAACATGAGTCAGTTCAATGAACTGAGCATGATAAGCACTAACTTTTAAAACAATTGCAATCCATCAATTGTTTTCATTAAACACCCTGTTTAAATGAGATCTGATATTCACATAAGTAAACATAATCAGACTATGCCCTTGTAACACAAAATAATTACAAATATGTAACTCTATCATTGTTACAAATAGTCTTAATCACTTTCTAATATTTCATCAAATATTAAGAAACAAGGAACGAATGTACACAACAATCATTAAATCCAAATCACAACATTGGTCAGATTGTTTCATTCTCCAAAAAGGAAATATCATAACAATTCGGGATTCCACCAATATGTTACAAACAATTTCCCACAGCTAGTCAATTATCAATAATATTAAATAAAGGAAGAGAAAGAACCAAACCATTCATACTTCCTTTCACATAAGTTCATCACTGTACTGCCTTCACATATGAAAACATTCAACCAGTATAAAAATGAACAAGTTAGACAAGCCGCAAGCAAGATCACTGTTCTAAATCGCGAAAATAGAAACTCAGCAAAACTCCTGTACAGCAACTAACACATCAACAATTCATGTAACAACCTTAAGCCCAATGCTAGTTCCTTTTACACAGTAAGGCATTGACACAAGTTGAAAACAAGAACTACAAGCGTATCGCTGAAAACAACAACCTTATTGCATCAACAATCTAAGGTTTCCCAAAGGACTATGCTATGTTGCCCACACGGTATTTCCAAATCATGCACAGTCGAATCGGACAGATTAATTGGAATAGAACATAGCATACATATTCTTGCTCAGTCAAAATCGGACTGAAGTAAAAGAAAGGAATTCAGCCAACGATCCTTACCTTGCCGCATGCAAGTCTTGGAGTGATATTCGCGACTTACCCAACAAGGTCAGAACACGAAACGGTCATCCATACTCAAGGACCTCAAAAAGTAACAAAGACAGTCCAAGGTCAAGCTCAAAAAGAGACAGAAGTACTAGTTACCTTTCCAGAATTCCAATGATTCAAACGGAGGTATCAATTCAAGCAAATGCATAAGAATTCATACTGACATTCATCAACGAAGCATAACAATAATCAGACAACAAATTACTCTCTGCCAATCATTTTACACTAATTTGCACAGGTTGAAGACGTACATGTCCACCTAAGAATCTGTACCTCAAAATCCCAAAAACACGAAGGAATTCCAATCGCAATAACAAAATTGAAATACATGTTATTCCATTAAGTCGCCGGCACTTAAAATACCAACAACTTAACTTTAATTGGCTCAAAAATAAAATGAATCATTCAATCGACTCCTCAGAGTCGTCCAAGCCACAATAGTCTAAATCTATATAATCACAATGTAACTGTTAAAGGTTTTGCACTTATAACCACTGAACCCTACAGCAACATACTATGAAATTTGTTGATAAATACATATATGCCATTCATGGCTAACATTCAGAATGAAACAAGTGAAGCAAATCGAATACCCATTTCAAGCAAGAAAAGCAACTGAGCCGCTTCGAACTTTCGAACAGCTTCCACATAGAAATGAAAAAGCATACCCAGGAATTCTATACTGATTATTTATTACAAATAACCGGGGTCAGAAGGACTGTTCCTTTCTCTAAAGGACTTCCACGAAAGCAAACAACCAAAACACAAGGATGAATCAACATCCACAACAGTAGATAGTTTATATGTGATTCAATCAAGGACTCCACTGAGTCGTTATAAAAAAAACATAGATGTATTTACATTACACACAGTCCACAAGTAATCCCGCTAACACAATAACAAGGAAAACAACTTCCGCAGTAACAATATTATACAGAGTCAACATTAATCCCGTTTCCACAAAAACAAGGAAAACTCTTCTGCTGGGTCGCAAAGACTACGGTAACACAACAGTTGCCTGTTCCAAACTAAAAATTAGGAAGCAATGAAAACCCAAAAGGGTATTATTAAACACAGTCAACAAAGCCCACGACAGAGTTTCCAAAGAAGCGATAATACTGACAAATCTTACAGTATTCATCAAATCGTTCCATACGGTTTCCATAACAAGAACAGCGACCACTAAACAAAAGCACACAGCAGTCTTATACTACACACAGGTATATTCTAAGGGCTCACGCCAAACAGGCCGAACACTCGAATCTTGTAAATAAATACCTCACATGCATAAGCCAGGAAGAATACACAAACAAATAGAGTCGAAGTTCGATTTCAACAAACACCCAACAAGAGGAAACTGAAAAAAAAATCGAACCAGAAGAGATACAGTGCCAGAAATCAAACTAGATCTCATAGAAAATTCATCCAATCTTCACAAAACATTTGAACAGAGTTGTTTTAATGAAAGCACTTGAAAAACAGCAAGATATTTAAAGGTTAGGGCCTAGCATGCCTGTATGTTGATCAAATTTCCGAAGCAGACCACAGGAAGAGCTCAAACTTCCTTTTCTTTTTCCACGATAAAGCGACCAACAAAATTTCGCTGTCTCCATCACATATATATCCTCCATGACAGAGAAAAGAGCCAGAGAAATTCATTCTTGCCATGCAACTCAAAGAGAACTGGTGCGAAGAACCAGTAAACCAGCAGAGCAAAAACCGAAAATCGCGATAAGCCAAACAAACCCACAAACTTCCCGTTTGCATGCCTTCTCGCGAGTTCCGTGCTCGCTTTCCAAGAAAATTAAATGCCATTAAACCAACTTTCCCGCTTAAACTCAACTTCCACCGACCGCCAGCTTTGGTGACAGTCAATCCAAAACTCATGTTCATTTCCAAACTTAGCGACCTGCCACGTCCCCACCGTTTAGCCGTCGCCTAAATCTCCGCCATGACCTGTCCCTCATCCTTATCCCTTACATTTATTGCCATGGGAAACACCGCCCATGGTTCGCCACCCTTCATAGGCCCCTTCATAATCTCCTCCAAAGTTAGGTTAGTATCTTAGGTTAGAGTTTAGGGTAATGCCCACACTAACAATTTTACACAAAGATACTAACTTAGGATATTAACTAATAGCCTAGGTCTAGGTTAGACTAACAATAATCTAACCCCTAGGTTAGGTTTTAGTTTTAGGTTACTAACCCTTAATAATTCAGTTTGGTCCTCGTCCTGAAAACTCGGAAAGACCTGTAACATACCTTCTAGAACAGAGTTAGCTCCCGTTCTTATTGCAGAATTGTATGTCAACGAATTATTACCTGGTCTACAATCGAGACCTTCCAGATATACTTTGATATCGGGAACCGTTTCATTTCTCAAGATCAGCCTGAGTCATAATCCTGACTAGCTTAATAAATACTTCCATACCTTGCAACCTGTTCAAGGTCTGTGATATAATTTATCACATACAGATTTAAAGCATTACTTGGATCAATTCCACTGATCCAAGTCTAGATATTATAGAAGAATATCTCTATAATTCATTCCGTGATCAGATTAATATTCAGACACAAAATGAAATAAATAAAAGAGTCTATTCATATTTTGACTCAGTCAAGATCTGCAATCTGCAAGAAATTCAGTACATATCAAGCATGATTTCTGAATCGAGGAACACATCCTTTTACAAGAAATCACATATCAACACTTGAATGCTTAGGAGAAAGTAACAACAGTTCAGGGTGTTACATGCTTCCCTCCTAAAAAGATTCATCGTCCCGATGAATTACATATTAAATTTAACCTTCAGGTCAATCAATTTATTAGTACACAAACAATGTGACTACTTCCATATTAAATAGTTTCAGAAATCAACGTCACAACACTTTTATTCAACCTGAATAAAGTCTGCCTTCATCTGGCTTTCATAAATACTTAAAAACAATAAGTTCATAACAGTATTTTATCAACAGATTTCATTCTGTTGCAAAAAGAGAAGGAAAAGCAATTTTCATCTCTTCCAGGTTTTCCCAAGTTGCACTTTCTTCGCTAAACTGGTCCCACTGGACCTTACATTGCTGAATATCACGATTTCTCAAATGCAATTGGCGAGTTTCCAGTACTCTTGTGGGTTTAACCACGATTATTCCTGGGTCTTGGACCTGCAAGGAATTCCAATTTAAAACATGTGACAGATCTGAAACGTATTTCTTAAGCAAAGAAATATGGAAAACATCATGCATACGAGATAAAGCAGGTGGCAATGCTAAACGATAAGCTACAGGATTGATTATTTCGACAATTTCGAAAGGTCCCACATATCGTGGTGACAACTTGGCAGCCTTGCCAAAAGTTATAGAACTCTTTCTGGGTTTAACACGCAGAAAAACCTTATCACCAAGCTCAAACTTTCTATCAACCCGCTTAAGGTCAGCATAGCTCTTCTGTCTATCCGCTGCTTCCTTTAATCGTTCACGAATCAGCTTAACTTGCTGTTCCATCTCTGTGAGAATCTCTGGTCCAATTACCACTCTATCCTCTACACTGTCCCAACTTACAGGGGTTCTGCACTTTCTTCCATAAAGTGCTTCAAAAGGTGCCATCTTAAGAGATGAGTGATAAGTGTTGTTGTATGCGAACTCAACTAATGGGAGATACTCTTCCCATTTATACTGTTGATCCATGCAATACATTCGCAACATGTCCTCCAACACTTGATTTACCCTCTCAGTTTGCCCATCCGTTTCTGGATGATATGCAGAACTGAAGTTTAGTTTTGTTCCTAGGGCTGCGTTAAGCGTTTGCCAAAACCTTGACGTCATTCTAGGATCCCTGTCAGAAATAATCAGTTCTGGTACACCATGTAATCTGAAAATTTCGTGTACGAACCTCTTGGCCAGCACTGGTGAATCATCCTTTAGATTTCCAGCGATGAAATGAGCTACCTTAGTCAGTTTATCTACAACTACCAGGATAACATCATGCTTATTCCTGGACATAGGTAGTCCTTGTACAAAATCCATGGTTATTACTTGCCATTTGTACTGCGGTATGCTATGAGGATACAACAGTCCGGCCGGGTGCATATGCTCTGCCTTCACCCGCTGACATTCTAGGCAATGAGTCACAAAATTTATCACATCCTTTTTCATACCTTTCCAGAAGTATTGCTGTTTCAAATCAGCTAGCATTTTTGTGATACCTGGGTGCCCAGAGAAAGGTGAATTATGAAATTCAACTAACAACTTCTTTCTCAAATCATTCAGCACAGGTACATATACCCTATTTTCATAACGCAAGACTCCTTCATTATCAAGATGAAAACCTTCATACCTTTTATCTTTAGGTTCTGCGGCAAGCGCGGCTTTTACTTGCTGAAAATATGCATCTGATTCTGAGGCACTTTTTACCTCTTCTTTAAACTGAGTTCTCAACGTTATAAGAGCAGAAATGTGCCTCCTACGACTTAGAGCATCAGCTACTCTATTCTCCTTCCCTTTGATATAGCTAATATCAAAGTCATATTGTGATAAAAATTCTAACCACCTTCTTTGTCTGGCATTCAGATTGGGCTGAGTAAAAATATATTTCAGTCCCAAGTGATCAGTTTTCAACTCAAAAGGTTTCCCTAGTAAGTAGTGTCTCCAGACTTGAAGCGCATGAACAATGGCAGCAAGTTCCAAATCATGAGGGGCATAATTCAGCTCATGAATCTTAAGTTTTCTACTTTCATAAGCTATGACTTGATCATTTTGTAGCAAAACACCTCCAAGGCCTTCCCCAGAAGCATCAGTTACAACAGTAAAATTCCCATTAGGGTCTGGTACAGCCAATATAGGTGCAGAAGTTAACTGGTCTTTCAGACTTTTGAAAGCCGCTTCGCACTTGTCATTCCACATGAATTTCTTATCTTTCTTCTGCAATGAAGTTATTGGTGCAGCTACCTTAGAAAAATCCTTTACAAATTTTCTATAGTAACCTGCCAGACCCATGAAGCTTCTTACTTCATGCACATTCTTTGGTGCAGGCCACTCAGTTATTGCCACTATTTTTGAAGGATCTACAGCGATTCCTTCCTTACTTATGACATGACCCAAATAGCGAACTTCAGAATCATAGAAAGAACATTTGGATAACTTACCATACAACTTTCTCTTTCTCAAAACTCCCAAAACTATCTTCAAATGCTCATTGTGCTCCTCAACGCTCTTAGAATAAATGAGAATATCGTCCAAGAATACAAGTACAAACTTGTCCAGGTATTCTTGAAAAATATTGTTCATTAAATTCATAAAGGCTGCAGGTGCATTAGTTAACCCAAAGGCTAGAACTGTGAATTCATAATGTCCGTACCTTGTTCGGAAAGCTGTTTTATGAATATCTTCCTCTTTAATTCTTAGCTGATGATAACCAGATCGAAGATCTATCTTAGAATAAACCGCTGCTCCACGCATCTGATCAAACAGATCATCGATCCTAGGAAGTGGATATCGGTTCTTGATCGTTGCTTTGTTCAACATCCGATAATCAATACACAGCCTCAGTGTTCCATCCTTCTTTTTCACAAATATCACAGGTGCTCCCCAAGGTGAAACACTTGGTCTAATCAATCCTTTAGACAAAAGCTCTTGTAATTGCACCTTAAGCTCGACTAACTCAGTAGTAGTCATCCGATAAGGCGCCTTGGAAATAGGTTCAGTTCCAGGCTTGATTTCAATGGTGAAGTCAAATTCTCTCTTGGGTGGTAACCCTGGTAATTCCTCAGGAAAAACATCCCTGAAACTTTGTAACAGTGGAATTTGCTTCATGTAATCACTATCTTCTTCTGAAGATTCAGATATCTTTACTGCATAAAGGGTACATCCTTTATTCTTAGCCTTTTTAAGCTGCATAGCTGACAGCTTTCTAACTGAAATTTCTCGTTTCACACCTTGAATCTCTGCTGATTCCAGCTGATCATCTAAACATTTTATGTTCTTCTCATAGCAATCTACCTTTGCTTTATGGTCAGATAACCAATTGACACCAATAATAATGTCATACGATCCCAAAGGTGTAACATAGAGATCAACTTCCGTGGAGAAATTAGGTAAATCAAGGACTGCTCCAAAGAGACACATACTCACTGTATGAACAGAATTATTACCATACTCTACAGTCCAAGATTTATCCATTTTCCCAGCTTTTCTTTTAAGTTTAGAAGCAAGTTTATTAGAAATAAAACATTCAGTAGCTCCTGTATCAAAAAGAATAGTGACAGGTATGCCGAATAACTTACCCGGAACTTCTATAGGTGTTGCTTGCTTTTCAGCTTGCTTGTCTGCTACTGCAGCATGTATCTTATGCTGCTGATTACGATCATCCTTCTTTAAAGGACATTGATTTGCGTAATGATCTTTACCACAAGTGTAGCAGCCTCCTACAGGTCCCTTCTTAGGCTCAGCATTACCTCCAGCCTTGTAATTGTCACGCTGTCCTCCATAGGACTTCTGTCCATTATTATAGTTTTTAACAAAATTATCCCTTATATTTCCAGCAGGCTTATTTACTGCTGCTTTCTTATTGTTATCTCCTGGAAACTTACTCTTGTTTCCAAACTTTTTCCACGGTCCTTTTCTGGGTGCAAGAGAGGTTGAAGAAGGGTTTGCAGTCTTCTTCCGCACTTCCTCCTTATGCGCAGAAATAGCCTTTAATTTCTGTTCTTGCCTTATGGCCTTCTCAACAACTCCTTCCATAGTGGTTGGACTGTGAACATCGACCTCTCCCCCTATCACAGGATTCAATCCCATGATGAATTTCCGTATCCTGAATTTTTCGTCAGTTTGATACTGCGGCACATACTTGAGGAGTTTTGTAAACCGCTCCCAGAATTCAGTTACTGTTAACTTCCCTTGGGTCAAGTTCTGAAATTCTGTCATTTTCTGATCATAGAAAAGTTGTGGCAGCCAACGTTGCCTAAAATAGCCTTTAAATTGATCCCAAGTGATATTGGTCTCATCAATGTTTAGCTCAGCTTTTCGGCTATCCCACCACGAAGATGCTTCGTGTGAAAGCTGATAGGCTCCCCATATAGCCTTGGTTTCTTCTGAGAAGTTCCTTATTGCAAAGTACTTCTCCATTTCGCTGAGCCAGTTCTCAGCTCCATCTCCTAATGTGGTGCCATCGTACTTAGGTGGACTTATCCTTTTTATATCATTAGTGAGTTCTGCTGCCAATCTGGCCTTTTTATTTTCTGGTTGCACAGGTGCATTCACAGCATTAACATCAACACCCGTGTCGGGATTGCCCTCAGGAGGTTGCTGATTATTATTATCAGCTTCTTCATCCTCCTCATTTCCCGTCACCTGCTGTTCAAGTACAGCCAAGCGATCTCTTGTGTCCAACAGGGCAGCAAGGATCTCATCCAGTTTCTGGGTTGTCGCCGCTCCTCCTTCTGGTGGAGCATTACTCGCAACGTTTCCCCTTGTTCTAACCATTTTCTGTTACAAGAAAATTCAGGTTTTTATCAGATTATGGACTCAATAGGTCCAAGAGCTGCAACCTTCAGCTCTGATACCAAGATGTAACATCCTCATTTTAGACAATAGAACAAGTCAATTTTTTTTTGATAATTGCATACTGGTTCTAAATACATAATTTAGAACTCACAATCCAAATAACCATTTATATAACAGACAACCATATGCAGCTGTAATGACTCGGAATACCCCCGATCTATTCATTCCATGACTCGGTAATCTACCGATCTATTCATGAGTAAAAAGAGTTAGTGTTTTTATTTAACACAACACTCTGGCGGTTCTCTTCCCTAATCTGGGATTCAGAATGCTCTGTCCAAGGAATCTAACTGAATAACTGTTACCATTATTCATCGGCATCTCATCCCTTAGACTAGGTGAATTAGGACAACGCAATCAGCAGCTTGCGATACTTTGGCCAAAGATTTGAAACATACTGTTCATGTCTCGTATTCCTTAACGGCATACTCGTCAATCTGGAATACGTCCTTCACCCCATTCATATGTTATATAGAATGTCTTATACTGACCACTGTCAGTCCTTCCTTTCACAACTGAATCACTCGGAGGCAGATTAACAAGGTGATAATGTTATATGGATGCCCACGAGGATTAGGGATATGATGACATACTGGTTCAACCTTGCAGTTCAACCAGTGTGTCATGATACCCCAAATCTCCGAGGCAGTCTTATAACATGACCACGTTCTTAATCAGTCCCAGGGTAACTCGTGCGAAATCAAGTGTAAATCTTAGCGATCAATGCAAAGGGTGTCGCCATAAGTCACCTGCATTGTTGTAACTTCGAGAAGATCCTAATATTCTCGGAGGTACAGCCCTGCAGTCGACTTTATGTCGTCAACCTTTAAATCCGCCTCGAGAAGATCTACCCAATAACAAGCGTTACGCACTTGAGTTTAAATTACTTTTAAAGACTTTTCCCTAAGGTTAGCCTTTCCAAATCCCTGGATTCTTTGTCTTAAGACGACCCTCCTCTAAAAGACTCATTACTGGTAGAGGTATTACGGTCACGCTCTCATCAAGGAGTCATTAGAATAAACCTGATTCTAAAGCAACAGAATGGGACAATATCTCATAACCTATGCTTGAGATTGCCATCTGAACTCCATTGATTGCCTATCAGTTCTCTTAACTGAATTTATATCATACTTTTTAGTTTAAAGATATAAATGATTTAGAATCCAATTTACTATTGTCCTGTTATACTTAGGACTAGGGATTAGTAATTCAATCCAACTTGTTTAGCGTTCTCTTTCAGGCTCAATTTTAACCTATCTTCTAGAGAGACAATAATTAAATTACAATATTGCTTTTGCTAGAACAAATTAGAACTACTAAATACTCATAAGAATTTAGTCTAATTACTTACAAGCTTTCATTGTCAATCGCAAAAGCATCCATATTATACAAAGATAACTATGCCCCTTCGTTACATAAACCGAAGAAGTTCATCTTTCAGAATAGAATACAACACATAAGTATCAAACACTTATTTTCATTCCTTTCGAAACTCATACAATTACATTTTATGCAACAACATGCTTGATATAATGCTAACGGAAAAGAAACATCTTTTCACATATAGTACATCTATAAAATCAAGCTGTAATTCTTTATAAATCAAATAAACTATCTGATCAGCCTGCCAGATCTGCATTGTTTTTACCTCTTACGGCAACCATCTGCAAAAATAGTCAACATGAGTCAGTTCAATGAACTGAGCATGATAAGCACTAACTTTTAAAACAATTGCAATCCATCAATTGTTTTCATTAAACACCCTGTTTAAATGAGATCTGATATTCACATAAGTAAACATAATCAGACTATGCCCTTGTAACACAAAATAATTACAAATATGTAACTCTATCATTGTTACAAATAGTCTTAATCACTTTCTAATATTTCATCAAATATTAAGAAACAAGGAACGAATGTACACAACAATCATTAAATCCAAATCACAACATTGGTCAGATTGTTTCATTCTCCAAAAAGGAAATATCATAACAATTCGGGATTCCACCAATATGTTACAAACAATTTCCCACAGCTAGTCAATTATCAATAATATTAAATAAAGGAAGAGAAAGAACCAAACCATTCATACTTCCTTTCACATAAGTTCATCACTGTACTGCCTTCACATATGAAAACATTCAACCAGTATAAAAATGAACAAGTTAGACAAGCCGCAAGCAAGATCACTGTTCTAAATCGCGAAAATAGAAACTCAGCAAAACTCCTGTACAGCAACTAACACATCAACAATTCATGTAACAACCTTAAGCCCAATGCTAGTTCCTTTTACACAGTAAGGCATTGACACAAGTTGAAAACAAGAACTACAAGCGTATCGCTGAAAACAACAACCTTATTGCATCAACAATCTAAGGTTTCCCAAAGGACTATGCTATGTTGCCCACACGGTATTTCCAAATCATGCACAGTCGAATCGGACAGATTAATTGGAATAGAACATAGCATACATATTCTTGCTCAGTCAAAATCGGACTGAAGTAAAAGAAAGGAATTCAGCCAACGATCCTTACCTTGCCGCATGCAAGTCTTGGAGTGATATTCGCGACTTACCCAACAAGGTCAGAACACGAAACGGTCATCCATACTCAAGGACCTCAAAAAGTAACAAAGACAGTCCAAGGTCAAGCTCAAAAAGAGACAGAAGTACTAGTTACCTTTCCAGAATTCCAATGATTCAAACGGAGGTATCAATTCAAGCAAATGCATAAGAATTCATACTGACATTCATCAACGAAGCATAACAATAATCAGACAACAAATTACTCTCTGCCAATCATTTTACACTAATTTGCACAGGTTGAAGACGTACATGTCCACCTAAGAATCTGTACCTCAAAATCCCAAAAACACGAAGGAATTCCAATCGCAATAACAAAATCGAAATACATGTTATTCCATTAAGTCGCCGGCACTTAAAATACCAACAACTTAACTTTATTGGCTCAAAAATAAAATGAATCATTCAATCGACTCCTCAGAGTCGTCCAAGCCACAATAGTCTAAATCTATATAATCACAATGTAACTGTTAAAGGTTTTGCACTTATAACCACTGAACCCTACAGCAACATACTATGAAATTTGTTGATAAATACATATATGCCATTCATGGCTAACATTCAGAATGAAACAAGTGAAGCAAATCGAATACCCACTTTCAAGCAAGAAAAGCAACTGAGCCGCTTCGAACTTTCGAACAGCTTCCACATAGAAATGAAAAAGCATACCCAGGAATTCTATACTGATTATTTATTACAAATAACCGGGGTCAGAAGGACTGTTCCTTTCTCTAAAGGACTTCCACGAAAGCAAACAACCAAAACACAAGGATGAATCAACATCCACAACAGTAGATAGTTTATATGTGATTCAATCAAGGACTCCACTGAGTCGTTATAAAAAAAAAACATAGATGTATTTACATTACACACAGTCCACAAGTAATCCCGCTAACACAATAACAAGGAAAACAACTTCCGCAGTAACAATATTATACAGAGTCAACATTAATCCCGTTTCCACAAAAACAAGGAAAACTCTTCTGCTGGGTCGCAAAGACTACGGTAACACAACAGTTGCCTGTTCCAAACTAAAAATTAGGAAGCAATGAAAACCCAAAAGGGTATTATTAAACACAGTCAACAAAGCCCACGACAGAGTTTCCAAAGAAGCGATAATACTGACAAATCTTACAGTATTCATCAAATCGTTCCATACGGTTTCCATAACAAGAACAGCGACCACTAAACAAAAGCACACAGCAGTCTTATACTACACACAGGTATATTCTAAGGGCTCACGCCAAACAGGCCGAACACTCGAATCTTGTAAATAAATACCTCACATGCATAAGCCAGGAAGAATACACAAACAAATAGAGTCGAAGTTCGATTTCAACAAACACCCAACAAGAGGAAACTGAAAAAATCGAACCAGAAGAGATACAGTGCCAGAAATCAAACTAGATCTCATAGAAAATTCATCCAATCTTCACAAAACATTTGAACAGAGTTGTTTTAATGAAAGCACTTGAAAAACAGCAAGATATTTAAAGGTTAGGGCCTAGCATGCCTGTATGTTGATCAAATTTCCGAAGCAGACCACAGGAAGAGCTCAAACTTCCTTTTCTTTTTCCACGATAAAGCGACCAACAAAATTTCGCTGTCTCCATCACATATATATCCTCCATGACAGAGAAAAGAGCCAGAGAAATTCATTCTTGCCATGCAACTCAAAGAGAACTGGTGCGAAGAACCAGTAAACCAGCAGAGCAAAAACCGAAAATCGCGATAAGCCAAACAAACCCACAAACTTCCCGTTTGCATGCCTTCTCGCGAGTTCCGTGCTCGCTTTCCGAGAAAATTAAATGCCATTAAACCAACTTTCCCGCTTAAACTCAACTTCCACCGACCGCCAGCTTTGGTGACAGTCAATCCAAAACTCATGTTCATTTCCAAACTTAGCGACCTGCCACGTCCCCACCGTTTAGCCGTCGCCTAAACCTCCGCCATGACCTGTCCCTCATCCTTATCCCTTACATTTATTGCCATGGGAAACACCGCCCATGGTTCGCCACCCTTCATAGGCCCCTTCATAATCTCCTCCAAAGTTAGGTTAGTATCTTAGGTTAGAGTTTAGGGTAATGCCCACACTAACAATTTTACACAAAGATACTAACTTAGGATATTAACAAATAGCCTAGGTCTAGGTTAGACTAACAATAATCTAACCCCTAGGTTAGGTTTTAGTTTTAGGTTACTAACCCTTAATAATTCAGTTTGGTCCTCGTCCTGAAAACTTGGAAAGACCTGTAACATACCTTCTAGAACAGAGTTAGCTCCCGTTCTTATTGCAGAATTGTATGTCAACGAATTATTACCTGGTCTACAATCGAGACCTTCCAGATATACTTTGATATCGGGAACCGTTTCATTTCTCAAGATCAGCCTGAGTCATAATCCTGACTAGCTTAATAAATACTTCCATACCTTGCAACCTGTTCAAGGTCTGTGATATAATTTATCACATACAGATTTAAAGCATTACTTGGATCAATTCCACTGATCCAAGTCTAGATATTATAGAAGAATATCTCTATAATTCATTCCGTGATCAGATTAATATTCAGACACAAAATGAAATAAATAAAAGAGTCTATTCATATTTTGACTCAGTCAAGATCTGCAATCTGCAAGAAATTCAGTACATATCAAGCATGATTTCTGAATCGAGGAACACATCCTTTTACAAGAAATCACATATCAACACTTGAATGCTTAGGAGAAAGTAACAATAGTTCAGGGTGTTACAGATTATAAGGACCCAAATGTAGTATGTGTCATTGATTCTTTCCCAACCCCATTTACTGAAGAAATATTAGGAGTTGAAGGACGCGAGGTCTACTCTTTCACAGATGGATTCTCAGGTTATTACCAGATAAGGATTGTGAAGGAATACCATAGAAATATGAATTTCACCACTGAGTGGGGAAGTTTTTCCTATACGGTAATGCCTTTTCGGTTGCAGAATGCACCTGCTGTTTTCTCACACATTATTGTGTAAGATTTCTAGGACTTCATCAATAAATTTCTTCAATTTTACCTAGATGATTAGATAGTATATGGGTTAGTGAAGGACCATTGTAACAACTTAAGATTAATGTTTGAAAGGTGTCAGTAGTTGAGGATATCCCTCAACATTAAGAAGTGTGTCTTTGTTAACCCATTTGGAACTGTTATCCATATTTCTCCCCCTGGGTAAAGTATTGGATCAACCACGATCCCGTAGAGAAAGAACCAGAGAAAACACATTGAAATATTGCAAAATGGTTGCAAAATGACTCAAAAATGGAGTGGAGGAGCCTACGAAAGACTAAATGACCCCATGTAAGAAGAAAGAGGAGAAAAAATGAAGATCCAAAGTCTTCGGTCTCAAAACAGTTCAGAACGAGTCCAAAAATTGACTAAGTATAGAGTAGACCGTGGAGAGAGCCACATGTTAGCATGGTGATTCTCCAAAGTTCAATCCAAAAAGGAAATCTCAAATGAGTGCCAAGCTTCCATGTGTTAAGAGCCCCAAAAGTTACACGACAATTGAAAAGTCTCCGACTCGGCAGAAGGGGCCAAGTGTTGGCTCAGTGCAATTCCAAAATGAGGGCCCAAGGCAAAGACTCAAACATGATCCATCGCACCACATAGCTCAAGGTCCAAAAAGGTAAGAAGGGCCATTGAAAATTCTAAGAGTCTTCGGAGGCTTCTAAGTGTCAACCGGATGCTCCTTCTAAGGAAAATCTTGATCAGGTTTTCAAGCGAGCGCGGAGACTCCACACATCTAGTCTCAAAAAGGGGACAGAGTCAGGTTTAATAGTCAATGCATGATGGCAAGCTGATAGAGAGTGTCAAGTGTCAAAATAGGACTAGTTCAAGAGAAATATTGAAAGGGGGTTTCCATTCAAGCACCACGCTGCCACATGTCCCCAATCAGATATATGACCCCGCCGAGTAAAGGACTTATGTAAAAATATAAGGAGATCAAGCAGGCCATGGAAGAAGGCAAGTGTCAACACTATGCCACTCCAAAAGAAAAATACAGAGGCCACCCTCAGACATGCGCCAGCCCTCCACATGTCCATTTTAAAAAGGGGACCCATTTTCAAACTGTTTTCCCACCTTTTTTGTATGGACCCAATACTAAAATTTCAAAGGAGCATATCTTTCGACTCGGGGTTTGAAATATAGAAAATTTGACACCGTTGGAAAGATCTTGGCCTCATCTACAACATGAAGATATAAAAAATTATGTTTATGGAGGTTAGGTGGGAGAAAATTCTTCTAGGCCATTAACTACCAGATCTGATTTGATTTGATCCGCTGGATAACTAGAATTGACATATTGTGGGTAGATTTATAGAATAAATATATAGCGATCGTTGAGATTTCAAAATGGGATTCAATGCATATCTCAGGTTGGTTGGAGAAGGATTAAAATTTTTCCCTCTTCTCTCTTCCATTCTTCCTATATATTGTAATAGAGGGGCACAATCAAATGGTTGTTTGTTTTTCCTCTCTACCTCCCCCTATTTTTCTTCCTCAAGGTCCAAAATGGAGTTCAAACCTCCTCCCCTACTCTGTAAATGGAATTTTATCCTCATACTTGTGTATGTTGTTCTATGTAAACTTCTGAAGCAATAAAAAACATGTTTTATGATGCTTTTTTCTATCCTTTTCTCTTTTTGGTTGTTTATTCTTGCCTCTCTTTATTGCAGGGAACCTATGTATGTTTTAGATGTTCATTTGTAGGTCTAGGAGTGCTTTTGGTTGGATTTGAAATGTTTTCTATGTGAATCTAATCTTTCTCCTATGGTGTAGTTGTTTATCCTCTCTATTTCTCACCTCCCTTCATTTCATGGTAGTTTGGTTAGATGATCAACAGTTTTCCTTCTCTTGTGTATCACCATTTTAGTGTAGGCTATGTTTTCTTGTTTTCTGTCTCTCCCTATCTCCTTGGATAGTTAGATTATGATTATATTAGTTTTCCTGCACTAGAATAGCTAGTAGTAGGTAGTTTAGGAAGAGGAACCAACCTTATCTGGGGATTTTTTCCATTTACAGAGTCCCACACTTTGGGGAAAACTCAATGTTATGCAAATCACACCAAATGACTCTGCCATAGAAAAGAAGATCTGACGAATCATTTGCGGGTGCTGTGATTTTTCATTAACATTTTTGGCATGCTCAGTGGGACATTGAGGTTAGATCTCCCATCTTTCCAAGGTGTCTCATTACAACAACAATTCATAAGCCACCATGTGACCACACTAACATTTTTGGCACACCCAATGGGACAGGTCTGAAGCACCTTACCACTTCATCTTAGCAAGTTGATGTGTTCCTATTAAGGGTCAGCATTTTGAGTCACATGCAAAAACATCTAGTGACTCCATATGGTCAAAAACCCCATTTCTAAAGTTGTAGACCTTTTCCCATCCATTTTAGCCCATCTTCATTCACTTTTATTTCCATATCTCCCATTTTATTCCATTTCATAAAATTTTGTAATCATGAATTCATTTCCTTCATGGAATTCACACCTACAGCAGTGCAATCCACATCTAGTGTATTTTCCAACTCCTCTAAATCAGCACTATAATCAGATCCAAAGTAATTGTGCTTACCCATATGAGTAGGGTTAAAGTCTGTTTGGCCATGGAGCTTATCTTGAGTAGGAGTATGCATATAATGACAACAGTCAAATGGAAGATGTTTTTTTTTTAGAGAAGATTCAAAGAATGGAGGCTGGCATCGTTCATTCAAGGGGCATAGCACAAATTAAGGCATTTAATATTGGTTGTAGGGCACCTTGTCCATGGGAAGGCCCTTTTCGAAGACATTATATCTCTCAGGAGAAGCTTAACTTTATGGTTGAAGTGTTACCTCAGCTTACACAATGGATTAAGGAAATTAAAGCTTATGAGAATAGTGTGAGACAACCTTGTCAATGGGTAAGTCAATCACCAGCTCCCTGTACTTCATTTTCTCTTTCTCAATATTTATCATTTCAGCGGAGGAAAGATTCAAGCTTCCCATATTTTGCCCCAAGTGTTGACTTCATTCCTCCATCTCCTAATCTTCTACCCCATTTCAATTCTTCTCCCCTTTTCTCTCCCAAGTATTCATCCCCTCCAAAAAACAAAAAGTTCCACTTCCCTCCCCACCAAAAACAATTACAAAACTGATTGAACCCTAACCTGTCACTCCTCTTGCTTTCCCAAGTCCATGTTGGGAAGAAACCCAAGAAACCAATCAAGGAGAAAAATAAGAGGAGGATCCCAGTAGAGAATAAATGACAGACAATTTGAAGAGTTGGGCTACCAAATTTGGGTTCACAAAGATCCCCTTGATGGTCAAGCCAATAGAGGAGGTCAGAGTTGAAGAACTAGTGGTGGCTGAGGCTAAGTTTGTAGCAGAGAGAGAGGACCATACAATTTCATAGGCTCCAAGTGTGGAGCAGGCTAAAGAAGAACCTTCAGTTATTCCTTTCACTTCATCCCCTTCAAGATCTGATGTTGAAGAATAGTTTGAGCTTTCAAAATTCATGTTTGAGGATGAAGGAAACCATAGTGAGTCAATTGTAGAATAGGAGGACACCATGAAAGAGGTAGAGTACCTACAACATGACAATAAGGAGGTAGGTTGTCTGTTTGACTTAGAGGATTGTTTTGATGGAGATGATACTGAAGAGATAATACCATTTTTTCCTCCATCAACCACCTTCCAAGAATATGATCCTATTTCCATGAAGGAGGACATTCAAGAACAGCAGCCTACACTCCACTACACATTTCTGAAACTAGGATTGGAAAGTATGAGTCTCTCATTTAACCTCTCAAAACATATGACTGTTTGGAGGATCTTGAACTCACTAGCTTCATATTTGAAGATGAGGCTTCATATGGTGAGAATAATGAATATTTTAAGATCACCATACAAAAGGGAGAGAATTTGCTAAAACAGGATAGTAAAGACTTTGATATCCTATCAGACTCAAAATAATGTCTTCAACCAAGGGAACCTGCTCCCATGGAAGAGAACATGTAAGCACGACCTATAATTTGTAACGTGCCTTCTAAACCCAATTTGGAAGATTTTGATCTTCCAAAAGTTACACCTTCTATAGAGGAAGAGAAAAGGCAGGCATAAGATGTCATCATCTCTCTCACCCCATCCATCCAAGAAGGTCCACAAGAAGAATCCATTTTTGAGTTGAATTTTAGAGAAATGGGTACATCCAAATGATCAGACCATGCCTAATTAGGTACTTGGCTTCATTGGAGCCAAAGGAGAAGACACCATCATTCATTCCTACTTCAAAGCATGAGGATGAGCATAAAAGTACCAAGGGTCACCATCAATACCTCCAGGAGTCCAATGTAAATCATCTTGAAGAGGTATTTTACATTAATGTTGATACCTTGATGATTTGGGTTGAGGACCAGCTTATTGTTAGTTTTTCACTCATACAGGAACCTATATTTAGTGTCAAATCATTTAAATGGCTGCCCCTTTTGAGAAAGGGAAGCTACTTCTCCTTTCCTATAGTAGGATTTTTTTAGCATTCTTTCTCTCTTGTTAGTTTAGGAGTAGGAGTAGATTTTCTTTCAGCAGAAGAAGTGCTTATGCACACTCTACATGTCTCATTTTAGGAATGTATGATTTGGTCTTTGTAAATAAGTTTTGTATTTCTCTAAAGGTGCACAAGGCTAGGCTCTTCAGTATTCATGGAAAAAATACTCATAGCTGTCCATAACAATTGTTGGTCCAAAAGAAGCAAATGCAGAGCAACTAAAATTTGTCTTCAAAATAGTCCATTTTAGGGACAAATGAAAGACCTAGGGTCAAACAATTTTCTACTCTCAAATCCTTATTTCAAGATTTCTTATGAAAATTGAGAGTGCAGACACGCAGACAAGTTTAGGGTCAAGAAGAGGCAAAAAATGCATGCATTCAAGATTGTAGTGGATCAAGGATAGATCTTCAAAGTTTAGATTAGTTTCATGTTTAACAGAAAGACTTCATGCCTAATGGATGCATTTAGACCATTGGTCTCTTCATCTAGCAGGTAGATGTCCCCGTGAGTCACCAAATTACTATCCATATTTTGCCCCTAGGAAAAGTATTGGATTAGCCACGACCCCGTAGAGAAAGAACCAAAGAAAACATGTTGAAATATTGTAGAAGGGTTGCAAAAGGACTCAAAAATGGAGTGGCAAAGCCTGTGAAAGAATAAAAGACCCTATATAAGAAGAAAGAGGAGAAACGGAGAAGATCTGAAATCTTCAGTTTCAAAACAGTTCAGAACGAGTCCAAAAGTTGACTAAGTATGGAGGAGACAATAGAGAGATCCATGTGTCAGTACGATGCTTCTCCAAAGTTGAATCTAAAAAGGGAAGCTCAAATGAGTGCCAGGATTCCATGTGTCAAGAGCCCCAAAATTTTCATGACCGTTGAAAAGTCTCTGACTCAGCGAAAGAGGCCAAGTGTTGACTTAGTGTAATTCCAAAATGGGAGCCCAAGGTGGAGACTCAAACTTATGTCAGCCCACCATGTAGCCGAAGGTTTAAAAAGGTAAGAGGGGCCATTGAAAATTCTAAGAGTTTGTGAAGGCTTCCAAGTGTCAACTTGATTCTCCTTTAAAGGAAAATATTGATTGGGTTTTCAAGTGAGCATGGAGACTCCACACATCCAGTCTAAAAAAGGGATAGATTCAGGTTAAATAGTAAATGCATGATGGCAGGCTGGAAGAGAGTGCCAAGTGTCCAAATGACACTAGTTCAAGATCAAGATTGAAAGGGGGTTTCCAAGCAAGCACCAGGCTTCCACGTTTCCTCATTCAGATATACGACCCCACCGAGAAAAGGAATTAGGAAAAAATATAAGGATATCAAGGAGGCTGTGGAAGAAGCCAAGTGTCAACACCATGCTACTCCAAAATAAAAATACAGAGGCCACCGTCAGGCATGTGCAATCCCTCCACATGTCCAGTTTAAAAAGGGGACCCGTTTTCAAACTATTTTCCCACCTTGTTTGTATGGACCCAATACAAATTTTGAAGGGGCATATCTTTAAACTCAGGGCTCAAAATATAGCAAATTTGACACCATTGGAAAGATCTCATCCTTGTCTACGACATGAAGATATAAAAATTTAAGTTTGGGGAGGTTAGGTGGGAGAAAAATAGAGAAAATTCTTCCATGCCATTAACATAGAATATGATCTCTTCAACTACCAGATCTAATTTGATTTTCTCCACCGGGGAACTAGAAGCGACATATTGTGGGTGGATTGATAGAAGACATTGATAGCGGTCATTGAGCTTTCAAAACGAGATTCAATGTGTATCTCAGGGTGATTGGAATAGGATTCAAATTTTTCCCTCTTCTCTCTCCCATTCTTTGTATATATTTTAATAGAGGGGCACATTCAAATGGTTGTTCATTTTTCCTCTTTGCCTCCCCCTCTTTTTCTTCCTCGAGGTAAAAAATGGATTTTGAACCTCCTCCCCTGCTCTGTAAATGGTGTTTTTTCCTCTTGCTTGTGAATGATGTTCTATTAAAACTTATGAAGCAATAAAAAACATGTTTTGTGATGCTTTTTTCCATCCTTTGCTCTTTTTGATTATTTCTTCTTGCCTCTCTTCATTACATGGAACATGTTCATGTTTTGGATGTTCATTTTTAGGTCTAGGAGCTATGTTTGTTGGGTTTGCAATCTTTTCTATGTGAATTTGATCTTTGGCCTATGATGCAGTTGTTCATCCTCTCCATTTCTCACCTCCCTTTGTTTCATGGAAGTTTGGTTAGATGATCAAAATTTTTCCTTCTCTGGTGTATCACCATTTTAGTTTAGGCTCTGCTTTCTTGTTTTCTTTCCCTCCCAGTCTCCTTATATAGTTAGATTAGGATTATATTAGTTTTCTTGCAATAGAATAGCTTATGGTAGGTAGTTTAGGAAGAGGAACCATCCTTATCTATAGGGTTTTTTCAGTTACAAATTCCCAGACTTTGGGGAAAACTCAATGTTATGTGAATCACACCAAATTACTCTACCTTAGAAAATCATATTTGATGACTCATTTGGGGGTGCTGTGAGTTTGCATTAACAAGAACCTTTTTGGGACATATCATATGTAAAGAAGGCTTATTAGTAGACCTTGCCAAGGTTGGAGTAATTGTGGGATTGGGGGAGCCTACTAGTCAAAGCGTAATGCATGTATTCCTTGGACACATGGGTTACTACAAGAATTTCATCAAGGGATATGCCAAGATTTCCACACCTTTAGAAGAGTTACTTAGACATAAGAGTGCCTTCATTTGGGGAGAGGCACAATAGGAGGAATTTTACACTTTAAAGGATACGTTTATCATCGTGCCCATACTATGATTCCCCTCTTGGGATAAGCCCTTCCATGTTCATGTTGATGCCTCACAAACTACCATTAGAGTAGTAGTTGCATAGCCAGGTGAAGGGATTGTTGATCATCCTTTATGCTTTGTAAGTAGGAAGTTGACACTAGCAGAGAAGAATTACACTAGAACTGAGCACGAGGCATTGTTAATGATCTACACACTTCCCAAGTTCAGAAAGTATTTGCTAGAAACCCCTTTTATATTTTACACTGACCATATGGAATTGAAATATTTAGTGAACAAGCCCATTCTAGAAGGGTGCATATGTTGGTGGGTACTATTGTTCTAAGAATTCAAGTTCATGGTGGTTGTCAAACTAGGAAAAAGTAATTCTAGATCTGATCATTTATCTAGAATTGATTCATTGGAGGACATGTAAAGAATTGAGGATACTATGCCAGATGCAAAACTATTTAGGTTGTGGTGCATGCCCTAAGACTTAGAAGATATTGTAGCATTTATGAAGATAGGTGTAGCATCGGAAGAAATGAAGGCATTGGATAAAAAATTAATTAGCTATATGCTCCACACCCTACATGTGGATTATTGGGGATTTGTAAAAATTAGGACGTGATGATATTTTGTGCTAGTGTGTGCTAGAACGTGAGCTCCTAGCCATAATAGAATAGGCGCATGGAGGTAGTGCAGGTGGCACTTTATAAGCGATGCCACTGCATGTAAGATATTGATGGCTAGATTATGGTGGGAGACCCTATATCTAGACTGCAAGGAATATTACAAGGCATATGACCATTTTTCAATGCATTGGAAAACTAGGGGGAAGAGATGAAATGCCTCTATTCCCTATTCCCAATGACGATCCATTCAAAAAGTGGGCTATAGAATTCATAGGCCCTATTGCACAAGCTACATGTAGGACTGGGTCACATTGCATAATCACTTACACAGATTACTTGATAAGGTGGGTAGAAGAAACACCTACCAATGATTGTACAACAACTACTGCTACAAGGTTTCTATGGGAAAACATTATTACAAGGTATGGGTTCCCTTTGAGTTTGACTAGTGAAAGGGGTACACATTTCATAAATGAGACAGTAAGGACTCTGTTAGTGGAATTCATGGTGGCTCATCACAAGACTACCCCTTACCATCCACAAGAAAATGGAACCATGGATGCATTTGAAAAAATACTAAGTCGTACCCTAACAAAAATTTGCGATGTTAGGAGACAAGATTGGGATGAAAATGTATCAACCATTCTTTGGGCATATAGGACAACCTACAAGAGGTCAAATAATGCCATGAAATTTCAATTAGTGTTTAACAAAGAGGCTTTCCTACTATTTGAATTGATATTACATTCTCTGCGTATAACGCATGAAAGAGGACTGGCCAATAAACAAGCACTAGAAGAAATAATTGACAAGTTAATGCAATTAGATGAAATATGATCACTTTCCAGGTGGAGTCAAAAGACTACAAAAGTAAAAAAAAATGCATGGCATGATCTTCACATTAAGAACAAAAAGTTTGAGGTTGGGTGGATGGTGCTACTATATGGTTCCAATAATTTGTACCATCTTGGGAAGTTAAATGTCCATTAGTTGGGTCCCTACATCATCTCGTATATCCTTGATTTAGGTGCGTGCCAGTTACAAGTGCTGAATGGGACAAGATTTCCAGGAAAATTTAATGGGAGTAGGCTAAAGCCCTACTATAAATAAGTCTTCTTGGTGTTGGTAATAAGGTAGTATTGCCAGATAGGTTAGGACTTCCTTTAATGCATTTTTTTCTTTTCTTGTGTTTCCCTTTATCGTTGTTTTTTTTGTTGTGCCTTGGGTGCCGATAACCTCATTAATTTTTCAAAGGTTTTGAATTTTTAGAGGACCGTGCACCATTTTAGTGTGGGGTGAAATAATGTGAAAGAAAGTGCAAGGTGCGAAGTACCAGGATGATTGTGTTGGAAAACATGGATTGAATGGCCCTGTGAAAAAAGGGTGAACGAGGATGGTTGGTGTTAGGATAAGACTACATCTTGGTTCCATGTAAAATGGAGGAAGAAGTACCTTTAGTGAGGTAACACATGTGTAAGATTCTTTTGTAGGATTGTTAGTATTTATAGGATTGTCCACATAAGGTTAGGTGCATGATTGGGGGCGCTAGAGTGTGGCATAGTAGAAAAATCCACAATAAGTGTTGAAGTATGATGGTAGGTGAAGTAGCATTTAATGCTAAAAAGAATGAAAAGATATAAATAGAAGGTTGGGTACTTCATTATGAATATTACAAATACGAAAAAAGAAAGCTCTTGTGGACTAGGGTTTTCAGAGTTGATCTGTGTGAAGAAATTAAGGCATGAGTGACAAGGTTTGATCTACAAACTAGAAGGAAATAAGTTCATGGGCATAGAAAGAAGTAAATGTGTGGAGAAGCATCATCTGGTGAAAAAGGTTATTCTAGTTAGGGTTTGGTAGCTAGGGCACAGGATGAAAAGGGTTTCTTCACAAGGTTGAGGTCTGAGCTTGGAGAAGGTATAAACGCAGAGCAAGTAAGAGAAGTTGAAGTGATAAGATAACCTAAACCATGACACCTAAGAAACCAACTATATCACCTAAGAAGTCAAAGGTAAAGGGCAAGGGAAAGAGAAAACAATAAAAAAACCCCATAAGCATGAATGAAGAATGGTACGTAAAGATGCAGTTAATAGATGGGGTTTTAATTGGGAAAGAATGGGAGTCCCACTTAAGAAACATGATGGTGAGTGATTATAACCATCACACGAACATGATAGAAAAGGATTTGGTGCTAGAGTTTGTGCGCCCGAGAAACAAGAGGACACTAGAGGGTTTACCTATCTATAGAGACAAGGTAAAAGTTAAATTAGAGAAGGTGGGATTATTGTAACTCTATAAGTTTCCTTATTTTGGAAAACTTAAGTGCCTCTATTAATGGTTAATGTCACGCATGCAAAAGAACCACTTTTAATTGGTAGTGCGCAAGATTCACATAACTCCTCAGCTAATTTTAAAATTCACAGGCCTCATCTATGAAGTTGAAAGTATAAATGATGACTTGAGTGACAAGGAATCCATCAAAGAAACTATTGCCCCATATGATTATAAGAAGGGGTCATGGTACTTTGATTTTGTGGAGATCCAATACCCTGTCATGATAAAGGCCACACTATTGGTGACAAAGCTAAATGACCAAGAAAGGTAGACACATGTAAATAAGGCCTAGTTAAATGTGTGTAGGAAAATATCAGAAGGCACCATCTACAAATCGTCTGCCTTCATCACAAATGAAATTATTAGTAGTGCGCAAGAAGGAGAAATGATAATATTTGGTAATATCCTTCTGATAATTGAGTTTTCAAATATCAGGGTGCTAGTTGCGGTAGATAAGTTTGTTTCGAAATATCCAGAGGAATAACACTCACCCATGAAAATATTCACAAATTACACTTGTGATAGCATGACGGCTACTCACAAAGCACGCCTAGAAAAATGGTATAATCACTTAAGGGATGAATTTGGGTGGAGCGAAGGATCTCAGAGTAGCTTCCAACACTCTTTGAAGGAGAAGTAAAATTCATTGTGTATTAACATTTCTGCATTGGTCAATTTAAACTGACAGATGAAAACATGGGCCCCTAGTGCAAGCTTCCTTTTTCCTTCACTGATAAATATTTCTAAGAAGGGGTAAACATATTTAAAGAGGCTAAAAGACTAATTTTTTACCTTAGTGAGGTAGATCCAGACCACAGGATGCTGTGTTGAAATCTCATTCACCCCAATAAGTGAGCATACATGGAGAGGTATGTCTCCCATGAAGTTCAGTTGACAAAGCCCCTGACTTTTCCTATAGTAGGAGAGACCGTGATAAGGGTATATCTATGCATAAGACCAATTTTGAGAAGGGTACATACCTAGAATGTGATGTCTCCATTCCTAAAGACCCCATGGGAAGAAAGAAGCCCACAGTGGCAAAGAAAGGAAAATAAGAGATATAAGGGAAGATGGCACCAAGTGTCCACAGTATGCCACAAGTGGGCACGCTAATGACAAGTGCTATAACTAGTACTTACATACGCAAGAAGAGGTCCGTAGTCAGAGAGGAGGCACCAGAACAAGAAAATCCTATCACAAAGGAGAGATCACTAGAGAAGGAAGAAGAAAGAGTAGAATCTCCTATAATGGAATCTACAGTTAGGAAGAAATGGAAGGTGATAGAGGAGGCTGATTCAGAGGACACATAGGACTTGGAGGCCTACAGAGGTGAGAGGGATGATGAGGAAGAAATGAACCCAAAGGATCCTAGGAACCACCAATTTTTGATCTGCATGATTCAGAGGAAGAGGGAAAAGAAGAGTAAAATGAGTTTCTCTTCATGCGGAGGAAGGGTATCTAGGAGGAGGAAGGCACCCAAGATAAGGGAGGAAGTGAAGAAGTGAGTACAAAAAATCAGACTCCAAGCCTCACCCAGGAGTAGATAAATGAGGAGGCAAAAAAAGAGGTGGAAAAAATCATTGAATCCTTGGTAGAATAAGAGTTGGAGCGCAGTGCTGAATTTGTAATGAACAAAGATAAAGAAGAAAGTGTGGGAAAAGATCATGGAAACACAGGAGGAGGCCCTAGTTTTATGGTATGTATTCCTAAGGGCACACACATAGGAGGAAGGTGCACAGAGATCCGAAGACCAAGAATGGACTACATTGATGATCTAAACAACGTGTTATATGCGCATTTCCAAAGTAGTGTTCCAATAGAGAAACTCCTAGCCATGACATCATTTGATGTGTAAGGTGCATACCTATGTAAAATGAAAAAAAATTCATGGGTATTTGAGTCCCACATTGATGAGCCAGAGTTTGAAGTGAGCCAAGGGGATTTGATGAAAGTGCCAAAGTATAAAGGAACTAACCCCTTTGTGAACACTCAATAGCTATCTGACGAGTAATTCTACAACGCACTAAACAAATTCTCAATCAAAATTGAAGCCATAATCTTTGGGAGGAATGAAAAAGTAAAGGTTCTAGAGGCAGAGCTGGAGAAGAAGGATGAAGAGCTCCTGGAAATAACTAAGGAGTTAAAACATGAATAATTAGTCGGTTCTTAGCGAAGGTGGGAGTTAAAGGAAGAAAAGGCAAGGGTACATGAGGTACCTAAGAAGGTGGAGATGATCACAAGTGTTATTATCTTGAAGCATCCCAACTTGAATCCACCCACCTAGAAATATGAATTAAGTCTGCAGTGCCTAGAAGATGTAACTTATGTCCTCACCATGGAGAGGCAACCTTTGGCACTAGAATCTACAGAAGAGGCATTGGAGCACTAGAAAAAGGAGGATAAAATTAAGGTGGTGGAAATTATTTATCAATACAACAATATCCTTTCCAATGTAAAGGTCACCATGTTAGTAGCAGAGGCTATCTATGATAACTGTGTAAATAGAGATATGGTGGAAAGTATCCTGGTCACCACTTATGAGGCAGAGCTAAAAGAATTTCAAGAAAATAACAAGGGGAATAGGGCTAAGACAGATAAAATTTTGGCTGAAGTGGAAAAAAATTCAGAGGCTATTGAGACCTTGTGAGGCTCATTTAAAAACTGGCTTAAAGAATTATATCCACAGATCACTTGTTGAATGGATGTGCTTGAGGATACGGGAAGACAACTGGACAAGGTTGTCAAAACTATGAGTACCAAGGGAGAGGAGTTGGGTTTTGATGAAGTGAGCACATTGGTTGGTAACCTTTGTCAAAAATCACATAATGAAGTGGATACTTGGGATAACTTGGAAGCATACTTAAGGAATAACTTCCCTCTCCTATTATAGCAATATCCAGAGTTTCCCCTATTCTTTCATTCTGTCATTATTTTCTCTCTTTATTTATTCTTTGAGGGCATGTTCCTATGGGTAGAGAACACACGTAGTGTGGAGTGATTTTGGTCCCCTAAAATATTGGCCAAGTTCAAGTAGGCACATGGGCACGCAAGTCCTAGTCAAGAAAGGGCTCATAAGGGGAAAGTGCATAGGACAAGGTTGTAGTAGGGTTTAACAAAGCAAGTGACATGTGTTCAAGATAGAAAAAAGGTTTCAATACTTAGCCATATTTGAAAGATAAGGCAGAGCATGAAAAACACGTGACCTGATTGCGCATGTGGAATAGATAAGGTATCATCCTGGCGATAGGTTGTCCTAAGAAGGAATATACCTTGTGATGGAATTTTCTAAAAGACCATCATTGTAAAGAATGGAGAGCTCAAACTTAAAGAAGCATGCTCCCATGAAGGACTACCTTGGACACTTGGCAACAGATCTATAACTCCCACAAAGGCTTGATGATGTTGAGAAGGCCTATAAATACAAGCATCCACCAAAGAAAAGGAGAATAAGGAAGAGAGAAGTAGAAGGAAGTGTAGCCACGCATGAATAATGTAAGAGCTCCATAAGTTGGGTAGGGATCTATAGGAAAATAATGTAATAAGGGGTTGGGTTTGTAATTTTCTCTTGAGAACTGATGGGTGTAAATCCAGATATGATGTATGACTTTAGTCTACACATTTGTGTTCATCTGTAATGAATCCAATGAATATAATGAGGTTACCAAACTTGATGAATATGGTTATTAATGTTTTTGATCCATGTTTTACAGTTCTAATTCATGAATGTTTATGGAAAGAATATAACTCCTTATGCATTTCCTTTTTGTTTTGGTTCTTCTCTATAATATTTTAAATACCATTTGGTTTAGGATGACTACATTTGTCTAGAATCTGTTCTGAGTTCTATGATAAGTGTATGTATCGTTCTCACTGACTCTTTTTAATCTCCTATCATAGATGGTGTTTACCACTTAACTCACATAAAAGAGAGACTCAACGCCTGTGCATGCCTTGGGTGAGTTCCCAACACCCACTGGGTGATAGGAAGATGAGCATGAGATTCCCTTGTTCTTGGTGGGTGTAAAAATAACTACAATATCCCCCTCAAATGGGGGATCGATGACGTATTTGAAAAAATGTAGATGATAAACGGTAGGTCAAGAAAGAAAGATGGGTAAAAGGATTACCAAGGAAATATGCCCCAAGAAAAAAGGGATCCCAATAACAATAAAAAATTATGATCTCAAAGGAGATGGACTGTAATGGTCTATGGGTCAGTGAGCGGGTGAATGCCACTACAGTATGGATGCAATCCACGATGACCAACTGCTCATAGGTAAAACATCAAATTATGTGTAACTAAATGTCAAAGGTAGGAAAAATACTTTATACATGAGGAATCGAGTGAAAAGTTATGTGTTCACAAGGGACGAGGATGAAAAGTTATGGTGCCTCAACATAGGACATGAAAAAGGCTGAAAAGGAAAATTGGAAAATGGATGGTGGAATAATATGCCCAAAAGGGGAGGTAAGGATGGCCATAAGGTGGAATTTGTGTGTGGGTTGGATAGGACTAAAATAAAATGCCTGAGGAGAGAATAAGTATGGTCCGGTGGGATTTCAAATGTACAAAGTAATGATTTGAATGATGAATTAAAAATCTCGGAGGGAAAATAAATATGGCCAGAGAGACGGACTTCAGAGTAAATTGGATGTGATTGGATGTTAAATTAAATGCTTAGAGGAAAAATTAATATGGCCATAAATTTGGACTTCGAGATGATAATTGTGATTATAATATTTTGATAAAGGTGGAATTTGAAACAAGATGAAATGGTTCCCCAAAAGAGAACAAAAAAATTTCCAAAATGAAAGATAGAAAATGTGATATATGGTGCTCCGAGAGGGAACACAAAGATGGCCACAAAAGTAGATGTAAGATGAGATATATTGGATAAGATTGGATGAGATTTGAATGAGATGTATTGAATTAAAGCTATATGACATACCTAGGGTGTAATACATGAGATAATAGATACTGATCAAATCAGGTGTGACCAAAATTGTACGAATGATGCTACATCATCGAGGAACATGCAAGGAAATGATGTCTCCAACTACATTATAGGTAAAAAAGAGGGGGGTCTAGGTAATGTAAGGCACATGTGACCAAAACATATGTTAGCAAGTAACCAATGATAGTTAGTTATATAAACGATCATAAGGAAGCAATGGATGGAATGAACTCATACACCTAGTGTTGACACAACAAAGGGAGTTTTAGATGTACTTATACAAGGGAAGAGGGTTCTCCAAAAGCAGTGTTCACTAGGACTTTTCCCCAACTTTGGGAAGCTTTTTTAGGATGATTAATAAAATGCAAGATTGATCAATTCAGGAAGCCTTCGATGTCATAATAAAAAAGAGTATCCATCCTTCGAGATGGTCTAATTTACGCATAATATAGATGGAAATAATGGTATATATGATAGCCTTCCTTCAATGGATTGGTCTATTTACTTTGACTTTAATTTCATTCTCTTTTTTTTTATGAAAATTTTTCCTTTAAGGGATCATTCTATTTCTGAGTGATTTGAATTTTGATTGGAACATCCTTTGATTTTTATTTTAACATGGGGGAAGAGATGGGAATAGCTAAGTAGACCACTTAGGAGGGGAAAATGAATTTACAAGAGACACCCCTTGAACCTTTGCATAGTTCCAATAGGTGAATAAGAGGTTGATGGATGTAATGATCATGGAGTTCTCAATAAGATGGGAGAACCTACCCATAAGGAATATTCTACAGGAAGAGCCATTGTTCCTATATTTAAGGTCACATCTAGGAAGTGATGGAATACCACATAATTCCAAATCATTAAAAATGAAATATGGAAGTGGTTAATATGGATAAATGATCTAAAGATATGACTAAGAGCTCACCGGTAGACATGCTAACATTAGAATGACTGTAGGTGAAAGGCGTTAAGAGGTTCCACTTCTAGTTTACCATCAAAGGAGGGAAAAATTTCCATCTAATGCTTTGATTAAAGTCACATTAAAGATAGGATGATAGATTGATAGGATGAGATAGATGAGAGAAGATAGAAACCATGTGCTACCCTTAAGGAAGTGAAATTATGTGTCCCTAATGAGACGAGTAGATGGTCCCTCAAGGGAAGGACAAACATCACCACAATGGTGGGTTTTGAAATAAGAGTTAATGGTCTCCAAGAGAGGGAAGAGTATGGCCATAGCTATGGAATTAAAATGAGATGAATATTTGGACAAGATTAAATAATAGTGGTGTGGAAAATTAATTCCCCAACATCAAAATAAGTTTTGGATGAATTGATGTGGATAAGATGCGAAATATACTATATTAGATGCAAATGAATTAGGGTGTGTCAAAGGATTTTAGATATGCTTGTCTTTGATTTGGATTGGATAAATTGTTGGAAACCATAAGGTTGATTGGTAGGAAAAACAATATTGATGAACAAGGAATAAAATTCCTTAGGAGTAACATCATGTGCAAGAAATATGCTAAGGGATGATGTGGATGAAGGGGTCCTAGGAAAGTCGATCAATGAGATATGAATTAGATTGGTTGTGGATGGAAAAGGATGTTCCCCCTAAATGAGGAAATCATCTTTCTCAATAAGGTAATAAATGATGGTCTGCAAGGCCTTACAATGCTCAATTTCATTACTCAGGGAAATATGATAGGTAGAAGTATAACTATGATCAAACCATGACTACTTTTTATTATTAGGATTAAAATATCTAATCGGAGGAAGCGTGATGGTCAATATTTGGATTAAGTGTCAAAATATGTTTGCATAAGATCCAATAGAGTTGGTGTCGGGAAGATAACCCTTGTGAGGTTTGATAGGATGTTTAGGTCTAGATGTAGATTAGACATGTAAATTAGGTGTCTTAAAAGATGAACTGATTTTGGGATGAGAGTTAGATTTTTTGGGTTTTAAATTATCATTACATGACATCTTACGTGAAGGAGCTAGCCCTGAAATAGATGAGAGTGTGTCTAGGATGGATCTTTTAATGTTAGATTGTTGGGTAGAGGTAAGGTATAATTTCTTACAAGGGTGTATGGGAGATATTTGGTGATGCTTACCAAGAGTCTTATATTTTGATTGAGAAGATTTACCCTTGTCAGGGATGACTATAATCTCGATCAGTGGGATTGAATATTATTGTTTAATTTTTATACTGATTGATGTAGAAACAATTGATTTTGTATAACGAGAATGAATCCCCTTCGTGTTCATTTTAGGTGGAGGTACTTTATTCATAAATGTTTTAAGGGGTATCATTGATGTATTCACAAATTGAAAGTATGTGACTAGTGCAGGAGTGGTCATAGATATAGATATAGGAATGGATGTGGGAGGAGTGGGTGTAAAATATTGGGATGGGATGGATGATGTATTCATATGTAAATATGTAGGTACATTCTTTGAGATATGTGTTGGGATAGTTGTAATTGGGGTTGTAGAAGTATGTGTGGTAGTTGGGATTAATGTGGAAATGAGTGTTGTATATGCATTAATATATGTGTTAGATGTAGATGTGGGTGATTGATATGTAGTGATATCAGGTATGCTTGAGATGGTTATAGACAAAAGTAGTGAGGATGAATCTAATGTGATAGATTGGGGCATGATAGAAGTGGATGAAGCTGGGGGTATAGTTAAACTTGATGTGGATGTGGTATAGGTAGGAGTAGATATATGTGTAAGAAGGGTAATATAAGTTGACATGGGTGTGGTAGACATAGACATGATAGGTGCTGAATAAGGGGTGGGAATAATGTTTAGGGTAGGAGAAGGTGGATTCATTTATGAGATCAAATCTTGATTTACGGTGTTAATAGTTTGAGCATTTGGTAGTTGAGATGTAGAATGGGTGGCTTGATTTTCTAGTGTTGGTTTAAGATGTCAAGGGGCTAGCTAGGTAAAGTGGTGGAGCTATTTATTTGGATATCCTCCTGATTTATAAGTTGTTGGATGTAATCTTTGAAGGAATGAAATTTCTCAATGTCATGACCTTTGACTTGATGATTTTTACAATAATGGGCTTCATGATACCAAATGGGTTTATGTCACGAGTCATCCACAGGTCATATAGGAGGAATTTGGATGGAGTTTATTGTCATCAACTCTTCAAATACAAAACTATAGGATTTTCCCAAAAGGGTAAAGTTAAGAGATGTTCTAAAATCTCTTTGTGAGGATTCTGTGTGAGAGGGAGATTTGGATGGGGGTTGAACTGTGATGGTATTGGTAGTATTTTTAGACTTGTCACTATGTGTAGTGGTTTTGATGAACTCAGTCTTGGGCTTGTTTGCTTTAAGTTTGAGTTGGCCTTGCTCAAGGGCACAAGTGTCAATTTTTTGAGCCATGGTGAAGGCTTCTTCATATTTTAGAAAAGAATGGATTTGTAATGTATAAGAAATATAATTTGCACAAGAACGCGAGAAGATTTTGATGAGTTCATCTTGTGGAAGAGTAAATGGTAGTTGTCTTATAATTCCATGCCATCAAGTGGAAAAGTATATGATAGACTCATAATCAAACTATTTAATGGTTTATAAGTCATTGATAGTTATTTTGTGCATAATATTAATCAAAAAATGCTCTAGGAACAATTGTGTGAGTTGGGTGAAGGAGAATAAGGAATGTTTAGGAATCCCATTGTACCAATCCAACGCTAGACCGGCCAAAGATATTGGGAAGGTGTGAAGAATAAGTTCCTAATCATGTGCAATAAGGTAACATGTATGTTTAAATGCATGGAGATGTTGTTGGGGATCTTCCTTGCTATTGAAATTAGTAAACTCAGGAATCTCCCAATGAGGAGGACAAGTTTTGATTGGAATTGAAGGATGATTGGGTTAATTACAAATTTATTCATAATATAACATAACCTTGGGTCCTAAGGTAGCAACCTCTAGACTAGCGAGCCTATTCATTAGGGCAGGAATTGGATTACTAGATGTGATGATAGGCTGGGGTTCAATTATTTATGTGGTATGGAAAGTAGCTTGATAAGGTGGTTGATAAGTTTGTGGATGTGTGGGTGTTTGGGGAATCATTTGATAAGGATTAATATATATCACAGGTTGAGATTGGATAAGTTTTTTCAATGGTTGATGTTAAGCAATAGGGACGTGGCATGATTTTTGTTACTAGGTAGGTTGTTGTGGTAAATGATGAGCATGAATATTAGTGTTAATAGGTTGATATGGTTAGATAGGCATACTAGTAGCATATGAGATAGAGAAAGATGTGACATACAATGACATGGGTGATATAGGATCCACCAACTGAGTATATTGATAGGATCAAAAGGTTGTGGGAGATTTACGAAGTAAGTAGTCATAAATCAAGCTAGAAGGAGGTTGAAATGCCTTTACAGGAGCAGGAGATAGGGGTGTAGTTGATCTAGAAAGGTTTGATTGATGAGATTTATGAGGACTGGTTTCAAGATTAGGATGATTTTGGATGACATGGTCCTCAAGAAGTGAATCCATGTTGACAAAGGGGTTGGGAAACCAAAGATGTGGTCTCAAGTTTAAAATTTTGTTGAGAAAGGTCATTTAATGAAGGGATGTCATTAGACAGAGTGGATTGATGTGTTACCTTGACTTGAGGAAGTGTAACAATAGGCATGAAATAGGTGAACATTTGTTTATGTAATTTCTTAACAAACAAATGAAGCAACTGTTGTTGCAAATCAACAGCACCCCTGGATGTTGATCAGGCTTCTAGCTTGACATTTTGGACATCCAGTGTGATTGCACAACATTGAATCTTTTCCCCAAGTGTGGGACTTGTAAAATGGGAAAAAACTCTCCAATTTAGAGGCTGGTTCCTCAACTCTTCTGATCAGGTGTATTACTTGCAAGTTATACAAAGGTTTCACACTCAAAATCCTACTCTAAATTCCAAAGGGGACAAAGATAGAGAATCCAAAATTGAAACTAATGCTAATAAGGTGATGCACTACAGGAGTGGTGAGCATTTTTTTCTTCTGTAGATTGACATAGATCATGGGAATGTAATAAAACTTCATGCACAAACTGATGACATGTAATGAAAGAATAGAAATAAAGCAAACAACATAAGCAGAGGAGTGAAACTCATTCACAGAGCTTGCATTGTCATTTTTATGTCAAAATACATACATTATAGCATCTGGGAGACATAAAACATGTTGTAGTCCTAGAAGAGACCTGATTTTTCCACAAAAAACACCCTTTTTGGTGAAAGAGGGAGCCTGTAATACATAAAAATATTCCACCTTGAAAATGAGCCAAATCTGGCTTTTACAATGCCAGAAATGACTCCAAGAGAGAGAAACACGGGAAAACATGGGAGAGCTTCAACCACCAACAAAAAACATAGAAAAATAGCATGGTCATCCTTACAGTCCCATCCCCTGACATTTTTTGACATGCTGGGAGAGATTTCGAGCCATTCTTCATTAAAATTGGTGGTTGAAACATCATTTCTATCCATGACCACATGCCAGAGGTGTTTTTAAATTTTATCCCCCTAAACTCCATCAAAATTCCAAAATTACTCTAGGATATTGTAGATAATTTCACCATCTTTCCATTGATATAAAGAACGTGAAAAACTGAGCTCTGGATCGAAAGATATGACCGTTTTAAATTTTAGGGAAAAATAGGGCCAACTCGGATTGGCGGGCAAATTTTTTTAAATTTTCCACTTTTTGGTCATTTGGAAATTTTTCCAAAAATTCCCCATGCTCCACCATTATGGGTGCCATGTGGCATTTTTTGATTGGGTGCAGGCCTTTAATGCTTCATTTTCCATTTTTTGCCCTCTGGAAAATTTTTCAAAAATTCTGCGGGGCCGATGAGTTGAGGACACGTGGCAAAAGGTGATTCGTCGCAGGTATTTCCTCCTAAATTTTCTGTCACTGTTTGATCCTATTTCTTGACTCAGACATGTGGAAAAACCTCATTGGATGTGGGCTTGCCCCTTTGAATTTTCCTTGTGGGCTTGTCCTATATTTTTTGCCGCCACCGAACACGTGGTGAGATTCCATTGGCTCGTGCTTGGGGGAGGCAATTTTTCCTTTGAAATTTCCTTCTTTTTCCCTTGGGAAAATTTTCCAAATTTTCCCTGCCTTCCACCGGTCTGGGACACATGTCAAAATGTGATTGGGCGCGGGATCTTCCTCTAAAATTTCTCCATGGCGCCAACACTTAGTCGATATTTCAATTTTTTCCCTTTGGACACGTGGCACCATCTGATTCACCGGCAGGCCCTGGGAAAACATTTTTCCTTTTACGCAATCCATTTGGGAAAAATTTCCAATCTCCTCCTACACTCCACTAGCCCGCATGCCCATGGCCACGTGGTGGGCTCTGACTGGTTGGCGGGGCCACGGGCCAACAATTTTCCTTCTCCTTTTTCCCCAATACTTTGCTAAAATTTTAAGTTCACCTCCACCCTCTGCTATTCCGACCTTCGGTGACATGTGGAAAAAAATGATTGGGCATGGACCCTTCCTCTAAAATTTCTCCATGGTGCCAACACTTAGTCAATTTTTAATTTTTTTCCCTTTGGACATGTGACGCCATCTGATTCACCCATGGGCATGCGGGGTGAAATATCCCTTTTGAAAACTTTGCCAAACACTTGGTAAATTTTCCAAGTCTCCCTCCGACATCTGCCACTTCCTTCGACATGTAGTGCAATATTACTAGCCACGAGCCTTTCAGGGGAAAATTTCCCACAAAAACTCCGCCGAGCCATAACTTAAAAAATACATGGAGTTAGGAGGAAAACTTTACCTTTCTAGAAAGATGAGAAAAATATCTATCCAATGGTGCCATTTCCAGAAAGCCTTGAGTGCATGAAAAGAAAAATTTTATGACTAAGGCACAAGAGAGGGAAGAATGAAGGGAGTTAACCACAAAATAAGCAAGGGGCACATTTTGGATAACAATTTTGGTGACTTAGAGGGGTCATCTACCTGGTGGATGAGGTTATCAGTTTCCTAAAGCAATCCATTGGGCATGGAGTCATTAAATTCTCTGCTTGCTACCCCAACTGACTAGAACACTACAAGGAGGAGGGTGGAGGTTGGAACATCATCTAATTGGAGCAACACCTATAAGACACGTTTCCAGGAACAACAAGCTTGTGCCAAATCACTTAGGGAAAACCAAACTAATCTACAACAAAAAAATGTGCACAAGCACTTGGAGGAATGAAAACCTAAGCTAATATGTACAAGGTGGAGAATTCCCTTTAGTAGCAATGCTTTAGATGGATTCCATTAACTAGAATCTTCAGTTCTTCACCACCCAATGAAGACAATTGGAAAGCATTGTTGTCATTACACTTTGTGACCATGTATGGGCCACTCCAAATGGTATCAAATTTTGAATGCCTTCCTGGTTTTTCTCTATGTACATCCCATTTTAACACTAGATCTCCAACCTGGAAAGATCTATTCTTTGCTTTTCTATCAAAGGTCTTCTTTATCAAAGCTTGATACTTCTCCATCACTTGGGATGCTTGATTTCTAATTTCTTGGAGCTCCATCAATTCTGCATATCTAACCTCAATGGGCTCAAACTCCAACAACTCCAACTGCTTCATGAGTTCCAATGTTGGCAACTCAAGTGACATGGGCAAAATTTCCTCTCTTCCATAAACAAGCTTGAATGGGGAGTTACCTGTAGATCTTTTAGGAGTTATCCTATCAGCCCATAAGGCTGATTTCAACTTAGTATGCCAAGATCTCTGATTTTCATCAAGGGTCCTCCTAATGATTCTTAACAAGTTCTTATTTGTAGATTCAGCCTGGCCATTACCCTGAGGGTAATAGTTTGATGAAGTGCTTAGGTAGATCACATTTTTGACAACCCATTCAGTCACCTTGGACCCAATGAATGCCAATGCATTATCTGATATTATTGTAGAAGGTATGCCAAATCTGGTTGTTATTCCCTCATAGAAGTCCAGGATGCTAGATTCACTTGCTTCCTTGAGTGCTACTACTTTAGTCCACTTAGTGAAGTAATCTATGGCTGTTAAAATCCATTTGCGCCCTTGGCTTGAATTGGGATTAATGACTCCAATGAAGTCCAAACCCCATTCCATGAATGGCTGGTCAATTGAAATTGGATGCAATGGAAGGGCAGCTAGCCTCTCTTTACCTGTGAAGAATGCACAATTCTTGCACCTCTTGATCCATGCATAACAATCACTAAAAATATTCGGCCAATAATAGTCAACCCTCATGATATTTAGAGTTGTCACTCTTGGTACAAAATGGCCACCAGCTGGTCCACCATGGAACTCTTCCAACAGCCTATGAATCTGATTTGTACTAATGCATCTCAGTAGCACTCCATTTATGTCCTTTTTGAACAAAACACCATCAACAAGGGCATATGGGACAGCCTACAATCTGAAGTGTCTTATTTTGGTGTTTTTCATCTCTGGAGGGCATAGACCTATGCTTAGGAAGTGCATTATGTCTTGGGTCCAGCAAGGAGTGAGAACACCATTATTTTCCTCTTGAGTGCTTCCTTGTTCATGGCTGTCTTGTAATGCCAAAACAGCCTCCTTCTAATTGCATGCTTCCTTTTGTTTGCTCAAAATAATCTACTCACACAATCCTTTTCCTCTGACCAACTTGGTGAATTTGATCTCAATGTCATACTCCATGACACGAGTAATCCAACCTGCTCTCTTTTCATTCAATTCTTTGTTGAGGAGGAAGTCTTTAAATCCCATATGAGAAACCAACAACTGAACCTTGTTATTTGAAACTAGATGCTTGAATTTCTTCCAGCTTCTGATTACTGCAAGAACATTCTTTTCAATGAAATAATATCTCACCTGATAATCCTCCAAGCTTTGGCTGAAGAAAGCAATTGGCTGCTCATCATTATCTTTGTTCTGTTGTACCAAAATTGTAGAAATAGTATCATCATCCCCAAATGCATAGAGGATGAAATCCTTGGAGAAATATGGGTTGATGAGAGTTGGGACTTGAGAGATGGCTTCTTTGATTGCTTTAAAACTTTCATTTCCTTATATTGTCCAATTGAAAGCCATGCTTTTCTTTAACATCTTGGTGATAGGCTTGACTAGGGCTACAAAATTTGGGACAAACCTCTGAACAAAATTTATTCTCCCCAAGAAACTTTGAAGGGCCTTCTTATGGCTTGGCAATGGTAGTGCTCTTATGGCTTGAACTCTTTCTGGATCAATTGATAATCCCTATTTGGAGACAATTTGGCCAAGGAGCTTTCCTTCATGGGCTAGAAAAATACACTTTTTAGGATTCAAGGATACTCCAAATCTTCTGCACCTTTAGAACACTTGTCTTAAATGAAAGAGATGGTCTGCTACATTTTTTGAAAAAACAGTGATATCATCAAGATATATCAGCACCATGTTGTTAATCAAGTCCTTTAACGCCATGTCCATTGCCCTTTGGAAGGTTGCTCCAACGTTGGACATCCCAAATGACATTTTCCTATATGCATAAGTTCCCCATTTGGTTGTAAAGGCTATCTTGAACTAATTTTCTTCTTTCACCATAATTTGATTGTACCCCGAATAGCCATCAAGTAATGAAAATCTCTCAGAGCCAGCAACAACTTGTAAAATCTGCTCCATGGAAGGAAGTGGATAATGATCTTTGAGATATGCTCTATTCAAATCTTTGAAATCAACACACAATCTGATTTCCCCACTCTTCTTTCTAACTGGAACCAAGTTGGCCACCCAACTAGAATGCTTGATAGGGATTATGATTCTTGATTCTATCAACTTATTCAATTCCTTTCTCATGAGAGGCTCCATGTGTGGATTCACTAGCCTTTGTTTTTGTCTGATGGGTTTAGTACTTGGATCCAATTCAATGGTGTGTTGAGCTAACTTAGGATTGAAACCTTTCAAATCTTCATACCTCTAAGAAAACACATCAGGGAATTCTTGACAAAGTTGTATGAACTCATACCTTTCTCACTCATTTGTCACCTTACCAACTCATAGTGATTTTCCTTCTTCCACCAAGATGGTCACTGAATCTTCTCCCTTGATTTGAATGTTTGCTTTCTCCTTCCTAGACTGATCATTAGGATTGAAAATGGACTCCAAAGTAATAAGTCCCTTTGGTAGTTTGTTGGTTCTCAGTTGTACCACTTGGTCACCATACTGCTGCTCCAAATTTTCCTAATGTTTAGCTGAGAACTCAGCCTCTTCTTGCAAGAAATGGATGATTTGCTAATCATTTTCAAACACTTACCAACTTACATTATTGCCTGGTACTGAAGGCCTCACAATCACATGGATGTTTGGTTGTACCTTGTCTTTTTGGATGCTTTCAAAAATGTCAAAGGATTCCCCAACTACTGCAAGCCTGTCAGCAGCTTGGTTCTCTTTTCTAGGAATGGATTTTATGCCAAAGCCATCAAAATCTTCAATGAGGTCCCACACCCTATTTTTGTAACACTTGAGTAGATAGTTCTTGACAGCACGTTTCCCCTTAACTTGGTTGACAATCAAATCAATGTCACCAAAGACTTGCAAGTTCTTTATCCCTCTCTTGATTGACCAATGCAATCCTTGTATCAAAGCTTCGTATTCAGCAATGTTATTAGAGCATGCAAACTGAAATCTAAAAGCTGAATAATACTTAAATCCTTGAGGGGAAACCAGCATAGCTCCCCCTCCTGCACCTTTTCTACTCCTTGATCCATCAAAAAACAACTGCCATACCTCATTGTCATCCTTGTGGTTTGGCTTGGTGATGCTAGGAATAGGCTAATTTTCTTCATGCATGCAATAGACTCCTAGCTCAGATTATTCTATTTCTTGATAAGGGTCAAAAGCATGCACCTTATTTGCCCATTCATCAAGAGTTAGATCTAGGATGCTTCCTTCCTTGGTGTCAGTTTCATCAGTGCTCAGATAATCCTCTTGATCAAACGTTGAACAATTGGTATTGATTTGACTTGGAGTGTAAGGCTCAATGTGGAATTTTGCAATAGGCTCAGATCTAATTGTGGCTTTAGTTCCATATCTTGTTCTGAAAAACATGTGTGACCAATTAGTAGATAAGTAACCTCCAATCTTGGCTATGAAATCCCTTGACGAACATAGGTTAAAGAGTGGTGGAAGATCTATTACTGAGACAACTTGTAAAAAAACAATGTTGGGGTAGGCATGCAAGGTAAGACTCAAGTTTTTTATCACTCCAACTGTTGTTACTATTGTCCCATCCGATTTCACTACCCCTTTAGATATGAATTCATACTGAATTCCCAATTTATCAGCTATTTGCGTGGGCATTATTGAACTACTTGCTCCGGAATCAATCATGCAGTTTTTTACTAATTGGTTTCCAATGATCAATGAAACATAGAATGGAGGGGGTTTCAAAATTTTACCTTGTTTTCCTCCATGATTCCCTTCAGGCTGGGAAACATTTGTGAGCACCTTTTCTTACATTTGGACTTGCTGATTTGAAGCTGACCAGTCCTTCATGGTAGCTTGTAGCAAATCTCTCTGGCTTGGGATAGATAGTGATTCCCACATTGATATGTTTACATTTGTCTTCTTCATCTGATCAATGATGTTGAATGGAGATGAAGCATCTCTATGCTGTCCCTTGGCTTGCACATTCATTCCTTGCATATGGGCAGTAACAATTGGCATTTGAGTTGGCCTAGGAGCTATTTTAGGCAGCCCTTGTGTGTTTGGAACCAAATTTTGTTTGATAATAATTTGTGGAGTAGTAGGAGGTTGTGGATTATTTAGAGCCAATGGCTATTCTTCACCCAAATTCCTTGTTTTTGACCTTGTGTTGGCTACAACACTTTGGGAAACTATTTGATTCATGCCACAAAAATATTCAGCCTACCAATTTACAAGTGTAGTATCATTTAGAATTGATTACTACTAGAATGTTTCTTGTTGTTGGTTATTTCCTTGACCACCTTCACCCTCCACACCAGTAGTTGTCACCATTAATGCTTGATTTAAGGCACCATTGAAACACATAGACTGGTTGTGGGGTTAATTACATAGGAAACACCAATCATACTCTTGAGCTATGTTGTTTTGCACTGGCACTAATGCCTTAGAGGTAGATATAGCATTAGGATTATAGGGCTGAAATGGTCTGTTGGCAGGAGGTCTTTCTTGGTTTAAATTTGCAACTGGATTGGGTGGTCTTTGAGGCTGGTATGGCTACCTGTTAGGCTAAGTTTGAGGCTAGAAAGAAGGCATAAAACCTTGGGCTTGCTTCCTCTTGTGTAACCAGCTCATTACCTAGATTTTACAATTGCTTCATGACTTCTTAAAGTTCATTTGAGGCACTAAAAGATGAAGTAGAAGCTTAAATTGAATTATGATTTCTAAGAGTGGGAATAGGGGCTAAGTTAGGAACTTGATTTATACTTGGGCTCTCTAGACTTGGAAACAATGGCATTGGAGGCCTAAGGGCTTGCTTGTCAGCTTGAATCAAACAATTTTTAGCTCGAATGGAAATGCTATAAACAATAGGGATAGTTGTGTCTCCCATGGATTGAATCAACATAGAAATATCAGAATTTAAAGCTTTAAGGTAATATAGAAAAGCACCTTCTACTACTGGCCTTACTGCCACTGGAATTCTCTCCCAAGTCATTTGAAATCTGAAGTTGAAGTTAGTCATTTGCTCATTGGGAGCTCTCTTGATGGTTGTCAGCTGCTCCAAAAGGGACAAGTTTTCTCCCTTTTCTCCAAACTGCTCATGGAGGGCTATACATAGATGGTTCCAATTTTGGATAGAACCTGAGGAAAGACTCCTGAACCATTGCAAATCTTTCCCTTTGAATGAAGATGCCAGTAGTTTGATAGCAACTTGCATCTCATTGATCTCATGGATTGCACAAATATTAACAATATCCTTAACATGATCACCAGGAGTGGTCTGATTCTCTCCCGTAAAGTATGGGATGTTCTTCAATGCTGCAACTAGGATTGGATTTTGTGCATTGAGAGAAAGTGGGCTGCTGCCATTGAAATTGACATAGGGGTTGTTTTGTGCCATTCTAATTAGCCTTAGAACCCTTGTTGATTGAATGAAAGGCCTGCCAGGTGGAGGAGTTGAGAAAGTTCTATTTGGTGGAGATGGAGCCTTTGAATTCTCCTCCCTCTTTGCCTTCTTCTTGGAGATAACTACAGGTACTCAAACAACACATTTTCTTCTCCAAATTTTGACCTTTTGGTGATTATTCTCATGAGTTTTCAGGTTTGCACTGCTAAAACCAGCTAATTCTTCTTCCTTGGAGTCGCCAGATGTGCAATTTAGGGATATTTTAAGCAAGAAACTTGCAAAAAATGAACATCAATTTTGTTGTAATGAAGATGAAGACCTCTAAGCTCCCACAAGGTGTACCAAAACTGTTGTTGCAAATCAACAGCACCCCTAGATGTTGATCAAGCTTCTAGCTTGACATTTTGAACATCCAGTGTGATTGCACAACATTGAATCTTTTCCCCAGGTGTGGGACTTATAAAATGGGAAAATAATCTTCAGTTTAGAGGCAAGTTCCTCAACTCCTCTGATCAGGTGTATTACTTGCAAGTTATACAGAGGTTTCACACTCAAAATCCTACTCTCAATTCCAAAGGGGACAGAGATAGAGAATGCAAAATTGAAACTAATGCTAATAAGGTGATACACCAAAGGAGTGGTGAGCATTTTTTGCTTCTACAGATTGACAAAAATCATGGGAATGCAACAAAACTTCATGCACAAATAGATGACATGTAATGAAAGATCAGAAAGAAAGCAAACAACATAAACAAAGGAGTGAAACTCATTCACAGAGCTTGCATTGTCACTTTTATGTCAAAATACATACATTACAGCATCTGGGAGACAAAAAACATGTTGCAGTCCTAGAAGAGGCCTGAGTTTTCCACAAAAATCACCCTTTTTGGTGAAAGAGGGAGCCTACAATACATAAAAATGTTCCACCTTGAAAATGAGCCAAATCTGAGTTTTACAATGCCAGAAACGACTCCAAAAGAGAGAAACGTGGGAAAACATGGTAGAGCTTCAACCACCAACCAAAAACATAGTAAAACAACATGGGCATCCTTACAGGCCCATCCACTAACATTTTTCACCATGCTAGGAGAGAATGCGAGCCATTCTTCATTAAAATTGGTGGTTGAAACGTCATTTTTGTCCATGACCACGTGCTAGAGGTGTTTTTCAATTTTCTCTCTCAAAAATCCATCAAAATGCAAAAATGACCCCAGAATCTTGTGTAAAATTTCACCAGATTTCCATTGATATAAATATCATGAAAAACTGAGCTCTGGATCAAAAGATATGGCCGTTTGAAATTTTAGGGCAAAACAGGGCCAAATCGGATTGACGGGCAAATTTTTTTAAATTTTCCACTTTTTGGTCATTTGGAAAATTTTCCAAAAATTCTCTGCACTCTACCATTTTGGGTTCCATGTGGCCTATTTTGATTGGGTATGGGCCTTTAATGCTTCATTTTCCATTGTTTTTCCCTTTGGAAAATTTTCCAAAAATTCCACCAGGCCGATGAGTTGAAGACACGTGGCAGCAGGTGACTCGCCGCGGGCATTTCCTCCTAAATTTTCAATCATTATTTGATCCTATTTCTTGACTCAGACACATGGTAAAACCTCATTAGATGTGGGCTTGCCCCTTTGAATTTTACTTGTAGGCTTGTTCGATATTTTTTCTGCCACTAGACACGTGGCGAGATTCCATTCGCTCGCGCTTAGGGGGGTGATTTTTCCTTCTTTTTCCCTTGCGAAAATTTCCCAAATTATCCTTGCCTTTCACCGGTCTAGGACACATGGAACAATGTGATTGGGCATGGGCCCTTCCTCTAAAATTTCTCCATGGCGCCAACACTTAGTCGATTTTTCAATTTTTTCCCTTTGGACACGTGGCACCATTTGATTCACCGGCGGGCCCTGGGCAAACATTTTTCCTTTTGCGTAATCCCTTTGGGAAAAATTTCCAATCTCCTCATGCACTCCACTGGTGCATGTGCCCATGGACACATGGTGGGCTCTGACTGGTCGGCGGGGCCACGGGCCAACAATTTTCCTTCTCCTTTTTCCCCAATACTTTGCTAAAATTTTAAGTTCACCTCCACGCTTTGCTATTCCGACCTTTGGTGACATGTGGCAAAACATGATTGGGCATGGGCCCTTCCTCTAAAATTTCTCCATGGCACCAACACTTAGTCAATTTTTCAATTTTTTCCCTTTGGACACGTGGCGCCATCTGATTCGCCAGTGGGCCTGCGGGGTGAAATATCCCTTTTGAAAACTTTGCCAAACACTTGGTAAATTTTCCAAGTCTCCCTCCGACATCCGCCACTTCCTTCGACATGTGGTGTAATATTACTGGTCGCGGGCCTTCTAGGGGAAATTTTCCCACAAAAACTCCACAGAGCCATGACTTCAAAAATACATGGAGTTAGGAGGAAAACTTTACCTTTCTGGAAAGTTGAGAAAAAGATCTATCCAATGGTGCCATTTCTAGAAAGCCTTGAGTGCGTGAAAAGCAAAATTTTATGACTGAGGCACAAGAGAGGTAAGAATGAAGGGAGTTAGCCACAAAATGAGCAAGGGGCACATTTTGGATAACAACAAAAATTTTATTATCAACATGATTAATTGAGAAAATGTGAGAAAAATAGAAATCGAGGTGAATAGAAAAGGTTCCTAAGAATGGTAGCCTAAGACTATTTTTAGGATTGTTTTATCTTAGGAGAATCTTTGGTGGTTTCATGTTAGGTAATGAAATCTAAATCATTCTATTGAGAAGAAGGATGTTTAGATGTGTTAATTTAGATGCGTGGGTTTAGGTTTTGTGTGAAAACGTGTGATGTAGTGAGTTAAACCACTACTTACACTATATGAGAAAGAAGGATGCAAAATGAAAGGTTCTTTTTAAACCCAAAACAAATTGTAACATTCGATGAGGAAACCGAAAATAAAGAAAAATTACGATGCAAAAAAAATGAGAAAATAGGGGAAAATAAAGGAATACCAAGATATCACTTTTCTTATCTGTCTACACTCTTGAGTGATGAGAAATATAGGCCACGAACCCAACATGAGTAAGAAATAAAGTAGAGCCTCACACTGTAGTGTTAGTGGAAGAGAAAAAAAGAAAAATATAGATAGAAATGAAAGAGATCACCAAAAGGGTGGTCCTCGCGGGCATGCCAGGAATGTTGTAGGTATTTTCTCGTTCGATTCAATTAGTTATCTACTAAAGAAAGTACACAAATTAGAATATGGAGGTTTTATGGTACCTCAAATGTGTGATGTGGATGAATGAGAACAAAAGTGATTGATCCTTGTTGCTACATGCTGATAAACCTTCACGTTAAAGAAACTAAAGAAAATTGATTAGATACTATATGAGAGGGGATTTCCCAACAAATATGGTTCCAAGAAGTATTATCTTGCTTTCACGGATTTCAACCCCTCTTTTTCAAAGAAAAAATGGTATAAATGATGAACATGCAAATATCATGTAGAAATTGAAGAAATACAGAATTTGAATGTAACTAAGATTAGATCTAGAAGATAATTTGATCTGAATAGATGTAAAATAAATAATATCTATTCTAGGTCAGTGACGACCCAGACTATGCAGAGGCAGGTCGATGGTGACCTAGGAGGTTGGATCTGGAATGTAACTAAAATATGGAAACCCTGTAAGATTTGGTTAGAATTTGAATGCAAGAAAGGATTTTGTATGATGGAGTCAACCTGTAGAAGGGATCTAAGGGACTAAAAACCAGAAAATAGAAGAATGAAAGGATTGGATGGTGAAGAGTGGAAATCATGACCTTGGTTGATGGTGACTAGGGTGAAGAATATGATAGTTTGAGATAATAGAGGATTAGGATGATGACTCTAGTAGACTGGAATAGAAACAAAACATAGGCGGAGGCTGGAGAAGGCTTCAAGGATGGAAAACATAGTTTCAGAGGGCCAATTTGATGCAACTTGATCTAGGTGAAAATGACTGTAACAGGATAAGGCAAGGCTGAGAGTAAGAGGACTGAAAAGGTAACCTACAAGAATAGAAATTGGAAGAGCAACCTAATAATAGAGTTTCAACCGTTGGTAAACCTGTGAGATTTTAGATTGGACAAGATAGCAATAAAAATGATATAAGATAGCATAGAAAGAAATGTGAAACCTCCTAATGTTATGTAGATGATCAAGAAGAGCTTCCAAGGGCTACAAGAAGATTGATGAGATTCTCTGGTTTAAAGGAGGAATTTTCAAATGGGAGAAAATTAGAAAGAATTTGTGGCTATGTGATTTCTATGTTTTTTATTTGTTTTTTTTGTGTTCTTATTGCATTATTGTTGTGTTCTTGTTGCAATCTTATTGTGTTGGATTTTTCTTGTATTGGGAAAGGAATGAACTCATATTAATAGGTTTGACGGTGACTTGGCTGGGTCACCGCCGATTGTGGGGAAAGTTTCCCCAAATGGGATGCTTTTTTTATTTGATTGGGATTTGGTGTATTTAAGAGTTGGAAAAGTATCTTTAATGCTTATAGGTAGGATTGAGTTATTTAGGACTATGTACGAAATAGAGCTAGATAAAATCAAATCTAAAAAAGCAAGGGGATGTAAATTTAAAATGAAATCAAAGTCCCAAGTAGAAGGTTTATTAGAGCATGTGAAGGGATGTTGATTGATTAATTAATTAATTAGTGGGAATTGGATGGGCATTAAAGGTGATAAGATAATAAGGGAATTTGGTTAAATATTAAAGGGGATGGGTTTAATTAAAGGAATGACGTAGATAGGACCCTATACCGATTTTAGGTGTCTACATAGAAATAAATTTCAGTTCAACATTACTTATACTAGGACATAGAAGAAGAATAAATAATTTTTTGTCTTGAATTATCTTGCAGTGAGTGGGAATATGTCCATTCTCATATAAGAATCATAGAATAATAACATAGATACAATTTAATTTGTTTATGATTAAGATTTTAGATAGAGATATTAATCGATTAAGGATTTATCCCTCATATAGAGTGACAAACCTTTTGTAGTTCTCTATATGATTAGCCCATCCTCATATATTACAAACCATAGAAGAATTAAAAAGATAAAATTTAATTTGTTTTAGAATGGGAAGTTGTGTATTCTCACAACAAGAATAGTAGATGAATGATAGGGAAATCAGTTTTCTCTTGTATTGAGTCGGCATATGCCCATTCTCAAATAGGAAACATTGAATAAGAATATATGTTTCAAATGGGCATATGTTGTTAGGAAACAAGAGATAAAATATGTGGAATAATCCCTCACAGAATCGCAACAGTAGAAACTAATATGTAGTAATTATTACAGATCTGAAATAAAATTGTAGAATACAATAACACAACACAAGGAGAAAATATTTAATGTGCTTCACCCAGTTTGGGCTACATCCAACAAGAATCACTTGCTTAGATTTTATTACAAGCCACCACTCTCTCAATACAATACCTAGATCTATTTGGAGCTATGCTCAACAAACTCTATAGAATTCACAGCCGAATTCAAAACACATCTGCAATGTTTTTCATAGCTCTATCATATGCATAAAACCATATAAATAGAAAACTTCTTAAGAAATTTTACAAAACTGAGGGTATAAAAACCATGGGAAAAACCCGTCCCATAAACCTATGGGTCAAAAAAACTCACCCATATGAGAAGAGCACGTTTCCTGATATGTCAGGTGTATAGTTTCAAGGCCAAAATAATTTATGCCTAATTTTTTTTTGGGGGGCTGCGCCCCCAAACCCTTGCTATCGAGGGCTGCCGCCCCTGGAACCTCGTTCGGGGCCCAACCCGGCCCTGAACCCTGGTAAGGATACATGAAAAGTGTATAGTACTCTTAGTGTATAGTCTTAAACACTTTCACACATGAAAACAGACTCCACAACCTAACAATCTCCCACTTGGAGACTAGTTTTCCTTTGAGCAAGCTTCTCAACCCTTCATTAGTTTCTGTGAAGACCACCCAAAGCTGAACACAACTTTAATTTTTCCCTTGTGACCACTTTAGTCATCATGTATGTAGGATTCTGACTGGTATGAATCTTCTCCAACTTCAACTTCTCTTCCTCCAAAGATTTCCTAATGAAATGGTACCTTAACTTTATATGCTTTGTCCTAGAGTGGAAATCAGAGTTCTTAGCTAGGTGTATAACACTCTGACTATCACTATGCAACTTTCCTTCCTCTTGCTTATGCCCCAAATCCTCAAGTAATTGTTGTAACCAAATCATTTCCTTGCTTTCCTCTGTGGCAGCAACATACTCAGCCTCCGTGGTTGACAAAGCCACCAACTTCTGTAGTCATGAAATCCAACTTACTACTGTTCCACCTACAGTGTAAACATAACCTTTTGTGCTCCTCCTACTATCTACATCTCCAACCATATTTCAATCTACATAACCACACAAAATGGTGTTTGATCCACTGTAGCACAAAATTGTCCCCATGGTCCCTCGTAAATATCGAAGGATCCACTTTACTACTTGTCAGTTATCTCTACCTGGATCACTCATAAATCTACTCATTTCTCCCACTGCATGAGAAATATTAGGCCTAGTGCACACCCTGGCATACATCAAACTGCCAACTGCTGATGAGTAAGGTACCTTGGAAATTTGGTTTCTCTCATGCTCTATCTTAGGACACTGCTCCTTTGATAACTTGAAATGGCTTGCCAAAGGAGTCCCAACCAGTTTAGCATCCTACATATTAAACCTCTCCAAGACTTTCTTAATGTACTCTTCCTGCAATAAATTCAGCTTTCATTCCTTCCTATCCCGAGATATCCTCATACCAAGGATTTGTTTGGCTACCCCCAAATCCTTCATACTAAAGGATTCACTTAGCTGCTTCTTGAGTACTTTTATTTCTTGCATGTTTGTACCTGCAACCAACATGTCATCCACATACAGATAAAGAATAATATAACTTCCATCCTCAAATTTCTTTGTATACACACAATGGTCAAAATGACATATAATATAACCTTGCTCCATCATGAAGCTATCAAATTTCTTATACCATTGACGTGGAGCTTGTTTCAAGCCATACAAGCTCTTCTTCAGTTTACACACCATCTCCTCTTTATCTTTGACCTAATAGCCCTCAGGGTGCTGCATACATAGATCGTCCTCTAAATCACCATGGAGAAATGTATTCTTTACATCAAGCTTCTCTAAGTCCAAGTCTTGTGCTGCCACTATTCAAAGAAAAGTTCTAATAGAAGTCATTTTTACTAAACGAGAAAAAATATCATCAAAATCTATACCATTTTTTTTGTGCAAACCCGTTGACCACCAACCAGGCCTTGTATCTTTTCTTCCCTCCTGATTCCTCTTTAACTCTGATACACCCACTTATTTTGCAATGATATTTTACCTTTAGGTAGCTTCACCAAATCCCAAGTATGGTTCTCTATAAGATCATAATACTCTTCATCCATGGCTTGCTCCCACTTCTTCATGGAATCTACTTGCATTACTTCATCAAAGATATATGGTTCTCCACTATCAGTGAGTAATAAATAATAAAGAGAAGGAGAAAAATTTTCAGGTTCTTTTCTTACCCTAGAAGACCTCCTCAATATAGGAGTTTGGGGTTCCTGTTGAGGAGGTTCCTGAACTGATTCATGTGTCACTTTTCCATCTAGAAGATCCTTTACCGCTGCATATTCTTTCTTGGATTCTTCCCTATTTTCTTGTAACTTCTACTTATACATGACTTTCCTATTAAAGACCACATCCCTAGATTGAATGAATTTTTTGTCCTTAATACTCCAATATTTATGTCCAAAGTCATCACCACCATAACCAATGAAAGTACATTTTTCTAATTTAGCCTCTAGCTTGGTCCTATCATCCTTGTCTATATGAACAAACACCTCACATCCAAAGACTATAAGAAATGAATAATCAACTTTCTTACCATAACAAGCCTCCTCAGGTATGCCTCCATCCAAGGCACTTGAGGGTCCTCTATTTATCAAGTACACAACTATGCTCACCGCTTCTTCCCAAAAAGAAAGAGACAGTCCTACATGTAATCTCATGCTCCTAGCACGTTCCATTATTGTTTTGTTCATCCTTTCTGATACCCCATTCTGCTGCGGAGTTCCTAGAACCATATTTTTCCTATGGATTCCATTATTAGAATAGTAATCATCAAATTCATTGCTGCAATACTCCCCTCCATTATCTTACCTGAGACATTTTAGCTTAAGACCTATTTCATTCTTTACCAAGGCTTTCCATTTAACAAAAGTGTCAAATACATCATATTTGTTTCTAATACAATAAACCCAAAATTTCCTTATTGCATCATCAATAAAAGTAACATAATAACTTGAACCCCCAAGAGAAGATACCTGAGCTGGCCCACACACATCAGAATGCACGAACTCTAACTTACTCTCTTTCTTTGTAGGTCAAACCTTGAGAAACCTTACTCGCTTCTGTTTCCCATATATGCAGTCATCACAAAACTCCAAACCTATTTCTGTATATCCAGGAAAATCCTTCTTTATGATCTCCATGCCCTTATGGCTTATATGACTGAGCCTATAGTGCCACAATGTTGATCTACTTCTGAAGCCACAAGATTACAAACATTTGTGCTATAAGTGGTTAACTACAAGGTTCCAACCTTCTTACCTTTTTCCACCACAAAAGCACCCTTGGTAACCTTCCAAGAGTCCATTGTAAATATCACAATACAACCATCACTTTCCAACTACCCTGTCGATATCAAATTTCATCTTAATGTAGGCACACGTCTGACATCCTTCAATAGCCAAGTATTCCCATTTTGCATCTTAACCTGAATAGAACCTTTTCCAACTATGTTGTAAGGCTCATCATCACCACGAAAAACATGCCCAAAATCTCCTTGAACATAATCAATAAAATAATGCCTATGTGGAGAAGCATGGAAAGAAGCCCCCGAATCTAAAATCGAAGATTCAGTAATATTATGCAAAGAAAGAATCAAAGGATCCTGACATACATTACCCATTACTACATTTCACTCCTTGTTTTCTTCCTATTATTTCTTCTTGCCCCAAATCTCCCGAAATTCCTTCTTTACATGCCCATACTTTCAACAATGTCAACATATTATCTAGCTTTTGTATTTTGACCTTTCCTAATCTTTCAATTTTCCACGGCTTCTTCTATTCCTCTATCTCCGTCTAGTTTCCACTGTCAAAGCATTCCCTGAAGTAGAAGATTCTCCAAAGATTTTTCTTTTGCATTTCCTCACATATAATCACCCCTACAACATCCTCAAACTTCAACTTTTAATTATCTAGAACCGAGTTTCTTACCGCCATTACCAGGCTATTCCAACTCTCAGGTAAAGAGCACAGAATTAATAAACCCCTAACTAATTCATCAAATTATATTGTAACCGAAGCTATCATATTCACAACCATATTGAAATCATTTAAATGATCTATTACTGAACTATTATAAGATATTTTCATATTAAAAAACTTTTTCATTAAAAATTTCTTGTTAGAGGAAAAGGGTTTTTCATACAACTTACCTAATGCATCCATTAGATCTTTTGTCGTCTTTTCCTTTGAAACATTAAATAATACTGAAGATGCAAGACACAGCCGGATCGTTCCAAGTGCCTTCCGATCCAACAAATTCCATTCTGCATCTGTCATACTTGAGGGTTTGTTCACCTTCTCAGACAACAGAGTATAAATATCCTTCTGATAAAGGTAATCTTCCATCTGCATCTTCCAAAGACTAAAATTCTTCCCGTTGAATTTATCAACCCTAGATCTTCCATCATCTACCATAGCTCCCACTCTAACTAAAAACTTTCCCTGCGATTCAACACTTCAACAAACCAAACTAGGCTCTGATACCAATTTTTAGGAAATAAGAGATAAAATATGTGAAATAATCCCTCACAGAATTGCAACAGTAGAAGCTAATATGCAGAAATTATTACAGATTTGAAATAAAATTGTAGAATAAAATAACACAACACAAGGAGATAATATTTAACGTGGTTCACCCAATTTGGGCTACGTCCACCAAGAATCACTTGCTTAGATTTTATTACAAGCCACCACTCTCTCAATACAATACCCAGATCTGTTTGGAGCTATGCTCAAAAAACTCTATAGAATTCACAGCTGAATTCAAAACACATCTGCAATATTTTTCATACCTCTATCATATGCATAAAACCATACAAATAGACAACTACTTAAGCAATTTTACAAAACTGAGCGTATTAAAACCATGGGCAAAACCCGTCCCATAAACCTATGGGTCAAAAAAACTCACCCATATGAGAAGAGCATGTTTCCCAATATGTTGGGTGCATTTTTTTGAGGCCAAAAAAATTTACGCCTAATTTTTTTTTTTTGGGGCTATGCCCCCAAACCCCTTCTACCAGGGGCTAACGCTCCCAAACCCCAGCAAGGATAAATGAAAAGTGTACAATACTCTTAGTGTACAGTCTCAAACACTTTCACACATGAAAATAGCCTCCACAACCTAACATATGCCCATTCTCATATAAAAAACATAGAAGAATAATAGAGATAAAATTTACTTAGTTTTAAAATGGGAAGTTGTTCATTCCCACATCCTTCTAGAGATACCAAAATAATTAAATTTTTAGATAGAGAAATTAAAATCATTAAGTTTGTAAAATGGACATATTCTCATTCTTATATTGACATATTAATATGTACATATTTTTTCTTATATTGATTGAGAAGATGCTCATACTCATATATGTTTAGAATTGGCATATGTCTATTCTAATATAGTAATCATAGAAAAAGAATAGAGATAAAACATTATAGCATACTTTATAGAGGTATTAGAATGATTATATTCAATATTTCTTATATTAACATCTTTAGAATAATGGACTCAAGGCCATTATCATACAAACAAACTTTTTATGTATCTTGTTCAATGGGTAGATGCCTATTCTCATATAAGTGACATCATATTCCTCCATATTTACTGTATGAGAAAGGACATATTCTCATTCTATACAAAAAATGAAACTTCTATTCATCATCAATATATCTTGTATATGAATAGGCAGACCCATTCTCATACAAACACTATAAATGATGGCTAGGTCTTTCATTTTTATCTCATATTCACTATTCCTCCTCCATAATAGAGTTTATCTTATTAATTAATTAATTTTTTAACTTTTATATTTATTGATATTATTTCTTGTAATTAATTACAACTATTATTAATTAATTAATTTTTTTAATGTTAAGATTAATAAGTACTAATATCATATCTTAAATAGAAATTCATTCTGAATTTATTTATTTAGTACTATTTACTACTATAATTAATTAATGTTATTAATTAATTAATTTTGTTTAGTGTTAATATCATATCTTAAATAGATATCCTTTGATTTCTAATTTTATGAAGTTTTAATTTTTAATATATTTATCAACCTATTCTAAGCATTATAATTAATAGAGTTTATGATATTAATTAGTTTTTAAATTATTTTTAAGTTTTATTATATTATTTATTTATTTAATTTTTATTTATTTATTTCATAATATAATTAGATATTATTAATATTGTTCTAGTTAATATAGTAATTGAAGTTTATTAGTAATATTATTTCTTGTAATTAATATTATTTGGTAGGAAAATAATTTTTGTAATTAATTAATTTTTACTAATATCATATCTTAAATATAATCACTTTAATTTATATTATTAATTAACTAATTTTTTACTTATATCATATCTTAATTGAAACACTTTGATTTCTATCATTAATTGTTTTATTGATTAATTAATTTTTAATAATATCATATAAGGTATGTACATAAATAGAACTATACATTTTTCATTAGTCTAATGCCTCTTTAAAACATTTAAATGGGTCTAAACATGTAACCTATCATGATTAAAATAATTAAAGAATATTGTTTAGGATATTAAAGCATTAAAGCGTGGTCATTTGTTATGCAGGATTGATTCAAATTTTAAATTTTCTGAGCTCTATTTTTTAAAGATAAATTTTAAAGTACATGCTCATTTATCATGGCAGGATTGATTCAAATTTTAAATTTTATGCGCTTTATTTTTGGGAGGCAATTCTTAATGGTCATTTATTATGATAGGTTTGATTACAATTTTTAAATTTTGAGAACTCTTTTTGTTAGAGGAAATTTTTATTGGTCAATTACATTACAAAAAGATTCATTTTGAATGACTTGGGTTTTGATTTAATCTCTCTTATGGCTGATTTTTTTTCATTTAGAGATTTAACTGAAGAAAGACAAAGTAGAGAGATTTAGCAGGAGAAATACAAAGATACAAAGGTTTTGGAGGAGAAAGACAAAGATATAGTTTCTGAGTAGTTTATTGAAGATACACATATTTTACAAGAGAGACTATATGGATTTTATAGTTTTCTCAAATAGAATACATCAATTGTGGAGGATGTTTTTCAAGGTTTTTATATCTCATTTTTTGTTTACTTCTAAAACTAAAAAATGTATAAATAAAGATCTTTTAGTTCATAATCAACTATCCAGGTCTTTTCATACATCTCATGCATTTTTCTATCCGAAAGATGTATCAATTTGTTTCCATGCATGAACGTAACAACAAACAAATACAAAAAACAATTTTTTTCCATGCATAAACATAACAACAAAAAAATACAAAAATCAAAATTGTTTCATTCTTTTTTCAATGAACTATAATATGTACCTATGTGTGGTGCTCAAAATACAATTTTATAATCTCAGTACTACATGTTTATTTCTATATCTTGTTCAATAATCTCTACAACAAGTTTCTTTATCTATAATATTTGTATTTAACCAAGACAAATCCTTGCACATAACTTCACCTATCTTCTTCTGTAAGTTTCTTATTCTAGTCTTTGAAAGAAAAAAATTCAATCGTAAGAGAGTAAAAATCAAAACCCAAGTCATTGAAAATCAATAGTTTTATAATGTACTTGACCAATAAAAATTACCTCTTAAGAAAGTGCCAAAAATTTGAAATTTGAATCAATCCTACCATAATAAATGACCACACTTTAATTAGTAAATATCATGAGTAATATTCTTTAATTCTTTTAACCATGAAACGGTACATGTTTTAATGCTTTAATGATTTAATATCTTAATGTTTAGACCCATTTAATTTTTTTTAAGAGGTATTAGATTAATGAAAAATAGAGCTCAGAAAATATAAAATTTGAATCAATTCTACCATAACAAATGAACATGCTTTAATGCTTTAATATCCTAATGTTTAAACCCATTTAAATGTTTTAAAGAGGTATTATAATAATGAAAAATAAGTAGTACTATTTATTTACATATCTTACCTTTTACATGGACATTACCATACACTGATGTAACCTAGAATTTACCAGATAACACCCTAGATGCGTTGGAACATCACTCAGCCTAGACTGAGTGTTCACCTGAAGCGCACAAAGGTACCATGTCTGTTTTGAGGGTTTTTGTAGCAGGATGTTAGCATGATGAAGGTAGAAACATATAGATCCATAACTAATCCATCATTTACAAGGCATGCCATATTTAGATCTAAGAAAGAACAAGATTGAAACGATAATCATGATTGAATCAAGAACAAGCACTACTCATTTACACATAAGAATGCCACTTAGATTCAGGTAATAACTTGTATCTATTAATAACCAAAGAAGCTCCTTACAATAATGGCATTCAATACCAATGTGCACATGGATCTGATACAGTAATCCAGACACATATCTCTCTATGCTTACATCTTATGCTTTGCATAAACCTATATATATATCTCTTCTCTATTTCCGTATATCTATATGTCTTACTAAGTGCTTCACATAATTTATATAGGGTGGGAACTTTCCCTTCATCGCTTATCTATTCCAAAAATAGGCCACATGCTATTAATAGACACGCGCCATTTACATGCATAACCACACATGAAAGTGTGTTATCTATAGAGATATTATAGTTAACTGAAGTGAAAATCCTATTATTAGCTCATCTCCATGGAAAACACTTCAATCCCATCTTCCAAAGATAGACAATGTGTGGTGTGCTTGTCTCTGCATTGTTGGTGTGTTCCACATGCCATCTTCTAAAAATAGGTCTTCATGCTCAAAATTGACTAAGTCCTGAATGTTGAACTTACCCTCTATGCATGGGTTCTTCCTGTCCATTCATGCCCTTAAACCTAGCTTGTTCTCCCATGTGGAATTCTTGTTTGATTTTTTTCATGTGTTCTCTGATCAACATTACCCCACACTAATCTCATTGTCACCCCGACAATGGGTATCTCCAAAAATTGAAGTAAAGAATAAAAAAGAATTTATTTGAATAAAGAATGTTTTATGAGGAAACCTCCATTGTATTAGTTTGAAGGATCAACTCTGGATACTCTTCCTTTATTTCAGCCTCTAAATCTTGCTACTCGGTGAATGCTTTCTCTTCCTTCTCTGGTACGTCAACAATAATAGACTCTCATTCATCTTGGCTAACTTCACCTTTTTCATTATGTAATACCAACATAATACTAGACATTTTAGTATGTTGTCCTTCTAGCGCATCCATATTTTATGTGATGATTTTTCCAAGCTCATCTAATTGTTCCTTGTGTGGCTCTTGTGTTGCTACTAGGGCCTCATGCTTTTGCTTTATAAGTGTTAACCACTCTACGTGGCCCAAGGTATCATCCTTCATAGCCTTTTGGATTGCATCTTCTTCTTCTAGAGTCTTTACCTTGATCAACACCTCTGGAGATGTGCATATATTTAAGGCATGATCCACCTTTTTCAATTCTTCTTAGATTGCTTGTAGTAAGCCTTCATATGGTGTAATATTTCTGGCTACTACAGCCTTAGCCCTATCTACCTCCTTTTAGGATTCCTTGGTGTTGGCATGCACAGAGGTTCATCTTTAAGCGTCAGGTCCACCAAATTTCCTACATAATGTATCATTGAGAGAAACATTTATGGTACCTTAGGCTCTAAGTGTGGCCTAGCTCTTATGAAATTGTCTCCTATCTCCTCTATGATGCTGATAAATACTTCATTCTTCTTTTGCACTAAGTCCCTCTCTTGGGTTAGGCATGTTATCACTACATATTTCATCTTTAACTCCTCACGCAGTGCTCTAATTTTTGCGGCCTTGTCCACATTTCTTCTTGCAACTTTAGTATAAACCTTCACCAATGCATTGCTAACTTTCTCATCTGACATGACAGTAGGCTTTACTGTCATATGTCTAGCTTGGGGTGCCTTCTTAAGCCATCTCGAAATGCATGACTCTTCACATACATCAAATTCAGGCTCATCCATGTCGGTAAATATTAATCATGAGAGTTACTTTCAATTACACACAGTCACCATATCCCCATCCATTAGTTTCCAACAAAATAAATCCTTTTGTTCTACAGGGATTTGGAACCATGCACGGATGATTTTTCTAGTGACCTCAGCATAGCCCATGATTAGTTCACTATGTTCCCCACTCATCCTATTTGATCTAGGTCCCTTGGGAATTATAGCTTCAAGGTTAGGAGTTTGTCTCATTACACTTTGAGCAGTCCCATGCATGGATTTGGAGGCTTCCTTCTCTCTTTCTTCACATACTTATTTTTCTCCATCTTGGGATTTAACTAAAGATATACTAATGCTACCCCTACATCTTCTACAACTAGACTTATTGACTTACTATTCAACACCTCCAAAAAGAGATTCTCGCCATAAGAACTTATTCCTAGATACACAAACTTCTTCCTTAACATGTGGTAGTCACAGTCTACCTTATCTATATTGAATACCAGTCAGTGCGTGTTTATGAATCTGTGAATAGATGTTTGGAAATACCTTGCAGTGAATCTGTAAGGAAATTTACACTAAGGGCTCCATACTCCATCTCTCACTGGGAAGCGCGTGATGCAAAAATGATGTTATATAGAAAACTAGACTTGTTTCCCCACTACCAATGGTAGGTCCTTTGGGATGTGCCACTCTTATCTAAATGTTGCACACATACCATTTCTCCACCCTATGCTTGACGTTATCTATTATGGACCCTTTACATAAGTACTTGTTGAACCTTTCATCTAGTGAATTATTCTCCATGGGGTATTCCCATACCTTTTCCTTTGGCCCATTTGTTACTCTAATTTCCATGGATACTAGTGATAATAGAATAACCCCAAAGCTGATCTTCCCTCCTGTGTGCGCTTCCTCGACTATCTACTTTGTAATGTAGCCTACAATATTGTAGGCTAATACTTCTAACATTTTACGTGCAACATGTAACCACATAGTATTTACCTATGACCACCGCTCTTGATCATTCAACTTTGTAACAAGGTGTGTTACTTATTTCACAACCAGGTAGTTCTTTAATTTCTCTATACCTATACCGTGTGGACCCTTTAGGTACCCCAAATCTTGTTTGGTCTTTAAGATCACAGATTTATTTGTGAGATCATTCTTTATATCCTCCCCTGTGGCCTTCAAACATGTCACTAATGAGATAAGCACATATGAGATTCTAACTCCGCGTCCTCCAAAGTAGAAGAATTCCCCATGCGCTCTGCTCATGAGCCACTAGTACAAGGGCTTATCCTTCCTGAAATATGGAAGTTCAAATAATTGGTAGACCCTAATTTTCTTCAAAATCTTCTTTCTTGCATCATCATAAACCAGCATGTCATTTTCCATACATTTATTCATCCTCATAGTGAGCAAGGAATCGAGCTCCTTGTTCTCTGAATTCCTATGATTTTATTCACTTACTTTTCTCTTTCTGATGTGTGAATTCCATTCCTGACCGATGATGACTTCTTCTAGATATTACATTTCTATAAAACTACATTCGGGTGCCATCTCTTCCTCCTCAATGACCAACTTCTTCTTTCCTTTTGCTCTTGATGTAGCTACCTTATTAGGTGACATTTTTACCTTGCAATCATCTCCTCTTTAACTCTAAAATTTGTGAATCAAACCCTAGATTGATTCAATCATGCCCTAGGTGGAAACTTTGTGCCCTAACTCCTCTTTGTCACCTTGCTTCACTCAAACCCTTCACCACCGGGGATGCAAGTTTATTTTCACATAGATCTATTTATCACACTTGGTTTCACACCCTTTGCACTTTAAGTCGATCACTTAGCTCTTTTCATTTAGCTCTTTCCTCAAATACTCCTAGTTGAAATGGTAAAAATTAATTCACATCCCATCCCTATATAAGTTTCAAATTTTGATGCATTTATTACTTCTTCACCTACTAAATATCCTCTCATTCATTGACCAATTTTTTTCATTCCATGTGGTACATATTCAGGCCCCAATTATAATCTTCTAGCACTCCTTCCTACCCTCTGGTCACAGAATTCTCTTCAGCACATGCCCTTACACCTGAGAAGCTCATTATTGTACCTTCTCCCAGTAGGTATCATGGCCTCTACTTACATCATGTTATATTGTCCTTTCATTCATCTCCATCCTTGGTCACTTTTAAGAAGTAAACTTATTTTGAGTTAAAGCACACCTGTAGCAGCTTATTCCTTTCACCTTTCAATTCCCATAGTCTTATTCTTGGATAACTACAACCACCCCACACTAAAAGTATGTCCAGTCCTCTACACATAAACATTCTTCACATGGTAATCAGCTTAATGTGTGTAAACATGCTTATTACACTATAACAACAACTAAATCGACAAAGCATAGTGACATTGAAGGAATTACATTAAGGAAATATAGAATGGAAACCTATTCTAAATGGAAATGTTTCCTTATTACAAACACCAAGAAGACTTATTTATAATAGGGCTTCAACCTACTCCTGTTAAAGTAACTAGGTAGTCGTGTTCCATTAAGTGTTTCTAACTGACAAGCACTTGATTCAAGTATGTAAGTTATGACATACGGCCCAAACCAATGTACTTCAAGTTTTCTTGGATGATGCAAGAACTTAGAGTCATAGAGAAGTACCATTTGTCTAATTTGAAACTTCTTATCCCTTATGTTTCTATCATGCCATGTTTTCTTCCTGGCCTTTTCTTGCATCTAACTCCATCATGCTATGGATCTTCACTCATCCAGTTGAATCATATTCTCAATACGCTCTTCTAAATGCTACTCATCATCTAGACCTAGCACACACAATGTGCAAAGAAGGTAACATAAATTCTATAGGGAGAATGGCTTCAGTGCCAAACACAAACTAAAATGATGTGGCTTTATTCAATCTCTTATAAGTTGTTCTATATTTGTAAAGAAAAACTGAAACTTTATCATCCCAATCCTTTCTTCCAACATCACAATTTTTTTTCAATGTCTTTCTCAAAATCTTGACAAAATCCTCAGCAGTTCCATTTTCTTGAGGGTGTTAAGGTGTAGATTTATGGTGGGCAACCATAAACTCATCTATCAAGATCCTTATGGTTTCATTTAAAAAGTGTGTACCCCTATCACTTGTCAAAATTAAAGGACATCCATATCTTGTAAGAACATTCTACCATAGAAACCTAGTTATTGCTGCTTCAGACCACCATTTGAGATAATCTGTGCAAATAATAATATAGTGTGATCCATTCCTACGTGCGGCTGGTGAAATAGGTCCTATAAATTTGATGGGCCATTTCTCAAATGGTTTGGAATTGATAATAGGTCTCAGTGGCATTTCATCTCTTTGTTATGGTTTTCTTAGGTGCTGACAATGGTCACATTCCTTACAATATTCTTTACAGTCTTTATACAATGTATCCCACCATAATCTAGTGAGTAGGATCTTCCGGGTAGTTGTATCACCTACATAATGGCTTCCTATAATACCACCATGGGATTATTCCATAATATCCTTGTGCTCATGCTCTAATACACAACGGCATAGTACTTCATCTCTGCCTAACTTGTATAGGTCACCACTAATCAACATAAATGGTGTCATGCATATAGCAAGTTGTTTCTTTTCTAATGCCTTCATTCCTTTTGGTGCGACACTAGTCCATAGAAATACAAAAATGTATTCTAATTATGATGACACACATTATAACCTATATAATTATGGATCTAGCATGGTTTCTTCAATTATCTATGCTTCCTCCCCTGAGTTAATTCTAGATAAGTGGTCTAGTCTAGAGTTACTCTTCCCTGGCTTCACCACAACTGTGAAATCAAACTCTTGAAATAGGAGTACCCATTTACAGGTGCGCCCTTGTAAGATGGGTTTGTTCACCAAATACTGCAATTCCATGTGATTTGTATAGAATAAAAATGGTGTAGCTAGCAAATAATGTCAAAAATTGTGCAATGCATAGATCATGGACAAAGCTTCACGCTCTATAGTTGTATAATTCTATTCAACAAGAGTTAGCTTCCAACTAACAAAGTAGATAGGATTATCGATAATACCTTCTCTAGGTTGAGCTAAAACATCACCAATGGCCATGCCATAGGTGTCCACATGTACATGAAATTTTTTTTCCCATGAAGGAAAATGTAGGATAGGCGTAGTAGTAAGTTTCTCTTTCAATGTTTTGAATGTGTGCTACTGTGATTCTCCCCAATAAAATGTACCTCTTCCTTTCAGTAACTCCTCCAGAGGTGTGACAATTTTAACATATCCCTTGATGAATTTTCTAGAATATCCTATGTGATCTAAACATCTGCGTACCTTGCTCTGACTGGTAGGTTCTTCCAACCCTAAAATGACTTCAACATTAGCTAGATCAATAAGTAATCCCTCCTTGCAGATTATGTGTCCTAATAGTATTCCAAAAGGTGTCACAAATATACACTTCTTGATGTTCAAAGGGATACTCAATTGCCTACATCGGTTAAACATTAAGTGCAGATTGTCACAGTGATCTTTAATAAGCCCATATACTATCCAATCATCAAGGTAGACCTGCAAGAAGTTATGAATAAAATATTTGAATGCCTAAACAAATATCCGCAAGAATAAAATAGGCACGTTTTTCAATCCAAGAGGCATAACAGTATAGGAAAAACTACCCCATTCAGTAGTAAAATTTGTCTTTTCTTTATCTTCCTGAGTAATCCTAACCTGATGATACCTTAAAAATCCATCTGTAAAGGAATAGATTTCGTACCCTGTAACTCCCTCTAGTATTTCCTCAGTAAATGGTGTAGGGAATGGGTCTGTTACACATGTGGCATTTAGCTCCCTATAATCCACACATATTCAAATTATACCATCCTTCTTGATACTAATCACCATTGGACTAACCCATTCTAACACATCCAAAGGTTGAATGATTCCAGAATTCAACATTTTATCAATTTTTTCTTTTAAATTTCCATACAAATTAGGATTCATTCTATAAGGTCTCTTTCTTACTTGAAGTGCACCTTCTTTATATTTTATCTTCATTTCCCCAAGTGATTCATGCACACCTTTAAGTTCTTGATAGCCTCGAGGGAATAAGTCCTGGTAATCCCGTAGTAACTCAATAATATTTGCCACCTCCGAGTCTTACCAGTAGTCTCCAATTATGGCCGCCTCAGGCTTAGCCTTTGATCCTATATTGACCTTCTTTATCTTCATGGGTTCGTGATAGGTGCGTGTATCCTTTTCTGTGTTGTCCAAGACCTCGTGTACCCCTTGTGAATGTTCAATATCTAGGTTCTCAACTTCCTCATTATCCATGACGTAAACCATCTTTCCATTTTATTTCTCAAGACATGATCGTTCAAGCAATATGAAGTCTTCTCATTCTTATTCAAAATGTGCGCTTGATTATGTCTCACCAAATAATTCTTGTATGAGTTCCTCCATCTTTTCTCTATCTCCCATGGTTAAACTCTTAACAAATTTTAATGCCTCTTCTATTAGAGGTTGATAAGAAAAGTATTCAAAGGTGTGGATCATTCTTACAGTCAATTTTTTTCAATTCCTAGTCTCTTGGTCTAGTTTGGCGTATACATACCAGGTGTATGCTTATCCTTGTAGAGTAGAGTAAAATATATGCACCCAGAGTGATGGTGGTAATGCCTCCTATCCCATTGTGTAGGGTCTCTCACACTATTGAATGTGACGCTAAGCAGGTTGATCACCATTAGAAGTGTAGATCTGTGTAGGTGCATTACTCCTTACAAACCTATTCGATAGGGTGACTGTATGTTAGAAAAGTGATAGGCGAGCATGGGAATCAACAAGTAACATTTATTCATACCCGACCTCCTGAGGTCGTGCCAAGACAGCTGATGGAAATGAAATATACGTGGGTGTAGACAAACTAGTTAGGAAATCTGATATCCTCAACACACAATAATGGTATCTGCGAGTCCAAGGAAAAGAAATCTCTCCTAACCTGAATTGGTGTAATGGATCATTTAGATATAATAGCTACTCGAAGGCTCCAATCAATGTTGAGATCTACCGAGATCCTATCTATTGGCTGTTGGATGCATGGAAAGTGACCTATAGGTGCTTCATGTATATTTCTAGACAAGGTTATGAAAGTGGTTATGAGAGGTGTAGTGGATTTGTAGGGAATTGTGGATGGTTTTCTAGTCTAGCCCAGAAAATATTAGCTTGATCAGCTTCTATATTTAATACGAAAAATTATATTATGATATCTGGTGGGAGTGCTGAAGATCTAAATACAAGTGCACATAAACTAGTGTCAATATTTAACTGATTAGTAGACTCGTTGGGTTGTGGGACCTGGGGATCACAACCTTGACTTCGTGGTTGTTGTGGACTTGTTATGGTCATGTGAAGAATCAATCTCTTCTTCTGACAATCCAATATTCATAAGCCTTTTCAGCTTCTATGTTTAATACCAGGAGTTGTGTGATCTTCTCGGAATACCTTGTGGGTGTTCTAGCAACTTGTATACGTAAGCCTGTGTCTATGTCAATGAGAAGGTCTCTTGTATTTGGCTACAGAACTAATGAATCACAACCAAATATTTTCTCTCTTTCAGGTTCTTGTATAGTCATGTGGATATCCTATCAAGGCAATCTATAGTTGGGTTGATTTGACTAGAATGCGTATGCTTTATCATCTTCAATATTCAATTCTCTCAATTACTTACTAACTGCTTGTGGGTTTTTTGTCGTCTGAAAGATGTGAATTATAAGACCTTGATCTATATATGTTAATGTTGTGAAAAGATTTGGCTGAGGTATTACCGATTCAAATACATAATACCTAGGCTCTCTGGGTTCCGTAATTGTCATGTAGGAGATAACCAAACTTAACTGAAAGAAATAAATGAATTATGAAAGATATATCTACACTATGCTTATATTCCCTTTTTTTTGTATTTTCAAAGATATGAGTTTGAACTAAATTCCAAGAGTGAATATTCTACAGTATTAAGATAACAAACAATTAATCTAATAACAGAATTAAAACAAGTAAGATAGCCAGATGTAGCTATTTCCCTGTGTATTTGTGAATTTATTCTAAATATTAAATAGATAACTTATTTAATTGAAAAGACCTTCAATCTTACCTTAGAAGTGAGGAATAAATCACAACTTATCAAAAGCTATCATTCCCCACAGCTTCTCTAGTAATACTAAAATAAAGATTAACTGAAATAAAATGATTTGCTATTCTATTTGATATATTGGAATTACAACTTTGACAATTCAAACCTGGATTTTACAGAACAACGAAAAATCTAGTTATATTATGACTTGTCCCCTTAGCATGATATCTTCATTCCTTCATGTTCTCGTGAATCCAGAAAAGTGGAAATGGTGACAGTGGTAACAAGAGAATATGTTTGAACAGTGACATCTTGGACATAAGCCAAACATAATGCAAGAGAATAGAGCTTGACTATGCGGTTCCTAGTGGGATTGCTACAGGGATACAATACAAGCACACTGAAATCTCTAGGATCTATACTTCTTGTGACAAAATAACAACCTATAATTCTAATAAGAATCAAGATTCAAATGGACATAATCTAGAACCAGAAATGTGGAGCCTTGAACTGATAGGCTGAAAAATTTACATAATCCAAACTTGCTAAGACTTATTGAAGAAATTTTAAAACACACTAAATAATAATTCATAGAAGGATAGGGGCCATTTACTTGTAAACAAGCTTTATATTTATATCACTTTTATTTACCATAGGGTAAGTTTGAATTGAACTCTTCTATTATAAACAAAGAGGAATTACTATTTACCAGGTGGCTAAAACTTAGATGCAAGCAAGAGTGGTTGATAAATACGAGTGCCACTTGATTTTTTACGTTGAAGAATGCATTAGAAATTTATGGAAAATGTGCACATGACCGCCACCCTACACAGGGTGATAGTTACAGGACCTCTGCCCTATCTTGGGCGGTAGTCATGGGATTGCCGCACAGGCAGGGCAGTGGTCCTACAACTAAAGACGAAAATTCAAGGAAAGAGAGGAACGAGGTTAGAATAAATCATGAAAAGGATGGATAAGGTATTTAGGATGAAAATGTATACTCGGCATGCTTTCTAGATTATGAACACCTTGCAAAGAGATATGAATCATCATTGGGGTTTCTATAACCTCTTTTCAGTAATATATTACATAAAATTTGGGTACATACATATTTCCCCCTTAAAGAAGTGTTTTAGCCATCAAGGGGCATAAAACGGTGGGTCCAAGTATGGTGGTACCGAAATGGGGAGTTATAATCTATACCTGACATACCCATGTGTCGTGATGTCACCATCCAGATTCTCGCTATCTGCAAAATGAAAACATGACTCAAGTGTAGATAGATAAAGAAATTAAAAAATAAACACTAAATTAAAATGAAATGAGTACTTACCATTTGCGCGGGGATAAGAACTTACCTTCGTCGGTGCTCCAACTCTATGAAATAACATTCAAAATAAGGTTAGAATGTTATGTATATATAAAATGAGCTCATTTTCCTATTCATTTGTGCGTATCGATTTGGCAATTTTTGAGCTCTGGGACCCACAGTAGCCATTTTCGACAAGAGTGCAGTCAAAATGTTCATTGCGAGATCATGATCATGCCTCCGAGAGTAGGACATCGATCCATGAAGTCTCAGGTTAGATTTTCTCAACTCATTATTTTTAAACCTAAAATATAAAAATGTGTAAATATTTGTCTTGGGGAGGTTATTTTCGAAAATCTTAGTGTTAAATGAGTCTCTAGGGGGCACCCATAGGGTAGAATTTTATGTCATTCAAAATGGTGTATTTTTCTATTTGTAGGAATTTTTAGGGCTTTATGGGCACACACCAAATTGACACAAGACCACTGCCCTACATAGAGTGGCGGTCATGAGACTGCTGCCCTATGAGGACAGCAGTCGCAAGACCACCACCCTCAAATGGACGTGGTCATGAAACCACCACTCTGCACAGGGCGGCGGTTCTGGATAGAAAGAGAAAATAGATTCCTTAATTATTTTTGCATTTTTGACATTTTTCTATGTTTTTTATGAGCTTATCTATTTGATTATGTTGCTAACTTGCTCTTTTTCTCTATTCTGGGTAGATGCAAAAGAAGGAGGAGTACATTAGGTGGAGTAGAGAGAGGGAGTGTGATTGGCTCCCGACAGTCTTAGACATGCTAACCCAGGCAGAGAGAGAGACTTTGCAGAGGGCTGATATTTTTAGGATTTCACAGGTTCCTCATGTTACTCCTACTATTCACATATTGTGTGACTTGTTCTTGTACTGGGATGTAGACCAGAATACTTTCCAGTTTCTAGGTGTTAGGGGTGAGTGGACTATCACCCTGGAGGGCATTTATCATATACTGGGGGTTCTGATTCTTGGGAGGTGGCTGTCTCTTAAGACAATAGGATCCAGGTCTCATATGGTTCAGTGGGCTACTTATATGGGAGATATTATTGTCTCCTTTGGATCAAAGAAGGGGGTAAAGGTCCAATCTATTGTTGTTGCTCCTATCCCTATCATCCATAAGGATATTATGGGTATCTTGGCATCACGGTTTATTGGAGATACTCTCTTATACTGTTGGGCTCCCATTATTGAATATATTGAGGCCCATGGTCGTACCTATGCTTGTGGATCATAAATTCTAGAGACTACATACCATGACTTTTATAGGGTGGTCAGGTTACAGGGGTAGTCCTTGAGTCATCCCACTCTAGTTATGAGTTGGGTGTATGAGCGCATCATCCCCTATGGAAGGGGTGTAATAGCAGAGGATCCAGGGGTTGTTAGAGTAGCAAGGTGGATAGGGATGATAGTACCTAGGATGCCACATCGGTAAGTGGATTCATTGTGTACTGCAGATATGGAGGCTACTCCTTATCAGGCTATGGTAGGAGTATGGGGGGAGGAGACACATACATTGATTACCTACTCTACTATAGGTCAATTAGTAGATCAGATAGAGGGGGTAGAGGTCCACCCATTTGATCAATTCCCTTAGTAGTTTGTCCTCCCATACATTGATATGCTTCCTCCAGTGGGGCAGTGTACAGTGTGTTTAATGAAAGATTTTACAAAGGCTATTGAAATGGGGTAAGACCCCAAAGCTTCGTGAAAATCCCCTCAATGGAACATATGATAAGAAATGAGCAAGGAATCTTATTTACATGTATCCAAACTTGAAATGAACAAGAAATATAACAAATAGCATTAACCTCTATTCTTGAAAGCTTAAAAAAAATGCCTACTAAAGACTTAAGCAATCAGTTTTGTTGTTTACTCCATGAGGGTGAATGAATCTCACTAAATGGCTACATGGCCAAGTTTAGCTATTCCATTTCTAACCTATCATGGGTGCCAAGTGAAGCTCTTTTAATGGAGGATAGCTAAGATCAAATGCCTATTAGCTTAGCTAATGTGAATGAGGTCTAATGCCAATATCTCCAAATGTGAGAGATTTGTTATGAAAACAAGGTGTGTGGTTGAAAGGGAGGGGTGACCCTTCTATTTATAGTTTTCTAAATGGAAGATTTTGAAATTTGGGTGGATGTGGGACTAAATATCAAAAATCACTTTTAGATTAGATTAGGATAAACATGCTTTAGACCTAGTTAAGATTGGTTTAGGCTAGACAACTAGGGTTTAGGCTAATTAAACTTGATTAACAAGTGACTAGAGAATCATTGAGAGTTGGGAGGGGTCTAGATAACCAATTGTGACTGATAGATAGCCTATGAAGCCAATAGAAGTGATCTAGATAGATCTAGGGAGGTTTTGAACGGTCAAAAGGAGGAATGTTTAGCTAATAAGAGAGATATTAGACAAATAAGTTGAATATGGGAAGAATACGACTGAGAAGGTGTCGTAAATGGGCATCTGAGAGTGGAGTAAAGTATAAGGAATTAACAAAGTGTCATAAATTGATTGGATTGGATGAAATGCTAAGTGTAATAATTTTTTAGGTGTCTACATTTTCCCCTCTTTGAGGTGGCATAAACGACGTCACTTCATATAAAATAAACAAGTATAAACAAGTAGAAAATCTTGAAGGGATAGAAGAAAAATGAGTAGAATGAAGGATGCCCCCTCAATCATCGATGGGGTGATGAAATAGGTTAATCGATGATCGAAAAGATGAAGGAAATAGATAAGGGGTGAAGGGAAGAAAGGGAATATAGAAGAAAAGGAGTATGTGGAAGAGGGAATGAGCTAACATCCATCCAGTGCCTTTTAAACAACTTTATTTTTCATCATATTGCTAAGGATCTTCATCATCGGTTCTTATTAAAAAGAATGAACAAAATTGTAGTATGACATCAAAATCCATATACAAACAAATTTCATTGCTAAAAACACCAACTCCATGCAACATACAAAATGCAATGCAATACGAGAAAGTAAAATATGCCTAACTCCATGCAACATACAAACTATAATGAAATACGAGAAAGTAAACAAGCCAAACCTAACAGAGAAACAAGTACCATGTTTTTGTTATCAAGCTTCAGTTTTGACCTATGTGAACTAACGACAAGGGTTAACGATGGTTCCCCAAGCAAGGATACATGCAAGGGGAATAACAGAGGACACTTGGGTCCTATGGAAAAGCAATGTGCACTACAAAATAGTACTAGACAACTCGTTGTGCCCTAGAGTATAGAAAAAGTAAGCACCCTATCTTTTGTTGATGGAGGTAGATCAAGATGATCCATGAGTCACACAAATGAATAGGTTTGAACCAAAGAGTGACGTTTTGTAGGATGATTTATATTATTTTTGATGTTTTCTTAAACATATTTGAATTTTTTCAAATTTTTCTAACATATTTGAATGTTTTTAATTTTTCTAACATATTTGAATGTTTTTGTGATTAATTTTCAAAGTTTTCTAAAGCTATGTATAGGAAGACGATGAAGTGTGGATACCCCTAGAGATAGATGGGATGTACAAGGGCATAAGTTGACGTGCGTACAAGAAAGGTGAAGATACAAAAATGCCCCAGCGTTAGGTGGGAGTATTCAAAGGAAAACTCTTCACATGTAGAAGCAGGACCCAAGGCCATTATGGATAGGTTCAACATGATGATGAACATAAACCAATGAAGTGTTGGGAAGAAGTAAGGATGCCCCCAGTGTAAGTTGGCCTAAAAGCACATGATAAAAAGGAAGGAGAAGATTGTTTTTGTGAAAGGGGACAAAGGTGTTTGAAAAACATGGCAAAAAAGTAATCTTATACACATAGATGTTCTGAATGAAGTGGAAGAACGATGTGAATGATATGAATGTATTTTAGAAGCCTTGCAATGAATAAGTGTTTAACCAAAGGCACAAATCATGAGACAAGATACAGACTAGAGTAAGAGTGTGAACAAGGTCCAAAAAAAGACACTAGTAACGTACTAATCCTGCTTACTTATAGAGATCTAGTGTGTGCATGTGGAATTTATTACCTCTTGAAGGGAATATTTAATATGAAACAAGCGAAGACACCCTAGCCAATGTGTAGGAATGATTCATTTTGATAGAGGATATGTGATTTGTGAATGAAGGGTGGAGGGATAGCCGTACATTGCTCACTACCAGCCAGGCATCCATAGACCCGATGGAGATGCATCTAATTCTAATTGCAACATTTCTCTACTGCCAGTCAGGCATCCATAGCCCTAATAGAGATTATTAGAAATACCCCAAGAAAGAGTAATATATCAATTTGCTTTAGCTTTTAGCTTTTGATTTTTTGATTGATTTTGATTCTTTTACTTTCTGAAAAATTATTTCAGCTCTCTTGTTTGACAAGACCTTAAGAACCACAGATGGCTTGATGGAAGGAGGTTGAAGTGATTGCAATGATGACATTGGATAATGTCAACAAATATGTCCAAAATTTATTCACAACAAGTTTATTAGATGTTGAATGTGATAGGATCTCTAAAAGGTTAGTCGTTCTTTAATTTATTAAGGAGATGAAAGAACAAGGTCAAATGGATACCATAGAGATAAATTTCATAGAATGCATGCAAATATGCTAACCAAAAATATCACCAAAGGGATGAAAATGGTAGGAAGAATTTTAGAATTAAGAGAAATAAAGGTAAGAAATAACATCCATGTGTACGCAATACCTGATTACAATTCCTGACCTTTGTACCTTTGATTTTTCTTGTGTTTTCTCAATGTTTTTTGTATTTTTGATTTTTTTTTTAATTTTTAGATTTTTGATAGTTTTTGGAAAGGTGGGACCAACAAATTCACTCTGCATTGTAAGATCCAACAACGATGTTTGTAACTTCCTTGATAAGGTAGACTAAGCGTGATTGTTTATTAAGAGTCATGTTATCCTGGATCTCGATGATCATGGTGAGCTCCTACTCAACAAATGACTATGATTTATCTTGAAACATGGATTTTTTATGTGGGATATTTAATTCCCCATCCAACGGTTTATGCATTTTTCACCATACCTGATGGTTACGTTGATGTGCGTTCTTGAATTGCATTTTATTTTAACCTTATGATCGCTTGATTTGTTGGGAGCTCTAGAGCTCTTTGCAGTTTTGATCTGAGCTTGATTGAGAAAATATGTGGGTTTCTTATAAGTTTGCACGTGACTTGTCTGATCCCAAGAAGTGGGAGAGTAAAGTGAATGTGGACGTTTCGAAGTGATGTGAGAAATGACTACGCACTTGCCATAACCATTAATAGAAGAAATGTGTGATGGATGAAAAGGATATGGTCCAAGAATCGAAGAGGATGGGCTACCAGGATGTGATCCACTAATATAATATGATGAAGGGCTACTAGAATATGGCCCCAAGATGGAAGAAATTGGGCTACGAGGATATGGCCCAAGAATAGAAGATGATGAGCTACCTCAAGGTGACAGATATATGAAAGATAATGGAGTGCTAATAGGACATGGCCCAAGAATAGAAGGTAATGGGATACCAGCAGGTGACCCACAAGTAGAAAATGGAGGGATATATGGGGGTGGCCCTAGGATAGAAGAAGACAATGGGCTACTCATCGATGACCCAAGGAGAGATTTGGATTGAGGAATGGTGATAGATAATGAATGATTTGGCAATGAGAAGATAGGCCACGGATCAATGCTAGACCTTGACATCTCATCATGCTTAGAAGAAGGTGAAGATGGAATAGAAGAAGAATCAAGTTCCATGACCTTAGGATTTTCCTCTATGTTCTAATAAAAGGAACCAACTTCTTTTCTCCAATACACTAGCATATTGAGTTCAAGAAAGAACCCTTGACTGTAATCCTCTAAATGGATATCTTCATGTAGTCTAATTGTTCCTTCATCCTGAGAGAAATCAATTAGTAGAGGTTGTTGTTCTTATACCATAGGAGGTTGACTAGAAGAATCACGTTCAAAACAAGGAGAAGATTGATTAACAAAAGAAGTTGACTCAAGAGAGGAAGTAGGATTGCCGGTGGGTGTCTCATGAATGGATGAATTGGATTGCTTTTCTAGGAGATGATGCAATGTAGGAGAGAAAATAGGATCACATAGCCATCTGTTAAGTTGTGATGTAGGAGTTGAATTAGATGATTGACTAGAGGGAATCCGATTCATGGAACTCTTTGATGGAGGAAGAGGCCATGGAGATGACTAATGAAGGAGGTTCTATGAAGAAAGGGAGGACTGTGACTCAAGACCCAAATTAGATGTTTGATTGATGGAATTTGGAGTTGCATGAGTCTTCAAAAGAGGAAGAAATCATTAAGGTGATTGAGAATGAAGGTCTTGCAAAGGAAGGGAGGACTGTGATTCAAGATGTGATCTAGGGGTATTCAAACAATAGTTGGGATCCAAGTCTTTAGAAGAAGAGTGGGAGTTTGAATGGTAGTTTGGATATAAATCAAAAGAAGAGGAGTGGGGGCAACTTGAATAATAATTTAGATCAAAATCATCCAAACCATACCACCGAATATGAGCAGAAGGTGGGGAATAAGGTATCTGATTGGGCCTTCTAGAATGATGACCAAACGAGGCTTAGTCATAATGGGAATATTTTGATTTGAATTTCTAAACCTAGGTTTTGTATTGTTGTAAATGTGATAAACCATATGATATTCAGTCATTGTTGGCATCGTTTAATCAAAAATGTCTGGACCTGGATAGTGGGATGGAACTCCTTCGCAGGTAAGGAAGTTACATGTCGATTCGAGTAGCATAATGACATCCAACTAGACATTTTATAATTATGGAGATGCATGCATGATTTTCTAAAGAATGTCTAAGCAAAATAGACATTGTGATGATGCAATCTCATAGAGATCAAAAAGGATTTGTCCTAAAAAATAGTTTTTTTAGATGAATGATCACAAGGAATAATCATGCAGTTGTGAAACACAAATCTAATCAAAAAGGAAATACACCCTACGTATATGCATGTGAAAAGTGATAGTTTGATGCAAAGATGATTAACACAATGTCAATATTTACGTTAAGTTTGAAATGAACAAGGCGTAAATATTAACAATTGGTAGACGTGACTCCCAATCAAAGGATACCATGAAAAGTTTAACAACCAACAATTCCTAAATGTTAAAGGGTGAGGATTACAAATGTAAGCCACGTAACCACACCAATTGGACACATTAATCAAGCTTTAGGAAGAAATGAGATATCAGTGCCAACGTGGTATTAAAATGACAAAAAAAAATTAAGTGACACTCTTCAATATTTTGGACAATGTTTGAAGAAAAAATAAGTCAAACTATACTAAGAATGTGTGAAAATGTGCGCAACATAATGCCACAATGCAGATACTTAGATCACATTTACAAAAAACACAACATAAGTATCTTAATTATGTCTAGACAATATGAATAAGGTAGCATGTCAAAGGGAGATAAAATGCCAAATCAATCCTAACTATGATGATGATCTTGAAATAAAGATCAAGTGGCCATAAAGATATAAGGACACATCCATGCACTTTAGATGTGTAACAACTCAGCCGTAAACATGGATGAGTGTAAATGAACAAAAAAATGGTGAACACTATCTATGAAAACAATCCCGAAAGATGCCTTCTATTGCCTCAAATGGGCAACAAGAATGCAAAGGTATAGATCAAAAGATGAAAAATAAACTAAGCACCACTTGGGCAGAGTTTTGCCTCATCCAAAGATAAGAACAAAACTAAGTGAAAGTAGGATGTACTTTAGTCTTGTGATGAAAGACACTTAGATCAAAATCAAAAGGGTTCTTTTCCTTGTTCGGAAAACAAGGTTCAGACTCTAGATGAGTTGTCACTTCATGATGGCTTGACATAAAAATGGACTAGTAAAGTGGGCTCTAAGATAGAATGGTATCATTAATAAGTTCTCTCAACTAGGTGTTATAAAGCTATCTTAAGCGAGTGTAATTTACCCAAATAGTCCCTTGCCTATCTTAGGAGTATCTCGGCTTTACTTTACCCCCTTCGAGCACAAAGGGAAACTAGTGAGTCCACGTGTGATCTCCCTAGGGTCACCATATGGACAACTGGTAACTCTATCTCACAAGGTGTACTAGTCAAGTGGGTAAGCGGAGCACTTCCTTTTTCATCCACAAGGTTACTCTACAATTGATTACTTTAGGTTTCTTGGAACCACCCCCATTGTTTATAGCTTAAGGCATTATGCCAAATGGGTTATGTTCTAGTTAAGCAAAGAGGGACGTAACCTTTTCTAAAACCTATAATAGAGTGTGCTTTTTATCTTTCTTAACTTACTGTGGTTTTAAGTGGGACACCATTTGGCAACCTGCAAGAAACATGTGTATTAGCGGGTTTTTGTTAGGTCCTATAGACAACGAGTTTAGTAATTTTCCATTACAAATTTATATCAAGAAATGGAATTTACACCTTGCTTCTAATTCCTAAGATCACCAAAAGGCACCCAAGAAGAGCATACACAATGTGAAAATTATTACTAAATCACATAAAAACTACTTTATCTTTTAGAACAAGTATTTTTAATATATGATACAAAATTGTGCAAGTGTTTTTGATCTCCAAGATCACTTTTGAAGGAGTGAGGAGAGAGCATACACACTTTACAAACCTTTCTCAAGCTAAGAAATGAAACACTTAACTAAGTCAAAAATAAAACCAAAATAACCCTGTAACCAACTGATTAGTGCTACAAAAATATTTCAAAGTGTTAGAATGGACAAGAAAATATTTTTTTGAACTTTAAGATATGTTAGAAAATGAATATTTACGTAATAATGTAAACCATAAATTTTATTTAATTCAAAATCCTAATTTTATAATTTCATTGTGTAGTTCTCTTCAATACCTTTTCTTGACACAATGAAAACGGATTATTACCCAAAATGTGCCCCCTGCTCATTTTGTGGCTAACCCCTTTCATCTTTCCTTCTCTTTTGCCTCAAACATAATATTTTTCTTTTCAGGCACTCAAAACCTTCTAGAAATAACACCATTGGATAGAGCTCTTTCTCATCTTTCAAGAAAGGTAAAGTTTTCCTCCTAACTCCATGTATTTTTGAAGTTATGGCTCGGCGGACTTTTTTATGAAAATTTTCCCCTGAAAGGCCCGCGGCTAATGAGATGCCACCACGTGGCACCTAGAGTGGTGGAGCATGGGGAAATTTCAGAAAATTTTCCAAATGACCAAAAAGGTGCAAAAATTTGAATTTTTGCCTGCCAACCTGATTTGGCCCTGTTTTGCACTAAAACTTCAAATGGCCATATCTTTCGATCTAGAGCTCGGTTTTTCACATTTTTTATATCAATGGAAAGGTGGTGAAATTATCTACAAGATTTGTAGGTCAATTTTACATTTTGATGGATTTTGGAGAGATAAAATCAAAAAACATCTCTAGCACGTGGTGATGAGTAGAAATGACGTTTCAACCACTGTTTTTAATGAAGAATGGCTTGCATTCTCTCCCAACATGGTTAAAAATGTCAGGGAATCAGTCTGTAAGGATGCCCATGCTATTTTAATGTATTTTTGTCAATGATTGAACCTCTCCCATGTTTTCCCACATTTCTCTCTCCTGGGCTCGTCCCTTGCACTGTAAAAGCTAGATTTGGTTCATTTTCAAAGTGTTGAACATTTTTTGTGTATTACAGGTCCCCTTTCTCTCCTTGGAAGTGATTTTGGTGGAATATCAAACCTTTTCTAAGAGCTGAAACTTTATTTTGCCTCTTAGGTGTTGTAATGCAAGTGATTTTGATGATTAAAATAACAATACAGCCTCTGTGATTAGTTTTCATCCTCTTCCTGTGTTGTTTGGTTAATTTCTTATCCTTCATTACAATTATCAGTTTGTGCATGAGGTTCTTTGTTGCATTTTTATGGACTGTGTCAAGTTGCAGAAGTAAAAAATGCTCACCACTCCTTTGGTGCATCTCCTATTAGCATTAGTTTTAGCTTTTTTGCATTCTCTATCTCTGTATCCTTTGGAATTTAGGGTAGGGTTAGGAATATAGACCTCTGCAACTTGTAAGTGATAAATTTGACCAGAGGAATAGAGGAACTAGCCTCCAAACTGGAGATTCCTTAATCATTTTACAAGTCCCACACTTGGGGAAAGGATTCAATGTTGTGCAATCACAATGGATGCTAGTATGATCAAACTAGAAATCTGATCAACATCCAGGGGGTGCTGCTGATTTGCAACAACAGTTTTGGTATGCCCAGTGGGACATAGAAGTCTTCATCTTCATTGCAACAAAATTGATGTGCATTTGTTGCAAGTTTCTTGCTTAAAAGAGCTGTAAATTGCACATCTGGTGACTCCAAGGAAGAAGAATCAACTAGTTTTAGCAGTGCAGGCCTGAAAACTCATGAGAAGAATCACCACAAGGTCAAGAGCTGGAGAAGAAGAGGTGCTATTTGAATATTTGTAGTTATCTCCAAGAAGAAGGTAAAGAGGGAGGAGAATTCAAAGGTCTCCATCTCCACCAAACAGAACTCTCTCAACTTCTCCACCTGGCAAGACTTTTATTCAATCCACAAGGGTTCTAAGGCCAATCAGAATGGCACAAAACAACCCTTATGTAAATTTCACTGGCAGTAGCCCACTTGCTCTCAATGCATAAAATCCAATCCCAGTTGCAGCATTGAAGAATATTTCATACTTCACTAGAGAAAATCAGACCACTCCTGGTGATCATGTTAAGGATATTGCTAACATTTGTGTAATCTAGGATATCAATGAGATGTAAGTTGCCGTCAAACTGCTGGAATATTCATTCAAAGGGAAAGTTTTGCAATGGTTCAGGAGTCTTGCCTCAGGTTCTATTCAAAATTGGAACCAGCTATGCATTGCTCTCCATGAGTAGTTTTGGGAGAAAGGAGACAACTTGTCCCTTTTAGAGCAGCTGACAACCATCAAGAGAGCTCCCAATGAGTAGCTGGCTAATTTTAATTTTAGATTTCAAAGGACTTGGGAGAGAATTCTAGTGGTAGTCAGGCCAACAATAGAAGGTGCTTTCCTTTATTACCTTAAAGCTTTGAATTTTGATATTTCTATGTTAATTCAGTCCATGGGAGGCACAACTATCCCCATTGCTTATAGCATAGCCATTAGAGCTGAAAATTATTTGATTCAAGCTGGCAAGCTGGGTCTTAGACCACCAATGCCATTGTTTCCAAGTTTAGAGATCCCAAACACTAATCAAACGCCTAATTTGGCTCATATCCCCACTCCTAGAAATCAGAATTCAAGTGAAGCTTCCACTTCATCTTCCAGTGCCTCAAATGAACTTCAAGAAGTTATGAAGCAATTGCAAAACCTAGGTAATGAGTTTGTTACTCTCAAAAGGAAGCAAGCTCAAGGTTTTAGACCTTCCTTCCAGCCTCAAGCTCAGCCTAACAGGTAACCATACCAGCCTCAAAGACCACCCAATTTAGCTACAAATCTAAATCAAGCAAGGCCTCCTGCCAATAGACCATTTCAGCCCTATAATCCCAATGATATATCTACCTCTAAAGCATTAGTGCCAGTACAAAATAACATGGCCCAAGACTATGATTCATGTTTTCCATGCAATGAACCTCACAACCAGTCCATGTGCTTCAACGGTGCCTTGAATCAAGCATTAATGGTGACAACAACTGGTGTGGAAGGGGAAGGTAGTCAAAGAAATGACCAGCAACAAGAAACGTTCCAACAACAATCAGCCCCAAATGATACCTCACTTGTAAACTGGCAGGTAGAATATTTTTGTGGCATGAATCAAATGGTTTCCCAAAGTGTTGCAGCCAACACAAGGTCAAAAAGAAGAAATTTAGGGGAAGAACAACCATTAGCTCCAAGCAATTCACAACCTTCTATGGTTCCACAAATGGTTGGCAAACAAAATCTAGTTTCAAATGCACAAGGGCAGCCAAGGACAGCTCCTAAGCCAACTTAAATGCCATTTGTTACTACCCACATGCAAGGGATGAATATGCAAACAAAGGAATAGCAAAGAGATACTTCATCACCATTCAATATCATTGATCAGATGAAGAAGACAAATGTAAACATATCAATGTGGGAATCACTATCTATCCCAAGCCATAGAGATTTGCTACAAGCTGCCATGAAGGACTGGTCAACTTTAAATCAGCAAGTCCAAATGCAAGAGAAGGTGCTCACAAATGCTGCCCAGCCTGAGGGGAATCATGGAGGAAAAAAGGGTAATATGTTGAAGCCCCCTCCATTCTATGTTTCATTGATCATTGGAAATCAACTAGTGCACAATTGCATAATTGATTCTGGAGCAAGTAGTTCGGTAATGCCCAAGAAAATAGCTGATCAGTTGGGAATTCAGTATGAAACCATATCCAAAGGGGTAGTGCAATTGGATGGGACAATAGTAACAATAGTTGGAGTGATAAAAAACTTGATTCTTACCTTGCATACATGTCCCAATGTGGTTGTTTTGCAAGATGTATCAGTAATAGACCTTCCACCACTCTTTTCCCTATGTTTGTCAAGGGATTTCATAGCTAAGATTGGAGGTTACTTGTCTGCTGATTGGTCACACATGCTGTTTAGAACAAGATATGGAACCAAATCCACAATTAGGTCTGAACATATTGTAAACTTTCACATTGAACCTTACACTCCAAGTCAGATTAATGCCAATTGTTTAGCGTTTGATCAAGAGGATTATCCAAGCACTGATGAAGCTGACACCAAGGTAGGAAGCATCCTAGATCTAACTCTTGATGAATGGGCAAGCAAGGTGTATGCTTTTGATCCTTATCAAGAAATAGAAGAATCTGAGCTAGGAGTCTATTGCATATATGAAGAAAATCAACCTATTTCTAGCATCACCAAGCCAAACCACAAAGATGACAATGAGGTATGGCAGTTGTTTTTTGATGGATCAAGGAGTAGATAAGGTGTAGGAGGGGGATCCATGCTGGTTTCACCTCAAGGAGTTAAGTATTATTCAGCTTTTAGATTTCAGTTTGCATGCTCTAATAACACTATTGAATATGAAGCCTTGGTGCAAGGACTGCATTGGGTAATCAAGAGAGGAATAAAGAACTTGCAAGTCTTTGGTGACAGTGATTTGATTGTCAACCAAGTCAAGGGGCAGCATGCTGTCAAGAATGATCTACTCAAGTGCTACAAGAACAGGGTGTGGGACCTCATTGAATATTTTGAGGGTTTTGGCATCAAATCCATTCCTAGGAAAGAGAACCAAGCCGCTGATAGGCTTGTAGAAATTGGGACAGCCTTTAACGTTGTGGAGAGCATTCAAAAAGACAATTTACAGCCAAACATCCATGTGATTGTGAGGCCTTCAGTGCCAGATAACAATGTAAGTTGGCAAGTGTTTGAAAATGATCAGCAAATCATCCATTTCTTGCAAGAAGAGGCTGAATTCTCAGCCAAAAATCAGGAAAAGTTAGAGCAGTAGTATGGTGACCAAGTGGTGCAGCTGAGAACCAACAAACTACCAAAGGGACTTATTACTTTGGAGTCCATTTTCAATCCTAATGATCAGTTTAGGAAGGAGAAAGCAAACATCCAAGTGAAGGGAGAAGATTCAATGTCCATCTCAGTAGAAAGAGGAAAATCACTCCAAATTGGTAAGATGACAACTGAGCAAGAAAGGTATGAGTTCATACAACTTTGTCAAGAATTCCCTGATGTGTTTTCTTGGAGCTATGAAGATTTGAAAGGTTTCAATCCTGAGTTAGCTCAACACACCATTGAATTGGATCTAAATACTAAGCCCATCAGGCAGAAACAAAGGCCAGTCAACCCCCACATGGAGCCTCTCATGAGAAAAGAATTGAATAAGTTGATGGAATCAAGAATCATATTCCCTATCAAGCATTCTCGTTGGGTTGCCAACTTGGTTCCAGTCAGAAAGAAGAGTGGGGAAATCAGATTGTGTGTTAACTTCAGATATTTGAATAGAGCATCTCTCAAGGATCATTATCCACTTCCTTCCATGGAGCAGATTTTACAAGTTGTTGCTGGCTCCAAGAGGTTTTCACTACTTGATGGCTATTCAGGGTATAATCAAATTATGGTGAAGGAAGAAGATCAGTTCAAGACAACCTTTACAACTAAATGGGGAACTTATGCATACAGGAAAATGCCATTTGGGCTGTCCAATACTGGAGCTACCTTCCAAAGAGCAATGGACATGGCGTTCAAAGGTTTGATTAACAACATTGTACTGATATATCTTGATGATATCACTATTTTTTCAAAAAATATAGCAGACCACCTCTTTCATTTGAGACAAGTGTTCTAAAGGTGTAGAAGATTTGGAGTCTCCTTGAATCCTAAAAAGTGTGTTTTTCTAGCCCATGAAGGAAAGCTCCTTGGCCACATTGTCTCCAAAGAAGGATTAGCAATTGATCTGGAAAGAGTCGAAGCCATAAGAGCACTACCATTGCCAAGCCACAAGAAGGCCCTTCAAATTTTCTTGGGAAGAATAAATTTTGTTTGGAGGTTTGTCCCAGAATTTGCAGCCCTTGTTAAGCCCATCACCAAGATGTTAAAGAAAAGCATGGCTTTCAAATGGACAGCAGAAGGCAAGGAGAGTTTTGAAGCAACCAAAGAAGCCATCTCTCAAGCCCCAGCTCTCATCAACCTGGATTTCTCCAAGGATTTCATCCTCTATGCATTTGGGGGTGATGATACTATCTTTGTAATTTTGGTACAGCAGAACAAGGACAATGATGAGAAGCCAATTACTTTCTTCAGCCAAAGCCTGGAGGACTATGAGGTGAGATATTCTTTCATTGAGAAGCATGTTCTTACAGTAATTAGGAGCTTGAAGAAATTCAAGCATCTAGTTTCAAACAATAAGGTCCAATTGTTGGTTTCTCATGTGGGAGTTAAAGACTTCCTCCTCAACAAAGACTTGAATGAAAAGAGAGAAGGTTAGATTACTCGTGTCATGGAGTATGACATAGAGATCAAGGTCACCAAGTTGGTAAGAGGAAAAGGACTGTGTGAGCAGCTAATTTTGAGCAAGCAAAAGGAAGCATGTAATGAGAAAGAGATTGTTTTAAAGTTGCAAGAAAGCCATGAGCAAGGAAGCACTCAAGAGGAAAATAATGGTGTCCCCACTCCTTGCTAGACCCAAATTATAATGCACTTCCTAAGCACAGGCCTATGCCCTCCAGAGATGAACAAGACCCAAAGAAGACACTTCAGATTGCAGGCTGTCCCATATGCCCTTGTTGATGGTGTCTTGTTCAAAAGAGATGTGAATGGAGTACTGCTGAGATGCATTGGTACAAATCAGATTCATAGGATGTTGGAAGAGTTCCATGGTGGACCAGCTGGTGGTCATTTTTCACCAAGAGTGATAGCTCTAAAGATCATGAGGGCTGGCTATTATTGGCCCAAGATTTTCAATGATTGTTATGCATGGATCAAGAGGTGCAAGAATTGTGCAGTCTTCACAGGTAAAGAGAGGCTAGCTGCCCTTCCATTGCATCCAATTTCAGTTGACCAATCATTCATGCAATGGGGTTTAGAATTCATTGGAGTCACTAATCCCAATTCAAGCCAAGGGCACAAGTGGATTTTAACAGCCACATATTACTTCACTAAGTGGACTAAAGCAGTAGTACTCAAGGAAGCAAATGAATCTAGCATCCTAGACTTCTATGAGGGAATAACAACCATATTTTGTGTACTTGCTACAATAATTGTTATCCAAAATGTGCCCCAGCTCATTTTTTGTGGCTAACTCCTTGTGTTCTTGCCTCTCTTGTGCCTCAGTCCACATTTTTTGATTTTAAGCCACTCAAGGCTTTCTGGAAATGGCACCATTTGATAGAGCTCTCTCTCAGCTTTCTAGAAAGGTAAAGTTTTCCTCCTAACTCCTTATATTTTTCAAGTTATGGCTCAGTGGAGTTTTTGTGGAAAATTTTCCCATTTGAGGCCCGTAGCCAATAGGAAGCTGCCACGTGGCAGAGGAGTTCAGGTGTCGGAGGCAAATATGATTTTTTTTCCAAAAAAGTATAAAAAGGTTGATTTTCAAAGGAAAACCTGTGGAAAAGAGAAGGAGAGAGAATTCCAGAGTGAATAAGAGCTTGCCATGTGGCATCTGACCAGCAGAGCATGGGAAATTTTTGAAAAAATTTCCAAAGACAAAAAAAAGGTAAAATTTGAAAGTTTTTCCCACTGATCCGTTTTTGGGCCGTTTTTTCCCTAAATCTTCAAACGATCATATCTTTTGATCCAAAGCTCAGATTTTCATGTTCTTTATATCATTGGAAATCTTTTAAAATTCTCTACATTATTCCATGGTCAATTTCTAATTTTGGTTTAGTTTGGAGAGATAAAATTAAAAAACAGTTCTGGTACATGTCCATGGCCAGAAATGACATTTCAATAACCAAATTTTTATACATAATGGGTTGCATTCTTCTCCAATATGGTCAAAAATGATAGGGTATGGGTTTGTAAGGTCCTCCATGCTATTTTAATGCATTTTCCATCAATGAGGGATGGTTCCCATGCATTTTTCACATTTTCTCTCTCCTGGGCTCGACCCATGTACTGTAAAAGCCAGATTTGGCTCATTTCTTCATGGTTGAACACTTTTTGCAATTGCAAACTTCTTCTTTCACCTCCAGCAAGTGATAGTTGTAAGAATAAGACATTTTTCATAGTTTGTAACAGGTTTATACCTCTTTGATGGTGGAATGCAAGAGATTTTTACATGGAATTGATAGTGCAAACTCTATGAATGCTTTCAGTCCTCTGTTTGTATTTTTTTACTTCATTTTAAGACCTCTAATTACATCTATCAGCTTGTGTATGTTTTCCCTTATTGCATTTCATGAATTTGTGTCTATTTACATGGCAAAAATGTTTCACCACTCCTTTTGGTGCATCGGCATCTTTAGTTTAGTTTCATTTTTGCATTTTTATCCCTATCTCCTTGCAATCTAGGGTAGAATTAGGATTAGAACCTTTGTAGTCGTGAAAAATATAGATCTAAATCAGAGGATTTTGAGGAACCAACCTCTATTCTGGAGATTCCTCTCTCATTTTCACAAGTCCCACACTTGGAGAGAGGTTTCCATGTTGTGTAATCACATTGGATGTTCTAAACGTCATTTAGAACCTTGATTTGCATCCAGGGGTGCTGCTGATTTGTAACAATAGTTTTGGCATGCCCGGTGGGACCTTAGAGGTCTCATTTTTATTGCAGCAAAGTTGATGTGCATCTGCTGCAATTTTCTTGCTTGAAAAGAGCTATAATTTGAATATCTGGTGACTCCAAGTGGAAGAATCAACTGGTTTCAGCAGTGCAGGCCTGAAAACTCATGAGAAGAATCACCACAAGGTCAAGAGCTGGAGAAGAAGAGGTGATGTTTTAATATCTGCAGTTATCTACAAGAGTAAGGAAAAGTGGGAGGAGAATCCAAAGGTCTCCATCTCCACCAAACAGAACTCTCTCAACTCCTCCACCTGGTAGGCCTTTCATTCAATCAACAAGGGTTCTAAGACCAATTAGAATGGCACAAAACAACCCCTATGTCAACTTCACAGGCAGCAGCCCACTTGCCCTTAATGCACAACATCCAATTCCAATTGCAGCCTTGAAGAACATTCCCTACTTCACTAGAGAAAATCATACCACTCCAGGTGATCATGTTAAAGACATTTTCAATCTTTATGCAATTCATGAAATCAATGAGATGCAAGTGGCTGTCAAATTGTTGGCATCTTCATTCAAGGGGAAAGCATTGCAATGGTTTAGAAGCCTTGGAGCTGGTTCTATCACAAATTAGAATAAGCTATGTATAGCACTCCATGAGTAATTTGGAGAGAAGGGAGACAACTTGTCTCTTTTGGAGTAGTTGACAACCATCAAGAGAGCTCCCAATGAGCAGCTGACTGATTTCAACTTCAGATTTCAAAAGACTTGGGAGAGAATTCCAGTGGTAGTCAGACCAACAGCAGAAGGTGCTTTTCTCTACTATCTCAAAGCTCTAAATTCTGATATTTCTATGTTGATTCAGTCCATGGGAGGCATAACTATCCCTATGGCTTATAGCATTGCCATTAGGGCTGAAAATTATTTAATACAAGCTTGCAAACTAGCCCCTAGACCTCCCATGCCATTATTTCCAAGTTTAGAGAGTCCAAATACCAATCAAGCACCTAATTTGGCTCCTTCTCCCACTCCTAGAAATCAGAGTTCAAATGAAGCTTCTACTTCATCTCCAAGTGCCCCAAATGAGCCTCAAGAAGTCATGAAGTAATTGCAAAACCTAGGCAATGAGCTAGTCACTCTCAAGAGGCAGCAAGCCCAAGGTTTTAGACCTTCTTACCAGCCCCAAGCTCAGCCCAACAGGCAGCCATACCAACCACAAAGACATCCTAATCCAGCTGCAAATATGAATCAAACAAGGCCTCTTGCCAATAGACCATTTTGAGCCCTACAATCCAAATGCCATATCTACCTCTAAGCATTGCTGCCAACACAAAACAACATTGCTCAGGAGTATGACTAGTGTTTTCCATGCAATGAACCTCATAACCATGTGCTTCAATGGTGCTTTGAATCAAGCATTAATGGTGACAACTACTGGTGTGGAGGGTGAAGGCAGTCAAGGAAACAACCAACAACAAGAAACATTCCAACAGAAATCAGCCCCAAATGACACCACATTGGTAAACTGGCAAGCAGAAGATTCTTGTGGCATGAATCAAATGGTCTCTCAAGGTGTTGCAGCCAACACAAGGTCAAAAAAAAGGAATTTGGGTGAAGAACAGCCATTAGCTCCAACCAATCCATAACCTTCCATGGCTCCACAAATGGTTGGCAAGCAAAATCTAATTTCAAATGCACAAGGGCAGCCAAGAACAACTCCTAGACCAACTCAAATACCAGTTATTACTGCCCATGTGCAAGGAGTGAATGTACAAGTAAAGGGATAGCAAAGAGATCCTTCATCACCATTCAGTATCATTGATCAGATGAAGAAGACAAATGTTAATATATCAATGTGGGAATCCCTATCTATCCCAGGCCAAAGAGACTTGTTACAAGCTGCCATGAAGGACTGGCCAACTTTGAATCAGCAAGTTCAGATGCAAGAGAAAGTGCTCACAAATGCTGCCCAACCAGAGGGAAATCATGGAGGCTAGCAAGGTAAAATGTTGAAGCCCCCTCCTTTCTATGTTTCATTAATCATTAGAAATCAGTTAGTGCACAATTACATGATAGATTCTGGGGCAAGTAGCTCAGTGATGCCTAAACAAATAGCTGATCAGCTAGGGCTCCAGTATGAAACCATATCCAAAGGGGTAGTGAAAAAAGATGGGACAACAGTTGGGGTGATTAGAAACTTGAGTCTTACATTGCATGCATGTCCAAATGTTGTTGTTTCACAAGATGTATCAGTCATAGACCTTCCACCACTCTTTTCCCTATGCTTGTCAAGGGACTTCACAGCCAAGATTGGGGGATATTTGTTTGCTGATTGGTCACACATGTTGTTCAGAATGAGGTATGGAACTAAGGCTACAATCAGGTCTGAACCTATTGCAAACTTCCACATTGAGCCTTACACTCCAAGTCAGATCAATGCCAATTGTTCAGCATTTGATCAAGAAGACCACCCAAGCACCGATGAAGCTGACACCAAGGTTGGGAGCATCCTGGATCTAACTCTTGATGAATGGGAAAAAAAGGTACATGCTTTTGATCCTTATCAAGAAGTAGAAGAATCTGAGCTAGGGATCTATTATATACATGAAGAAAATCAGGCTATTCCTAACATCACCAAACCAAACCAAAAGGATGACAATGAGGTATGGTAGCTGTTTTTTGATGGATCAAGAAGTAGACAAGGTGTAGGAGGTGGATCCATGCTTGTTTCACCTCAAGAAGTAAGGTACTATTTAGCTTTTAGATTTCAGTTTGCATGCTCTAATAACATTACTGAATATGAATCCTTAGTGCAAGGGATGCATTGGGAAGTCAAGAAGAAAATAAATAACTTGTAAGTCTTTGGTGATAGTGAATTGATTGTAAATCAGGTCAAGGGATAGCATGCTGCTAGGAATGATCTACTCAGGTACTACAAGATCAGGGTGTGGGACCTCATGGAAGATTTTGAGGGTTTTGGCATCAAATCCATTCCTAGGAAAGAGAATCAAGCTCCTGACAGGCTTGCAGCAGTAGGGGCAGCCTTTGACATTGTGGAAAGCATTCAATAAGACAAGGTACAACCAAACATCCACGTGATTGTGAGGCCTTCAGTGCCAAATAACAATGTCATTTGGAAAGTGTTTGAGAATTGCCAGCAAATCATCCATTTCTTGCAAGAAGAAGCTGAGTTCTCAGCTAAGAATCAAGAAAAGTTGGAACAGCAGTATGGTGACCAGGTTGTACAGCTGAAAACTAACAAGCTACCTAAGGGACTTATCACTTTGGAGTCCATTTTTAATCCTAATGATCAGTTTAGGAAAGAGAAAGAAAACATTCAGGTCAAGAGAGAAGATTCAATATCCATCTTGGTGGAAGAGAACAAACCATTGCAAATTGGAAAGATGGCAACTGAGTAAGAAACGTATGAGTTCATACAGCTGTGTCAAGAGTTCCCTGACATGTTTTCTTGGAGCTATGAAGATTTGAAAGGTTTCAATCCCAACTTAGCTCAGCATACCATTGAATTGGATCCAAATACTAAGCCTGTCAGGTAGAAACAAAGACTAGTCAATCCACACATGGAGCCTCTCATGAGGAAAGAATTGGACAAGCTGATTGAGTCAAGAATCATATTCCCAATCAAGCATTCTAGTTGGGTTGTCAACTTGGTTCCAGTCAGAAATAAGAGTGGAGAGATCAGATTGTGTGTTGATTTCAGAGACTTAAATAGAGCATCTCTCAAGGAATATTACCCACGCCCTTCCATGGAGAAAATCTTGCAAGTTGTGGCTGGCTCCGAGAGGTTTTCACTACTTGATGGCTACTCCGGCTACAATCAGATTATGGTGAAGGAAGAAGACCAGTTCAAGATAGCCTTTACAACCAAATGGGAGACTTTTGCATATAGGAAGATGCCATTTGGGCTGTCCAACGCTGGTGCTACCTTCCAAAGAGCAATGGACATGGCATTCAAAGGTTTGATTAACAACGTGGTGCTGATTTACCTTGATGATATCACTATTTTTTCCAAAAATGCAGCAGACCACCTCTCTCATTTGAAATAAGTTTTCACGAGTTGTAGGAAATTTGGAGTGTCTTTGAATCCTAAGAAGTGTATCTTTCTTGCACATGAAGGAAAGCTCCTTAGCCATATTGTCTCCAAAGAAGGATTAGCAATTGATCCAAAGAGAGTCAAAGCCATAAGAGCACTACCATTACCAAGCCACAAGAAAGCCCTTCAGAGTTTCTTGGGGAGGATAAACTTTATTTGGAGGTTTGTCCCATATTTTGCAGCCATTGTCAAGCCCATCACCAAAATGTTAAAGAAGAGCATGGATTTCAAGTGGACAGTAGAAGGAAAGGAGAGTTTTGAAGAAATCAAAGAAGCCATTTCTCAAGCACCAACTCTCATCAACCCGAACTTCTCCAAGGATTTCATCCGCTATGCATTTGGAGGTAATGAAACTGTTTCTACCATTTTAGTACAGCAGAACAAGGATAGTGATGAGCAGCCAATTACCTTCTTCAGCCAGAGCCTAGATGACTATGAGGTGAAGTACTCTTTTATTAAGAAGCATGTATTGGCAGTAATCAGAAGCTTGAAGAAATTCAAGCATTTAGTCTCAAACAACAAGGTCCATTTGCTGGTCTCACATGCTGGGGTTAAGGACTTCCTCCTCAACAAATATTTGAATGAGAAAAGGGTAGGTTGGATCACCCATGTTATGGAGTACGACATTGAGATCAAGATCACCAAGCTAGTAAGAGGGAAAGGATTGTGTGAGCACTTGGTTTTGGGGAAGCAAAAAGAAGTATGCAATGAAGAAGAGGTTGTTTTGACAGTCCAGGACAGCCATGAGCCAAGTGGCAATCAAGAAGAAGACAATGCTGCCCCCACTCATTGCTGGACCCAAGGTATTATACACTTCCTAAGCACAGACCTATGCCCTCTGGAGATGAATAAGACCCAAAGAAGACACTTCAGATTGCAAGCTGTCCCATATGCCATAGTTGATAGAGTTTTGTTCAAGAAAGATGTGAATGGAGTGTTGCTGAGATGCATTGGCACAAATCAGATTCATAGGGTGTTGGAAGAGTTCCATGGTGGACCAGCTGGTGGTCATTTTGCACCAAAAGTGACAGCTCTAAAAATCATGAAGGCTGGTTATTATTGGCCTAAAATTTTCAGTGATTGCTATGGATGGATCAAGAGGTGTAAGAATTGTGCATTCTTCACAGGAAAAGAGAGACTTGCTACCCTTCCATTGCATCCAATCTCAGTTGACCAGCCATTCATGCAATGGGGTTTGGACTTCATTGGAGTCATTAATCCTAATTCAAGTCAAGGGCACAAATGGATTTTGACAGCCACAGACTACTTCACCAAGTGGACTGAAGTAGTAGCACTCAAAGAAGCAAATGAGTCCAGCATCTTAGACTTTTATGAGGGGATAGATACCAGATTTGGTATACGTGCTACAATAATATTAGATAATGCATTGGAATTCATTGAATCTAAGGTGACTGAGTGGGTTGTCAAGAACAGGATCTACCTAAGTACTTCATCAAACTATTACCCTCAAGGTAATGGCCAGGCCGAGTCTACAAACAAGAACTTGTTAAGGATCATTAGGAGGACTCTTGATGAGAATCAGAGGTCTTGGCATACCAAACTGAAATCAGCCTTATGGGCTGATAGGATAGCTCCCAAGAGATCCACAGGTAACTTTCCATTCAAACTTGTCTATGGAAGAGAGGCAATCTTGCTCATGTCACTTGAGTTGCCAACATTGGAACTCATGAAGAAATTAGAGTTGCTAGAGTTTGAGCCCATGGAGGTGAGATATGCAGAGTTGATGGAGCTGTAGGAGGTCAGAAATTAGGCATCCCAAGCAATGGAAAAGGATCAAGCTTTGATCAAAAAGACCTTTGATAGGAAGGCCAAGGATATATTTTTTCAAGTTAGAGATCTAGTGTTGAAATGGGATGTGGATAGAGAAAAACCGGGAAGGCATTCAAAATTTGATGCCATTTGGAGTGGCCCATACATGGTCACGAAGTGCAAGAACAGAAATGCTTTCCAATTGGCCTCATTGGATGGTGAAGAACTACAGATTCCAGTCAATGGAATCTATCTCAAGCGTTGCTTCTAGAGGGAAATTTACCACCTTGTAAATATTAGATTAGATTTTCATTCCTCCAAGTGCTTTGCAAATTGTTTTGTTGTAGGTTAGTTTTTCTTTCCCTAAGTGCTTTACAAATTTTTTTGTTGTAGGCTAGTTTTTCTTTCCCTAAGTGCTTTGGCATGTGCCCCAGCTTGCTGTCCCTGGAGATGTTTTGCAGTCCTTGCTTCCATCATGTGATATTCCATCTTCCTCCTTGCACATTCTAAGTCAGTTGGGGTTCTACACAGAATATTTGATGGCTCCATGCCCAATTTTCAAACGATCATATATTTTGGACTACTTCAGGCTACTGGTACTTTCATCTAGCAGGTAGATGACCCCTCTGAGAAGTCAAAATTGTTATCCAAAATGTGCCCCAGCTCATTTTTTGTGGCTAACTCCTTGTGTTCTTTCCTCTCTTGTGCAAGAGATTTTTACATGGAATTGATAGTCAGTCCACATTTTTTTATTTTAAGGCACTCAAGGCTTTCTGGAAATAGCACCATCAGATAGAGCTCTCTCTCAGCTTTCCATAAAGGTAAAGTTTGCCTCCTAAATCCTTATATTTTTCAATTTATGGCTCGATGGAGTTTTTGTGGAAATGGGCTGTCAAGAATGGGATTTTTCCATTTGAGGCTGAGTCCCGCAGCCAATAAGAAGCTGCCACGTGGTAGAGGAGTTCGAGGGTCGGAGGCAAATATGAATTTTTTTCCAAAAGAGTATAAAAAGGTTGATTTTCAAAGGAAAACCCGCTAGTGCTAAAATGGGATGAGAAAAAAGGAAGGCATTCAAAAGAGATTTGGAGTGGCCCATACATGGTCACAAAGTGTAAGGACAACAATCACTAAAAATTAAGCTTAGGTTTCCATTCCTCCAAGTGCTTGTGCACATTTTTTTGCTATAGGTTAGTTTTTCTTTCCCTAAGTGCTTTGGCACAGGCTTGTTGTTCCTGGGAATGTGTTTGCAGGCCTTGCTCCATCAGGTGATATTCCATCTTCCTCCTTGCAACATTCTAGTCAGTTGGGGTATTAAACAGAGAATTAAGTGACTCTGTGCCCAATGGATTGTTTCTGGCAACTGGTAACTTCATCCAGCAGGCAGATGACCCCTCTAAGTCGCCAAAATTGTTACCCAAAATGTGCCCCCTGCTCATTTTGTGGCTAACCCCTTTCATCTTTCCTTCTCTTGTGCGTCAGACATAATATTTTTCTTTTCAGGCACTCAAAACCTTCTAGAAATGACACCATTGGATAGAGCTCTTTCTTATCTTTCCATAAAGGTAAAGTTTTCCTCCTAACTCCATGTATTTTTAAAGTTATGGCTCGGCGGAGTTTTTTATGAAAATTTTCCCCTGAACGGCTCGTGGCTAATGAGATGTTGCCATGTGGCACCTAGAGTGGTGGAGTGCGGGGAAATTTTGGAAAATTTTCCAAATTACCAAAAAGGTGCAAAAATTTGAATTTTTGCTCGCTAGCCCGATTTGGCCCTATTTTGCCCTAAAACTTCAAATAGCCATATCTTTCGATCCAGAGCTCAGTTTTTCACGTTCTTTATATCAATGAAAATCTGGTGAAATTATCTACAAGATTTTAGGTCAATTTTACATTTTGATGGAGTTTGGAGAGAGAAAATAAAAAAATGTCTCTGGCACATGGTGATGAGCAGAAATGACGTTTCAACCAATGTTTTTAATGAAGAATGGCTCGCATTCTCTCCTAGCATGGTTAAAAATGTCAGGGAATGGGTCTGTAAGGATGCCCATGCTGTTTTGAATGTATTTTGGTTAATGATTGAACCTCTCCCATGATTTCTCGTGTTTCTCTCTCCTGGGCTCGTCCCTTGCACTGTAAAAGCTAGATTTGGCTCATTTTGAAAGTGTTGAACATTTTTTGTGTATTGTAGGTCCCCTTTCTCACCTTGGAAGTGATTTTGGTGGAATATTAGACCTTTTCTAAGAGCTGCAACTTTATTTTTCCTCTCAGGTGTTGTAATGCAAGTGATTTTGATGATTAAAATAACAATACAACCTCTGTGATTAGTTTTCATCTTCTGCCTGTGTTGTTTGGTTAATTTCTAATCCTTCATTACAATTATCAGTTTTTGCATGAGGTTCTTTGTTGCATTTTTATGGACTGTGTCAATCTGTAGAAGTAAAAAATGCTCACCACTCCTTTAGTGCATCACCTATTAGCATTAGTTTTAGCTTTTTTGCATTCTCTATCTTTGTCTCTTTTAGAATTTAGGGTAGGGTGTTTTGCATAGAAGTGCTTCTGTTCCTAGAATAGAGTTGCTTCTATCCTTTCATTTCTTTGAGAAATAGATAAGGGTTAGGGCTAGGAGGAATACCTGTTGAATGTTGAGAGGATGTGCGCGTACCATAGAGAGAGATCAGATTGATTGCAAAGAACTCCTTTTTATCTGGGAAGGACTACCTATAAATAAGAATACAAGACCACCAGATTCTAATTAGATAATAAGTGAGGGAACTGCCTTGGGCCCAGGAAATCTGAGACTTCCTTTCGAAGGTGGTCAGTTTCCCTGCTAATATGAATTAACACAAATTCTAATAGATAAGCTATTGTCCAATTACAATTTATTTACCTTGTTAAAATAATAGAGAAAAGGCTGGTCTTGGTTTTGAATCACTGTGACCGATGTCGGTCACTGTCACCAGTACCGGTTGCTGATAACCGATATTGGTAGGGGTAGGGGCTTTGGTGAAGGTTGGATATCAGATGGCTATATGATAGCTATGGTGTTTATAAGACTGGTAAATGATTGGGGATAGGTAATAAGGTGATGGAGAAGACTCAGAGAGTATGGGGGCTATCCTTGGGGCAATGTAGGGGTAGAGGAATGTAAGTTAGATGGAGAGTGTTACCTGGTAGTGGATCTGGGAGTAGACTTGTAATTACTGTGATTTAGAAATCCAAGAAATATTATTAAAATAATGTACAAGATAGTACTTACTAGTTCCTGATGAAGATTCGGGTTCAAGGATTGTGATGACGAAGGCAGGGTTCAGGCAGGATGATCTGACAATCCAAGATGAGCTATCTTCTCTCCCAATGCTTGGATGAGTGTCACTGGGCTCTAGTTATTTTGTTGCAGTCTCAGACTTGATGTCCTTCTCCGCAAACTCCTCTCTTTTCTTCACTTGTCTCTGCTCGGCCAAGTGAAATCCTGATTCTTTCAATGACCTCTGATTTTGATCAATGAAAATCCCCCACTTTGTTTTTGGTTGGGGGAGGTCATTTACAGGGAACCAATGGTGGTTACGTAACCGACGACGGTCGAGTAGGAACCGATGTCGGTTAAGTCAAAGTGGGCTATTTTTAGTAAAATAGCCAACTTTCCCTCCTTTTCTCCTGAGGGATTAGTTGTGGGCTTGGTCATGTCATTATGAGGTTGGTTTTGGGTGCGGGTGAGGAGTCATTAGTCATGGGTGTGGATGTAGACCAAGTTATAGGTCTTAATTAGGTTAGTTTAGGGTTAGGACTAGGTCATGATGAGGTGGCGAAATGAGGTGGCAGGTTTGGAGATGTGCATTTATTAATTATAAGGTAATTAATAAATAATTGTGTAAGGTTTAGGTAATGAGGCTAGGTTACGAAATAAGATGCAGGGCAAGGGGGGTCGTAAGACACAAATTTGGTGTCTACATTAGCCCCTTGTTGTCATGTAGCTTGTCTTGTAAGGATGCACTGACAATAATAAGAAGTGGTTACTCCCATTAAGGGTATAGGTAATCCCCCTCAAATTTATCACAGATTGAGGCGACGTGAAATTAGGGATAGGGTTGATAAAGGGTGAATGGTGTTGAGATGATGGTAAGATGGGTGGGCTAAGTTCAAGGAGGCAGACGCATGTTGAAATGTAGTAGTGTGATCATTGTACATGATTTGAAGAGAAAACAAGCAATTCATAGGCAAAGGTTGATAGTTTATCCAAACAAGGGTGATATAATTCTAGTATCCAAGGCATAGGAAGTAGCTCCAGGGGATATAACGGGTAAGGTACAGGAACGTTTAGGCATGTTCGACAGTACCAAATGGTTGGTTTGGTTGAGATAAATGTCATGGTCTTGGTCTAGGAAAAGTTGGTCGACTGATCAAGTCAAGTACCGTAATCATGCTAAAACACGAACAGGTGAGCTCGATTGAACAAAAGGCTACATGATGGGTGGATAAAATTGTAATTTGTTGGTTTTGAGCGAGGTATTTAATTGGTGCGGCCTTGGGTCGGGCCGATTGGCTAGTGAGGGCCATGGGTCGGGCCTGATTGGTTGGTTGCGGCCTTGGGTCGGGCCAAATTGGTTGGGTGTGGCCTTGGGTCGGGCCAAATGGTTGGTGGTGGCCTTGGGTCAGGCCAAATGGTTGGTTGCGGCCTTGGATCCGGGCCAAATGGTTGGTTGCAGCCTTGGGTCTGGCCAATTGGTTGGTGGCGGCCTTGGGTCGGGCCAAATTGGTTAGTTACGGCCTTGGGTCGGGCCAAATTGGTTGGTTGCGGCCTTGGGTTGGGCCAAATGGTTGGTTGCGGCCTTGGGTTGGGCCAAATGGTTGGTTACGGCCTTGGGTCGGGCCAAATGGTTGGTTACGGCCTTGAATCGGGCCAAATGGTTGGTTACAACCTTGGGTTAGGCCAAATGGTTGGTTGCGGCCTTGGATCCAGGCCAAATGGTTGGTTGCGGCCTTGGGTCGGGCCAAATGATTGGTTGCGGCCTTGGGGCGGGCCAAATTGGTTGGTTGCAGCCTTGGGTCGGGCCAAATTGGTTGGTTGCGGCCTTGGGTCGGGCCAAATTGGTTGGGTGTGGCCTTGGGTCGGGCCAAATGGTTGGTTGCGGCCTTGGGTCGGGCCAAATGGTTGGTTGTGGCCTTGGGTCGGGCCAAATGGTTGGTTACGGCCTTGAATCAGGCCAATGGAGTCAAAAAAGGCTACTTAGCAAAGGAGGGTATAGGTGATGTGGTGAGAAAGGGAGATTATTGAATAAGGGCAAAAATTGTGGTAAAATAGGGATTAAACTGATATCGATTAGCTATGACCAGTATCAGTTAGATGACCGATACCGGTTTCTTAGGGCATAAGATAACCGATATCGGTTATAGGTCAAAAACCTATAAAAAGAAAAATACGGCCTGTCATTGTCACATTGTCAATTTGAAAACCACATTTAGTTGTCTGAGGTGTTTTAGTGGTATTGTTGAGATTGTCCAGCTGAGGTGGCATTATTTTAGTGGAGAAGTGAGTGGTTGGTAGACCCCAGTGAGTAGGAGGCAGAATTTGATTGGTGGAGGACTCAGCAGAGGAGATTTATAGCCATGGCACAGCCAGGAGGAGCAGGAGGTGCTGGAACACCACCACTTATCCCATCACGACGACGTGTAGTCGTACCTGTAGGTTCGAAACCTCTCATTATGTGAATTTAATGTTGTTAAGCTAGATTTGGGTTTTGGGTAGGAATCCAAGTTTTTAATAAAATAATGAATAAATTGAAGTGGTTTGAAAAATGGAGAGGGTAGGTGGGTTAGTTAGGCTAAAACGGTAGGGTGGGTAGGTTTTTAGGGTTTTTCAATGGGTATAAGGGGAGTAATAGGCAAAAAATGGGTTTGGGGGGCCATGTCAGGTTCGTGGACAGTGATCGATGACGGTCACTAGGCGACCGGCCTCGGTCACGAATTTTTAGGGAATCTGGGTTGTGGGCGGACCGGCGTCGGTCATATATCGACCGGCGCTAGTGTATAGCATGTGCTGTAGGGGGACCAGTGGTCGGTCAAGGGTGACCGGTCCCAGTCATTAGTTAGGATTATTTATTTATTTGGTTTGGTTTTGTTGTTGTTTTGGGTTTTTGGTTGTTGTTTGGGTTGTTGTTTTGGTGTTTTGCTATTTTTGGTTTGGGTTTTGTGTTTTGTGTTGTGTTTATTGTTTTAGGGGTGAAGAGGGAGGGGATAGAGGTTGATAGGAAAGGTGATTGGTGGGGGGGGAAATGGGTGGTTGTGTGGTTGGTGGGGTTAGGATAGATTAGGTGTTGGGTATGAATGAGGAGGTGTTAAATTGGTAGGGGCATAGGTAAATGACGAAAGTAGATCTGGGTGATTGGTAGGGTGGGAGATAAGGAAAGGGGATATCGTAGATGTTTTAGGGTAAGATAGGTGGGTGTAGATGTGTGTTATAGAGTTGGGGTGTGGTTCGGTGGGTAAAAGGGGGTATAGAGGGTTAAAGTAGTTGTTTTTGTAAAGGGTAGGTCTAATGCAGTGGGTTGGTTTGTGTAAGCACGTCAGCAGCTGACGATGTGGGATTAGATGCCCCCGCTATTGAGATGGATGCGGCCACATGTGTCTGCAGCGCATTGGGCCATTATGCACGAGGTGGGACTCGGCGGAGTCCAGCGGTATAGGGCTGTGGAGAGGGACCACAACCTTATGGTTGCCCTCATCAAGAGATGGGATCCGGCAACCAATGTTTTCCATCTCCCGACTAGAGAGATGACTATTACCCTGGAGGATGTATATCGCATCTTGAGACTACCGGTCGTAGGAGAGGCAGTATTCCAGGTAGATGTAGAGACGGCTATGGACAGCATTCTACAGGTATTTGGGGATGCAGCCGCGTCATTGACTTATCACAGTGCGAGCATTGCCTATGGGGACATGTATCGCGCCCATAGACATGAGACACGACTGGCCGTGTTGATGATGATAGGCATCACATGCTTCACCCTCCCAGACTCAGAGGGAGGCCGCTTCCCACGGGATTTGATGGGAGTACTACACGAGATGGTAGAGGAGCATACGTGCTATGCCTGGGCACCAGTATATCTGGTGCAGCTATACAGGGAGCTGTGGGGTTATCACCGGATGAGGTGATTTGGGATTTGTTCCACATTTTTGTTACACTGTTGGGCATATGAGCACATCACATATATTTGACCAGTAGGGCTGCCCCAGTAGCCAGGGCCATAGGTTATATACAGGTATGGCTTTTAGAGGATGGTTGGGGGTCGTGGGCCAGCGAAATAATGTTGGATTTGTGTTAGCTACGAGCGGTGCTCGTAGGACGGGATGTAGCTTACTACCGTCATATGCTAGAGGGCTTGACCGCATTGGATATTGTATGGAGGCCTTACAGAGGCCATCAGCCCCGAGGAGGAGCCCGAGCACAGATGCGCTAGATCCAGTATACTTTCTGGATAGTAGGACGGAGGCCGGGAGAGTATGAGCACAAAGATACCCTTAGAGAGGGTATGACGGTAGTTGGGGCTGTGACAGGATGAGCCACCTCCCTTCCCACAATACCAGAGGGATGATGTAGAGGCCCCACTGCCAGCTCCGCAGCCCGTTGACCCATATTGGGTAGCAGAGAGGCTGGCCGATGATACAGTGGATGACGCCGGGTGTACAGGTTCATTTTTGGTTTGGTGGGCAGGTCAGAGAATAGCTAGGATAGCACAGCCCACACAGCCAGATTTGGTAGCTGTTATGGTAGAGAGAGACTGCCTCCTAGGACAAGTGTAGTTATTATAGGGGCAGCTTGTTGCACAAGCAAAGATCGGGGTATTACAGGGGTAGTTAGCCCAGGCACAGGTGCAAGCACAGGTACCACCACAGGTAGCGGCATAGGTACAGATACCTCTACAGGCACAGGGTGCACTCGCAGGGCAGGGGCCACTGTTATTAGGAGTCGGGGGACCAGCCCCAATAGCCATGGTGGCACAGGCCCGCTATATGGAGGTGAGAGTGGAGGCCTGATATTATCAGCATGTCCTTGATGGTACCGGGGCTGATTACTAGCCATATGCGGCACACAAAGCTGAGACCTCGCGGAGCCAGAGATCCCAGGGAGTGCAGCCACAGCTGGTGGGTCCATTACAGGGAGGAGGCGAGAGGCAGCATAGGGACCAGCAGGGAGACAGGCTGAGGGTGGTAGAGAGAGATGAGGTATCCCTGTAAAGGAGATAGGTGTTTTGGATATTGGATAGAGACACCGGTCTGTGAACCGGTTATGTATATAGAGGCATGCGCGCCCACATATGATTATTTTATTCATTTTTGTTGTATATACTGGCCTGCGAGCCGAGTACATATGATACCGACCTGCGAGCCAAGTATATTTTTTACATGAGAGACCGGCCTACGAGCCGAGTCGAGATTTTGACAGTGATTGCGGCCTGCGTGCCGGCTTTGTATTATTTTGAGATCACAGAGGCCCCCATGCAGGGAAAGTTGTATATTTGAAATATTGATATATATATATATATAGATGATGGTTTTGATCCACATGCTGTGTATAAAATGTTTTATGTATTTTGTTTGATGGTTGTTGTATTCTAGGTAGATGATGTTGATGAAATTGTTATGAGATATTGATGTGATTTTGATGACAAATATTGATAATGGTGTTGTTATGCAGGAAAAAGAGGTGGGTGCTACAAAAATTTGTAAAAAAATAAAGAAAAGGCCCAGATTTAAAAAAAGAGAGGCATGTGACCGATATCAGTTAGCTAACCAATACCAGCTATGCCAAAATGAGCTTTTCTAAAAATAGAAAAGTTTGGGTGGCAACTTAAGGTCTTATTTTTAGAGTTCTTATTTTTAGAGTCATGCAACAAGTTAAATACACGAATGCAACGCTGTTTGATGATTGATATAGGTAATTGCATGAAAGAATTGAGTGATAAGGAGGAAAGAGACAGGTGAAGTGAGTGTGGGCTGAGATTAAGAAGTTAGAAAGGTAAATTATATTTGAAGAGGGTGGTGAACATGGCTGAACGAGGAGAAGCATCCAACAGGCAGGGATGAGAGGGAAGACAAGTTCCACCCCAAGCTACTGCATCCCGAGAGGTAAACGGTTTGGTTGTATTTTAATTCTTGCATGTTTTGATGAATAGGATGAGAGAAGGTAAGAAGGTAGAGATGACAAAGAAAAGGTGATAGGAAAGGATTTGGGATAGAGTGAGTGTTATGGGGTAGGTAAGTAGGGTGTTCACGTATGTTTATAGGTATAGAGAGGAGTAAATGAGCAAAATAATTATCGTAGGTGTATGTTTTTAAGTAGGCTGTATATTTTTGACAGTGACCGGTATCGTTTAGAGATAACTGGTATCGGTTAGTAAACCGCTATCAGTTATCTATAACCGATACCGGTTACTGTAGGAATTTCCAAGATGTGAGAAAAAACCCTTGGGGATTTGATTTATTGAATGGTTGTGTGTCGTTTTGATGTATGCAGGTGGAGGCAGGGTTAAGGATGGATGATACTATGCCAGCTTTGTTGTCACGAATCTGAGTGGATGTAACACCAGTTGAATGGGCATTGATAAACCGTGTGGGGCTAAGTGGAATCCACTATTATTCACGAATCACACGCAATCATGCTATGTTACAGGCGTTGATTGAGAGATGGAACTCAGAAAAGAATACCTTATATCTACCAACAGGGGAGATGACAGTGACATTGGAAGATGTGTTTAGAATTTTGAGGCTCCCAATTACAGGAAGACTAGTGTATCAGGCGTTGCCTAGCGTGGGGTGGGGAGCAATAACAGTAGTATTTGGTGCAGCTACACGGGAGTTGACACAGCAAGGTTTGACATTCACTTATGGTACAATGTATGCAACACACCCTGAGGAAACAAGGTTGGTAGTGGTATTAATGATAGCGGTGGGGTATTATGCATTACCGAGGGCGGAGGGGGGAAGATTTCCAAAAGCATTGATGAGTGTTATTTGGGAAATGATAGAAAGGAGCGTGACTTTCGCATGGGCACCCACATATCTGGCGGAGTTATACAGGGGTTTATGGGCTTGCAGGTGAAAACACAGGATGACACTGGATTGTTCATACTTATTACATTGTTGGGCCTATGAGCACATTGTTTGTGTGTGACCGATAGGCCGACCCATCAAGTCAGGAGAGACAGGAGTGCAGAGGTTGGGATTCAGACGATGGGTCTAGACAGAACAAGAGGCGAGATCCCAGGCCGTGATAGATGACATCGAGTATTATAGGCAGGTATGGGAGATGGTGACAATTGTGGATATTTGTTGGAGACCTTACGGGAACTATATGGTGACAGAGAACATAGCTAAGGATTTGAGGGGTGTAGAGTGATTGAGGTGGATTGCAAGGCACAGGCCAGGTGAATACGAGAGGATTCCTCTAGATCGCGTGCGGCGATAATTTAGATTTGTGTAGGATATACCTTTGGCTTATAGACCATACATGAGGATCAACGCCGAGGCAGCATTCTCACCTCCTCGGCCACCACCTCCAGAAGGGCCATAGGAGATAGCAGCCGATCGCAGGGTAATGGATGCAGGAGCGACAGAGGCCTATAGATTATGGTGGGTAGTAGAGCTGTGAGATGTACGTGATCGTCCTGACGTAGCTGTGATTACAGCGGAGAGAGATTTTCTGTAGGATTTAGTTCATCAGCTCCAAACGCGGGTGAATGAGACAACGGGGTTGTTAGCGGTTGTAGAGTCATGAGTGGAGAGACTAGAGGCAAGATTCCTCCACACAAGAGGACGTATTCGTATGTTACAAGAGGTGTTGGTAGATCAGTGGTAGGAACCAATAGCAGTGGCACCTTTGAGGATGGCGAGGCCAAGTGAGTGGCATCGACGATCACGATCACCACCTGATTCGGGAGGAGGCGCAAGGGTCTAAGTGAATTTCATAGAATATAAGAATAAATAAGGACGTCGACCTACGCGTCGATGATAGAGAAGATGTATGTGTTTAACATCTAAATAAAACTGAATATGTATGTGGATTTGAGTTATGATAATAATAAGAATGGTTATGTTTTGAATGTCTTGTTTTGAAAAAAGGATAAAGATGAATGTGAGCGAATAGAAATACACAAATAGATTTATATATACCACACATGATAGGTTATGGTAGGGGATGGTCGAGCTAACCTTGGGAGACCCCATGTCTCCTAAGTGCTGCCTACATAGCCCATTGCACAAAGCAAGAAGAAGCCTCAGACCGATGTAGTTCTCCCTTAGAACTAGGGAGAGGTGAATTCAGGCAATTTGGTTGTGGTTAGGCAATTTGTTGGTTGGGTAATGTTGTTGGTGTTGGTAAGGTATAGGTGAAGCGAAAGTTAGCTTACCCAAGTAGTAGGGAATCGTGTCCTGATTAAGGTCAACACACAATCCTAGAGTCGAGCAAAAGAGGCAAAAGTGTCCCATAGTTGAGAAGAGCTAAACAAACCACATATTAACATAGGATGAGATTGAATCCCTAGGTACCTTGTATAGGCGAGAAGTCAATAGGTGAAAAGAGTTGTATAATCACAATATATCGGATATACGTCACGTCCCTTGAGTTTTGTTGTTTTGACGAATGGTGAGGTGAGGTGGCTGATAAAGCTGGGGTGCAGAGAATTTGTTAGAAGGTAATTATGCTGACAAAGAGAACCAAACCTAGATAAACAAGTCCATGACTCAAAAGTGATGTTGAATACTGCTTTTATTTTGTTCTGGATATAGAATGATTGATGCGGGAAGTCTACATGGGATATGTATTTTATTGTTCTTGAGGTCTTCATGAAGCTGATCAATGCGAGAAGATTCTGATAAAGGCTGACTTTGTATAGTTGTCCTTCAAGGGAGCAGTCTATTTATAGTAGCAGATGCGGCTTTTGTGTATAGCTGTCCTTCGGGGGAGCAGTCTATTTATAATAGGAGATGTGGCTTTACACATAGCTATCCTTCGAGGGAGCAGTCTATGTATAACTTAGAGGTCTAGATGTTGTTTGGCATGAAGCATCTAGTTTTGTAGGAGGTTTAACTCAAGAATATCCCATAAGTGTATAATTGAGAACATGTTATTTTGATACTTTTAAGTCATGGACCAAACTAAAAAGGGGAAGGCATCCTTAAGAGGAGGTGATGACCAAACCATGTGAGCTTGATTCTATTTTGAGATGCACGAAACAAAGTGTATGAGGTGGTAAATGAGCTCAAGGGACGAGTGCAAGGTAGATAAGAAGTGATATAACACTAAATTCAATAGTAGAATGGTCGGATATGCAAGGCATTAAGGGGTTCAGGCTCAGGTTTATCATTAAGCGAAGCTAAACGATAAGTGTCTGATCTATAAGTATGAGTGATAATGTAGGGCCCAATCTAATTAGGAGCAAATTTTCCACATTTTCTCTTTTCTAGCTTGGTTACATGCTGATTCTCTTTGAGGACAAGATCACCAACCTTAAAGGTACGCTCACGAAGTCGCTTATCATAAGCACGCTTGATGTGTTTTTGATAGATTTGAAGGTGGTCAAGAGTTGTAAGATGACGTTTGTCAAGAAGCTCTAATTGGGCTAACCGCTCTTGGCGGAAGTCATCATTGGTGAGAATATCCTGAAGAGATATTCTTAGGGAGGGTATTTGTATTTTGAGAGGCAAGACAGCCTCGGTACCATATACCAACGAAAATGGTGTGGCATTAGTGGAGGTACGAATGCTAGTCCGATAAGCCCAAAGGGAAAAGGGGATGTGATCAGGCCAATTGCTTCCAGAATCGTTAACAACTTTCATGAGGATTTTGGTTAGGGTTTTATTAGAAGATTCGGCTTGACCATTGGCTTGTGGATAGTAAGGTGATGAGAAGCTAAGTTTGATACCAAAGTTGTCACAAAGGTCTTGTAACAACTTATTTTTGAAAGATTTACCATTATCTGTTATCAGGTGATGAGGAACGCCAAAATGACAGATAATGTGATGGTTAATGAATTCTACAATTTTTTCTTTTTTGGTTGAAATGAGTGGAATGGCTTCCACCCATTTAGTATAATATTCAGTTGCTGTGATTATCCAATGGTGACGTTGCGAAGAGGGTGGGTGAATCTCACCAATAAGGTCTAAACCCCATTGTGAGAAAGGCCAAAGATCTCGTGTGACCTGTAGCGGATGGCTAGGAGTATGTTGAAGGTTGGCATGTTGTTGACACATAATACAATGCTTAACATATTCGTAGCAGTCGTTATTAAGAGTAGGCCAATAATAACCTAGGTGAAGGATTTGTTTGGCCATGACAAGGCCACTAAAATGTTCAACACAAATACCATCGTGGACTTGTTAGATGGTATAGGAGACCTCCGTGCCGGTTAGACATTGAAGGAGGATGCCACAAAGCCACGTTTATAAAGGAGTCCCCCCATGATGACATAACGAGAAACAATTTTAAGAAAAGCGTGTTTTCCATTACTAGTAAGGTCAGGTGGGAGAACAGAGGTTGTAAGATAGCCGTGAAATTGATGATACCAGGTATCCTACGAATTAGCAGACACATTATTTATCATACAAACAAAAGATGGGGAAAAGATTTTTTGGAGCAAGACGAAAATCTCAGAGTCAGTTGGTGAGGCAGGAATTTGCGAGGCTAAGCAAGCCATAGTATCCAAAAAATTGTTAGTGGATCGGGGAATGGTTTGGATAGAATAATGAGTAAATAAGGTCAAAAGTGAATCCACATAATGTTTGTACTTTTGAAGTTCCTCATTTTTACATTGGTAGATGCCCATAACTTGATTGACTACCAATTGAGAGTCACCGAAAATATTGATAGATTTGACACCTAAGTGTAACGCAACCTGGAGACCCAAAACAAGGGCCTCGTATTCCACTATATTATTAGTACAGGAGAAATCAAGCCAGAATGAAAGAGGCATAGGCTCAGCGTCAAGAGGAATGAGAACAATGCCGGCTCCTCCGCCGCGCTAGAATTTGGATCCATCGAAGAAGAGGGTCATTGGATATGACTCCTCACTGAGTGAAAGAGTGGTGATGAGTTCGTCGGGGAAATTAAAATTGGTAAATTGTTCCCCAGGTAAAGGGGCTTCTGCGAGTTGGTCTGTGATAGTTTGTCCTTTGATTGACTTCTGGTGTATAAATTCAAGGTCGAGGTCAGCGAGGAGCATAAGCCATTGGGTGATGCGTTGGTTTAGATGTGGTTTGGCGTACATATAATGAATGGGGTCCGCGTTGGTGATGACAAAAGTTTTGTGATTCAGGAGGTAGTGTCAGAGTTTGGTGGCCACAAATGAAAGGGCTAGGCACAAATTTTCTACATGTGTATACCTAGTCTCGTAATCCACGAGAGTACAACTTATGTAATAAACGGCTTGTTCACGATGCTCGGAGTCACGATGTGCGAGCATGGCTCCTACTGCATGGTCGGTGGAAAAAAGGTAAAGGTAGAAAGGGTGATCGTCCTGAGGTGGGATAAGCACAGGTGGCTGCAAGAGATAGGCTTTGAGAGCCTCAAAGGCTTGGTGGCACTCTTCGCTCCATTGAAAGGCAATGTCCTTTTTAAGGAGGTGATGGAAAGGTTGACATTGATATGAGAGTTGGGAGATGAAACGCCAGATAGATTGGAGTTTACCTTGCAAACTACGCAATTGTTTGAGGTTAGTAGGTGGGGGCATTTCTAGGATAGCTTTGACTTTAGATGGATCGACCTCGATGCCATGCAAAGAGATGATAAAACCAAGAATTTTTCCTGAAAGGACACCAAAGACACATTTCTTTGGTTGAAGACGAACACAATATTGTAACAGGCGATCGAAAATAATGGTTAAAACATTGAGATGTTCACTGTGATGTTTAGATTTGCCAAGAAGATCATCAACATAATCCTCAAGGATAGTGTGCATAATGTCATGAAAAATGTAAGTCATAGCCCACTGATAGGTCACACCAGCATTCTTAAGTCCAAATGGCATGACACGATAATAGAAGGTTCCCCATAGAGTTATGAAGGTAGTTTTATGTTGATCGGCCGAGGCTACCAAAATTTGATTGTATCCCGAGAAGTCATCCATGAGAGAAAGCATCTCATGGCCCACAGTGAGATCAACAAGTTGATCAATACTCGGGAGGGGGAAGTCATCCTTCGGGAAAGCAAGGTTAAGGTCCCGAAAATCTGTACATATCTGAAGTCCCTTGTCGCTTTAGTGACAAGTACAATGTTAGAAATCCATTGAGGATAGTCAATAGGCAAGATGAAGGAAATGGAAAGGAGTCATTGAAGCTCTTCTTTGACCAAGAGGGCAATGCGTGGATGTATTTTTCTTAGTTTTTGTTTAACTGGTTTGGAATCAGGTTTCAGGGTAATGTTATGGACAGCAATGTCAGGATCAATTCCTGGCATGTCAGCGTAGGACCAAGCGAAAGCTTGGTTGCGGGCATGGAGAAAGGTAGTAAAGGCGGCTTGTTCTGATGTGTTAAGAGATTGTCTGATCTTCACAATGTGAGGATCTTCCTCTGTGTGGATGTTGATTTCTATAGTTGAATCATTCAACATGGTTTGAGTTTTAGATGGTAAGGCGCGTTAAATATAAGAGTCGTCCGCACCAAGGTAATTGAGGATGGAGTCGTCATCATGGCACTCAAAAACATTAATGGAAGGTGAATCCTCTTCGATCATGTCTGGATACATAAGGGGAAGAGAATATGGGTCCTCATTATCACGTTGATAAGTGAGAGGACCCAAGAAGATAGCATTTATGAAAAAGAAAAGTTAGGAGGGATAGATTCAGGGTCTATCGACTCTGTGGGTGATGATGGAAAAATGGGTGATGATGGTTTGGAAGGGGTGACTTCGTCATCTTCCCAGATACAACTGACATGAGGTTTCTCTAGTGTAAGTGTTTCAGGAAATCCAAGACCACTACGATCTTTGTGTTTGCATGTAGTCACGGGAATGATTGTATGTCGGCCTTGTTCATAGAGACCAAAACCAAAACCTTTCCAAGCACAATGAATCAGGAAGGTGAGAGCGAAATGACGATTTGTCAAGTATTGAAAATTGGATTGGAAGGGAACCACACCAAGGGGAGGTTCAGGGGTAACGGAGGATGCGTCGACACCCCCATATGTTAGGTTGGTGCGGCAATTAGGTGGCCCGTAGGAGATTACCTCCCCCACACGACGGTCATAGGTAGGATGCGCATGTAATTGTCCGTACTCCTGTGAAGTATGGAAAGAGCTAACATTATATAGGTGATACTCCCCCAGCGTAAGGCGTTGAAAAACATCTACTAAGGGGTCTGAGGTTGGGATGTTGTCTGTAGGAAAGGAAGTGGTATTTGCGATGGTGGTTTCATTAGTTGAAGGTGTAGGTGCGGTTGAGGTGGATGGTTGGGTTGGATGAATGGGTGTCTTGACTGGTACAAGCACATCATTAGGGCGATATAACATATTGCAGGTTTTGAAGGGGGGAGGATCAACTTTTACGGTGTAGGACTTCCCCTCGTACTCAAATTTTATGCATCTATGTAAGGTGGAGGGAACGCATCCCATAACCCAGATCCAAGGGTGGCCTAACAACATATTGTATTGGAACTCTCCCTCAAGGACATAGAAGAGTTCGGGTAAAGTACGTGGCCCTACACGAATGTTAAGGATCACGGTGCCTAAGGTAGAAGTAATAGCATCATTGAATGACCGACAACATGATGGGGTTGGCACACATGCAACTATAAGGGATATTCATTTGTTGGAAGGCCTTTGGAAGAGATGATGTTTAGGCTAGTGCCCCCGTCAATCATAACACAATGCACCCGAATGTCCCGGACATAAGATGAGATGAAAAGAGTAGGGTCAGGATCTTCTGCACCAAAGTCGACAATTTCGTCTTCAGAGAAACTGACAGCAGTGGCTTGCTGTACAGAGACAAAAGTGGTTGGGGAGATAGGTTGTTTGGTGAGCGAAGCAACGTGATTGGGTTTTAGAATGGAGGTAACAGGTAAGGTTTCATTAGGTAAGACCTCTATCCCTTGAAGGATTTCAACGAGAGCTTGTCGATGAGATTCAGAGGTCTGAATGAGATCATACAGTGTCATTTTTACATGTGATTGGTGAAGCTGTTTGATCATGGTTCGGTGGGAAACTCCATTAGAGATGGGGTAGACGGGTCCACGAATAACCACTTTAGGTGGTGGTGGGATCGGGATGGTGGACGGAGAAAGAGAGGCCGAAAGGTGTGCTTTCTTTAGCTTTCCCATTGTTTTTCTACCCTCGAGTAGCAACACTAATCATGTTGATCTCGTGAACATGAGAGGAGGAAGATGGTAGGGATAAGTCATGGTCTTCGAGAGGTGGGGTTGTAATAATGATAGATCTTGGTGAGGCGAGGACAGGTGGTATAGGAGAGGGAATCGAAGCTAAAGGTCTCTCCCTTCGTAAGTTGTCTTTCTTAACCTTTCTATCTGAGAGAGGTGACTGAGCGAAGTATGGCTTTCAAAGTTTTTCATCCCTCTACATCATGTCCTGGTGTGTGGTGGTAAGCACAGATTTTAGACTCATCATAACCTATAGGTCGAGGTTTGGATGGATCATAAGGTCTAAGTGGGGGTAGGGAAATGGTCGCATTCTCCACCAACATATCAAGGATTTTGGCCTAAGACCCTTTGAGTGGGTCAAGATTCAGAGGAAGATGAGGCTATTGACTGGGTAGGTTTTGGTAATGAATGGGTATGGTTGATTCGTGCGGGTGGTGGTTTAGCCAAGGGGTTTTGATAATTAGATTTAACTAAACATGGCTTCTTCGATGTAGAAGTTATGTTTAGCTGGTTAGATGATGAGGCCACCAGATGATGTGGTATCAGGAAACAACCATAGAGAAAGAGGAGTGACAGCAAACAAATCCTTTGATGGTGGAGTTTTTTTAGGGTTGATAGGTAGACAGGATACGTGGGGTGACGGTGTTGATATACCCTTGGATCTTGGTACGTGTGCAGAAGGTGTAGGTCGTTTTAAAGAAAATGCAGGAGGTATGATGTATTGATGCAAGGTAGAGGGATGAGGTCCTAATATGGAAGGTAGGTGTAACAACGATGGTTGTTAGTTGTGATAGAGGCATAGGTTGGGGTTGAGGAGATTGGGTCTGTCTCCTAATTGGATGGATGGCTTTACTTTTGGATAAATCTAACCATTTAGGTGGGTGTGTTAGACTAGGTATTAGTGAGGTCCCAAGCATAGGGGAAGGTTTGGTTAGGTCAATAGAGGTGGATGAGGTATTTGGTAGAGATGAGGGGGGTGAAGATGAGGACATAGGCATTTTAAGCTTCTATAAACACTTCAAGTATATGGTAGAGATGTCTAGATCGGTCAATCTGCATTTGAGTAGAATATGGTGTACTCAAACGTTCCCATAAGACTTGTCTATCTTCTGAGGGGTGACAATCCTCACGTGTGAATAGGAACTTTTGTATGGAAGAAAGGTGGGTTGTGATTCTGGTCCACTGTGGGTGTGATACAGGGGGTAAATGAGGCACTGTATCAATGGGTGTTAAGAGGTCAACCGGTCGCTGAAAAGATTTAGGTGATGAAGAACTAATAGGTAGGAGGGCATATTTGAAAGGATCCGTCATGATTAAAGAATTTGGTGATGTCGGTTCAAGAAGTTTCTCATCTAAGGATGACAAAAGAAGTGGCGAGCCTTCCTCTTGTACAACAAGAGTGGTAGAAGGAGATGTTTGAGAAATAGTTAAGTTTGATAACATCCGCTCATAGTCTTGCAAGGATGTGGTGTAAGAAGGCTCATCTGTGAGAAGAGAACTCTGGGTGGTTAATTCCTTGATGGGTAAAGGAACAACAAGGATTTCGTCTTGTCTTGATGGTGGTGAAGGGGGTTTGGGTTCCTGCGTTAGTGAAGAGGTTTGATTCAGAATTTTTTCGATAAAGGCTTTTGGCTGGGAGTCGAAGATCGCATGGATTTCATGAACACTCTCCTCGGCTAAGATATCTTGGTTTATGTTACTGTTAGAAGAGTGGATTTGGGAATGGTTTGTTGAAGATTTTCAAATTTCTGGTTAGCAGGGGCGTTAGGATTATCCAGGGCTATATCCCCTGCATCAACCATTTCCTACACTATGTTTTTCAACATCTTACAGTTTTCATGACTATGTCCCTTCACGCGGTGGAAGTTACAGAAGTCATTTTCTTTGTACCAAGAAGGTATAGCGCGGGTGGAATCAAACCCGGAGTGAGGTTTAACAGGAGGTAAGGTAATAGCTCCCGCTTTAAGCAATTTTTCCAATATCACACCATAAGTTTCTCCAAAGGGAGTGTAATTGATGGGCTCAGCTTTATACTTATAGGTGGTTTTTGGCGGGGTATTAGATGGTGGTTGGGATTTGACCATCACCGCGTGTACAACTCCTTTTGATTTCGAAGCAGTCGATGTGTGAGGATTGGTGGTGTTAGGTTTGTTGGTGGAATCTTGGGTTCAGAAATTAGGGTTTTTGTTGCGCAACCGCAATTTCTCTTCCTCTAAGGCTCGAATCTCTAATTTTCGAGCCATAGTAAAGGCCTCGTCAAATGTGTGGAAAGTTTGAATTTGGAGGGTAGGAGAAATGTGCTTAGCGCAGGCCCGTGTAAAGAGTTCAATAAGTTCGGCCTGAGGCAAGGCATATGTAAGTTGGTTGATAAGGCCCCGCCATCGTCCAATGAAATCTACGATAGATTCATCTTTGAATTGTCGGATGAGCATAGAGGTCGGTGATAGATACTTTCTTGGCAATGTTAATGGAGAAATGATCCAAGAAAGATTGGGCTAGTTGGTTAAAAGAGAAGATTGAGTGCTGGGTTAAAGCACTGTACCACTCCAAGGCGGGTCCTGATAAGGACATGGGAAAGGTGTGGAGTAGTAAGGCATCGTCATGAGCAATCAGATAGTAGGCATGTCTAAATGATCGCAAGTGTTGTTGAGGATCCTCCTTACTATTAAAACAAGTAAATTTTGGTAATTCCCATTGAGGAGGATATGAATGAAGGGGGACAGAAGGGTGAATAGTCTCCTGACAAACTTGCTCGTATGTCAGAGCGCTATGACTTCCTGAAACAGAAGCCTCCAGATTTTGCATTTTGTCCATCATTTGTTTGATTAAATTAGTGGTTGGATGAGATGATGGTGCGGTTGCCGTAAACGGAGGCGGATTAGGCCAAGGGCCACCACTAGAAAATGGTGGGGTTAAAGGTTGATAAGGTATGGAGGACGAATATGTTGAGGCGACCAAATAGGGATGTCCTATATAAGATGTTGAAGTCACCGGATAAGTGTGTGGAAATGCAAAGGTGGGCGGAGCTTGAGAAGGAAAGCTCGTGTGGATAGGTGGCAGAGAGCAAGTCATAAAAGGAGCAGTTTGCAAGAGAGACGAGGTAGGATCAGTCGGCAATAATGATATGTGGGGCCCAAGATTAACCAAAGGAAAGCTAATTTGTGCCGTATGAACCCCCGAAGCCGCTGAGTTAGGAGACAGGACTAAGGATGAAGAAGGTAAGGCAGAGTTATTAGGCGGAGAAGGAGCTAAATGAGCAGCTATACTAATAGGCATGCCAATAAGAAGTTGACCATCGGGTGTACGGTTGGGGGCATGAGACAAATAGTATTGTACAATGTTAGGATTAGCGTCCAAATTTTTTTGTAAATTCCTTATCTCCTACAGGGATTTTGGGAACCTCGCTGGTGTCTGTAGGATTCCCCATAGGATGTGAAGGGGGTGATTCAGGAAATGGCATGGAGCAGGCATGTGAAACCATGGCTGTAACTTGTTTCCAAGTGATAAAAACCATGGACAAGAGTACACATCAGGGATGCAATCTATCAGGAATAGAAGTAGCAACAAATATGTTGGAATTTGGTAGGCTGCTGGTTTTAAGAATTGTGAAAGACAATAACCGATATCGGTTAAGTAACTGATGTCGGTCAGGCTGTAGCCGGTGTCAGTAAGTTAACCGATGTCGGTAGAATAGGACTGGTGTAAGAAGCTATAAGAAGTTTCTGATTTGGGGTTAACAGTTCTTATTATACCTATCAAGCTGTTCTGAAGTGATCACAGAAAACAGTGGATGACAGAGAAACAGAACAAAAAACAAGCAAGAATGCACAAGCAAATTTACAGACTAACCCTAGGATTAATTTTAATCAATTTGGGCTTATGCCTTAGACCGCAAGATGATGTCAATCCTAAACAAAATACTTAGGGGGAAATGTCAAGTTTGTTTTGGCTTATAAGGTTACCTCAATCGGGCGGAGGAATACTGTGGAAAAGGGGGGATGTTTTGAGCTATTGTGTTAATTATGAAGTGATTCGGTATGTGTTGTGTAGTGAAAGTAAGATTAATTTCTTGTCAATACCGTGGAAATCACCCCCACGTGTACGACCTGTTACTTAATCTACGTTCACTAGAATTGAAAACAACAAGCAAGAATGTGATGTAAGTGTTTTAAACCCAAATCGAAAATGATATTCGATGAAGTAAAGAAGATGACTTTCACTAATGCAACAATGTGAAAGCAAGACAAATTCTTTTACCAGAAATAACAAAATATCTTCTAAATATTTAGAAAAAGAAAATAGCAAGTATGCTCCCTATATGAAAGCAAGCAAGAAATGAAAGAAACCCAGAATGGGTCCCACCGGGCGTGCCAAAATGTTTCACACATAAATGCTTCCATTCCTAGAATAGAGTTGCTTCTATCCTTTCATTTCTTTGAGAAACAGATAAGGGTTAGGGCTAGGAGGAATACCTATTGAATGTTGAGAGGATGTGCGTGTACCGTAGAGAGAGATCAGATCAATTGTGAAGAACTCCTTTTTGTCTGGGAAGGACTACCTGCAAATAAGAATACAAGACCACCAGATTCTAATTAGATAATAAGTGAGGGAACTGCCTTGGGCCTAGGAAATATGAGACTTCCTTTCGAAGGTGGTCATTTCCCCTGCTAATATGAATTAACACAAATTCTAATAGATAAGCTATTGTCCAATTACAATTTATTTACCTTGTTAAAATAATAGAGAAAAGGCTGGTCTTGGTTTTGAATCACTGTGACCGATGCCGGTCACTGTCACCGGTACCGGTTGCTAATAACCGATATCGGTAGGGGCAGTGATTTAGGGGCTTTGGTGAAGGTTAGCTATCAGATGGCTATATGATAGCTATGGTGTTTATAAGACTGGTAAATGATTGGGGATAGGTAATAAGGTGATGGAGAAGACTCAGAGAGTATGGGGGCTGTTCTTGGGGCAATGTAGGGGTAGAGGAATGTAAGTTAGATGGAGATTGTTACCTGGTAGTGGATCTAGGAGTAGAATTGTAATTACTGTGATTTAGAAATCCAAGAAATATTATTAAAATAATGTACAAGACAGTACTTACTAGTTCTTGATGAAGATGCGGGTTCAAGGATTATGATGATGAAGGCAGGGTTTAGGCAGGATGATCTGACAATCCAAGATGAGCTATCTTCTCTCCCAATGCTTGGATGAGTGTCACTGGGCTTTGGTTATTCCGTTGTAGTCTCGGACTTGATGTCCTTCTTCAAAAACTCCTCTCTTTTATTCACTTGTCTCTGCTCGGCCAAGTGAAATCCTGATTCTTTCAATGACCTCTGATTTCGATGAATGAAAATCCCCTGCTTTGTTTTTGGTTAGGGGAGGTCATTTACAGGGAACCGATGGTGGTTACGTAACCGACGGCGGTCGAGTAGGAACTGATGTCGGTTAAGTCAAAGTGGGCTATTTTTAGTAAAATAGCCAACTTTCCCTCCTTTTCTCTCAAGGGATTAGTTGTGGGCTTGGTCATGTCATTATGAGGTTTGTTTTTGGTGCGGGTGAGGAGTCATTAGTCATGGGTGTGGATGTAGACCAAGTTATAGGTCTTAATTAGGTTAGTTTAGGGTTAGGACTAGGTCATGATGAGGTGGCGAAATGAGGTGGCAGGTTTGGAGATGTGGATTTATTAATTATAAGGTAACTAATAAATAATTGTGTAAGGTTTAGGTAATGAGGCTAGGTTGCGAAATAAGATGCGAGGCAAGGGGGTCGTAAGACACAAATTTGGTGTCTACATAGGGTTAGGAATATAGACCTCTGCAACTTGTAAGTGATAAATATGACCAGAGGAATTGAGGAACTAGCCTCTAAACTGGAGATTCCTTTCTCATTTTGTCAGTCCCACACTTGGGGAAAGGATTCAATGTTGTGCAATCACACTGGATGCTAGTATGATCAAACTAGAAATCTAATCAACATCCAGGGGGTGCTTTTGATTTGCAACAACACGGATTCGTTTCGAGCTCAGGAGAAAATGTTATGGCCTTTGGAAGATTTCTAATGATGCTTGCACTAAGGTTTGGGTGTGTGCACCACAGTTAGTGTACATGTGCCAATGTTAGTGTACCTGTGTCACTGTTAGTGCACCTACACCACAGTTAATGTATGTGTGCTAGGATTAGTGTACATGCATGCCTCTATCAAAAAATGATAGTTAGTGGTGCCTGAGCTGGCAAAAAGGTGTAGGCGTTCCCATCCCTATAGGTGGTTAAAAAACATGGGATTTTTTAAACAAAATCTCAAAAAATGTCAAAATTTCATCAATTTGGTTAAATTTTGGCAGCACTTTACCTCCTTCAATCCTGTAAAGAGCACAAAAGCAAGACAATCCTAGTTAAACTAGTTAATAAGCCTGATTTTAGCCACTAATACAAAAATCTTAGTGAAATCAAAAACTTGAACTAATCTAAAAAACTTTGAAAAATTAATTTAAAAATCTTGAAACTATCCTAGAAATATTAACACTAAAAAATAATTAGAAACTAAAACAAAAATCTTCAAAGTGACTCCATTAAAGGAGGATAGACTAAGTGTACCACTAGGTGTGCCAAATGTGTTCAATGAAAGATTTTGCAAAGGCTATTGAAATGGGGTAAAACCCCAAAGCTTCATGCAAATCCCCTCAATGGACCATATGATAAGAAATGAGAAAGGAATCTTATTTGCATGCATTCAAACTTGAAATGAACAAGAAATATAACAAATAGCATTAACCTCTATTCTTGAAAGCTTAACAAAATATGCCTGCTAAAGACTTAAGCAATCATTTTTATTTTTTACTCCATGAGGGTGGATGAATCTCACTAAATGGGTACATGGCCAAGTTTAGATATTCCATTACTAACCTATAATGGGTGCCAAATGAAGCTATTTTAATGGAGGATAACCAAGATCAAATGCCTATTAGCTTAACTAATGGAAATGAGGTCTAATGCCAATATCTCCAAATGTGAGAGAGATTTTTTAGGAAAACAAGGTGTGTGGTTGAGAAGGAGGGGTGACCCTTCTATTTATAGTTTTCCAAATGGAAGAGTTTGACTAAAGGTCAAAAAGCACTTTTAGATTAGATTAGGATAAACATGCTTTAGACTTAGTTAACTATTTAGGCTAGTTAAACTTGATTAACAAGTGATTAGAGACTCATTGAGAGTTGGGAGGGGTTTGGATAACCAATTGTGACTGATCGATAGCCTATGAAGCCAATAGAAGTGGTCTAGAAAGAACTAGGGAGGTTTTGAATGGTCAAAAGGAGGAATGCTTAGCTAATAAGAGAGATATTAGCCAAATAAGTTGAATATGGGAAGAATAAGATAGAGAAGGTGTCGTAAATGGGAATCTCAGAGTGGAGTGAAGTATGGGAATTAACGAAGTGTTGTAAATTAGTTAGATTGTATGAAATGCTAAGTGTAAGCATATTTTAGGTGTCTTCATATAATACTATTCGTGAGGCCCGTGGAGGTCCTAGAGGAGATCTAGGTTTGACCACGGTTACTCCTAGAGTTCCTATTGTAGTTAGGTGAGTGGTTCAAGCCTAAGGGGTAGCTGGTGCTCCTTAAGCACCCTTATTTCAGATCAAAGGTGCTCCTACTTTTAATGGGGGGAGGATGAGCATGTTGATGTGGACTCAAACTCTGAGGAGTTCAAAGGGGGGAAATTGATGAGGAGATGATGGGAGAGGGAGTTGGAGGTGAGGCCAGTGGGATGGCCGAGGAGGATGATAGTGATTTTGAGTGGCATAAAACTCAGGATATCTTAAGGGTAGAGAGGGCAGAGGTGAGTGCAGAGAAGGAGACCTTGGTCTTAGAAGAGTTTCCTTCTCAAGATTTTGAGCGAGATGATGAGTCCATGGTAGGACATTATTTATTTCCAGATCCTGGGGAGTCTCCACAGTTAGTGGTAGCGTTAGTAGTAGGTGTTGATCCTAGAGATCCTACTTGGATTCCTGGAGATCTGAGTGAGTTTACTACTCTTTTCTTGACCCTGTTAGTTAGCGATGTTTAGTTGATATTTATTTTTGTTGTTTTGCTTGTTTTTGACTTATTTTTGGTGATTTTCTAACTTTTCATTTCCCTTTTTTATTTGCATTGACTGCTCAGGGATGGCAGGATTTGATTCACCAGGTGTGTGCCGAAACCCTATTGCTCCCTTCAGGGAAGACCCCAGCTTAGCTTACTAAGGACATCAGTGATCCTTTAGCAGCCGACTGACACATTGATGTATTTTCCCCTATTTGGAAGGTGGCAGATTTTGTGTTCTCCCTTCATACTGAGCTACCTAGATATAAGACTATTGAGCACCTGATGAGGTGGAGCCATTCTCATTGTGAGACCATAGCTAGTGGTTGTGATCATGAGCACTCAGTTCATTCATATCATCATTATAGAAGGATACCTAAACGTGATCGTGCTCCCTCTGAGGTATCCCATAGGGATTGAGGGTTCGTTTGGGATTTATGTAGTGATTTTTCTAGATGTTTATATGATTTGTTTTTGTATTTTTTGGGCTCATTGAGCATTTTGACCATGCCTAGTGCATGATGGAATTGTATGCAAAACATGATTCTTATATATATATATTCTTTTTTTGGATCTAGATCTTCTTTATATCTAGAGTATTGTGATTTGTTTCTCATGTGTACACTAGATATTTTTAGAATCTTTGTTTTTATATGCTTTTTCAGAATGTATGTAATGGAAAATAGGTGATAACAAGTGTTTGAATATAATGTTTCTCTTTTTATTTGTAATGGTGATATGCGATGATGCAAACATACTGTAGTATTGGACTTTTGGCTTCTTTGGGAAATGTTCGTTGCTTCTTCTTGTTTTGGAAAAACATGATGAATGTGTAGTGATAATGAGATGAACTTTCCCCACTCGTATCTCCATACTAGAAGTAAGATGTGAGGGCTCAACACCGAGATTTGCGAAGGGTGGAAATTTTATGAATTTGACTAAATGGAAATGATGAGAGAAAGAGAAGGTATTGATAGAAACCAAATTTAGACCTACGTACTTATTCCTACTCAAAACTACTACATAGTTCAGAATGTAACTGACTTTCCAATTTATCTAGACTTAGATCCATGGATGGCAATTTGGTTGACAAAATATAGTTTTGATGATTTGATCTCTTTGAAATTTGGATACTTAATTTCACTTAATACACTTTGCTTTGCATTTTTAAAATACTAAGATTTGCATGAATGGACCCCCTACCCCCTGCCCCATGCTACTACTAAGAAGTATGGGATTTTCACCGAAGGCAGGACATAAGCGAGTAAGGGAACTTCTTTCCTTTCTCAACCTTGCACCACTAGTAAGAGATGTGAACTCATCACCGAAGGTTTGTGGGGAAAAGAAGTGTGTAAAATAAAATATTATATTTTGTTTAGTATTTTTTATTTAATTTGGTTGTGACATTTCTGATCTGTGATTTTGGAGTATCCTTGTTTCAAGAGACGTAAGAGGGATAGATGTGACACCAAGAAGCTTTTAGAATAGATTCTAGGTAAGAACAACTCAACCTAGTAGAAAAGAATGAGTATGACCAAGCATGCAGGCCTTGGTATGGTTTTTGTCAAGATTTTGTCTATCGGATTGATGAGATGATTTTGAAACCATTTGATGAAATATTTTTAGAATCTTGTAATAAAATAACTAAGAATAATTTCCTTTGACCACAAAATTTATGAAGTGAGTGAACAAAATGAAACAATTGAGTGACTAATGCAATGTAAGTAGACATAATGTACAAATGGTGATGCTAATGACTTATATGTAAAATTGTTTAAGATGCAAGGAATTGACAGTATCATTGAATTCCTCACCTTCTAGTGTAAACAAGATATATGCACCATTTCCATAGTCTTTCATTACTCTGTATGGGTCCAACCACTTGGGCCAGAATTTCCTTCCTTCATTGGTTTGCTTGTCAATCCAGTTGTCTAGTCTCAGAACTAATTCTTACTCGTATATTTCTCATTTGTAGACATTTTTTTGTATTTCTGGTACATCTCATCAGCATAGGTTCTATGTCAATGTTTAGCATTTAACCTGACCTCATCAAGGATTTCTATTTGAGAGAGGCATGTCTCTCTATAGGATTCTTCTCCCAAGATCCCTTGTAATGAGATGCGGAGACTGGGTATTTTGACCTCAAGCGGGAGAACTATTTTTGCCCCAAATACCAATGAGAAAGGGTTTGTCCCTATTGGTGTTCTTATTGATGTTTGATAGGCCTACAAGGCTGGGTATAATTTTAAATGTCAATCCCGTTTGTTCTCCTTAACTTTTTTGAGGAGAATAAATTTTAATGTTTTGTTTGTGGCTTCATCTCGTCCATTGGCTTGGGGGTAATAAAGTGAGGTCGTATGATGGTTTATCTTGAATTTTCTACATAACTCATAGACCTCATCATTCTTTAAGGATGTGCCATTATCTGAGATAATGACTTGCGGGACACCGCACCTACAAATGATTTGATTTAAAATGAACTTAACGATTACAGAACCCGGTACGATGGTGAGAGGCATGGCCTCTTCACATTTAGTAAAATAGTTTGTTGCCATGATTATAAAGTTATGGCCATCCACTGATGAAGGAGATAATTTCCCTATCAAATCTAGGCCCCATGTGGAAAAGGGGCATGGGGTTGCAATTGGTTACAGAGCCTGTGTTGACATGTGAATCTCATGGGAGAAATCTTGGCATTTATGACACTTTCACACAAATTTTACTGCGTCATGTTCTAAAGTGGGCCAAAAATATCCCATCCGATGTATTTTGCAAAAAATGACATGGCCATCGAAGTGGCCTCCATATATCCCACTATGGGATTTATACAAAATATTTTTGGATTCTTCCATGTCAACACATCTTAAAAGCATTCTGTCAAAGGCTTTATGATATAGAACCCGTTCTAAAATAATGTATTTAGCAGCGATAATGTGTAACCACCTTCTTTGTTGTGATGTGTCACCTTTTGGGTATGTGTGTTTCATTATTAAATTGACAATGTTAGTGTACTAAGGACATATAGATATGGGGAGCTTGGTTTCAACAAAATAGATGCACTCATAGGGAAAGTGTAGGTCTACCAAATTGCCTCCATCCAATAGATTGTCAGCTAACCAGTCTATAATGATTCATCCCTTAACAGAATTTTGGTTTACAAATGTTATTTCAAACTCACCCATTAAGGTTATGAAACGTATAACCCTTTTAGATAAAGAACCTTGCATGAGGAATATCCGTAAGTGATCTGTCTTTATAATGAATCTTGTTTCTTGATTCAACATGTAATGTCTTACACATTTTGTTATGAAGACTATGGCAAGGCATTCTCTTTCTACCTATGTGTAATGTGTTTCATAATCAAGCAACGTCTGACTAATGAAATAAAATGCACATTCCCATTTATCATTATCTTCTTGAGCCAACATATAGGATAGCAAGACATCATTATCCTGTGAATACAGGATCAAAGGATGATCCAGTCTAGGAGGCATTAGCGTGGTAGGAGACAATAATAAACGTTTAACTGATTTAAAGGCCTCGTTGCATTCTTCCATCTAATCAATGCTATAATCCTTCTTTAATAAATTGTTGATTGGATGAACAACAAAACTTAAGTCAAGGATGAAACTTCTAATTGCACTGAGTTTCCCAAGAAATGATCTCATACTAGACTCGTCTAATGGTGGAATCATTTCAAGAATAGCCCAGATTTTGGCTGGATTGACATAAATCCCTCGTGAAGATATAATATAGCCTAGAAGATTGCCTCTTGTCACACCAAATATGCATTTCTTTGGATTTAATGTGACACCATATTCAATCAATCGTAAGAGAATGATACGGAGTACTATTGGGTGATCACAATGCTTCTTGGACTTGGTTAGCAAGTCATCTATGAAGGATTCCACAATCTTATGAATAAGGTCATGGAATACGTATGTCATTTCCCATTAGTATGTAGCACCAGTATTCTTAAGACTGAATGGCATGATGGTGTAACAATAAGTTCCTCAAGGATTTATAAACGTAGTCTTGGCCTGATCTTCTTCAGATATTTTGATTTGATTATATCCTGAGAACCCATCCATGAGAGACAAAATCTCAAATATAGTTGTTGCATCAACAATGAATTCTATGGATGGTAATGGGAAGTCATCTTTGGGGAAAGATTTTTTAATGTCCCAGAAGTCTATGCAAATGCATATCTTCCCATTATTTTTGAGAACAGGGACGATATTAGATACCCATTGTGAATAATCGACTGGTTTGATGAATCCCACCTGGAGAAGTTTCATTACTTCTTCTTTAACCATGAGAGTCACTTTTGGTTTCATTGGTCTTGAATTTTTCTTAATTATATTTACATCTGATTTGGTGACAAGATTGTGTACCATGATATGTGATGCAATTCCCGTCATTTATTTGTAATTAAATGTGAAATATTTTTGATGTTCCTTGAGGATCTGGGTATGTATTTCTATCTCCTCTAGAGTTAACAAGGATCCCAACTTCAAAATATTTTGTTCTTCCTCCTTTCCAATATTTATGTCAATCAATCCTTCAATTAAGGAATATTTACCTTCTTCAAATTCAAGTAAGCTCAGAGGTAGTTCCAAACCTTCTCCATTCTCTACCTCGTAGATTTTGAGATTATTTTGTGGGGGAAGTTCTATCATGGGATTCCCAAAACAGGAACACGAAGATGGGATTAGGGAGAAATCTACTATTTCATGAGCGAGATGCAATTCCGCATAGGCGTTTAGATATCCAAGAGTTCCCCTATTGCTATCAAAGTGATCTAGGATGGTAGCCTCATTTTCAGCTTCTATATTTTTCAAGATCGGGGTTGTTGGTATTTTACACACCAAAGGTTTAGTACGAAGTGATACCATGAAACTTGTAGTTTCCAACTCATTGCTTGGAGTGAAATGAGAAGTTGAGGTCAATATTGAATCAACGAGAAGGTTTTGTTCTCATGGGATTGATTCGATTGATATGAAGTTGAATCCCTTGGTTAGATTTAACACCGCCATTTTATAGAGTTGTAAGTGTTCAACTCTAGTTTCATATACCTCAGATACCTAGTTTGCAACTAATTGCGAGTCTCCTAGTACTCTAATGTTATCAATGCCCATTCTTTTGGCTATGATGAGGCCAAGGAGGAGGGCTTCGTATTTAGACCCGTTGTTTGTACATTTGAAGTTTAACTTAAAGGAAAAAGGTAGGATATTTCCCTCAGGATAAGTAAAGATCACACTTGCCCCAAATCTAGCTTGATCAAAGTGGAAGGTCCAATATTTGTTTCAGAAAAATGGATATTGGAACATTCTTCATTTCTTCTTCTTTTACCTCGGTTACTTCTACCATACAAACTTTGTTCACTAGAAGGGATCCAATTCCTAGGGTACTTTCTATACCAATGGAATCAAATGGTAGGAGAATAGGTAAATCTTTCTCTAGTAACTCGAAATTTTTTTACAGTAGTTCCTAATGATATTATCTTTATGACGTTAGTCTCATTTTTTAGTGCCAGAATGCCTTCGAATAGATTTTTGATTTATAATTTTGTTGTAGGTATCAACTTTACTTCTGCCTTTGAATTGTCTGGTTTATTAAGTTGATTCGTTGGGAGATCAAACTCAGAGTGAACACCTGGTCTCTTTTTCAAATCTGCTAAGTATATGTCGAAGGGTTTTGGGTCACCTTGTTCCCCAAATATTTTTAGGTGTAAAAATATTATTTCCTGGAATAATGTGGAAGGGATTGCCTTCATACGATGTAGCCATGGTCGACTGAGAATCATATTATAGTTGGTTTCCTGATTTATAATATAAAATTCGGTGAAGATTGTCTTGGGTCCTAAGGTGATTGGTAACACTATAGTCCCAATTGAAGTGGCCTTGAGGCTATCATAACCCGTTAGCGTATTTCGTGTTGTGGAACAATTTGTTTCTCCATATCCTAAATTTTGAAGAAAAGTGAAGGGGACTATGTTAATTTCTACCCCATCATCAATCATTGCGTGCTTAACATAATTATTGTAAACCCATACCTGCAAATGTAAGGTTGGGTCACCTCTAGGTGTGATTTCAGTGTCTGTTGGAATTTTACTTATATCAAATATAAACTCAGTATCCCTATTTGGCTTCCCTAGAGGGTATACGTCAAAGTCTACATGGTTTACTTGTATTTTAGGAGGAGGAGTGATGTTAATTATATTACCAAGACCTAACACTTCTAAGAGATCATCTCTGTGGGTGGGAGATTTTTTCAACAAATTGAAGAAGGAAATGTGAGAGAAGGTCTTTGTTAGGTCACTAATTAGATCGTAAGTGCCTATAGGTTTCACTAGTGTTTGTTGAATATTGTCTGGTACTAATGGGTAGGTTGGAACTGGTTGAGAAGAATAATCTCATTTTCTTGTTATGGATTCTATGTGTAGCTTAGTATCTAACTCTGCCAGACTGACTATCTTGGTTTGTGGTCAAGTTCCTAATTAGGCTACAACTGGTGAATTTGATGAAGTTGAGGCTTTGTGACCATTATTTCCTATCATAACACCCTTGTTTGTCCCATTTGGATCTAACCTATTATTGTTAGAGTGATTCAGAAGAGGATCGTTGAAAATATTGAGGGGTACATTTTGAGGGGAAATTTCTCCCATATAAGCATTTGGTGTGGGTAATGCGGAATTTGTTAAAAACATATATATAAAGAGTTGTCTTTGGTCTTTTGGAAAATGTTGCATGAATTTATCGTAGTCATGAAAAGTCCTAGTATCATGGCCTTGAATCTTGTGGAAACCACAATATAAGTTGGGATTATAGTTTCGAGGTTGTTGGCTTGAAACCTGTTGTGGTCCAAAACTCTGACTAGGTTACTGGTTGTTAGAGTTGAAATTTTAAGGCTATTTCCTTTAGCTTTGGTTCTGATATCAAGTTGGGTTTTGTTTTAGACCTTGTGTCTGGATTTTTGATCATCTTCGTCGTCATTGTTGTTGTCGTGATTAATGATTAAAATCCACTGTGTTTATTATTGGAGTAAAGTTATTATTTTTTTGATTGTTAATGGGTGGTGAGGTGTTCACAATTTTTTCCCTTTTAACCTAGTCTGTGACTCCATCTGTTATCACCCCACGGTTTTTGTTAAGAATTTTGGTTCCTTGATTAGTATTCCCGACATTAGGATAAGTCGTAGTGTTTTGATTGGGAGTGATTAATTTCCCACTTGTTCCATATGTCTTACGGCCACTATCTATTACCACTTGATTGATTTGGAAAGCACTCTCAAGTACTTCATCATAAGTCCTTAGTGGGAACTTCTAGACTTCTTCCTTTATCTCTCTATTGAGAGAATGAAGGAATAAGTCACATTGTTCCATCTGATCTATGTTCGGAGCACTTACTAATGAGTAGAGGACTATACACAATCTTTGAATGAAATGAACAACATATTCATTGTGCTCTTGTTTATTATGTAAGAATTCTCTAATCCTTGTTCTTAACAATTTGTTCATGTCAAAAGCTTTGATAAATTCTAACATAAGTAGTTTTAATGAGTGTATCGAGGCTTCAGGTATTCTATAATACCAATCATGAGAAATACCATCTAAAGTCTTAGGGAATATCTTAGCAACAACCACAACCCAAGGGAGCAATTCTCAAATGGTTGTGGAATAAGCCTTGATATGTGCATTTGGATCTCCCCCCCTTGAATTTAGGAAAATTAGGATGAGGTCTTGGAAGCATGATGCTTTGTATGGTGAAATCAAGAGGTTATTTGAAATATTCTGAGTAAGTACCTACCGCATAGGTCTCATTTATCACTGGTGCTTGTTGAGGGGGGAAAGGTGGAATGGGTTGTTGATATGGCAAAGCATATGTATTTGCAGGAGTGTAAGGAAACCCATGTGGTTGAGAAAACATCCGAGGAGAAGAGAACATATCTCCCTATGGTGAATTTGAATAAATTTTTAAATATGGAGGAGCATTTCTCTGATATGGGTTATTTGGTACTAAACCGGGGGTATTATACTTTCAACTAGAGTAGTGTTTGAAAATGCGGTTCTAGCTGGTGTTTGTTGTGGGTAGTTATACGAATGTTGAGGAGGCATGCCTAATGTGCTTGTTCTTGTGAGGGGGTCAATTTGACTAGGATAATGTGGAGGGTTAGGAGTTCCCACTTGCCTTGAATATGACGTTTGATTTTCTTGAGAAAGTTTTAGTCCTCTGATCCTCTTAACCAAAGTTAAGATGACCTCGATTGGTGATGGCCCAACCTTTTGCATTAATGGTTGTTGTGGTAATCTTTGAGGTTGCAAAGGGTATGATATCCTTCTATGAATTTTTCATTACTCTGTTCACCAAGAGTATTTTCCATTGGTGGAGGAATGGGGGCATTTTCTTAAAGTGGGGTGTCGAGTTATGTTTGTAAATTTCCTAGAGATGGATACATGTTTGGAAGTGTTGCTTATTTCTAGCATGGCGTGCTAGGTACTCCTCATCCAAGAATGGGAGTGGATCTGATTTCCTACTGATTTATGGTCTAAATTAAACCAAACGAGATGAAATGGATTCTCCAATAATTGTAATATTATTAGAGCCAGAGGGCTCTAGTTGTGTTTGTGTGAGATGATCTAGCTTCTCAATTTGGAATGAAGAACTAGAGCTAGTTCTTTGAGGAGTAGTTTGTGATAACAAGTAGTTGCTTGAATATTTTTCATCCCATGCAAAAAGAAAGGGTGACAGTGGCCTATTTGATTGACCATAATATGCTTTGAGACCTGAGAGAGGTCTTCCATATGCGTAGTATCCCAAAATATTTGGGGGGTATATAAATACCCACAGAATAATGGGAAGGAGTGAAGACAGATGAAAGAAATGGAAATAAAAAGTGAGTAGTTGTTGCATTTCACGTCGGGTTCACCAATTTTGTATGATAGAAAAGTGACAGGTGAGCATGGGAATCAACAAGTAGCCTTTCTTCATACCCGACCTCTCAAGGTCATGCCGAGACATCCAGTGGAAATGAAATATATGTGGGTGTAGAAAAACTAGTTGGGAAATATGATATCCTAAACACGCAATAATGGGATCTGCAAGTCTAAGGTAAAGAAATATCTCCTAAACTGAATTGGTGTAATGCATCGTTTAGATATAATAGCTACTCGGAGGCTCCAATCAATGTCAATCTCTATCGAGATCCTATCTATTGGTTGTTGGCTGCATGGAAAGTGACCTGTAGGTGCTTCATGTATATTTCCAGAAAGTGGTTGTGAGAGGTGTAATGGGTTTGTAGGGAACTATGGGTTCTTTTATGGTCTAGCCCAGAAAATATTAGCTTGATCGGATTCTATATTTAATATAAAAAATTATATTATGACATTTGGCAGGAGTGGTGAAGATCTAAATACTAGCATATGTAAACTTGTGTTAATATTTAACTAATTAGTAGGACCGTTGGGTCGTGGGACCCAAGGATCACAACCATGAGTTTGTGGTTTTTGTGGACTTGTTATGGTCATGGGAAGAATCAATCTCTTCTTCCAAAATCCGATAGTCATAAGCTTTTTCATCTTCTATGTTTAATACCAGGAGTTGTACGATCTTCGCAAAATACCTTATGGGTGTTCTAGCAACTTGTGTACATAAGCCTATGTCTATGTAAATGAGAAGGTCTCCTACATTTGGTTGTGGAACTAATGAATCACAACTAAATAGTTGCTCTCTTTTAGGTTATTTTATGGTCATGTACATATCCTATCAAGGCAATCTATAGTTGGGTTGATTTGACTAGAATGTGTATGCTTTATCATCTTCAATATTCAATTCTCTCAATTGCTCACTAACTGCTTGTGGGTTTGTTGTAATTTGAAAGACGTGAATTCTAAGACTTTATCTATATTTATTAATGTTGTGAAGATATTTGGCTGAGGTATTATCGGTTCGAATATGTAATCCCTGGGCTCTTGGTCCCGTAATTATCATGAAAGAGATAACCAAACTTAACTGAAAGAAATAAATGAATTATGAAAGATATATCTACACTATGCTTATATTCCCTTTTTTTATTTTTTTGAAGATATGAGTTTGAAAAAAATTCAAAGAGTGACTATTCTACAATATTAAGATAACAAACAATTAATCTAATAACATAATTAAAATAAGTAAGATAGCCGGATGTAGCTATTTTCCTCTGCATTTCTTAATTTATCCTAAATATTAAATAACTAACTAATTTAATTTAAAAAACCTTCAATCTTACGTCAAAAGTGAGGAATAAATCACATCTTCTCAAAAGATATCACTCCCCATAGCTTCCTTGGTAATATTGAATCAAGCATAACTAAAATAAAATGATTTACTATTCTATTTGATATATTGTAACTAAAACTTTGACAATTCAAACTTAGATTTTACAAAACAACATAAAATCCAGTTGTATTATGACTTGTCCCCTTAGTGTGATCTCTTAGTTCCTTCATGTTCTCATGAATCCAAAAGAGTGGAAATGGTGACAATGCAAGTAGGAGAATATGTTCAAATAATGACATCTTGGACGTAAGTCGAACAAAATACAAGTAGGAGAAGGATAGTGCAAGAGAATAGAGCTTAACTATGCAGTTCCTAGTGGGATTGTTACAGGGATACAATACAAGCACACTGAAATATCTAAGATATATACTTTCTTTGAAAAAATAACAACCTATAATTCTAAGTAGAATCAAGATTCAAATGGACATAATCTAGAACTAGAAATATGGAGCCTTGAAATGAGAGGCTGAAAACTTTACAAAATCCAAACTTGTTGAGACTTATTGAAGAACTTTAAAAAACACTGAATAATAATTCAGAGACGGAGAGGGGCCATTTACTTGTAAACAAGCTTGGTATTTATAGCACTTTGATTTACCAGAGGGTAAGTTTCAATTGAAATCTTCTATTATAAACAAAGAGGAATTACTATTTAGCAGGTGGCTAAGACTTAAATGCAAGCAAGAGTGTTTGATAAATATGAGTGCCACATGATCTTTTAAGTTGAAAAAAGTGTCAGAAAGTTATGGAAAATGCGCACAAGACTGCTGCTCTATCCTGGGCAACGGTCCTACAATTAAAGACCAAAATGCAAGGAAAGAGAGGAATGGGGTTAGAATAAAGTATGCGAAGGCTGGATGAGGTATTTTAGGATGAAAATGTATACTCAGCATGCTTTCTGGATTCTAAACATCTTGTGAAGAGATCTGAATCATCATTGGGGTTTCTGTAACCTCTTTCTTGCAGTATAATACATATAATTTTGGGTGTGTACAATGACTCTGATCTTATTCCATTCCATAATATTATCTTTATGAACTACCCACTAGTGTGTTGCTATCCCGCATAAGACATATGCTAACATGTCTCTTCTCCTGATCTGGTCTATCCATTGTGCCTCTATGGCTTGTAAGAATATAGGAATATCTTTTTCTCCTGTATACCAAGGTACTATGCTACCTATCCGTCGAACAGAATGAAGTCCATTCTTGTGAGCAACCATGATTTTTACCTCACGTCCTACTAGTTCATATGTACCATGATCCCAATTGTCACAAGAAATACTCGTAGTATCACTAATAGAGTGAGAATCCTCTCACTATAGGATGCCTTCCTTTGATGGCTCATTGACCTCTTGGTCCTAAATGGCATGTACATAAATTCTTTTTAAGTTGTCCTCACTTAGAGGCTCAACATATGGTGTAGAATTCCCATTTATCAAAGGTATCACAACCCTTTCCTCCTTATTCTAGAAGCTGATATACCCCTTATTGAATCTCAAGTCAACATTATTCTTATAACAACAAGGGTGTCTAAACAGGGCTGGAAAATTTTCTACTTTTGCAAGTGCTAATATCTCAAAATCCCTAGTGCATTTGGCCCCTTGTATGGTTATAGATGCATCCTTCAAAACTTCTATGAGAGTGACCTTAGTTAGGTTTTCCATAAACACCACATTAGATGATGGTTACAATGGAGGCCTCCCCATTTTTACCCATGCGTCTAATGTAAGCACATTCTTTTGCACCTGTGTTAATCAAAATAGTACTCAACAAACATCCATCTACAACAACATTTAGAGTGATATCTTTATCATATTCAATGCTATTCGAGGGAAGATTCACATGCAGAATCTGCCTTTCGGTCTCAATACTTACACATGGAGTGTTCCCTTTTAACCAACTTCATAATAGTGGAATGATGTTCTCTTGGCGTAACATTTTTCACACACTTCTCTCAGCTCATCGATATCAGTTTCACTTGTCTCTGATGCTTTCTTCAACAATTTTAAGTACTTTATCTCACCTTGAATATTCCTTAACACTTCCATGGCATCTTGGTAAACTTCCTTCTGATGAGTAGGATTTGGGTACCTTGTATGCCAAACGTCCTCCTTGGTGATCATTGGCTTTTGGTGCAATGCCTCTCTTGCATGCGTCACTTCAGATCATGTATTAATATTCACTATTGATGCCTTAGGTCCTTCTGCTATCTTGGGCATCCACTGATATTCTAACCGGTGGTAGATTCTAAGCATCTCGACACCTTTTTTTTCTTGCTTATGTTGTTTACTCAGATGCTCATATAAGCCCACACACTCTTCATATCTATGGTTCTTTTCGTAGAAAGAACATGCAATATTCTAAGGACATTCATGCCTATAGTGGTCAGGAGATCTGCACGTATAACATGTTCCATAAGGGAACTCACCTCTTCCTATAACATGGCCTCATCCTCCATATCCACCATGATAATCACGTCCTCTTCCATGACCTCCTTCAAAATGCCCCTCATTCCTATCATAGCACATTTGATTATAATCCTAATCCTGGTGCTCATTCTTGTTCTTAGAGTTATCCATTACACTTGTCTATCATACCCTAATGTCTATAGCATCCTAAATCTGACCAATCAACTAAAAATATTTAGTATCATGGGTCGTGGACTGGAAAATTTTGTAGTAACAAGATACATTATTCCTTATCACATGCTGTAACAAAGGACAATGACTAGCATCATGATTCAAATGACATATCTCACAGTCCAATAGTAATGAGTGCATTGTTCTGTGAGGAAATCTATGCTTGGTGTGATCTTCCATTTCATAATCTGTACACCAAATCCCCGACCACGTTTCATGAGCTGAATTTGCCGATAAGCTTTCTAGTTGTTTTTCCTTAGCTGCAATATGTGCCTCTAAGAATGGACTAACACCAGTGTCAATGCTCCCAAATGCCTCAACATGAAAAGTTGCTTCTAGTTCTTTGCATGGATTAGTGTATGTCTAATGTGATAGTGCTCTTCAGAATGGTGTAATCAATCCTCCAACAAACCATTGTGCATGTTTGCTGATGTGAATATCATAAGAAAACTTAGATAGAATTGTCTTAAAACATGCATCATAATCATGTACACTCCCGGTAGTGCCTTGATTAATATCCTTGAGCACACTTATACTCTTTTTCTGAAATTCAGGGATATGAAACTCTTTCAAGAAAGCATCCTTCAGTGCTGCATAATGCATACAAGTTTGATCAAGGTCAAAATTACTAAACCAGTTGTGTGCATGTCCTTGTAATGTAGTAGCAAATTGACTTGCCTTACGCTCAGAAGCCATGATCACTTTTGCATGCCATAAGATTTCACACATATGCACATGTTTGGTAGCATCCTCTATACCTCTATATTTTGGGAGATGAAGAGACATCTCCATATATATATTTTGTGGTTGTTACGGGCCTTGACCACCTGATCCAGAACCTCCTATGTTTCCTCTTCCTCCAGAACCACCAGATCCACTGGAACTACCTCTTGATCCTCCGCCTGTAGCTGGATTAACACTTGTAGATGTACTCCCCTGTGCTCTGACAGTAGTACTATATTGAACCCCTATAGTTTGTGAGGTATTTCTAATTCTAGAGGTGAATCCAACATTCTACGTGCTCTCGTTCTATACAGATGATGCACCTAAAAATGTTCCTCCAAATAACATTGAATCTATTTGTCTTGCTATTGATGTACTTTCTCCCTGACTTACTCCTACTGTCTTACTTCCTAAGTTACCTTGCTAGTTACTTTCCATACTAGATACGAGAAAACCAAGTGCAAGAGATAGGTCACCTAGAGGATTAAGATGCATGCCCGCGGCCCAGGTAGTCTTTGCTGGCGCACTTCTATGTGAAGCTAAGGGGGGATCACTATCATGATTTCCAAGATGGGGGAGTTCCTGATGCTTGGGCTCCACGTCTTCTACGTGAGCTTCAAATCCTTTATGAGCCATCTCTCTCCTTAATGCCATACTTTCTGAAATAGTACATTACTTCTCTATCTCCCTCTCATGCTCCTCATTATACTTAAGTCACCTTTCCTCTCTCTACCTTTCTACTGCTAGGTCTGCCATCTTTCACCAAACCTATTCCTTTCCTCATGCGAGGTAAGGCTTAGTTAGCCATTGGTTTACTATCTAGGTTCAAAGTTATCATCAAGATCTTGATTGTTAGTGGAATACCTTACAAATATCCTCATCTAGGATACCTCAAAAATAGGAATTCAGCTACCTCTTGGAAAGAATACATCAAAATTGAATATTCCAGAATATAACTATTTATAACACCATGAAGCCACATATCCACAGTGTGAGTCCAAATCAAATCAGCATCATAGAGGACCTGAAATTATTCCTCTATCCAGATAAGTGCGCGATATCTCCAATTCTACTTAGATGCATACGTAATTAGCCACTTGTATAATTTTACTAGAAATATGGCAAAAAAACTCTCATATAAGTGTTCATACAGATTTTTTTCTACCCAACTGCATGTGTTGAACTCAAATCCAATGTTGAATCATCATGCATATTCTTCCTCTAGATCATGTATCCACTCCTCAATACTTGCTAGAGTTAATCGGTACATTTTCATCATAAAGCATCCTGAAAACAACTGAAAAAGAGGTCCCAACAACAAAACCAATGATGCAGCCTAGAATTTAGTAGATAACACCCTATAAGTGTTGGCACATCACTCAGCCTAGACTGAGCACTCACTTGAAGCATGCAAAGGTACTAGGTCCCTGTTTAGGGTTGTTGTAGTAGGATGTTAGCATGATAAAGTTAGAAACATAGAGATCTTTAACTTATCCCTCATTCTACAAGGCAAGTCATATTCAGATATAAGAAAGAACAACCTTGAAACATTAATCATGATTGAATCAAGAACATGCACTACTCATTTACACGCAAGAATGCCACTTAGATTCAACCAATAACTTCTATCTATTAATAACCATAGGATCTCCTTACAATAAAGACATTCTATACCAATGCACGCATGGATCTGATATAGTAATCCATTCATATGCACATATCTCTTTATGCTTACCTCTTATGCTCTGCATATACCTATATATCTCTCTTCTCTATCTTTGTATATCTATATGTCTTATTAAGTTCTTCACATCATTTATATAGGGTGGGGACTTACCCTTCACTATTTATTTATTCCAAAAATAGGCCACATGCTATTAATAGCCACACTCCATTTATAGGCATAGCCACACATGAAATTGTGTTATCTATAGACCTCTTATAGTTAACTGAAGTGAAAATCCTATTCTTAGCTCATCTCCATGAAAAATGCTTCAATCCAATCCTCCAAAGATAGAAAATGCATGGTGCGTATGTCTTTGCATTATTGGTGGGTTTCGCACGCCATCTTCTAAAAATAGGTCTTCATGATCAAAATCGACTAAGTCCTTAATGTTGAACTTACCCTCCGCACACAGGTTCTTCCTGTCAATTTGTGCCCTTAAACCTGGCTTGTTCTCCCACATAGACTTCTTGTGTGAGTTTTTTCAAGTGTTCTTTGATCAACATACACTACCCTTTGATGCTTTAATTTCCTAATGTTTTAACCCATTCAAATGTTTTAAATACATATTAGAATAATGAAAAATACATACTACTATTTATGTACATACCTTACCTTTTATAGGAATATTACCACCTACTACCCTTTAATGTTATAATATCCTCATGTTTAGACACATTAAACAATTTTTAAAAAGGTATTCGAATAATAAAAAATACATAGTACTATTTATGTACATAGCTATTTAACCTCATGTAAATTTTTTAAAGAGGTATTAGAGAAATGAAAAATATGCTTTAATATCATCATATTTAGACCAATTTAACTATTTTAAAGATGTATTAAAATAATGAAAAATACATAATACTATTTATGTACATACCTATTTAGGCACATGTAAGCTTTTACGGGGACATTACCACACAAATTAAACTCATATTATTAATTAAAGTACATACCTTTTACATACTACACACAAACTCTATTATTTAAATTTACTTTGTTTTAGAATGGGCACTGATTCTCATAGCTTGTATATAGTTATGAAATCAATTGAAAATTTTTACATTATCTTTTATTGAATGGGACGATGCCGATTTTCATATAGGAATTATAGAATAATTGGTTGGGCAGATAGGAATCATATAATAAGAATACATGTTGCTTTAGAAACTTTAGAAATCATATAAAAGGCTTGAAGCTTTAGAAACTAGCATGTTGCTGCTGAAAGAAGAAGTAAAAAACTTGTCTAAGCAAAAAGGTAAGAGAATGAAGGAGGAGGAGGCTAATATTGACAACAATTAGGTTGAAGATATCTACAAAAAACTTTACTCCCTGGACAACTGACTTGGAAAAATCAAGACTCACCATGATCATAATATGACTATATTTAGTACAATTGAGGAGTTTATTGAGCAGCATGTAAACTGCATCTCTAATCTCAGTGGCATACGAACTACTCTTTGGGGCATGGAAAAAGAAAACAAACAAACCATTCAACAGCTGGTAACTACTAACCCTACTCACATGACGGCATTGGCTATGTTCACCTCATGACAGACTATCAAATCCAGAATTGCCAAAGCCGCCAAGAAGTAATTGTGGATCTGTTCTATTATTGCTAACTTTTGTCGTGTTTTTTGTTGTTTTGTTGTTTTTTGGTTGCTCTTCTGCAGTGTTCAAACTAGTTAGATGTTTTGGGGTAGTTGCTCTTTGGTTACACTGGATTTTTATGTCTTATCTGGATCGTGATCCTTCTTATAATGTTTTTCACTCCTATTCTGGCTTCTAGGACCCTTTTTGTATTCAAGGGTATAGTCCCTTTCAAAAAACTATTTACCAATAATAAAAAAAATAAGAAGAATACATATAGGAATCATAGAAGAAGATTATGGATTAAATATTCTCACAAATTTTAAATAGGTCTTAACATGATTATGGTTAATACCCTTGATCATGAATGTGCACATGCCCATTCTCATAAAATCAATATTGTTTGTATTATAATGATTAGAATTGGCATATTCTCATTCTCATAAAATAAATATTGCTTCTATTATAGTAATAATAGAATCATTCTCATAAAATCAGTATTTCTTATATTAGAATGTTGAGAAGGGGAATATTCACATTCTCATATAAACAAACATGTTTTAATCATAAATGTGCACATGCCCATTCTCATAAAATCAATATTACTTGTATTAGAATGTTTAGAATGGGCATATTCCCTATATTATAGGAATAATAGAAGCATTCTCATAAAACTAGTATTACTTGTATTACAATGTTTAGAAGGAGCATATGCCCATTCCTTCACAAAAAAACATGTTTTTATCATGAATGTGCACATGCCCATTTTCATAAAATCAATATTGCTTTTTGTTAATCACGAATGGGCATATGCCATATATCATAGGAATAATAGAAGCATCCTAAGAAAATCATTATTTCTTGTATTATATTTTTTAGAATGGGCATATGCCCATTCTCATATGGACAAACATGTTTCAATCACTAATGTGCACATGCTCATTCTCATAAAAATAGTATTTCTTGTATTACAATGTTTAGAATGGGAAGATGCCCATTCTCATAGCCATTATAGATGCATTATAAAGATAGAATTTAACCTTTTTTGTCTTTTATTGAATAAGAAGATTCCCATTCTCACAGCCTTTATAGAGGTATTAAAAATATTAAGTTTATTATTGCTAATATTAGAATGTTTAGAATGGGAATATGCCTATTCTCATTAATAGGAATCATAAGAGAAGGAATGCGAAGATGTCCATTCTATTATTGTTCATATAATGGGTATTTTCCTATTTTCACAACCTTTATTTTAGAATGGGAATTTTCCTATTCTCGTAAAGTAGTCATAAAAGATGGTCTATTATTGTTCATATAGATACTTAAATGAATAATTATCATAAAAATAATAGAGATAAAATTTACAGTTTTTTAGAATGGGAACTTCTCCAATCTCACTGCTTTTGTAGAGGTATGTAATAAAATGTATCACTTCTTAATGATTACTCTGACTCCTGCATACCATAGGAAAATATTTTTTTTATGCATGTCATTTCAATGAACTAGCATGAATTATCAGCTAGTAATCATATTGAATTATTATTAAATAAAGTGTATAAAATGGTTAACTATCATTTTTATCTTCATAGTCCATTTAATAAATAAAAAAGGTAATAATGTAATCTTTGTTGGAAAATAGATTTTAATACTTAATTTTATAATCATAAAGTCAACTACAAAATTGATAAGGAAAAAAATAAAGTCATTCATCATCACAATAATCAATATAGAAAACAAGGTAATATGAGCATCTAATAGTGATTCAAATCTCAACGTTAAATAAGATCATTTCACATTGAATATTTACATAAAAAAAAGTCATACATCATCACATGAATTAATAGAGATAAAATTTAATTTTTTTTAGAATGCGAAATTCACCATTCTCGCAGCCTTTATATAGCTCTCAAAATAATCTAGCTCAATATTTATTCCTATAGGAAAATGGGCATATTCTCATTCTCATATATGAATCATAGAAAAAGAATAAAGATAAAATTTAATTTTTTGTACAATGGGAAATACACTACCATGTAAGGGAAAATAACCAGATGATATTCTTCATCTTTAAATAAATCATAAGAATAAATATAGATAAAATTTTATTTGTTTCAAAATGGGAATTTACCCATTCTCATAGCCTTCATAGAGCTCTCAATATGATTTAGATCAATAATGCTACATTTTTAAACTATAAAGTAATTTTTATCTCTATTATTCTTCTACGATTAATGTGTGAGAATGGACATATGACCATTCTCATATAGGAATCATAGAAGAATATAGATAAATTTTACTACATTCTAAAATTGTAAAGTAATTTTTTTCTCTATTATTATGATATGATTCCTATGTGAGAATGGGCATATAGAATGGGATATGCCTATTCTCATATAAGAATAATAAAAGAATATTATAGATAAAATTTATTTTTTTATACAATGGGAAGTTCTCCACATGTAAGGGAAAGAAAATCATGTGATATTATTCATCTCATGATAAATCAGTAGAGACGAGTTAGAAAAATGCATGCATGTGAATGGATTGGTGTTTCTTATAATTTTTCTTGATATATTTTTCTTCACAAGAAAAAATAGTCCAATGAAAGAGAGATGCCAAAAGTGGAAGAATAAACAATAATCAAACAAATATCTCACATGCAAGGAAATGATTCAATGAAATAAAGGGAGCCAAAAGCGGAAAGGATGAACAAAAAAGGATAGAGATCAAACAATATATCAAAAAAATTCTTCAAATCCTCTACTTTAAAAATGGTCTAACAAAATAGAGGGAGCCCAAAGTGGAAAGGATGAACAAAAAAAATGGAATGATCAAACAAATAGGTCACATGAAATAGCTTCATAGTGAAGCTTCTAATTCCCAAGAACTCTGTCGTCCTTGAAGATATTAACTGCCATTAATATCTCCACATTGCCATGTAGTTTTATGGATTAAATTCCATTAATATTGCCAATTTCCCTCCAACAATCAGTCGAACCCGTGTTTTCAAATAATTACCTTCAATTAATAAATAAATGATGGTTGTAGACAAAAAACTCATGCACTTTAGACATTATTTACTCCTCCTCTCATACTATTATTTAGAAGGTTTTTAAGTGAGGAAAGTACTAATCAACCCTCGTCTTTTGGCCATATTATCTTATTTTATTTTGTCATTCTCGAACTTTTACACTTACATGCCTAGTCAGATTTTGCCACTTTGCATTATTTTAGCCTCGACTACGGCACCCATGAGTTCCTTGGTCCCACTAGGGGTACCCCAATCCTTTTTGCACTTTCTTATAACTTTTTGGGATCTTTCTAGCCATTTGATATCTTTATATTTTTAGTGGTCAGCCATTTCGAGGTTAATGACAAAAATAGATCAAAAGAACACTATAAGTATAAAGCTATGAGACCATAATGAGGGACCAAGCACTAGTCACTACTATCATCCACCTAGAGTTTCATCCATTTTGAGATCATTTGAATTCATTAGCTCCATCACAAGGACAAGGGTGGTTCATCTGCATCACACAAGCATAGGGGATGGATTCTATTATATTCCATGCAAACATTTTATTAAATTTTCTACATATAGTTATTACTTGTTACTTCAAAAAGTGTAATTGATACAAGAGAACATAGGGCACATGATGCACACATACACATGAACTACATTTGGGTCTAAAATGTAGTGCAACACTTAGTTAGTAAGACCACTATTTTGGCAGCCGAGGTCAGTCTTACCCATTCATTTGCATTCTTATTTTTTAGAGTTTTGATACTCCTCTTTTGTATTTTACAGGTATTCTATACATCTTGGATTATTAGCGACACCTATTGTAGTACAATGAATTTGATGTGACACACAACGATGGTTTTTGACCACCTAACGAACCTGTGTAACTTAGTTCTAAACTTGTTGCATAGACTAGGGTACCCATTCTATAGACTAGAGGACTCATAGGTGTCCCAGTCCCTCTCCAGGGGTTGTAGTCCAATTAATTATCCTAGATCCATCCTTTTCGGGACCTTTGCATAGTCATTTTTCTTCCTTGTTCCTCTAATCATTTTTGTGACATTCCCGTATGATCATCAAATCACATGAGTTATTTCTTCTTCTCTTTTGTACATTTGGGTTAGCATTTTTTACATATTTGTTTGGGTCATTTACTTACTTCTTTGTTGCATTTACATGTTGTCCTAGATTAGATTAACTATACGATATTTCAATATTTTAGCTAATCATTTTCGTGAGCCCAACTTCTTTCATGCTTAGGATAATCAATCTTCATCTATCATGGCTCCCAAAATTTCTCAAGTTTTTTTATCTTATTTATTTAAGAGATATCCTATTTTCTAGGACGTTTTCCAAAAATAGCTCAACACCATATATTTAGATGACACTGAACTCCTGTTTTTCCGAATAGTTGTGTACACATGAGTAAAATAGATAGGGTAAAGGTGTGGAGGAATATTTGTGAGTGAAGGTGGAAGGTGGAGTGTGCACGTTCTGAATTCTCGATCTAGTGACAATTGCGAGAACTTCCTTTTTTCTAGGATGAACTACCTTAAATGTAAAACAAGACCACAAGAGGAATATTAAACAATATATGTCAGTAGACTTCCTATTGTATGTTAGATCTGAGAAGTGTGATACTTCCTAGATGGTTGTCAATCCATTATTTAATACAATTTAATGCAATAAATAACATAAGAAAATAACATCCTACTATAGTTGATATGATTTAGGTACCTCATTTAAATACAATAAAAAAATTTAATCTAACAGGTAAGTTTGTCATTAGATTTGGAGGTAGGACAAGTAGCTAAGGTGACTGGGATAGGTCAAGACCATATTTTGGGTGATTTTGTTTATTTAGGTGAAGGTTATTAGGTCGTTGTTATAAGAATGGTTACCGGTCATAGAGATCAACTTCAATTTGGTTTGATCAATTCTGGTTGAGAGGAAATCGATGACAATTTAGGTTAACCGACATTAGAAGGGTCTAGTTGATAGAAAATAAATAAATTTTCATTTTGATGATTCTATGTGATTACACAGAGAATAGAAAGAGAATGTTGAGGTTGATGACAGTGCTGGGAATACTCGGAGATGCCTAGAGTCAGGTATGGAGAGTTGGGAGGTTGTAGGTGGTTAGGTAGAGGGATTGACAGAAAGGTGAGAGGTGATGAGATGCAAATGAGACCAAGACTCCTAAATAGAGATAAAGAAACTGATCTAAATAAGTATGGAAAGATGTAGATCCAAAAGTACTTGCTTGTATTTATAGACTGGTGGTTGGATGAGGGTGATGATTGATCTATGAAACTAGAGGTCACTACCATGACAATGCTTCCCAGAACGTTGTTGTGAATACTTAACCTTCAGATCAGTATTGGTGCTAGTTCAAGATGTTATGATGTGTAAGAGGGATCTTATGTGTGCTTGCATGCAGATCTTTCTTCTCCAAAACTTGAATAATTATTCCAACCTCTGGAACAAGGTTCCCAAAGTGAATATATAGTAACTGATGATAATTTAGGGTGATCTTCGTCATTTTTGGGTTGACCAACATCATTTAAGGTAAGATATCCTAGGTTTCCAAAATAGCAGATCCTAGCTATCTTTTTTCTAGTTATGTCTATTGTTGTGAATTAAAAATGAAATTTTCACGTAAGTGTGCATGTGGTTAGAGGAAGAATAGGCATTTAGTGTTAGGGTTAGAATAAGTATCAGTTATTTATTGTAAGTGGAGATTGAGTCCTAGTTAAAAATAAACATGCTAAGAATAGGTCTATGATGAGGTTTCTAGGTGATGTGGTGGAGTGAGGTGTCTAGGTGAGGTGGAAATTAATTTAATTAAGGTATTTATTAATGAATATTATGAGAATTAGAACTAATTTAATTATAGGTAATTAAATTAATATACATGTGGGGTAAAGGAGGAGTGTGACCCAAATTTGATGTTTACATTTTGCCCACTTTTTTCATGTACCTTGTATTGGTAAGTGATGTTGACAAAAATAGGAAGTGATTTCCCCATGTGTGAGTGAAGGTGATCCCTCTCAAACCAAGAATCAATGAGGTGTTATATAGAATTGGTGAGTGGTTTGAAAAAGGTGTAGTTATTGGAAATGAAGGTAGGTGGGGAAGAGTATGAGTACTATGGGAAATGGTGATGGTCAACTCGAGTAATATGTAATAAGCCGGGGTCAAATCAGGTAATGGGTAATGGAAATCAAATGCACACACACGTATAGACTGCAACACAGTACTAGATTGAAGAGCTTGCAAACTCTACATCGTCCAAGGTTGATAGGTTTAGCTAAACAAGGGTGAATTGTGTCAGGTAGCCAAGGTATAGGATATGTTCTAGACACACAACGTAGGTCAGATGTAGGAACATTTAGGTATGTTCTGGTACACCAAAAATTTGGTTGAGATAAATGACACAAAAATAGGAAAGGTAAGGTCATTATGCTAAAACAACATAGGTAACAACATCATAAGGTATAGTGAGTATATAAGGTCAATGCTCACTCCAAGAAGGTCAGGTCCAAGTAAATAAGTCATGGCATGTGTAAGGCTAAGGTATAGGTAAATAACAATCTTGAAATGCAACTAAAGAATTGTAGGGGTAGTTTCAGATTGTAAGTAGGGTGTCATAAGTGTGCGTGAGGTCAAAGGGTATCATTCAGTGATAAGTTGAGGCCAAAATGGGAAAAATGGGGTAAAAATGGGAGTAGGATATAACTGATGCCGGTTAGAAAGTAACTGACATCAGTTTAGTATATTGACGTCAGTCAAGTCAAGTAGGGTTGATAAAAATAAAAATATATATTTTACAAATTCATTATAACTTGTTGTCCTTTTTGAAAATGAAAGAGCGGTGAGGTAAAAGTTGGAAAGTGACAGGATGAGATAGAGAGCTAAGTTGGCGAGCCTCATAGCTGGTGATTGGCATTTGGTAGGTGGGTCCACAAGATCAATTGGATCCATTTGATTGGTTACGAGGTGTGGAGTAGATTTGGTGATGGAAAAGGTAGGAGAAGGTTTGGGTGGACCACTGGTGTAGTGGCCAGATGTACTACCATGTCGATGGCACCAAGATGAGGAAGGATTCATTCCTATTCTTTTATTTGGGTTTAAAATAATGTTGTTAAAATTGGTTGGGTAAAAAATGGGGGTTTGGGTGGAAATTGAATTTGTATTTGTAGGTAAAATTAATGGAATGGGGGTGGGTGGGAAGTCCAATGTATTGTAAATAGGGGGGAATGAAGCTATGGAAGGTTTTGGTATGGTAGGGTAGGTGATTTTTATGGTGAATGTGTTAATTTTTGAAAAGGAGGGTAGGGGTTTGTGGATTTTGATGTCGTGATAGTGATCGATGACAGTCAAGGTTTGGCCGATGTTACTTGGCCTTAGCTGGCATCAGTCAATTATTAGGTGACTCTTGTAAGTTATGATGGAATGATATCGGTCAATAGTGACCAACGCCAATCAGATCTAGGGGAAAATAGGTCAATAAAAGAGATAGGGTGGGAGGGGAAGATAGGCAATGAGATATGAAGGAAGGTTTATTGAGAATGGGTAGGGTAATAGGTACAAATGGTACAAGTTGAGGGATGTGAAATTGGGATGGGGGGGAAGGGGTAGTATTTAGGGTTGGGATGTGGTTATGGGATAGTAAGTAGTAAGGTTTTTGGGAATAGGTTAGTTGGTTAAGATATATGTTGGGTATGGTTAAGGCTTAACAATGTTTTGGTTTGTTAGATGCAAACTAGGAATAAGTTGTGGATGAGGGACAAAGTACCACCTCTGTTGCTAGCAGTACAGTCAAGCATGACTATAAAGGAGTGGAGGCATGTGAAAAACATTGGCCTATTTGGGATTCGATGCTATATACATATAGTTAGAGATTTGAGCTTGATAGTCGCACTCATCGACAGATGGGATTAGACAACCAATACATTCCACCTACCGAAGGATGAGTGTTGAGAATGGAGCTTAATTATTTCACAAGAATTTTTCTTTTACATGTTAATGGTTCTGATAGTAACTGGTGTTGGTCAGGGTGTAACCAGCATTAGTTATTCTAGGTTAGGAAGTGAATGGCACCGGTCAGGAGGTAACCGACAACGATTACCTATGTGACGCAGTTTTTGTTCTTTTGATAAAAAATAGAATAAATCAATTATTTTAAAGGTGATTTATTGATTGTAAAAGAAAATTTAAGCTACCCAAAATAGATATATATGCATATATGCATTGTATAAGGGTAAGTAAGATAATTAAGAAAAGGATTAAATTAGATCCTTGATTCTCCTAGATTGAGTGGATGAAGAAGAAGAAGATAAAGAAAGAACATGTTACATGAAGACATAGTCTCCATGGAGAGGAGTTAGAAAGAAGGAAATAATAGGTACATCTGAATGGTGAGAAGAGGGTAACATCTTCTACTATATTTTCTTTGTATATTTATTGTCCCATTGTAATAGCTTACAAAGTATGCAAAGCACATAGAGTTTCTTCTTGTAGATCCACATGCTGGTGAGATCTTGTATTATAGATCCATGTAGTTATAGTCTTGTATTGTAGATCCATGAGATCATATTGTATTATTGATCCATGTAGATTTAGATATTATAGAGGAGGTTTTCTTCATGTTTACATAGGTTATACAATGATGAAGAGATAGACCTACTTCTTGGTGCACAATCATAGTTGCACATATGGTAGAACAATGTGAGAGGTCTTGTTTGCAGACCAACAGAGAACTTGGTAGCAGTTCAAAGATGTAGTAGTTCCTGGTTATGTGAGATCTTTAGGTGGTGTTTGGAGGCACATTTTTAGTGCACTCATGGAGATCCATGTAGAGATCTGGAGATGAAGATATACTATTGGAGAGATGTATTATACTCTTATATTAAAGAGTTGGTTTGTACTCTTCTTGTATTATATATATGAGATCTCTATCTTTGGTGGATGTAGCCCACATTGGGTGAACCACGTTACATGATGTGTTATGTGTGTGTATTTTTTTCTTGATTTGGATTATTCTAGTTTATACTTTCAATATTATAGATTTTGGGGAATTTTTTAGATCATGTGTGTATGATTTTGTTTATTATTAAAACATAGCACTATTCCATAGTCCCTAATTCCCAACAACTAGCATCAAAGCTTAGTTAGCTTGGTTATTTCAAAGAAATGGTTTGCTTCATGGTTTTTTAGTAGTTTGACTAACATGTATGAGAGAAGGGTTTGTTTTACTTTATGTGAAGATAATAGGAAGAGATTTAATCTCAAGTGTGAGCTAGAAGATTAATGTTGCTTGAAATTACAGTGACCATCATTGGTTAAATAGTAACTGATGTCGATAGGGTGACCATGGTTGGTTACAGTGTAATCATGTTCAGTTATATGGTGACTGTAGTTGGCTACTATGTAGCCTAGTTTTAAATAGAAAATTATAGATCTAAAGAATCAAGAAGATGTATGTAATGTATGTTGGTTGTTGAGGTGTCCCTAGTTCTTGGAGGAAAAAGCATGTTGGTCAAATTACAGATCCAGTTATTAAGGTATGGTTTTATCTTGGTATTGCAGTGTTTATATTATTTAGGTTGCACATGCATGTTTGGGATTACAGATCTAGATCTGAAAATGAGAGAAAAGGAGCACTTATGCATCCTTTGGTGTAGTTAAATGCATGGGCTTCATAGATAGGTAGAATATAGTCGCACAGCGTGAAGATGGGGTTTCCATCAAAGAAGCATGTTCTTCAGTTCAAGATGTGGTTGATTATCTTGGTGCTTGTAAGGTGATGTATTTCATCTTGGTGTAATTTTTATTACATGTATTATTGTTGTTAAGTTTTTGTGCAAGATTTTGGTGATTCTTGAAATGAATAGCTCAACAAAACTATCGGCTTTGGTCTGAGTAGGCACCTGGTTTGGTGATCTAGTCAAATATGTGACATTGTGTTAGTTCTAGCAACACCAATGTCATTCAGGGAACAAACATCAGTCACAGAGGTTAACCAGTACTGGTCAGAAAGCCATAGTCGGTCTCTATGACAATGAGTTTACACATAGTAGAAGAGGGAATGGATGCTTCAATGTCCTATTTTGGAGGATCATGTTTCTTACACAATGTGTACAGGTAGAAACATTATTGACCACTTCAATGTTTGGATCAGAAAGAGGACAAATTTGGCTTGGTTAGTCTAGTGAGACTTTGGGTCAAGTATCTCTATATGGTTCATGTTTTATTTCTTTCTTTTGGAGAAGTTGATATTATTTTTGGATAGTGTGCACAGATTTACACCATGTTTTTGGTGTTGTTTGAATTTTATTTTTGGGTTGTGTGGAATCTTAAGGAAAAGGATATCGAGTCTAAGGATGAGATCCTCAATGAAAATCCATGGTTAGACACTTTGTAGGTAACGAAAGATGTTGAGTACAAAGGATGAAAATAATTTGATTCACCTACTTCACAAGAAGTCCAAAGTTATATGATGTAGGAGTATTCTTTGATAAGAAGGGAATCATTTTATATTTTCTTACATCTGGTTTTATTTCTCACCGACATATTAGATTTTGAGCTTGGTGTTAGAAGCAGTGGAGGGGATTTCATGTTCAGTAGGCGCAAGCCATGGTTGTTGGCATTGTAGGATTGGATACATGATGGACATGTAGAGTGAGAGGAGATTGCTACTATTCAGAGTAGTAGAGGCACTAGTTGGTTTTGGAGGGAAGTCATAGATTTGTAGGTATATTGATTTTATTGCTTTGTGATGTCATTTTTGGTTTATTTTTTGGTGCTTGGATATCCCTATGGGATTACATTTGATGGTTAGATTCAGATGGGTGAATATGATAGAGAATTTTTTCAGAGTTTTAAGGGTTAAAATAGAAAATAAGCTAGTTACAGAGACTGTTGTCGGTTAGGATGAACCATGGTCGGTTAGGAAGTGACCAGTTTGAGTAGGGGAAATTGTGGTCAGTTTGGTTATAGGTTTCACAACAGTGTTTATTTACCATTTTTAGATGGTGCCCTTGTTTTATTTTCATCTTTGTTTGGTTTGTGTAGTATTTTGATGACATGTTTGTTAGTATTTGCACTTGGTATTAGTTACATGGTTTAGTATGGTTATTTTTTATTGACATTGATGAGCATAGGATTCATATTTTGCTTTGGAGCTAGTCAGTGAGAGACTTGGTGCTTCTTGAGAACCCGATGATATGGATGGATATATAGGTGAATTTATACATGTGGATATATTTAGTTTTGTGAGTCTATGATGATGCAGATGTTTTATTTCCACATGGATGCATATGAGCGCAATTCAGTTGCCTTAAGAATGAGTAGGGGATGTTTGTATTTCCTCTTGATTACTATGTTACTCCTTGATAGTTATTTTGTAGTGCCCACTTCCCTATGACACCTTTTGATGTTTATTTTGATATTTTGATTACATCATAGACATTATTATGTTTTTATTTAGTATGTTATTAGATATTGATCATGAATTATTGGTGATCTTGATTTGATTATGATGCATGATGATTATTAGAGACACCTTATATGTAGATGATGATATATTATTTGACATGGATGTTTCATGGATGTTGTTTGGACATATGATTTTATATATTATGAGTAGATCTAGAAAATGGATATTATATGATGATGACATAGTTGTTGATATAAATTATAAGTGATTCTGTTAAATTACTTTGATGTTGTTGTGATTCACATATTTAGATGATTTTGTTATTATAGTTATATCATGTTGGATGTTCTTATACAACCACCAGGCCGAAGGAGGTATTTATGTCTTGCAAGTCAAAAATCACAACAAACATTGGGGGATCAGAAACCAACCACAATGGAATTCTAGGTGAATTCGACAAGGTCACCATGAAAACTTGTTTTATTGTGTTGTGTGTTGTTTTGTTATGGATTCCCATGGGGGTAATTACCTTTATATGTGACCATGGGTGTGTATTTTATTAATGCGTTTCATTTTATTTATGGTTGTATGTATTTTATTAGTGATGTGTTTTTTTCTTTATTTAATTATGTTGTGGAGAATTAATGTGAGAAATCATATGATTAAAATTTAAATAAATTAAATTGGGATATGGGAAAGTAATTATAAGAGTTGTTGGCTTTTTTATTAAATATGTAAGTGATATGTAAGGGTTGTGTAAGTATGATTTTGGAGTATGAAATACTCTACCTCTATGAAATTCGAATTTGTCCTTGGGAACTATTTTTGGAGGCTTGTGGGACAAGTAAAACTTGTCTCATACCTCTCAATTTAATTCACCAACCATACTTATGGCTAGAGAAGTGATTTGTGACTTTTATAATGAATTTTAAAAAATCATGTTGCTTTGTTTTGATTGCACTCTCTTACATTTTATTTAATTTTGCTATCCCTTGAGGCGTGGGCTTTTTGGAGTGTGCAAGTAACTTGTCATATTTTCACCCACCTCTTTATTGTGCTTGGGAGAATGGATTTTTTCTTTTGTGTTTGAATTGTAGGATGTGTGATGTGGCATCCTATATGGATCCACATCATCATCTTCTCTTCCCTCTTCTATATAATTCAAACTCTCTTCTTGTTTTGGGGTTGTTGAATCATTTTGCAACTTCCTTGGGGAACATTTTTCTTGTGTTGGAGCTCTTACTTTTGGAAGGAGCTTGAAGAAAGCTTTGCATACTTGGGAGATTGTTGTTTCAGACTGTGTTTTTGGCATTTGAAGCTTGCTGTTTGGAATCAAAAGTTACCATAGAGAGGTAGGAATTTAACTCTCTTTTCATGTTGTTATTTTCTTGTTGTGTTGTATGAATGGAGGATGTTAGTTTTATTTATTGGCTGGTTGGGTAGGCTTCCATAGGGATGGTGTAGGAGAAGGATATGGGGAATCCATGTGGGAGGCATAAGGGAATGCCATTGGCATCAAAATTTTGTGGAGGGAGTTTGGGTTTGGTATCCACCATGGAAAAGAAATAGCTTGCATTTCTTACTTTGGGGTGGGAATAAGGAAATCTGTGGGGGGCCATAAGGAGGAATTTGTGGGGGGGGGGGCATAAGGATATGTGTGAGATGAATTATTTTGGTGGGTTGTTCTGGTGGATACCTAATTCCCAATTGAGAGGTATAAGTAGCTTCTCCCATAGACCTTGCTCCTTTGGTTTGCATGATCAAGCCTAAGTTTTGTTTCCTATTATTTTTCAATTGTAGTTGTAAACTACTGTATTGTTTGAACTATGTTTCATATGTATTATGCATGTTGAAAGAATGTTGTGTGTTGTGGAAGCCAGTCATTGCCATGGGTTGAATTAAACCTCTTATTGTGTTTTGGTTGGGGCTTGGGGGCCAATGATGAAGGAAGGCTTATCCTTTCATTGGATTTCTTGGTTGGGTGGAGAGCATTGCCTTTCCCCCTCTTTTGTTGTGATCGACTTGGAGAAGGAGAAAATGTGCATGTTGTTGTCCTGGAGAAAAGGAAAAACGCAGTGTGATAGTCCCTTGTCAAAAACATATTCATTTGTAATTCTTTCCCACTTGTTGTGGATGAAATTGTAATATGTATTTTTTGAAGAAAGATGTATGCAAACTGATTATGAAGTTATATATTTGAATTGTGAAAGAAATTTATATCATGTTCTATTATTGCATTCAACATGGAAAGATGTAAAGATTTATAATTGAAGTCAATAAAGAGTTAAAATACATTTTTTCATATGCATTGTTGGATTGAATTCAATGTTTCATTGTATGGCTAAAGAGATAGTTAGATCTCTATTTGGAAAGAAGAAATGCACGTGGAAACAAGACTGTATTTTGTATTTTTGGAAATGTGAAAAAAATGAGATTTAGTATTTTCTTTTGATCCAGAATGGTTTGTTTAAAGTAACTGAATGTATTGGATTAGTTTAGAAATGAAATACCACACTTGATTGATGAAAATTTATATAGATGTCTTTAGATTTGATCTCTTGTAAATATTTAAAACTAACAAGTAAATTTAGATAAAATTCACAGTTCAGACTTGCACTCAATAATCAACTTGAAAATTATATAGTTTAGTATGCTAAGACAACAAGGAACTCAATTGACTAAGAAAAGTTAAGAATTTTTTTTTAAACATTGTTAAAATGAGTCAAATCTCTTCCATAGTCATTTTCTATCATTTGATGGGAAAATGTGTATTGAAACTCAAACAAGTAAATTTACCTTCCCTATACACTTTAAACCCTTCCTAGAGAAATCCTCCATGTATTTTTGGCATGTTGAGTGAAGGAGGAGATCCAATTTAATCAAAATTGAAAGTTGGAAATTACCAGTTGGCTTTCGAAAAGCCTGCAGATCATTTTTGCAAAATTGACCACTTAAAATTGATCAAAATGTAAAATTTATATTTCTTGTGTAAAGAGGACATCGAGAGATTTCCAGAAAGTCCTCATTTTCCCAAAATTGAGCTTTATAGAAAAATTTATGGCACTTTTAAGTTTTCTTGTCTTGGCAGGAAAATTTGGAAAATTTTCCCTGACGGGTCTGCAGCCCAAAATTTCCCGTTGAAAAATCCTTAGGAAAATTTTTAATTTCTAGTTATGGAAAATTTTTGAATTTTCCTCCACCGGCTTACATCCAATCAGAGGGCACCACATGTCCTCAAGGGGCAGAGGTGGAAGTGCGGCATTATGTTGTCCTTAAGACTTTTTTAAAAAAAATTGGAAAATTTTACCTTTTCGCCCCACCGGCCCGCAGCTTATCACAGGTTGCCACATGACAGTATGACGTGTTGGCAAAGGGGGTGGAACCTGTGGGATTTTTTTCCTTTGAATTTTTTTTGGGGGAAATTTCTCTTAAGTCTTCCACAGCCCTGCATTCCCACCCTGCTTCGGTGATGACCCTTTTGCGAATGCGCGGACTTGTGCATGCCTTTCATCCCCTTATCTCCCCTTTGGTGAAATTTTCCAAATCTCCTAGCCACTCCACTTGTCTCCCTCTCCCTTCTCCCTATGGAAAATTTTGGAGTGTCACGTGTCCCTGGTGGACCCGTAGGTGCATGGGCACCAAATTGGATTTTCTTCCCCTTTAGCGAAATTTCCACAAGGCTCCCGCAGCTCAGCCCTTCCCTTGTTTTCCCGGCGATGACTCTGAGGAAGCCACATGTCCCTGGAGGACCCACAAAGGCACGAACACAAATGGAAATTTTCTCCCATGTAAGGAAAAGATCCAAACACCACCTCGTGACCCGTTAACCTGAAATTTTCTCTTCACCCCTACTTGACACGTGTCCCCTTGGGGGAAAATTTGATCCCTAAAGTCTGCCTATCCATATCTAGAGTTTTACAAGGAGTTAGGAGGACTTCTTTATATCACCGAAAAGGTGAGAAATTTTCCTATCTAATGGGAATGATTTGGGGAAATTTTGGATGCTTTAAGTGTGAGAAAAATAAATTTGAAACTCTGAGCCTGTTAGAGAGTGGGTATAGGGGTAAATTACTCCCTAAACTTACCTAGAACTTCTAGCCCTAAGTTTAGGACCTTGTGAGTCCGATGATTGTTAATAAAGGAAAATTATGTTCTAGTGAAATTTATTTGTTCTAGATCCTATTAGTGTCGACTATTGTCCTGCAACTTGGTTGTGGACACTTCTAATAAAAAAAATTATTCCATAATTTTCTAACTAACCCTAGGTTGTTTCTTGGGTCTCAAGTGGGTTGTTTTAATGGGAATCACAAATGTTATCTACAGATAAATGTCTTGGACATGTTAGTTGTTTATGCAGAATTAGATTTACAGATTGCAGTGTTTGGATTTCTTTGAGTTATGCAGGTGTTTGTGGATTGATCTCCCATTGTTGCATGTAGAAATCATTGAGGGTTGTTTTTACCCGGGATCTTGTTTTACTTTCACATATTCTAGTTTGAATTGTCTTTGGATAGTTGCATTGGTGGTTGTATGAATACATGGATAGATGGATGGATAACATGGTTGGTTTTATAGGTATGGCTATGGGTGCAGTTGAAGCTCAGTAATTCAAATTGAGTGGGAGCTCTTATAGGTTTGTTAGTCATGATGGCTTGGTTACATGAGAGGCTTGGTGTTATGATTCAGTGGGAGCTTGATGTATGGATAACTTGAATATCATGAATTAGTTGTAGCTTAGTGGTTGTTTAGTAAGTCATGTTTTCATCTTCTTGGTTTGAGAAGATGGTTTGATCTTCCTAGTTTTTATATTTTGTAAGAGAATTGTTGAAGAAAATAATAGATGGTCTTCACAGTGTGTAGAGGAAAATGATGTGTAGGTACAAGTACAAAGATTCAACTATTTATCTCCAAGTGGGAGATTATTGAGAATGGAGCTTAATTGCTTCACAAGAAACTTACTTTTACATGTTAATGGTTTTGACAGTAATCGGTGTCGATCAGGGTGTAACCGGTGTTGGTCAGGGTGTAATTAGTGTCGATCATTCCAGGTCAGGAAGTGACCGGTGCCGGACATGAAGTAACCGGTGATGGTTATTTATGTGATGCAGTTTTTATTTTTTGACAAAAATCATAATAAATCAATTATTTTAAAGATGATTTATTGATTGTAAAAGAAAACTTAGGTTAGCCAAAATAGATATACATGCATGTATGCATTATATGAGGGTAAGTAAGATAATTAAGAGAAGCATTGAATTAGATCCTTGATTCTCCTAGATTGAGTGGATGAAGAAGAAGAAGAGAAAGAAAGAACATGTTACATGAAGACAGAGTCTGCAAGGAGAGGAGATGGACAAAAGGAATTAGCAGGTACATCCAAATGGTGAGAAGAGGGTAACATCTTCTACTTTATTTTCTTTTTATATTTATTTTCTCATTATAATAGCTTGTATAGTGTGTAAAGAACATAGAATTTCTTCTTGTAGATCCACATGTTGGAAAAATTTTGTATTATAGATCCATGTAGATCTAGTCTTGTATTGTATATCTATGAGATCATATTGTATTGTTGATCCATGTAGATCTAGATATTATAGAGGATGTTGTCTTCATGTTTGCACAGGTTATGTAATGATGGAGAGATAGACTTACTTCTTAGTACACATTCATAGTTTCACATATGGTAGACCCATGTGAGAGGTCTTATTTGTAGATCCACAGAGAACTTGGTAGCATTTCAAAGATGAAGTAGTTCCTAGTTATGTGAGATCTATTGGTGGTGTTGGAAGGCATAGATGTAGTGCACTCATGGAGATCCGTTTAGAGATTTGGAGAAGAAGAGATACTATTGGAGAGATGCATTATAATATTTTATAAAGAGTTGGTTTGTACTCTTGTTGTATTATATAAATGAGATCTCTATCTTTGGTGGATGTAGCCCACATTGGGTGAACCATGGTACATGTTGTGTTATGTGTGTGTATTTTTTACTTAATTAAGATTATTCTAGTTTATACTTCTAATATTGTAGATTTTAGGGAATTTTTTAGATCCTGTGTGTATGATTTTGTTTATTATTAAATCATAGTACTATTCCACAGTCCCTAATTCCCAACAACTGGTATCAAATCTTAGTTAGCTTGGTTATTTCAGATAAATGGTTTGCTTCATGGTTTTGTTAGTAATTTGAATGACATGTATGAGAGTAGGGTTTGTTTTACTTTATGTGAAGATCACAGGAAATATTTTATCTCGTGTGGGAGATGGAATATTAAGGTTGCTAGAAATTACAGTGACTAATGTTGGTTAAATGGTAATCCATGTCGGCAGGGTGACCGTGGTCGGCTACAGTGTAACCGTGGTCAGTTACAGGGTGACTGTGGTCCATTACTAGGCAACCTAGTTTTAAATAGAAAATCATAGATCTGAAGAATCAAGAAGATGCATCAAATTTATGTTGGTTGTTGAGGTGTCCTTGGTTCTTGGAGGCACAAGCATGTTGGTTAGATTGTAGATTTAGTTATTGAGGTATGGTTTTATCTTGGTATTGTAGTGTTTTTATTATTTTGGTTACACATACATGTTTGGAATTGCAGATCTAGATTTGAGAATGAGAGAAAAGGAGAAGTTATGCATCCTTTTGTGTAGTTAGATGCATGGGCTTCTTAGAGAGGTAGAATATAGTATCATAACATGAAGATGGGGTTTATATTAGAGAAGCATGTTCTTCAGGTGAAGATGAGGTTGAGTATATTGGTGTTGGTAAGGTGATGTATTTCATCTTGGTGCAATTTTTACTACATGTATTATTACTGTTAATTTTCTGTGCAAGATTTAGGTGCTTCTTGAAATGACTAGCTCAACACAACTATCAGCGTTGGTCAAAGTAGGCACCTGGTTCGGTGACCTATGTCAATTTATGGCATTGTGTTAATTCCAACAACACTAATGTCAGTTAGGGAATTGACATCGGTCATAGAGGGTAACTGGTACTAGTCAACAAACCATAGTCAATATCTGTGACAACAAATTTGCACATGGTTTCTTACAGTAGAAGAGGTCATGGATGGTTGAGTGTCCTATTTTGGAGGATCATGTTTCTTGTATAGTGTGTATAGGTAGAAACAATGTTGATCACTTCAATGTTTGGATCGGAAAGAGGATAGATTTGGTTTGGTTATTCCAATGAGAGTTTGGGTCGGGTATCTCTATATGGTTCATGTTTTATTTCTTTCTTTTGGAGAAGATGATATTATTTTTGGATAGTGTGCACAAATTTACACCATATTTTTGGTGTTGTTTGACTTTTATTTCTGGGTTGTGTGGAATATTGAGGACAAGGATATCTAGTCTAAGGATGAGATCCTCAACGAAAATTCATGGTTAGACACAATTGTAGGTAACGAAAGATTTTGAGTAAAAAGGATGAAAAGAAGTTAATTCACCTACTTTAGAAGAAGTCTAAAATTCTATGATGTAGGAGTATTCTTTGATAAGAAGGGAATCATTTTATATTTTCTTTCATATAGTTTTATTTCTCATTGACATATTAGCTTTTGAGATTGGTGTTGGAGGTAGTGTATGGGATTTCATGTTCAGTGGGAGCAAGCCATGGATATTGGAATTATAGGATTGGATACATGATGCACATGTAGAGTGAGAGGAGATTGGTACTATTCAGAGTGACAGAGGCACTAGTTGGTTTTGGAGGGAGGTCATAGATTTATAGGTATATTGAGTTTATTGGTTTGTGATGTCACTTCTGGTTTATTTTTTGGTGCCTAGATATCCCTATAGGATTATAGTTAATGGTTAGATTTAATTGGGTGATGATGATATAGCAATTTTTTAGAGCTTTAAGGGTTAAAAGAAAAAATCTGCTAGTTACAGAGAAATGTGTTGGTTAGGATGAACCTTGGTCAGTTATGAAGTGACCACTGTTGATAGAGGAAACTGGGGTCAGTTTGGTTACATATTTGATAACAGTATTTATTTACCATTTTTAGATGGTTCCCTTGTTTTTCTTTCATTTTGGTTTGGTTTGTGCAGTACGTTGATGAAATGTTTGTTGATATTTTCACTTGGTATTAGTTGTATGGTTGTTTTTTATTAACATTGATGAGAACAAGATTCATATATTGGTTTAGAATTAGTCGGTGAGAGACATGGAACTTCTGGAGATCTCGATGATATCGATGGATGTATACGTGAGTTTATACATTTGGATAGATTCAGTTTTGTGAGCTATGATGATGTAGATGTTTGATTTGCACATGGACTCCTATGAGCATAGTTCAGTTTCCTTGAGCATGAGTAGGGGATGTTTGTATTTCCTCTTGATTACTATGTTACTCATTGATAGGTATGTTATCTATAGATGAATGTCTTAGACATGCTAGTTATTTATGCAGCATTGGATTTTAAGATTGCAATGTTTTGATTTCTTTGAGTTATGTAGGTGTTTGTGGATTGATCACCCACTGTTGCATGTAGAACTCATTCAAGGCTGGTTTTACCTAAGATCTTGTTTTGCTTTCACATATTCAAGTTTGACTTGTCTTTAGATAGTTGCATTGGTGGTTGCATGAAGACCCAGATAGATGGATGGAGAACATGGTTGGTTTTATAGGTATGGCTATGATTGTATTGTAAGCTTAGTGCTTCAGATTGAGTGGAAGATCTTACATGTGTGTTAGTCATGAAGGCTTGGTGTTATGATTCAGTGGGATCTTGATGTGTGGATAGCTTGACTATCACAGATCAGTTGTAGCTTCATGGTGTTTTGGTAAGTCATATTTTTATCTTCTTGGTTTGAGAATATGGTTTGATCTTCCTGGTTTTTATGTTTTTAAGAGAATTTTTTAAGGAAATAATAGATGGTCTTCACAGTGTGTAGAGGATAGTGATGTATAGGTACAGGTATAAAGATTCAACTATTTATCTCCAAGTGAGAGATTTTTGAGAATGGAGTTTAATTGTTGCACAAGAAACTTGCTTTTACATGTTAGTGGTTCTGACAGTAACCAACATCTGTTAGGGTATAACCGGCATCAGTCAGGGTGTAACTGGCCTCAGTCAGTCTAGTGTAGGAAGTGACCAACGTTGGTCAAGCAATAACCGGTGACGGTTACCTATGCGATGTAATTTTAGTTTTTTGATGAAAATTAGAATAAATCAATTATTTTAAAGATGATTTATTGATTGTAAAAGAAAATTTAAGTTACCCAAAATATATATATATATATATATATATATATATATATATATATATATATATATATATATATGTAGGCATTTCATGAGGGTAAGTAAGATAATTAAGAGAAGGATTGAATTAGATCCTTGATTCTCCTAGATTGAGTGGATGATGAAGAAGAAGAGAATGAAAGAATAGGTATTATGAAGATAGAGTCTGCATGGAGAGGAGCTAGATAGAAGGAAATAGTAGGTACATATAAATGGTGAGAAGAGGGTAATGTTTACTACTGTATTTTATTTGTATAGTTATTGTCTCATTATAATAGCTTGCATAGTATGCAAAACACATAGAGTTTCCTCTTTTAGATTCACATGTTGGTGAGATCTTGTATTATAGATCCATGAGATCATATTGTATTTTTGATCCATGTAGATCTAGATATTGTAGAGGAGGTTGTCTTCATGTTTGAATAGGTTGTGCGGTGATGGAGAGATAGACTTAATTCTTGGTGCACAATCATAGTTACACATATGGTAGACCAATATGAGAGGTCTTGTTTTCATATCCACAAAGAAATTGCTAGAAGTTCAAAGATGTAGTAGTTCCTGGTTATGTGAGATCTACTGGTGGTATTTGGAAGCACGGTTATAGTGCACTCATGGAGATCCATTTAGAGATCTGGAGAAGAAGAGATACTATTGGAGAGATGTATTATACTCTTGTATTAAAGAGTTGGTTTATACTCTTTTTGTATTATATATATGATATCTCTATCTTTGGTGGGTGTAGCCCACATTGGGTGAACCACGGTACATGATGTGTCCTGTGTGTGTATTTTTTTCTTGATGTGGTTTATTCTAGTTTATATTTCCAATACTGTAGATTTTGGGGAATTGTTTAGATCCTATGTGTATGATTTTTGTTGTTATTAAATCATCACTATCCCATAGTCCTTGATTCCCCACAGTGAGATCATTGTCACTCTAGAGGATGTATATAGGATCCTGTGGCTACCTATAGTGGGAGATTAGGTTTATTGTATTTCATCATAGGCCTTAGTGGAGATATAGTGGTGGTGTTTAGAGAGGTGATGGTAAAGATGAGGTACCATAGCATGAGCCTAAGATATGGGTATATGTACATTACCCACCCTCTAGAGATGAGATTGGTTTTCTTGATAATGGAGGTATTGTTTTGTTTTACATTTCTAGATGTGGAGGGTGGGAGATTCCCATGAGCACTGATGGGGGTTCTCCATGACATGATGGAGGATAGGACCTATTTTTCTTGGGAACCAACATTCTTGGTGTAGTTATACAAGGAGTTATGGGCCTATGGGAGGCTACAAAGGTTTAGTTTGTGTTAAACATTTCTTCTTCACTACTGGGCATACGAGTACATCGTACGTGTGCATCTAGTTGGTTTTCCTCGGCCTGATGCATTTGATGTAGGATTGGTACGATTTGGCTACAAGAATTGGGTACCTATTAGGGGAGAGCATATGGATGCTAGGGATGCACATGATGTAGAATATTATAGGTTGCATATTAGAGGGGTTGTTAGGGGTTGACATCAATTAGAGGCCATACGTTGGCTTCCCTTCCTAAAAAACATATGGCAGTAGAGTTAGATGATCTATAGATGCTCAGATGGATAGACAGACGTAGTGTCAATGAGCATGAGATGATTCACATTGAAAGGGTTAGACGAAAATTTGGGCTACCCTAGAACGCATCTCCTCCATTCCCACAATACAGGAGAGATGATTTAGAGACGCACATGCCTCTACCACAACCGAATGTGCCAATATGGAAGGAGGAGTAGGAAGTGGATTGATAGATTGATGATGTCGAGGTTACAGAAAGATACAAGAAGTGGTGGGAAGCACAACTATGAGCAGCACCACCGAGGCCAGGACAACCTTACTTATCCACTATTACAGTTCAGTGAGATACCTTCTAGGGGTAGGTGGCCACTTTGCAGGCCTAGACCACATTGTTATAGGGGGAGATGATAGGTTCAGAGGTGCAAGTTACCACACTACAAGATAGGGTGGTGACCTTACAAGAATACGTAGTGTAGGGATAGGTACCCACACAAGGTGGGGATGGTGATGGAGGGCAAGTAGCTGCCTTATAGGAGCAGGTAGTAGGTTTATAGGTAACATGTTTATAGGGCCAGTTGACCACTTCATAGGCTCATAGTGTGGTCTTATAGGCCCAAATCATAACGTCAGCACCCTCATAGGCCCAGGAATTGGGTCCCATATTACTGGTAGTAGCAGGATAGGATCCTATGGTACAAGGAGGAGGGCAGAGTCCATAGGGATAGGGTCTGAGGCCTTTAGTAGAAGGATAGAGCTCACAGGTTAGTACAAGACCTATGTCGCAACAAAAGCTAGTACTGATGGTGAGATTTAGGGATGCCATGAATGAGGCTAGATACAGTCGGGATAGATGTCCCCTCTTATGTAGTGTATAGAGCACAACATGCCTTAAGTGAGAGGAGGAGATCTCACATTCATAGTGCACAGAGTATAGGGAGCTAGAGAGACTAGAGACAACGTTAAGGTGAGGCCACTAGTTCACACAAACCTGACCTAGCTCTAGGCTAGGTGGAGGCTGGAATGAGACCCATGGAGGGTGGAGAGATGATGGAAGGACATCGGGTTGGAGGAGAGGAGGAGGAGATAGATGAGACCAACATGGACATCAGATGGGATGATAATTTATGTCTTTGTACATCATCATTTTGATTATTTTTATTTTTTTATGTATATCGGCTTGTGTGTTGATGATAGTGAGGTTGTACATTAGGTTTTTTGAGATTTTGGAGATTTTTTGATCATATACCAGCCTGCATGTCAAAGATGATGAGGTTGTATATGAGATTTTTGAGATACTTATATTGTTTTGTATCAGTGTATAGTTGATGGATACAAAGACTTTCATAGTGATATAGATGATGATATTTATGGGATGGATGTTGTACTTGTGTTTTGAAATTTCTATTGTTATTTGTATATGGATGGAAACTAGGTGGATTAGGCATGGTGGAGTTAGGTGGGTTAGGTGTGGTTGAGTCAAGTATAAGCATGGTTGATTTAGGTCGATTAGGCATGGTTGAGTTAGGTTAGTTAGAAATTTTTGAGTCAAGTTGGTTTAGGCATGGTGGAGTCTTGTTTTTAATTTTCATTTAATTTCCAATTTATTGGTAACATGGGAAACAAATGATGAGTTATATGTATATTATGGTGTAAATTTACGAAGTCTTTGATATCATGGAAATGTGAAATTATTGATTGGATGTTTTTATGATGTGGTAACATAGTAGATATGTATGTGTGGTAAGTCTCCAAGTCTTATAAAAAATGGAAATTAATTATGGTAGAATGTTAGTAGAAAATATGTGGGGGAAATGGTTTAGGGTAAGAGCAGATGAGCTAACCTCCAAGGGACCCATGCCCTCGAAGTGCTACCTACATAGCCCTGGTGAAAAGGGGCCTCATGCCATTGTAGTTCTCCCATAAGCTAGGGAATAATATGATGAAGTAGAGAAATGGGGATGTATATTTAAGGAATTACTGAGTCTAGGTCATAGGCATGGTTAATTTTAGGTCACTTAGGCAAGGTTGATTCTTGGTTTGAGGCATGGTTCAGTTTAGGTGAAAGAGGAAGTATTTTAAAATGTAGGTGTCGATGGTCTAGTCCTATATAGGTGAATCAACAAGTAATGAAGAATGTGTATGGTAAGAGGTGGTAAAAAGAGCTACCTAATTGACCAAAACCATAATGAGGCTACCATATCAAAGGTTGGCTTATGAACATAAGACCCTAAAGATGTTGCATGATTGACTATGCTAAGGGTGAAAAAATTCACATGATCATGAAATTTTGTGTTTATAGCCAGTCCCTGAGAAGATAGAAAATTAGGGTGAAAAGGAAATGAGGTGAAAATGGGTGATTTTAGCGTAACTTAGTGTACGATGACATGTTTACATGGTAAGAAACCCATGATAAAAAAAATAGGCAAGTCCATGACGAAACAATTATCATTTACTTATTTTGTTTTTGTTTTTGATAGAGTGATCAATGTGGGAAGTCTATTTGGGATGAGTATATTATCTCCTTGAGGTCTTCATGAAGCTAATCAATGCAGAAAGATTCTGAGTATGTTATTTTTTATGCAAGGATAGTCTCTTTTATGATAGACAATGTGTAGTATGGTAAGATTTGTATAGTGGTCCTTCGAGGGAGCATTCTATTTATAGCGGTGAGATATAGAGAAGAGATGTCACTTTTGAGGAAGTCATCCTTTTTTTAGAAGTTTGACTCAAGGAGTTGAATCCCATTTTACTTTTGGACATTTAAGTCATGGAAAAGACTATAGAGGAAGATTAGGTTCTTAGTTAGAAGACAAAACCATAGCACATAGAGGCTAACTATGAAAGAGATGGTTTTAAGTGATGAATGACCATGGGATTCCATCTTTGAAAAAGATGAAAAGTATCCATGAGAATCATGCCATGAGTAGAGCCGTGGTACTCATTAATGAAGCTAAGGCTGAAAGGTGATGGGTAATCACATTATTCTTGTTTAGTTGTTGATTCTCAAAATAGGTAAAATGGAAGGTGAATGGTACTCAAGGGATGAGTAGTCAATAGACAGAAGGTTGTATACGACAATATTTCAACAATAAAATGGACAAAGATATAAGGCATTGAGGGGATCAAGTTCGGGTTTACTTTTGAGTGAAGACAAATGAGAAGCACCTGATCCGTAGGTATGAGTAACGATATAGGGTCTAAGCCAATTAGGAGAAAATTTGCCCCATTTACTTTTTTCTTCTTTGGTTACATGTTGGTTTTCATTTAGGATAAGGTCATCGACCTGGAAGGTTTTCTTTTGGACACATTTATCATAGGCATGTTTGATACATTTTTCATAGATTTGGAGATGATAAAGAGCATTGCTACACCCTTAACCTATTGCTTGTATTAGGATATGAGTAGATGAATTGTGGCTTACCATATCATTTTATTATATCATTTATATTTTATCATGCTTAAAAGGTCAGCCTTGGTGATGGCCAGAGCATATGAATAGTATATATAAGGGATTGTAGGTAGTAGTTTATTATCATTTGAGCATTTGAGTCTTATTATATGGTTTGGAGGTTTCCCCCTCGAAGTGATGAAGCTATTATAATTGTATATTGTGTTATTTGGTGTTCTATTTCTACTCGTAATCTGAATTATACTAGTAATTTCATTACAAGTGGTATCAGAGCTGCGATCTGGGCCAAAATTAGGGCAAAAACACTAATGTTTTGTTTCCACAATATATTTTGAACCAAAGAGAATTGGTAGGAGATATTTTTTCCAGAGTTGAGAAACATTTCAAGTAAGGCTCCCTGAAAATTTCATACTTTTTTTATTTATTTTACACAAGTTATTACAAATTTATGTTTTTTCATAAAATCACGCCCTTGGGTGCAAATTGTGGAATTTTTTCAATTTCTCTACATTTTCGGAAAGATCTCAAAAAAATAGTATTAGTATTTTTTCTTTGGTTTTTCCTGTTTGGCCAAAGTTGTATCGAAACCATAAACCCTAAGGTTTGATATCATGGTGGGGCCTTCCGCAAGAGAAAAAAAGAATCCGGTTACTCCGGGTAAAACCTTAGATAAAGATTGGATAGTGATTGAAGAGATGGATTCAGAAGGGGTAAATACAAATTCCTCAAAACTAGGGTTTACCTCAGTTGATCATAAAGTGATCAAACTTGAGTATGAGCTATGAAATGTATAATCTAAGATGGCCTCTAAAGGAGACATAGCCCAAATCAATCATCAGTTGGATGATATCATGAAACATGTAAAGGGTAAATAGTATGGCCCAAATCTATCCCATATCAACCAAGGAGGATCTTCAGTTCAAAATCATGGACAAAATAACCATGTTGGATCACTTTTCCAACCCAATCAGAATCTAACTTATTCATAACCATGGAACATGATGTCAAAAGTGGATATGCACAAATTTGATGGTAAAGATCCCATAAATTGGATAAATCAAATAGAAAACTTAATTGAGCTACATCAAACACCATCAGGATAAAATGTGACATTAGCATCCCTATATCTTGAACCAAACCAATTCATTTGGTATCAATGGCTATGTGCTTAGAGGTAAGAGAATGGTCTCAGTGTCACTTGGACATTTTTTACCGAGGAGTTGCAATTACACTATAGTTCCAATGTTTCAGATAACTACTTTAGTCAATTAGAAAATTTATGACAAATAGGATTAGTCAAAGATTATGTGCATCAATTCCAGAACCTATCCTTAAGGGTGGAAAATATACCAGAAGAGAATATGAATGACCTATTTCTTGGGGGTCTTAAGGACCACATCGAGCATGAGGTACATATGTCTAATCCAATCAAGCTTTCTAATTCTATTATCATGGCATGTCGAGTAGAGAAAGAAGTTCCTTATAGTAGGAGGCCACCTTTCATTAACACCAGAGACCATAGTATCTCTTTCCCTTCATTTTCTAGGATAATTAGACTGAATCCTCAACAAATTGAAGAAAAGAGAGAAAAAGGATTATGTTTTAACTATGATAGAAAATATGGCCCGGGACACAAATGTGCTGAGAATAAGTTGTTCTATATTGACGGAGGTAATGAGGATGATGAGGATACTGAAATTATAGGATAGGATGAGGAACTAGTAGAAGATGAAGTAGAGGATCACCAACCTACAATTTCTTGCCATGCATTTTCAGGTATTAGTACTCCTCAAACACTCAAGGTTATTGGCTATCTCAAAAAATAGAAGGTGATAGTATTGATTGACTCAGGGAGTACTCATAACTTCATAAATAGTAAGTTAGCTTCCTACCTCAATTGTTTTATTTACCAAGCTTCAGAAATGAAAGTTATGATTATGGATGGTGGGACAGTCAAGTGCACAGGAAAGTTACATAGTATCGAGCTTTCTATGGGAGACTACATGTTAGACTCACCTATGATTGTTATTTCTATGGGAGGGGTGAATATTGTTATGGGTGTCCAATGGCTGATAACCTTAGGTACTATTGAGATGAATTTCCAAGAATTGTTCATGTGATTTAATTTAGATGGAAGGACAATACAATTGAATGGGATGGTAGGTAAGTCTCCACTAATTATTAGCTCTCATCAGATGTAAAAGGTTCTCAGAAAAGGAGTAGATGGATTTATAGCAGATTTATTTTCTAAATAAGTACAACATACAGAGTCTTCAATGCCACCCAATCTTCAAAAGAATGTTGATGCTCACTCATCTATTTTTGATGCAATTCCAAAGGGACTACCACTAGCTAGGGATCATGATCATTCCATTTAGTTGATTCTAGTGAGCCAAACACCTAACATCACACCATATAAATACCCATAGTCCCAGAAAAGTGAGATCAAGAAAATGGATCAGGAACTATTGAAGGTAGGTATCATCAGGCCTAGCCAGAGTGCATATTATTCACTAGTGGTCATGTTACATAAGAAGGATGAAACATGGAGGATGTTTCCAAATTACCGAGAACTCAATAAGTACACCATCAAAGATAAGTTTCCTATTCTAGTAACTGATGATTTACTCGATGAATTGCATGGTGATATTTATTTCACAAAATTAGATCTTCATTCGAGGTACCATCAAATTAGAATAAAAGAGGAAGATGTTCATAAAATGACTTTCAGGACTCATGAGGGCCATTATGAGTTTTTGGTAATGCCTTTTGGTCTTACAAATGCACCTTCAACCTTTCAAAGCTTGATGAACACTGTTTTTAGGCCATTTTAAGGAAGATTGTATTAGTTTTCTTTAATGACATATTGATTTACAGTAAGACATGGGAAGAACACCTAAAATATGTAAATAAAGTGTTATAAGTTTTAGAGAAACATAATCTCTACGCAAATCCATCCAAATGTTCTTTTTGTGTAAAAGAGATAGAGTACTTGGGTCATATTGTATCCCATGAAGGTGTCAAATTTGATCCTCAGAAGATCAAAGCTATGGTGGAATGGCCAAGGACCAAAACTCTCAAAAATATTTGTGTTTTCTTAGGAATAATAAGGTACTACAGAAGATTTGTGTGGGGATATGGTAGATTAGTAACCCCACTCACTACATTGCTAAAGAAGGATGCCTTCCATTGGACAGAATTAGCCACTAAATCCTTTGAGAAACTAAAAGAAGCCTTATGCAACACCTCATTTTTGGCTACTCCCAACTTCTCAAAAACCTTCATTATTGAATGTGACGGTTCAAGATCAAGACTGGGAGTAGTTCTAATGCAAGAAGGAAGACCAATTACATTTGAGAGTCACCAATTCAAAGGAAAATATCTACTCAAACCTGTCTATGAGAAATAAATGATGGCTATTCTTCATGTGGTCAAGCAATGGAGGCCCTATCTCATGGGTCAACACTTCAAGGTAAAAATTGATCATGATAGTCTCAAATAATTTTTGGAGCAAAGGTTATCATCTAAGGAACAAAAAAAGTGGGTAAAAAAAATGGTGGGTTATGAGTTTGAAATCATATACAAAAAGGGTAAAGAAAATGTAGTAGTTGATGCGTTATCCAGAAGGGATACATCCGCAGATGCCTTACTATGTGGAATGTCCATGTTGACGGCCGATTGGGTGGATGGAGCAAGATTAGAATGGGATCAAGACAAGGTTACACAATCTCTAATATAGAATATCAGGTAAGGATCTATGACATCTAACAAATTTTAGTGGAAAGTTAATGCCCTAAGGTACAAGGATAAGTTATATGTGAGTAAAGATTTTGAGTTGAAGGATAAGATTCTTTCAGAGCTATATTCCTCGCCTGTTGGAGGACACTCTGGGTTTTTGAAGACATATCATAGAATAAAAAAAGAATTCTTTTGGGAAGGAATCAAGGGGTATGTAAAAAAGTTTGTATCAGATTGTTTAGTGTACCAATAGAATAAAGGGGAAACAATTAAAACACTAGGTCTATTGCAACCCTTACCAATTCCTAGCCAAAGATGGGAGGAGGTCTCCATGGATTTCATCACAACATTGCCTTGTTAAGAGGGTAAGAATGTTATTTTCATGATTGTGGAAAGGCTCACAAAATATGCCCATTTTTTTGCCCTATCACATCCATTTGCAGCTAATACAGTTGGAGCTATTTTTTTGGAGACAATTCAAAGGCTACATGGAACCCCAAAGATAATTGTAAGTGATCGTGATCCTATTTTCACAAGTAATTTTTGGACATAATTATTTTCAGGTTTGGGTACTCAGTTAGCTCACAATTCATCTTATCATCCTCAAACTGATGGGAAAACATAAGTGGTCAACAAATGCTTAGAGGGGTATCTATGTTGTTTTGTATCAGATAAGCAGGAAAGGTGGATTAAATGGCTACCACTTGCAGATTAGTGGTATAACACATCTTTTCATACATCTTCTCAAATGACCCCATTTTTAGCATTATATGGTTACCTTCCACCTTCTATCACTTCTTCCTTGAGGGTGAAAACTAAGGTCAGAGATGTTGAGGAACACATTCAACATCAACAATAGGTTTTGGCTAGTTTGAAGGAGAATTTAGCATCAGCACAAAATAGGATGAAACAACAAGCAGATCAACACCTTAGTGAAAGACATTTTGAAATTGGTGACTGGGTTTTTGTATGTATCCATCCTTATAAATAGATGTCCCTAAAGCAATAGAAAAAGGACAATGAACTTGCTCCTAAATATTATAGCCCTTATCAGGTTCTACAGAAAATTGGCAGTGTTTGTTATAAACTAGAGTTGCCTCCATCTTCACACATACACGTAGTATTCCGTGTTTCATGCTTGAAGAAGGTTATTGGAAAAAAAATTGAAGCCTAGAAAAAGTTACAAGAACTTCACATGGAAGGAAGAATCGTTTTGGAGCCAGAGAAGATTCTAGAAACATGTACTAAGAGGCTGAGAACTAGAGACATTAAGGAATATCTGATCAAGTGGAAGAATTTGAGCTTAGAAGATGCAACTTGGGAGGATGAAGGTTTTCTGTAGCAACATCTAGGATTATTCAACATTAAGGACAATGTTGGTTTGAAGGGGAAGGGCATGCTATGCCCTTAACCTATTGCTTGTATTAGGATATGAGTAGCCGACTTGTGGCTTACCATATCATTTATACTTTATCATACTTAATAGGTTGGCCTTGGTGATGGCCATAGCATATTAATAGTATATATATGGGATTGTAGGTAGTATTTCATTATCATTTGAGGATTTGAGTCTTATTATATGGTTTGGAGGTTGCCCCCTCAAAGTGGCGAAGCTATTATAATTGCATATTAAGATCATTATTCTGAAATATTGTGTTATTTGGTGTTCTATTATTCCTCATAATCTGAACTATACTATTAATTTCATTATAAGCATTGAGATGACGTTCATTTAAGAACTCAAGTTGTTCTAAATGGTTGTGGAAAAATTGATCATCGTTGATCATGTCTTGTAGTGAGATGTAGAGAGATGGAGTTTGGACATTACAAGGCAAGAAAACCTCGATACCGTAGACCATAGAGAAAGGTGTGGCAACATTCGACATGCGAGTACTAGTGCGGTAAGCCCAAAAGGTGAAAGGAATGTGCGTATTCCAATCCCTCCCAGTATCCTCAACTACTTTCATAAGAATTTTGTTCAAGGTTTTATTGTTTGATTTCACTTAGCCATTCATTTAAAGAGAAACTGAGTTGGATTCCAAAAGCATTGCAAAAATTCTATAGGGTTTTTTGTAATTACTTTCCGTTATCAGTGATGAGGTGGTGAGGAACACTAAAGCAAAAAATAATGTGATGATTGATGAATTCATAAATTTTCTCATATTTTGTAGAAATAAGGGGGATAGCTTCAACCCATTTAGTGTAGTATTCAGTAAAGGTTATAATCCATTGATGGTGTTGTGAAGAATGAGGATTGATCTCTCCAAAAATATCCAAACCTAAATAAGAGAAAGGACAAATGTCTCGTGTAACCTAGAAGGCATTACTGGATGTGTGATGAAGATTAGCATGTTGCTAGCATTTCACACAATGTTTGACATAGTCACAACAGTCATGGTTTAGGTTTGGCCAATAATAGCCTAGGTGAAGAATATGTTTAGCGATAGCTAAGCCACCAAAGTGACCTCCACAAATTCCATCGTGAACTTCCTTGATGGTGTAGGGAATTTCAGAACTTGTAAGGCATCGTAAGGGAATATTGTCGAAGCCACATTTATACAGAAGACCACCCATGATGACATAACGAGAGACACCTTTAAGAAAGGAATGTTGTCCATTACAAGTGAGATTGGGAGGCAGAATGGTAAGGGAAAGGTAGTCTGCAAACTTCTTATACCAAAGGTCACATGGGTCATGTGTGACAGTTTTGATGGAATTGATATCTCTAGATAAATCAGAAGGTGATTGCAACCTTTGTATTATGACAAAGATTTAAGAGTCGTAAGATGAAGCGAGAATCTTAGAAGATAAGTGGGCCATGATATCTAAAATAGGGTTTAAAACCCACAAGCGAGCATCACAAGGGATGACATGCACATCAATGGACATGTGAAAAACAACATGAAGAGATCCTGGGAGGAGCGAGCATCAGCTGAATGAGCATGCAAAGATTTAAAACATGAGAAAAACCTGGCTAATCCATAAAACTCTCCTCTATCTCATATACTAAATGGGGTGTACATATAGGAGGTGTTGAGTAACCCCCAATGCTGCAATCATGACAACTTGAGTAGAGAGGGGGAGTTACATTCCCAAAATAGAAGTGTAACTCCCAATGATGCATATTTCACACTGACGTACTAACGTGTTGACGCACTGATGTGTAAGATAATCTCATAATGACCCCTAAATGACACATGGACCTACGATCTCACCTAAGTGAGATGACTCACCTAATGATGTGGAAAATAACACACACCAACACCCCCCCTTCAACGTAACTTAGGATGAGGTAGAAAGTCAGAAATGAGAAATGGGTCCTGGCACAAAGCTTGATGAGGTACCCATGTAAAAGAAGAAGTCCCAAGCATTGAAAGAAAACCTATTGGGAAAAACATCCACCACAAGAGAACAAAACACTCTCTAATCTAAGAAAGATGCCAAATATGGGTCCCAGCTCTAGACAAGCCTGAAAAGGTACACATGTACAAAGAGGCAATCTCTCAGAAATAAGAAGAAGAGTGAAGAAGAGGGAGATGAGGGGAATGCAAAAGATTCCATGGATGGATCTAAGCTCATAGCTCTAGGAGGTCTCCCAGAAGAATGTCAATGATGAGATCCTTTGCCTCTAGACTGAAGAAGAGCCACCCGCAAAAAACTATGTCCTTTCCCTTATGAAGGATAGAAATGATGTGTTGGAAGTCCACCCACTCCACAAAGGAAACTGAAGGAAAAAATATAAAGCACTCTGAGTCTGGTGCATGGAAGTGTGACATAGGTCTAGCGAGTGAGTGGCAAGGAACTAAAGGTAATGCCACGTGCATAGAACTGTCAGATTGAAAAAGAGGAACACTCGTAGAAAGGATGTCCAAGTGATGTGAATGGAAAAAAACATCCTCCACAACAAAAAATGGATCCACAGCTGAGGGTGGATAAATGAAGGTCTCTGGAAATGTGGAAGTGACATGATTCCTGAAAGGGGCACTCCCAACAATAGAGATGATGAACTCCTCTGAAACACCTGTAAATGGATGAGGGACCTATAGTGCATCACAAGTAGACTCTACAAAAATATTTCTAAGGTCAAGCAAATATTCATCCCAATGAGGGGGCTTAACAAATAGAAGAGTGATGTCAGATAGGTATAGGTAGAAATGAAGGTAGAGGAGTCATCCAATGAAGGAAGTGGAAAGGAGGATGGTGTAATGACTGTATGAGGCTGAATAGGAGACTGTTTGATATCTGATGAGATGTGGGATGTGACAACACTCTCTGGAATAGTGAGAGAAAGAGGAGAAGAGTCCTCTGGAGTACTCGCTGCATTAGAACTAGGTGCACAATCCTCATCATCAGAAGTAGAACCAACGAGCTTATGTCAGTGGAACTATCATCACACGAAGAAGAGGAGACATCTGAATCAATAGCAGAAACAATGGCGGTAGTATGTGAAGGGTCTCCATAGAGGGATTGAAGAATTCTTTAGACATGGTGAGGTGGATCTGAGTGTGCCACATGAAACTAGAGAGATTGAGAGACATACATCATCATGTGACCAAATACATGGTCACAAGTGTCAAGGAAGTCCTCTAGATGACGATGATCAGTGGGTGCAGGAACTTGCTTAAGTAAGAAGGGTGAAAGACCCTCCCAAGTGAAGTAATGTTCCATAGAAGCACGCTAAACTGAATAGTTCCCTTTCTTGGTGAGAAGTGGTGGAGGATGTAAAGCAATAATATGATGCTCATGTCTAGAAATAGCACTCTCCATGATGAAAAATGCAAGATGCACAAAAGCAAGATGTTGGACTCGGTCGATAATGTGTCTGCATGTGAAAACCCAAGAGTACAATCAACCCCCTTAGGACGTGGCACTTTATAAAGTAGTGCATTTACAAAACTGACAATTTCATCACATATTGTGTGAAAAATCATGCAACTTTGACTAAAGAAGTGCTCAAAAATGAGCTACGAGTCAAAAGTTATGACATTAAAATGATTCCCACAGCTGATGGAAAATGCCACTAAATGCTACAAATGCATTAAAAAGGTACATGAGATGGGTGTAAAGGGTATCATGTGACTACTCATTGGAAATGGAATCAAATTTCAGGAATATTTTTTTTTGCTTGCAAGGGGGGATTAGCCTCATGCCAACCCCGGACCTCATCCTCTGTCATTGACAAGCATAGGAAGGATGAGCAATACAAGCCAAAAACCCAAATTTTTAAAAAATTACAATTCCAAACTGAATGAAATGTTTTTTTTAATCACCCTAAAAAATTAAAAAATAAGGTGATGAAGGGCCCACATGCTGTGTTGGAGGCACGTGAAACGGTGGGTTGAGTGCGTCCTAGGTGCTGCAGGTGGGCAGGTTGTAGCTAAGGCATTTTCATGTGCAGGCTTGACCAAGGGAGGTGTGACTGAGTTGCTGGTGTGGTTGGGATCTCCATGTGTAGAAGTGAAACACCACATGCAGGAGCAGAAGTGAAGCACCATGGTTCAAGCAGAAGTGAGCTCCAAAAGATGTTGATAGAGTTTGCAAGAGGAGATAGGAATCTAGCCACAAGGAGACATGAATCCAACTAGTTATCTGATGCTCCAAAACTCTCAAACATGTAGTTCAATGCAAGAACGAGCAGCCTAAGTTGGTCCAAGACAAGGTGCGAGAGATCGACAAGTCAGTGCAGGTTGAACAAGATGGGAGCGAGCATCACGAGCTAGGAGTTATGGGAAGGGAAGCTTCCACATGGAACATAACGAACTAATGGTGGAGGAGCCCAAAAAATCATGAGCATACAAAGTCAGTGCCAAAAAAATCCATGCAGGAGAAAACAAGTTACAAACCAAAGGTTGAGCCATCAAAGAATGAGCCATGGACAATGCACATGGCATGAGCAAGAAAACACAGCCTGAGTTTGCAAGAGCTAACCACCAATGCAGACCATCCGAGATGAGTTGTAGGAGTACAAGCAGTCAAAGTCCAAGGAAAAATGGTGCAGATAATCAAAATCAAACCATTAAACCCAAAGGTAATGTAAAAAAGTGTAGACCAAGCCAAGAAGGAGTGTAGGGAAAGTTAGTCAACAAGATGGGGCCAAGTTGGCCCTTAAGGATAGCTCTTTCACCAAAAACAACTCCCAAAACCATCACACAAAACTCAAGTCTGCACCTTGAAACGTAATACACCTCATAAAAATGCCTCCAAACGTGCGTGCAACCCCGTAGAATCGAGTGGTCAAGGACACTAAACTCGAAAAACACCAGAAACTTGAACAACCACCTCAAACACACAAACAACCCAAGGAGAGGTATGAACACCCTGAAATCAGTACAAGAAGAGAATGGTTGGAATTTCCATTACAACACATGCACAAAATCTAAATATCATGCCAGAAGCTGGAAAACGCATGGAAAAACTGATGAGTGCACGGATCCACAAGATCCAATTTGATACCATGAAAGAGGGTTTAAAACCCATAAGTAAGGATCACGAGGGATGATGTGCACATCAACAAACATGCGAACGAAAGTGTGAAGAGATCTCGGGAGGAGCGAGCATCAACCAAATGTGCATGTAAAGATTTGAAACACGAGCAGAACCTGGTTAAGCCATAAAACTCTCCTCTATCTCATAGATCAAATGGGGTGTACATATAGGAGGTGTTGAGTAACCCACAGTGTTGTAATCATGACAACTCAAGTAGAGAGGGGGAGTTACATTCATAGAATAGAAGTGTAACTCCCAATGATACATATGATGCACTAACGCATTGACGCACTAATGTGTTGACGTACTGACGTGCTGATGCACTTGTTTGGTATTGCAGGATTCAAACATAACAGAAATTGATTTGATATTCTATATTCAGCATAGATTACAAATAATACTGAGGCTAATAAATAGCCATGGAAATAGAAAACTGACTTCCTACAAACCAGGAAGTCACACAACAAAACAACCCGTTAATATCATTACGGGTATAACAAAATTATATTGTTGAAACAATATAACAAACCTATATTATTAATAATGAGTTATAATATAACTCATATTAATAATATTACAATATATAATAATGAGAGCACTATGATATTTCTAACATTCCCCCCCTTAGTGCGAACACGGGGAAAACACCATCTTCAACCAAGCAGCATGTCGCTCCGTAGCTTGCACATGGTCTTGATCCTCAACACTGACTGTGGGAACTACATCATCCAGGGACCGTTCAACCTATTAGATGAATACATGAATTAGGACCGTTCAACCAATTCACATCAACCATCAAATCAATCTGATCAAGAACACTTCCTGCAATAGTATCAATGGTACAATTTATCATCACGGGGGACACACAAGCACTACACTGCACACAGGAACAAGGATGCTCATCTGTTCTTATTCATCACACAAGACACCAAGATGTCACTAAAGCAGTTTGCGGCCTCTGAGGTAGTGACAAACTTGAGGACGCTGATTGTCCTCCTGCCTCCGTTGCCTCCATCCTCCAATAATAAGCTGCTAACTCAGCCGGATGTGATCATGAAGTACATTAGTTTCCACATTGAGTTTATTCTTTTCTTCCCTCCCACAATGTGAAACGCTTTATTTTGTCGGACGTCGGGTAACACTGAAAATGTGTCCATAAGGCAATTTTCTTTTATTTATTTATTTTTTACCGACTTTTTACACCGACTCACAATGAACAGTTGACGAGACACTTGATAATGATATAATTAGACAAGGCAATAATGACACAATTTTGACTAGACGACACTTATGACTTTATATGACATAAGACTTAGAAAATGACTATTAAAAAAACTAAAATCACATATATGACATTTACTACCTATTATTCACCTAAACACAATTTTTGAAAATTTAATAAAGTTCTAATAATTACTTAATAGTGGTGATGAAAAGAAGTAATAAACGTGACACTAACATGGCCGACTATATTAACTTTATAATCACAATAAAATTTGAAAAATTGATGCACAATATGACACATTTTAATGCATTGAAAAATGTGACCAATATCAACATGACTAGACAATGGATTTTGTTTTCAATACAGAATGACATGACCCAACTATTTTAGACCATTCGACCTAAGCAATTGACTAAAGCTCAACTAAAGCTAAAGACCACATTAAAATATAAACGCTAATAAAGACACATGCTTTTATATACATAACCTGGCAGTGTATGCGATGACATAACAGAGTTAAGAGACTCCAATAGTCACAATTAGAAGTGAATGAGTCTAGCAGAGACGTCGAATTAATGAAATCAATGTAATTTGAAAGCCGTTAGCAATACTATCACTTTGAATTTGAAAGAAATCAGTCCACGTTCCTTGCAGATGTGAAATCTAAGCTTCCACGTTTAAAATCCATGCATTGGGCTGATCGATTCTATGAATATACGCCTCCAAATTAAATCCACACAAAACTGACACGTTGATAACAATATCAGAGTGAAAGATCACGAACAGAATTATTCTTGATTGAAAAACATGTTCTGCATTTCTTCCAACGTGAGATCTCTGGTGGATGACTTTAAATACGCAGGAAAATACAATCTCTTTCACAGATCAATGAATTTCATACTCCTAACAATGAGAATTGAGCTATCAAAATTTTTGATGCGTCGGATTAGCTTTGGACAACGAATTTATAATTGAATACAATGCCCACACATATTCACGGATCTTTTTGTGCAGGCTATTCTCAAAACATTTCTATAGATCACGACTCACCAATAAACACCTCCGAATGGTTGAAAATTCATTTCTTTATATGTCTCTTGTGAGAAGACCTTGGCCTGGGGAAGATCACCCTTGCAAGCCTCCCAAGGAGTTTGAATGCCTCTGCTAATAGAACACTGCAAATTCTAAATACAACGCAGTCAAAAAATGCATTAGATAACTCAATCCCATGATGGTCAAATGAGCTCTGATACCAAATAGGCAATCCATTAATCAATCATTATGCTCAAGAACGAGTCACACAACAAAACAACCCGCTGCTCTAACAAACCTATATTATTTGTAATGTAGGCTGAATATAATATTAGACAATTATTTTTCTGTGTGACAATATTGTTGTCCCAATATTTGGTATCAGAGCAACGTCGTCCTTGAGCATAATGATTGATTAATGGATTGCCTCCTTGTTTGACCATCATGGGATTGAGTTATCTAATGCATTAATCAATCATTATGCTTAAGGATGACGCTACTCTGATACCAAATATTGGGACAACAATATTGTCACACAAAAAAATAATTGTCTGATATTATATTCAGCCCACATTACAAATAATACTGAGGCTAATAAATAGCCATGGAAATAGAAAACTGACTTCCTACAAACCAGGAAGTCACACAACAAAACAACCCATTAATATCATTACGGGTATAACAAAATTATATTGTTGAAACAATATAACAAACCTATATTATTAATAACGAGTTATAATATAACTCATATTAATAATATTACAATATATAATAATGAGAGCACTATGATATTTCTAACAGCACTAACACATAAGAGAATCTCATAATGACCCCTAAATGACAGATGGACCTACGATCTCACTAATTGAGATGACTCACCTAATGATGTGCAAAATAACACACACCAATAGTATCCATGAATTTATTAGTAGAACATGGGGTGGTTTGAAATTCATAATAGTCAAAGGTAGTCAAAAGTATGTCAACATGATATTTATACTTTTGTAGTATTTTTTTATGACATTGGTATACACCATTGACTTGGTTTACATCTAATTAGGAATCGCCAAAGATATTAATTGATTTAACATCTAGGTAGATGGAAGTTTGAAGGCGTAATATGAGTGATTCATATTTGGTGATGTTGTTAGTGCAATCAAAATCTATTTTGAAAGATAAAGGCATAGGTTCACCATCAAGAGGAATGAGTATAACACCTACACCACCTTCACACTAAAATTTGGTACCATCAAATAATAAGGTCTTCTGGTAATTTGTATCATGCAAAGAGAGGGTAGTAATGGATTCATCTGGGAAATCAAAGTTAGAAGGCTGATCTCTGGAGAGAGGTGTGTCTGCAAGTTGGTTAGCGATGGCTTGACCTTTGACATACTTTTGATGGATGAATTTGAGGTCAAGGTATGCAAGAAGAATAAGATAACTTGTAACACATTGATGCTGGTAGGGTTTGGCATACATTTATTGTTGGGGATCAGTGTTAGTGATGACAAAGTTTAGTGGCAACAAAAACTAAGGCTAAGAATTTTTTTTTAGCATCGGTGTACCTAGTTTTGTAGTCCAAAAGGGTACGACTTATGTAATAAAACACTTGCTCACTATTCTTCTCGTCACAATGAGTGAGCATGAAACCTAAGGAATGGTCAATAGCATAAATGTATAGGTAAAAGGGGTGGTCATCTCTAGGGGGAATGAGCACTAGTGGTTAAAGAAGGTATTGTTTTAAGGCGTCAAAGGATTTGTGGCATTCATCATCCCATTTGAAGGAGACATCCTTTTTTAGGAGATGAGGAAATGGTTAACAGCGGTCAGAAAGTTGTGAAACAAATTGACAGATAGATTACAACTTACCTTGCAAAATTCAAAGTTGATGAACGTAGAGGCATTTCGAGAATAGCCTTTACTTTAGTAGGATTGACTTCTATGCCACATACACAAACAATGAAACTGAGGATCTTACCTAAAAGCACCATGAAGATACACTTCTTAGGTTGAAGGTGAACACAATACTTGATGAGATGTTCAAATATTACCTTAAGGACTATTAGATGTTCGGCCCAATGTTTGGATTTGGCAAGAAGGTCATCTACGTAATCTTCCAATATGAGATGCATTATGTCATGAAAGATATAGTCAAGGCTCGCTGATATGTAGCACCAGTGTTTTTTAAGGCCAAAAGGCATGACTCAATAGTAGAAGGTCCCCCAACGAGTGATGAAGGTAGTTTTGTATTGATCTTCTAGAGAAAGTAATATTTTATTATAACCTAAGAAACCATCCATGAGTGATAGCATCTCATGGCCAGTGGTGAGATCAACTAGTTATTCAATTCCTTGCAGAGGAAATTCATCTTTGGAGAAAGGTAATTTGAGGTCATGGAAATCCATGTAAATGCAGAGTCCCCCTATCACTTTTGTGATAGGAAATATATTAGAAATCCATTGGGGATAATCAATGTGTAGGATGAAGGAAATAGAGAGAATGCACTAAAGTTCTTATTTGATAAGAAGGGCAATGTGAGAAAGCATTTTCTGCAGCTTCTATTTTGTGAGTTTCACATCAAGAATGTTTACGATATTGTGGACCACAATGTTTGGGTCAATACCAGGACTATTAGCATAGAACCAAGCAAAAGCATTTCTATGATCCCGGAGGAAAGAAGAAAAAAAAAATTCTTCAACAACATCGAAAGATTGACCTATCTTTAGAATTTGTGGGTCATCCTGAGTGTTAATGTTGATTTCGATAGTCAATTTGTTCAACATGGTTTGTGTCTAAGAAGGTAACGACTGGTGAATATAAGAATCTTCCACACCAAGGTAGGTGAGGATAGAATAATCATCTTGACATTGAACAAAGTTAATAGAAGTTATATTTTCATCAATCATGTTAGGATACATAAAGGGAAAAAAAGAAGGATCCTCACCATTGTTTTGATATGTTAGAGGTCCCAGGGAAATCATATTCACAAAAAATGAAATCTGTGGGTGAAGGTGGTCAAGTTGGTGAATGGGGTAGATAAGGTTTGTATTCCTCAATGAGGTTGATGCAGGCCTTCTTGGAATATGGCATGGAAAAGACAATTCCACAATGATCTTTGTGTTTATAGGTGGTACATGGAATGATGGTATGACAACCTTGTTTTCTAAAAACCAAAGCTAAAGCCTTTCCATGCACAGTGATGAAGGAAAGCATGGGTGAAGTGAAGGTTAGTAAGAGATTGGAGGTTAGATGAAAATGGCTATGTTTGGGATGAAGTTTTGTGTGAAAAGGTGGTAGTATTAAGTCCCCCATACATTAATTTGGTGCAAAGGTGGGTAGGACCATAAGTGAAAACCTCTCCTATGTGATAGTCATAAAAAAGATGTTGTTGTAGGTTTCCATATTCTTGCGGAGTGAGGAATGTGTTGATATTGTAGAGGTAGTAATCCCCTAGAGTGATGCATTTAAAAACACCTTCTAAGGGATCAGTAGTAGAGATGTGGGTAATGGGGATAGATGAATCAATGAACGATTGGTAAGAAGGATTATTGGTTGGTTGGGAAGGAGATGGGCCAGCTACAGAGGATGTGGAAGTAGTAGGAATAGGAGAGTTAGGTGTGGGAGAGATGGAAGCAGTATTGGTGGATGGGGTCATGGGTGAAGGAGAATTGGGGATAATGACATATGCCTTAACTGGTACAAGGACATCATTAGGTTGGTATAACATGTTATAAGTTTTGAATGGTGACAGGTTGGCTGGGATGGTATAGTTATTCCCTTCATGTTCAAATTTTACATAGCAGTGTAAAGTTGAAGGGATACAAGCCATGACATGAATCTAAGGTCTTTCGAGCAATAGGTTATACTGGAAATATCCCTCTAAGACGTAGAATAATTCTAGAACATTGTGAGGGCTTATGTGAATGTGAATAATAATGGTGCTAAGAGTGGAGTTGATGGTGTCATTAAAGGAGTGTATCTTAATTAGGTTATTATACATAAAATTTGAAGGAATGCACATTTGATTGTATGAATGGGAGGAGATTATGTTAATGCTAGCACCACCATTGATCATAACAATTCGTATGTGTATGTTATTGATATAGATGGAGATGAAAAGAGTGGGATTAGGGTCATCTTACTGGAGAGGTATAATCTCCTCATTAGAGAAAATGAGGGTGACAACCTGATGAGTGGGCATGGGGTTAGAAGAAGGATATGATTTGGTAATTGACACCACGTGGTGAGGGGTGATAACGGAGGACACTGGTGTGGGGTCATTGGGTAAAACCTCAATTGATTACAAAACTTCCATAAGGGATTTTCGATGAGATTCAAAAGTTTGGATGAGATCATACAAGGGAAGTTTTAGAGGGGATTGGTGTAATTGTTTTATCATTATACGCTGGGTGACCCCATCATAAATGTAACACCTTGGACAAACTGTTATATTTCTCTTTTCATTACAAGCATTGGCATGTGATTTTCTTGAATGAGGTGTGTTCCCTTGATTGTTTAAAACCATGCTTGTCATAGATAAATTATTCCTACTCTTTGATTCTTTAGAACAAAATGATATGGCTTGCAAGAATCCATTTTAACTTCTTATTGATAAGTTACAATCTGATTTTGAGAGTTGCAAACTTATCTCTTTTACTTACTCATCCTTGGATCAATTTCAGTGATCCAAGGAGTGTTATAAATCTTCTTAATGGACTGAATGGAAAATTGACATTCATTAGTTGACATACATAGAGGACTGAACTTTGTATGTTACAAATTCTATGGTCTTGTGTGAAAGTGTCTTCAGTAGGTTGTATATTGCGCTTGGGTCTTTAGGATTGATCTCTACAGGACATTATTGGCGTAAACAAAAATAGTCTACTTCATGACTATGAAGCGGATCAAAATCCTAAAACTAAAGGACTATCCTAATGGTATCCTAAACCAGGTAAGAGCACCTACTCCCTAGCTACGTCTATTTAATTAGCTTATAATATAACCCAAGGTTCTTATTCTATTTTTTTGGGGGGTGACCTAACCTAAGCTCTTGTGCTAGATGAATAAGGGAGGGGGAGATTACGATAGTAATGTTAGACTATGTTAACCTAATGCCTAATAAAAATGGTTGTGAATTTAATCTAACCTAAGGTGGAAACTACTTATGACAATTTTTTAAGACCTAAGGTGATTTAATGTTAGACTAACCTAAGTCTTGGGAAATCTAGCCTAAAGTATTTAAAAGGAACCTAAGGGTCACATGGCACTAAGGCGACGATTCCAATGGAATTTAAGTGATTTGATTGGGTTAAAATGCATGAGGTACTACTATTTTTGGCAAAGGCTACTTAACTCTACTGGAGGCATACGTGGAGGCTTCACTAAGTATAGAAATGCAGGTTAACTTGGCAATGACATTCGCCAGTTTTAGGAGGTGGTGGGAAGGAGACGTAAGCAGGAAATTTGGGAGTTATGGCATTCATGGATCTTAGTTTTTGTGTGCAAACCATCTTGGAAACAAGGAAGACATATTTTTGAGAGGTTGTTTGTTTTTACATGTCTCACGAAATTTTCTCTACATGGAGCTATCTGGTTCTTGAACCAGTAGTTTGAATTCTTCTTCTTCTTGGCTATTTTTGGTTTCTCTGGTCTATTTTTTATCAAGGGAACGTATAGGAGTCATTGAAAGAAAATTTATTTGGTTTTTGATCTGTTGTGGAGAAGAATAAGAGTTGGAAGCTCAACTAGAAGTTTCCTTTGAATTTATAGAGGCACTATCAGGTATGATAGGATCTACCCATTAAGATTCTTGCTTTCTTCTAAATGAATCATTAAAACAACTCTGCTCTCATGATATAATTGTTTGTTTGATTTTTATGGTTATTTACTTGCATGTTTTTATGAATCTCTGGGGGGGGGGGGGGGGTTTTTGGGATGTAAATCCATTGCAAAGTAATGATATTTCTTGAGAAACTTTCTCTGTGCTAGTTTAATGGTGACATGCGTGTGAAGCTTATATTTGAGCTTTGTATTTCCTTTTGAAACTGGTATTCGGGTCTGACATTGATTGAATGGGCATTTATTGCCTTATGTTTCATTCTAAACTATTATTTAGATCCATTGTTTCATTTTTACTTGTATTTAATCATTCATGATTGTTCTGAGATTGTAGTGGAGCTTCTTGGTTGTTCTGAACTGGCATTTGTTGCTTGTATGGTTTTGAACCTTTATTGTAGTCTTGTGTTTTGTTTGAGTTGAACTAGAGCTTGTATTGTTCTGAACCTCTATTCGAAGCTTTGTGTTTGACATTGTACTAGTATTCCATACTTCCATGTTTTGAAATTGTGTTGGAATTGATGTGTTTGATATTGTACTAGTATTCTGAGGTGGAGATTTACTCGTATTAAGGATTTAAAAAGTTTTAAACTCATTTGTGGATTGTCTACTTGAAAGGTTCTTGAGAGATTTGTTTTGGTTTGAAGTAGACCAGGTAATCTCTTTTTGAGATCTCCTCTGTGTAGCTTCATGAGTGAGAATGGTTGTAATACTTCTGTCTTTTAGATTGTACCACGTTCTTGAACTAGTAAGGGCATATGAGTTTGGGGAATATTCTTCCCTTCTCTACTATGAGAAATCCCACTTCTTGTTGATAGCGTGACTATTTTGTTAAAATATTATTAGACTGAAACTGTACCTTGTTGTGGGTTTGGTTTGATATAGAGTTCGTTGGAATGGTCGTTAACAGTTTAAGAGGTTTTTAGAAATATAGTATTCATTTTCCTTCTTGTGAACAATGTTGAAATGAATACCTTCATGTCGCAAGATTTTTAGATGGAACTCGAGATTCTTACGGTGATTCTATTTCAATCGAGTTGGAAGTAAGATTAGAACATCTCTTGACTAAACATTGTTGGGTTTTCTTACTCTCTTCAGATCTTCTTAATTGATTTCTTGGGTTTTATTAGATGGTTCAATTTAAAACCTAGTATATTGAATTTTGTAAGGAAGGATACAATATCTCTGTTCAAAATGCTTTGTATTATTGTTCTTATTTGGGATCGCAAAGTATATACTCTATTGCATTAAGTTTTTGAAGCCTTGTAATGTGATTTTATTCTTTTGAGTTCATGAGTTCTATTGAACATTGTATATCTTACACAATTGTGGATTTTTATTCCTTGTTGGATGCATTGAATGAATCTCTGGGTTTAAAAAGAGAATTGAATATGTTCTCTTGGGGACAGTATACTATTTAGGGACTGTAATGTATACTTCATTATGAGATTTGAATTTGAACTTGTGCTTGGTGAATGGAAATAGGTAAACCAGTTTGTTAGATTTGTAATGGAAAATTAGAAGTGTGCTAGTTAAAGAATTTATAAGTTCAAAATAGAAATGAGAATTCATTTCATAGTATAAATGAAATTAATTAGGGATTGGACCTTTTCCAATGGATATCCCTTCTTACTATTGTTTGGATAAGTTAATTTGATTGAAATGTTTTGTTTTTGATCTTCTTCTGAGATGGAAAAATCTATTGTGGAACATTTTGTTTAAGATCTTTGCATTAAATATTCTAACATATGGGAGTTATTTTAGACTTGCAGGGGTAATATTTCTACTCTCTACCCTACTTGAATTGATTTTGGATTCTTGTTAGATGCTTTTCCTTAATGTTGAATCCTTATATTGTTATCTTTGAATTGAGGTAGATTCATGTGTTCTAAATCTGTATTTGTCTTTCACATGATTAGTGGATGGGGAATAGTATGCATTGATTCTTCTTCTTTTACTATATGGAAAGATAAAGCATCCTAATATGAGCTATGCTATAATTAACTTCTTTTGCTACTTAGTAAAGAGAAATGTGTATTTTTATTCTTATAGAACTATGAAACAATTGGAGGACAAGACCTATTCATTTTTTTAAAGTAATGGATAGGATCAATTAACCCTTATGGTATAATTCAGATGTAGTGGATTATATTAATTCTTTTGTTAGAAGTAAATTTAGACTCTTTCATTGTACTTCATTTCTAGATGTTAATACTTATGATTATTTGTATGATAAATTAATTGTTTCATTAAAGTAAAGTTGTTTTAATGGAATAATTAGTGGAATGCACTTTACTTTAATACTTAGTGCTTATCATGCTCAGATCATTGAACTGACCCGTGCTAGCAATTTTTTCAGATGGAAATCGTAAGTGATAAAAGAAGACAGAAACTTTTATGATGCATTGGCTTATTTAATTCTGGATCTTATGTAAAGATTTTCGAATCATTCTTGAGTTGTATTGGAAAATAAAAGTGATGTTCTTTTAAGATCTTAATTCTGATTAACATGCATAATGTCTAAAATGCATAGTTTTGTAAATGTATATTTATCATCATGAATTGAAAGGTTTAGTGTTGGACTCCAATTTGTGATGTGAATACTTTTGTACTTATATGATGGAAATAATAGCAATATCTTTGTAGTATTCTTCATATTTGTTGTATACTATTGTTGTTATAAGATAATAAGTTGGATTAAGGAGATAAGTATAATATCCCCTAATATAATGAACTTGTTAAATTGTACAAGTTATCCTTATCTAAATACACAAATATAGTTTAATAATGAAATATGCTTGGGACATGCAATTAAACTATATAAGTAGGGAATAATAAAAAGGTAATATTAAACCTAGCATCTAACCATGTAGAGGAAGACTCTTCCTCTCTCATTGAATGAAAGATAAAAGGAATAGTGGTAATGATCTTTAATATTTATACTAAGTTTATAAAGTAAATACTAGTTGAATCTAGGTGGATGACACACTTGATTTAGATAGCTAGGTTACATTAAGAATTAAATGTTTGATGTTTTCTGTCCTATTTTTGGGATAACTGCTTGTTATGCCACATTAACAAATAACAATGCAAACATGAATTAATGAAGTTCTCCATATCTAATCAGGCTAGTGTTGGATAAAGAACTTAAGGAATGTTGGAATTAGGGTTAGGCATGGTTGTTGTAATCTAAATCTTAATCCAATTTAATTATTATTAATGACCACTAAGGGGTTATGTACATCTTGATGAATCAATTCTAATGGATGTTGGAAAATGCGAACTATAGGACTGTACCCTCGAGAACTCCCTAGACTTCTCAAGGATACAATGTTGTAGTTGACATGTTGCAACACCCTTCTGTATTTGTTCATCTAGATCTATGCACATCTGGACTTGAACTTAGTTTTTCTCTAGGTCAAGTTAGTACCATGTTTAGGATAGGTAGTAGCTTTCAATGACTCAAGGTACCTTGGCACATCCGGTTGACTTAAGTCAACTGAGTATGCCCATATACCCTCGTCATCTTGAGTGTCTTCCTATAATAAATTATGTTGCTAACTGGGGCTAGGGTCAAACCATGGGCAAGTGGACTAACGGTAGTTAGTAAGACCATTATAGATAACAAAAGAGTGAGGGGAAGGATGTATTCTAGAATGACGAGTATGTCATCTAGGAATAGTAACATGAAGAATATGTTGAAAATATTTGGCCTAAGTATCGTAAGTTGTTGGTTGCATTGTCCTATGTCACCTAGTTTAAATCAACGTGATGTCAGATGAATATTAGTAACAAATATTCAAATAGGTTCTTTAAACAGATCACTTAGTACCCAGAATACGGTAGGAGAACCAAGTATGCGTAGTATACATAAAGTATTCTATAATTTAAGTTAACATTAGAGATTGGTTGGTAACCGAGTCATGGAATGAGAGATCGGTAGTATACCGAGTCATTACTTCTGCATATGGTTATCTGTTATGAGATTGATTGGCATGGAATGTGTGTTCTAAATGATGTTTTATTTAGAATAGAGAACATTATGTTTCAAAAAAAAATTCCCATGTTTCTAAAGTCTTAAAATGGGAATGTTACATCTTGGTATCAGAGTTGAAGATTGTAGCTATTGAACCTATTAAGTCAATAATTTGATGAAACTTAAATTTTCTTATTAACAGAAAATAGTTAGAACAAGAGGAAATTTTTCAAATAATCCTCTACCTGAGAAGGAGCAGCAATTGCCCAAAAACATGATGAGATTATTGTTATTTTTCTGGACACAAGAGATCATTTGGCTATACTTGAACATCAAGTAATGGGAAATGAGGAGGAAGAAGATGCTGGTAATAACAATCAGCCACCTTCTGAGGACAACGCCAATTTAGGTGTTGATAATAACAATGTGAACATACCTGATTAGTCTAAGAATGAAAAGGCTAGGCTGGCAGCTGAACTCACTAATGATATAAAAAGGATAATTCCACCCAAGTTTTATGGCACCACATTAGGAGATGGAGCTAAGAATTGGATCAGAAAAATGGATAAATACTTTGCAATAAGGAATTTCTCAGAAGAAACAAAGGTGATATGGGGAGCATATCAACTTTCCCATGAGGTATCTTCGTGGTGGGACAACTATAAAGCTAAGTTAAACATTGATGAAACTAATATTACTTGGGATTAATTTAAAGGTTACTTTAGGCAACATTAGCTACCAAAACTTTACTATGAACAGAAAATGACTGAATTCCATAACTTAGCTCAAAGAAAGCTAACTGTAACTGAGTATTGGGAGTAGTTTAGTAAACTCCTTAAGTATGTACCTCAGTACCAAACTACCGAGAACTTCAGGATACATAAATTCATCATGGGATTGAATCTCATTATATGAGGATAGGTGGATGTTCATAGCCCAACCATGAAGCAAGAGGTTGTTGAAAAGGCCATAAGGCAGGAACAAAAATTGAAGGAAATTTCTACTCATAAGGAGGAATTAAGGAAGAAAATCCCCAACTCCTCTTCATCATCTCTTGCACCTAAGAAAGGACCAGGGAAGCAATTCGTAATGAAAAGTTTCATTTGATACTAATAAGAAAGAATCAACAAACAAGTTTGTTGGTAATGTATGGAATAACTTTGTTAAGAACAATAATAACGGACAAAGTCCTATGGAGGTTAGAATGATAACTCTAAGGCTGGAAATAAATATGAGCCTAGAAAGGGACCTGTAGCAGGCTGTTATAACTGTGATAAAGATCATTACGTAAATCGATGCCCTTTGAAAAAGGATGATCGTAATTAGCAGCACATGATACACGTTACAGTAGATGACAAGCAGGCTGAGAAATAAGCCACGCCCATAGAGGTTTCAGGTAAGTTATTTGGTTTACCTATAACTATTATTTTTGACACTAGAGCTACTGAATATTTTATTTCTAGTAAATTAGCATCAAAACTAAAAAGAAAAACTATAAACATGGATAAAATATGGACTGTACATTATGGAAACAATGTTGTTCATACAATTAGTATGTGTCTTTTTGGAGCAGTCCTTGACTTACCTAGATTTTCCACTGAAGTTGATCTTTATGTTGCACCTTTGGGGTTTTATGATGTAATCATAGGTGTTAATTGGTTATCATAACATAAGGATAAAGTGGACTATTTTGAAAAACACATTAGTTGTTTATATGACCTATAGAAAAACAATAGAGATTCAGGGTGTGAAACGTGAGATTTCTGTTAGAAAATTGTCAGCTATGCAACTTTAAAAAGGCCAAAAATAAAGGTTATACCTTATATGTAGTAAAAATTATAGAAATAACTGAAGTAAACAATGATACCAATGAATGATATCCATTGTTACGAAACTTCAATGACATTTTTTCGGAAGAATTACCAGGTCTTCCACCTAAAAAGGAGTTTTACTTCACAATAGAGATCAAGCCTAGAACTAAGCCTATTTCTAAAGCACCTTATAGAATGACTACTATAGAATTAGTAGAGCTTAAGACTCAATTGCAAGAAAATTTTCCTAAAGGTTTGATTAGGCCAAGTGTTTCACCTTGGGTAGCACCAGTAAGTTTTATGAAAAAGAAGGATGGAACACTTAGATTGTGCATTGATTATAGAATGTTAAACAAAGAAACAATAAAGAATAGATACCCACTCCCTAGAATAGATACCCATTCCCTAGAATAAATGATCTATTTGATCAGATGCATGGAGCATCATTATATTCTAAGATAAATCTTTGATCTGGATATCATCAATTATGGATTAAGGATGCAGACATTCATAAAACAACTTTCAAAACAAGGTATGGACATTATGAGTTCACAATTTTACCTTTTGGATTAACAAATGCACCTACATCATTTATGAATTTAATGAATAATATCTTTTAAGAATACTTGGACAAATTTTTGCTCGTATTCTTGGACAACATTCTCATATATTCTAAAAGTATTGAGGAACACCATGAGCATTTGAATCTAGTTTTGTAAATTTTGAGAAAGAGATGGTTATATGGTGAGCTATTTAAATGTTCTCTCTATGACACAAAAGTACACTTTTTGGGACATGTAATAAGTAAGAATGGAATTGCTATAAATCCTTCTAAAATTGTAGCTATAACTAAGTGGCCTGCACTAAAGAATGTACATGAAGTTAGAATCTTCATGGGGCTTGTTGGTTACTATAGAAAAATTTTAAGAGAATTTTCTAAGGTGGCTACACCAATAACTTCTTTACAGAAGAAGGATAATAAGTTTGTTTGGAGTGAGAAATGTGAAATTGCATTCAAAACTTTAAAGGAACAATTAACTTCGGCACCTATTCTAGTAGTACCAAATCCTAATGGAGACTTTATGGTATTAACTAATGCATCTAGTGAAGGTCTATGAGGTATTTTGTTACAAAATGATCATGTCATAGCTTATGAAAGTAGAAACATAAAGTTACATGAGTTGAATTATGCTCCACATGATTTAGATATTGCTACCATTGTTCATGCACTACAAGTTTAGAGGCATTACCTACTTGGTAAGCCTTTTGAATTCAAAACTGATCATCTTGGGCTAAAGTATTTCTGGAAGAATTTCTAGGTCTTCCACCCAAAAGGGAGTTTGATTTAACAATAGAGATAAAGGCTAGAACCAAACCTATTTCTAAGGCACCATACCAAATGACTACTATAGAATTAGGAGAGCTTAAGGCTCAACTGCAAGAAATTTTGTCTAAAGGTTTAATTAGACCAAGTGTTTCACCTTGGGGAGCACCTGTAACTTTTTTGAAAAAGAAGGATGGAACACTTAGATTGTGCATTGATTATAGAATGTTAAACAAAGAAACAATAAAGAATAGATACCCACTCCTTAGGATTGATGATCTATTTGATTAGATGTGTGGAGCATCGGTATATTCTAAGATAGATATTCAATCTGGATATCATCAATTGCAGATTAAGGATGAGGACATTCATAAAACAACTTTAAAAACAAGGTATGGAAATTATGAGTTCACGGTTTTACCTTTTGGATTAACAAATGCACATGCAACATTTATGAACTTAATGAATAATATTTCAAGAATACTTGGAAAAATTTGTGCTCATATTCTTGGACAACATTCTCATATATTCTAAAAGTATTGAGGAGCACCATGATCATTTGAAGATAGTTTTGGAATTTTTGAGAAAGATATGGTTATATGGTAAGCTATCTAAATGTTCTTTCTATGACACAGAAGTACACTATTTGGGACATGTAATAACTAAGAATGGAATTGTTGTAGATCCTTCTAAAATTGTAGCTATACCTGAGTGGCCTGTACCAAAGAATGTACATGAAGTTATAAGCTTCATGGGGCTTGCTGGCTACTATAGAAAATTTGTAAAATATTTTTCTAAGGTGGTTGCACCAATAAATTCTTTACAGAAGAAGGATAAAAAGTTTGTTTGGAGTGAGAAATGTGAAATTTCATTCAAAACTTTGAAGGAATAGTTAACTTTAACACCTATTCTAGTAGTACCAAATCCTAATGGAGACTTTATGGTGGTAACTGATGCATCTGGTGAAGGTCTATGAGGTATTTTGTTACAAAATGATCATGTCATAGCTTACGAAAGTAGAAAACTAAAGTTACATGAGTTGAATTATGCTCCACATAATTTAGAGCTTGTTGCCATTCTGCATGCACTACAAGTTTGGAGGCATTGCCTTCTTAGTAAACCTTTTGAATTGAAAACTAATCATCTTGGGCTAAAGTATATCTTCACTCGGCCAAATCTTAATGCAAGACAATGAAGGTGGTTAGATTTTTTGTCTAAATATAATTTTGACATCAATTATATCAAGGGTAAAAAATTAGAGTGGCTAATGCTCTAAGTCATAGGAAGTACATTTCTACACTTATAATGTTGAGAAATCAAATTAAGGATGAAGTAAAAAGTGTTATGGAATTTGATTTTTACTTTCAGCAAGTAAAGATAGCACTTGTTGTAGATCTTAGTGATCTGAGGTATACATTTTTTCACTTTGATAACGAAAGAATCTTAAGATTTGAAAACAAGGTATACATACCTTCGCTAAATGATTTAAGAAAGAAATTGTTAGCAGAATTTCATAATTCACCTTTTTCTAGACACCCTGGTATTACAAAGATGCTTACTGATATAAAACAACAATATTTTTGGAAAGGAATGAAAAAGGATTTTATTGATTTTGTGACACATTTCCTTGAATGTCAATGTGTTAAAGCAGAACATATGCACCTAACCGGTTTATTATATCCTCATAGCATACCTCAGTACAAGTGGCAAGTAATACGCATGGAATTTGTGCAAGGGTTTCCTATTTCAAGAAATAAAAATGATAGTATTTTGGTCGTTGTTGATAAACTAACGAAGGTAGCACATTTTATTGCTAGTAATGTGAAGGATGATTCTCCTGTATTGACTAAAATATTTGTACAAAAAAATTTCAAATTACATGGAGTACCTGAATTAATCATATCAAATAGAGATCCTAGAATGACGTCAAGGTTTTGGAAAAAGCTTAATGCAGCTCTAGGAACTAAGGTAAATTTCAGTTTTGTGTATCATCTAGAAACATATGGACAAACTAAAAGATTTAATCAAGTTTTAGAGGATATGTTATGAATATATTGTATGGATCAGCAGTATAAGTGGGAAGAATACCTTCCACTAGTTTATTTTGCATATAATAACACATATCATGCCTATCTTAAGATGGAACCTTTTGAAGCATTATACAGAACAAAATGCATAACCCCTGTTAGTTGGGACAACATTGAGGATAGAGAGGTAATTGGACCTGAAATCCTTATGTAAATGGAACTACAAGTTAAAATGATTCGTGAGCGCTTGAAAGAAGCAACAGATGGGATAAAGTGTTATGTTGATTTAAAGTGGGTTGACAGGAAATTTGAACTTGGTGAGAAATTCTTTCTTCGGGTTAAACCAAAAAAAATATCTATAACTTTTAGCAAGGCTGCCAAGTTATCACCTCATTATGTGGGACCCTTTGAGATACTTGAAGTAATCAACCCTATAGCTTACCATTTAGCATTACCTCCTACTTTATCATGAATGTATGATGTTTTCCATATTTATTTGCTTAAGAAATATGTTTTAGATTTATCACATGTGTTAAATTGGAATTCCTTGCAGGTCTAAGACCCAAGAATAATCATGGTTAAACCCATACAAGTGCTGAAAACTCACCAGTTGCATTTAAGGAACCATGAAATAAGTCAATGTAAGGTCCAATGGGACCATTTTAATGAAGAAAGTGCAAACTAGGAAAACCTGGAAGATAAGAAAATTTATTTTCTATATTTATTTGATCAGAATTGACTATGGTGACTAATAAAAAAATTTGATTTTATCTTTATATGTCAATAAGTCTGCCAATTTTGGGAAGATGGTTATTTATTTTTGAATAAATAGTGATGTGAATGCTAATTTCTGGAACTCTAAAATCCTAATATTGTTGCAAAGATATGTTAACAAAGTGAATAAATTGATTATCCTTAATGCAATTTTCAAATGAGATAATCATCGGGACAATGATTCTTTTTATGAGGGAAGTATGTAACACCTTGGAAAAATTGTTATATTTCTCTTTGCATTACAAGTGTTGGCATGTGATTTTATTGAATGAGGTGTGTTCCCTTGATTGTTGAAAATCATTCTTTTCATGGATAAATTATTCCTACTCTTGGATTCTTTAGAATGGAATGATATGGCTTGCAAGAATCTTTTTTCACTTCTTATTGATAAGCTACAATACGATTTTGAGAGTTGTAAACTTATCTGTTTTACTAACTCATCCTTGCATCAATTTCAATGATCCAAGGAATGTTTTAAATCTTCTTATTGGACTGAATGGTAAATTGACATTCATTAGTTGAGAGACATAGATGACTAAATTTTGTATGGTACAAATTATATGGTTGTGTGAAAGTGTCTTCAATAGGTTGTATGTTGTGCTTAGGTCTTTGGGATTGATATATGCAGGACATTATTGGCACAAACAAAAATAGTATGCTTCATAAATATGAAGGGGATAAAAATATTAAACCTAAAGGACTATCCTAACGGTATCCTAAACTAGGTAAGAGCACCTACTCCCTAGCTACATCTATTTAATTGGGTTATAATCCAACCTAAGCTTTTTATTCTATTTTTTTCGGGGGTGACCTAACCTAAGCTCTTGTGCTAAATGAATAAGGGAGGGGGAGATTACTATAGTATGTTAGACTATGTTAACCTAATGGCTAATACAAATGGTTGTGAATTTAATCTAACCTAAGGTGGAAACTACTTATGACAATTTTTTAAGACCTAAGGTGATTTAATGTTAGACTAACCTAAGTCTTGGGAAATCTAGCCTAAACTATTTAAAAGGAACCTAAGGGTCGCATGGCACTAAGGTGACGATTCCAATGGAATTTAAGTGATTTGATTGGGTTTAATGCATGAGGTACTATTAATTTTAGCAAAGGATAGTTAACTCTACTGGAGGCATACGTGGAAGCTTCACTAAATATAGAAATGCATGTTAACTTGGAAATGGCATTCGCTAATTTTAGGAGGTGGTGGATAGGAGAGGTAAGAGGGAAATTTGGGAGTTATGGCATTAATGGATCTTATTTTTTGTGTGCAAACCATCTTGGAAACAAGGGAGGCATATTTTTGAGAGGTTGTTTGGTTTTGCATGTCTCACGAATTTTTCTCTACATGGAGCTATCTAGTTCTTGAACCAGCAGTTTGAATTCTTCTTCATCTTCGCTATTTTTGGTTTCTCTAGTCTATTTTCAATCAAGGGAATGTATATGAGGCATGGGAAGAAAATTTGTTTGGTTGTTAATCTATTGTGGAGAAGAAAAAGAGTTGGAAGCTTGGCTGGAAGTCTCCTTCAAATTAGTAGAGGCACTATCAGGCATGATAGGATCTACTCATTAAGATTTCTTGCTTTCTTGTAAATGAATCATTAAAACAACTCTACTCTCATGATATAATTGTTTGTTTGATTTGTCTGGTTATTTACTTGCATGTTTTTATGAATATCTGGGGTTTTTGGGATGTAAATCCATTACAAAGTAATGATAGTTCTTGGGAAACTTTATCTATGCAAGTTTAATAGTGATATGCATGTGAAACTTGTATTTGAAGCTTTGTATTTCATTTTGAAATTGGTATTCAGGTCTGACGTTGATTGAATGGGAATTCATTGCCTTATGTTTCATTTTGAACTATTATTTGGAGCCAGTGTTTCATTTTTACTTGTATTGGAGCATACCTGCTTGTTCTGATATTGTAGTGGAGCTTCTTGGTTTTTTTGAACTAGAATTTTTTTTTTGTATGGTTATGAACCTTTATTGTAGTCTTGTGTTTCGTTGAGCTTGTAGTGGAGCTTCATGGTTGTTCTAAGCTTGTATTTTAGTCTTGTGTTTCATTTGAGCTGGTACTGGAGCTTGTATTGTTCTTAACCTCTATTCAAAGTTTCATGTTTGACACTGTACTAGTATTCCATACTTGCATCTTCTAAACTTGTGTTGGAATCGATGTGTTTGATTCTCTATTGGTATTTTGAGCTAGATATTTACTCGTATTAAGGATTTGAAAATATTTTAAATCATTTATGGATTGTTTTCTCGATAGGTTCTTGAGAGATTTGTTTTGGTTTGAAGTAGACCAGGTAATCTCTTTTTGAGATCTCCTCTATGTAGCTTCGTGAGTGGGAATGGTTGTAATACTTCTATCTTTTAGACTATACCATGTTCTTGTACTGGTAAGGGCATATGAGTTTGGGGAATATTCTTCCCTTCTCTGCTCTGAGAGATCCCACATCTTGTCGAAAGCATGACTATTTTCTCAAATATTATTAGACTGTAATTGTACCTTGTTGTGGGTTTGGTTTGATATAGAGTTCGTTGGAATGGTCATTAATAGTTTAAGAGGTTTATGGAAATATAGTATGAATTTTCCTTATTTTGAACAATGTTGAAATGAATACCTTCCTATCATAAGCTTTTAATATGGAACTCGAGAGTCTTGTGGTGATTCTATTTCAGTCGAGTTGGAAGTAAGATTGGAACATCTCTTGACTAAACTTTGTTGGGTTTTCTTACTCTCTTCAGATCTTCTTAATTGATTTCTTGGGTCTTATTAGAAGGTTTAATTTAAAACCTTGTATACTGAATTTTGTATGGAAGGATACAATATCTTTATCAGAATGCTTTGTATTATTATTCTTATTTGGGATCACGAAGTATTTACTCTGTTTCATTAAGTTGTTGAAGCCTTGTAATGTGATTTCAGTATTTTGAGTTCGTGAGTTGTATTGAACCTTGTATATCTTACACTATTGTGGATTTCTATTCCTTGTTGGACTCATTGAATGAATCTCTAGGTTTAAAAAGAGAATTGAATATGTTCTCTTGGGGAGATTATACTATTTAGGGACTATACTATATACTTCATTCTGAGATTTGAATTTAAACTTGTGCTTGGGTAATGGAAATAGGTAAACCAGTTTGTTAGATTTGTAATGGTAAATTAGAAGTGTGCTTTCTTTAACTGTGCATTTGGGTTTTGTGTTCTCTTTTGGAAACTAGTTAAAGAATTTCTAAGTTCAAAATAGAAATGGGAGTTCATTTCACAGTATAAATGAAATGAATTAGAGATTGGACCTTTTCCATTGGAGATCCCTTCTTAATATTGTTTGAATAAGTTAATTTGATTGAACTTTTCTGTTTTCGATCTTCTTCTGAGATAGAAAAAATTATTATGAAACATTTGGTTTTAGATATTTGAATTATATCTTCTAACATATGGGAGTTAGTTTAGACTTGCGGGGGGACTGTTTTGACTCTCTACCCTACTTGGATTGATATGGGATTCTTGTTATATGTTTTTCCTTAATGTTGAATCCTTATATTGTTATCTATGAATTGAGGCAGATTCATGTGTTCTAAACCTGTATTTGTCTTTCAAATGATTAGTGTATGGTGAATAGTATGTATTGATTCTTCTTCTTTTGCTATATGGAAATATGAAGCATCCTAATATGATCTATGTTGTAATTAACTTCTTTTGTTTCTTAGTAAAGATAAATGTGTATGTCTATTCTTATAGAACTATGAAAAAATTGGATGACAAGAACTATTGCTTGTCTTAAAGTAATTGATATGATCAATTAAACCTTGTGATATAATTCAGATGTAGAAGATTATAATAAATTCTGTTCTTAGAAGTAAATTTAGACTCTTTTATTGTACTTATTTTCTATATGTTATTACTTATGATTATTTATATGATATATTAATTGTTTCATTAAAGAAAAGTTCTTTTAATGGAACAATTAGTGGAATGCACTTTACTTTAATGCTTAGTGCTTATAATGCTCAGTTCATTGAACTGACCCATGCTAGCAATTTTTACAGATGGAAATCGTAAGTGATAAAGAAGACAAAAACTTTAATGACAGATTGGCTTATTTAATTCTGGATCTTATGTAAAGAGTTTTGTATCATTCTTGAGTTGTATTGGAAAGGAAAAGTGATGTTCTTTTAAGATCTTAATTCTGATTGACATGCAAAATGTCTAAAATGCATAGTCCTATGAATGTATATTTATCATCATGAATTGAAAGGTTTTGTGTTAGACTCCAATTTGTGATGTGAATACATTTGTACTTGTATGATGGAAATAATATCGATATCTTTGCGGTATTGTTTATATCTGTTGTATATTATTGTTGTTATAAGATAATAAGTTGGATTTAGGAGATATGTATAATCTCCCCTAATATAATGAACTTGTTAAATTGCAAATGCTTTCATTATCTAACTACACAACTATAGTTTAACAATGAAATATTCTTGGGACATACAATTAAACTATATAAGTAGCGAATGATAAAAAGGTTATGTTAAACCTAGCATCTAACCATCTAGAGGAAGACTCTTCCTCTCTCACAGAATGAAAGATAAAAGGAATAGTGGTTATGATCTTTAATCTTTATACTAAGTTTATAAAGTAAAAAGTAGCTAAATCTAGGTGGATGACACACTCGATTTGGATAGCTAGGTTACATTAAGAATTAAAGATTTGATGTTTTTTTGTGATAACTTATTATTATACCATGCTAACGAATAACAATGAAAACATGAATTAGTGAAGTTCTCCATATCTAATCAAGCTAGTGTTGGATAAAGAACTTAAGGAATGTTGGAATCAGGGTTAGGCACAGTTCCTATAATCTAAATCTTAATCCAATTTAATTATGATTAATGACCACTAAGGGTATGTACATCTTGATGAATCAGTTCTAATGGATGTTAGCACATGCCAATTGCAGGACTGTACCCTTGAGAAGTCCTTGGACTTATCAAGGATATAGTGTTGCAGTTTACATGTGGCAACACCCTTCTGTATTTGTTCATCTAGATCTATGCACATCTGGACTTGAACTTAGTTTCTCTCTAGGTCAAGTTAGTAGCATATTTAGGATAGGTAGTAGCTTTTAATGACTCAGGGTACCTTGGCACATCTGGTTGACTTAAGTCAACTAAGTATGACCATATAACCTAATTCATTGTGAGTGTCTTCCTATAATAAATTATGTTGCTAACTGGGGCTAGGGTCAAACCTTAGGCAAGTGGACTGACAGTTGTCAGTAAGACCATTCTAGAAAATAGAAGAGTGAGGGGACGGACGTATTCTAGAATGATGAGTATGTCATCTAGGAACAGCAACATGAATAGTATGTTGAAAATATTTTGCCAAAGTATCACAAGCTGCTAGTTGCATTATCCTATGTCGCCTAGTTTAAAGCAATGTGATGTTAGATGAATATTGGTAAAAAATATTCAGATAGGTTCTTTAAACAGATCACTCAGTACCTAGAATAGGGTAGGAGAACCAAGTATATGTAGTATACCTAAAGTATTTTATACTTTAAGTTAACATGAGAGATCAGTTGGTAACTAAGTCATGGAATGAGAGATCGGTAGTATACCGAGTCATTACAGTTGCATATGGTTATCTGTTATGAGATTAATTGGCATGGAATGTGTTTTTTAAATGATGTTTTAAATAGAACAGAGAACATTATGTTTCAAAAAAAAAATCCCTTGTTTCTAAAGTCTTAAAACGGGAATTTTACAAGAAATAGGGTACGTGGGCCCTCGAATGGTGATTTTGGGTGTGAGTGTAGATGTGATATTGGGCATGAGATTGGTTGATGGCCTAGTTTATTTTTCTTTTCCTTTTTCCATTTGGTTGTGGGTGGCAACTTGGATCATGTTAATCTGAGGGAAGGTGGTAGATGGAGAAGGTGTGGCATGAGTAGTATAATGACATGATGGGAAAAAAACTAATGCAGGGAAGAGCCTTGTGAAATGAGTATGGCATAATGGCATTTGGGTGGTATTTTTTTAAACTCTCTAATAGGTACCATGTTGATTTAAAATTTTAGATGTGGAAAAAAGAGTTTTAGGGGTGGAGATGTGAGTTGTTGAAGAAGCAAGGGATGATGATGTGTGCTGACAGGTGAAGGTAGAACATGGTCCTCATAAATAATGTCATCATCATCAAATTTTTGTTCAGGAGGAAAAATTTAGAAAAGAGAAGTTTTTAGAGCCTTATAGTTTTCTACATCATGTCCTGGCACACGATGATGGGCACAAATCCTAGTTTCATCAAACCCTTTTAGTTTGGGTTTGAGAGGGTCCATAATGTGATGACAGAATTTTCTAAGAGGTTGGTTAATATGTTGGCATAGGACCCTAGCAACAAATCACAATGAGAAGTGAGTGTGGGTTTGGGTAAAGGTGTGGATGATAGTGAGGGAAGAGGTGTTACATGAGGAGGGATGAGTTGGACCACTAGTTTGATAAGTGGTATTGTCTTAGGTTTTGATGGCATTTTCTTCAGTAAAGGTATGGTAGAAGAAATAACAATGGAAGTTTTTTTTGGTATAACTACCTTATTAAAGGGTAATGGGTTCTTGTCTTTGGGTTACACCTTCTTGGGTAAAGGTGAGATGGAAATATGGGATACAGAAGGGAAAGTTAATAATAGAGTTGTAGTGGAAGTGGTTAGTATAGACCAGGTGGATAGTATGGGATGAAGTTGTATAGGAAATTTTGAGGTTATAGTAACTGGTGGAGGTATAGGTGGTAAGAAATGTAGCAGTGAGAGTGAGGGTTTTTGTTATGCACGTAAATGAGGTGTAACAAAGGATCATGATGAAGCAATAGGTTGTTTAGCTTTTGATTGGCTTTAGGTAGGAGGCTGCTTGGACCGAGTTGATGGGTGAGGTTGTAGGATGGATGAAAAAGGTGAAGGTGACAAAGGTGTGGTAGGTGAAATAGGTGTATGAGGCCTAGTAGGTTGGTTCTTCCTTTTAGGTAGAGGAATAATTTTGGTGTGGGTTTGGGAAGATGTGGCTAAATCCATTTTTTCTTGACATTGGCATGACACCCAAGGTAGTGATGGGTTAATACATGGGCAAAGATATAGGTGTGGGTAGGTTCTTCAGCATAAGAATGGTTTTAGTTGTAGGTAAAAGCTAAAATTTAGGTAAAGGTGATGAAGAAGAAACCATTTTCACAGGAATGGTATGGGTCAATCTAGTTTCTAGAAATACATTTTAATAGATCATGGATGTATCTTCAGGAAAAAATTTCATATGAGTTGAAATGGGGAGCCAAAGATGTCCCTAGAGCATGGAATTATTGACGTAATCCAAGCAATTGGCCAGCCATGAAAACAAGACAGCTGTAGGAGGAGATGTATTTAGTTTGGTGGCAATCCCTATAAAATATGTCTGTGAGATAAGGAATCAATTATCCTTAGACTCTGTGGGTAAGAGAGTCAAGCTCATATCAATGGGATCCTAGGATATTGAGGTATAATTATCCTGAATAGGTAGTGGCACGTTTGACGAACCTCCGATGGGTAGGAGAGATGATAGGTGGGGTGAGGTATACTTCTCCCTCATGGAGGAGAAGGTGATGATGACTCTCCTATTGATGGGAGAATTGATATTGTTGAGTGTTCGGTAGGTTGCGAGGTAGACGGTGAAATGGTATCAACAAAAATTGTGGATTCCCCTATGGGTGGAGGAGATGAAGGGGACTCCTTTGAGGGTTAAGGAGTGTAAATGGTATGATCCTCTATGGGTAGAGGAGCTCATGCCAAAATTTCCTCAATAGATGAAATAGGTGGAATTTTAGGAACGACCGGTATGATATCAAAAACTCTGTGGACTTCACATACATTATTCTCGCTAGTTAAAGGTTCACTATTTGGATTAGCTGATGGTTTATGGTTAGGGAACTAATTCTTACAGAATTGCAAATTTTAATTTATTCATGCATTCAGGTTGTCCATGACGAGGTCTCCATTATCTATCATCTCCTAGACAATGTTCTTAAAAGTTATGCAATTACGATCACTATGGCCTTTGACGCAATGATAATTATAGTAGGCATGTTCCTTATACCATGTAGGCATAGGATGAGTGGGATTGAAACTAGTATGCGGTTTTATGGGGGGAAGTGGAATGGCTCCAGATTTAAGAAGATTTTCCAAGATTGAAGAATAGGGCTCTCCAATTGAAGTGTACTTCTGGTGTTCCCACCAAAACTGAAAGGTCTACACAGGGGAAAGACTGGAATAAGGTTTTCCTTTATAAGAGGGATGAGATGGACCAACACTGAGCTATATTCCCTCATGGGTGAAGGAGTGGAAGAGGTATGCTTCTCTATGGGCAGAGGAGCTCGTGCCATAATTTCCTCAATAGATGAAATAAGTGCAATTGGAGGAACGACCGGTATGATATCAAAAAATATGTTGACTTCATAGACATTGTTATCATTTGTTGAAGGTTCACTATTTTTATTAGATGATGGTGTATGATTAGGGAGTGACTTCTTGAATATGTGTAAATTTTGATTTGATGGCGCATTTGGGTTGTCCATGATGAGATCTCCATTATCTATTATCTCCTGGACAATGTTCATAAGAGTTATGTAATTACTGTCGATGTGGCCTTTAACACGATGATAATTACAATAGTCATGCTCCTTATACCATGCAAGCATAGGGTGAGCAAGATTAAAACTAGTATGAGGTTTTATGGGGGGAAGTGCAATGACTCTATCTTTAAGAAGATTTTCCAAGACTGAAGAATAGGGTTATGTAATTGAAGTATACTTTCATTGTTCCCACTAGAACTGAAAGGTCTGGATAGGGGAAATATTGGAGGAAGGTTTGGCTTGATTACATGAATGAGATGGACCAGATTTGAGAGATACCATATTGGCAGATCCTTCGGATTTTGTATAATTATTTTGGGGTTTTGAAGATGAAGAAGAATCATTTGATTTGATTGGGGCATTCTTGTTTCGTAATTGGATTTTCTTTTCTTCAATAACACAGATTTCCATCTTTTGTGCCATGGTGAGTGATTCTTTGAAGGTATGGAAGGTTTATATGTGTAGATTTGGTGAGATGTTTCTAGAAAAAGCTTTAGTGAACAACTCAATAAGTTCATCTTGAGGTAACTAGAACGTTAATTGGTTTATAAGACTTCGACAACAAGTAATGAAATCTGTGATAGAGCCAGGAATACTTGAGCCGCTTGGTTAAAGGAGTAGATGGAATGTCTAGGTAAACTGGTGTATCAGTCTAAGGTAGTTCCTATTAGGGACATGGGAAATGTTTGTAGGAGTAAATCATTGTCATGGGAAATTAGGTAATACCCATGTTTAAATGACTGTAAGTGCTGTTGTGGGTCCCCTTTACTATTGAAACGGGGTTAACTTGGGCATTTCCCAATGCATAAGATATGGGTGAATAGGAATAGATGTATGAATAGGCTCATTATAGATTTCATCATAGGTCAAGGAGTTATGAGAGCTAGAAACTAATGCTTCTAGTGTCTTCATATTTTCCATCATCATCCTAATCAGGTCATTGGTGGGTTGTGAGGAATGGGTGCCTTGTGTAGTGAAGGCAAGTTGATGATGGTTGTATGATGTGGATGACATCCTAGTATATGGGGGTTCTAAATATGAAAAATGCAAAGGAGGAATAAATACAAGTGGAATATACCCCGAATAAGTGATAGACAAGATAGGGGGTTGTTGGTGATGTGTGTAAATAGGTGGGTTGGTCACAACGACTCTCATGGTAATGGGTGGTAGAGACCAAGAGATGGAAAGAACTAGGTTTTGGAATAGGGTGTGGGTTGCCGACATCGGAAGTGGTTGTGATGCAACTGGCATAGACAAGGAACAGGGGTAGATGGGGCCATGATTAAGGTAGTTGGTGATGGAATGGTCAACACCATGGTTGTAAAAGACATCATTGGGGTAGAAGTTATGGAAGAGGTGGGACCTAACTGAGAGACCACAGGGGGTAAGGTGAATGAGGTAAACACCAAGCTAGTGGTAGTTGATGCGGAAGTGGGGACAAGGGAAAGATGAATAGATATAGACATGCCATACATTAGTTGTCTTGAGGAGTCTCAGGTAGATGAGTGGGAAAGATAGTATTGTAAGGCCATGGGATTTTGATTAAGGAGTCTTGAAAACTCCTCATTGCCGATAGAAATAACGATAGGCTGAGTTGGATCCATAGGCGACACATTGGAAGGTGGTGATGGGATAGACAGGAGTGGCTGAAGACTAGTGTGAAATATAAGGGTGTTCATTTGTTTGTGAGTCAACACCATGTGAATTAGCGTTGGCCTGGTGAAACTATATTCTGTAAAGGACAGAGAAAGTAGCAGGAATGGGACAAAATAGACACTGGTAGGTAGACTTGGTCAATGTTTCAATTAAGCAGTAAAACATGGAAATTGACACCGATTAAAATGATTGATGAAGGCTACAGTAACCGATACCAGTTATTGTGGGAAAACACCAGTTTGAGGAAAAGGAGTAGAATTAATGAAAAATTAAATGGGGAAACTGTACTTGATAGTGATATTAGAATGTTGGGAATATGAGAATGTCTAGATGACTTTAAATATGAAAGAGAAGGTGATGAAAGTTGTTTTGGGTAAAATAACCAAAAGAGATGATAACTGACACCAGTCAGGTAAACCAATGACGATAAGATGGGAATTGATGACAGTCACTAGACCGACACTGGTTACTGTGAAATCTAAAGAAGTGAATAAAAATGGATTTTTTGAATTAAATCAGATGAAGAAACAACCTATGAGACCTAAGGAAGATAATATGAGGCCCTGACACACTCAGAAATAGTAGGAATACTCCAACTATGATGGGGAGTGTGAAAGGAAAAATAAAATGAAGAGACGTAATCCTCATAACTCAAAACACAATTCAGGAAGAAAGATAAGAAAAAAAAATAATCCTACAAGTGAATTTTATGTTTATTGTTAGCTTATGTTATTTGAGACTGACTTGTGAATTTAGAACATATTTTTTTGGTTGGGAAGGCATCCTATGAAGATGTAATCTAAAGGGGAGGTTTCAGGTTATGTTTTGGTGGGGCCGGTCCTTTCTCTTAGGTATGACTAGATAGAGAAACCAGCTGGGCACCCACTTTCAATCCATTGATCATGTGATCATTGACAACTTCTTCTAGGTAAGGTGTTTTTTAAGAAGACGTGTAAATTCTGATTTTTTCAGTTTGGAAAAGAGAGAGAAGAGAAATGTTCTTTCTATGATTTAATTGTGTCCAGCATCAATTGGGCATGATTTTTAGCATATAGGTTTCCCTTAGTTTTAAATGTGAGATAATAATGCAACATACATGGATAAAATGCAACAAGTTTTATAACCCAAATTGATAGTTATATTCAATGAATAAAATAATGAATAGCAGAGGGGATGATTTTCGCTAATGCAAAAAGAAAGAAGAATTATTCTTTTTAAATGCACCAAAATAAATGTTTCATTTAGAGAAATTAGAAAGAAGGGATGATTACCAGAGAAGAATATTTAGTGAATAACAATTTAGAAAGGAAACACAAAATATGCAACCTATATGAATAGAAAGAAACCCACAAAGAGGGTCCCACTGGGCATGCCAAAATGTTTCTCCAAATAGTTGCATATATATGAGAAAAATAGATAGGCTAAGGGTGAGGAGGAATACCTGTGAGTAAAGGTGGAAGGTGGAGTACATGCATTTTGAATTTTCGATCCAGTGCTGATTGTGAGAACTTCCTTTTTCTAGGAGGAACTACCAAAAATGCAAAACAATACCACAAGAGGAATATTAAACAATATATGTCATTGAGCTACCTATCATATGCTAAATCCGGGAAGTGTGATACTTCCTAGATGGCTGTCAATCCATTATTTAATACAATTTAACGCAAGAAATAACATAAGAAAATAACATCATATTGTATTTGATATGATTTAGGTACCTCATTCAAATAAAATAAGCAAATTTAATCGAACTGGTAAGGTTTTGGTCAGATCTAGAGGTAGGGAAGGTAGCCAAGGTGATTGGGATAGGTCATGACCAAATTTTGGGTGATTTGGTTAATTGGGTGAAGGTAATTAGGTCCCTGTTATAAGTAGGGTTACTAGTCATAGAGACCAATGTCATTTTGGTATGATCGATGCCAGTTGAGAGGAAACTGATGATGGTTTAAGTTAACCGACATCAGTAGGGTTGGGCTGATAGAAACTCAATAAAGTTTGGTTTTGATGATTCTATGTGATTACACAGAGAATGGTGAGGTTGATGACAGTTTTGGGAATACTCAGATATGTATGGAGTTGGGTATGGAGAGCTGGGAGGTTGTAGGTGGTTAGGTGGAGGTATTGACAGGAAGGCAAGAGGTGATGAGATGCAACAAAGACTAGGACTCCTAAATAGAGATAAATAACTGATCTAAATAAGTATGGAAAGATGTAGATCCAAATTCACTTCCTTGTACTTACATACTAGTGGTTGGATGAGGGTGATGATTGATCTATGAAATCAGTGGTCAGTGTCACAGTAGTGCTTTCCAGATTGTTACCATGAATGCTTAACCCTCATATCAGTCTTAGTGCTAGTTCAGGATGTCTGGATGTGCAAGAGGGCTCTGGTGTGTGCTTGCATGTAGACATCTCTTCTCCAAAACTTGAATAATTATTTCAACCTCTAGAATAAGGTTACCAAATTGAATATATGGTAACTGATGATGGTTTAGGGTGACCAGCATTGGTTTTGGGTTGATCGACGTCGGTTAAGGTAGGATATCCTAGGTTGCCAAAATAGTAAATCCTAGCTATCTTTTGGCCAGTTTTGTCTATTGTTGTGGATCCAAAATGGAATTTTCAAGGTAAGTAAGTGTGCATGTGGTTAGAGGAAGAATAGGAATTTAGTGTTAGGGTTAGACTAAGTCTCAGTTAGTTATGGTAAGTGGAGATTGAGTCGTAGTTAAAAGGAAACATGTTAAGAATAGGTCTATGATGAGGTGTCTAGGTGATGTGGTGGAGTGAGGTGTCTAGATGAGGTGGAAATTAATTCAATTAAGGTATTTATTAATCAATATTGTGAGAATGGACATTAATTTAATTGTAGGTAATTAAAATAATATACATGTGGGGTAAAGGGGGAGTGTGACCGAAATTTAGTATCTACAACTAACTCAAAAAATAAGTCCTATATCTGATCGTTTATCTAACAACCTTAGTGATCCTCCATCTAATCAACCCCTATTGGACTTAATCCATGCTCTACATGATTTATTTGGAGATAAATTTAAGGCCATGTAATCCATTATTATATCTCTCAAATATGAAATTCAACAACTTAAGGATGCCTCTCAATTGCATGTTTGTGCTCCTTCTACATCTTATATTCCATCTATGTCCACTACATGTCATGTAGATGAGCCTCAAGACATTCCATTTCATAAGCATCTCATATTTGAACATACTACTACACCACAAGATATTCTTATTCAGATATTTAGTCATCAATTGATCACTCTACCACCTACTCATTACTATTCACCTTATCGATTAGCCAAATATCAAGGTCATTCATATTGTAATTATCATCAAATCTATGGATATAATGATAATGATTTTCACACTTTTCCATGAATAATTAAACATCTTGAGCATCATGGTTTTATATCATTCAATACATAGCACTCTTTTGCATGCCCATCTACACATGCTACACCATGCTCTATGGCTACTAGTGTGCCTCCTAATATTTCTAAAGAAGTTTTGGATGATTACCTTATTAATTACATTCTTTCTATTGACAATCACTCACATGTGCATATTGATTCTTATCCTAGTGCTTCTTCTACACTTAATGTGCATCACACCACTATTTCTCATGTGCCTTCTTTGAAGAGACAAGAACTGCATAAATAGCCAATTATAACAAACAATATAGCACTTCTTCCTCCCAACACATCTACGACATTATCAAGTCAAAGTGCATAACCACATCTCAATATCAATCACCCTTCTCCTTCGGTAGCATCATTAATGCCACAAAAGATGTGACCATTCAATATTTCTTACCATCCTACTACACTTCTATTTTCTAATAATTTTGTTAAAGCAAATACCTCTCCACTCAAGCTGTCTATGACATTACCACCTCAACATCCCAACACTTTTGTTATGGAAAATTTTCCCTACATTGATACACTTAGTGTCTTTTGACCTCCATCATTCACATAGTTTGGGAGCATCACACTTATTTTCACCCCCTTTAGCATTCACACCCATCTTATATTCACATCACTTCACACCTATATCTTTACACACAACATACACTAGTATCATCATTACCTAATAACACACTCTTGTGCTTCGGTTCACACTTTAATATTGAGGGATTACTACACATGAACCCCAAACACTACACAATAATTACTACACATTGCATTTATTCACACATCATGCATCTTACATCACACATTATATAGTTCGTTTATATAACTTTTACATTTACACATCCACCCATTATGCATCGTATTATTCGTCATCATACATGTGTCACACTTTCATCTAGCATTACATACTACTCATCATACACATCACATAGAGTGCCTTTCACACTATTAGTCTATCCATGCATTTTTGCATTACATCCTATACATTACATATCACACATCATATACATCATATGGTCGTATATTACTATCACACTTACTATGTTGTCTTGTACGCACTGGACTCACTAACCTGTGATTCACTTTAGTTCCTCATTCCATACTCAACTGTCAAGGGTTTAAAAATCCAATGGACCTCTTCATCACACATTTATCATTCAACCTTTCATCATGTGACATTACTAGGTTTGTGTCATATGATTTAGGCTAAATGGTCACCCATTATATCATTTAGTAGTGGTATACAACTTGGGTTACATCAGCACTCCCTCTTTTCATCTTGTAATGATATATGCTTAGCGATAAATCATCACTCATCCATTCATATTATAGTGATATATGCTTAGTCTAAATCATCACTTATATGTTCATCTAGTCATGATATACACTTAAAATATAAGGATTCACAAACACATTATCACTAGGTCACATCTCATCACTACACCTACACATTCATCACAATGTGTTAGACACAACACACACTTCCACCATTTCCTGATGATGCACTCTCGTTTACAGTTCATTCTTAACTGCTAAAGGGGAAAACTAAATGATCCTCACCACATACACTTCCATTAAATCAGGGGGCATGTGGATCCTATTATTCCATTTTATATTCCATTCCTTCCATCCATAACATACTGCATACTATGGTTGCTCTCACTCTTGATTACTTTTTCTTGTTTATGGTCACTTTATTACACATGTTAGTTAGATTTCTTGTATGGAATTTATCTATATCATCCACACATGTGTGTTCACATATTTTTCTATTTGTGATCACAACTACATTTCTCTTACACACAACAAGGATTCTTTCCTTCTACCCTTCCTACACTGGTCACTGGGGGCATCCAAATTCGTCTCTTCTAGGTGTTATTGTTTCATTTTGTGCTTATAACTTTACATTACTTGGTTATACATTCTTTCAACATACTAGTTATCTTTCTAACATGTTAATAGGTGCTTCATGTACAACATTTTTTATGCAAGGATATTTTCTTCCATACTTGTTTGTTACATTGTTTACTATTGTTTGTTCTTGTATGTGGGCCTTTCCCTATGTTTTACATGCAGAATTTTTTTTTCTATGTGGCCATGATATCCTTTTCATGTCTTGCGACATCATGAGTGATGTCCCATGTTTACAACCCAATTGGTGTAACTTATCTTGTCTTTTTATGTGTTTAAGTTACTTTTTTTGGTAGATGTTACACTGTTTGCATAGCTTACACATTATATTTTACATGCATGATGTTTTTGATACTAACACTTGTCTTTGGATAGTCTTATTGCTTGTGTGTGCCTTGGTTTCTACCAAGTGTATTCTGTTACCCCTATAGGGAAGCATTTCAGAGTTCATATGGTTGGACCTCTTTTGGGGATGAATCCTCCTATCAGCGATGTTGTATGCACCTCCAAAGATGGGGGGCATCATTTGGGGTTTTAAATAATATAAAACACATCTACACCTAGTTCGGTTCATTTATATACAATGAGTGGGTTTAGACCAGTCTACGAACCCCATACATAGTGGAATTTACAGGACATGGTTGTCCTTACCATTCTGGGAAGAAGTTATGGAATTATGGGTTACAATGCATGTGCCTCCCAACGAGTACTGTCGACCAATACCATTCTATCGAACCCTGTACACATTAGGATTTTACAGATATCACTGGTAGTCCTTAGCATTCTGGGAATTAGTTATAAGGTTGAAGGATAATAATTTATCTTTCTCCTCACACTTCTTTGGCTAGGGTGGCATGAGATCACCCAAAAAAATAGTAGTATAGGATATCCTTCTATAGAAACCTATAGTTTTACCAAAGTAACTCTTATTCTTAATATTGCTCAATAACTATTCTACTCGCAAATTGATGACACCTCATTAATTAGGCCTATCTAACTCTCCTTTTACAAAATCATTTTGGTCATTTTCATCTTATAACCAACTAATCGGGATAATAAAATATCTTATTCATTAAATCCTCTTATTATCTCTTTTTGAACCATTTCTAATAGCTTCCTATACCATCAATCCATTTCATTGGATTGAGTGATCCTCTCATAACTCTTCCAGAATCCTAAATTCTTACTAATCAGGATTAATTAGCCTAAACCAAGATTAACTAGCCTAAGGCATGTTCAATCTCTTTTAAGCCATAAACTACTTTTTGTCTTATTCATTTGTCCCACATGGACCAAAACTCTTCCATTTATGAAATTAGAAACCTATAAATAGAACTAGACCCCCCTCAATTTTCTAAGAACACTTCCTCCTTTCTAGCATAAACTATAGTATTTTGTTTAGGATTAAGACATTTCTTCATTATTTATTGAGCTATTTGCTTTACTATTACATCTTTCACTCAAGATTTTAGGTAAAGGAGAGAAGCCATTAATGGTGATCTCTCATTCTCAAATACCTTGAAGATCAAATGATTATAACTAATTTTTAAGAGTTTTAATAGGTTCATTTTCATAGCTTTCAAAGAGTAGAGAATATCTAGACATGTTAGGGTTTCTTGTGTATTTCAAGTTAATGCATGAAAATTAATGTTTTCTTGCTTACCTCTTATCATGATGGTCCATTGACTTGTTGTTTTAAGATTTGGGGCTTCTTAAGTGTTCTTGCCTCATTTCATAGCTTTTGTAACTTTTCCTTGTTCACATTTGGCTCACCTGGTGGGACTTACTCCATAGTCCTTTAAAAGTCATTTTTAAGCTTTTTATTTCCATTTCTAACCATTTCCATGCTTTTTAGGGTTAAATATCTTGTTTTATAATATATTTCTAACTTTAAGTGGGCTAAATCTCTCTTTTGCATGAATATTCAATGGGTTCAGGATAGAAATTTGTCTTAATAGTGAAAAAATAACTTGTTTGTATTTTTGAATTTTTCATTTCCGTGGGTTTTTTTGGTTTTCTAAGGGTACAAAGAAGCAGGTGTCCTAAATCAATGTCCACTTGTTATCCTTGGCGCACACCCATCTATCTAGCCACGTACCTATTTACTTGTAGTTTGAATGAAAACCCATTTTACAAGGGGGCGTGCACACATTATATAACGCACACACATGCCAACTTGCACGTGCACCTACTTATCTGGATACACGAGTGTTATTTGAACATTGTGTTGACCTCATATTTTACCTTGCACATGCATATGCCTTTTGGGGCGTGCATCCACTAAAACCCGTGCACACATGCTATGTTACCTGCGTAGGCGTAAAACCACACTGTATTTTTATTTATCCATGTGCATCTATCATTCAGAGCACACATTTATCATTAAGTGCACATGCACATGTTATTCTGGGCATACAAGTGTCACTCATCAAAAATTAAAATTTTGTTACAGGTTCTAGAATCAATTTTTTGGGTTTTTCTAATAGTTTGGAGGTTCCTAATAATGGTTTGCAGGTTATTTTGATCTTATTTTAGCCTAACTTAGTTAATTTTTTTCATTTTTCATTTATAGAGGTATTTTGAAGTGTGTATGCTCTTCCCTCGCATCTTCTAGGTGACCTTGGGAATAAAAAAAATTAAAAAAACCTTCTCTTTACTTTCCAAACACTTCAATTTAAGTTTTATAAAGGTTTAACTTTTAAAGTTGGCTAAAAGGAGTTTATTTTTTGAATTACGTAAGTATTTTCCATTTATTTCCATGTTTAAGTAAGATAGATTATTGTGTATGCTCTTTCTTTGCATCTTAGGGAGATTTGGGAAATCAAAAGTGACATCTTATCCTCTTTATATGGTGTTATTGGAAAATTAATAATCTTGGTATAAGACCAAAATAGATTGTCAAAGAATCAAAGGCTAAAACAATACTAACCTATTTAATATAGATTATCAAAAGGTGTGCTACGTGAAAACCACACTAATTCTAAAAAGATAAAATAAAACACCATATTCAACACATTGTATATATAGGTTTGAAAAAGGGTATGTCCCTATATGCTTAACTAGAATGCAACCCCTTTGTCATACCATCTTAAGCTATAATAATGGGGGTGATTCTAGGAACCCTAAAGTAGTCTACCATTGAGTAGCCTCATGGACAAAAAGGAAGTGCTCCACACACCCACTTGATTATATTTTGTACTATAAGTTAGATTTAAAGTTATTTGTATAATGAATCCAGTGAGAATACATGTGAACCCATTCATTGCTCATCGTATTCAAAGAGGGTAAAGTAAAGGATAAACCAAGACTAGTCATTCCAAATATCTTGAAAAATTGAGCTTACAATAGACAAACTTGTGACACATAGTTGAAAAAACTACCTAGGGAAGACATATATACTTGGATCCCACTTTTCTAGTCCAAACCACCATGTCTTGTCAAACTCTCACAAAGTGACAACTCACTTAAACTCAAAAGCTTGTTTTTTTAATAAGGCAAAGAGTTCACTTAAGTTGAAACTAAGTGTTTCTCATCATGAGATTTACAAAGTATTAGTTATCTTAGATTATTTCTTGCCTTAGGTGTTTCGCACGGAATGTTTCAGCTCTGCAGAATAGACTTGCTTCTATCCTATCATTCCTTTCAGAAACAGATAAGGGTTAGGGCTAGGAGGAATACCTGTTGAATGTTGAGATGGTGTGCGCGTACCGTAGAGAGAGATCAGATCGACTGCAAAGAACTACTTTTTGTCTTGGAAGGACTACCTGCAAGTAAGAATACAGGACCACCAGATTTTAATTAGACAATAAATGAGGGAGCTGCCTTAGGCCCAGGAAATATAAAACTTCCTTTCAAAGGTGGTCAGTTCCCCTTTTAATACGAATTAACACAAATGATAACAAAGAAAGCTATTGCAAAATCACGATTTAGGTATCTCGTTACAAAGCAATAGAAGCTAAATTATCAATAATAAAGCGTCACGTTGTTTTTTTAGTTACTGGTCATTAATACATTCAGGTTGAGTTATAGGGATAAACCAGACTAGATCTGAGGTTATTAGGTGGAAAATAGGTGAGAAAAAGGTTTCGGGGTATAAGTCATAGTGACTGACGCTGGTCACTGAGTAACTGACCGCGGTTACAGAACCGCTGCCGGTAGGGGATAAATGATACCGGTAGTGTCAGCAATCTAAGTGCTTCTGGATAGAGGTTGGTTGCAAGGTGATTGTGGGGTTATTAAGATTGGGGGATGGCTGAGGGGAATGATGGGAGGATAGGGAAGACTCAGAGTGTGGTAAAATAGCCTTCTAGGCAATATCAACATGTATGGGTGAAGGTTAAGTGCAGTATGTTGCTGGTAGTAGATCTAGGAATAAACTTATGATTACTATTAATCAACAGGCTCAAGAAAATGGTGCTTAGAAACATATAAAACACTACTTACTCGTCCCTGATGTAGATGTAGGTTTCAGGACTGTAATGATGAAGACAGGACCCAAGTTGGATGATCTGACAATCCAAGATGAGTTATCTTCTCTTCTGATGCTCAGATGAGTGTTACTGGGCTTTGGTTATTCAGTTGCAGTCTTGGGCTTGATGTCCTTCTCTACAAACTCTTCCTGTTTCTTCACTTGTCCCCTGCTCGGCCAAGCAAAATCTGGATCCTTTCAATGATTTCTCCTCCTTTTTCGATCCAATGAAAATTTGATCCTTTGTTTTTGGTTGGAGGTGGTCATTTACGGGGAACCGATGGCGGTTACGCAACCGACGGTGGTCGAGTAGGAACCGGTATCGGTCAGGTTAAAGCGGGCTATTTTTGGTGAAATAGCCAGCTTTCCCTCCTTTTCTTCTGAGGGATTGGTTGCGGGCTTGGTCAAGTCATTATGAAGTTGGTTTTAGGTGCGGATGAGGAGTAATTAGTCATAGGTGTAGAATTGGACCAAGTTATAGGTCTTAATTAGGTTAGTTTAGGGTTAAGACTAGGTCATGATGAGGTGGCGACATGAGGTGGTAGGTATGGCGATGTGGATTTGTTAATTATAAGGTAATTAATAAATAATTGTGTAAGGTTTAGGTGATGAGGTTAGGTTGCGAAATGGGATGCGGGGTACAGGGTGTCGTAAGACACAAATTTGGTGTCTACATTAGCCCCTTATTGTCGTGTAGTTTGTTTTGTAAAGCTGCACGGACAATAATAAGAAGTGGTTACCCCTGTTAAGGGTATAGGTAATCCCCCTCAAATCTATCACAGATTGAGGTAGCGTGAAAGTAGGGATAGGGTTGATAAAGGGTAAATGGTGTTGAGATAACGGTAAGAGGGTGGGGTACGTCCAAGGAAGTAGACGCATGTTGAAATGCAGTAGTGCGACCAGGGTATATGATTTGAAGAGCAAACAAGCAATTCATAGGCAAAGGTTGATAGTTTATCCAAACAAGGGTGATATAATCCTGGTATCCAAGGCATAGGAAGTAGCTCCAGGGTATATAACGGGTAAGGTACAGGAACGTTTGGGCATGTTCGGTAGTACCAAATGGTTGGTTTGGTTGAGATAAACGTCACGGTCTAAGTCTAGGCAAAGTTGGTCGACTGATCAAGTCAAGGACCCTGATCATGCTAAAACACGAACAGGTGAGCTTGATTGAACAAAAAGGTACATGATGGATGGATAAAATAAAACGTTGATTGTGGGTATGGTATTTAATTGGTGCGGCCCTAGGTTAGGCCAAATGGTTAGGTGCGGCCTTGGGTCGGGCCAAATGGGTTGGTTGCGGCCGTGGGTGGAGCCAAATGGTAGGTTACGGCCGTGGGTCAGGCCAAATGGTAGGTTACGGCCGTGGGTTGGGCCAAACGGGTTGGTTGCGGTTTGGGTCAGGCAAAATGGGTTGGTTGTGGCCTTGGGTCGAGCCAAATAGGTTGGTTGCGGCCATGAGTCCGGCCAAATGGTAGGTGATGGCCTTGGGTCGGGCCAATGAAGTTAACAAAGGGTTGTCAACAAAGGTGGATATAGGTGATGTTGGTAGAAAGGGATATTAGTAAATAAGGGCCGAAATTGGGGTAGAGGTGAGATTAAACCGATATCGATTGTGTATGACCGATATCGGTTCCTTAGGGTACAATAAAACCGATATCGGTTATAGGTCAAAAACCTATAAAAAGAAAAATACGGCTGGTCATTGTCACATTGTCAATTTGAAAACCAATTGGAGTTGTCTGAGGTGGATTGTTGAGATTAGAGCATTTGTTGGTTGAGGTGGCACTATTTGAGTGGAGAATTGAGTGTTTAGTGGACCCTAGTGAGTAGGAGGCAACAGTTGATTGGTGGAGGACCCAGCAAAGGAGAGTTTATAGCCATGGCACAGCCAGGAGGAGCAGGAGGTGCTGGACTAGCTGAACCACCACCACCCATCCCACCATGATGACGTATTGTCGTACCGGTAGGTTCAAAACCCCTCATTGTGTGGATTTGAGTATATTATGATGTATTTGGGTTTTGGGTAGGAATGTTAGATTTTGATAAAATAATTAATAAATGGAAATGATTTAAAAAAGGGAGAGGGTAGATAGGTTAAATTGGCCAAGGCGGCTGGGTGGGTAGGTTTTTAGGGTGTTTGGGTGGGTATAGAGGGAAAAATAGGAAAAAAATGGATTTGGGGGGGGGGGGGTCCGCGTGGGGTTCGGCTCTGGAATTTTACAGCGACCGATGTCGGTCGTTAAGCGACCGGCATCGGTCATGAATTTTTCGGTGGACGGAGTTTTGTGAGTGACCGAAGCGACCGGCATCGGTCATGAATTTTTCGGTGGACGGAGTTTTGTGAGTGACCGGTGTCGGTCGTATAGCGACCGGCGTCGGTGAAGAGGACCGGTGTCGGTCATAAGTGACCGATACCGGTCCTTAGTTATTTTTATTTTTGTTGGTTTGGGTTTTGTTGTTGGTTTGAATTTTTGGTTGTTGTTTGGGTGTTTTGGTATTATTTGGGTTGTGGTGGGGGTGTTTTGGTATTGTTTGAGTGTTTTGGTCATTTTTAGGTGTTTTGGTATTTTTTGGGTGTGTTGGTATGGTTTGGGTTGTGGTGGGGGTGTTTTGGTATGGTTTAGGTTATTGTTTGGTTATTGTGGCATTGTTTGGGTGTGTTGGTATGGTTTGGGTTGTGGTGGGGGTGTTTTGGTATTGTTTGAGTGTTTTGGTAATTTTTAGGTGTTTTGGTATTGTTTGGGGTGTGTTGGTATGGTTTGGGTTGTGGTGGGGGTGTTTTGGTATGGTTTGAGTGTTTTGGTATGGTTTAGGTTGTTGTTTGGGTGTGAAGAGGGAGGGGGATATCATAGAGGTTTTTAGGGTAAGATAGGTGGGTGTAGAGGGTATAAGTAGATGTTGTGATAAAGAGTAGGGCTAATGTAGTGAGTTGGTTTTGCAGGCACGTCAGCAGCTGATGATGCGGGACAGGATGCCCCCGCTATTGAGATGGATGTGGCCACACGTGTCTGCAGCGCAGTGGGGTATCATGCACGAGGTGGGACTCGGTGGAGTCCAGCGATACAGAGCGATTGATAAGGATCATAGTTTGATGGTCGCCCTCATCGAGAGATGGGATCCGGCGACCAATGTGTTCCATCTCCCGACTGGAGAGATGACCATCACATTGGAGGATGTTTATCACATCCTTCGATTACCGATTAATGGAGAGGAAGTCTTTCAGGTTGACACTGAGACAGCCATGGACAGGATCCTACATGTATTCGGGGATACATCTGCGCTACTGACATATCACAGCGTGAGTATCGCGTATGGGGATATGTACCGAGCCCACCGCCATGAGACACGACTTGCCATGCTGATGATGATCGGGATCACCTGCTTCGCCCTCCCAGACTCAGAGGGAGGCCGCTTTCCACAGGCACTTATGGGTGTGCTACATGAGATGGTGGAGGAGCACACATGTTATGCTTGGGCACCAGTATACCTGGTGCAGTTATACCGAGAGCTGTGGGGCTATCGCCGGATGAGGCGATTCGGGATTTGCTCGATGTTTTTACTACACTGTTGGGCATATGAGCATATCGTATGCATTAGACTAGTAGGGCTACCCCAGTAGCTAGGGCCACATGTCATCTATAGATATGGCTTTCAGAGGTGGTTGGGGGTCGTGGGCCAACCACGAGCAGTGCTTGTAGGGCGAGACGTCACTTATTACAGACATATGTTAGAGGGCTTGACAGTGTTATATATTGTATGGAGACCTTATAGAGGTCATCACCCGCACGGAGGAGCTCGAGCACAGTTGCAGTGGATCCAGTATACATTCTGGATAGCGGGACGGAGGTCAGGAGAGTACGAGTGGATACCCCTAGAGATGGTACGATGACAGCTTGGGCTACGACAGGATGAGCCACCTCCCTGCCCTCAGTATCGGAGGGATGATGTAGAGGCTCCATTGCCTGCACCACATCCTATGGACCCAGATTGGGTTGCTGAGAGGCTGGCAGATGATACTGTAGATGATGCCGGCTACACAATAACATTTTTGGTTTGGTGGGCCAGAGAGAAAGCTGCGAGGAGAGCATAGCCCGCACAGCCAGACTTGGTGGCTGTTAGAGCAGAGAGGGATCAGCTCAGGGGCTAGGTACAGTTATTACAGGGGCATCTTGCTGCTGCACAGGCATAAATAGGAGTCTTACAGGGGCAGCTAGCCCAGGCTCAGGTGCAGGTAGTAGCACAGGTACCACCAGCGGTACAGGTACCAGCACAGGCACCACCAGTGGCACCAGCACCACCACCGGCGCAGCCACAGGCACCACCAGCGGCACTAGTACAGGCACAAGGGGCACTGGTATTAGGTGTCAGGGGACCAGCCCCAGCACCTACGGTGGCTCAAGATCATTATATGGAGGCTAGAGCGGAGGCCTGGTACTATCAGGATATTCTTGATGGTACTGGGGCTGATTATCAGCCTTATGCGGCACATAGAGCAGAGACCTCTGGGAGCCAGAGATCTCAGGGAGGTGCAGCCATAGCCGGTGGGTCTGTGACAGGCAAGAGGCGAGAGGCAACACAGGGACCAGCAGGCAAACAGGCAGAGGGCGGTGGAGAGAGCTGAGGGGTCCCTTCATATTTTTGTATTGGTTCATTGGATATGGGCACTGGTCTGCGAACCGGCTATGTTTATAGAGGCCTGCGTGCCTAGATATTATGTATTCATTCATTCATTCATTCATTTATAGTATATACCGGCCTGCGAGCCTAGTACGGGTTGTACAGTTGACACCAGCCTGCGAGCCAAGTATGTTTTGGATATGAGAGACCGGCCTGCGAGCCGAGTCGAGATTATTTACAGTTATTGCGGCCTGCATGCCGGCTTTGTTGTATTATGAGATCACAGAGGCCTCGATGTAAGGCACATTGTATATTTGAAACTTTGTATATATATAGATATGATGATTTGACCCACATGTTGTGCGTAAAAAAATGTGTTAAGTGTTTTGAAAATGGTTTGTGATATTTAATGTATGATGAGTTTGATTTACATGGTGTTATATATTATGATGTTGATGTCTTTTGTTGATGGGATGTATGTATATATATAGATGATGAGTTTAATTGACATGTTGTGTTATGAAATGTTGCATGTTTTGTCGCTGGTTTGTGAATATTGAATGTTTGTAGCTGTTGATTTGGATTCAAATGGTGTATAGATTGATGGTTTTTGATATCATTTGTTGATGGCTTGGTTGTTCTTGTAAGATAGATAGATGATGTTGATGAAATTGTGATGAGATATGGATTTATGGAAAAATATGGATAATGGTGTTGTTCATGCAGGAAAAAGGGGCGGGTGCCACAAAAATTTGTAAAAATGGAAAAAAAAGGCTTAGGTTTAAGCAATAGGGGACATGACCGATATCGGTTATGTAACCGATGTCGGTAGCTATATGACCGATATCGGTCATGTAACCAATATCGGTTATGAAAGAATTATTTTCCTAAAAATAGAACTGCTGGGTTGGTAACTTAAGTTCTTATTTTTAGCATTCTTATTTTTAGAGTCATGCAACAAGTTAAATATGCAAATGCGACGCTATTTGACAACTGTTACAGGTAATTGCATGAAAGAATTTGAGTGATAAGGAGGAAAGAGACAAGTGAAGTGAGCGTGGGCTAAGATTCAAAAGGTAGAAAGACAAGTTATATTTGAAGAGGGTGGTGAACATGGCTGAATGAGGAGAAGCATCCAGCAGGTAGGGACAAGGGGGAAGACATGTTCCACCCCGAGCTGCTGCATCCTGAGAGGTAAACTGTTTGGTTGTAATTTGATTCTTGCATGTGTTGTAAATAAGATGAAATAAGTGTAAGTGGGTAAAGATGAGAAAAAAGGTGATAGGCAAGGGTTGGGGATGGTATGAGTGCTACGGGGTAGGTAAACAGGGTGGGCATGTATGTTTTTAGGTATAAATAGGAGTAAACGGGCAAAATAATTATCGTAGGTGTATGCTTTAAGCAGGGTAGGTATACTTTGACAGTGACCGGTATCGTTTGGAAGTAACCGGTATCAGTTTTCAAACCGGTATCGGTTATTTATAACCGATATCGGTCACTGTATGAGTTTCCAGAATTTGAGAAAAAATCTGTGGAGATTTGTTCTTTTGAATAATTACGTGTCGTTTTGATGTATGCAGGAAGAAGCAAGGTTAAGGATGAATGATACTGTGCCAGTGTTGTTGTCACAAATCCGAGCGGATGTAACACCAGCTGAATGGGCATTGATAAATCGGTTGGGGTTAAGTGGAATCCGCTATTATTCAAGAATCACGCATAACCATGCTATGTTGCAGGCGTTGGTTGAGAGATGGAATCCAGAAAAGAATACCTTCTATCTACCAATAGGGGAGATGACAGTGACTTTGGAAGATGTGTTCCGTATTTTGAGACTCCCAATGATAGGAAAAATAGTGTATCAGGTGTTTCCCAGCGCGGGGCGGGCAGCGATAATAGCAGTATTTGGGTCAGCTGCATGAGATTTGACACAACGAGGTTTATCATTTACGTATGGTACAATGTATGCAACACACCCTGAGGAAACAAGGTTGGCTGTGCTATTAATGATAGCGGTGGGGTATTATGCATTGCCGAGGGTGGAAGGTGGAAGATTTCCCAAAGCATCGATGAGTGTTATTTGGGAAATGATAGAAATGAGCGTGACATTCGCATGGGCACCCGCATATCTGGCAGAGTTATATAGGGGTTTATGGGCATGCAAGTGAAAACACAGGACGACACTGGATTGTTCGTACTTATTACATTGTTGGGCCTATGAGCATATTGTTTGTGTGCGTCTAATAGGCTGACCCATTGAGTTAGGAGAGGAAGGAGTGCAAAGGTTGGGATTCAGATGATGGGTCCAGACAGAACAAGAAGCGAGATCCCAGGCCGTGATAGATGACATCAAGTATTATAGATAGGTATGGGAGATGGTGACGATTGCGGATATTTGTTAGAGGCCGTACGGTAACTATATGGTGACAGAGCACATAGCTGAGGAGTTGAAGGGTGTTGAGCGATTGAGGTGGATTGCAGGGCATAGGCTGGGTGAGTACGAGAGGATTCCTCTAGATCACGTGCAGCGACAATTTGGGTTCATTCAGGATATACCTATGACATATAGACCATACATGAGGATCGACGCCAAGGCAGCATTCTCACCTCCCCGGCCTACACCTTCAGAAGGGCCAGAAGAGATAGCAGCCAATCGTAGGGTTATGGATGCGGGAACGACATAGGCCTATAGGGTATGGTGGGTAGCAGAGCTGCGAGGTGCACGTGAGTGCCTCGACATAGCTATGATTACAGCAGAGAGAGATTGTCTGTAGGATTTGGCTCGCCAGCTTCAAACACAGGTGAATGAGACAATGGGATTGTTAGAGGCTTCACAGTTACGAGTGGAGAGACTGGAGGCAAGATTCCTCCATGCTAGATGACGTATTCGTATGTTACAGGAGATGTTGGTGGATCAATGGGAGGAACCAATGGCAGTGGCACCTTTGAGGATGGAGAGGCCCACGGAGGGGCATCGACGATCACGATCACCACCCGATTCGGGAGGAGGTGTAAGGGTCTGAGTGAACTTCATAGGAATATAAGAATAAATAAGGATGCCGACCTGTGAGTCGATGATAGAGAAGATGTATTTGTTTAACATCTAAAATAAAACTAAATACGTATGCTCTTTTGAGTGATGATAATAATAAGAATGGTTGTGTTTTAAAATGTTGTTTTTGTTTGTTTTGAAAAAGGATAAAGAGGAATGTTGGCAAATAGAAATACATAAAAATTATTTATATTGACAACACATGATAGGGTATGGTAGGGGATGATCGAGCTAACCTTGGGAGACTCCATGTCTCCTAAGTGTTGCCTATATAGCCCATTGCACAAAGCAAGGAAGAGCCTCAGACCAATGTAGTTCTCCCCTAGGATCAGGGAGAGGTGAATTCAGGCAATTTGGTTGTGGTTAGGCAATTTGTTGGTTGGTAAAAATTTGATGGTGGTAGGGTAATGTTGTTGGTGTTGGTAGGGTAAAGAGAAAGTTAGCATACCCAAGTAGTGGGGAATCGTGTCCTGATTAAGGTCAACACACAATCCTAGAGCTGAGCAAAAGAGGCAAGAGTGTCCCATAGTTAAGGAGAGCTAAACAAACCACATATTAATGTAGGATGAGCTTGAATCCCTAGGTACCTTGCATAGGCGAGAAGTCGATAGGTGAAAAGAGTGGTATAATCACAATATATCGGATATACGTCACGTCCCTTGAGTTTTGTTGCTTTAACAAATGGTGAGGTGAGGTAGTTGATGTGGACGAGGGTGCAGAGAACTTATTATAAGATGATTATTCTGATAAAAGAGAACCAAACCTAAATAGACAAGTCCATGACTCAAAAGTGTTTTGAAATACTGCTTTTATTTTTATTTTATTTTGCTGGATATAGACTGATCGATGTGGGAAGTCTACATGGGATATGTATTTTGTTGTTCTTGAGGTCTTCACGAAGTTGATCAATGTAAGAAGCTTCTGATAAAGGCTGACTGTGTATAGCTGTCCTTCAAGGGAGCAGTCTATTTATAGTAGCAGATGTGATTTTAGTGCATAGCTGTCCTTTGAGGGAGCAGTCTATATATAATAGTAGCAATAGTTTGGCATATAGCTGTCCTTCAAGGGAGCAGTCTATTGTATAATTTAGAGGTCTAGATGTCCGTTGGGCATAAAGCATCTAGTTTTTGTAGGAATTTTGACTCAAGAAAATCCCATAAGTGTTTTAATTAAGAATGTGTCATTTTGACACTTTGAAGTCATGGACTAGACTAAAAAGGGGAAGGCATATTTTAAGGGGAGGTGATAATCAAACCATGTGAGCTTGATTGGATCTTGAGATGTAAAAAAAACAAAGTGTATGCGGTGGTAAATGAGCTCAAGGGATGAGCGTAAGGGAGATAAGCAGTGATATAACACTAATTTCAACAGTAGAATGGTCGAAGATGCGAGGCATTAAGGGGCTCAGGCTCAGGTTTACCATTAAGCGAAGCTAAACGATAAGTGCCTAATCCATAAGTGTGAGTGATAATGTAAGGCCCAATCCAATTAGGAGCAAATTTTCCACATTTGCTCTTTTCTAGTTTGGTTACATGTTGATTCTCTTTGAGGAAAAGATCACCAACCTTAAAGGTACGCTCATGAAGTCGTTTATCATAAGCACGCTTGATGCGTTTTTGGTAGATTTGAAGGTGATCAAGAGCCGTAAGACGATGCTCGTCAAGAAGCTCTAATTGGGCTAACCACTCTTGGCGGAAATCGTCATTGGTGAGAATATCCTGAAGAGATATTCTGAGGGAGGGTATTTGTACTTCGAGAGGCAAGACAGCCTCGGTACCATATACCAAAGAAAATGGTGTGGCATTAGTGGAGGTACGAATGCTAGTACGATAAGCCCAAAGGGCAAAGGGAATGTGATCATGCCAATTTCTTCCCGACTCATTGACAACTTTCATGAGGATTTTGGTTAGGGTTTTATCAGAAGATTCAGCTTGACCGTTGGCCTGCGGATAGTAAGGTGATGAGAAACTAAGTTTGATACCAAAGTTGTCACAAAGGTCTTGTAACAACTTATTTTTAAAAGATTTACCATTATCTGTTATTAGGCGATGAGGAATACCAAAACGACAGATAATGTGATGGTTAACGAATTCGACAATTTTTTCTTTTTTGATTGAAATGAGTGGAATGGCCTCCACCCATTTTGTGTAATATTCGGTTGCTGTGATTATCCAACGGTGACGTTGTGAAGAGGGTGGGTGGATCTCACCAATAAGGTCTAAACCCCATTGTGAGAAAGGCCAAAGATCTCGTGCGACCTGTAGTGGATGGCTAGGAGTATGTTGAAGGTTGGCATGTTGTTGACACATAACACAACGCTTAACATATTCGTAGCAGTCGTTATTAAGAGTAGGCCAATAATAACCTAGGCAAAGGATTCGTTTAGCCATGGCAAGGCCACTAAAATATCCACCACAAATACCGTCGTGGATTTGTTGGATGGTATAGGTGAACTCCGCACCGGTTAGACATCGAAGGAGGATGCCATCAAAGCCACGTTTATAGAGGAGTCCCCCCATGACAACATAATGAGAAACACTTTTAAGAAAAGCACGTTTTCCATTACTAGTAAGGTCAGGTGGGAGAACAGAGGTTGTAAGGTAGTCATGAAATTGGTGGTACCAGGTATCCTGCGAATTAGCAGACACATTATTTATCATACAAACAACTGGAGTTGAGTAGGATGGGGTAAAGAGTTGTTGAACCAAGATGAATATGTCAGACTCAGTTGGTGAGGTAGGAATTTGCGAGGCTAAGCAAGCCATAGTATCCACAAATTTGTTAGTGGAGCGGGGAATGGTCTGGATAGAATAACGAGTAAATGAGGTCAAAAGTGAATCCACGTAATGTTTGTACTTTTGAAGTTCCTCATTCTTACATTGGTAGATGCCCATAACTTGATTGAATACCAACTAAGAGTCGCCAAAAATATTAATGGATTTGACACCTAAGTGTAACGCAACCTGGAGACCCAGAACGAGGGCCTCGTATTCCGCAATATTATTAGTGCAGGGGAAATCGAGCTTGAATAAAAGAGGTATAGGTTCAGTGTCAAGAGGGATGAGAACAATGCTGGCTCCTCCACCGCGCTGGCATTTAGATCCATCGAAGAAGAGGGTCATTTGATATGACTCTTCCCTGAGTGAAAGAGTGGTGATGAGTTCGTCGGGGAAATTAAAATTGGTGAATTGTTCCCCAGGTAAAGGGGCCTCCACAAGTTGGTCCGCAATAGTTTGTCCTTTGATTGACTTTTGTTGTACAAACTCAAGGTCGAGGTCAGCGAGGACCATAAGCCATCGGGTGATGCATTGGTTTAGATGTGGTTTGGCATACATATAATGAATGGGGTCCGTGTTGGTGATGACAAAAGTTTTGTGATTCAGGAGGTAATGTCGGAGTTTGGTGGCTACGAATGATAGGGCTAGGCACAATTTTTCTACATGTGTATACCTAGTCTCGTAATCCACGAGAGTACGACTTATATAATAAACGGCTTGTTCTTGACGTGTCGAGTCCTGATGTGCGAGCATGGCTCCTATAGCATGGTCAGTGGCAGAAAGGTAAAGGTAGAAAGGGCGATCATCTTGAGGTGGAATAAGCACGGGTGGCTGCAAGAGATAGGCTTTGAGAGCTTCAAAGGCTTGGTGACACTCATCACTCCATTGAAAGGCAATGTCCTTTTTAAGAAGGTGATGGAAAGGTTGACAGTGATCCGAGAGTTGGGAGATGAAATGCCGGATGGATTGAAGTTTACCCTGCAAACTACACAATTGTTTGAGGTTTTTGGGTGGGGGCATTTCTAGGATAGCTTTAACTTTAGATGGATTGACCTCAATGCCATGCAAAGAGACGATAAAGCCAAGAAGTTTTCCCGAAAGAACACCAAAGACACATTTCTTTGGTTGAAGCCGGACTGAATATTGTAACAGGCGATCGAAAATAATGGTTAAAACATCGAGATGTTCACTGCGATGTTTAGATTTTCCAAGAAGATCATCGACATAATCCTCAAGGATAGTGTGCATAATGTCATGAAAAATATAAGTCATAGCCCGCTGATAGGTCGCACCATCATTCTTAAGGCCAAATGGCATGACACGATAACAGAAGGTTCCCCAAGGAGTTATGAAGGCAGTTTTATGTTGATCAGCCGGGGCTACCAAAATTTGATTGTATCCCAAAAAACCATCCATGAGAGAAAGCATTTCATGGTCCGCAGTGAGATCAACAAGTTGATCAATACTTGGGAGGGGGAAGTCATCCTTGGGGCAAGCGAGGTTAAGGTCTTGGAAATCCATGCATATCCGAAGTCCCCCCGTCGCTTTAGTGACAGGTACAATGTTAGAAATCCATTGAGGATAGTCAATAGGCAAGATGAAGGAAACAGAAAGAAGTCGTTGAAGCTCTTCTTTGACCAAGAGGGCAATGCGTGGATGCATTTTTCTCAATTTTTATTTGACTGGTTTGGAATCGGGGTTTAGGGTGATGTTATGGACGGCAATGGTAGGATCAATTCCTGGCATGTCAGCATAGGACCAAGCGAAAGCTTGGTTGCGGGTACGGAGAAAGGTAGTAAAGGCGGCTTGTTCTGATGTGTTAATGGATTGTCTGATCTTCACAATGTGAGGATCCTCCTCTGTGTGGATGTTGATTTCTATAGTTGACTCATTCAACATGGTTTGAGTTTCAGACGGTAAGGCGCATTGAATATAGGATTCGTCCGCACCAAGGTAAGTGAGGATGGAGTCGTCATCCTGGCACTCAACAACATTAATCGAAGGTGAATCCTCTTCGATCATGTCTGGATACAGAAGGGGAACAGAATATGGGTCCTCATTATGGCGTTGATAAGTGAGAGGACCTAGGAAGATAGCATTTATGAAAAAAAAAAAAGTTAGGAGGGATAGATTCAAGGTCTATCGACTCTGTGGGTGATGATGGTTTGGTAGGGGTGACGTCGTCATCTTCCAGGATACAACTGACACGAGGTTTCTCCGGTGTAAGTGTTTCAGGAAAACCGAGACCACTGCGATCATTGTGTTTGTGTGTAGTCACGGGAATGAGTGTATGTCGGCCTTGTTCATAAAGACCAAAACCAAAGCCTTTCCAGGCACAGTGAGTCAAGAAGGTGAGGGTGAAACGACGATTTATCAAGCATTGAAAATCGGATTGGAAGGGAACCACACTAAGAGGAGGTTCAGGGGTAACGGAGGATGCGTCAACACCCCCATACGTTAGGCTGGTGTGGAAATGGGGTGGTCCATAAGAGATTACCTCCCCCACGTGACGGTCGTAGGTGGGATATGCATGTAATTGTTCGTAATCCTGCGGGGTATGGAAAGAGCTAACGTTATATAAGCGGTACACCCCCAGCGTAAGGCGTTGAAAAAAATCTACTAAGGGGTCAGAGGTTGGGATGTTATCTACGGGAAAGGAAGTAATATTTGTAACGGTGGTTTCATTGGTTGAAGGTGTAGGTGCGTTGGAAGTGGATGGCTGGGTTGGATGAATGGGTGTCTTGACTGGTACAAGCACATCATTAGGGCGATACAACATATTGCAAGTTTTGAAGGGGGGAGGATCAGCTTTTACGATGTAGGACTTCCCCTCGTACTCAAATTTTATGCATCTATGTAAAGTGGAGGGAACGCATCCCATAGCCCGGATCCAAGGGCGGCCTAACAACATATTGTATTAGAACTCTCCCTCAAGGACGTAGAAGAGTTCGGGTAGAGTACGTGGTCCTACATGAATGTTAAGGATCACGGTGCCTAAAGTAGAAGTAATAGCATCATTGAATGATTGCAACATGATGGGGTTGGCACACATGCAACTAGAAGGGATATTCATTTGTTGGAAGGATTTTGAAGAGATGATGTTTAGGCTAGCACCCCCGTCAATCATAACACGACGTACCCGAATATCTCGAACGTACGCTGAGATGAAAAGAGCAGGGTCAGGATCTTCGGCACCAAAGTCGATAATTTCATCTTTGGAGAAACTGACAGCAGCGGCTTGCTATACAGAGATAGAAGTGGTTGGGGAGATAGATTGTTTGGTGAGCGAAGCAACGTGATTGGGTGTTAGAATAGAGGTAACAGGCAAGGTTTCATTAGGTAAAACCTCTATCCCTTGAAGGATTTCAACGAGAGCTTGTCGATGAGATTCAGAAGTCTGAATGAGATCATACAATGTCATTTTTACAGGCAATTGGTGAAGCTGTTTGATCATAGTTCGGTGGGCAATGCCATTAGAGACGGGATAGGCGGGTCCATGAATAACCACTTTAGGTGGTGGTGCAATCGGGATGGTGGACGGAGAAAGAGATGTCGTAGGTGTGTTTTCTTTCGCTTTCCCATTGTTTTTCTGCCCTCGAGTAGCAACACTAATCATATTGATCTCGTGAATACGAGAAGAGGAAGATGGTAGGGATAGGTCATGGTTTTCGAGAGGTGGGGCTGTAATAATGATAGATCTTGGTGAGGCGGGGACAAGTGGTATAGGAGAGGGAATTGAAGCTAAAGGTCTCTCTCTTCGTAAGTTATCTTTCTTAACTTTTCTATTTGAGAGAGGTGACTGATGAAATATGGATTTCAACGCTTTTCATCCCTCTACGTCATGTCCTGGTGTGCGGTGGTAAGCAAAAATTTTAGACTCATCGTAACCTATTGGTCGAGGTTTAGATGGATCATAAGGTCTAAGTGGGGGTAGGGAAACGGTCGCATTCTCTATCAACATAGCAAGGATTTTGGCGTAAGACCCTTTGAGTGGGTCAAAGTCAGAGGAAAATGAGGCTATTGACTGGGTAGTTTGTGGTAATGACGGGGTATGGTTGGTTTGTATGGGTGGTAGTTTAGCCAAGGAGTTTTGATAATGGGTTTTAACTAACTGTGGTTTCTTTGACGTAGAAGCTATGTTTAGCTGGTTGGATGATGAGGCCAGAGATGATGTGATATAAGAAAACAACCATGGAGAAATAGGAGTGATAGAAAACAAATCTTTTGATGATGGAATTTTTTTATGGTTGATAGGTGGGTAGGATATGTGGGGTGACGGTGTTGCTATACCCTTGGATTTCTGTATGGGTACAGAAGGCGTAGGTCGCTTAAAAGAAAATGCAGTAGGTATGATATATTGATGTAAGGTAGAGGGATGGGGTCCCAATATGGAAGGTATGTGTGACGACGAGGGTTTTAGTTGTGTTAACGGCCTAGATGGAGGAGATAGAGTCTATCTCCTGATGGGATGGACGGCTTTATTTTTAGATAAATCAAGCCACTTAGGTGGATGTGTTAGACTAGGTATGGGTGAGGTCCCAAGCGTAGGGGAAGATTTGGTTAGGTTAATAGAAGTGGATGAGGTATTTGGTAGAGATGAGGGGGGTGAAGATGAGGACATAGGCATTTTAAGCTTCTGTAAACACTTCAGGTATATGGTAAAGGCATCAGGATCGGTCATTTACATTTGAGTAGAATATGGCATACTCAAATGTTCCCATAGGACCTGTCTATCTTCTAGGGAATGACAGTCCTCACATGTGAATAGGAACTTTTGTATGGAAGAAAGGTGGGTTGTGATTCCAGTCCACTGTGGGTGTGATACAAGGGGTATATGAGGCACTGTATCAATGGGCGTTAAGAGGTCAACTGGTTGCTGAAAAGATTTAGGTGATGAAGGAATAATAGGTAGGAGGGCATGTTTGAGAGGATCTGTCATGTTTAAAGAATGTGGTGATGTTGGTTCAAGAGGTTTCTCATCTAAGGATGACAAAAGAAGTGGCGAGCCTTCCTCTTGTACAACAAGAATGGTAGAAGGAGACGTTTGGGAAATAGATAAATTAGATAACATCCGCTCACAGTCTTGCAAGGATGTGGTGTAAGAAGGCTCATTTGTGAGAAGGCAACTCTGGGCAGTTAATTCCTTGATGGGTAAAGGAACGGCAAGGATTTCATTTTTTCTTAATGGCGAGGAAGGGGGTTCTGTTTCCTGCGTTAGTGAAGAGGTTTGATTCAGAATTTGTTCGATAGAGGTCTTTGGCTAGGAATCGAAGACTACATGGATCTCATGAACACTCTCCTCGGCTAAGATATCTTGGTTTAGATTACTGTTAGAAGAATGATTCGGGAATGGTTTGTTGAATATTTTCAAATTTCAGTTAGCAGGGGCATTAGGATTATCGAGGGCTATATCCCCCACATCAACCATTTCCTACACTATGTTTTTCAACATCTTGCAGTTCTCATGTCTGTGTCCCTTCACATGGTGGAAGTTACAGAAGTCATTTTCTTTGTACCAAGAAGGTATGACACGAGTGGAATCAAACCCGGAGTGAGGTTTAACAGGAGGTAAGGAAATGGCTCCTGCTTTAAGCAATTTTTCCAAGATGACACCATAAGTTTCTCCCAAGGGAGTGTAATTGATGGGCTTGGCTTTATATTTATAGGTGGTTTTTGGTGGGGTATTAGACGGTGCTTGAGATTTGACCATCACCGCGTGGACAACTCCTTTTGATTTCGAAGAAGTGGATGTGTGAGGAGTGGTGGTGTTTGGTTTATTGGTAGAATCTGGAGTCTATAAATTGGGGTTTTTGTTGTGCAACTGCAATTTCTCTTCTTCTAAGGCTCGAATTTCTAGTTTTCGAGCCATGGTAAAGGCCTCGTCAAATGTGTGGAAAGTTTGAATTTGAAGGGTAGGATAAATGTGCTTAGCACATGCCCACGTAAAAAGTTTGATAAGTTCAGCCTGAGACAAGGCATATGTAAGTTGGTTGATAAGGCCCCGCCACCGTCCAACAAAATCTGCGATAGATTCGTCTTCAAATTGTCGGATGGCATAGAGGTCGGTGATAAATACTTTCTTGGCAATGTTAATGGAGAAATGATCCAAGAAAGATTGGGCTAGTTGGTTAAAAGAGAAGATTGAGTGCTGGGTTAAAGCACTGTACCACTCCAAGGCGGGTCCTGATAGGGACATGGGAAAGGTGCGGAGTAACAAAGCATCATCATGAGCAATCAAATAACAAGCATGTCTAAATGATCGCAAGTGTTGTTGAGGATCCTCTTTACTATTAAAACGAGTAAATTTCGGCAATTCCCATTGAGGAGGATATGAATGAAGGGGGACTGAAGGGTGGATAGGCTCCCGAAAAACTTGCTCGTATGTCAAGGCGCTACGACTTCCTGAAACAGAAGCCTCCAGATTTTGCATTTTGTCCATCATTTGTTTAATTAAATCAGTAGTTGGATGAGATGATGGTGTGGTTGTGGTAAATGGAGGCAAATTGGGCCAAGGGCCACCACTAGACAATGGTGGGATTAAATGTTGATAAGGTATGGAGGACGAATGTGTTGAGGCAACCGAATAGGGATTTCCTATATAAGCTATTGAGGTTACCGGATATGTGTGTGGAAATGAAAAGGTGGGCGGAGCTTGAGAAGGAAAGCTCGTGTGGATAGGTGGTAGAGAGCAAGTCATGAACGGAAAAGTCTGCAAGAGAGACGAGGTAGGAGCAGTTGGCGGTAATGAAATGTTGGGCCCAAGATTAACAAAAGGAAATCCAATCTGTGCCGTATGGACCCCTGAAGCTGCTGAGGTAGGCGACGGGACTAAGGATGCGGAAGGCAAAGCGGAGTTATCAAGCAGAGAAGGGGCTAAATGAGCAGCTATACTAATAGGCATGCCAACAAGGAGTTGACCATCGGGTGTATGGTCAAGGGAATGAGACAAATAGTATTGTACAGCGCTAGGATTAGCATCCAGAAATTTGGCAAATTCTTTATCCCCTACAAGAATTTTGGGGATTTCACTAGTGTCCGTAGGGTTCCCTATAGAATGTGAAGGGGGTGATTCAGGAAAAGGCACAGAGCAAGCATGTGAAACCATGGCAGTGGCTTGCTTTTGAGTGATAACAACCATGGACAGGAGTACACAGTAGGGTTTCAATCTATCAGGAATAGAAACAAACTCAGAATGGTGAATTTGGTAGGTTGCTAGTTTGTCAGAAACTGTAAAAGACAGTAACCGATATTAGTCTGATAACCGATGTCGGTTAGACTATAGCCGACGTCGGTCAGTTAACCGATGTCGGTGTAATAAGACTGGTATAAGAAAATATAAGAAGCTGCTGATTTAATTGTTAACAACGCTCAGTACATTTATCAAATTGTTCTAAGGTGATCACAGAAGATAGTGTATAACAGAGAAAATAGAACTGAAAACAAGCAAGATGCACACGCAAATCCAGAGACTAACCCAAGGGTTAATTTTAATTATTGTGGGCTTATGCCTTTATATGCAGAATGTTGTCAATCCTAAACAAAAGACTTAGGGGAAATGTCAAGTTTGTTTTGGCTTATAAGGCTACCTCAATCGAGCGGAGGAATACCACAGAAAAGGGTGGATGTTTTGAGCTGTTATGTTAATTATGAAGTGATTCAGTATGTGTTGTGCAGTGAAAGTAAGATTAATTTCCTGTCAATACCGTGGAAATCACCCCCATGTGTATGACCTGTTATTTAGTCTATGTTCACTAGAATTTAAAACAACAAGCAAGAATGTAATGCACGTGTTTTAAACCCAAATTGAAAATGATATTCAATGAAGCAAATAAGATGACTTTCACTAATGCGAAACTAGGAAAGCAAGACAAATTCTTTACTAAATATAACAAAAACAGTAACAGCAAGTATGCTTCCTGAAACGAAAGCAAGCAAGAGAAACAGAAACCCGAAATGGGTCCCACCGGGCGTGCCAAAATGTTTCGCACGGAATGTTTCGGCTCTGCAGAATAGACTTGCTTCTATCCTATCATTCCTTTGAGAAACAGATAAGGATTAGGGCTAGGAGGAATACCTGTTGAATGTTGAGATGGTGTGCACGTACCATAGAGAGAGATCAGATTGACTGCGAAGAACTCCTTTTTATCTTGGAAGGACTACCTGCAAGTAAGAATACAGGACCACCAGATTTTAATTAGACAATAAATGAGGGAGCTGCCTTAGGCCCAAGAAATATAAAACTTCCTTTCGAAGGTGGTTAGTTCCCCTTTTAATACGAATTAACACAAATGATAACAAAGAAATCTATTGCAAAATCACGATTTAGGTATCTCGTTACAAAGCAATAGAAGCTAAATTATCAATAATAAAGTGTCATGTTGTTTGTTCGGTTACTGGTCGTTGATACGTTCAGGTTGAGTTATAGGGATAAACCAGACTGGATCTGAGGTTGTTAGGTGGAAAATAGGTGAGAAAAAGGTTTCGGGGTATAAGTCACAGTGACCGACGCCGGTCACTGGGTAACCGACCGCGGTTAGAGAACCGCTGCCGGTAGGGGATAAACGATACCGGTAGTGTCAGCAATCTAAGTGCTTTTGGATAGAGGTTGGTTGCAAGGTGATTGTGGGGTTATTAAGATTGGGGGATGGCTGAGGGGAATGATGGGAGGATAGGGAAGACTCAGAGTGTGGTAAAATGTCCTTCTGGGCAATATCAGGATGTATGGGTGAAGGTTAAGTGTAGTATGTTGCTGGTAGTAAATCTAGGAATAACTTATGATTACTATTAATCAACAGGCTCAAGAAAATGGTGCTTGGAAACATATAAAACACTACTTACTTGTCCCTGATGTAGATGCAGGTTTTAGGACTGTAATGATGAAGACAGGACCCAAGTTGGATGATCTAACAATCCAAGATGAGTTATCTCCTCTTCTGATGCTCGGATGAGTGTTACTGGGCTCTAGTTATTCAGTTACAGTCTTGAGCTTGATGTCCTTCTCTACAAACTCTTCCTGTTTCTTCACTTGTCCCCTGCTCGGCCAAGCAAAATCTGGATCCTTTTAATGATTTCTCCTCCTTTTTCCTGATCCAATGAAAATCTGATCCTTTGTTTTTGGTTGGAAGTGGTCATTTCCGGGGAACCGATGGTGGTTACGCAACTGACGGTGATCAAGTAGGAACCGGTATCGGTCAGGTCAAAGCAGGCTATTTTTGGTGAAATAGCCAGCTTTCCCTCCTTTTCTTCTGAGGGATTGGTTGCGGGCTTGGTCAAGTCATTATGAAGTTGGTTTTAGGTGCGGATGAGGAGTAATTAGTCATAGGTGTAGAATTGGACCAAGTTATAGGTCTTAATTAGGTTAGTTTAGGGTTAAGACTAGGTCATGATGAGGTGGCGACATGAGGTGGCAGGTATGGCGATGTGGATTTATTAATTATAAGGTAATTAATAAATAATTGTGTAAGGTTTAGGTGATGAGGTTAGGTTGCGAAATGGGATGCGGGGTACAGGGTGTTGTAAGACACAAATTTGGTGTCTACATTAGGATGAGGTGAAACTCTACCCAAGTAATGCTTAGTTCATCTCCACCCCATTTGATTTATACCCTTGTATTATTCTTTCCCATTTAGGACAAGGGAAGGCACCTTTTGTGAGTATTATTATAGATTGTTTTCACCACTTTTATGTCCATTTATGCTCATCCATGTTTACGGCTGATTTTTTAAATGCCTAAAGTGTGTGGGTACATTTTTAAATCTTGATAGTAACTTGGTCTTGATTTCATGATCATTTTCATAGTTAAGTTTGGTTTCATCATTGTTTCCCCTTTGAGTTTTTATTCTTCCCACATTCTAGCCATACAATTACGAAACTTACATCTTGTTTTCATTAATGAGAATTGTGTATAATTTTCCATGTATTGTATCATTACACTGCTTGCAGAATTAATAACTTCTTATTATACTTACACTTAGTTTTGATTCCATCATCATTTAAGGATTTTGAGAGTGCTAATGTTGCATTGCTTATATCACAATAACATCATCTCAATACTAATACCTTATTTATTCTAAAGCTTAGTTAACGTGTCGAAGTAGTGTTGTTACACTATTCACATTTACAACTTCCATTCTAAAAAAAAATAGATTTTGTTTACATTTGAGTTGGTTGTAGTATATCTTGTGGAGAGATTGCATCAAGAAGACTTTACTTCTTAGGTCTTGTTTATATTTAAACTCAACCTAGGTGGTGATAGGGTATTTTCACTATCTATTTTATACCTATCTTTGGAACTATAGCTTAGGGTATAGTTTGAGTGATTGAATAATTCATTAGTGGCTTTACATGATTGTTCCTAGTATAAAAGTATTTGCATAGTTTTTTACTTAGGAAAATTTGAGATAGAGACACTCTAAAGCAAATCATACCACATATGTCTAGGTTTATTAAAAATTGAAAATACTTACATAAAACCTAGCACCACATAGATTAGTGATGCCAAGAATCACGAAAATGGCGTCTAAACAAGATGAACATGACTTAAAGGTAAATCCTTTTATTTCAATGTGCCCATTCAGTAGTAATAACTTATGACCCCTCTTTTTAAAGGTTAAAGACACTGAACCATGAGTTGACCATTGTGGAGAGGATTATGATTCATTTGAAGACCAACACAAACTAGATCTAGCTCACTTTTATGAGCTCCCATACTATAATAGAGACCAAGTACTTGCAAGATTCCTCAGATTAAGAGCTAAACTACCACAAGAGTGGGAAGAAACAATTAAAACCATCAACCATGAAATAGAATATCCACTACAACCTTACCTCATTAACATGGATAATCCTTTTGACGTAGGGTATGCTTCCACTTTGGGTGTGTGTAACAAATTTTTTGAAAGTGAACCACCAAAACCAACAGATAGTTCGAGGAGACCTTACTTTAAGGCTTCACGTAAATTCAAAATTGAACATGATCGTGAAGACTCACCTCCTACTATATTTGATGATGAATATGATCCCCTAATTGAAGAGGAGATTATTCAATGAAAAATATTAAAACTTAGTAAAAAACTAATGACCTTAGGTTCCTCAAGAAGGAATACACATAAGGACAGACTCAAGACTAAATATGGTGAATTTCACATTGACCCATATGAAGATGAAACATTAAAAGTTATTAACGTGAATAGACCAATATTTACAATCAATGAAACGCTTACCACTCTACAAGAGAATAATGTAGGGCACACCAAAAAGTATCTATATGAAGAGATATGTCCTTATTCCTTACATAAATACATGTTACGAGGACCATTTCGAAAACAATTTGATATCCCAAAATTTGACAAATACAAAAGCCAAGGTGATCCTTTTGATCACATCAAATACCTCTACATGGCTTGCCAGGAGGTCACTTACAACAATAATTATTTAATATGACTATTTCCTCTCAACCTAGAAGCACATATCTTAGATTGGTTTTTCAGTATACCTAAGGGGTCAATCATGACATGGCCCACACTAGCTGAAATGTTTGTGCACCATTGATATTTCAATACGAGAATGAAATTACCATGAATGAACTTTGCAATTCTAAACAAAAATCAAATGAATCCTTCATGGGATTATTATAAAGATGGTGTAAATTAGCGAGTTGTTTTCTTTGTGACCTTCTAGAAAAAAAAATGGTAAGCATATTCTTCCCCAACTTGAACCTAAAAATAGCTTACCATTTACAGATGAACTATGACACTAACTTTGAAGAATTTATAGAGAATGGAAATTAGATTGATAAGGATCTCAATACAAAGGATACACTCAAACTTATTTCAAAGGAAAAATATGAGTCAAAATCTGTGGACAAACCAAAGTTCTTTAATAATAACATGCATGTCATTGGAGATGGCATCACTGACTCTAAGAGAATCCAAGCTGTACATAGTGGTCAACTATTAAAACTCTCACAAGGACCTCCCACAAAAGCACTCACAAATCATACATTTACACCTATAACTAAATCATTGTCCATTATACTTAAACAGTTAGATGTTGTGAATATAGTGCAATATCCAACTGCAACGGTACCATATCCAGACAATGCACCTAAGCCATGATGGTTTAGGAGCATGAATAGTTCAATTTTCATCATGTCAAAGGACATAAGATTGATATATTATTGAGGTTAGAAAATTTTATACAATACCTTATCGAAGAAGGTAAGATTGCGGCAAATACACCATCTTTTTTAGGATAGGTTATGAGAAAATGGGTATTTTCAAAGAACCCTTTCCCAATCATGAGGATAAAAAGAACAGGAATATAGAGTGTGGGAAAGCCTCTAATGACTATAGAACATCCAAATACATCTATCAAACAAACCATAGTCCATTTTACTCCCTTATAGGATATATCCATTCATCTAATGAACAAGTGAACACCATTAAGATCTTAGGAAATAGTTTTGTTGTATGCACTGACATGATTATTTGGTAATACCAGATCCTCTACCTATTCCTCAGGAAGGCCGGTACAACTTGATAGAACAATTGGAGAAAACCCCAACTAGAATTTCAATCCTAGATCTCCTCAAGATTTCCACTACTCATAACAATATACTATATAAAATTCTTCAGAGTTGAGGGGTCTCCACACATGTAGATCCCACACACCTTTAAGTGAAGGTTGAAAACCTTGATTCCAATGACCATATCTCCTTTGATTGAAATGAAATCCCATTCAATAACCCTAAGTAAAACTTACCTTTATATATAGAAGTTATTTTTACTCATTGTAAAATTAAAAGAGTTCTTGTGGATGGAAGCTTTCGTCTAAATATTTGCACATTGAAGCTAGTTAAGCAACTAGGCCATTCAAAATTAGATCTTGGTGCTAAAACTATTACCATCACGGCCTATGATAATGAGAATCAACAATTAGAAAGAACTATAGTGATCTCTTATTTGAGGATAATATGTTAGATACACCCACCAACTAGATACCTAAAGGCACTATGGCATCAGATCATCAAGATCCACAATATATCAAAGGCCACCGTATGATGTATGTCATGGGATATAATGCATTTGGATGTGACATAAACACATAAGAAAGGTTAGAAACCATTCCTATTCCTCGATTTAAATCAAACAAACTTGGCCTTGGTATCAAGCCTCATGATGATATACCTTCTAAGATGAATGCTTCCCCTTCTAGATGTGAGGATGGCTCATCTCATTCAAAAAGTGATGTAGATTCTATACGAGGATATTTCCTCCATGAACCTGTTTCCAAATTTGAATATCTTCACCTAATGTGGATCCGATCACCAAGCCAATTTTTAAACTACCCTATTATATCCTAAACTTATAGATTGGGATCAATAAATTCACGTGTGAATTGATATATTTAAGAATGATGAGGCATTTATAGAATTCATGGGACTCAGGGATACTAATCCAAATGGGGATCACAAGAAAGGCTTTTCTATCAAGCTAGATACCTACACATACTTTGGGGAAGAACCATAGATGTATGGTATCTTGAATAAGAAGATCATAACCAAGGGAAAGAGTATGGGAAAAAAAATCATAAGTCACATAATGAAAACCTATTTAAGGCGCTACTAGAAAAAAAACCGAAGAAGATGTAGAGAAAGTGGTGTACCCATTTAAATATGATGATCTCTTTAAACCACCTATGGAGGTGGATCTTACTCTTCCCCCTGATCCTACTTGGATGTAAGATACATCTAATATTTTCGTTGAAGAAATAATTAGTGTTAATATTGGTTGATAAACAAAGCTTATAATGATAAAGTTGGGAGCTTCACTCTTACCACAAGAACAAAAAGTTTTTGTGGCATTCTTATGAGAATATGCAGATGTATTTGTGTGGTCATATGTAGATATGCTTGGTTTGGACCAAAAATTATTCGTACACAACCTTATTGTGCACCCAAATGCCAAAACCATCAAGAAGAAGGTAAGAAAGATGCATCCAAATATTTCACTTGTTAAAGAATAACTGGGCAAGCTATTTGTGGAAGATTTTGTTAAACCCATCCACTATTCAAATTGGATATCCAATATAGTCCTAGTTCAAAATAATTCGGCCGGTATTAGAATATACACCGACTTTAGAGACATCAACAAAGAATGTCCTTAAGATTAATTCCCCCTACCTAACATTGACATGATCATTAAATCGACTGCTGGATGTGAAATATTATCCTTAATGGTTTCAGGTTATAACCAAATTAGGATTCCAGAGGAAGATCAACAGAAGACTACTTTCATCATCCCTTGGGGGAAATTTTTCTATAAGGTCATGCCTTTCGGAATTAATAATGTTAGGGCTACATATAAATGTGCAATGATGGTCATCTTCCATGACATGATGAATGGCATCATCGAATATTACATTGATGATATCTTAGAAAAGTCTAAAAACATAGGAGATCACCCTGAAGTGTTGAGACATATATTACAACATCTCCGAGATTATAAAGTTTGTCTCAATCCCAAAATGTTTTTCTTCACCATAATATTAGGAAAGCTTTTGGTTTTCATTATTTCAAAGAGAGGGATAGAGGTAGATCCTACTAAGGTTACAACTGTCACAGATATGCCACCACCAATGAAATTAAAAAAACTACAAAGTCTATAAGGGAAAATCCAAGTAATCTGCTAATTGATTTCACATCTTGTGGATAAGTGCCATCATTTTACACATCTACTGAAGAAAGATGTTACCTTTAACTAGGGGCTAAACTATCAAAAGGTGTTTGAATTTATTAAACAATATCTAATCAACCCACCTGTTCTCATGCCAGCTACCCAAGGTGAACCCCTCTTATTGTATATTTCAGCCACTCATTTTTCTATTGGTTCACTACTTGCCTAATATGAACTTGGCCATAAATAAAGGGTGTTTTATTACCTCAACCTCACCTTAATCTCCTATGAGCTGAACTATCCATAGATTGAAAAATCCTACCTAGCAGTAGTCTTTACTTTCCAGAAACTTCACTAGTACCTTCTTAACAACAAAACCAAGTTAATATCCAAAGTTGACCATCTTAAGTACCTCTTATCCAAACTCTCCCTTAAAAAATGAATGGATAATTGGATCTTTCTCCTTAGTGAATTTGGCATTGAATGAAAGGACGAATATTAGCATATTAGTTGGATGAAGCTCCCCTACCAGGAATGGAACCATTGTGTTTGGATATTCTAGATACATCTATGATGTATAACGAGGATTACTTTGTGTGTCAAGTCCACTTTGACAGATCATTCACATTTCACAGTTCAGGAGTAAGAGTAGTTCTCATCACTCCCATAGGAGAGGTTATTCCATGAGCATTCAGTTTGGGATTCCCTTGTACACATAAAATTATAGAGTATGAAGCAATCATCGCTATCCTTAAGTTAGTTATTACCTAGAATATTCGACATCTAAAAGTCATTGGTGACTCCCAACTAATCATTAAACACATTATTGATGAATACAAGGTAAAAGATGAAAAACACAATCCATACAAGAAACTTGAGGAAACTTTGAAATATTACTTTATGTAGGTTGTCTTTGAGAAAAGGTCAAGATCACACAACCGATTAGTGGATGTGATGGATATAATTAGATCTCTATTACAAATTATACCTCAATAAAATAAGATGACATTCTTTATGGAGCACATGCAAATGCCTACATATGAATTGTCAGAATCTTTTTTGGCATGTGAAGTTGTTGTTCCTTTCTCACCCTGGTATGATTCCATATTTAACTGTCTACAAGATGACACGCTTCCCCCAAATATCACCCATACCAATAAAACATCCTTTTTCCATTGTATATCCCATTATACCCTCCTAGGAGGCACCCTATATCATCGTGTCTATGATGGGAATTTTCTACGTTATTTGGATGTTGTTGAGTTATTTCACGCTATTAAAGAAATGCATGGAGCCATTTGTGGAGCACATACTAGCAACATGGACCTAGCTAAGAAACTCTTGAGAGTAGGCTATTATTTTCCTACGATGGAAGAAAATTGTTACAAATTCATCATGAAGTGTGAATTGTGTCAAAAATATGGTAACTTGATACATGCACTAGCATAGGATTTGTAACCCATCACAACCCCTTGGTCATTTTCTAAAAAGGGACTTGATCTCATAGGGAAGCTCACTCCAACTTCCTCAGATGTCCATACCCACATTATCACCACAACCAAGTACTTAACTAAATGGGTAGAGGTTGTCCCTATCACTTATGTAATGAGTGCAAAAATATCTAAGTTCATAATGAATCATCCCATATGTCATTACGACATCCCCTCCGCCATTATTATAGATAATGGTAAATACTTCAAGAATAATATGGTTAAAGCATTATGATAGCACTTCAAAATCCAACTCAAGTGGTCTACCCACTATTAGCCTCAAGGTAATGGAAACTTAGAGGCCACCAATATAACCCTTGTTCAAATCATGGAGAAATTGGTCAGTATGACTGGTTGTAATTAACACCTCCAGATTCATCCTATCCTCTGGGCCTATTAAACCTCCATTCACACCCCTACTATTGCTACTACATATTAATTATTCTATGGCATTGAATCCATCATACCCTTGGAAATTGAGCTTCCCTCCCTGAGAATATCTCTCTGGGACTATCTAGATAAAGATGAAGACTACAAGGTTACTCGACTTGAAGAGTTAGAGCTACTGGATAAAAATAGTATGAGAGCGCTCAATCAATTGAAAGTTTATCAGAACCAAGTATCATGGGGATACAATAAATGGATTATACTTTGTGAGTTTGACATAGGTGATCTTGTGTTGAAACAAAACCATACAAACATTGTTAAAGAAAAAGAAAAGAAGAGAAAGTTTGAAGCCAACTAGCTAGGGCCATATGTTGTAGTAGCTAAGTACGGTTTAGGGGCATACAAGTTGACTCACTCAAATGGTAATGAATTAAATGATCCTATGAATGAAATGCATCTCAAGAAATTATATGCTTGAATAAAAATTTCCTTTGAAAAGAAAGAAAAAACAAGAAAAAAAATTAAAAAATCAAGAAAAAAAATAGGTCGTCCATGTGTGAAAACCACACAATTATGGCAAATTGGGAAAGTCCTTGGGTGAAAACCAGATTCTAGTGATTAATGAGGATTTATTGCTAACAATCCAGTATCACATTTAGAAGGGTAACTATCACTTCTATCTAGGGTTGTTTTTCCTATAGGTCTAGGAATCCTCTTGAACCTATCTTGCAAAGTCGTGATCTGGCTCATTTGTTCTTACTTCTACATCAAATATTCTCCTTGTATATTCACATATAACGTTGGGGAAACCTTTTCATCTAAAACTTCTTAAACACACGTGCATGGAATTCTGCCTTTGTATATTCCCATCTCATGCTGGGGGCATCCATGCTTCTCTGTCACTGTACATTACTTTCACACATGACATTAGAAAATCACAAAAAACATTCATAAAATGTTTCCAAAAACCTAAACCTTAAAAAAACTCCCTCCTAAGGAAGAAGCTACACAAACATAATATTGTCTTGAGGTAACCCTGAAAACAATGTGAACAGTAGAATTGAAAATTATCTTTCAAGATAAACACCAAAAATAGTAGAAAATATATCAATATTGTCCCACAAAAATAGAGTAGTAGTTTAATTAATTTTGGTTGTCGGTTTGTAGATTGTTGATTATATTTTATTTCTATGTTGTATGCATTAGATTGACTTCATTTGTTTAGGTTGATTGTTACTTAACTATTGCATTAAGTCCATTTCATATTGCATACTTGTTTATAATTGTAGTGTGTTCATTCAATTTTTTTGCATTGCATTGTGTTGTATACTTAAATTGAGTTCAATTGCTTACTTGACTTGAGTTTTACTTAATTGTTGCATTGGGTTCCTTCCAGAATACTTGTTTATACTAATGTTATATTCATTAGATTTGATTTTGTTCCTTTTATTGTGTGTGTTAGATTGAATTAATTTTTTGTCTTAGTTTAGAGTATTACTTTGAACTATTATCAATAGACTTTGAACTTGTTTTGCATACTTGTGAATATTTGTCTTATGTTTGTTTTGATTAGGTTGTTTTTATAAATTGATTGTAAAATTTTTTGTCACCATTAATATCATAACATATATAAAATCTATCATTTATTGTATCATCACATATGACATCATTTATAAATCCTATATCAATAAAACCACTAAGTTTTATATCAAGCATGCATGCTAAGCCAATCATCACATACTCTACCATTAATGGGGCAAGAGGGATTACGCATGATCAAAAATATATCCACCCACATGAATATCATAAGTATCATTCAATATAATAATCTAACCAAGATATCATGTGCTAAAAAAATGATATTATCTAAAGATACATCATAAATCAAAGGCATGTGATACATCATCAACATCCATCATGATACATACAGGAAAATAAAAAAAATACAACATCATAACATAATAAAAACACATAATAAACATGTCCATAATCATCATCATAACCTATAAAAATATCCAAATCAAATGTCCATATACATGTCTATAATGTGAGTCTCAAAAATATGGACATCATCAATACAAAATCTGCCACCAAGGTCATAAATTCCAAACACAAATCCTTCATCACGAGGAATAATCCATACATCATACATCATTGATAAAAATGAGTCTTCATAAGAGGAATACATCAAGTGTACATATGTCTATTAGTATACAATAAATGAAGATAGTCGTCCATGAATCTTTCCCTCTCATAATCTATCTAGCTTATGGCCCAGAGGAGGATGTTACTGCTGATGAGATGGCCCTACCAAGGCTGTAACACTCTACTATACCATGGTATGCTACACTGATCTGGCTGATTGAGAGGTCCTCTGAGACCTATATCTAGACCTTCTCACATCTAACTAACTAAATGGCATCACTCTTAGTCCATTAGGAATTGCCTTGTAGTATGTAGCCTTGTAATAGGAAGACTCACCACTAGCCCTCATAACATATAAAAATATCGGGACCATCTCAATTGTTATACATGCCTATTATAGAGAATCACACTCTCATGTAAAACCAAATCCGCTTGAGCTTGTGTCAACACAATAGCCAACCAATCTCTAGCCATAGTCATATCATTATCTTGGGCTTGAGCCTAATCTTGATCTGTTGTAATGGCTTATAGATGTGCCTGCACATGTTGTACTACACTCACAATTTGGGAACTCTGAGTAGCCATCTACTGAAACCAAGTGGCACCATCTCCGCCACCTCCCTGACTATCCTAGGCCTTGGTCTGGTCTCACTCTATAGTAACAATCTGTAACTGAGCTTTGGCCTTATCTCTCTCAGCCACCACTTGGAGCTGGATAGCTATAGCCTGATGTAACTGTCATCTCCTCCATCTCATATGTGACCACCACCTCCTCCACCACCATGTGGTGGACTAGGAGGAGGACCCTACTACAAAACCTAGTGCCTAGGAATGTGCTTCCCTCGAGCATGAAGAGGAATATCCTATGGATGAATCTGTCAAAATGGAATAAGAACTCCACCTGGTATACCAAGTGGAGGAAGTTGTACCTATGGAGCCATGGGTGTTTGTCTCTATCTCAACCTATGCCCCTGTCCATTTGGTTGATGAGGTAGAAGAACCTTTCCCCACCCCTATCATGACACTGACCATCAAAAGTATCATCATCATCTCCATCCTTGTCCTCATCATCACTATCAGGAAGCCCTTATGAATGTGGCCTAACTCTTACATCCCAAGCTACCCGTGGAATGGTCAATCAATGAGGTAATACTGTAAGATACCATGGAGCATACTCTTCACTTACTCTAGGATCCTTAACCTATCTTAATAGTACCTATGGTACTAGAACCATTTGCTCAAAACTTTCTATGGCCATGTGCATCTAAATCTATGGCATCATATCAAAAACCTCACAGGCTCTACACGCGTACCACATATCATGTCGTGGTACATCCTGAATAGCACTGACCTACCTTTGAAATCGGTCCACTCTATATAACTCTTTGATGTTTCATCACCTCCCAAAAATGAAGTGATATACCATGGCCACGCCAAGCTTCTGACCATCCTTCAGCCACTAAAAATGTTTGTAGGGGCTCCATACTATCTGATCTTGCTGAAGATCATCAAAATCTCAATAATAGTGGTAAGTATATCCCATATTAGGTTGAACATCCTCTCCATCCGGAACCCAACCCATAAAAGACGGATCCTCTAGAGCACAAGCTCGTAATATGTCTATGGGATGACCAATGGCTATGTGGTCCCAGGCCCATATTTGCAATAATCTGTTCAGGCCTACTATCTTCTAAAGGTAGTAGGTAATAATGTGTAAATCCCAATGTAAATGCGCTAGAATGCACTGGTCCAGAAAATACCTCTCACCATCAACTAGTCCACAAACTGCTCCGATGAGACTAAGAGGGAATGAATTTTTAGTCTTGTCACTTAGCAGAATGCCGCTAACAAAGGCCATCAATTAAACCACCACTCAATCTAAATCCGAATTAGTTAAACACTTATGTAGTCGAATTATTATATGTCATTAAGGTATACCATCAAATCCTAATAAATCCAATAGACAGTTTGTGAGCTCAGTCTTGTGACTCTCAGACTCAATCAGATGACCATGGATGGGAACTTACAAAATCCTCCATACATCCTACAACGTGATAGTGATCTAGTCATTTGGGAGCCGAAAAAATTGGCTCTCACTATGCCATCTCTTATCTAAGGATGTGAGGTGGCCATGATTAAGATTAATCTGTGGAATACTAGCCATGTGATCTAATCCAGTAATGTATAAAAGGGTTCCCAAGTAATCACTTTCCTCCTCATTGAAACCCACCTCTATAGCAGCCAAGAACCCATATTTCTCTCTAGTATGTAGGATCGGAAATCGTCTCTGAAAAATGACAATACAGATATTACGACTTGCTTATATCTATATTCTTGTATTTTTAACTCTCATTCATTATTGTAAGTACTACTTTCTACTTTATTTTCTGAAATTCTAAAATCAAATCCTTCTATACTTATGTTATTTTTTAAAAATTGGCTAAGTCTTTATTTTGGTGCATGCGTGCCTCTATGGATGCTTGCACACCCATATTGACATGTACAAACTTAGAAATGTGTGCTCTCCTCCCAACGCATGCATACACATCCTAACACATGTGCCTACTAACCTAAACTAACCCCCTCCTAGTGTGTGCCTATCCATCATGATGCATGCACATCCAATTTTCTCCCCCAATGTATACACATCCCTTCATACGCATGTGTATATGTGCACCCATATTTTTAACACATGCACTTATGCTAACCTATTTTCCTGACGCGTGCATACGCCAAATAATGCATGTGTGATGCTAAGTCTTTCTACCCTAAACTACTTTAAATGATATTAAATTAAAAAATTGACAAGAAGGGATGGGGCTCTCACCTAGGGTCCATCTGCCTCATCTCGTAGGTACTCCTATATTTGGTCTAGATGTCTCCTTTGCCTATGAACTCTCACAATCTCTCTCATAACTCACAAATTACTTGTGGTGAAAATTTGCTAGAGTTCTATAACCAATGAACTGAATGTGATGATGTACCCCCTTGGGAGGGGTATATAGGGCTATTTTGACCCATCATGACTCCCTCTCACCATCCATGATAGAAAAAATGCATAATTTGACTGATGTGGTCATTCTAACCCATTCTTCTACCTGTCGTGATAATTATTTTTATTAAATAATTATTTTATAGTAATTTTCCGCTACTCTAGGGAATCATTTTCCACCTAGAATTTATTTCTTCTCCATGTGGAATTTTTATTTTTTCTAGGCGATGTTTTCATTCTTCTTCTATTCACCATCATGATGATTGTTTTTATTAAAAAGTTGTTTTCGATCCATTTTCTTCTCGTCACAGCATGTTTTTGCTACTCGATGCCCATTTCTTTTCCATGAGTCATTTCACATTATTTTAGGTGATATTCCATGTTCTAAATTCTTATGACCACTCAAAAATGTTAAAAATTACAAATATTGTAAAAAAAAATTTTAAAAAACAAAAATTGGTAAAAAGATCATACACAACTGAAATATGTGTGTCTTATATGGCACTCATCTCGTATCTTGTTTCCATTTTCACATGTTTTTAAATAATGACTCATAGATCATTTTAATCTACAATCATTTACAAAATCTCAACTGCTTACTTTGGCTATACTCTAGGGCACAACAAGTTATTTAGAGTTACCTGGTACCATTTCATAGTGCACACTACTTTTTCATAGGACCCAAGTGTCCTCCATTATTCTCCTTGCATGTACAATTTTCTTAGGACATCATTTTTAATCCTTGTCATTTATCACCAACATTTGGGACTACATATCGATACCGAAATATTTTTACAACTATCTTAAACATTGGTTGTTTGCATATGTGTTTTTGTACTTATTTCCTTGTTATACCAACTTGCTTACTCCTCGTATTGCATTACATTTTGTATGTTACATAGAGTTTGCATTTTTAGCAATGGGTAATTTCTCATATTATGAATTTTCATGTCATTCTACACTTTTCTCCTATGCTTATATTTTAATAAGGATCGATGATGAAGATTCCTAGCAATATGATGTAATAAATATTGTCTTATGTAATGCAACATAACTTCTAGCTCAATATATCTTCCTTGTTATTTTATTCATTCTTCCTTATTCTTATATTTTAATGTAAAATCATCCTAACCCTACCCATTAATATCTCTCTTCAATTTCCTCTTTTTAATCGTCAATCGACCTCTTTCATCACCCTATCGATACTCGAGGGATCATCCTTCACCCTACTAATTTTTTTTCCGCTTCTTCAAAACAATTGTGGTTGCTTGTATTTGTCTACTTTCTTTGAAGTGGCGTAGCTTACACCACCCCAAAGAGGGGAAAATATAGACACCTTTAGTTTGATCAAAGCACTATTATTCTTAATATTGCAATAATTATTCTCCTCCTTGCAAATTTATGACACCTTGTCAATTCAGCCTATCTAACTCTCCTTTTACGACATGCTTTTGGATGAATTCCTCTTGTAACTAACTAATCAAGATAATATAGCCTCTTATTAGCTAAATCATCTTATTATCTCCTTCTAAACCATTTCTTATCTTCTTAGACCATCAATTTATTTCATTGGATTGAGTAATCCTCTCATAACTCTTTCAGAATCATAATTCCTCACTAATCAAGATTAATTAGCCTAAAGCTAGGTCAACTAGCCTAAGGCATGTTTAATCTCTTCTAATCTATAAAGTGCTTTTTGGATAATTTATTTTTCCCACATGCACCAATAGTCTTCCATTTCTAAAATTATAAACCTATAAATAGAACTAGACCTCCCTCACTTTTCCAAGAACACTTCCTCCTTTGTAGCATACACTATAGTATTTTATTGAGGATTAAGATTTTTCTTCATTGTTCATTGAGCTATTTGCTTTGTTATTGCATGTTTCACTCAATATTTTGGGTAAATCAAAGAATACATTAATGGTTATCTTTGATTCTTAAATACCTTGGTGATCAAATGATCATAAGTGATTGCTAAGAGTCTTAATATGTTCATTTTCATAGATTTCAAAGAGTAAAGAATATCTAGACATGTTAGGTTTTCTTATATATATTTCAAGTTAATGCATGCAAAGTAATGTTTTCTTGTTTATCTCTTAACATGATGGTCCATTGATTTGTTGTTTAAAGTTTTGGGGCTTCTAAAGTGTTCTTACCTCATTTCATAGTTTTTGTAACTTTTCCTTATTCAGACCTTCTACACTCTCTTTCTAAACATGGATCAAGTACACTTGTTCACATTATTCATTTTTAACACCTAGAAAAAATGGATAGGATATAAAATTTTTATTGGGGAAGCTTCATGGAGCTTTAATTGGGAGTCTAAAATAAAAATGTTTTTTAAATTCTTCTAGGAACTTAAAATTATTTGGATGCATTCCCCTTCTCTAGGCTTAAAAAAGATCAAAACCTAGCCAATTTTAGGTTCAAAATGGGTAAAAAGTGGGAAAATTGGATTTGGAGCACTTTATTCCATTTTTCCTAACTCTCTAACCCAAGAAAAATATAAGGAGTTAGTGAAATAATGATTTTTTTGAAAAAATGTGGAAAATGGGCCATCAAAGTGTGTATTTTAGGCCACAAAACTTTTTTTCAAAGTGCACCAGGCCCTGGAACTCTTTTGTAAAGTGCACAAATTTTTATACCCCAGAATGTTTTTGTAATGAACACAAATCTCGAGTCAGGGAACATTTTTGTAAAGTGCACAAATTTCAGGTCCCAAAACTTTTTTGCTAAGTGCAAATGTATTTAAGAGTAAAACATGATGGAATGCATTTATTTTCCACAATTACAATTACTTTAATGGTGCAAAATCTTCAAAAAATGAGCTCGTAAATCGTTGATCAGGTATAAGGCTCTAAGGAAAATTTAATGATGCCGGTGTTGAAAGGTCTTGTAAGACTTCAATGCATGATTGGTGCATTGGGTGGTATCCACATTAAAGTGATTTAATGATACAAAATTTCATAAAATGAGATTAGGGTCATTTTTAGGTACGAGCTCAAAAAAAATTAATATGCCCATGTTGGGTATGTAAACTTCAATATTGACTGGTCCTGGCTGGTTGGGGGATATTATGAGCATGCAGAAACTCTGCCAATTTTTTTCTCAAATTCCTCGAGCTGCAAGCCTTCTGATGGGCTTGTAAATGAAATTGTGCCTCTGTTTTACAAATTTAATGGACTATATATATCCATGGAGAAATAAAATTTGTTTCTCTGTGGTGTTCTCTCAACACTTGCATTTATTTTCTTGTATTATCTTACCTCTCCATTATTTTTATTCTATTCTATGCATACCTCCTTTTATTTACAAGTTTATGATGTTGTGTTGCATGGATATTTGGTGGTGAATGGAGCTTGCTTTGTGTCACAATTATCTGGCCTTCCCTTGTTGTATTTTCCACTCCCATTCTCCCATAAGTAGGATATTTCCACTCCCCTTTTTCTGGTTCTATCACCTCTTTTAGTGGAGTATTTCCCTTTCATGCATCTTTCTAACCCTATCCCTCTCTCTCTGGTTCCTTGGAATTGTTATTTTAGTATTACTTAGTTACATTTCCTTTCTTAGAAGTAGTTTTAGCATTAGGATTACGTAGAGGAACCAACCTTCTCTAGAGGTTCATCTCAATTTTTCAAGTCCCATAACTTGAGAAATAGTATCCAATGTTACCCAGTCACATTAGGTTTTATGTAACACACTCCACATGCTAAGGAAATAGAGGGTGTTGTGATTTGGTGATAACAGTTTTGGCATGCACTTGGTGGGACCAATATTGAGGATATTTACATCTTCACTTTCAAAAAGGTGGTGTGTTCTTGTCAAAATCATCAGCCTTTGGAGGAACATTCAAAGCACATATGGCGACTTCACTGATCCTAAACAACCCACTTTCTCAATTGTATACCTTCCCTTTCATCTATTTCCATCCATTTTTCTTTCCATATCTTCGATTTTTCTTCCATCTATGAAGTTATGCAATCATGACTTCATTTCCTGTCATAGAATTCACACTTACAGTAGCAGTGCTATTCAGAACCATCTCCAGGTTAATTTAACACAAATCCTCTAGATCAATATTATGATCAAATCAAAATCAATAGTATGCATATATAGGTGATCCAGATTAAAATAATTTTGGTCATTTTCCAAACTATACAACAGTTCTAGGGCATGGATATACAGATTTTGGAGCTAGTTTCACACCTGAAGAAGATTATTTTCACAAGAAAAATTAGATAATGGAAGAAAACATGGTGCAGTCAAGGGCTATAACTAAAATGAAAACATTCAAGATTAATTTCAGGGCACCTTGTCTATGGGTGGGTCCTTTTCCAAGACATTACAACTCTCAACAGAAGCTTGACTTCATGGTTGAAATGCTGTCATTACTTGCAAAATGAGATGAGGCTATTGAATCTTATGAAATTAGTGTCAAGAAACCTTATATATGGGTAAGCTTTACACCAATAACTCATATTCCTTCTATTATTCTTTGCCAATCTACATTATTTCAACCTGAACATTGTGAGTCTAGCTTGTTGCATGTTGCTCCTATTGTGGAATCCATTTATCCATCTTCTACTCTTCTATCCCACGTTGGATTTTCTGCCCTTTCACCTTCTAAGATTCCATCCCCTCCACAGGATAAAGAATTTGAACCTTCCCTTCCACCACAAGCAATGGAAAAATTAGTTGTGACCCAACCCACCCTCCTCTTGTATTCCCAAATCTAGTCAAGAGGAACAATAAGAAAGAGATCCCAATAGAGAATAAATGACAAAGAATTTGAGGAATCAGGACATAAGATTTGGAATTGGGATTGCCAAATTCAATATCAAGCAAATTCCATTGGTCTAAGCCTTCTCAAGAATATGTCAAGGTTGAAGAACCATTGGTGGTTAAGGCTTATTTTGGAGTAGTATCATAGCGTAGAGAAGAAAATGATGACCAACAATCAATTTTCTTAGAGTGTAGTGTACATGATGGAATCATCTTTATAGAGGTTATTGATGATCTACTAGTTGCTAAATTAGTTAAGGAAAAGGAAAAGGAATCAGCTCCAATTTTAGAGAAAAAGAGAACTTAGAGGTGAGTAAGATAAATTTAGAGGTGTTAAGTCATGAGCAGGTTACACAAGATATTTTAGATCTCTCTCCCACTCCATCTCTCCAAAAAATTAGATTTTTGGAAGAGTTTGAGCTTACAAGTTCCATGTTTGATGATAAAGCTACACATGGTGAATACGTTGCAGATTTGAAGGTCATCATGCAAGAGGGAGAAGCCTTGGCACAATAGGATAGTGATGAGATTGATTTCTTATTTGACTTGGAGGATTTTTTGATGAAGAGGCACCTATAGAAATAACAACCCTTGTTGCTTCATCATTCATCTCCCAACAAGTTGGGCATGCTCCCATAAATTTGAATTTTCAATAACAATCCATTTCTCATAACAATCCTCCTAAATCAGATTCAAAATCTCTTTATGAAGATGCAATCATTGAAGGCTTCTTGCTTTCAGTTGAGGATTCTAATCTTGCTGATGAATCTACCATGGGCAAAGAGGGAAAAGAGAACAAGGATGACACCATTTCCACACTAGTCATAAAAATGGAATATAATTTGTTTATAGATGAAAAATAAGGAGAATATTATCTCACAAATAGTCACCTTTTCCATGAATTTCTACAAGAAATCCTCCTTATTCAAGATGGAGCTTGAAGAAATGGGAAAATCCAGTGGATCAAACCTTGTTCAATCAAGTATCTAGCTTCATTGGGGAAATATTCAGAGTTTCCATCAGCCATGTTCACTTCTGAACATGAGGATGATATTTAGAGCACCAAATATCAACACCAAAGCCTCTAGAACCTAAACAATGAGTAGCTTGAGGAGGTATTCTTTTTGTTTGATGATGATACTTTGGAAAATTGGGTGAAAAAGAAGTTTGCAGTCAATTTTTCACTCATGTACAAGACCATGTATTTTTCCAAATCAATTACATGGTCTTATTTTGTGAGAAAGGGAAGCTACTTCTCCTTATCGATGTTGGGATTTTTTTTAGCTTTTCGTTTCTTGGGTTAGAGTAGAGTAGGTAGGTTTACTTTTATCAAAAGAAGTCCTTGTGCACACTCTGCATGTTCCAATTAGGTTATGTATGATCTTCCTCTTTTGTACATAGTGTTTGTTGGTGTTTTTTTTCTCTTTCATAATTCATTAGAAGTGACAGTGTTCATGGGGGAAATCAATTTTAACAATAGTTCTAAGTATACCCAAATCAACATGTGTTCTAAAAAACTCTGTAGTTTTCCATCATTTTCAATGTTTCAGTTCTTCAATTTTTTGTACTTGGAAAAGAAATCAGATTGTGAGATAGCTTCAGAGCCTCATTTTTGGTCTCATCAGATCAAATTATAGAGGGAAGAGAAAATAAAATTTCATATTAAAAAAAAATTCCACTCGATCAAAACTCAGAGAATTTTTTATAAAAGGATGAAATTTTGTAGAAAAAGTAGCTCCAAGTTCAAGAAACACTTCAAGTAGGCTCATGGGGTGGGATTTAAGAGTTCATATTATATTTCATGGTTACCAAGGTAACTCCTTGCCCAATGGATGCTTCAAGGCCACTAATCAACTCATCTATCAGGTAGATGTCCCCGTGAGTTGCCAATTTGTTATCCATTTTTACCCCCTGGAAAAAATGGACAGGTTAAAAAAATTTGACTAGGGAAACTTCATGGAGCTTTAATGGTGAATCCAGAATAAAAAATAATTTAAATGCTTTTGGGAAATTATAATTATTTGGATGCATTCCCCTTCTCTAGGCTTAAAAAAGATCAAAACCTAGCCAATTTCAGGTTCAAAATGGATAAAAGTGGGAAAATTGGATTTGGAACACTTTATTCCATTTTTCCTAACTCCCTAACCCAAGAAATATATAAGGAGTTAATGAAAAAATGATTTTTGTTTTTTGAAAAAATGGGCCACCAAAGTGTGTATTTTGAGCCCTGTAACTTTTTTCGAAAAAGCACCAGGCCTTGAAACGTTTTTGTAAAATGTACAAATTTCGGACCTCGAAACTTTTTTACAAAGTTCACAAATCTTGGGTCAGGGAACATTTTTGCAAAGTTCACTAGGCCCTAGAATGTTTTTACAAAGTTCACAAATTTTGGGTCTTATAACTTTTTTATAGGTGCAAATTTCAGACATGTGGAACATTTTTGCACAATTGTAGTTTTTAATGTGTCAAAAAACAGAGCTTGGGGTAACTTTTGATTTGGGTAACGAAGCTCTAGGAAAAATTTATACCGATGCCCAGGTGTTAAAGATTGCTAAATTAATAATATATTTATTTTCCACATTAAAGTGTGTTAATGGTGTGAAATTTCAAAAAACAAGCTTGGGTTCATTTTCAGGTACAAGCTCTACAAAATTTAATAATGCACATGTTGGGTCTGCAAACTTCAATGTTGGTTGGTCCTAGGTGGTTGAGGTGGTTGGGGGATATTATAGGCATGGGAAAACTATGTCAATTTTTTTTCTCAAATTCCTTGAGTTGCAAGCCTTCTCATGGGCCTGTAAATGAAATTGTGCCTCTTTTCTACAAATGTAATGGACTGTGTATATTCATGGAGAAATAAAATTTGTGTCTTTGTGGTGTTCTCTCAACCCTTGCATTTAATTTCTTGCATTATCTTACCTCTCCATTGTTAGTGTTCTATTCTATCCATACCTCATTTTATTTGAAGGTTTATGATGTTGTGTTTCATGGATATTTGGTGGTGAATGGAGCTTGGTTTGTGTCACAGCTTTTCTGGCCTTCCCTTGCTACATTTTCCACTCCCATTCTCCCTCAAGAAGGATATTTCCACTCCCTTTTCTTGGTGCTATCACCTCTTTTAGTGTATATTTCCCTTTCATGCATCTTTCTAACCCTCTCTCTCTCTCTCTGGTCCCTTGGAATGGTTAGTTTAGGATTAGTTAGCTGCATTTCCTTTCTTAGAAGTAGTTTTAGCATTAAGATTGGGTAGGGAAACAAAAATTATTTGGATTTTCATCTCAAGTTTTTAAGTCCCACAACATGAGAGATGGTCCAATGTTAGCAAAAAGTAGGGATCTATCATTGCTATATCCCAGGGTGCTAATTTGTTGTGATAATAGTTCCATTTACACTTTTTCTTTACATATTTTACATTTACTTAATGTTATCCACATTTTTTCCCGCAATAAAATTGATCAGCCATGACCCTGCACAAGAAGAAGCCAGAGAATTCACGTTCAAATCTTACAATCATGCAACAAAGGAACTCTAGAATGGAGTGGCTAGGATTTTGAAAGATCAAATGACCCTGTGCAAGAAAAAATTCAAGAAAAGGATTTGTCGAGTGAACTTGTGCTTTAAATCCAACAAATAGTTTATAGGTAGGCTAGGAAATGGAATAACAGGGTTGGGGTAGGAGGCCGTGAAGTGTCAAAAGAGCCAGAGGCTCAAAGGAAAATAAACAGTGAAGATTCGAAGTCTTTGGGCTTCGCAGCTGGTTGAAAATGGGCCCAAAAATGACTAAGTATGGAGGAGATAGAGGAGGGATCCAAGTTTCCAAATGATGCACCTGCAAATATTAAACTCAAAGGGGTAAACCCAAATAAGTGCTAAGCTTCCATGCGTCTAGAGCCCCAAAATGTTGCACCAACCGTTGAATTTTTTTTGACTTAGTAAGGGGTACCAAGTGTCTTAATGACGCATATTCAAAAGTGGGAACTAGGCCAAAGACTCAAACTTGCACCAGCCCTCCATGTAGTAAATGGTCAGTAGAGGTCAAAAAGGAGAGAAGGCACAAAATGACTAAGTATAGAGTGTAGGTGGAAGGTGCCAAGTGTCAACATGACGCTCCTTCCCTGAGTGGGTTTTCAAATGAGTGTGGGCCTTCCATGTGTCTCAGAGTCAAAAAAGGGAAAAATTTGGGGGTTGAATAGTCAAGGAAAAGGTAGGCCAGTGGAGGGAGCCAAGTGTCAACACGGTGCTATTTCATAGGAAAAATTTGGGGCAGGTTTCCAAACAAGCGTCATGCCACCACATGTATAGGGTCATAATTTTGGCCCCGCCAAACAAAGAGACTCACGAAAAATACAAAGAAGCCCAAGGAGCATGCGAAGGCCACCACGTGGACCTTGTATGGACAAAATCTGTAAAATATTACATGTCTGTAATCCAAATATTCAAATGGCCATATCTTTTGACTAGAGGATTAGATTTGGGTGGGAAAATACTTTTTGGAAAAAACTTGACACCCTATACACCATGGAAACATAAAATATCATTCTTAACAAGATTTGGTGGGTGAAAAGTGGGAAAACATATTAAAGGCCATTAATATAAAGCCTGATTTCTCCAACTACTAGATCTTATTCAATTTGATCCGTCGGGGAAAAAGACATGAAAGATTTGGGGTGGATTTGAGAAAGGAATTGAGTGATAGTGGTTGGGATTTCAAAGCAACATTCAATGTGTATCTCTAGGTGGTTGTTGCATGATTCTAATTCTTCCCTCTTCTCTCTCTTATTCTTCCTATATATTGTAATGAAGGGGCATAACCAAAGGGTCGGTCATCATTTATCCTCTTCCCCCCTCTCTTTCTTCCTTAGGGTAGAATGTGGAGTCTAATCCTCTTCCCATGGCTCTAAAATGGTGTTTTATTGCCTCTTTCCCACTGATGATGTACTATGTAATAATTTGGAGCAATAAAATCTATTTTGTGATGTATTTTTCCATCCTTGAGATGCAGGGTATACTGTGCATATTCTGATGTTCTTTTTAGGTCATGGGAGTTGTATTTAATGGGTTTTGAAGTAGTGTATGTGTGAAATCTATCTCTGATCTGTGGTGTATTGTTTCCACCTTCTCCTCTTCTCACCTCTCTCCACTTCAGGTGGTCAAGTCTGTGATTCAACCACTTCCTTTTTTGGTGTATCACCACTTAGTGTAGGCTATTTCACCTTGTCTCTCTATGTCCCCTTGGAATGGTTAGATTAGGATAGAATAGGTTCTTCCTGCACTAGAGTATCTTATGACAGGTAGATTAGGAAGCAAGAACCGACTTTCTCCAAAGGTCCATTTCAATTTTTGCAAGTCCCATAGCTTGAGAGATGGTTCTTTGTTATGCAATCACACCAAATGCCCCACTTCACATCTGGGCCATTCAGGGGTGCTGTGATTCTATAGTAACACTTACTTTTACATGCATCTTTTATAGTTAGTTTTTACACATACATACATACTTATTTAACTACTTGATCATTTTCTCCTTGTAGGTTTGTCTGTATGAGAAACAAGCAGTCAAATAGGGGCAACAAAAATAACAATGTGAACAACAACACTTTACGAAAACACACAATATACTATCCATGCAGGTACATCACACACATCAATAGCTACATGTGTTTCCACTCTAGGTTCACTCTCATCACATTTTTTTGCACATTTTCATTTATAGTTTCCACAATCCATTATAATTTTGTCATTCCATACTTTGTATAGTACTTTGGGACATTTTCTACTATAATCTTCATGGACATTAGGTACACATATTTATCTACTTTATGTTACCGATATTTCTTTCTCACCAAAATAAAGTGGGGGAAAATGTAGACATAAAATCATGTACTTTAGAAATTATTTAGTCCTAGTCTCATACTCTACTATTAAGAATTTTTTTGAATGAAGAAAGTAGTAATCAACCCCCATCTTTTAGCCATCTTCTCTTATTTTGTTTCATCATTCCCAACCTTTACACCTAAATGCCTAGTCATATTTCGTCACTTTACATTATTTTAGCCTCAACAGGGATGCCCAGGATAGTACTGAGGTGCTCATTGGTACCCTAGTCACACTAAGGACACCCCGATCCTCTTTACACTTTCTTGTAACTTTTGGGATCTATCTAACCATTTGAGATCTTTATATTTTTGTGGTTCGCCATTTTGGGGTTAATTACAAAATTAAATCAAGAGAAACCTATAAATATAAATACATGAGACCATAATGAGGGACAAAGAACTATTCACTACTATCATCCACCTAGATTTGCATCCATTAGATCCATCACAAGGGCAAGGTTGGTTCATTTACATCACATAAACATAGGGGTTGGGATTCTATTATATTCCATGCACACATTCTATTACATTTTCTACATATAGTTATTACTCGCTACTTCAAAAAATGTGACTCGCACAAGATCACCTAGAGAACATGATGCGTGTGTGTGCACGCACACACACACACACACACACAAACACACACACACACACACACACTAGAACTACATTTGGGTCTAAAATGTAGTGCAGTAATTAGTTAGTAAGCCCAATATTGTAACAACTAAATTCAGTCCAACCCATTCAATTACATTCTTATATTTTTAGGGTTTTGATACTCCTCTTTGGTATTTTACAAGTATTCTATATAGCTTGGATTATCAATGACACCTGATTCATTATAGTGAATCTGATGTGACACATAGTGAGGGTTTTGGACCACCTTACAAACCTTTGAAACTCAGTTTAGAATCTGTTGCATAGACCATGGTGCTCATTCTACATACCAGAGCACCTGTAGGCACCCCAGTCCCTCTCTAGGAGCTTCAGTTTAGCTAATGGTCCTAGATCTATCCTTCTCAGGACCTGTGCATAGTTGTTCATGTTCCATGTTCCTCCAGTCCTTTCTGTGACAAAATCCTACAAGATCATCTAATCATGTAAGTTATTTCATCACATCTCTTGCACATTGGGGTTAGCATTTCCTTTTACATAGTTGTTTCGGTCATTTACATACTTCTTTACTTCATTTATTTACTACAATACATGGTGTCTTAGATTAGATTAAGTATAGGATATTTCCACATTTTAGTTAATCAATGGTAAAAAATATATTTGCATGGTGTTCTCTCTATGTCACGGAAAAAATATAAATTTTTAAGGTTATCATATGCATGGTTTAGGTTATTTGCATTTAAAATAAACTGCCATTAATATCTTGATTGTGCCATGCAGTGGCATGGATTAACTACCATCAATATCTTCATTATGCCGCATAGTGGCATGGAAAATCTCACTCTCACTTTCCCACCAATTGCATGGCAATTACAACGAGCGGTCAAAGACATGTTTTGAAATGATTACCTTTAATTATTGATTAAATGGTGGTAAATAATATGTTTTCATGGTTGTCTTGTTATGTCATGGTCAAAGATTAATATAAATTTTAAGCATTACATTAACATCTTTATACGAATAAAACATCTTGGTTTTATTAATATTCACATTATTATACTATGAAGATCTATGTATACTCTGATCTTCTAAATCTAGGAGTGTAGTAATGAGAATCAAAAGTAGAAATTTTGATCCTTATTCAATTGTCTAGCATCATAGCTATGTTTATTTTCATATTTGATAAATTGTTACTACTTTATACTAGAGAGAGGGAGAGATGCATGCTTGGAAAATGGGTAGTATGCAATATAGACTTTAAAATGTGTTGTTACCATCTACATTATAAAAAAATTAATGGTGTTATAAAATAATTTCCTTTAATAATAATTAGAATGTGGTCTCCCTACGTTTTCTAACGATATGTTTGCATTGTGGTTTGGCTATGACAAATGATTAATAATTAAACAATCCAAATTCTCTTAGTTTTCATGGTCAAGGACCATTGCAAATTTTAAACATAGCATTCACACATTTCCATGGCCTAAGACCACTTCATAAAGGAATTTTCATTACCAATTTTTATTTTTATAGAAGTATTAAAGTCATTAAGTTCAATATTGCTTATATTAGAATGTTTAGAATGGGTATATGCTAATTCTAAAAAAAAAAACATTTTTGTCTTGTATTGAATGGGAAGTTTCCCATTCTCTCATCCTTTATAGAGTTAGTAAAATGATTAAGTTTAATTATTTTTGTACAAACAAAATTCCCATTCTCACATCCTTTATAGAGGTATAAAAAATTTTTAAGTTCAATATTACTTGTATTAAATGGAAAGATTCCCATTTTCATATATGAATCAAAGAAGACTAATAGATTTAAAATTTACTTTGTTTAAGAATATTTGGAATGGACATATACCCATTCTCATAAAGTAATTTTAAATTCTTTTATGAGAATGGGCATATGCCCATTATAGAAATGTATACAATTATATAAATATAAAAATATATATGATGAGAACTACATAAGGATTTTATCCATCTCAAGGGTATGTAGTGCAACACTTGGCTAAGCTTTTGGACTATTCTTTGTATTTCATGAAGCTTAGTATTTGTAGACCTGTGGGAAATTACCTAAAAATTGCTAATAATTATAAATAAGGATTGAATATGTACTTTCATTAAAAATTATTTTCTAAGTAGGTTGCGGAATCCTAATTGTTGATTTGGGGAAAAATTTCTCATAGAAACTTTAGATAAAGTAGTTGTGAGATTTAGCAACAAAAAATTTATATTGGCATTTGGAAAATGATTAACTGTTGGAAAGTATGATTGGTAGTAGGTATGAATATAAGAATCTATCTTTATGGGTTCAACTTAATATATACCTTGACTACTTTAGCATAGGATGAAGGTAGTTTTTCTACTAGAAGATATTTATGCACAAAAATTTGTGGTAATTGGATTAAGGTTGTTCGTATAGATTACTAAAGCCAAGATGACACTAAAAATATGTATGATTGTGATATTTTTGGAATATACTTTGGAATGAAAAATTTAAAACCCTTATGGGTTCATGTGGTACTCTATGCATGTTGGAAAAATGTTGATACAACACTCTATAATCAGTATTGCTAAGATTTTAGACTATGATTTGTATTACATGAAATAATAATAAATTATCAAGAACAATATATTTGCATGGTGGTCTCACTATTTCATGATCAAGAAAAAATATAAATTTAAAACATTATAATAGCCATGTTTTAGGTTATTTTAATTTTTAATAAATTGGTACTACTTTATACTAGAGAGAGAGAGAGAGAGAGAGAGAGATGCATGCAAGGAACATTACTAAAATTGTGGGACAATATACAATATGATTAATTATATAGAATGATTAAATTCAATTGAATGCTTCTATTTGAATGTTTAAAATTGGCATATGTCAGTTCTCATACAAACAAAATTTTTGTCTTGTATTGATTAGGAAGTTCCATTCTTACAACCTTTAGAGATGTATTAAAATGATTAAGTTCAATGTTTCTTATACAAACTAATTTCCCATTCTCACATGCTTTATAGAGGTATAAGAAATTTTTAAGTTCAATATTACTCGTATTGAAAGGGAAAATGCCCATTCTTATGTATGAATCAAAGAAAAATAATAGAATTCAAATTTACTTTGTTTTAAAATATTTGGAATGGGCATACGTCAGTTATCATAGAGCTATCATATATGAACTTATTTTATGATTCCTATATGATTGGTATTAAAATGATTAACTTTAATATTTCTTGTAAAAACACACTTCCCAATCTCATTACTTGATGCAGCCTAGAATTTACCACGAACAACCCAAGTGCGTTGGCACATCACCCAACATAAGCTGAGTGTTCACCCAAAGTGCTTAAAGGTATCGTGATCCTCCTTATAGTTTCTTGTATAGAATGTGAACATGATGAATATGTAATGTATTCATATCTAGAAACATCATAAATATTCCACATATCATATTCCAGATCTAGATCTAAAATAATAATGAATTAAGTGATAGACATAATGAAGTCAAACATGTAAGAACTAGTTAGAGTCATGATTAACACCATTATTCACCCAAGACACTCCATTATTTTAAAACACAATAAAAATAGAAGATTCTCACAATAAGTAGTACCATAAGTTTATGCATGCATAGAATCTGGAAACATAACTCCACAATAGCTCATACACAACACACCACTAATCTACACATATTACTACATATTTATAAGAGTGGGGAATTTCCCTTCACCACTTACGCATTTACAAAAATAGGTCACATGCTAAGAATAGTCATGCACCTTTACAATAACATGCACACATGTAAGTGTGTTAGTAATATATCTCTTATAGTTAACTGGAAGTAGTAATCATATTATTACATCAAACTCATGCATGGCACTTAATAGACGCTCTTCCTAAAATAGCATTTACATGTCATGTAAGTCTCCATATCATTGTGTGTTCCATATGCTATCTCAAAATATAGTCTGTAACCATGAAAATGGCTAATTCCTGAATAAATGTGTTTTGTGTGCATTTCCTTCCCTATCCTATCATGCCTCTAAATATTCCTTGCTACCGCGTGCAAATATTTTGTGTGCCCTCTCCTTAGTGCCTTATTTTGTCTACTCAACATTACTCCACACTAAAATACATTGACATCTTGATAATGGGGTTCCTCCTGATGTTCCGAAAGAATAAATAATAAGAATGAAAGAATGTAAAAAAGTAATTTAAAAAGAATGAACTCCTATACTGTAGCACCCTCTGCTTCAACCGACAGGATCAACTTGGGATATTATTCCTTAATATCATCCTCCAAGGCTTACCAATCATCTAGTGCATTTCTAGTCTTCTCTATAACACCTACAAAGATAGAATCCAACTCATCCAGGGTCATCTCTCCTTTTTCATTAGGCAATACTATGACAATGTTAGCCATGGATAACATCCATCCCTCTAGAAGATCCATCTTTTGTGCTATGAGATTTCCAAGCTCATCCAGCCTTTCCTTATGTGAATGTTGTGTTGCTACAAGGGCTTCACACTTTTTTTCACTAACTCCAATCTCTCTGCACATCCTAAAGTCTCATCCTTAATTTCTTTCATAACTTCATTATCTTCAAGTATAGTTCTTATAATGATCACTGCATCTGGAGCTGTGTAGATGTTCAAAGCTTAATTTGCTTTCTTTAGCTCATCCTGTAAATTTTGGAGCAATGCCTCGTATGATGAAATATTTCTAATTATAGAGGTCCTTACTCTCTTTGATTTTTGTTAATGGTTTTTTTACGTTGGCATGTGAATTGGTCCATCCTCAAGCACCAAATCAACTAACGTACGCACATAATGCATAGCTGAAGGAAACGTCTCAGGTACCTTAGACTCTAATTGTGGTATTAATTTTAGAAGATAGTCACCAATTTTATCTACCATGTTGATGAAGGCTTCATTATTTTTCTTTTCTAAGTCCTTATCCCCTTTTAGAGGTTTTATTTCTATAGCCTTTTCATTGTTATCTTATCCTAGCACTCTAATAGTGGTGGCCTAATCTATGTTCCTCCATGCCACTTCTATAGATACCTTAACCAATGTATTTCTTACCTACTCATCAGACATGAGAGTGGGCTTTATAGTCATGTGCCTACTTTGCGGTGCCTTCTTCATTCTTCATGACACACATGACTCCTCACATACATCAAAATTAGGCTCGTCCATGTGATTTTTCATAGACCAAGAAAGTTGTTTCATCACGCGTGTAGTGGCCATGTCTGGGTGCATCAAATCCTATCCATACAACCCCTTAAGGCCCATTTTACTCTAGAAATAGGTGTAGAAAATGTTGTCAGTGTCCTCATCATAGCCCATGCTTGGCCAAACATACTCCCCACTAGTTCTCCTTGTTCTTGGTCCCTTCAGAACTTGAGTGCTAAGGTTTGGAGTTGGATATTCGATGTTTTGAGAAATATGATTCTCAGTTTATTCTTCCTCCTTTGCACCTTACTCTTCATCCTTCATATCTGTTATCCTACAAAATTGACAAGGGAAATTTTGTAGGTAACCATACCAGATTTTTTTTTGGTTCCTTGTCAAGGTCCCTCGGTGTTCAGAATGGCGTAAAATCCCTTTTTAGAAAATATGGTTTTTTGAACTTAGTCATTTTCATCCTTTTTGGGCTGGGTGCAGATTTTTTTCATGCAACACAAAAATTAGTTGTGCCCCCTTCTATTCCTTTGGCACACCCTTTGAAGTGTTAACACAACAGTTGTTACACCTCCCCATGATGTGCCTTTCTCACATGCGTCAGGCGCATGCGCCAACCTGTCAATACCAAAAATGTTGCACCCTTAAACGGTGCACCAAAGCACTCAAAATCCCATGTTGACAGTCCTAAATTTGTGCCAAAGGTGAAGATAGTTTCTTGCTGACAGATACATAACCGCGCCAAAGGGTGCAAATATTTTCATGTCGACATACCTTTTGGTGCACCCTTTGAAAAAGTTGGTGGTGCATTTATTGTGCCTTTTGCTATATATAGGCGCATCAACCCTGACATTTTCATGATTGAAAAACATGTGAAAACTTTATTTCTCTACATCTGTTAGTGCTCCCATCTTCCTCATGTCACGTTCGTGGACCCCACATTATTTCTTCTAGTCTATATATCTCTGGTAAGTGGTTATTTCCTTTCTTGTGAGTTTTTCTTGTTGCTTTGCTATGGTTTTGCTTGCTATTAAATAAATAAATAAACCTAAGAGGCTTCCCCCAAAACTAGTTTTACCCTCCTTTCAAATCTGCTAGCCTGGAGGGCTTTGTCTCAGAAATGATCCCAAAAAACCTCTTTGCTCTATTCCCCTCACTATCAAATCATGTCGATAAGGCGTAAAAAATCATGAACCTACCCAAGAAGAGAGAAAATGTAAAGTTGTTACATTTCCACTTACGGTTTTCCTTTGGTGCAATCACCATCCTTGTTACATAAAACACAGTCACACAAAGAGGGCACACTGTCCTTGCCTATAACATGCATCCTTCCTGCGCCAAACAAAACTAAGGATCCTTACACCGACACAGGCGCAATCTTGCTTACACCAACAAAGTTTGTTATGTAATCTCTTCCTGTGCCGCACCAAAGTCCCCTTGGCACACATAAAGTTAGTGATACACCCTTTAATGTTGTGCCCCTTGGCACACAAAAATTCCCTGTAACATGTCCCATATCTGGACCATTGGTGCATCCTGTTCCCATGCAACACCAAACTTATTTGTGCCCAGTTTAAAACCTTACATATTGGCACGGGCACAAATTTTTCTACAACAACATTGATGTTATGTGTAAATTTCCTGCGCCCTGCACCCTTTCACACTACTTTCTTCCTTGCAACACTCCACATTAGTGCACCATAATTTTTACCCTACAGCCTACAATATTCCTAGGCCCTGTGCCCAGAAGCTTTTAAATTACTAACTCCTCATTCTGTAAAGCTTTGATGCAAGATCTGATAGCTAACATGGCTCTTCTACATTGGAATTCACTCCTTGCAGATCAGAAACTAAACTCAGATTCACATATGTCAACATCAAGCAAAAGGCCAACCAAGTCAAAGGGTAAGGCCAAACTCACAGAGGAAGAGATGAAATACAAATATCAAAGGGTCAGAATGCCTGAGTCCCAGGCAGAATGTGACTTAGACATCAGAGATTCTGAACTTGGCCATATAGACATGGAATATTTTTGGGCTAGAACCAGAAGGGTCATAGGTAGTCCTTGAATGGACAAATTCGTGGGCAGTGGTCTACATTTCACTAGGGGAATCCCTGTTAGTGCAGTAAATAATGAGTTCATGATGGTGGTGGCCCACTGCTATAACAAAGACACAAGGTGTGTCGAGAATGAAAAGGGCAAGGTCATAATCAACCTCACTACCCTGACACTTCGAGGTCATGCTAGGCATTCCCCACCACCGACATTTTGTGGCTATAAGCCAAGAAGACTGCATCAAGGCATGGGAGGAAAATGAAGACAAATGCATGCAGTTAATGAATGAAGTGTATTTGAAAAATAAGAAGGTAATAACCAGATGGCCACAGGTTATTCACCGCAGCGACTTCTCTGAGGAACTGAGCGATACCATTACATTCCTAAGCAGGGTATTTGGGCTTTCTGATGCCCATTACTTCCACAAATGGATGCTCAGGTATCTAGAAACAATGAATAGGAATGTGCATGATCAGTGTTTTGAGTGGGCAAAGATCATCACCAACACCATCTTTGAGCAGCTCCAACAACTCACCACAATGGGGAGGTTCTACATAAACTCATATGTAGTCTCATAACCTCAAAGAGAGTAGTCTGAGCCGATAGGGTGTGGCCCCAGGTAAAAATAGAGAATTGAAGCTGGAGAATAGCATCCCACAGTTCACCAAGATCAATGATGCCTTCTTCTACGGCATCATCTGCCTATTGAGGCCCAATATGACTCACGGTCGGATGACCAAGAGCATAGTCACGGCAACTGAGAAGTGGAAGGCATTATTTACACAATTCCCCACTTTCACCTATCTCAGAGAAGCTAACTTCTTGGGAGAATCCACCAACTTACCGAGGTATGTAGGCCCTCAGTTGATCTTGTTGGAGTTGTCTAAATAGCTCATAACATATCACAAGAAGTTCCTGAAAAGGAAGAAGGGTGGAACTCCTTTCCCCATCACAGTGGGTAGGTACACCTACACTTCTCACACCAAGGCCCGAGAAATGTTCGTAGAACTGGAACTACTTAATCTAAAGCACAATTTCCCAGCAAGGCCAACCTTTGATCCACAGAATTGCCTCCCAAAGGAAAAACTCGATCTGATCCATGTTCCATAGATCGAGGACATCTACATCAACCTGTATCATGAGGTCAAACTCAGAAGAAAGGACCACTCCCACCTGGCCCTAGTAGAAATTATTCAATATGGCATGGCCATTGTTCCAAAATCTTTCCAAACAACTGATCAAGAAGTTGATCAGGTATATCTAGATACGGATGGGGAAAACTAGCCATTTCTTGAGATTGATAGAACAAAGGCACCTAAGATGATTGAGGAGAGGGTTAAGGGCACATTGCAGCACACAGAGCATTGGTGCAAAATGAACGGCCTCATCTACCTTGGAGTAGATTTCACCACGTCCCCTTTGGGAAATGCACCTGCCAGGCTGAAGCATTTTCTGAAGGGTAAAGGTAAAGATAAAGAGGGAGAATCGAGCTCCACTCAAGAAGAAGCTCCTAAGAGCCCTCCTCCCACTGCACAGGAACAAGTTCTAAACCTGGTACCTCTAGAGAAAGAAGCGGCAAAGAGTGTTCCAACAGGCACATCCACTCAGGATGTTTCCAGTGCTATAACTGTTGAGTTTCCTTCCATCCCTTCTCCCTCTCCTCCTTCCCCTCCTCAAGTGACTCAAGAGACCATTCCTTTGGTTGTATCCTCTCCCCCATCTTCTACTGTTCCCCCTTCCTCTTCCTCCATTTTCTCTTCCCTCACAGAGCTGTCCCCCACCATTTCTTCTCTCATCTCTCATCTCCCTTCCACTCCCACGACTACCTCCCCTGTAGTGTCTCTTCCTCCCGTGAGCACTTTCTTGGCCTCTCTCTCGATGCTGCCACCAAGTGTCTCGACCCATTTCCCCTCATCCACTGCAGCTGCTCCCTCTTCCACCTCTGGTCCCACTCCCTTAAGTCCAGCATGGATCTCCCAGCACCTGAGTCAGCATAAGAGGAAAGTCCCCATTGCACCTATGGACTTCTCTGTCATCCCAACAAAAGGGGCTAAGAAGAAAAATCCTATAACCCACTTCTCTCAGAGTGCATCGGGAGAAAGAGTAATGGAGATTGCGTATCCTGATCCCACAAAGGATAAAAAGGATCTGTCCCCTATAGATTATACAGTGACAGCAGGTCACAATGGGAACGTCATCCAAGAGCCTTCAAGGAGAGGCCTTATCTGTGGTGGATGCCCTTTGCAAGAAAACTTCAAGAAGCAAAGGAAGAGAAGAGGCTATTAAAAGAGAAAAATAAACATATTTTCCACACCTTGTAGAAAATGGGTAGTGCACCTCCTACAACTACCACTAAAACTCCTGAGGCCCTTAGTCAGGATAAGATAAAAGAACACGCCAAGATTGGTGAACAAGGCATGGTAGTATCCACCTGGAAATACCAAATCCTCAAATATAGTTAGGAAGTAATAGTCAAGTTCACCGAGCTATATCAGAACATTGATCGAGAAAACAAGGAACTCTAGGCAATCGTAGGACCTATCTCTGAAGAATTGGACCATGTTAGGTTACAACATGAGACATTCCAAAATATTCTCGACTTCTCAGTCGATGATTTAGTTAAATTTTACATCTTCGATCACCCCAGAGTTCCCAGCAAAGTCCTTACTGCTTTGGACTACCGGGTCGATCAGATGGAATTTGTCTTGGAGAAGATAGACAAGGTCAAGGAGGAAGCCCTGGATGTAATGCATCAAATGGAGCAAATTTTCCTAAGGATGTCTTTAGGCTTGCTCAATCCATCATTCACCTTGAGGAAGGAAGATGAAACCATCTAGATCTTCAAAGAGATCATCTTGCAAGGGTTAGGGCCAGAAGCTACTTTTGACGCTAAATCAATCAAAAACCATCTAGTCCTACCACAATTTTGTGGGGTACCTGATGGAGGTAGGTAATGAATACTTCAAGCTCCCCGAAAAAATTAGAGATGAATGGGAGACTTGTTAAGTCATTGGACAATCATACGAAGGGTCCTGCCTAAGATCAACTTCAGCTGATGGTTATCAAATTCATGGAGTATCCGGGCTCAATTCCACATTACCTCTCCTGAGCAGAAACAAGATACTCCCTTCTATCCATAAGACGATGAAGAATAACCTTCCTCCTCTTGGCTTTTCTTTTGTAATATCTAAAAGTATGTTGGTACAAATAATGACATCATCCATGTTGCACCATGGGATGTTGTCATCCACCAAGTTGTCCCAAAATTAGTAGTTGAATTTTAGATATTTTGTAATTTTTGTAATTAGTTGTTGGTTTCTTTTTGCCTTCTCTCTTCTCCTTCTATATATACTAGAATATTTGTTGTATTCAGTGGTGGACACTTTTTAGATAAAAAATAGAAGTGAGAAGAAAAGGTTTTTTAATTTTTGTAACAGAAGAAACATTAATACAAATATTAAGACTTTGTGTTGAATATGTGTGTTATGGGCATCTGATCTTTCTTATGTCATATCTGTGTGTTTATTCTGTTGGATCTATCTCTACTTTCTTGTCATTTGTTCATCAGTATTGCTTTGTTCATTTATGCAAGTAGGTTTGGATCCATTTATTACCAATCCTAAAACATAAACCCTATGACCTTTCTGCTTTGGAATTCATTTCTTTTCTCCCTTCGAACTCATTCTTTCCTTGTATTTCTCTCCATTCCTTTCTTTTCACAATTAAAAGCACCTCTACACTGGGATGAGATCCAAAACCCCCGAAGGTAGAATTTTGTGAGACTTGCACAAATTCCTACTAGTAGAATAGCATTATACCAATTTCACTTTGCTGTCTCAAAGAGGGGCTATGCCCCGCACACTATTGGCTCATCTATCCATAAATCTACTCTCACGACAGATTTTCAGACCAACAGTTTTTGGCGACTCCACTAGAGACCAAACCTAGAATCTTTGTGAAAATTGTGTCGATTAAAGGAAACTAACGGATTGTAAAGTTTCTAAAGTAACTAAGAAGATTGATAAAACTGCAAGAAATCACTACCTGTTTGCAAATCATAATTTTTTTCTTAGAATGCAAAATTTTTGCAAGAAGTGATCCAAACTGAAAATTTTCTTCAGAGACCCATAGATCTGGGCCAGTTAGAGATCTTTAGTTTCGCTGATTTTTTACAAAAACTTGTATATTTCTGTAGCTCTGAGATTCTAACAGTTTTCAAGAATTTCAAAACCCTTACAAACAGTCAAATCTAAGATCCAAAAATCAGCTTACTAAGTTTACCATCATTTTATCCTCGCTAATCTTTGTTGTTAAACCGCAATTCGTTTTCAAAAGAGGGATAAAAATAAATATTTAGAAAAGGTACATACTGCTGATTTTTGTCATAAAAATCAGAAAATCAATCAAGTACAACCAAAAAGAGTTTTTAAATCTGCTCCAAAAATTTTACAGATCTGAAAGGTACACTAGCGGGTGAACCATTTACTCGTAACAAGAAATCTCATGGAGAAATTGATCCTAATTTTGATCTACTTCAAAGGAACAACTTTAGTATTACACCGACATGCTTCTCATTGCTAAGTTCAGCTGACTGGTCATCCAGAAGTGTCTGACCTCCACGAAGGAATCATTTTTCATGAAGAACATCCTCATCTCTTTGCAATGCTTTTTTACTCAGTGGAACCATGCTTCCATCTCACATCCTTTTTCCAAATTTTCAAATGGAAGTACCATGGGGAAATGCCATGGTCCCTCTTGCTTTTCCACATCCTGTTCACGTGCTCCCTCATGGGAACCGAAAGAATTTTCCCAAATTTGATGGAAGCGAAAACCAAAGTATGGATTCACATATATCTTCTTTCATCATGTCATGTAGAATCCTGGATGTGACTCATGAAGATGTGTTAATTCACCTCTTTCTAGAGACCTTGCAAAGACCCACGGTGGAATGGTTTCAACATTTTTCTGGCCGGATCTATCACTAGTTGGGCCACATTACGGACTACATTTGAAGAAAGATATTAGCCTTCAGAGGATGCATTTGCATTGTTGTCCAAGATCACTCACCTAAAGAAGGAAGTAAATGAAACCATGAATGATTTTATCACTTGTTTTAATTCACTAATTAACCGTGTGTCACCTACCATGTTGCCAACACTAGAAAATCAAAAGTGTTTCTTTGTGAACGCCATGAACTCAAAAGTAAGTTTCTTACTCTTCCAAGAACAAGTCACTACTTTGGTTCTCACCCAAGCTGCTACCATTCAGATTGAAGATAACTTACTCATATCTAGCGAATTAAAAAAAGAACCATCCAAGACTTAAGCTTCAACTCCTTCTCCCTCCACTTTGTCTAGATTTGGCATTCTCAAAAGATGAAAAATAACTTTCTCGCACGTTAAAGAAGCAGCTAGCTCAAGGTTTCCCCAGTGCTATTTGTACTGGGATATCCCGCGAAGAAATTTCACTTCCAACAACATCCCACAAAGGCCGTGTTTACCTACAACTACTACACGGTTGGCGCTCAAGGCCCCTCTGGTCAATTCCCTGGTCGAGATCAAGGAAGAGGAGAAAATTTATGAAGAACCTTCATCACCAAGTGAAGATGATCAAGCTGTCGGTGAACCAACTAGCGACTCTACTATCGGGTATATGGAATATGACGAGGAGGAATTTGATGAAGAAGAGGGTACCCAAGGGTATGCAAGCAGGCAATCATATGATGCTTTCTCCTACTCACAAGGATAAGAAGAATAAATTGTTGCCAGGATACAAAAAGAGAAGGCTGTGTTGAACATACCTCCAACCATTGCTAAAAGAGGTAATCCCCTTCCTGCTCAACCTCCTATTAAGTCTTTTACAAAGAAATATTTTCCTCTCATATCTCCTCTGAATCAGCCTCCTCTTATTCCCCACAAAGACTAGTAACCCTACCCCACTGTCACGAAATGAAGGAATCATTCCCTCATCAACGCAACCTTTGGTCACATTTGACATAATCGATCATGCTAAAGAGACCAAGATTCAAATGTCTGAAGCCAAGTATCTTTATTCAAACCTTAAGCAGCTTGTCAGGTTGACTGAATATATTCAAAGCCAAGCTATCATAACTTCTCAGGCCTCCGCAAAAGGAATTATTTCTACTCCTCCTGCATCTCACATAAATGTTTGCCTTGACTTTCACATCGAGAAAAATAGAACCTTTCTATCTCTCGCTCCTAATAAATGGTCACAAGCTAAGCAAACTGCATAATTTATTCTGGGGCTTCCGATAATGTCATGCTAGAAAAAGTCACCCATGCTCTGGGCCTCACCCTTACCAAGCCTTTTGGCAGATGTTACTCCTTGGAAACCAAATAGGTTCCATTGATTGGTCAAATCAAAGACGCACAGTTCACATTTGCGGCATTCCTAGAGAAAAGAGTAAATATGACCATCCTCATTGCCGATATTCTAGTAGCATATGGAATTCTACTAGGAATGAGCTTTTGTAGTGAATTTTGTAGAGAGATTCATATGGATTGATCTAAGGCCAGAATTCCCTTCAAGGGTGTAATGCAGACATTAGAGCCTGAATCAAGAAAGAAGTACTTGGTCACCAAATCCGATGACCCCAAAGCCCAAATTCTCTTCGAATCATCAAGGATGAGAAATTATTTCTTATCTACAGAGTCTGATAAAATGAACATCCTCATCCGAGAAGAGGATCTTAACAAGATATGGATGTTGCAGTTTGATGGCATCTATGCAACTAGCAGATGCAGTGCTGGAGTTGTGTTAATTTCCCCAGAGGAAGAGATTTTTCCTCTCTTTCAAGTTGCAGTTTTTCAACATGAATAATACTACTGAGTATGAATCTTTTCTACTTGGCATGAAATACACAAAAGATAGGGGAATCAAGAACCTAAAAGTACAAGGTGATGCAGAGCTGGTCGTAAATCAAGTGAAAAGGATATACCAAGTAAAAAATGAAAGGCTCAGGCATTACCGCAACTCTGTATGGGACAACATTCAGGAATTTGACACCTTTTCAATAAATTTCATTCTGAGAGCTCAGAATGACATGGTCGATTCATTAGCCATCTCAGCATCCCTCATGCTCCCCCACCCAGGGTTGAAAACAGACACATATACCATTGAGGTAGTTTTCTGCCCAAGCGTGCTAGACAATTCTCAGCACTAGCAGATATTCAACGACAACAATCAACTTATTGCCTTTCTAGAAAAGGCAAAAAAAATTAGTGAGCTTCATTTTGAAGGATCTACTTCTGCATGGCGTGAATTTGTTACTAATCAAGATGATGAATCAAAAGGAAGTGATGGCATATGTCAGCTCAAAGGAAATAAAATTCCAAAAGGTTTGGTCTCTCTGGAACGTTTATTCAATAGACATGATCACTTTATTAGGAAGAAAAGGTAAGATAATCCTAACTCCTCTCCAGAGACCAAGCTGGTCAATATAGGTTCTGCGGAGTGTTCTCAGTTTGTGAACATCAAAAAATGTTGCACACCTGAAGAAAAGTGGAAGTTAGTCAAATTTTTGAAGAAATATATGGATGTATTTGCATGGTCCTATGCCAATCTAAATTCTTTCAAGCCAATGGATGTCCAACATAAGATCCCGTTGAAGGAAGATGTCAAACCCTTTCTCCAGAAACAGAGACACTATAATCCCAAGATCTCAGGTACCATCCAGGATGAAATACAGAAGATGCTGGATGCAAGGATCATTTTTGCTATCCATCACATTACCTGGGTCACAAACATTGTGCCAGTATGCAAGAAAAATGACAAGATATGCATATGTGTAGATTTTCACAACTTGAATCAGGTGTCCTTAAAGGACAACTACCCGCTTCCCATAATGGATCAAGTTCTGCAGGTAGTAACTAGATCAGAAATGTTGTCCATGCTTGATGGTTTTTCAAGCTATAGTCAGATTGAAATCTCACCTGAAGACCAATTCAAAACAGCATTCACTACCCCTTGGGGCACATTTGCCTATAGCAAAATGCCTTCTGGTTTGACCAATGTTGGTGCCACCTTTCAACGAGCAATGGACTTCACATTCAAAGGTATGATGGGAAAGGTTATCATATTCTATTTAGATGACTTAACTATGTTCTCTAAACAACGAAGTGATCATTATGATCATTTGGAACAAGTATTGATTAGATGCTGAGAGCACGGGATCTCCCTGAATCCAAAAAAGTCTATTTTTGGGGTCATAGAAGGAAAGTTGCTGGGACATGTTGTTAGCATAGAAGGGACAAAAATAGATTCTGAAAGGGTTAGGGCTATTTAGAGCCTTACTTTACCCACAAGAAATACCGGTGTTCACTCTTTCTTTGGAAAAGTAAACTTTCTCAGGCGCTTCGTTCCTAACTTTGCTGAAAAGACTCGGCACATATTAAACATGATGAAGGGGTCACCAAATTTTTGGTGGAGTGAAGAAGGAAAGACATCATTCAAGGATATAAAAGCCTCCATCGCTCATGCACCAGTCCTGATATGTCCCAATTTCTCCAAGGATTTTATCATGTATAGCTATGCATCTAAGCATACTGTATCTGTGATCTTAATGCAAAAGAATTTTGAAAATGTTGAATCTCCAATTACGTTCATGAGCTCTCCCCTCAAGCCTCATGAGTTGAAGATGTCTCAGTTGGAAAAACATGCCTTCACCATTGTCAAAGTAGTCAAGAACTTTAGGTATTATATTCTAAATCTCATACAGTAGTGCTGGTCCCTGACACGGAAGTCAAGTCAATCTTAACTCAACAGGAGTTAGGGAGTTTTCGGGGGAATTGGATCATAAAGGTCCAAGAGTATGATCTAGATATAAAACCAACCAAGCTGATAAGAGGCAAGGCCTATGCCAGCTTATGGCTAAAAACAAAGATTCAAAAAATCTTGAAGAAAAGGATGATTGCATTAATGGGACACAGGGCCAGCTGGAGAAAGTTGATTCTCTACCCATGGTTCTATTTGTTGCAACTAGTGATGAGTGGTATTCTAATATCACCTTCTTTCTCACTTATGGTGAGTGCCCAGCTCATCTAACCTCAAAAGAGAAGCGTAGTATAAATCTCATATCAGCCAGATATGTCATCTAGGATGACGGTTTATACAAACACAGAATTGATGGCATCTTCTTGCGATGTGTTGACAAGCCACAATAGGTAAAGTTACTCAAAAAATTTCATGATTCAGCATGCGGTGGTCATTTTTTCTCTTCCATGATAGCACATAAGATCATCCGGGCTAGGTACTATTGGCCAATGCTATTTCAGGATATAGCCACCTAGGTATCAAAATGTGAGCTTTGCCAACATTTTGTTGGCAAACTGAAATTGGCTACTTTTCCCCTCAGGCTGGTCATTATTGATGAACCATTCAGGCAGTGGGGAATTGACTTTATCAGAGCACTCCATCCCCAATCGAGTGAAAAACATAGTTATGTCCTAACATCAACAGATTACTTCGCCAAATGGGTGGAGGCCATACTTGTTAAGAATGCCACTTCTGAAGTTGTTTGCAACTTCATCAAGGAAAATATCATCATGAGATTTGGCGTTCCACACAAAATAATTACTGATAATGCTTCCAATCTTTCCTCTCAGGAAGTTATCAGTTTTTGCTATGAATACAAGATAATCTTGGCCCACGCCTTGGATTATTACCCCCAGGGAAATGGTCAAGTCGAATCTAGTAATAAAAACTTAGTGACCATCATACGGAAGCTAGTTGATGAGAATCAGTGGTCGTGGCACAAGTCATTATATTATGCTTTATGGGTAGACCACATTACTCCAAAGAGGTCTCTCGGTATGTCACCTTTTTAGGTATTATATGGAATCAATGCCGAGATTTCCATTTCTATAGAACTTCCTGTTATCACCGAATCACAGCACCCCTCTATTTCCACAAGCCCATATACTTGAGCTCACGGTGTGATTGGATAACATGGGTACTATCTCCAAGTTGTGGGACTTACTACTTGAGATAGACCTCCAGAGAAAGTTGGTTCTTGCTCCTAAACTACCTACCACAATCTACTCTAATGCAGGGGAAACTAACTATGCTAATCTAAATTTCTAAGGGACTAGGGAGAGAGAATGCATAAAATGAAAGCCTACACTAAAGCGGTGATACACCAGAAAAAGAGTAGTGAAAACTTCTAGTTCTGTAGATAGACACAAATCATGGAATGTAACATAAACATCATGCACAAACTGATAAGATGTAATTTAAAGTCTGAAATGAAGCAAACAACACAACCAAAGGACTGAAAACTGATCACAGAGCCTGTATTGTCATTTCCACTATCAAAATCCTTACATTACAACATGAAAAAGGCAGAAAACCTATTACCACCATCAAGAGGTCTGATACTTGCAAAAATCACTTGTTGAAGGTGAAAGAAGAAGCTTGTTATCCAAAGAAATGTTCCCCCCCCAAAAAAATGAGCCAAATCTAGCTTTTACAATGCATGGGTCGAGCCCAGGAGAGAGAAAACATGTAAAAACGTGGGAGCCATTCCTCATTGAATGAAGATGCATTAAAACAGCATGGGTTTCCTTATAGACCCATAGCCCTGACATTTTTGGCCATGCTGGAGAAGAATGCGACCCATTTTGCATTAAAACTAGTTGTTGAAACATCATTTCTGACCATTACCACATGCTAGAGACGTTTCTTGATTTTCTCTCTCCCAAACTGAACCAAAATTCAAAATTGACCCCATGGAATCATGTATATAATTTCACCATCTTTCCATTGATATAAATAACGTGCAAAAATCCTAGATCTGGATCAAAAGTTATGCCCATTTGAAGATTTAGGGCAAAACAGGCCCAAAATCGGATCGGTGGGCAAAAAGTTTGAATTTTTTACCCATTTGGTCTTCGGAAAAAATTTCAAATTTTCCCCATGCTCCACCACCTTGGATGACACATGTCAAGCTCTAATTCGTCCACAGGCTCATCCTTTGCAAATTTCTTTCGGGCCCTTCCTTAAAAATTTTTGCCACTTGGACATGTGGCACTATTTTATTGGCTTGAGCCTGAGGGGCGCACTTTGTCGTTCAAAAATTTGGCATTTTTCACTTTGGGAAAATTTCCCATTTCCCCCCTGCACTCCACCACTTGGATGACACGTGTCAAGATTCCATTCGACGGCGGGGGCAGCGGGCCAAAACTTTTACCTTTGAAACTTTGACTGAAACTTGGAAAATTTTCTAAGTCCTTCTCTTTTCCCCCGCCACTTCCTGGGACACATTCTCCCGCATCGACCGATTTGGGCTTCCTTGTCCCTTGCTTGTGCAGATTTTCACCTCTTTGTGTCTCATGCATCCCTCACGTACTTTTTTCCCAACTGTCCCATGGACTTCCTGGGACAAATATCTCCGAACTGCCCGAAATGGACTACCTTTTGGCAAACCGGCTGATTCGCGTCCCTCGCGTCCCGCGCGTAACCTTTGTCCCAACTATCCCGCGGACTTCCTAGGACAAATTATCTCCAAACCGCCTAAAATGGACTGCCTTTTGGCAAACTAGCCGATTCACGTCCCTCACATACTTTTGTCCTGGCTGTCCCAAACCGCGCGAAACAAAAGACTTAGATGATTTTTCTTGCTTTCAGGTCGACTCGGCTTTTCGCGTCCCCTCGCGTCCCGACGTCCCAACTGACCCGCAGACCGCCTAGGACAAAAAATGTCTGAATTAGCTGATTTTCTTGATTTTTCTAGCCCCAATCTTCGTACGACAAACCTCAGTACAACCCGAACCCTTCAGACCCGAAATGCTTTAAAACAGTCCTGCAACCTTATTTTTTGCATTTTTTTTCCATTTTTTCTAACTCGTTGGGATTTCATCTTGGATGGGAGAGTTAGAAAAAGGCTGAGGGGACCCCGAAAAACATGATTTTGGGCCCCGAATCAATCTTACTCGTTCAGGACTGAATAATTTGATGCATGTTATCAAAATTACCTTGAGGGTGAATTTTGGATAACAATTTTGGCGACTTAACGGGGTTATCTGCTTACTAGATGAAGAATGGCCAGCTGCCTGAAGCATCCATTGGGCATGGAGTCATGAGTTGTCTGTTCGGAACCCCAAATGACTTAGAATGTTGCAAGGAGGAAGATGGAATATCACCTGATGGAAGCAAGGGCTGAAAAAACATCTCCAGGGACAGCAAGCCTGTGCCAAAGTACTTAGGGAAAGAAAAACAACCTACAACAAAACAATGTGCACAAGAACTTAGAGGAATGAAAATTCTAAATTAATATTTACAAGGGTGAGAAGTCTATCTTTCTAGTAGCAGTGTTTGAGATAGATCCCATTGACCAGAATCTGTAACTCTTCACCATCCAACTTAGTCAGTTAAAAGGCATTACTACCTTTGCATTCAATGATCATATACGGGCCACTCCAAATGGCATCAAACTTGGAATGCCTTCCCAGCTTTATACGATCTGCATCCCATTTCAACACTAGATCTCTAATTTGGAAGGTTCTAGCCTTGGCCTTCCTATCAAAGGTCTTCTTGATCAAAGCTTGCTCCTTCTCCATTGCTTGGGATGTTTGATCTATGATCTCTTGGAGCTCCATCAACTCTGCATATCTCACCTCCATGGGCCCAAACTCTAGCAACTCTAACTGCTTCATGAGTTCCAATGTTGGCAACTCAAGTGACATGGGCAAGATTGCCTCTCTCTTCCATAAACACAAGCACCTAAATGGAGAGTTACCAGTGGATCTCTTGGGAGTTATCCTATCAGCCCATAAGGCTGATTTCAGTTTGGTATGCCAAGACCTCGGATTCTCATCAAGAGTCCTCCTAATGATCCTCAACAAGTTCTTGTTTGTAGATTCAGCCTGGCCATTACCCTGAGGGTAGTAGTTTGATGAAGTACTTAGGTAGATCCCATTCTTGACAGCCCACTCAGTCACCTTGGATCCAATGAATGTTAATGCATTATCTGAGATTATTGTAGCAAGTATGTCAAATCTGGTTACTATCCGCTCATAGAAGTCTAAGATGCTAGACTCATTTGTTTCCTTGAGTGCTACTACTTCAATCCATTTGGTGAAGTAGTTTATGGCTGTCAAAATCCACTTATTCCCTTGGCTTGAATTGGATATTAATGAATCCAATGAAGTCTAAACCCCATTGCATGAATGGCTGGTCAGCTGCAATTGGATGCAATGGGAGGGCAGCAAGCCTCTCTTTACCTGTGAAGAATGCACAATTCTTGCACCTTTTGATCCACGCAAAGAAATCACTAAAAATCTTGGGCCAATAATAACCAACCTTCATGATTTTTAGGGCTGTCACTCTTGGTGTAAAATGACCACCAGCTAGTCCACCATGGAACTCTTCCAACACCCTATGAATCTGATTTGTGTTAATGCATCTCAGCAACACTCCATTCACATCTTTTTTGAGCAAAACACCGTCTACTATGGCATATGGGACAGCCTGCAATCTGAAGTGTCTTCTTTGGGTTTTGTTCATCTCTGGAGGGCATAGGCCCGTGCTTATGAAGTGCATTATACCTTGGGTCCATCAAGCAGTGGGGACAACAATATCCTCTTCTTGAGTGCTACCTTGCACATGGTTGTCTTGAACTATCAAAACAGACCTCTTCTTCATTGCATACTCCCTTTTGCTTACCCAAAATCAACTACTCACACAATCTTTTTCCTCTTACCAGCTTGGTAACCTTGATCTCTATGTCATACTCCATTACACGAGTGATCCAACCTACCCTTTTCTCATTCAAATCCTTGTTGAGGAGGAAGTCCTTTACTCCCACATGAGAGACCAACAACTGAACCTTGTTGTTTGAGACTAGATGCTTGAATTTCTTCAAGCTTCTGATTACTGCAAGTACATGCTTCTCAATAAAAGAATATCTCACCTCATAGTCATCTAGGCTTTGGCTGAAGAACTCAATTGGTTGTTCGTCATTTTCCTTATTCTGTTGTACCAAAATGGCAGAAATGGTATCATTACCCCCAAATGCATAGAGGATGAAATCCTTGGAGAAATCTGGGTTGATGAGAGTTGGTGCTTGAGAGATAACTTCTTTGATTGCTTCAAAACCCTCCTTGCCTTCTGCTTTCCACTTAAAATCCATGCTTTTCTTTAAAATTTTGGTGATAGGTTTGACAAGGGCTACAAAATCTGGGACAAACCTCTAAACAAAGTTTATTCTCCCCAAGAAACTCTGAAGGGCCTTCTTGTGGCTTGGAAATGGTAGTGCTCTTATGGCTTCGACCCTCTCTAGATCAATTATCTAATCCTTCTTTGGAGACAATATGGCCAAGGAGCTTTCCTTCATGTGCTAGGAAGATACACTTCTTAGGATTCAAAGACACTCCAAATCTCCTGCACCTTTGGAAGACTTGTCTCAAATGAGAGAGGTGGTCTACTGCATTCTTTGAAAAAACAGTGATATCATCAAGATATATCAGCACCATGTTGTTAATAAAACCTTTGAATGCCATGTCCATTGATCTTTAGAAAGTAGCCCGAGCGTTGGACAACCCAAATGGCATTTTCCTGTATGCATAAGTTCTCCATTTGGTTGTAAAGGCTGTCTTGAACTGATCTTCTTCCTTCACCATAATCTGATTATACCCTGAATAGCCATCAAGTAGTGAAAACCTCTCGGAGCTAGCAACAACTTGTAAAATCTGCTCCATGGAAGGAAGTGGATAATGATCCTTGAGAGATGCTCTATTCAAATATCTAAAGTCAACACACAATCTGATTTCCCCACTCTTCTTTCTAACTGGAACCAGAGGGTTGGCAACCCAACTAGAATTCTTGATAGGGAATATGATTCTTGATTCTATCAACTTATTCAATTCTTTTCTCATGAGAGGCTCCATGTGGGGGTTGACTAGCCTTTGTTTCTACCTGATGGGCTTAGTATTTGGATCTAATTCAATGGTGTGTTGAGCTAACTCAGGATTGAAACCTTTCAAATCTTCATATCTCCAAGAAAACACATCAGGGAATTCTTGACAAAGTTGTATGAACTCATACCTTTCTTGCTTAGTTGTCATCTTACCAATTTGGAGTGATTTGCTTATTTCTACTGAGATGGACATTGAATCTTCTCCCTTCACTTGGATGTTTTCTTTCTCCTTCCTAAACTGATCATTATGATTGAAAATGGACTCTAAAGTAATAAGTCCCTTTGGTAGTTTGTTGGTTCTTAGCTGCACCCACTTGGTCACCATACTGCTGCTCTAAATTTTCTTGATTTTTAGCTGAGAATTCAGCCTCTTCTTGCAAGAAATGGATGATTTGCTGATCATTTTCAAACACTTGCCAACTTACATTGTTATTTGGCACTGAAGGCCTCACAATCACATGGATGTTTGGCTATACCTTGTCTTTTTGAATGCTCTCCACGACGTCAAAGGCTGCCCCAACTACTGCAAGCCTGTCAGCGGCTTGGTTCTCTTTCCTAGGAATGGATTTGATGCCAAAACCCTCAAAATATTCAATAAGGTCCCACACCCTATAGCACTTGAGTAGATCATTCTTGATAGCATGCTACCCCTTGACTTGGTTGAAAATCAACTCATTGTCACCAAAGACTTGCAATTTCTTTATTCCTCTCTTAACTACCCAATGCATCCCTTGTACGAAGGCTTCATATTTAGCAGTGTTATTGGAGCATGCAAACTACAATATAAAAGATGAATAGTACTTTACTCCTTGAGGTGAAACCAACATGGCTCCCCCTTCGGCACCTTGTCTACTCCTTAATCCATCAAAAAATAGCTGCCATACCTCATTGTCATCCTTATGGTCTGGCTTGGTGATGCTAGGAATGGGCTAATCTTTTTCATGCATGCAATAGACTCCTAGCTCAGATTATTCTACTTCTTGATAAGGATCAAAAGCATGCACCTTGTTTGCCCATTCATCAAGAGTTAGATCTGGGATGCTTCCAACCTTGGTGTCAGCTTCATTAGTGCTTGGGTGATCTTCTTGATCAAATGCTGACCAGTTGGCATTGATCTGACTTGGAGTGTAGGGCTCAATGTGGAAGTTTACAATAGGTTCAGACTTGATTGCAACTTTGGTTCCATACCTCATTCTGAAAAGCATGTGTGACCAATCAGCAGACAAATATCCTCCAATCTTGGCTATGAAATCTCTTGACAAACATAGGGCAAAGAGTGGTGGAAGGTCTATAACTGATACATCTTGTAAAACAACAACATTTGGACATGCATGCAAGGTAAGACTCAAGTTTCTAATCACCCCAACTATTTTTACTGTTGTCCCATCCAACTGCACTACCCCTTTGGATATGGTTTCATATTGAAGTCCTAGCTAATCAGCTATTTACTTGGGCATCACTGAGCTAATTGCCCTGGAATTAATCATGCAATTGTGCACAAATTGGTTTCTAATGATTAATGAGACATAAAAATGAGGGGGCTTCAACATTTTTCCTTGCTGTCCTCCATGATTCCCTTCAGGCTGGGCAGCATTTATGAGCACCTTCTCTTGCATTTGAACTTGTTGATTCGAAGTTGGCCAGTCCTTAATGGCATCTTGTAGCAAATATCTCTAGCCTAAGATAGATAGGGATTCCCACATTGATATATTTACATTTTTCTTCTTCATCTGATCAATGATACTAAATGGTGATGAAGGATCTCTTTGTTGTCCCTTGGTTTGCATATTCATCCCTTGCATGTGGGCAGCAACAACTGGTATTTGAGTTGTTTTAGGAGCTAGTTTGGGTGCTCCTTGCATGTTTGGGACTACATTTTGTTTGCCAAAAGCTTGTGGAGTGGTAGAAGGTTGTGGATTACTTAGAGCCAATGGCTGTCCTTCACCCAAATTTCTCCTTTTTGACCTTGTGTTGGCTGCAACACTTTGAGAGGGTATTTGATTCATACCACAGAAATCTTCAGCCTACCAACTGACAAGAGTAGTTTCATTCAGAGATGTTCCTTGCTGAGGTGCTTCTTGCTGCTGATCCTCTTCATGGCTAGATTCTTGCGACCCACCAATGGTTTACACCATAAGAGCCTGATTTAATGCACCGTTAAAGCACATTGATTGGTTATGTGGCTGACCACATGGGAAACACCAATCATATTCTTGGGCCATGTTATTTTTCACTAGTACCAAAGCTCTGGATGTGGATGCAACATTGGGGTTATCAGGCTGAAATGGTCTGTTGGCAAGAGGCCTTGCTTGATTCTGATTTGCAGCTAGATTGGGTGGTCTTTGAGGCTGATATGGCTACCTAATAAGCCGAGATTGAGGCTGATAAGAAGGTCTAAAACTTTGGGCTTGCTGCCTTTTGAGTATAACTAGCTCATTACCTAGATTTCGTAATTGCTTCATGACTTCTTGAAGCTCATTTGGGGCACTTGGAGATGAAGTAGAAGCTTCATTTGAACTCTGATTTTTAGGGGTGGGAGAAGGAGCTAAGACAGGCACTTGACTAGTACTTGGGCTCTCTAAACTTGGATATAATGGCATTGGAGGCCTAGGAGCTAGCTTTCTATCTTGAATTAAACAATTTTCAGCTCTAATGGCAATGCTATAAGCAACAGGGATAGTTGTGCCTCCCATGGATTGAATCAACATAGAAATATCAGAATTTAAGGCTTTAAGGTAATATAGAAAAGCACCTTTTGCTGCTAGCCTTACTGCCATTGGAATCCTCTCCCAAGTCCTTTGAAATCTGAAGTTGAAGTCGGTCAGCTGCTCATTGGGATCTCTCTTGATGGTTGTCAGCTGTTCCAAAAGGGACAAGCTATCTCCCTTCTCTCCAAAATGCTCATGGAGGGCTATACATAGATGGTTCCAATTTTGGATAGAGCCTAAGGCAAGGCTCCTGAACCATTGTAAAGCTTTCCCCTTGAATGAGGATGCTAGTAATTTGATAGCAACTTGCATCTCATTGATTTCATGAATTGCACAAAGGTTGGCAATGTCTTTAACGTGATCACCAGGAGTAGTCTAGTTCTCTCCAGTGAAGTATGGAATGTTCTTCAATGCTGCACCTGGGATTGGATGTTGTGCATTGAGAGAAAGTGGGCTGCTGTCAGTGAAATTGACATACAGATTTGGTGGTTGTGCCATTCTGATTGGCCTGAGAGCCCTTGTTGATTGGATGAAAGGCCTACTAGGTGGAGGTGTTGACAAGGTTCTATTAGGTGGAGATGGAGATCTTTAAGCTCTTCTTCCCCTTATTTCTCTTCCTGGAGATAGTTGTATATGAACAAACAATCCTTCCTCCCTAGTTCTTGACCTGTTCTATATTCTTCTCATAAATTTGCCAGGCTTGGACTACTTAAACCAGCGGATTATGTTTCTTTTGGAGTCACTAGATGTGTGATTTTAAGCTCCTTCAAAGATAGAACTTACAACAAGTGCACATTGATCTTGTTGTAATAAAATTGAAGACCTCTAAGGTCCCACCGGGTGTGCCAAATCTTTTATCACTGAATCACAACACCCCTCTATTTCCACAAGCGCATATACTTGAGCTCACGGTGTGATTGGATAACATGGGTACTCTCTCCAAGTTGTGGGACTTTCTACTTGAGATAGACCTCCAAAGAAAGTTGGCTCTTACTCCTAAACTACTTGCCACAATCTACTATAATGCAGGGGAAACTAACTATGCTAATCTAAATTTCCAAGGGACCAGGGAGAGAGAATGCATAAAATGAAAGCCTACACTAAAGTGGTGATACACCAAAAAAGGAGTGGTGAACACTTCTAGTTCTGTAAATAGACATAGATCATGGAATGCAACATAAAAATCATGCACAAATTGATAAGATGTAATTTAAAGTCTGAAATGAAGCAAACAACACAACTAAAGGACTAAAAACTGATCACAGAGCATGTATTGTCATTTCCACTGTCAAAATCCTTGCATTGCAACATCAAAAAGGTAGGAAACCTATTACCACCATCAAGAGGTTCGATACTTGCAAAAATCACTTGTTGAAGGTGAAAGAAGAAGCTTGCCATCCAAAGAAATGTTCCCCCCCAAAAAATGAGCCAAATCTGGCTTTTACAATGCATGAGTCGAGCCTAGGAGAGAGAAAATGTGTAAAAACATGGGAACCATTCCTCATTAAATGAAGATGCATTAAAACAGCATGGGTGTCCTTACAGACCCATGCCTTGACATTTTTGGCCATGCTAAAGAAGAATGCGACCCATTTTGCATTAAAACTAGTTGTTGAAACGTCATTTCTGGCCATTACCATGTGCCAGAGATGCTTCTTGATTTTATCTCTCCAAACTAAACCAAAATTCAAAATTGATCTCGTAATTATGTATATAATTTCACCAGATTTCCATTGATATAAAGAACGCAAAAAACCGAGCTCTGGATCAAAAGTTATGGCGATTTGAAGATTTAGGGCAAAAACAGGCCAAAATCGGATCAGTGGGCAAAAAGTTTGAATTTTACCTCTTTTTGCATTTTGGAAAAAATTTCAAATTTTTCCCACACTCCACCACTTGGATGACATGTGTCAGGCTCTGATTCATCCATGGGATCATCCTTTGAAAATTTGTTTCGGGCCCTTCCTTGAAATTTTTTGCCACTTGGACACGTGGCACTATTTTATTGGCTCGAGCCTAAGGGGCACACTTTGCCCTTTGAAAACTTGGCATTTTTCACTTTGGGAAAATTTCCCATTTCCCCCCATGCTCTGTCACTTAGATAACATGTGTCAAGATTCCATTTGATGCCAGGGGCAGCGGGCCAAAACTTTTACCTTTGAAGACTTTGACTGAAACTTGGAAAATTTTCTAAGTCCTTTTCTTTTCCCCGCCACTTCCTGGGACACATTCTCCTGCATCAGCTGATTCAGGCTTCTTTGTTCCTATTTGCAGCCTTTTCACCTTTTTACGTCCCATGTGTCCCTCATGTACCTTTGTCCCAACTGTCCCGGATGAAAATCTCCTGCTTCGGCCGATTCAGGCTTCCTTGTTTCTGGTTGTGGCCTTTTCGCATCCCACGCGTCCCTCCTGTACCTTTGTCCCAACTGTCTCAGAATGCCTGGGACAAATATCTCCGAACCACCTGAAATGGACTATCTAGTGGTGAATCAGTTGATTCGTGTCCCACGTGTACTTTTGTCCCAACTATCCCGGACTTCCTGGGACAAATATGTCCGAACCGCCCGAAATGGACTGTCTTTCAGCAAACCGGCCGATTCATGTCCCACGCGTAATTTTGTCCCAACTGTCCCAAACCACATGAAACAAAAGACTTAGGTGATTTTTATTTGTTTCGACAGATTCAAATTTTCACGTCCCTCACGTCCCAATGTCCCAACTGTTTGGTGGACCGCCTGGGACAAAAATGTCTGACTTAGCCAATTTTCTTTCTTTTTTAGGCCCCAAGCTTGGTACGACGAACCTCAATACGACCCAAAATGCTTTAAAACAATCCTACAACCTTATTTTCTACATTTTTTCTAACTCATTGGGATTTCTTCTTGGATGGGAGAGTTAAAAAAAAGGCCGAGGGGACCCCGAAAAACATGATTTTGGGCCTTGAATCAATCTTACTTGCTCGGGACTGAATAATCTAATGCATGTTATCAAAATTACCTTAAGGGGTGAATTTTGGATAACAATTTTGGCGACTCAGTGGGGTTATCTGCCTGCTAAATGAAGAACGGCCAGCTGCCTGAAGCATCCATTGGGCATGGAGTCATGAGTTGTCTGTTCGGAACCCCAACTGACTTAGAATGTTGTAAGGAGGAAGATGGAATATCACCCGATGGAAGCAAGGGCTGCAAAACATCTCCAGGGACAGCAAGCCTTTGCCAAAGCACTTATTGAAAGCAAAACAACCTACAACAAAACAATGTGCACAAGCACTTGGAGGAATGGAAATTCTAAATTAATATTTACAAGGGTGAGAAGTTATCTTTCTAGTAGCAACATTTGAGATAGATAGAGGGGTCAATTTTGGATAACACTTCCTGCTCTACACTTGGCATGAGCAATCGAAGATGAAACTTTTCAAAATTCTCTTAAAAAGAGGATCATGTATCTAGCAGAGCTTGAAGAAAAGAGAGTGAGAGTGGTCGACAGGATCACTGAACATTAGAATCAAGTCAAGAGGCTGTTTGATAAAAAGGCCAAGCAGAGGGACAAGTGAAGAGAGCCAAAAGGCATGCACGCAAAATTTGATTCTCTATGGAGGGGACCTTTCAAGATCAAACTGCTCAATAGAGAGCATAGTTTCTATCTCTCATATCTGGATGGAACCAAGCTCCCGCTTCCCTATAGCGGGCAACATCTCAAAATATTCAGGAAGTAGAGCTTTCTCTCTTCTTTGTATTGTTTGCTTTGGTTGTGCATTTGTTTTGTCGTGTGTTTTCTTTTCATTTGTTTTGTGTTCCCTATTTTCCCTTTTGGTCACCCTTGTTTTTGACTCTATAACCCAATGGATAGACACATGTTGATATGGGATTCTATACCATTAAGCTTCGTTTAAAGATAGTCCCTAGAAAGAGCCAGCTATTATCCTGTAAAATTGACAAAAGGGAAATTTTGCAGGTAACCATACCAGATTTTGTTCTGGTTCCTTGTCAAGGTCCCTCGGCATTTAGAATGGCGTAAAATCCCTTTCCAGAAAATCTGGTTTTTTGAACTTAGTCATTTTGGTCCAGTTTGGGATGGGAACAAATTTTGTTCATGCAACACAAAAATTATTTACGCCCCCTTCTATTCCTTTGGTGCACCCTTTGGAGTGTTAACACAATAGTTTTTGTGCCTCTGTACGATGGAAAAGTGACAAGCGAGTGTGGGAATCTACAAGTAACTCTTCCTCGCACCCGACCTCTTGAGGTCATGCCGAGACATCTGGTGGGGATGGATTATGTGTAGGGTATGGGTAAACTAGTTAGGCAATCTTAAATCTTCGACACGCACTAATGGAATCTGCGAATCTAAGGCAAAGAAGGCCCTCCTAACCTGAACTGGCATGATAGATCGATCGGCAAGGATGACTTCTTGAAGGATCCAATTAATATCGAGCTCTAGCGTGATCTGATCTATAGGTTCTGGGATACGTGGAAAATGACCTAGGATGGTTTTGTGTATGTCTCCAGACAGGGTCATATGATGGAAGATGGATATATAGCGGATTCTATGGTCGATTCTCTGGTCTAGTCCAGAAATCTTTATCTTTGTTAGCTACTACATCTAACAAGGATAACTGTGTGATGATGATAGGTGGAAGTGGAGTGGATCTAAATATTAATGTGCATAAGCCAGCGTCAACATTAGATTGACCTGTAGGCTCATTGGGTTGTGGGATTTGTGGGTCACAACCATAGATTCATGGTTGTTGTGGACCTAGTATGGTCATGTGTGGAATCAGTCCCTAATCCCTAGTATCCAATAATCATATGCCTTCTTGGCCTCTATATTCAGAATTAACAATTGTGTGATCTTCTCAGAGTATCTCACAGGCATTCTTACAACCTGAATTCTTAAGCTAGTATCTCTATCTGTGAGAGTGTCTCCTGCATCTAGCTATGGGACCAAAGGGTCACAACCAAACGTTTTCTCTCTTTCAAGCCCTTCTACAGTCATGCAGATATTTATCTAGAGTAATCTGTAGTTTGGCTGATTTGACCAAAACATGTGCGCTTGGTTGTCTTTTATATTTAACTCACTTACCTGTGAGTTGATCAGTTGTAAGTCTGTTGTTGTTTGGAAGACTTGGATTCTAAGGTTCTGATCTATATTAGTTATTGCCATAATAAGATTGGGTTGAGGCATGATTGGCTTGAATACGTATTCTCTAGGCTCTCTAGGTCCTGTGATTGTCATACAAAAGGAAATGATACAAATCTAACTAATTACAGAATAATTTAACTGCGTAAGATATGTCTATGTATATTCCTAAATCTGATAGTTATTGATAAACTACTAAACATAATTTAAAGATTGATTATCTAATATATTTAAAATTGTCAACTAAACTAATAACACAATTAAAACAAACAAAACAACTGAGTATAGCTACTTTTCTGTGCAGTTTTTAGATCTATTCTAAATAATTTGATAACTGATCTACTCTATTTGAAAGACTCTCGATCGTACCTCAGAAGTGAGGAGTGAATCATAGTTTCTTAGAAACTATCAATCCCCACATCTTCCCTGACAATATAGAAAGTAAAATTTAAATGAGATGATTAGCTACTCTATTTGATATGCTTTTATCTAGAAATTTGAAAGCTAAAACTTGGATTCTGTAGAATAGTGGCAAATCCAATGGTGTGTGACCTTGTCCACTCAGTGTGATCTCCTCGTTCTTTCGTGCTCACATAGATCCATAAAAGCATGTAATGTTAGCATAAAAAAAATTAGATATTGGAACAAAGGCAGCTTAGGATGCAGACTGAATACAATACGAGTAGGAGAGGGATAGTGCAAGAGTACAGAGCTTGGCTTATGCAATTCAACATAAAACGTATAGCACTTGAAAACTATCCTTTTGACGAACAAAACCTGTAACTTTAATGGCTTCCTATTGAAATGAAACTATCCTACTCCAATTGATTTGGATGCAATGAAAACAACACTTTACACAAGGAGAATATGTGTCTTTCTGACAACTAAACAATGCTAACTATGCATCTAAGAAATGAAACTATGACTCCTAAACAAAATTGAAAGGCTAAAATATTGAAATGATAAATTCAAAGGAAAATTTGAGGGGCCATTTGCTTGAGCACAAGCCAGCTATTTATAACATTTCTAATTACCCAAAGGTAAAAACCAAATTAATTTCTTAAGCCATAAACAATGCCAAAACACTATTCTAGGGAACCAGCATAATAAATGCAAGCCAAAGGTGGTGAAAAAAGCTGGTAAACGTGGAAAATTTACATTAGTCACATTAAAAGAGCATTCTGGAAAATGCGTGAAGGACCGCTGCCCTGAGCAGGGCAGTGGTTTTTTAACTGAAGAAAAAAATACAAAGAAAAGAGGGGAAAAGAGAACGACAAAGCATGCAGGGGCTAAGTGGGGCATGCGGGATGTTAACGCATACTTTGGGGAGCTTTTCTAGATCCCGAACACCTTGCGAGGAGACCTGTATCATCATTGGGGCACGTGTCATGTCATTCAGGTAGTGCAGTACCCTACAATTTTGGGTACATACATATTACCCCCTAAGAGAATCATTTTAGTCATGAAGAGGCGTAAAATGGTGGGTCCAAGTATGGCAGTCCTGAAATGGGAAGTTAGGAGTTATACCTGGTACATCCGTGTGTCGAAATGACGTTATCCGAAATTTCCACTACTTGCAAAATGAAAAGAGAACTCAAGTGTAGATAGACAAAAAAGATCGAAAAATAAATACTAAAATATCATGAAATGAGGATGTACCATTTGTGTGGGGATAATAACTTACCTCTGTCGGTGCTCCAAACCTACGGAAAGGGGCATTCAAAACAAGTCAGGTTGCTATATTTGTAAAAGTGGGCCCATTTTCCTATTCATTTGTGCATGTTGATTTGGTTGCTTTTGAGCTCTGGGACCCACGGTGACGGTTTCTCATGAGAGTGGAGTCAAAATGTCTGGGATGAGATCATGATCATATAAGAGCAGCTACATATTTACATTGAATAAACACACAGAATAATCTTCTTCACGCCGTATATTATTTTCTCTATATGTTTATTGCACAGTAGATTACAAATATATAGGAAAATACTTTCCTATAAACAAGGTGATGGTTGTTAACAACCTCAACCATCTGAAAACTCATGTACAACAATAATCCCATAATATATATTGTTATATATTTGTTATAACAATATATATGTATAATAAACTAAGAACCATGTGAATACTAATTCCTAACATTCCCCCCCTTAGTGTTTACAAGGTAGAAAAACATTCACACTCTCAACTGCAGTATGCTCACCCCTGTGGCATGTCTAACTCTGTGACTCATGACCTTGATCCAAAAGAAAGGCTTGCTCCTTCCATGGTTTTAAACAGGCTTACCACAAACCTTGACGTGATAGGAACCTCATCAACTGTCCATCTCGTGTGGTTTTCTAGATCCTCCCACAAACCCTTTCAAGATCCATGAACTGACTTACTCTGGTGCTACTGTTCACCACTATGCTTATACATCAGGGAATTATGTAGGAAACACAAATTGCATATCACAAAACTACACAATAGAAGATATATTGAAAAAATTTCACATTACTTCCTATAAGAATCGTAATGTTCTTAATCGTAGTCTCTGTCATTGATCACTACCACTCGATCTCAAACAACATAGAAAACTACCACTGCCACTAGAAGCTTTCCTTGACTAAGTCATTTTGGGTGCAGAATGGGAATGGAACATTGGTATGTATTCCCCCTCACAATGTGAAATTCCACTCATATAGAAACTGAGAAGCAAAATGCATCGAAGAACATACTCCTAAATGGATCTTGCTAGTTAGGTCTTGCTGCACATGGTCACTAATGCTAGTGACCGTATTCTTCTAGCTGACCATCTTCCAAAGAAGTACGGTAGTTAGAGGAACAAGTCAGTCAGAGGACCACTGACAGTCATCTGCGCTCCAACATAACTCTCTTTCCAACATCCATCAAATACCACACAAAATAGGAACACTACAAACTCAAGCACAATGAGAAAATGGAAACCACACTGAAAATCATATACTCACACCATACATATGCCACCATAGCTTCTGTGCAGCCCTGTCATTGGTGACTGATGAGAGGTCATTGTTTGACCTCCTTCCTCCATTTCCTCGTTCCTCCATCTTTATGGCTTCTAACTCAGCCAAATGAAAATTTTAAGCTCATTTGTTTCCACATTGAAGTTATTCTCCCCCTGTAATGCAAAACATTTTATTTTTAGGATGTCGGGTACAACTGATAATACGTCCCACAAAATAGCCAAAAAATATGATATTTTTCAAAGTGGTTATTTTATCCCAAAATTAGAACCACTATAATGACAATTGAAAAATAAACACTTTTTCAAAAAACGGTGCTCAATTTTGAGTTGCCGTGCAAAAGTTATTGAGGTTACAATTTCCCGTAAATTGGTCCAATTAAAATAAAATTGAATTGCCCTCAAAATTCAATTATTAAGAAAAAACTATAGAAATATATATATATATATATATATATATATATATATATATTTTAAACTATAGTTTTGCTAAATAATTTAAAAAAATTGACCAATAAGAAAAAACCTGTGTGTTGCATTTCTTTTACCAGATGTGCATTTCCAGCCAAAAAATGTCTATTTGACAACAATTTTTTCATATCTACATGTTTAATCTGACCCTAATGTAAACTACAACGTTGTGCGTCTTTTTCTCATATTTTCAACCTAAAAAGAATCACCTCAATCTGATGTTTTATGAGGAAGATATGTTCATTTTACTGAACACTACTTGTATTTTTTGGATGGATTTTTGAATATTCTCTTTGGCCTCTTAAATATTCTTGGCTCTCATAGGAATAACCTACTCTGATACCAAATATAAGAGCATCTATAGATTTACACTGAATAAACACATAGAATAATATTCTTCACACCGTATATTATTTTCTCTATATGTTTGTTGCACAGTAGATTACAAATATATAGGAAAATACTTTCCTATAAACAAGGTGATGGTTGTTAACAACCTCAACCATCTGAAAACTCATGTACAACAATAATCCCATAATATATATTGTTATATATTTGTTATAATAATATATATGTATAATAAAATAACAACCATGTGAATACTAATTCCTAACAGATCATGCCTCCACAAGTGGAACGCTGACCCGTGAGATCACAGGTTAGTTTTTCTCGATTTACCATTTTTATCCCCAAAAGATTAAAATGTTGAAATATTTTTCATGGGGGGATAATTTTTGAAAATGTTAGTTTTAATAGGTCAATCTAGGGGGGGCACCTACTGGGTAGGCCTTTTTTAGTCAAAATAGCCTTTATTTAGCATTTTTAGGCATTTTTTAGGTCATGTGAGCCGTACTGAAATTCGGGACACGACCGCCGCCCTGGGTGGGGTGGTGGTTACACAACCGCCTCCATGTTCAGGGAATTGGTTACACAACCACCTCCCTATTCAGTGTGGTGGTTACAAGACTGCCACTTTTAAGGCAGTGATTACGGAACCGCTGCCCTGCTCAGGGCGGCGGTCTTTCACAAAATGCACAAACAACACCCTTTTCAAGTTAATTTTGCATTCTTAGCATTCTTATGTGTCTTCATAATTTTTCTAAAGTCATTTGGATACTAAATTGCTTTGTTTTGTCTATTTTTGGGTGTATGCAAGTGAGGGAGGAGTATATTTGATGGAGCCAAGAGAGAGAGAGTGTGTGATTGGCTCCCAGGAGTATTAGATGCCCTTTCTCAGGACGAGCAGGACACTCTTTAGAGGGCCGGTATACTGCATATATCACAGGTTCCGCATGTTGCACCATCTAGTCACATACTTTGTGACCTATTTTCTTATTGGGATGCTAATCAGAACACTTTTCAATTACCAGGGGTCTAAGGTGAGTGGACCATTACTTTGGAGGACGTTTACCATATCTTGGGGGTCCTGATCATCGAGACATGACTGACTCTTGAGACAACAGGTTCACGGGCTCAGATAGCACATTGGTCCTCATACATGGGAGATGCATTTATCTCCACTGGTTCGAAGAAGGGGTTGAGGGTCTGATCTATTCCTAGCATGCCTATCCCCTTGATTCGTTAGGCCATTATGGGGATCCTTGCCTCGAGATTGATCGGGCACAAGGTAGGAGACACTCTACTCTATTGTTGGTCCCCCATTATTGCACAAATTGAGGGACATGGTTGGATTTATGCTTGGGGAGCCGACATACTTGGGACTACCTACCATGATTTGTACTGGGTGGTTCATTTATAGGGGCAGTCATTGAGCCATCTGACCCTAGTTACGAGATGGGTTTATGAGCGCTTCATCCCCTATGGTAGAGGTGTAGAGGTGGTAGATCTCGAAGCTGTGAGGGTAGCCAGATGGATAGAAATGTCAGTGCTCAGAGCACCTCACCAGCCAGTTGCCTCCCTGACCACTAATGACATGGAGGCCACAACTTATCAGGCCATGGCAAGTTTATGGGGCGAGGAGGCTCTTACTTTTATTTCTTGCTCCACCACAAGGTAGCTTATTGACAGGGTGGGGAGGGTGGAGATACACCCTTTTGGTCGAGTGCCTCAGCAGTTTGGCCTGCCTTACGTGGGTATGCTTCCCCTAGTGGTGCCAGTATATAGATCAGTTTGAGAGGCAAGGAGAGGTCCTAGAGGCCGGGGTTGGACAGTTGTTACTCCTGAAGTTCCCATTACAGCTAGGTGAGTAGTACGTGCTCGAGGGAGAGCCGGTGCTCCTCAGGCACCCTTACTTCAGATTACAACCAGTCCCGCTCATAGCAGCGATGACCCTATTAACATAGACTCTGAGTCTGAGGAGTTCACAGGGGGAGAGATGGAGGAGGAGACCGAGGTTGAGGCTAGTGAGTCAGGTGGAGAGGAGGACAGTGATCCTGAGTGGCATGACACTCAAGGTATTTTATAGGCAGAGAGGGTAGAGTAGAGTGTGGAGAGGGTGACTCTTGTTTTAGAGAATCCACTCTCTCAGGGCCTTGGTGGAGAGGATGAGTCCATAGCGGGATGCTATATTGCCCCGACCACAAGAGGAGGACACCAGTCAGCGGTGACATCTATGGCAGGTGTCGATCCTAGAGATCCATCTTGGATCCCTGGCGATCTGAGTGAGTTATCATCTTTCCTTTTAACATTTGTTTCTAGTTGTGATTTCCTTAGTTGTTACCTCTCCTTTTGTTTATGTTTTCTTTTATCTCTTGATTATTTCTAATTGGCTTTTCTCCTTTTCTTGCAAAGACTATCAATGAGTGGTGAGACTTGATTCACCGGGTATGCACTGATACCTTGATGATCCCTCTGGAAAAGACCCGTGCAAAGCTATCCATGGATACAGGGGAGCCTTCAGCAGCTGGTAGGCACACCGATGTCTTTTCCCCTATCTGGCATGTGGCCAGGATGGTTTCTACCCTCTGTACCAAGTTGGCAGGGTATAAGACACCAGAGCACCTGATGAGGAGTCATTCTCATGGCAAGACTGCAACTTCTCCTCGAGATCGTGAGTCCTCCTTGCACTCAGAGCACTGGCGTAGCTGGAGTCCTAGATGTGGGTGTGCACCCTTAGAGGGATATCATAGGCATTGAGAAGCCACTTTGCTCTCTTGGACTGTTTTTATGATGTATTTTGTATCTCTCGGGCTCTTTGAGCATTTTGACCATGCTTAGCGCATGATGGCATTGTACAGGAAACTTTTTTATTCATATATATATATATATATATATATATATATTCTTTTCTTGGATCAGATGCTTGGTATTAATGTTCTTATGATTCGATTAGACATGTAAAGTATAATGTTGTTTTTATATGCTTCTCAGAATGTATACAATGGAGAACAAATGATACAAATGTTTACTTTCTTTTTGTATTTTGTGATGCTGATATATGATAATGTAGACACAATGTGAATTCAAACTCTAGCTTCTTATAGGAAATTTTTTGGTACTTCATATTTTTTTGATAAAATGTGATGATAAACCGGTATGATGAGAAAATAAATTTGCCCTACTCCTAACTCCACACAACTAGTAAGATGTGAGGGCTCATCACCAAGAGCTAGAAAGGGCACAAGTTATGAAATGTGTTGAAATGATAGTGATGAGAGATAAACAAAGCCTTGGTGAAACCGAATTAGGATGCTACAAGCCTACTCTACTCGAGTGACTCCATAGTTTGGGATGTAACTTGCTTTGCGGTTTATCGAGACTTAGATCCATAGATGGCCACATGGTAGAAAAAATATGGGTTTCAGGGTTTTGAACTCTCTTGGAATTTTGGACATCTGATTCATTTGTTTTTGACTCAAAATTTTAAAGGTTCATTTGAATTTGATTGCTTACGAAATTCAATGTTTATTTGTCAAGAGGAATTCCTACACCTTGCCCCATGCTACTAGTAAGAAGTGTGGGCTTATCACCATGGACAAGGTATAGGCGAGTAAGGGCATTCCCATCCTTTCCCAACCCTACGTCACTAGTAAGAGATGAAAGCTCATCACCAAAGGTTGGTGGGGAAAGGAAATGTGTAAAATTAAATTTTTTTGTTTGATCTATATTTGACTTATTTATTTGAGAAAAATGTCAGTGTATTCTTATTTCCAAATAGATATGCATAGGGGATAGATGTGACACGATGAAGCTTCTAGAACAGACCATAGGCAAGACACCTATCCTAGAAAGAAACCAAAGATGAGAAAAAGCATGTAGATCTTGGTATGGTTACCGTTAAGGATTTGTCATATCTAGCTTTATTTAATGAAATGATTCCGAAACAAGTGATGATGTTGTAAAAATGAAGAAGTATGATTAGAGTGTTTATGCCAATACCATCAAAAGTTTGTAATGAATTACTTTGAGAATGAGTTCCTTGATCACAAAATTATACAAAACAAGTGGAAAAAATGAACCTAACTATATGAAGATGCAATGTAGATATATTTATATAAATAGTGCTGGCCACTTATGCGTAGAATCATTTACGGTGTAGGGAATTGACTGTTTCACCAAATTCCTCACCCCTTAGTGTACATAAGAGATATGCACCATTTCCATAGTCTTTCGTGACTTGCTATGGGCCCAGCCATTTGGGCTGGAACTTCCTTCCTTCATCAGTTTTTATCGATCCGGATTTCTAGCCTTAGAACTAGATCACCTTCACATATGTCTCATTCATAGACCTTCTTGTTATACTACCGACACATCCGGTCAACATAGACTGTATGCTGCTGTTCAACATCTAACCTGGCCTCATCTAGGATTTCTAGCTGGGAGAGACGTGCTTCTCTGTAAGCATCTTCATCCAGAATCCCTTGTAATGAGATACAGAGACTAGGTATTTCAACCTCAAGCGGGAGAACTGCTTCTGCCTCAAATACCAATGAAAAAGAAGTTGCTCCTGTTGGTGTTCTTATTGAGGTTCAGTGGGCCCACAAGGCTAGATATAACTTCAAATGTCATTCTCACTTGTTTTCTTTCACATTTTTAAGAAGAATGGCTTTTAATGTTTTATTTGTCACTTCAGCTTGTCCGTTGGCTTGATGTAATACATGGAGGCTGTATGATGGCTTATTTTAAATTTATTACACAATTTGTGAACTTTGTCATTCTTAAAAGAAGTACCATTATCTGAGATATTGATTTGTGAGACACCGTACCTACAAATGATTTGGTTGAAAATGAACTTGGCAATTACAGAACTCGGTACAGTAGTAAAAGGCATAGCCTCTACCCATTTGGTAAAATACTCAGTGGCTGTGATTATGAAATTATGGCCATCTATAGATGAGGGAGAGAATTTCCCTATCAAATCTAGGTCCCACATAGAAAAGGGCCATGGAGTAGCAATTGGTTGTAGAGATTATGCCAGCATGTGAATCTCGTGGGAGAATTCTTGGCACTTATGACACCTTCGTACAAACTCTACTGCATCGTGTTCTAGAGTAGGCCAGAAATAGCCCATCCGATGTATTTTACAAGTGGTGGCATGACTACCGAAGTGGCCTCCACATATTCCACTGTGAGATGCATGGATAATCTTCTTGGATTCTTCTGTGTCGACACATCTTAGAAGCATTCCATTGAATTCTTTACGAAAGAGCACTTGCTCTATAATGATGTATTTAGCTACGATAATGTGTAACCACCTTCTTCGTTGCGGTGTATCACCTTCTAGATATGTATGGTCCATGATATAATTAATAATATTAGTATACCAAGAACACTCAGAGATAGGAGGTCTGGTTTCGATGTAGTATATGCATTCATTGGGAAAGTCTAGATCTACTAGATTGCCTCCATCTAGTGGGTTATCAGCTAACCAATCCACAATGATTTATCCTTTAATGGACTTCTAATTTACAAATGTTAATTTGAATTCACCCATTAAGGTTATAAAGCATCCAACCTTTTTAGACAAGGACCCTTGTGTGAGGAAAGTTCGTAAATGGTCTATTTTTATAATGAATTTTGTTTCTTGATTTAGCATGTAATGCCTTAAGTGTTTGGTTGCGAAGATTATGGCAAGGCATTCTCATTCTTCCTGTGTATAATGTGTTTCATATTCAAGCAATGTTTGGCTAATGAAATAGATCTCACATTCTCTCTTGTCATCGTCTTCTTGAGCCAACATACAGGCTAGCAAGACATTGGTGCCTCACAAATACAAGATTAACGGGTGGTCTAGCTTAGGTGGCATTAGCGTAGGTGGTGATAACAAGAAACACTTAACTACATCGAAAGATTCATTATAGTCTTCGGTCCAATCAATACTATAATTTTTCTTAAGTAGATTGTTGATTGGATGAATGGCAAAGCTTAAATCTGGGATGAATCTCTGGATTGCACCAAGTTTTCTGAGAAATGACCTGATTCTAGATTCATCTGAAGGTGGGACCATTTCGAGAATAGCCCAAATTTTGGTTGGGTCAAGATCGATCCATCGTGATGATATAATGTAACCTAGGAGCTTCCCTCCTGTCACACCAAAGATGCATTTTTCTGGATTTAGCGTGACTCTATATTCTATTAGACGTGAAAGAATGATGTGGAGTACTTCTGGGTGATCACAACGTCTCCTAGCTTTGGCCAACAAGTCATCTACGTAGGATTCCACAATTTTATGAATTAGATCATGAAATATAAACGTCATAACCCACTGGTATGTAGTGCCAGTGTTCTTGAGACCGAATGGCATAACAGCGTAGCAATAGGTTCCCCAAGGAGTTATAAATGTGGTTTTATCTTGGTCTTGTTCAGATATTCTGATTTGATTGTACCCTGAGAACCCATCCATGAGGGAAAAAATCTCAAATCTAGTTGTTGCGTCGATGATGACGTCAATGGATGGTAACGGGAAGTCATCCTTGGGGCATGCCTTATTAATGTCTCGGAAGTCTATGCAGATGTGTATCTTCCCATTATTTTTTAGAATGGGGACGATATTAGATACCCAATGAGAGTAGTCGACTGGTTTGATGAATCCTACTTGGAGGAGTTTTATTACCTCTTCTTTCACCATGAGAGCTACCTTAGGTTTCAATGGTCTCGATTTTTGTTTAATTGGCTTTGCATCTGATTTGGTAACGAGATTATGTACTCCAATGTGTGGTGTAACCCCTGTCATTTCTTTATAATTAAATGTGAAATCCTTCTGATGTTTTCTGAGGATTCGATTGTGTATTTCTATTTCTTCTGGAGTTAATGAAGATCCTAGTTTTAAGTTCCTTGGGTCATCCCACGTTCCGATGTTAATATCAATTGTCTCTTCGATTAAAGAAGTGTTACCTTCTTCAAACTTAGGTGGAGCTCGAGGTAGTTCCAGATCGTCTCCGTTCTCTACTATGTATATGCTGAGCTCCTTTTATGGAGGAAGCTCTATCATGGGATTTCCAAAGTAAGAAGACAAATGTGGGATTAAGGACAAATCTATCACATGATGGGTGAGATGTAACACTGCATAGGTGTTTAAGTAATCTAGAGTGGCTCTATCATTATCAATGTGGTCTAGGATAGTAGATTTGTTCTCATCTCCGTTTGTTAAAAGAGGGTTTGACGTTTTTTTCAGCAATGGTTTAGTACGAAGGGATACCATGAAATGGATATCTTCCAACTCACTGTTTCGGGTGAAGTGTGACACCGAGGTTGCTATAGAATCGGTGAGAATATTTTGTTCTCACGGGATTGCTTCAATTGATATGAAGTCAAAATCCTTGTTTAAATCTAATACAACTATTTTGTAGAGCTGTAAGTGCTTAGCTTTGGTTTCATACACCTCAGAGACTTGGTTTTCTACCAATTGTGAGTCTCCTAACACCCTGATGTTATTAACACCAATCCTCTTAGCTAAGATGAGGCCAAGGAGGAGGGCTTCGTACTCAATGCCATTGTTTGTACATTTGAAATTTAATTTAAAGGTGAACGATAGGATATTTACCTCAGGAGAAGTAAAGATCACACCTGCCCCAGCCCCATAACAACATCTAGTTCCATTGAAATGGAGAGTCCAATATTTAGCTGGGAATATGGCCGTTGTGATATTTTTTTTGTTAACATCTTCTGCTTCGGTTACTTCTACCATGTAGAGATCCTCTGCTAGAAGAGAGCCAACACGTAGGGTATATCCCATGCCTATAGAATCAAATGGTAGGAACATGGTAGATCTTGTTCTAATAATTTGGTAATTTTTGCAGTAGTTCCTAATGATATTGTTTCTACAATGTTAGCCTCATCCTAGAGGGTTGGGACAGTCTTGACTAGGCTCATAGTCTCAAGATCTATTGTAGGTACCAACTTTTCCTCTTGTTTTGTGTCGATGGGTTTATTAAGTTGGTTTGTTGGGAGTTCAAACTCTGAGTGAACGCCTGGTATTGTTTTTTAGTCAACTCGGTGTATATCGAATGGTTTTGGATCACCTTTGGCTATGAACACTTTTCCTAAATGCAAGAACCTTACTTCTTGAAATAATGTAGAGGGGATTTCCTTCATACGATGTATCCATGGTCGGCTGAGGATCATATTATAGCAGGTTTCTCGATGTATAATATAAAACTCAGTTAGGATTGTTTTGGGTCCTGAGGTGACCGGTATTATTATCATTCCAATCAACGTGGCTTTAAGGCTATCATAGCCTCTTAATGTATTTCGAGTCGTGGAACAATTTGTTTCTCCAGACCCTAGCTTTTGAAGGAAAGAGAAGGGGACTATGTTAACTGCTTCTCCATCGTCAACCATTGCACATTTAACGTAATTGTTATTAACCCAAGCTTGCAAATGTAGGGTTGGATCACCTCTTCATGCAATCTCGGTGTCTATTAGCATTTTGTTTATTTTGAATACAAACTTGGTATCCCTATCCAGCTGCCCCAGAGGATGGATATCAAAGTCTATATGGTTTACCTGTGTTTCAGGAGGTGGAGTGATGTTAATTAAATGACTCAAACCTAATGCCTCTAAAAGATCAGCCTTGTGGGTGGGAGAGTTATTCAGTAAGTCCAAATATGAAATGTGTGAGAATGTTTTTGTTAGATCACTAATTAAATCATAGGCACCTACAGGTTTTACTAATATTTGTTGAATGTTATCTGTCTCTGGTAGGTAACTTGGACTTAGCTGAGAGGAGTATTCTCGTGTCCTTGTTACAGCTTCCATGGGTAGTTCAGTGTCTAACTCCACTAAACCGACTATCTTGGGTTGTGGTTGACTTCCTAATTGTGGTACAACTAATGGATTTAGTGAAGTATAGGCTTCATGATCATTATTTCCTATTATTATGCCCTTATTTGTCCCATTTGGATTTAACCTGTTGTTATTGTGATTTGGGAGTGGATCATTAAATATTTTGAGGGGTGCGTTTTGAGGGGAAACTGCGCCTGTAAGAGTATTTGGTGCCGGTGATGCAGAATCTACCAAGAAAATATCTATGAAAAGTTGTCTTTGTTCCTCTGGCAAACATTGCATGAATTTATCGTAGTCACAACACGTTTTATTGTCATGACCTCAATTTTTTTGGAAACCACAATATGAGTTAGGATTGTAATTCCTAGTTTGTTGGTTTGGTGTATATTGTGGCCCAAAACTCAGATCAAACTATTACCTATTAGGATTAAAGTTTTACATTTGTTGTTTTTGGTTTTGGTTCTGGTTTTGATATCTAGTTGAGTTTTGGCTCAGACGCTTTATAAGGTTTTTCCATTGTTGTTGTTGTTGATTAAAATACACTGCATTGATTGTTGGGGTAAAGTTGTTGTTTCGTTGATTGTTCATTAGTGGTGGAGTATTCACAACATTTACCTTTTTAGCCTGATCAGTTACTCCATCTGTTGTCACTCCACAATTTTTATTAAGGATTTTAGGTCCTTGATTGACATTTTTGGTAGTAGGATAAGCCGTAGTATTCTGGTTGGAGGTGATTAACCTCCCGTTTGCTCCATACGTCTTACGACCACTATCTATTGCAACTTGATCTATTCAGAGAGCACTCTCAAGTACTTCATCGTAAGTCCTTAGTGGGAACTTTTGGAATTATTCCTTCACCTCTCTACTGAGGGAATGAAGGAATAAATCACATAGTTCCATCTGATCCATATTTGGAGCACTTGCCGAAGAATAGAGAACTGTATGCCATCTTTGAATGAAATGAGCAACAGATTCATTGTGTTCCTTCTTAATGTGCAAGAATTCCTTGATTCCTATTCTCAATAGTTTGTTCATATCAAATGCCTTGATGAACTCAGAAATAAGTTGTTTAAATGAATGGATGGAGGCTTAAGGTATTTTGTAATACCAATCGAGGGCAATGCCTTCCAAGGTTTTGGGGAATATTTTAGTAACAACCCCATCCCAAGGGAGCAGTTCTTGAATGGTTGTGGCGTAAGCCTTGATATGTGCATTCAGATCTCCCTCACATTTGTATTTGGAAAAATCGGGAAGAGGTCTTGGAAGCATAACGCTTTGTATGGTGAATTCTAAGGGATCTTTCAAATATTTTGAATAAGTCCCTATCGTGTAGGTTTCAACCATTGATGGTGCTTGCTGAGGGGGTGGCGGTGGAATGGGTTGTTGATATGGCGTAGCGTATGCATAGGTAGAGGCATAAGGAAACCCCTATGGTTGAGTAAACACATCGGGAGAGGAGAACATATCTCCCTATAGTGATTTGGAGTATATGTTTAAGTATGAAGGGGTATTGTCTAGGAATGGATTATTTTGTACTAGACCAGGAGGTATCAGAATGGTGTTAGAAATGGTGGTTCTAGTTGGCATTTGTTGTGAATACTAGGGAGTCATACCTAACATGCCTATTCCTGTGAGGAGGTCTACTTGGCTAGGATGGTTTGGAGGATTATAATTTCCTGCCTACATGAATTGAGAATGGTGATTTTCCTGAGCAATTTCTAACCCCCTAACTTTTTCTACTAAAGTTGAAATGACTTCATTTGGTAAAGTCATAGTATTTTACCTTAGTGGCATTTGTTGTATATCCAGGTGTTGTATAGGCATGTGATACCCTACTATGAAATGATTGTTGCCCTACCAAGTTTCCCTAAGGGAATTTCCTATATGTAGTGGCATGGAGGTATTTTCTTGAAATGAGATCTCAGGTTGTGTTTGTAAACTTCCTATAGGTGGATACATACTCCGAGAGCATTGTTCATTCCTAGCATAACGCACTGAATACTCGTCATCTAAAATTAGGTATGGATTTTATTTTCTACTAATTTGTGGTCTAAGCAACACCTGAGGAGATGAATCAGATTCTCCTGTGAACGTCGTATTGTTCAAGCCTGAAGGCTCTATTTGTTGTTTTTGAGGGAGTTGATCCAACTCCTCTGTTTAGAAAGATGAACTATATCTAATCCTTGGAGGTGGATTTTGTGTTTATAATTATTTATTTGAATAGTTGTCACCCCATACTAAGAGTGAGGGTGATGACTATCTATTTAATTGAGCGTAGTATTCCTCGAGACCTAGGAGAGGTCTACCATATGCATCGAATCCTGACATATTTAGGGGGTATATGAATACCCGTAGAATAATGGGAAAGGGCGAAGGTGGAAGAAATGGGTAATAACGAAAGCGCTGTGTTATTCACGTTGGGTTCACCAATTTTGTATAATAGAAAAGTGACAAGCGAGCATGGGAATCTACAAGAAACTCTTCCTCGCACATGACCTCTCAAGGTCATGCCGAGACAGCTAGTGGGGATGGATTATGCGTAGGGTATGGGTAAACTAGTTAGGCAATCTTATATATTTGACATGCACTAATGGAATCTGTGAATCGAAGGCAAACAAGGCCCTCCTAACTTGAACTGGTGTGATAGATCAGTCGGAAAGGATGACTGCTTGAAGGCTCCAATAAATAACGAGCTCTAGCCTGATCTGATCTATAGGTTGTGGGATATGTGGAAAATGACCTAGGATGGTTTCATGTATGTCTCCAGATAGGGTCATATGATGGATGATGGATATATAGTGGATTCTATGGTCGATTCTCTGGTCTATTCTAGAAATCTTTAGCTTTGTTAGATGCTACATCTAATAAGGATAACTGTGTGATGATGATAGGTGGAAGTGGAGTGGATCTAAATATTAATGTGCGTACGCTAGCGTCAATGTTAGATTGACTTGTAGGCTCGTTGGGTTGTGGGATTTTTTGGTCACAACTATAGATTAGTGGTTGTTGTGGACCTGCTATGGTCATGTGTGGAATCAGTCCCTAATCCCTAGCATCCAATAGTCGTATGCCTTCTCAACTCTATATTCAGAATTAATAATTATACGATCTTCTCAGAGTATCTCACAGGCATTCTTGCAACTTGAATTCTTAAGCTAGTATCTATGTCTATGAGAGTGTCTCCTGTGTCTAGCTATGGGACCAAAGGGTCACAACCAAACATTTGCTCTCTTTCAATCCCTTCTACAGTCATGCGGATATTTATCTAGAGTAATCTGTAGTTTGGCTAATTTGACCAAAACGTGTGCACTTGGTGTCTTCCATATTTAACTCGCTTAACTGTGAGTTGATTTGTTGTAAGTCTGTTGTTGTTTGAAAGACTTAGATTCTAAGGTTCTGATCTATATCAGTTATTGCCGTAATAAGATTGGGTTGAGGCACAATTGGCTCGAATACGTATTCTCTGGGCTCTCTAGGTCCCGTGATTGTCATACAAAAGGAAATGATACAAATCTAACTAATGACAGAATACTTTAACTGCATAAGATATGTCTATGTATATTCCTAAATCTGATAGTTATTGATAAACTACTAAACAGAATTTAAAGAGTGATTATCTAATATATTTAAAATTGACAACTAAACTAATAACGCAATTAAAACAAACAAAACAACCGATTATATCTACATGTCTGTGTAGTTTTTAGATATATTCTAAATAATTTGATAACTGATCTACTCTATTTGAAAGACTCTCGATCCTACCTCAGAAGTGAGAAGTGAATCATAGTTTCTCAGAAACTATCAATCCCCACAGCTTCCTTGGCAATATCGAAAGTAAAATTTAAATGAGATGATTAACTACTCTATTTGATATGCTTTTATCTAGAACTTTGAAAGTTAGAACCTAGATTCTGCAGAACAGTGGCGAATCTGATGGTGTGTGACCTTGTCCCCTCAGTGTGATCTCCTCATTCTTTTGTGCTCACGTGGATCTAAAAAAGTGTGTAATGCTAGCATCAACAAAAAAGTAGATATTGGAACAAAGGAAGCTTAGGATGCAGACTGAATACAATGCGAGTAGGAGAGGGATAGCACAAGAGTACAGAGCTTGGCATATGTAATTACTAGTGGGATTTATTACGAGTCATGCAACATAAAACATCTAGCACCTGAAAACTATCATGTTTGATGAACAAAACCTGAAACTTTAATGGATTCCTATTGAAATGAAACTATCCTACTCCAATTGATTTGGATGCAATGATAACATCACTTTGCACAAGGAGAATATGTGGCTTTCTGACAGCTAAACAACGCTAACTATGCATCTAAGAAATGAAACTATTACTCCTAAACAAAATTGAAAGGCTAAGCTATTGAAATGAGAAATTCAGAGGAAAATTTGAGGGGCCATTTTCTTGAGCACAAGTTAGCTATTATAGCATTTCCAATTACCCAAAGGTAAAAACCAAATTGATCTCTTAAACCATAAATAATGCCAAAACATTATTCTAGGGAACCAAAATCATAAATGCAAGCCAAATCTGGTGAAAAAAGCTGGTAAACGTTGAAAATTTACACGAGTCGCGTTAAAAGAGCATTCTAGAAAATGCGTGAAGGACCACCACCCTGAGAAGGGTGGCGGTTACAGTACCACCGCCTTGACTGGGCAGCATTCATGAGACCACCACCTAGGAAGGGCTGTGGTTTCGTAACTGAAGAAAAAAATGCAAAGAAAATAGGGGAAAAGAGAACAAAAAATCACGCAGGGGCTAAGTGGGGCATGTGGGATGTTAACGCATACTTTAGGGAGCTTTTCTAGATCCTGAACACATTGCGAGGAGATCTGTATCATCATTGGGGCACGTATCATGTCATTCTAGTGGTGTAGTACCCTACAATTTTAGGTACGTACAGCCTCCCCGTGATGCGCCTTTCTTGCATGTACCAACATGTCAACAACAAAAATGTTGTGCCCTTAAGTGGTGTGCCAAAGCACTCAAAATTCCATGTTGACAGTCCTTAATTTACGCCAAAGGTGCAGATAGTTTCTTGCTGACAGATGCATAACTGCGCCAAAGGGCCCAAATATTTTCATGTCGACATACCTTTTGGTGCGCCCTTTGAAAAAGTTGGTGGTGCATTTATTTCACTTTTTCATATATATAGGCGTATCCACCCTATCATTTTCATGATTGAAAAACACGTGAAAAATTTATTTCTCTGGACCTGTCAGCGCTCCCATCATCCTTGTATCGTGTTCGTGGACCCCACTTCATTTCTTCTAGTCTATATATTTCTGGTAAGTGGTTCTTTCCTTTCTTGTGAGTTTTTTTTGTTGCTTTGTTGTGGTTTTTCTTGCTATTGAATTAATAAATAAACCTAAGAGGCTTCCCCCAAAACCAGTTTTACCCTTCTTTTAGATCTGCTAGCCTGGAGGGATTTGTCTCAGAAACGAACCCAACAAACCTCTTTGCTCTATTCCCCTCACTGTCAAATCATGTCGATAAGGCCTAAGAAATCACGAACCTGTCCAAGAATAGAGAAAATGTAAAGTTGCTACATTTCCACTCATGGTTTTCCTTTGGTGCAATCGCCATCCTTGTTGCATAAAACACAGTCATGCCAAGAGGGTGCACTATCCTTACCTGCAACACACATCCTTCCTATACCGAACAAAACTAAGGATCCTTACACTGATGCAGGAACAATCTTACTTACACCAAAAAAATTTGTTATGCAATCTCTTCCTACGCCGCGCTAAAGGCCCCTTGGCACACATAAAGTTAGTGATACACCCTTTAATGTTGTACCCCTTGGCACACCAAAATTCCCTAAAACATGTCCCATATCTGCGCCATTGCCACATCCTATTCCCATACAACACCAAACTTATTTACACCCAGTTTAAAACCTTATATATTGGTGCAGGTGCAAATTTTTCTACAACAACATTGATGTTACATGCAAATTTCCTGCACCCTGCGCCCTTTGGCAAATCTTTCTTCCTTGTAACACTCCACATCAGTGCGTCATACTTTTGACCCTGTAGCCTAAAATATTCCTACACCCTGTGCCTAGAAGCTTTTAAATTGCTAACTCCTAATTCTGTAATGCTTTGATGGAAGATCTGACAACTAACATGGATCTTCTACGTTGGACTTCACTCCTTCTTCTTGTAGATCAGAAACTAAACTCAGATTCACATATGTCAACATCAAGCAAAAGGCTAACCAAGTCAAAGGGTAAGGCCAAACTCATGGAGGAAGAGATGAAATACAAATATCAAAGGGTCAAAATGTCCAAGCCCCAGGCAGAATGTGACTTAGACATAAGAGATTCTAAACTTGGCCATATAGACATGGAAGATTTTTGGGCTAGAACTAGATGGGTCACAGGAAGTCCTTGGATGGACAAAGTCATCGGTAGTGGTCTACATTTCACTGGGGGAATCCTTGTTAGTGTAGTAAATAATGAGTTCATGATGGTAGTGGCCCACTGCTATAACAAAGACACAAGGTGTGTCGAGAATGAAAAGGGTGAAGTCATAATTAACCTCACTACCTGGAACTTCGAGGTCATGCTAAGTATTCCCCACTACCAGAAGTTTGTGGCTATAAGCCAAGAAGACTGCATCAAGGCATGGGAGGAAAAATAAGACAAATGCATGTAGTTAATGAACGAAGTGTATTTGGAAAATAATAAGGTAATAACTAGATGGCCACAGGTTATTCACCGCAACGACTTCTTTGAGGAACTGAGTGATACCATCACCTTCCTAAGCAGATTTTTTGGGATTTCTGATGCCCATTACTTCCACAAATGGATGCTCAGGTATCTGGAAACCATGAATAAAAATGTGCTTGATCAATGCTTTGAATGGGTAGAGATCATAAGCAGCACCATCTCTGAGCAGCTCCAACAACTCACAATAGTGAGGTTCTACATGAAGTCCTACGTAGTCTACGTTGTAGCCTCAGAGAGAGACTATCTAGCACTGAGCCGATGTGGGGTTTGGCCTCAGGTGAAAATATACGAGTATTACCCAGAGTTGAAGCTAGAGAATAGCATCCCACAGTTCACCAAGATCAATGATACCTTTTTCTACAGCATCACCTACCTATTGAGGCCCAATATGACTCACGGTTGAGATGACCAAGAGCATAGTCATGGCAACCAAGAAGTGGGGGGCGTTGTTCACACAACAATTCCCCACTTTCACCTATCTCAGGGTAGCTAACTTCTTGGGGGATCCCACTAAATTACCAAGGTATGCAGGCCCTAAGTTGATCTTGTTAGAGCTGTCCCATGATAGCTCATAACATATCACAAGAAGTTCTTGAAAAGGAAGAAGGGTGGAACTCCTTTCCCCCTCACACTAGGTAGGTACACTTGCATTTCTCACACCAAGGCCCAAGAAATGTTCGCAGAACTGGAGCTACTTAACCTAAAGCACAATTTCCTGGCAAGGCCCACTTTTGATCCAAGAAATTACCTCCCAAAGGAAAAACTCGATCCAATCCACATTCCACAAATCAAGGACATCTACATTGACCTGTATCACAAGGTCGAACTCAGGAGAAAGGATCACTCCCACCTGGCCCTAGTGAGAAATTATTCAATATGGTGTGGCCATTATTCCAAAAGGTTTCCAACCAACCGATCAAGAAGTTGATCAGGTCTATCTAGAAACAGATGGGGACAACTGGTTATTTTCTGAAATTGATAGGATAAAGGCACCTCAGACCATTGAGGTAGAGGGTTAAGGACACACTGCGGTGTACAGAGCATTGGTGTAGAATGAATGGACCTTATCTACCTTGGAGTAGATTTCACCACGTCTCCTTTGGGCAATGCACCTACCAGGTCTAAAGCATCTGCCAAAGGGAAAAGGAAAAGATAAAGAGGGAGAATCAAGCTCCGCTCAAGAAGAGGCTCCTGAGAGCCCTCCTTCTCGCCACACAGGATTAGGTTGTAACCTTTGGTATCCTCTAGAGAAAGGAGTGAATAGAGAGTGTTCCAATAGGGTACATCCACTCAGGATGTTGCCACTACTATAACAATGTTGAGGTTTCCTTCCGTCCCTCTCTCACTCTCTTGCTTCCCCTCCTCACGTAACTCAAGCAACCATTCCTTTGGTCATATCCTCTCCCCCATCTTCTATTGTTCCCCCTTCCTCTTCCTCCATTTTCTCTTCCCTCATGGAGTTGTCCCCCACCATTTCTTCTCTTATCTCTCAGCTCCCTTCCACTCCCACGACTACCTCCCCTGCAGTGTCTCTTCCTCCCATGAGCACTTTCTTGGCCTCTCTCTTGATGCTGCCATCAAGTGTCTCAACCCATTTCCCCTCATCCACTATAGCTACTCCCTCTTCCACCTCTAGTCCCACTCTCTTAAGTCCAGTATGGATCTCCCAGCACCTAAGTCAGCATAAGAGGAAAGTCCCCATTAGACCAATGGACTTTTCCGTTATCCCAACAAAAGGGGCTAAGAAGAAAAATCCTATAACCCGCTTCTCTCAGAGTGCATCGAGAGAAAGAGTGATGGAGATTGCGTATCCTGATCCCACAAAGGATAAAAAGGATCTGTCCCCTACAGATTATACAGTGATGCAGGTCACAATGGGAACATCATCCGAGAGCCTTCAAGGAGAGGCCCTATCTAAGGTGGATGCCCTTTGCAAGAAGCTTCAAGAAGAAAAGTAAGAGAAGAGGCTACTAAAAGATCAAAATAAGCATCTTCTCCATGCCCTATAGAAAATGGGTAGTGCACATCCTACAACTAGCCACTGAAACTCCTAAGGTCCTTAGTCAGGATAAGATAAATGAATATGCCAAGATTAGTAAACAAGGCATGGCAGTATCCACCTGGAGAGAACCAGATCCTTAAAGACAGCAAGGAAGTAATTGTCAAGTTCACCGAACCTATATTAGAACATTGGTCGGGTGAACAAGGAACTCCAGGTGATTGCAGGACCTATCTTCAGAAGAGTTGGACCATGCTAGGTTGCAACATGAGACATTCCAGAAGATGCTCAACTACTCAGTCGATGATTTAGTTAAATTTGGCAGTCTTTGATCACCCTAGGGTACCCAACAAAATCCTTACTACTTTGGACTACCGGGTCGATCGGATGGAATTTGTCCTAGAGAAGATAGACAAGGTCAAGGAGGAAGCCCTGGATGCAATGCATCAAATGGAGAAAATTTTCCTAAGAATGTCTCTAGGCTTTCTCACTCCTGTCATTCACCTTGAGGAAGGCAGATGAAACCATTCAGATCTTCAAGGAGATCGTCTCTCAAGGGCTAGGGCCAGAAGTCTACTTTCGACACTGAATCCATCAATAACCTTCTGGCCTGCCGTGATTTTGTGGGGTACTTGATGGAGGTAGGTAATGAATATTTCAAGCTCCCCAAAAAACTTAGAGATGAATGGGAGACTTACGAAGTCATCAGTGATCATACCAAGGGTCCTGCCAAAGATCAACTGTCAGCCGATGGTCAGTAAATTCATGGAATTCTAGGCTCAATTCCACATTTTCTCTCCTGAGTAGAAGCAAGATACTGCCTTTCAACTGCAAGGAAACGATGACGTATATCCTTCCTCCCCTTCACTTTTATTTTTGTAAAAATATAAAAGTATGTTGGCACAAATGATGAAATCGTCCATGTTGCACCATGGGATGTTGTCATCCACCAAGTTGTCCCAAAAGTCAACAGTTGACTTTTAGATATTTTGTAGATATTTTGTAATTAGTTGTTGGTTCCTTTTGGCCTTCTCTGTCCTCCTCCTCCTATAAATACTTGGATACTTGTAGTATTCAAGGTGTGGACAATTTTTTAGATAAAAATTAGAAGTGAGAAGAAAAGGCTTTGAAATTTTTGTAACAGGAGAAACATACTAATACAAATATTGAGACTTTGTGTTGAATACTGTGTGTTATGGGCATCAGAAATTTCTTATGTTAGATTTGTATGCATTTATTCTGGTTGAATCTACCTCTAATTTCTTCATCATTTGTTAATCAGTATTGCTTTGTTTGTTTATGCAAGTAGGATTGGCTCCATTTATTACCAATCCCAAAACATAGACCCTCTGATCTTTCTGCTTTGGAATTCATTTCTTTTCTCACTTTGGATCTATCTATCCTATCTTCATCTTTCCCTTCTTTCCTTTCTTTTCATAGTTGGAAACACCCCAACTGGGATAAGATCCGAAATCCCTCGAAGGCGGAATATTGTGAGACTTGCATAGATTCCTGCCAGTAGAATAGTAATAAACCAGTTTCACTTTGTTGTCTCAAAGACGGGCTATGCCCTGCACACTGTTGGCTCGTCTATCCATAGATCTGCTCTCACCTGATAGATTTTTGTACCAATAAAAAATAAATGCCAAAACAGAAGAAAAACAGGGAATGAATGCACATCTTTTGGTTTTACAAGAGTTGAATGTGTTCGCGCATTTTTGTAGACTCCTCTGAGGAATCTAAAGTTAGCTTTAATTTTCATGGATAATTGGTAGTTAGTAGTTCCCAATTGTGTTGAGGGGAGATTCATGATGATATCCTCATAGGCTGTGGGGTTCCCAACACCATGAATCCTTATTCTTTTGAAGACCCTTTTAAATGAGGATCCCAAACACCCCATAAAGGAAGAAGATTGCTTGTATGTCAAAGTTATTCAACAACTCGCATATCTTCCCCTTAAGGTAAAAAAGGAGTACCCGAATGAATAGTCTCTTCTTTAGAAGTTAGATGCTTTGATAGCTTCCATAACCCCATAAACCATAAAAATGTAGATGTTCTTGAAAGCCTCATCCATTTTGTAAATTAGGAAACATGCAGGCTATAAAAGCTGGCATAAGTGCTCCACTGTATGTCTTCCTTTAGTGCCAGCAAAATTGAGTAGAACTGATGCATGTTGATATCTAGCTAGAGAAAGGACTTTTTACACACCCAATGTCTATAAAATTTAAAATGAATCTGATTATGAATGGAGCTCCAGTGTCTCGAATATCCAAGCTTTTTACCTTGTGATATTTGTGACATCTAAGACTGAGTCAAACTTGATATGAAACTATATGCAGCCCAACCTGTTGAAATATGTACATAAAATGCCTTCCTCAGGAAAAAATGTATAATAGGATTAGAACCATACCATAAGGTCTGCATAACCAATCTGCATGTTTTTGCACCCTATGTAGTTTTTTTGTGAATTTTTGTGTCTAGAAGTTAGCATGTTGTGAAGGCATTCAAAATTTTTACCATGGCCTCCTATATATGCCCCATGCCTCACAACAATATTTCTTTTTCTATGTGGAAGTGTAGAATAAACCACAAATTTTTTCCCCCTCTTTGGACCAGCATATGTGATGAAAAAATGTGTGTGTATGAGCCACTCAAAGTCAAAATCCATGTATACTCTTGTCATGACCACATCTTAGCCAAGTATGTGTATAACCTCTAAAATCATTGATCCTGGTGGCCACCAAGCTTAAATATGTATCATATGTATTCAGGAGGGACTATGTGTGGTCCATGAAAACCATGACACAAACCTAAGTTCTAGAGAAAAAACAAGAAGCATGATACACATTGAAATGTATAATGCACAAGGGAAATTAGTGCTATCACCAATAACTTATCTTCTCTCATGTGTGTAGCTTACAAAACAATGGTGTCATACAATGTAGCCTAAATAAGTATAAACATAGACAAACAGTGTCACACAATGATGAAATTTTCCTATGAACAACATCACAAGCCAAATAAAGGAACTTAGGTTGTGAAAATAAGATATCTTCATAACCACAAACAATGAATAATTCCATAATGCATTGTTTCCTACACCACACGATACTTCTTCAATACAATCAATGTCCCTTAGGCCACAATGAAAGTGGAAAATAAACACTACACACACAAAAATATAAAATGTCAGTATGAATTAACAAGGTGTATCCAAATGTGCCCTGAAAATCTAATATCATAAGATATAAAAAGACCTAGTGCAAGAAATAAGTGCTAACCCTGTCATGTGACAAGACACATGTGTTAATATTATTAGTCCTAAAAGACCCTGCTCATACATCCAATGGTACATTGTGTGTCATACTGTGACCAAGTGTAATAGAGTGCAAAGAAATGAATTATAATGGAAATACCTAGCTTTTGGATATGATATGTCCAAAGTGTCATGCCATATAGAGGCATATAGTCATTATGGGTAAATTGAATGCCAATAATTTTCATCGTGTATCACTCTATATATGTCCTGCATTGTTAGTCAGATGAAAATGGTGAAGAAGTAGCCATGTGAAAAAGTTGGAAGTTATGCACCTAGGGGAATGCAGGTGTGAAGAGGAAGCAAAAAAGGAATATCACACCTTCTAAGTATGCTACATTAGTAAAGAACAAGTCAGAGCGCAAGCTCTCGACGCATCCATGTATGCAACTTCATCTTGGGACTTAGCCAATTCTTAAAGATACATGTAAAAATAGTGCCTAATAAAGAAGATGCTTTTTTTCGCAAAAGTGAAATGTCAAAAAAAGGATAAAGCACATTGAAAATGCCTAAATATAGGATTAAAGCATCAATGTTTCACCTGATTCTAGCATGTTTACATCTTCGAATGTTGATGAAATAGTTAAGGGTATAGGGCCAAGGAAGAATACCTGTTTGAATGTTGGTTAGTAGGTTGTTATTTTGCACATTATGACTTCTTTATCCAGTAGCTGATTGAGAGAGATTCCTTTTGGCTTGGAGGAACTACCTGAAATTGAAAACAAGACCACTAAATAAGATAGTTAAACAGTATATGACATTAGACTACCTAGCGTATGCTAGATCCAGGAAGTGTGATACTTTCTAGATGGCTGTCAATCCACTGTTTAAAACAACTTAATGCTAGATAATAAAGGAAAGTCCTGACTGTAGTTAAAATGATTTAGGTATCTCATTAAAGTACAATAAGAAAATCTTAACATAATAGGCTAAGCTATGACTAAAATCTGAAAGGTCAAGGTAGTATGTCAGAGTACAGGTATTGGTTAGGGTCAGGTTCTGGGCTGTTTTGGGTCAATTAGGTGAGATGATTATTGGAAGATTTGTTCTTGGTTTCTAGGTGTAAAAAACACAGAATACCGTCATCGGTTTGGTATGATTGATGTCGGTTTAGGTGGAACTAGATGATGGTTGTGGGTAACCAGCGTTGGTATAGTTCGTGGTGACATGAAACTCAATAAATCAACTTGGTAGGAGTGACATGATCTGAGGCTCAGATGGATGTTGGAAAGGCAATGGATGAAGGTTCAAGTGTGGAGATCTCAGGTATGCATAGTAGAATGATTAAAATCCATGTATGGGTAGAATGGCAATTTGGTGGTGTGGGTAAAAGGATGGTCAAGCTATTACATGGAGGTAAATGGTGGTGGAATGAACATGCACAGTAGAAACTAATGATTAGGGATGATAAAAGATTACCTATGCAAATGATAAATGGACAAGAGATGGTTAACAAAGCACTGTACATATTGTGATTTACGAGCTTAGATGTCTAGAATGGTAGGTGGCTGGGTGATCAAATGGAATGAAAGTTGATGTGGTGTTGACGCTTCCCCGGATGACTCCCATAAAGGAATGATTAATTGTGTGTAATGCTTCCTAATGTTGGGTATGGGCACTTGGTGATGTCATGTACGAGTGTCTTGTTCTTCTTGCATTCAGGCTGTTGGTTTTGTCTCTTTTTCATCAAGCTATGATGTCCTTTCCATACTCTCAGAAATGTGCCAACCCTTGAAATAAGGTTGTTTTCGGTGGTTAAATGGTAACTGACGAAAGTGGTCTCTCGGTTGACCGATGTCGTTGGTTATAGGGTGACTGATGTAGGTTAGGGTGGGATTTTTTAGGATTACTAAACTAGGTCAAACTCCCCTTGATTTTTTGGGATCTCAAGTTCATTCCTTGATCCCTACGGATTATGGAATGGAAGCATTGCCTTTCTAACAGATAGGAATGTGATTAGAGGGAATTGTAGGATTTGACCAATTTTTAGGGTCATTAAGGCAGGTAGGTCTTAGTTATTATTAGTTATGGCAACATACTAAGAATAGGTCTTAGGGTGAGGTGGCTAGATGATGTGGTATGGGTAGAAATAAATATGAGGTTATTATCTCAATTAGGATATTTAAATAAAAAATATATATTAAGGATAATTTAATTAATTAAATTAATATTAGATGTGAGATGAAAGGGACCATGGTTAGGTGAGTATGTGTTCAAGGTGTTTGTTTGAATGAGGTACAAAGGGGACTGTGACCCAATTTTGGTGTCTACATTTTCCCCCTTTTTATTGTGTATCTTGTATTGGTAAGCAACGCTGACAATACATAAGATGTGGTTGCCCCATGTGTGGGTGAAAGTAATCCCTCTCAAACTAGAAACTAATGAGGTAGAAGGCAGAATAAGTTAGTGGTTTGATAAAAGGTGAATGTGATGAAGAGGAAGGTTAGTAATTGGGGGAAGAAAAGGAAAAAGGTCTACTTAGGTTAATCTAGGTAATGGGTTAGGGTAAAAGGTAGTAACAGTCAAATGTACACACATGTATAAACTGTAGCATGGTACCAAGATTGAACAGTAGGTAAACTCTAAATTTTCTAAGGTTGATAGGTTTATCCAAACAAGGTTGAAGTGATTTCGAGTATCTAAGGTATAGGATATGGTCAGGAAACACGATGTCACAGGTCAGGTCTAGGAACATTTAGGTATGTTCCGAGTACACCCAAGGGTTGGATCAGGATAAATGGTCACGACAAGAGGAAAGGTAAGGTTAGTATGTCCATCAACACAGGTACACAGTGTCGTAAGGTCATAGGTAAACACATGAAATCACATGTCACTAACAATGTTCTAGGTCCAAGTAGTCTAGTTCACAGACATGGGTAGGGCTGAGGTACGGGTAAAATAACAAGTCCCTAAATGTAATTAAAGACAAGTATAGGTAATGTAGGCTTGGAGGTAGGTTGCAATAAGGGTGGGTAAGGTGAAATGGTGCCTGAGATGGTTAAGTTGGGTCAAAAATGGGAAAAGGGTAGTTTACAGGAGCATGACGAGTAAATGATGCCAATCATACGGAACCATTGATGGTATAGGTAAATCAAACATGGTTTTTGTGGGCACATGACCAATGTCGGTTTGGGTATAACCGAATACAGTGTTCTAGGGCACAGGACTAATGTCGGTTTAGGTATAACCGACATTGGTCAGGTTGACGTGGGTATATAAAAAGAAAAAATCCATATAATATGGGTTCATTTGTACATTTTATCTTTTGTAAAAATGATAGAGTGTTGAATGAGTTTTGATTTATCAGGAGGAAAGGAAAAGGGATGATATCCTACTGAGGTGGGGAGATCTAGTTGGTTAGAGGAGCCAGGTAGATAGGTCCACGAGCATAAGGGGATCGATTTTGATTGGGTGGAGGTCAAAAGGATTGGATTTGGTGATTAGACATGGAAAAGGTTGGAGAAGGTTTAGGTGGTCCATCAGAATAATGACCAGACATGCCACAGCACTGACATCACCGAGATGAGGTAGGATTCTATCCGATCCTGTATTTCATTGTTATATATATTAGGTGGAAATCAAGTGGATTAGGCATGATAGAGTCAAGGTCATGTAGACATGGTGGAGTTAGGTCAGTTTAGGCATGGATGGAGTCATGTTATAGGCATGGATTGAGTCAGGTCAGTTTAAGCATGGATGGAGTCAGGTTTGTTTAGGCATGGATCGTGTTAGAGTTGTTAGGCATGGTTGATTTTATAATTCATTAATTTGTGTAATTAATGATGATGTGGATTTTGTTAAGATGATTTGTAGGAAAATGTATGAAAATGGTAAAGAAATTGTAGACAAGATGAAATGAATGTATGAGTGATGATGGTAAAGCTGTTAAGCAATTGTTGTTTATGTGGTTTAATTTCCAATGATTGATGTAAAAGGAAACTAACTAGGGTATAATGTGAATAGGAAAGGGGCAAATGGAATTGGTCAGGGTAGAGAGTGGCTGAGATAACCTCAAAGGGCCCCTTTCCCTCAGAGTGTTGCCTACATCATCCCGATGATAAGGGACCTCATGATGATGTAGCTCTCCTATAAGCTAGGGAAGATTATGATGAAATAGTGGAATGGGCTTATATGTGCGAGGCATGGGTGATGTAGGTCATAGACATGATTGATTTTAGGTTGTAGGAATCATTGAGTGATTTTTAAACACAGGTGTCGAGGGTCTGGTCTTGTATAGGATAATCAATAAGCAATGAGGAAGGCAAATGATAAGAGATGGTAAAATATTTTCTTAATTGATAAGAACCCTAAAGAGTCTACCATATCCCAGATGGGCTTATGAATGTAAGACCCTACAGGCCTTGCATAATGGACTATTCTAAGGGTGAAGAAAAGTCACATGATAAAAAAATGTCACATTTGTGTAAATTCCCTTGAGTAACAAGGAATTTAGGTAGAAAAAGCAAGGGGGTGAGAATGGGAGGTTTAGTGTAAATTAATGTATAATGGCGTGTATTTAGGAAAAAGAAACCCAAAATCCAAAATAGGCATGTCCATGATGAAAATTTCATATTTTTCCCCCCATTTTTTAATAGACTGATCAATGCAGGAAGTCTATATAGGATGGGTATATTATCTCCTTGAGGTCTTTGTGAAGTTGATCAATGTGGGAAGCTTCTGAATAGTTATTATATTTTTATAATGACTGTATATAGTTTTCCTTCAAGGGAGTAGTCTATTGATAGTGGTAGAATATAAAGAAGAGATGTCCCTTTTAAGGGAGTCATCTTTTTTTGGAATTTTGACTCAAGGATTTGTATCCCTTTTTGTTTTTAGACGTTTAAGTCATGGACAAGACTATAAAGGATGATCAAGTTCTTTTTTTAGAAGACAAGATTTTAGTACACAAATATTAACTATGAAAGAGGTTGTTTCGAGTGATGAACAACCATGGGTTACCATCTTGAAGAAGATGAAAATTATCCATGAGAATCATGCTATGAGCAGAGCCATGGTACTCATATTGAATACAAGGATAAAAAGTGACGGGTAATCACATGATTCTTGTTTAGTCATGGATCCTCAAAAGGTGTGATTATGAAAGGTGAATAGAGCTCAAGGGATGAGTGATCAATTGATAGAAAGAGATATAGGACTTGATATCAAAAATAAAATGGTCGAAGATGTAAGGCATTAAGGGGCTCAGGTTTAGATTTACCTTTGAGTGAAGAAAACTGATAAGCACATGATCCATATGCATGCGTAACGATATAGGGTCCCAGCCAATTAGGAGAAAACTTTCCCCATTTACTTTTATCCTATTTGGTTACATGTTGATTTTCCTTCAGGACGAGGTCACTGACCTGAAAGGTTCATTCATGAACACATTTTTCATAGGCACGTTTGATACGTTTTTGGTAGATTTGGAGACGGTCAAGAGAGTTGACATGATGTTCAACTAATAATTCAAGTTGTGCTAAACGATCCTAGAGAAATTCATCATCATTGAGCATATCTTGTAGCGAGATGTGAAGAGATGGAATATGGAATTTGAGAGGTAAGATAGCCTCAGTATCATAGACCAAGAAAAAGGGGGTGGCTACAGTCAAAGTGTGCATACTAGTGCAGTAAGCCCACAGAGAAAAAGGAATGTGTGTATGCCAATCCTTCCTAGTATCATTGACTACCTTCATAAGAATTTTGTTCAAGGTTTTGTTGGTTGATTCGGCTTGATTGTTGGTTTGCGGGTAATAGGGTGATGAGAAACTGAGTTGGATGCCAAAAGCATTGCATAGTTTGCATAGGGTTTTGTTTTTGAATTGTTTTTCGTTATCCATGATAATGTGGTGAGGGACACCAAAGTGATAGATGATGTGATGGTTTAATTCACATATTTTCTCATCTTTTTTGGAAATTAGGGGGATCACTTATACCCATTTAGTGTAACATTTAGTAGTGGTTATGATCCATTAGTGGCATTGTGAAGAATGGGGGTTGATCTCACTGACAAGATCCAAACCCCATTGAGAGAAAGGATAAAGGTCTCAGGAAATTTGTAAGGCATGACCAGGTGTGTGATGAAGATTAGCATGTTGTTGACATTTCACAAAACATTTGACATAATCATAATAGTCACGGTTCAGGGTTGGCCAATAATAGCCTAGGTGAAGAATGTGCTTTGTGACAACCAAACCGCTAAAGTGACCTCCACAAATTCCATCGTGGACTTCCTTAATGGTGTAAGGAACTTCAGAACTTGTAAGGCATCGTAAAAGAATTTTTTCAAAACCGCATTTATAAAGAAGACCACCCATGATGACATAACACTAGGCACTCTCAAGAAAGGCACGTTGTCCATTACGAGTGATATCGGTGGGTAAAATGGAAAGGGAAAGACAGTCTATATATTTCTTATACCAAAGGTCACTTGGGTCAAGAGTAGCGGTTTTGATAGAGTAGACTTCACGAGGAAAATAAGAGGTTGATTGTAGTATTTGTATGGTGACAAATATTTTAGAGTCAGTGGGAAAAGTAGTTATTTGAGAAGCCAAGTAGGCCACGGTATTTATAAATTTATTGGTAGAATGTGGGGTGGTTTGAAGTGTGTAATAGTCAAAGGTGGTCAAAAGTATGTCCATGTGATGCTTTTAATTTTTAAGTATCTCATTATGGAATTGGTATATACCATTGAATTAGTTAATAACCAACCAAAAATCACCGAATATGTTGATTGATTTAACATCTAAGGCATAAGCAACCTGGAGATCCAATACGAGTGCTTCATATTCAGAAATATTATATGTACAATCAAAATCAAGTTTAAAAGACAAAGGAATAGGTTCACCATCAAGTGGAATGAGGATAAAACTAGCCCCACCCCCATGCTGATACTTGGAACCATCAAAGAGGAGTGTCATTTGGTAAGTGGGTTCATCTAGGGAAAGGGTAGCTATAGACTTGTCTGGGAAGTCAAAGTTAGAGGGTTGATTCCTGGAAATAGGTGCATCAGCCAATTGGTCGATGATATCCTAGCCCTTGATGGACTTTTGATGGATGAATTTGAGGTCAAGTTCATCCAGAAGTAGAAGCCAATGTGTGGCATGTTGTTTTTGATAAGGTTTGGCATACATATAGTGTAATGGGTTAGTATTAGTAATGACAAAGTTTTTATGGTTGAGTAGGTAATGGAGGAGTTTGGTGGCAATGAAAGCTAAGGCTAGGCAAAGTTTTTCAACATGGGTATATCTAGTTTCATAGTCAAGAAGGTTACATCTTATGTAATAAATCACTTACTCTTGGTATTGGTCGATTGCGATGAGAAAGCATGCCACCTAAAGAATGGTTAGTGGTGGAAATATATAGGTAAAAGGGTTGGTCATATTTGGGAGGAATGAGTATTGGTGGTTGAAGAAGGTATTTTTTTAAAGTCTTCAAATGTTTTATGGCATTCATCATCCCATTTGAATGAAACGTCTTTCTTGAGAAGATGATGAAATGGTTGACAATGATCGGAAAGTTGTGAAATAAAATAACGAATGGATTGTAGCTTAAATTTTAGGCTTCAAAGTTGACGAAGATTAGTGGGAGGAGGCATTTCTAGAATACCCTAGATTTTAGCAGGATCGAATTCTATGCCATGCAAATAAATGATGAAACCCAGGAGTTTTCTAGAAAGTACCGTAAAGACACACTTCTTTGGTTGAAGACTAACACAATACTTGATGAGGTAGTCAAAGATGACTTTAAGGATGGGAAGGTGTTCGTTTTGATGTTTGGATTTGGCAAGTAGATCATCTACATAATCCTCTAAAATATGCGATGCATGATGTCATGGAAGATGTAAGTCATGGCTCACTGATATGTAGCACCAACATGCTTTTAAGGCCAAAAGGCATGACTTGATTAGCAGAAGGTACCCCTAAGGGGTGATGAAGGAATTCTTGTGTTGATCCTCTAGAGCTAGTAATATTTGATTGTAGCCCAAGAAACTGTCCATGAGTGATAACATTTCATGGACAGCGGTGAGATCAACTAGTTGGTCAATTCCTGGTAATGCAAAATCCTCTTTGCAACAAGAGAAGTTGACGTCATGGAAATCTATGTGCAAATGTGAAGTCCCCTTATTGCCTTTGTGATAGGAACAATGTTATAAATCCATTGGGAATAAGAAATGGGTAGGATGAAGGAAACCGAGAGAAGGCATGTTGAAATCTCTTCCTTGAACTAGAAGAGCAATGTGATGATACATTTTCCTGTAGCTTTTGTTTGATGGGTTTGGAATCAGGAATGGTTACAATATATGTGGACCACAATTTTTGGGGTATTATACCGGGCATATCGGCATAGAACTAGGAGAAGTGCATTGCTATGGTCTCGAAGAAAAGAGGTGAAGGCTTCTTGTTCAGTAGTATCTAAGGATTGGCCAATATTTAGGATGTGCGGGTAATCCTGAAACATTAATGTTGATTTCAATGTTCATTTCATTCAACATGGTTTGCATCTTAGAGGGTAACGGCTAATGAATATGAGAGTATTTTGCACCAAGGTAGGTGAGGATAGACTCATCGTCTTGACATTGAATGATGTTAATTGAAGGTGTATCTTCATCAATCATGTCAGGATATAAGAATGGAAGAGAAGAGGGAGCCTTGCCATCGCATTGATAGGTTAACGGTCCTAAGGAAATGGAGTTTATGAAAAAAAAATTAGGAGGTATAGATTTAGGATCTATGGACTCCATGGGTGAATATGGTAATGTGGTTGAATGAGAGGGGGAAGATTTCTCATCCTAGATAAGATTGATGTAAACCTTCTTAGAGGATGGAGCATCTAAACCAATGCCACTACGGTCTGTTTATGAGAGGCAAAGAAGATGACAGTGTGGCAGCCTTGTTCATAAAAATTGAAGCCAAATCCCTTCCACGTGCACCGGTGGAGGAAAGTATGAGAAAAATGGCAGTTAGTGAGGGATTGTAGGTCAAATGAAAATGGTTGGGTTTGGGATGGAGGTTTGGGTTTATAGGTGGCCATATCAAGCCCCCCATACATTAGGTTGGTGTGAAGGTGGGGAGGGCCATAAGGGAAAACATCACTGATGTGGATGTCATAACTTAGGTGTTGATGCAAATTCCCATACTCTTGTGGGGTGAGGAAGGTATTGATATTGTATAGGTGGTATTTCTCTAGAGTGAGGTGTTGAAAAACACCTTCTAAGGGATTAGTAGCTGGTATGTGGGTAATGGGTATGGATGGTTCACTATATGAAGGGACGTCAGTGGTAGAGGCTATAGTTATAGTGGGGATAACAAGGTTAGATGCAGCAGAAGTAGTCACAATTTTGGTGGATGGGCTCATGGGTGTAGGTGAAGTGGTTATGGTGGCAGATGCCTTGACCAGTAGAAGCACATCATTAGGTTGATATAGCATGTTACAAGTCTTGAAAGGTGAGGGGTTGATAGGGATGGTGTAATTATGTCCCTTGTGTTTAAATTTGAGGTATCAATGTAACATCAAAAGGACACAAACCATAACATGGATCCAAGGTCGGCCAAGTAGCAAGTTATACTAAAACTCCCCTTCTAGGACATAGAAAAGTTTCAGGACAGTGCAGGGACATACGTAGACAAGGAGAACAATGGTATCTAGGGTAGAGGTCATGGATTCATTAAAGGAATGCATCATAACAAGGTTACCATGCATAAAATTGGAAGGTATTTACATTTGGTCATACGCATGGGAGGAGATGATGTTAATGCTAGCACCACCATTGATCATAATGCATCATATGCATATATTATAGATGAAGATGGAGATGAAAAGATCTGGGTCATGGTCATTGAATTGAAAGGGAGTGATCTCTTCATCTGAAAATATGAGGGTGGCCACTTGGCAAGTGGGTGGAGGTGTAGAGGACGGTGAAGACCTAGTGAGAGAGGCTACGTGGTGAGGGGTAATGATGGAGGCCACACGTGTGGGGTCATGGTGTAACACTTCGATAGATTGAAGGACCTCCATGAGGGATTGACGATGTGACTCTGAGGTTTGGACAAAGTCATATAAAGACATTGTGAGGGTGGATTGGTGTAGTTGTTTTAATATTGTGTGATGTGTGACCCCATCGGAAATGGGATATATAGGACCTTAAATGACGAGTTTGGGTGTAGGTACAAATGGTTTATTGGGTATAGGGATGGTTAATGGGCCACTTGATTTTTCTTTTGCCTTTTCTTTCTGAGCATGGGTTAAAATTTTGATCATGTTAATCTAAGGAGAGGTGGATGAAGAGGTTGTATCATGGAAGGTATAGTAGCATGAGGGACAAAACCTGAGTGGGGGATACAATCCTTGTGAAATGAGTAGGGTGCATTGGAATTTTGGTGGTGGTTTGGCCAATTCTCTTATGTGAACCATGTTAATTTTGAATCTCAGAGATGGATCAAAGAGTTGTGGGGGTAGATATCTTGGTCGTTGAGTAGGTGATGGGAGAAGATTTTTGGAAATTGGTGAAGGTGAAATGGTGTCCTCGTCATCGTCAAAGTTTTCTTTAGGAGGACACAATTGGACAAGAGTGGGTTTTAAAGCCTTACAGTTCTCTACATCATGTCCTGACACTCGATGGTAGGAAAAAAATTTAGTTTCGTCAAACCCTTTTGGTTTGAGTTTGAGTGGGTTGTAAGGTCTAAGAGGTGGTAATGTGATGACAATTTTTTTAAGGAGATTGGTTAGGATTTTTGCATAGGACCCTATTAATGGATCACAATGGGAGGTGAATGTGGGTTTGGGTACAGGTGTAGATGACTATGGAGGAAGAGGCTTTACAAGATGGGGAGTAGGTTAGGCTACGAGTTTGGTGTGTGGTTTGGTCTTAGGTGTTGGTCATATCTACTTCGGTAGGGGTAAGGTAGAAGAACTAGCGATGGAAGGTTTGGTTGGTTTAACTACCTTTTTGGAGGGTAGCGAATTTTTAGCTTTAGGTTACATATTTTTGGGTAAAGGTGATATGGGCATATAAGATGTGGATGGAAAAGTTGATGGCGGAAGGGGAATGACTACCCATGGGGGTAATCGAGGTGTTGTGGAGGTCGGTGGTGTAGGTTGGGCATGATGCATGAGTGAAAGAGAAGAAAATGTCATGGGTAGTGAAGTAGTTATGGATGATAGTGGTGGTATAGGTGGTAAGAAGGTTACAGGTGCGGGTGGAAGTTGTGTGGGTTGCTTGGGTATATTAGAGACCTGTGATGAGGAAACGGGATGCTAGGTTCTTGGTTTTCTGGTGGATTGGAGTTACTTGACCAGGGTCAAGGGTTGAGGTCCTAGGATGGACGGAAGGGGTGAAGGTGATAAGGGCATGGTAGGCCAGGTTAGGGTATGAGATTTAGGAGATTAGATCTTTGTTTTAGGGGCTGGTTTAAGTTTGTTGTTAGTTTTGGAAGATGTAGGTAAATCTAATTTGATGGGTGGGTGAGTAAGGCTAGCTGTTGGTATGACCCCTAATGTAGTGATAGGTTTAGGTGAGGGTGGTAATATAGGCAAGGGTAGGTGTTTGGGTGTAGGTGTATGTCAGGTTATGGGTAGAGGTGTGAGTTAGGATAGGGGTGGTGTCGTGGAAGGTATTACAATAGTCATGATTTTGTTTAGTTTAGATTCCTTATACACTTTTAGATATATAGTGGAGGTGTGAATAGGGGATAACTACATTTTTGTTGAAATACGAAGTAGAAGGCATCCCCAAAGTAAGGCTCTTTTGACATAGTCCAGGTGATCAGCCAATCGTGAGAGTAGTACTGACATAGGTAGGGTTGACATGGATTGAGTGGAAATCCCCGTAAAATGTGTTTGAGATACAGGGAAATGGTTATCCGTAGACTCTGTGGGTAAGAGAGCTGAAAGGAGATCAATAGGATCTTGAAGGTATGACGGTCAATGGTCATCTATAGGCAGTGGTATGTCTATAGTATCCTCCATGGGTAAAGGAGAGGATGAGCCAAACAAAGTGGACTCTCCTTGTGTTGGTGTAGGCAGTCAACCTACATCTTCTATGAGTAGGAGAGGTGCCATTAACAACTGCTAGGAATTTTGAGGAGTCAAAGGTGGCATGTTAATTGTAACACCCTTAACAGTTGTTGTTTTCCTCCTTTGCATTTCAAATGTTAACATGTGATTTTCCTTATAAATATATGTTCTTTTGATTGTTGGAGATCATGCTTGACATGGAAAAATCATTTCTATTCTTAAGATCCTTTGACTGAATTGGAATGGCTTCCTCGAATCCATTTTTCACTTCTTTTAGATGAATTGCAATTTGTTTTAAGAGTTGTAAACTTAACTATTAATCTAACTCATCCTTGGATCAATTTTAGTGATCCAAGGAATGTTTTAAATTTTCTCTGTTGAACAAATGGTAAATTGACATTCCATGAATTAAGAGACATAATGACTGAAATTTGTTGTTACAAGTTCTTTGATTTTTGTTTGAACGTATTTCCATTCAGTTGAATGTTGTGCTTGGGTCCTTGGAGATTGATCATGGTAGGACATTGCTAACGAACACAAAAATACAGCCTGCTCATGGCATATGAAGGATTCGAGATCCTAAAAAGGATTATCCTATGGAATCCTAAGCTAGGTAAGAATATTTTCTACCTAAGCTATGTCACTTAAGAGAATTATTATTCTAACCTAAACTTCCTATTCTACTTTGTTGGTTGATTGGCATCCTAAAATAATCTATGTGCTAAAGGATAAGGAAAGGTTACTAGGCTATTAACGTTAACCTAGAACCTAATACCATAAGGATTTTATGATGATCTAACCTAATGCCTAAAACTATTATGTTGTGAATTAATCTAACCTATTTGGAAACTACCTTAGGCTATGTGTTAAGACCTATGGTGGAAATTTGTTGTTAGGGTTATATCCTAAGGTATGTATTATAAACTACCTAAGATCTAACCTAAGCAATTTGATCTATCCTAAACTAGTGGGTATGAAAAGGGAATTAGGTGGTCGCATGTATTAAGGGTGACAGTTCTTATGGCATTTATGTTATTTGATAAGGTTTTTAATGCATAGAGTACTGCCAGTTTTGGCAGGGGCTAGTGACTTGATGGAGGCTTATGTGCAAGTATCACTAAAATGGAATTTCATGTTAAATTTGATTTGGAAATTTCTAGGCTTGGAAAGTAGTGGCAAGGAAGAATAGGTGGGAAAACTGGAACAAATGAAATTTATTATTTTTGGTTTTTGTGCACAAATCGTCATAGAAGGCATGCAACTGGGTTTGTCTGGGGTTGTCACTTTGCATGTTTCACGATTTTGACTCTACATGCTCTCTGGTTTTTCAAACCAGTAGATTAAACTACACTTAATGGCTATTTTTGAAGTCTGAGACCTATTTTCAGTTCATGGGATGTATAAAATAAAATGTGGAAAAAGAATATGGTTGTTTGATCTTTCGTTGAGAAGAGGAGAAGTTGTGAGCTTGGCTGGAGATCTCCTTTGATTTGGTAGAAGCACTATGAGGCATGATAAGCTCTAATATTTAAGATCTCTTGCTTTTCTCTAAATGTTTCATTACAACAAGTCTACTCTTGTGGGATTCTTGGCTTGCATGTTTTACCAGGTTACTTGTTTGCTGGGTTTGATAATTTTTGTTATCTTGGATATGAGTCTGTGGAAATAATAATGTTTGTTTTGGAAACTTTATTTGTGATAGTTTAATATTGAAACATGCATGCAAAGCTTGTTGTATTAGCTTTACTTTCCATTACTGGAATTTGTATTCAAGGTTATTTTGTTGGAACTAACATTCATTGCAATAAGAGAATTCTGAACTTTATGGGAACCTTGAATTCTATTTGAGCTTGTATTTGAGCTCGTGTTTTGATATGAACTTGTGTTGGAGCTTCTTCTTGTTCTGAACCTATGTTTGGGAATCTTGGGTAACTCGAGACTGTTGTTGAAGCCCATATGAGGCTCTATACCTGTGTTCTATTCGTGTGTTTCTTTAAAATATTATTGGAGGTTTATGTTTTACACCATACTCGTATTGTGTTACCTGTATATCTCTGAACTCTTGTTGAAGCTCATGTTTCATTTTGAACTGGTACTAGGGCTTCTTGTTTTAAATATAAACTTGAATGGGAACTTCATATTGCCCTGAACCTATCATTAGAGACTTGTGTAGCTATGAAAATTTGTTTAGACTTCATGTTCGACTCTGTTTGGGTATTTGAGTTGGGTTTTACTTATATTAAAAGTTTAAAAACTTAAAACTTCTTTTTTGAACTATTGCTAAAAGAAAACTGGGAGAATAGTTGGCTGAGTTGTTGGGTAAACTATTGAGATCTTAACTAGAAACATCTTTGTTTGATAAATAGAATTGTTAAATTCCTTTTTGAGAACTGTTTCATCTTTTCTGAGATGACAATGGCATTTTATCGAGGGTATTATTTTCCCCTCTATTTTGTGGAAATCCACGTCTTTAGTTCTTTTTAAATAAGCTCTGGGTTTCATTTGAAAGAAGAGTTTATTACTTTGGAGCTATGAATTATTATTGTGGTATTACTTTGTGTATATTTTGATTGTTTTTGTATTTAGTGCTTATTGAATCGAGATCTAATTACTCTTTTGTAATGCAACATTGAAACCTAACAATGGGATTTCAGTCTTGAGTTCATTATTACTTTGAACATGTATAGCTTACTGATCGGTTTGTTATTCTATTTCTTGTTGGATATAGTAAATAAACCTTGTATCTTTTTAAAAGAAAGGAATGTGAATCCTTTGGAACAAAATGTTGTTATTAGGACTATTATGTGTATTTCATTCTGAGATTGGAACTAAAAATCATGTTTATTGAAGGTAAAGGATTGTAAGGAAAATGGTAGTGTGATTTCATCGATTTTGTTCTCTCTCCTGGAAACAAGCTTATGAATTTCTATGTTTGAATTAAAAGCGGAAATTCATTTGTTAGTACAATATAATGAATTATTGAATTGGATCATTTTCTAATTAATATACCTTTCTTTCTATTGCTGGGATAAGTTCATTGGTTAAACATTTCTATTTTGATTCTCTTATGAAAGGAGATTTATTTTTGAGTTGTTTGGTCTTCCTTGTCCAAATAATTTTTAGAAATGAAGTAGGAAGAGATTATATTATTTGGTTTTTATTGAACTGAAAAAGTAAGTTTGTTTGGCAGACTGTTAGTTTGACAAGGCTTTGCTTTGTTTGATTTTTGATGAGTAAGTTTTGTCTCTTGCACCCTATCCTTTTTATGGATCCTCCTTGGATGGAATCGAGTGGAGATTAACTCATGTATAAGTCTACCTTGATTTGTGAACGTTGGTTTCTGATCTTTAAATGTTAACTTCTAACATATGGAAGTAGATTTAGACTTGCAGGTAGACTGTTTGATTCTCTATTCCTTCTTGGATTGAAATGGGATTTTGTTCTGATGAATATCCTAAATGTTGAATTTAAAGGTAGCTGTCCTTTAAATTAAACCTTTAATTCATGTTATGAATTTGTTTCAATTTTTCAGATGTCTTGTGTTTGGGCATAGTTTGTAATGGTTCTTCTTTTTCTTTTACTTAGGAGTTAGATGAATCATCCTAATGAGAACCATGCTTTAAACCCTTCTTTTGGTTAAAGCAAAGATAATTGTTGTATTCTATTATGATATAATTGGGAACAATGAGATGATATGTTTTGTTGTTTGCTTAAAGGTAATTGATAGGATCAATTAAGCTTAAATTTTGTAAGGTAGATATAGTAGATTATATTCCATTCATCTCTTGGAAGTAAATTCAATTGGTTAAACGTACTTCTTTTCCATTTTTATTACTTATATTGATATTTATGATGTAATAATTGTCTCATTAAAGCATAGTTGTTTTAATGGAAAAATTATTTGAATGCACCTCGTTTTAAGGCTTAGTGCTTATCATGCTCAATTCATTGAACTAACCCGTGCTAGCAATTTTTGTAGATGAACATCGTAAGTGATAAAAGAAGGCAAAACTTATATGATGCATTTGCTGAATTAAATCTGATTCCTTGTGAAGAATTCCGATTCATTCTTGAGATTGTATTGAAAAAGGAAATGTAGTATTCTTCTATAATGAAAATGGTAGTTATGCAGCATACCTAAATTCATAAGGATTGTAAATGTATAAGTTATAAAGATTAATTGAAAGTTGAGAATTTACTTGTATGGATGAGATGGATTCTATCTTGTTGATATTCTTTATATTATTTTTATGTTAATTGGTTATATTTCATAAGTTGGGTAGAGGGATTTAGTTCAATTTCCCTACTTGTGATGCAGCTTGTTAAGTTGCATAATATGATATTCAATATATAAACTATATAACATAGTAATATAACGTGTGATGAAAATACATTAAGAAAACCATAAACACGTAACATGTAGAGAAAGACTCTTTCTCTTTCTTAATGGAATATAAACCATAAAGGTTTGCAAGTATGACTACAATTTATTAGACTTCATTTGTATGAATTCTATCTTATATTGGATATATTCTGGCATTAAAATTTCTAAGAAGTTATTGTACTTTTTAAATAAGACATATTATAACACTGCACTGTTACGGTTAATTGGCAGATTAACTATGTGATCAATTATTAAAAGTGACTATGAAATAACAAATTTCTTAGTGGGATAAATGAAGCAAATTTAGAAAGAACTTATTGAGCATTAGATTAGGGTTTAACAGAGTTGTTGTAATCAGTTTTTAATCCAAACTAGTAATGTATTAAAAATCTCCTTGGGGGTATGTACATCTCGATGAGGAATTTTCTTTAGGATGTTGGCACATGTCAACTACAAGGTTGTACTTTCAAGAAGGCTTAGGTCTTCTTGAGAATACAGCATTGTATTTGACATGTGGCATCACCCTTCCTTGTTGATCATCTAGATCTACACACATCGGGAACTCAGACTTGAACCTAGTTTCTCTCTAGGTCTAGATAGGAGCATATTTAGGATAGGATTTAGCTTCCAAAGGCTTAGTGTACATTTGCACATTTGGATGACTTGGGTCAAATGAGTATACCCATCTACCCTAAGCCTTTGTGAGTGTCTTCCTATAATAGGTTATGTTTCTATCTAGGGCTAGGGTAAAACTTGGAACAAGTGGAATGACGGTAGTCAGAAAAAACCTATCATAATAATAGAAGAGTGAGTTAAAGGATGTATTCCAAAATGACGAGTATGTCATCTAGGAATAATGACAAACACAAAATGTTATAAATATTTGGCCAAAGTATCGCAAACTATTGGTTGCATTGTCTTATGTCACCGAGTTTAAAACAAGGTGATATCAGATGAATATTGGTAACAAATATTTAGATATGTTCTTTAAACAGATCACTCAGTACCCATTGTAGGGTAGGATGACAAAGTATACGAAGTATACAATATTTATTCAATACATAAGATAACATAAATAGATAGGTAGCTTACCGAGTCATGGAAACTACATATGTTTATCCATTGAATTTCATTGCGATGGAATGTTTGTTCTAAATATTACTTTATTTAGAACAGTGAACATTATTAAAAAAAAATTCTCTTGATTCTAAAGTCTTAAAATGGGAATGTTACATTAATTATAGGCTCTTCCATGGGTGAAGAAGAAAATGAAGGGGGTGTCTCTGTGGGTGGGGGAGTAGATGAAATTGGTTCTTGTGCAGGTAGGGGAGCTTAGGCTAATATCTCATCTATGGAAGGAACATGAGGTAGTTGGGAAGTAACTGGTATGTCATTAAAAATAGCGTAGACCTCACAGACATTTCTATCACTATTTGAAGTATCACTAGCTTGGTTGGAAGATGGGGCATAATTAGGGAATGGCTTCTTGAAGATGTGTAGGTTTTGGTTAGTGGGTGAGTTCAGGATATCCAATACCAGATCTTCATTTTCTAACATTTCTTGGACAATATTCTTGAAGGTGATGCAGTTATTGTCGATATGACCTTTGACATGATGATAGTTACAAAAGTCATGTTCCTTATACTATGAGGGCATGGGTCACTTAGGGTCAAATCCAGTATGTGGTTTTATATGTGGGAGGGTAATGACACCAACCTTCACAAGCTTTTCCAACTTAGAAGAATAAGGTTATCCTATGGAAGTGTACTTTCGTTGTTCTCATCTGAACTGGAAAGCTTGGACAAGAGAGAGATTGGAAGGGGGTTTGGATAGGTTTGATTGATGAGGGGAACCAGCCTTGGGAACTATGGAATTGGAAGACCCTTCTAGTTTTGAATAGTTGTTTTGGGGTTTCGAAGATGAAGAAACATCATTTGATTTGAACGTGATGTTCTTGTTACGAAGTTGTATCTTCTTTTCTTTGATAGCACTAATTTCTAATTTCTGTGCCATGGTAAATGCCTCATTGAAAGTGCAAAAGTTTACACATGTAGGGTTGGTGAGATGTGTCTAGTACAAGCCTAAGTAACAAACCGTATGAATTCAGTTTGAGGTAGTTGAAATGTGATTTGATTGATTAGGCTGCACCAATGAGTGACAAAGTCAGTGATAGACTCATCTTTGTACTAACGAGTAGAATAAAGATCAGTCATTGTAACTTTCTTGACAATGTTGATAGAGAAGTGATCAAAGAAGGCTTGGGCCACTTGATTGAATGAGTAGATGGATTGTCTTGGTAGCCCACTATACTATTCTAATGTAGGTCTTGTCAGGGACATTGGGAAAGTCCTCAAAAGTAAATCATCATCATGGGAAATTAGATAACACCCATGTTTAAAGGACTGCAAATGTTGTTGTGGATCCTCTTTGCTATTGAAGCGGTTGAAATTTGGCATTTTCCAATGTATGGGGTATGGTTGAATAGGAATGGATGGGTGAATAGTCTCATTACAAATTTCATCATAGGTGAGGGAATTGTGTGAGCCAAAAACTAAAGCTTCTAGTGTTTACATCTTTTCCATCATCAACTTGATGAGGTCATTGGTAGGTTGTGATGGAGGGACGCCTCTTATGGCATAAGGGGGTAGATATTGAACTTGATAGGGAGGTTAATAATAAGGAACTGATATAGAAGGCACATATCTAGAATAGGTGACAGATGAGATATGGGGTTGTTGATAGTAGGTGTATGTAGGTGGGATGGTCATCATGACTCTGGTAGTGATTAGGGGTAATGTTTGTGGGATGGAGAGGATGATATTATTGAATGGAGTAGGAGTCACCGAAACCACAGACGGTTGTGTTCTAATGGGTATTTGTGAGGCAATGGGTGTGGACTATGCTATGGTGTGGGTGGTCGATGAGGGGACAACATATATGATAGGCGCGAGTGAAACTATAGACACAGTGGTCATGGCAGGTATGGGGCCTAGCTATAAAACTACTGGGGGTGAAGTAGGTGAGGGAAACACCACATTATTAGGGGCTGATGTAGTAGTAGGAATAAAGGCAAGAGAGATGGATATAGGCATGTCGTATATCAACTAACCTGAGGAGTCTCGAGTGGAAGAATGGGAAAGATAGAACTATAAGGCCATGGGATTTAGGTCAAGGAGTCATGTAAACTCTTCTTCACCTACAACAATGGTGGTAGGTAAGGTTGGATTCATGGGTGACAGGATAGAAGTTGTTGAGGGACTAGGTGGGAGTGGTTGACCACTAGTGTGGAATATGAGGGCATCAATCTAGCTGCGAGTCAACACCATGTGAACAAGTGTTGACCTGGTAAAAATGTATTATGTAGATGACATAGAAAATAGTAGAAATAAAGAATAGTGTGGTCTGGGAGGTGAATCTAGTCAATATCTAGATTTTGAAAATCAAACACATACAACTGATGATGGTCAAGTTGACCAGTGACAGTTGAGGGAAAACTGATGATGGTCAAGCTGACCAGTGATGGTCGAGGGAACACCAATGATAGTTACTGAAACTGATATCAGTCACTATGGAAGAAACTAGTCTCAAATTTGTACTTTTGAAAACTATGTATGACACTAGGTATCAACAGGGAAGAAATATGATGATGCCTTGAGGGCCAAAAATAGAACAAAAATAGTGATGAAATCTATTCTAGGTAAAGTAACTAGAAAGCCAGAAGCTGACACCAGTTAGGGTTTAACCGATGATGATTAGATGTGAACCAAATATGGTCATTGGAATGACGTTGATGACTATGAAATTAGAAATAAATGAAGAAAATTTGTTTTGTGAGTGAAATTAAGTGAAGAATCAAACTCAAAAACCTGAGAATGAGGATATGGAGCCCTGGCACACTCAGACAAAGTCAGAATACTCTAACTACGATGGTGGAGTGTGCAAGGAAGAATAAAAATGAAGAGTCATAGTCTCACACCTCAAAACACAAACCAAGAAGAATTCTAAGAAAAAGCATGATCCTAATAGTGATTTTCTTATGTTTGTTTAGCTTATACTATTTAGGATTGATTGTGTATTAAGAATAGAATATTTTGGTTGGTAAGGTGTCTTACAATGAAGGATATCTAAAAGGAGAGGTTTCAGGTATGTTACGGTGGGGGCGGGCCGTCCTTTGAGATGATGAATCGAAAAAGGCAATGAGCTAATGAGTACCTACCAACCGGATCTTGTGATAACTGATAGATGTTCCCAAGTAAGATGTTGTTTAAGAAAGATGTGTATATTTTATTCTGTGCAAGTTTGGTAAGACACAGGGAGAGAAAAATGTGCTTTCTATGATTCTTTGTGCCAACCATCAATTGGGAATGATATTCGATATAGCAAGAGATAAATAGGAAGAGGGATGCTCTTTCACTAATGCAATGGAAAAGGAAGGAAGATGTGTTCTTTTTAATGCACCAAAAATATGATTATTTTTAGACAATAGAAAGAAGGAGAATGATTCCAAAGAAGAAAATTAATGTGAATTTTTTTTGAAGGGAAACAAGCATACAAATTTCACCTAGGAATGAATAAATGCAAAATAACCCTTGATGGGTCCCACTGAGTATGCCGAAATGTTTCACTGTTTTCTTTATGTTTTCAAAGTGACGAAATAGATAAGGGTAAGGGCCAAGGAGGAATACCTATTAAATGTTGGTCAGTTGATGGTTGTTGCACATTTTCGGAATTCTTAATCTAGTTCCGATCATGAGATATTCCTTTTGGTTAGGAGGAACTACCTATAATAGAAAACAAGACCACAAAAAGAGAGTTAAATGATATATGACAATGGACTGCCTAGCGTATGCTAGTTCCAAGAAGTGTGATACTTCCTAGATGGTTGTCAATCCACCGTTTAAAAAAATTTAATGTGAGAAACAAAAAACTTCCTATTGTATTTTATATGATTTAGGTATCTCATTCAAGTACAATAAGAAAATCTTAACATAACAGGCTAGGTTGTGGTTAGATCAAAAAGGTAGGTAGTTCTCAGGTTGTTGTAACTAGCTAGGGTCAGATTCTAGGTTGTTTAGGTCAATTGGTGAGATGATTTTTAGGTGTGTTCTTGGTCAAGATGTAAAACATAGAGACCAATGTCATTCGGGTATGACAGATGCCAGTTTAGTGGAACCGACGACGGTTGTGGATAACCAGCATCGTTATGGTCAAGGTGAAAGAAACTTGAATAGATCAACAAGTAGGGGCTGAACTGAGGTCAAAGGAGGCTGGGAGGGTGGATGAGCAGGTCTATGGAGATCTCAAGTACATGCAAAAATGGATATTAGTTTGGAATGGCTATTTGGTGGTGTGGGTAAGAGAAATGGTGGGCTAACAAGTTATTAAGCAATGGAGGAATGAACATGCAAAGTATAAACTAATGACAGGGATGACAAAAGTTAACTATGATGAAATAGACAATGCAAGTAGAGATGTACTTATTGTGATGTAGATTTAGATGGTTGAATGGAGGTGGCTGTTGATCAAAAGAATGGTGTTGGATATCGTAGCAGTGGCTCCCAGAATGATTATGTGAGTATAATGCTTCCAAAATTTGTCTTGGTGATGGCTCTAGATGTTTGGATACATGAAAGGATGTTGGTTTCGCTTGCATGCAGCTCTGACCTCCTTTCCTTACTCTCTGAATCTGAAAACCCAAAAACAAGGTTGTTTAGTTGAATAAATGGTAACCAACGATGGTTTTGTAATGACCAGCATCAGTTTAGGGTGATCGGTGTCGGTTAAGGTGGGATTCCCTAAGTTTACTAAAATTGGCCGATCTTGCCTCTTTTAGCTCAAGTTCATTCCTTGATCCACGAATTTGGAATAGACGTTGAATTTTTATGAGTGGGAAGGTGGTTAGGGAGATTTTACAGTTAGACCAAATCCTAGCTCATTAAGGCATGTAATACTTAGTTATTGTTAGTTATGGAAACATGCCAAGAATACGTCTAGGGTGAGGTGGCTAGGTGAGGTGTCTAGGTCATGTGGAGGGGTAGAAATTAGGGTAATTAGATATTAAATATTGTGATGATATATATTAATTTAATTTAATTAATTAAATTAATGGTGATGTGGGGTGGAAGGGGCCATGGATAGATGAGTATGTTTGTGATGGTTATTTGATAGAGGACCAAGGGGAGTGTGACCCAATTTTGGTGTCTATGTTCAAACCTTATCTTGAATCCATGTGCCCTATCTTTAAACCATGTGCCCTAGCTTGTTTTTAATGCCTCTACTTCACTCAAACCCTTCACCAATGGGGACATAAGGATCTTCCACACAATAATTCGTTCTCCATGTCTGGTTTCACACTCTCTGCACCTCAATATGACTTGATCGTACTTATCCCACTCAAATACTTGTGATCACAAAGGTAAAAAATGAACTCACATCACATCCTTATATAGATTTTCAAAAATTGAGTACATTTATTGCTCCTTCACCAACAAATAATCCTCTCATTAATTGACCATTTTCACAATATCCATGACATCTTCGCGCCCCAGCTATAACCTTCTAGCACGCCTTCCTACCTTCTGGCTACAAAATTATCTTCAGTGTGCTTCCATGAACCTGAGTACCTCACCACTACACTTCCCCTAGTAGTCTCCATGGTCGTTGCTTACCTCACATTATATTGTTCCCTAATTTATCTCCATCTATGGTCATCGTTTTAAAGAAATATCCTTTCTAACAACTCCTCTACAAACTTGAATAACACCTATAATAGTTTGTTCCTTTATGTGTACCCATTTGTAAATAGCCACCCCACACCAATTGTAGGTGTAGTCCTATGCACATAAAATTTCTTCAAATGGTAATTAGCTTCCAGTGCGCAAACGCACTTAATACACAAAACACCAACTAAATTGACAAAGGATATCAATGAAAAAGGAAATACAAAAATTAAAGCCTAGTCTAAATGGAAACACTACCTTATTAAAAACACCTAGAAGACTTATTTATAGTAGGGATTCAGTCTACTCCGGTTAAAATAATTGGGTAACCATATTCCATTAGGTGTCTCTAAATGACAAATGCCTCATTCAAGTACATGAGTGATAATATATGGTCCCAACCAATGTACTTTAAGCTTGCCTGGATGGCACACAAACTTAGATACGTAAAGAAGCACCATCTGTCCTATCTCAAGCTTTTTATCCCTAATGTTCCTATCATATCATGATTTTGCCTTGCCTTTCCCTATTTCTAGCTCCAATGTGCTATGGCGCTCCTCTCATCCAATTGTATCAATTTATCAATTCTTTCTTCCAATATCTCTCATTAGCTAGACATCCAACATGTGAAATACACAAAGAAGGTAACATAAATTTCATGGGAAGAACTGCTTTTGTGAAAAACACCAACTGAAAGGGTGTGGCTTTATTCAACCTCTTGTATGCTTCTATGTACACCCAAATCATGGAAAAAACTTTATCATCCCAATCTTTTCTTCAAACGTCACAAATTTTTGTCAATGTCTAGCTCAAAATCTTATTGAAGGCCTCAACAGTCCCATTTTCCTAAGGATGATTGGGTGTAGTCTTATGGTGTGCAATCATAAATTCATTCAATAGGATCTTGATCATTTCATTCAAAAAGTGTGTACCCCTATCACTGGTCAAGCTTAGTGGGCATCCATACCTTGTAAGAACATTTTCCCATAAGAATCTTGCTACTGTAGTTATTGTATAATCCTTGGTAGGTGTTTCTTCTACCCACCTTGTAAGATAATTTTTGTAAGTGATGATGTAGCGCAATCTAGTTCTACACATGGTTGGTGAAATAGGATCCAAAAAGTCTATATCCCATTTCTCAAATGTCTTTGCACTAGGAATAGGTCTTAAAGGCATTTCATCTCTTTGCCCAGGTTTACTAACACATTTATAGTGATCACACACCTTACAATATGATTTACAATCCTTATATAGGGTATACCACCATAATTCAATGAATAGAAGTGCAATGACATTAAACTACATAGTGCCCACCTGTAATACCACCATGAACCTCTTCCATGATGTCTGTACACTCGTGCTCTAGCACACACCAATGCAATAATTAATCTTGGAATAAATTGTATAGGTCACCACTAATCATCATAAAAGTACCATGTAAATTTCAAGTTGTTTCTTCTCCAAGGATTTCATTCCTTTTGGTGCCACACCTATACATAAAAAGATAGAAATATCCTCCAATTTCAGAGGTGCACATTGTAACTTGTACAACTATGCGTCTGATGTTGTATCTTAAATTGTCTATGCATCCTCCACTAACTAAATTCATGATAAATGTATTGGGCCGGAATTAATTTTACCTAGTTTTACCACAGCTATGAAATAAAATTCTTGGAATAAGAGCACCCTTCAACATATGCACCCCTGTAAAACATGATTTCTTACCAAGTATTTCAATGACATGTGATCAATGTAAAATATGAATGGTGTTATTAAAAGGTATTGTCTAAATTTATGTAGTGTATAGATCATTGACAGGGCTTCACGCTCAATAGTTGTATAATTCTTCTCTACAGGAGTCAACTTAGATCATTGATAGGTGTATAGATCATTGACGTGTCCATCACTGATTGGAGTAGAGATGTATCCCATTTTTTAACTTTAGAAAACAAAGCTAAAAAATCATTAAGTTTTCCATCAGCCCACTCCTCCTTTGACTTTCAAACTTGGCCACGTGTCACACTTAGATTGGCTACGGAACTTCAGCCTAAGTTTCGGATTTTATCCATTTGAAGTTAAAACTTCAAATTCACCAAGAAATCTGCCCGCCCCATTTTGAATTCTCATGGAAATGTGTTCACCTCTGATTGGATGTGGGGCCGCGCTCCAAAATTTTACCTTAATATTTTCCACTTCCAAAGGCAAAAAAATTTAAGAACCTCTACCCAAAATTGATGCCACGTGTCCTCCTCTGATTGGAGTAAGGCTGAAACTGATTTTGAAACTTTAAAAAAATAGAGCTAAAAAACTCTATGTCCCCATTGGCCCACTCCCTTTTGATCTTTAGGACATGTGTCCACTCTCGATTGGTTACATGGTTTTGGGCCAATTTTTAACTTTTTAAAATTTTGCAAAATAAAGTCTAAAAATTCTAAGGGAATCTGACCACCCACCATCCCTTGGCTAATTAGAACCTGCCACATTGCCAATGCATGCTAAGGAAGAAATTGACAGGAAAACGACACCCGTCTGACCGTCAAAATACAAAAAATGCTAGGGATGCCCTAGAAATTGATTTTTTCACGAAGGATGGATTTTTTTTAATTGGAACCAGAAAAAACATGATTCTGAGCATTTCTTGACCTTGGGATTGACTTTCTGAAGGCATATATGTATAAAATTATCAATTTTGATTTTTCGTGATCGTGTAAAAGGGAGAACATGGCATAGCCTGTGGATTTGAAGAATTTAGGGCAAAAATTAGGGAAAATTTTGAGTATTATTATAAAATGGGGCATGTCAAATGGTTTTTAAATGGAATAAGGTATGGTAACAGGGGCAGAAACTTCATTTCACCCATTAAAACTTTAGAAAATGTTTCAGGAGATGTACAGTGAAAGGAAAATTAGGGAAAAATAATAGAGGATAAAAATGGATACCAACATCGGCTCCTGCTCGGGGATGAGCACTCCCGGTGAGTTCCATAAGAATAGTAAGTAGACCAAGTACCAAAATAATCCATTGGTCAAAAGAGTCATGAGACAAAATCACCAAAAACTAGCTGAGAACCCGATAAAAATGGCTGCCACACACCAAGGCAAACCACAAACTGACAAAACACCAAAAGCAGAGCAAATAACAAACACTATACATTGTACAAGTTGGTAAGTAACCCTTGATTCAAATAAAACAAATCAAGGGGAAACCCCAAATGTCCTCTATGCTAGATATGACCATGTGAAGAGGCTCTGATATGTTTTTAGCAACTTGAAATATACCTCTTCTTCTTCTTTGTTTAATTTGTAAACCATCCAGTTTATTTGAAGCTCCTCCATTGTGCTTAGGTCAAACCTTTTAGAATTTTTCAAGGCTGAATCAAAGACCAAATTTCTAGAAAAAATAGCATACTTAGGAGATATTTTTTTAACAAATTCATACTCCCGGAAATCCACAAAACTCACAAAGTGATCAGTACTAGCATCTACCTGTAAAAAATCATAAGATGCATTGTTTGGGTCTTCAATAAGGTAAAATATCATTTTCTCTCCACATAACTTCACTAAATTTCCTTCAATGGGGATATTGGCATAAGACATGTCCATTTGGACACTCCCACCAACACTTACAGCCCATTTTCTTGACAATAACATGCCCCATTTGGCAGGGCAATTGACAATCAAAAAATCCAATTTTAAATTCCTCCTAGGATAAGATGCAAGTTGCACCACCAGATATTTGACATACCCAACAACTGGCACTTCTCTTAAGTCCATGGCATTACACTTTCCATAGGTTGTTTTCACATTGATATCAAACTCATTCATGACTTCTAGAGGCATGACATTACATGATGCACTAGAATCAAACATATAATTATGAAGTAGCCTATCCTTTATGATCAATGTTGTGAAGAATGGATCAACATTCAATTGGGAATCAACCAAGGATGTCCCCAAATATACCTCAAGAGTCTATCAAAGATCTTCTAATATTGGTGGTGTTTCAAGGTCAACAATGATTTGAGGAGGAATCTCAACAACATTTACATTTCTGTTTGGAGTAGTCTTCTCCTCCTTTAATCCTAAGTACTCAAATGCTCTCTTCTTATGCTCAGGAATTCTAAGAAACTCAATGATTAGAACACTCACTTTGATTTGGCTCAATACTTGGGCTATGTCATAGGGAACACCCTTTGGAAAAACAAAATTAGAGGGGAGACAAGAAGATTCATTTGATGGTAAGGGATTCTTGGAAGCTTGGGCATGAGGAGGACTATAATCTTTGTTTGGGACAACAGAGCTTTTGGAAAGTGTTTCTCTCCTAGGATATTCTTTTGGAATGCTTGTGAGAAAGGGTGTTTTAGGTTTGGCTTGAGGCCCAAATTCTTTAACAACTTTTCTTCTAGTGTTATAATATTTCTCTTGAGCTACAACAACATTCATCAATAATTTTCTATCTTCCTCTGAAGGGATACCACCATCATACTTCTTAATCATCAAAGCTCTTAAGTATTCAAATTCATTGTTAGGAATTTCAAAATCTTGCACTACATCAAATTCAAGAGTATGAAGGGGAAGAAAGACTTGTACCCATTTGATGCAATCACAAAAATTTGTAGTTGTCCTTACAGTTATGACATCTGTTGAAGTTGCTCCCCTTAGTGAACTTATAGGGATCTCCATCATGCATGCATCATCATCAATTTGTTGATCTATTTCACATGGAGGATGGGGTAAAATACATCTATCACACCAATCAATATCAACAACATATTCAACAACAACAACCTTAGGGGATGAGGTAATACTCTTCCTTCACATGCTTGAGGATGTCTATTTGCAAACCCCATGGGTCCTTTTCCTCTATCATCTTCCCTTTGATAATCTCTAGGATGATTGGCAAATCTGTCATGGTTTTGTGCTCTTGGCTGACCTTGTGAAATTTACCCAATTCCTTTCTTAGCTCTTGCCAACTTATATGAGATTTCTTTGACATCCCCTGCCAAATTTTTCACAACCTCCTCTAAATCAGCACCCTTGCTAGCTTGAGGTTTTTTAAGGTTTATCAACTTTACACCATATCTCTTGAGAGGTTTCCCAATTGCTTTGATATTTTTTTCAATTTGAATTTCCATGGTGAAATCTTGACTTAGATTAGTAATAGGCTACCTTTTTATCAAATGCATCTACATATTTGATTAAACAAGATTCATCACAAGGCCTCAGATTAACTGGCAGCCTTCTCAAAGTTTTCTTAAACCTTGTGTTGAAGTCATGAACTGATTCATTGGGGTTCTTCTTGATATTCTCAAACTCAGACAAGAGAAATCTAGGATCATTCTTTTCACCATATTGTAATCTAAATGCATTCTTCATTTCAATCCAAGAATTAATTGAATTATCAAGCAGTGCCTTGTACCAATCCATTGCATACTCTTGTAGTGTATGAATGAACAATTTAATATAGACATCTTCAAACTCTATCTTGAAATCTTCCATTATGTTAAAAAAAATTTGAGATGCTAATCACCAGTTATTACATTGTTACCTTGGAATTTCGGCAATCTATTTCTAACATCTTGTGGGACAACATTTGGGTAACCATCCATTCCTCCAAAGTCTATAAGACCAAAGGTGTTAACAAAAAATAGAGATCTAGGATGAGCCATATTTTTTGGTGGAGGTGATCTTTGGGGTGACACAAGCTAATGACAAGAATGTGATTTACAAGACTTGTATTCTCTAAGTGTTAGCTTTCTTGGAAAATTTTACTAGGATTGAAACAAACAGGTGTAGATTGAAGAAGGAACTTACCAGGTATAGTAGAAAGACCTTCACTAGTTGAGGAAAACAATTTTATGAGAGGATTGCTTGAATCAAAATCACTTGAAGAAGAGTGATAATCCTCTACCAAAGGTTGATCTCTCTCACCAATGGATATATATTTTCCTAATGTCTGACCTTTAACAACTTTCCAAACTCTTCTCCCTTCTAACTCTAAGTTTCTTGAATCTGTAAACAACTTCTTAGTAGAGTCTCTAAGAAAGAGAGATCTTCTTCCTTCAATTTTTGCAGAGATTAGCAACACCAAAGTAAACGATAGAAAGGTTGAGACACTGATACTTATCAAGATCAAAATAACATGGATTCACCACTAAGGAATTTCACCCTAGTTGTGTAAATGCACTAAAATACTTTGTCAAACCACTATCAACACTAAAAATATTTCCAAACTTTATAGATCAGACTTTCCTTTCTTTGAATTTATCAACCACAAATGAAAATGAAGTGCAACAACTGTTGGGAACTGACAAAATTACAAGTAGAATCTATACCTTCACTCAATCCTTACAAATCTGATTACAAAATGATGCTTCAAAAATGTATTTGCATGGAAAATTTGTAAGGGACTTTACTAGGGTTTGATATGCATTCAAATATCTCAAATATGTATGCACATGGATCAGATTGAACTAAGAGAATATCAAACTCAGAACTCTACTCTTCATTCCAATATTATAAATCTGATCAGAAGATGATACTCAGATTTTGTAATTACACATAAATCACACAAGAAGTATTACCAGGTATCTAAAATACTAAAATACTGAATAATGTCCCTGGTAATGGCACCATTAAGTGTTTTTAATGAGATAAATAGACATGGACTCGCAAATGAATCAACAAATCAATCTCAGCAGTGTAAATTATTTATGAGGAATTCAAAACAAGTCCCCAACAATGATGTCATTAAGTGTTGTTGACAAGATAAATAGACATGGACTGGAAAATGAATTAGTAAATCAATCTCAGCAGTGCAAATTATTTCATAAGAATTCAAAACAGGCCCCCGACAACAGTACCATTAAGTGTTGGTACCCAAATTTGTTCTCCTTTTCAATCTGAGAAGTATCAAAAATATGGCATGAAGCTTTAAGGTAGATAGATCTTGATATATGTCATTTTATATCTAGGGATGTGATCTAACTGGCGCTCATATTTGTGGAGAGATGGATGGCACTTTGAAAGGATTTGATCTAACCCTCACTATTTTAGGTTTTCCTTTTAACCAAGGTAAGAGAACCTATATTACAACATCTATTTTGTGAAGGAGGTGGAGATATCCTTATACTATGCATATTGTATGGATATTTCCTTAGGAAAACATGATCAATTTTCCATTATTCAAACTCAACAAAGCTGTCAGTACTAAATGATGGAAATTCTTTCAAGACAAGGCTGAGGTTTATGATCCTGATTTGCTTTGTGCATTTTTGTAGATGTGTTAGATTCTTTTGTTGACACACAATGCAATGCAATGGTAGTATGGGTAGGATTGGTGATTCAGATGATTTTTTGGAGGGCTATTGACAAGACAAACTTGGATATATCAAATCTTTGACAACCTCTACAATACTTGAACAACTATAAGATAAAATGCTTCAAATAATTAGGATGTTCTTTCAACCAAAAGATGCATAAATGGAATCCCAGGTTGTACTCTTCACACAATATTTGAGAACTCACCACAAAATATTGAAGTAAAGAACTCAATTAAACACAAAAATCCTTGATCAAACCACGCCTAAGGTACCCCCAAAGGCTTACAAGCAAGCCCAATCAACAAATGAAGGTGGAGTGATTTTAAACTGATTATTTTCAATGCTAGATGAAAGATCTTCTAACAAAAAAAACTACAAGTGCCACTAAACTATCAATATGGATGAGATTCTGTGTGATTTCTAAAGACTTTCAATGTAAGATTGCAATAAGAAAAATGAAAACTATTTGCAGGTATTTTAAAATGATAACAGACATCATATTGCCCAAAAAAACATAGATTAACTCAAAAGCTTGTTAGATTCATCAGCAGGGGAGATTTTCATGAACAATCTCAGATTTGTGTGATGGCTATACACTTGTAACCAACTCACATATATGAAGATCCAACACAGAAGAAATTAACCTGGTTCTTTAGTGGGTTTCTCATAAAATGAGCTTTCTCTCAGAATTTGCTTGTGATTTTCAACTTCCCCGACTATTTGCATTTCTCCAAAATGCATTATATACCTCTTACCACATTGGAGCCTTCTTTCCCAAGAAAAGAATATGCTAAGGGATCAAGTTTGTTACAACAATTTCTCATGATTCATTGAAATGACATTTAAAAAATTTGCAACGACAGTTGCTAGGTGTTTTAAAAAGATTGAATCATTACAAATATTCGGATCATTATCCTTCCTGGAGGCACGTTTTTCATCATCAAGGCATGCAAATGCCTTTCCTCTCATCATTTCACCTTTTCACCTTTTAAAACTAGCTCTGCAACTTTCAATTTTGACATTTCACATGTTTGGACAGATTAGGGAAAAAAATTATTTCAAAAACACCTCAAATATGTAAATTAATCCCTAAAACCACTTGCATTGATCTTTGCAGGCACAAAGGACACGAATTCATCCAAAATTTGATTAAAAATGATGTAAAATTCACATCTCAAAGTTTCCTGGAGAAAAAATGGCGGCCAAAAATGAAAATGTATAGTTACCCTTGATTTGCTCTTTCTCTTTCAATCTGGGCCCTCCACGTGTCAAAATATGATTGGGAATGAATTCGGGTTCACCTTTTGACTTTTTAACATTTTTTGGAAAAATGGAAAATTTTGAATTTTTTTCTTTGCCCCTTCACCCTTTAATTTTTGTGATGACACATGGAACATGGTGGGTCCCATTAGGATCACACTTCAATTTTGCATAGTTTGACCTGTTTTGGAAAATTGGAAAATTTTCACTTTTTACCCCACGGGCCCGCGCCTCCAATTCCTCCCTACCACGTGTCCCCTTGTGCTTCGATCGTGGGCCAGTGCTTCAAATTTCCACACTGAGTCTTTTTGCAAAAGGGAAAAAATTCCCTTTTTCCTCTGCTAGCCCGCTGACCCGCTCTACCCACCATGTGTCCATCGCGTATTGGAGTGGAGATGCATCCCATTTTTTAAAATTAGAAAAGAAAGCTAAAAAATCATTAAGTTTTCCATCGGCCCACTCCTCCTTTGAATTTCAAAATTGGCCACGTGTCACACCTAGATTAGTTGTAGAACTTCGGCCCAAGTTTTGAATTTTATCCATTTGAATTTAAAACTTCAAAGTTACCAAGAAATCTACCCCCCCATTTTGAATTCTAATGGACATGTGTCCACCTCTGATTGGCCACAGGGTCGTGGTCCAAAATATTACCTTAATATTTTCTTCCTCTGAAGCCAAAAAACTTCAAGAACCTCTGACATCCACATTCCCTCTTCCCAAAATTGATGCCACGTGTCCTCCTCTGATTGGAGTGGGGCTGAAACTGATTTTGAAGCTTTAGAAAAATAGAGCTAAAAAACTCTAAGTCCCCCATGGGTCTACTCCTTCCTTTTTGATCTTTAGGACACATTCTACTCTCGATTGGTTGTACGGTTTTAGGTCAATTTTTGACTTTTAAAATTTTACAAAATAAAGTGTAAAAATTCTAATGGAATCTGACCACCCACCATCCCTTGGCCAATTAGAACCTACCACATTGCCAATGCATGCTGAGGAAGAAATTCACAGGCAAATGATGTCCTTCTGACTGTCAAAATACAAAAAATGCTAGGGATGCCTTAGAAATTGATTTTTTCGCCAAGGATGGAATTTTTTTTGAATTGGAACCAGACAAAACATGATTCCAAGAATTTATCAACCATGGGATTGAATTTTTAAAGGCATATATATATATATATATATATATATATATATATAATGATCAATTTTTATTTTTCATGATTGGGCAAAAGGAAGAAAATGACATAGCCCATGGATTTGAAGGATTTAGGGAAAAAATTAGCGTAAACTTTAAGTATTCTTGCAAAATGGGGAATGTCAAATGATTTTCAAATGGAATAAGGCATGGGAACATAGGTAGTAACTTCATTTCACTAATTAAAATTGTAGAAAATGTTTCAGGAGATGCAGAGTGAAAGGAAAATTATGGCAAAATAATAGAGGATCAAAATGGATACCAACACAAGGGTGTAGAAAATTTAGCATATCCTTTGATAAATTTTCTATAACACCCATTGTGACCTAAGAATCCTTACACCTCACTCTGATTGGTAGGATCTTCGAGGCCAACAAGAACTCTAACCTTAGCTAAATCTACTAACAAACCTTCCTTGTAAATTATTCGCCCTAATAGAGTGCCAAAAGGTGTAGCAAATTTATAATTCTTGATGTTCAAAGAGATTCTTAATTTCTTGCATATTTCAAGAATTAATCACAAATTGTCACAATGATCCTTAACCAGTCCATACGCCATCCAATCATCCAAGTAAAATTGCAAGAAAATGTGAATAAAGTCCTGGAATGCTTGAATAATTATTCACAAGAATACAATAGGTGCGTTTTTCAAACCAAAGGGCATCACATTATATGCAAACGTTATCCATTCAGTGGTGAAAGTGTTTTTTTTCTTGATCCTCATGTGCAATCCAGACTTGATGATACCTAGAGAATCCATTTGTAAAAGAATATATTTTGCACCCTGTAACGCCTTCTAATATCTTTGTTAGTGAAAAATCACAGCACCCCCAAATGACCTCTCAGATTTGGTGTTTCAAACTTGTCATTTGGTGTGATCCACATAACATTGAGTTTTCCCCAAAAGTGTGGGACTTTTCAAATGGGAAATATCTCCAAATTAAGGTTGGTTCCTATTATTTTGTCTAGATGCATAGATGAAATTTGTAAAGGATTGATTCTTAAACCTAATCTAATATTGCCAAGGAGAAAAGGATGAAAGGATTGCAATAAATTAAAACTAAGCTAACCAGGTGATATGCTGAAGGAATGATGAACATTCATTTTTCTAATAGGCATAAACCAAAAATTCATACAATAATCAAGCACAAATAACAATTTTTTCAATGAAAGACTAGATGAGAGCAATGAAGACAAGAAAGGGTCAAAAATCAACCACAAACATGTATTATTGCTCTGCATATTTGATACAATACATTTAGAAAATAACCAAAAGGCATAAAATGTTTTGCAATCTAAAGGAAGGTCTAAAACTCCATGAATTCATTTACTAGAGGAAAATGGGAGCCTGCAAAATAGAAAGATGTCCAACCCTTTACAATGAGCCCCAACCCTGCTTTTATAGATTCAACACAGAAAGGGAGAAAGAAAGAGAAGCGGTAAAATTAGTTTGAAGTTCAACCACTACTATTAATTCCTACTACAAAATCTTCCCCCAAATATGTCTTGACAACATCAATTTCTTGTTTGGTGCCTCGAAGGAGGAGGAAATAGTGAATCAGATTGAATCCGATCTACTTGTTGGGGCAAAATAGATCCTGCATTAATGGATTGAAGATGTTTCTCCATTTTTCTCCCACCTAACCTCTGTAAACTTAAAGTTTCAGATCTTCATGTCATAGATGAGGCTGAGATATTTCCAACGGTGTCATATTTATCGGATTTAGAGCTCTGAGTCGAAAGATATGCCCCTTTCAAATTTGTATCGGGTCCATACATAAGGTAGGAAAACCAGTTCGAAATTGGGACCCTTTTTAAAATGGGTCCATACTCAATTTCCTTATATTTTTTTCCCGAGGCCTTTGCTTGGTAGGGTCATATATCTGATCGGGGACATGCGGTGGCCTGGTGCTTGCTTAGAAACCTCCCTTCAATCCTTCTCTTTAACTAGCACCATTTGGACACTTGTCACTCTCTACTAGCTTGTCACAATGCATTGACTATTTAACCGGACTCTGTCCATTTTTGAAATTAGACACGTGGAGGATCTATGCTCACTTGGAAACCTGCTTAGGATTTTTCCTATGGAGGAGCATCGGGTCAACACATGGAAACCTCCATAGGATTTTAGACATTTCAACGGCCCCTCTTACCTTTTCAGATCTTAGACTACATGGTGATCTCATGCTCATTTAGGTCTCCACCTTTAGACTAACTTTTGTAGATGTGCCAAGCTGACACGTGGTGGCTTCTGCTAACATTTCTATACTTAGCCTTTCTTGAGACTCACTTTGTCTACTTTTTGACTTTGATTCTTTGACTCTACCTCCATTTCAGGCCTGGGACACATGGAGCCTTGGTGCTTGTTCAAGCCTCTCTTTTTGGATTCAACTTTGAAAATGTGTCTTTTGGACACTTGGCAACATCTGCTAAGTCGAAGACTTTTCAACAGTTAGTGTAAATTTTTTGGGCTCTAGACATGTGGAAGCTTGGTACTCATTTGGGTCTACCCCTTTAGATTTAATCTTTAGAGGTGCACCGGTAAGACACTTGGCACCATCCACTGTCTCCTCCATACTTAGTCAATTTTTGGACTCATTCTAAACTGGTTTAGAGCACAAAGACTTTAAACCTTCATTTTTCCTTCTTTTTTGAGCTTCTGGCTTCTTTGACACTGTCTCCCTCTTCCCCAACCCTGCTACTTCATTTTTGAGCCTTCCTATAATCTATTTAATGGGTTTAAGGCAAGGATTAACTCGACGGATTTGTTTTTTGAAATTCTCTTGTGCATGGTCATTTGATATTTTGTAGGCCCCACCACTTCCATTATAGAGTCTCCCAGTAACTTGTTTGCAAGATTCGAACATGATTTATCTGCTTCTTTCTGTGTAGGGTTATGGCTGATCCAATATTTTCTTGTGGGGAAAAATATGGATAATTTTTTTGGTAACTCACAGGGGTATCTACCTACTAGATGCGAGGACCAGTTTCCTTGTTATGTCCATTGGGCATGGATTCAAGAATAATGGCTTAGTATTGATCCTACCTCTTATCCAGGAGCCTGATCATCTACTTTCTTGATTTTCATAAGAAAACTCGAGACGATGGTTTCTGAGAGTATAAATTTGATTCGACCTGAGGATTTTTCCTATCCCTGAATGGATTGTTTTGAACAAAAAATTTAGTTATTTTGCATTTGTTTTCTTTTGAAGATGGCAACTATTATAGGTAACTATGAGTTTCCCTACTATGAATGCTAAAAGGGATAGCACGTCAACTTAGAGACACATTGGACTATGTAACAATGCAACTTGGAGCAATAAAGAACCTGTGCCACAAAACTTAGGCAAACAAAACTACACTACAACAAAACAACGTGCATACGTACTTAGGGAAATAAAATCCTATGCTAATATTTACAGGGGGAAACTTCTAATTCAGTAGGAATTTTTGCTATGGATCCCATTTACTGGGATCTATAATTTTTTTCCATCCAATTTAGTCAGCTGGAAGGCATTGTTACTCTTACATTTTGTGATCATGTAAGGGCCACTCCAGATGGATTCAAATTTGGAGTGTTTTCATGTCTTTTCCTGATCTGCATCCCATTTCAAAACTAAGTCTCCTTGAAAATTCCTTGCTTTTACTTTCTTATCAAATCATCTCTTGATTGAGACTTGTTCCTTTTCCATTATTTGAAGTGCATGTTCTCTGATTTCTTCGAATTCCATCAGTTCTACATACCTGGCCTCCATTGGTTCAAACTCAGACATCTCCAGTTGCTTCATGAGTTCCAATGCTGGCAACTCGAGTGATAGAGAAAAAATTTCTGCTTTCCCATAGACAAGTTTCAATGGAGAGCTGCCTATAGACCTCTTGGGTGTTGTCCTATCAGCCCATAGGCTGATTTGAGTTTTTTGTGCCAAGTTCTCTAATTTTCATCCAGAGTTCTTCTGAAAATCCTTAGCAATTTCTTGTTTTTGGACTCAGCTTGGCCATTACCTTGAGGGTAATAGTTTGATGAAGTGATCAAGTAAATCCTATTCCTAACAACCCATTATGTGATCTTGGAACTTATTAATTCCAATGCATTTTCTGATATAATGGTGGTTTGCACTCCAAATATGGTCACTATCCCTTCATAGAAATCTAGTATGCTAGACTCATTAGCTTCTTTGAGTGCCACTGCCTTGATCCACTTGGTGAAATAGTTTGTTACTGTCATAATCCATTTGTGGCCTTGGCTTGAATTTGGATTGATGACTCCAATGAATTCCAATCCTCATTCTATGAATGTATAGTTAATTGAAATTGGGCGCAATGGAATTGATGTTAGCCTTTCTTTGCCTCTGAAGAATGCATAGTTCTTGCACTTTTTGATCCATGTATAGCAGTCACTAAACACCATGGGCCAATAATAACCCACCTTCATGATCTTGAGTGTTGTCACCCATGGAGAAAAATGGCCTCCAACTGCTCCACCATGGAACTCTTGTAACACTCTCTCAATCTAATATGTCCCAATACATCTAAACAAAATGCCATTGATGTCCCTTTTGAACAATACACCATCAATAAGCACGTATGGGATGGCCTGTAGTATGAAGTGTCTCCTTTTTGTTTTACTCATTTCTGGATGACACGGGCTTGTTTGAAGGAAGTGCACAATGTTCTGAGTCCAACAAGGAGTGGGCACATCATCATTTTCTTCCTCTTGACTATTCTGCAGGACAAAAACAACTTCCTTTTCACCACTCGCTTTGTCTTGTTGACTCAAGGCTAGTTGTTCATAAAATCCCTTCCCATGGACCAGCTTAGTAAGCTTGATCTCAATGTCATACTCCATGACACGAGTGATCCATCCTACACATTTTTCATTCAGATCCTTGCTGAGAAAGAAGTCTTTAACTCCTGCATGGGAGACTAACAGTTGGATTTTAATGTTTGAAACCAAATGTTTAAAATTTTTTAACCCTTTGATCACTGCAAGGACATGCTTTTCGATGAATTATTATTTCAATTCATAATCTTCCAAGCCCTAGCTAAAGAAGGAAATTGGCTGCTCTGTACCTTCTTTGTTCTGATGTACTAAGATTATAAAAATTGTGTCATTACCACCAAAGGCATATAGTATGAAGTCCTTAGAGAAGTTTGGATTCATGAGAGTTGGGGCTTGTGATATAGATTCTTTGATGGCCTTAAAGATTTCTCTTCCTTTAGATATCCACCTAAATACCAAGTTCTTCTTCAACATCAACGTTATTGGCTTGACAAGGGTAGCAAAGTCTGGCACAAACCCGTGGATAAAATTAATCTTTCCTAAGAATTTTTGAATATATTTCTTATAGATTTGGTAATGGAAATGCTTTTATTGCTTCAAATCTCTCTGGGTTAGTTACAAAACCTTCCTTTGACACAATATGGCCTAGAAGCCTGCCCTCGTGGGCCAAAAATATGCATTTTTTAGGGTTCAATGATACCGAAAATCTCCTACATCTCTGAAATACCTGTCTTAGGTGAAAAAGGTGATCCACTATATTTTTGGACAGTAATGATGTCATCTAGATATATCAGTACTATTTTTTTTATCAACCCTTTGAATGCCATATCTATTTCCCTTTGGAAAGTGGCTCCAACATTAGAAAATCCAAATGGAATTTTTCTATAAGAATAGGTGCCCCATTTGGTGGTGAAATCCATTTTGAACTAATCATCTTATTTCACCATTATATATTTATACCATGAGTAGCCATCTAGGAGAGAGAATCTCTCTGATCCAAACACCACTTGAAAAATCTACTCCATTGAAGGGAGTGGGTAGTGGCCCTTAAGTGATGCTTTGTTCAAATCTTGAAAGTCTACACACAATATAGTCTCTCCATTATTCTTCCTGGCTGGGACCAAGTTTATAACCCAGCTTGAGTGTTTTATTTGAAATATAATACTTACCTCTATAATCTTGTTTAGCTCTTTCTTCATTAGGAATTCAATGTGTGGAGTGACTGTTCTATGCTTTTTCCTGATGGGCTTAACAACTAGATCTAGTTCAATTATGTGTTGTGCTAACTTTGGATTGAACCCTCTTAAGTCTTCATATCTCCAAGAAAATACATCTGGAAACTCTTGGAAAATTTGCATGAATTCATACCTTTCTTGCTTAATGGCCACTTTACCAATTTGAAGTGTTTTGCCTTCCCTAATTAGAATTGACTCTGAATCTTCTCTTTTGATCTAAATGTTAGCCTTCTCTTTTCAAAATTGATAAGTAAGATTGAAGATAGATTCTAATGTTACCAAACCTTTGGGAAGTTTGTTTATATATAGCTACACTACTTGATCTCTATATTGCTACTCTAATTTGTCTTGATTCCTAGCTAATAATTTAGCTTCCTCTTGCAAGAAATTGATGATCTACTAATCATTCTCAAACACCTAGCAACATGTGTTGTTATTTGTCACTACTAGCCTCACAATCACATGGATATGTGGATGTATTTTTTCCCTCTTGATGCTCTCAACCACATCAAATGTTACTCCAACGGATGTAAGTCTATCAACAGCTTCATTCTCCTTCCTAGGTATGGACACAATGATGAAGGATTCAAAATCCTCAATGAGATCCCATACCCTATTCTTGTAGCTCTTGAGAATGTCATTTTTGATAGAATTTTGTCCTTTGACTTGATTGGCAACCAATTCCATGTCACAAAACACTTGCAAGTTCTTGATTCCTTATTTTCTTGCCCAATGCAATCCATGAACCAAAGCCTCATATTCTATTGTATTACTTGAACAAGTGAATTGGAAATAGAAAGATACGTAGTATTTCATACCTTGGGGTGAAAAAATCATAGCTCCTCCTCCTACTCCTTTCCTACTTCTTGAGCCATCAAAGAACAACTTCCATACTTCATTGTCATCTTTGTGTTCTGGCTTAATGATGTCAAGAAGAGGATGATTCTCCTCATGCAGACAGTAGACTCCTAGCTCAAATTCTTCCATCTCCTTATATGGGTCAAAAGCATGTATTTTGTTTTCCCATTCATCAAGAATCAAGTCTAGGATACACCCCACCTTGGTATCTAATTCACAAGTTTTTAAGAGGTCCTCCTGATCAAAAGATGAACAATTTACATTGATTGGGCTAGGCACATAAGACTCAATGTGGTAATATGCTATGGGATTAGATATGATTGTGGCATTATCTCCATACCTTGTTCTAAAAATCATATGTGACTAGTCAACAGACAAATAACCTCTAATTCTGGTAGTGAAGTCCCTGGACAAACACAATGTAAAATGTGGTGGCAAGTCTATGACTAATATGTTCTGAAATATAATCACATTGGGGCAAGCATGCAATCTAAGGTTCAAATACTTGATGACTCCAATAGTTGTCACTATTTTTCCATCCAATTATAATACTCCTCTAGATATGACTTCATACTAGAGACCCAGTTGATCAGCTATTTGTTTTGGCATTATAGAACTACTCGCCCCCAAATCAATCATGAAATTATGCACCAGTTTGTCCCCAATCATTAATGAAATATAGAATGGATGAGGCCTTAGGTTCTTACCTTGTTGTTCTCCATGTTTTCCCTCAAGTTGAGTTGCATTGGTAAGCACTTTCTCTTGCACATGGGTTGTTACAACCAGTGCCTGAGTGGATTTGGAAGGTGGTTTCAAATGGCTCTGCATGTTGGGAGTTACATTTGGAGTACCAAAACCTTGTGGAGTGTTATCCTATAAAATTGATAAGGGAAATTTTGTAGATAACCATATCAAAAAAAAAAAATTGGACCCAAGGAAGTTTGTCAACGTTCGTAATAGCCCAAAACTCCCTTTCGAAAAATCAAGTTGTTTCAGGACTTAGCCATTTTTAACCATTTTCCAATGGGAAGAAAATGTCATGTTGACATGCCAAAAGTTGTGCCAATGGGGAGAAAATGTCATTTTGACATGCCAAAAGTTGCGCCAATGGGGAGAAAATGTGGTGTCGACATGCTGACAAGTGCACCCATTTACAAAGGTGCTGACAATGTGGTGTCGACATGCTGATAAGTGCACCCATTTACAAAGGCGCTACCAATGTAGTGTTGACATGCTAATAAGTGTGCCCATTTACAAAGGTGTTGACAATGTGGTGTCGACATGCCGATAAGTGCACCGATTTAGAAAGGTGCTGACAATGTGGTGTCGACATGCTGATAAGTGCACCCATTTACAAAGGAGCTGACAATGTTGTTTCGACATGCTGATAAGTGCACCCATTTACAAAGGCGCTGACAATGTGGTGTCAACATGCTGATAAGTGTGCCCATTTACAAAGGCACTGACAATGTGGTGTTGACATGCTGATAAGTGTGCCCATTTACAAAGGCACTGACAATGTGGTGTTGACATGCTGATAAGTGCACACATTTACAAAGGTGCTGACAATGTGGTGTCGACATGTTGATAAGTGCACCCATTTACAAAGGCGATGAGCGGTTTCTCCTTTCTAGAATGCATTGAGCATTTTTTGTAAAGTATTTAAAAGTATGTTGGCACACGTAATGACATCATCCATGTTGCACCATAGGATGTCGTCATCCACAAAATTGCCCCAAAGTTAATATTTGACTTTTAGATATTTTGTAGATATTTTATAAATAGTGGTTGGCTTCTTTTTTTCTTCTTTCTCCTTCTCCTTCTATAAATACTGGAATACTTGTTATATTCTAGGTGAGAAAATTTGTATGAAAAATAGAAGTGAGGAGGGGAAGACTTTGAGCTTTCTTGTAATAGAAAAAAATATTAATACAAAAAAATGAGACTTTCTGCTGAATTCTTGTGTTATGTGTTAGATATTTCTTAAGTTAGATCTGCATACTTATTCTGTTGGATTAACCTATACTTTTTTCATTTGTTTATCAGTATTGCTTTGTTTGTTTATGTAAGTTTGGCTCTGTTTACTACTGGCCCAAAACATAAACCCTCTGACCTTTCTACTTTGGAATTCATTTCTTTTCTCCCTTCAGATCCATCTTTCTTTTATTTCTTCCTTCATTCCTTTATGTTCTTTTTCAGAACTAACTCTACTGGGATGAGATCCCAAAACACCCTATAGGTAGAATACTGTAAGACTTACACATATTCCTACTGGTAGAATAGCAATAAACTAGTTTTGCTTTGCTGTATCAAAGAGGGACTATGCCGTGCACACTGTTGGCCTGTCTATCCATAGATCTGCCCACCTGACAGATTTTCAGACCAACTACTTTTGGTGACTCTACTAGGGATCGAACCAGATCTATGTGAGTGGTATGTAAGCTAAAAGACACTAACAGTTTTTAAAGATGCTGGGGAGACTAAGAAAATAGATAAAACTATAAAAATCACTACTTGTTTACGAATCTGAACTCTTTGCTTAAAATCCAATTTTTTTACAAAAGTGATCCAAACTGAAATTTTTCTTAAAAGATCCATAGATCTGGACTAGTTAGAAACCTTTAGTTCGCTAAGTTTTTATTAAAACCCCTATATTTCTGTAGATTTTGAGATCTTGATATTTTTACAAATATTTTCAAACCCTTGCAAAAATTCAAATCTAAGATCCAAAAATCAGCTTACTAAGTTAACCATCATTTTATCCTCATTAATATTTGTGATTAAACTGCAATCAGTTTTCAAAAGAGGGATAAAATTAAATATTTAGAAAAGTACATGCTGCTGATTTTTGTCAGAAAAATCAGAAAATCAGCAAGTACAAACAAAAAGAGTTTTTATAAATCTACTCTAAAAATCACTGCAGCCCTGAACAGATACACTGGCGGGTGAGCCATTTACCCATAGTAGGAGATCACGTGGAGAAGTTGATCTTATTTTTGATCTAATTCAAAGGCATAACTTTAGTATTACACCAGCACGCTTCTCATCGCTAAGTTCTGTTGATCGGTCAACCAAAAGTGCCTCAACTGCATGAAAGAACCCGTTTTCACAAGGAGCCTCCACATCAATTTATAGTGCCCTGTTATTAAGCATAACTACACACCCAATTCATGTCCTCTTTCCAGATTTTCAAATGGCAGTACCATGGGGAAACGCTATGGGCCCTCTTGCATTGTCGCATCCAGTTCACGCACTCCCCCGTGGAAATCGCAAGAATTTCCCAAGATTTAATGGAAGTGGAAATCAAAGCACTGATTCACATATATCTGCATTCATTATGTCATGCAACATCCTAGATGTGACCCATGAAGATATGTTGGTACACCTCTTTCTAGAAACCTTGCAAGGACCTATAGTAGAGTGGTTCCAACACTTGTCGGCTAGATCTATCACCAGTTGGGCCACATTACGAACTGTGTTTGAAGACAAGTATAAGCCTTCAGAAGATGCATTTGCATTACTGTCAAATATTACTCACTTAAAGAAGGAGGTCAATGAAACCATGCATGATTTTATCACCCATTTAAATTTGCTGATTAACCGTGTGCCACCTGCCATGTTGCCAACACTAGAAAATCAAAAGTGTTTCTTTTTTAACACCATGAGCTCTAGAGTGAGTTTCTTACTCTTACAAGAACAAATCACCACCTTGGTCCTTTCTCAAGTTGTGGCCATTTGAATAGAAGAAAACCTACTTATATCTAGTGAGTTAAAATGGGATTCATCCAAACCTAAGGCTTCAACTCCTTCTCAAGCCACTTCATCAGATCTGGCATTCCAGAAGATGGCAAACGACTTGCTCACATTAAATAAGTAATTACTCAAGCTTTGTCTACCACTCCGTACTGGGATATCCCATGGAGGAACTTCACTCCCAACAACACCCCACAAAGGCCATGTTTTCCTGCTGCTACTCCAAGGATAGCACTTGAGGCCCCTCCAGTTAATTCCTTGGTCGAGATCGAAGAAGAGGAGAAAATTTATGAAGAACCTTCATCGCAAGGTGAAGATGATCAAGATGTTGGTGAACCAACTGGTGACTCTACAATCGGGTATATGGAATTTGAAGATGAGGATTCTGATGAGGAGGAAGGTATGCAAGTAGATAGCCATATGCTATTTTCACCCGCTCACAAGGAAAAGAAGCAGAAGTTGCTGCCAAGATACAAAAGGAGAAGGCTATGTCGAACATGTCTCCAACTATTACTAAAAGAGGTAATCCTTTTCCTGCTCAACCTCCTATTAAACCTTTTACGAAGAAGTCTTTTCCTCAAATATCTCCCCCAAATCAGCCTTCTTTTGTTTCCATAAAGACCAGTAATCCTACCTTACCATCATAAAATGAGGGACTCATTCCTTCGTTAATGCAACCCTTGGTCACATTTGACATAGTCGATCACGCTAAAAAGACTAAGATTCAAATGTCTAAAGCTGAATATCTTCAGTCTAACCCTGAGCAGTTTGTAAGATTGACTGAATATATCCAAAGCCAAGATGATGTCCCCTCTCCCGTCTTCTCAAAAGGAATCCTTTCCACTCCTCCTGCATCTCACATAAATGTTTCCTCAACTTTCACATCAGGTAAAATTGAACCTTTTTATCTCTCCCTCCTAATCAATGGTCACAAACTAAGCAAATACATAATTGATTCTAGGGATTCTGATAATGTAATGCCGGTGAAGGTCACTCATGCTTTAGGCCTCACCCTTACCAAGCCTTTTGGTAGATGTTACTCCATGGAGACCAAACAGGTTCCATTAATTGGTCAGATCAAAGATGCATAGTTCACATTTGCAGTGTTCCCAGAGAAAAGGGTGAAGATGACCATCCTCGTTGCTGATATCGCAGTAGCATAGGAATTCTACTAGGAAATTTTTTTTATAGGGAGGTCAGTGGAGAGATTCATATGGACTGGTCCAAAGCCAGAATCCCCGTCAAAGGAGTAATGCAGACCTTGGAGCATGAATCACAAAAGAAGTACCTAGTCACCAATTCTGATGACCCTAAAGCCCAGATTCTCTTCAAATATTCAGGGATGGGGAACTAATTCCTATCCATCGAGTCTGAAAAAATGGACATTATCGTCCAAGAAAAAGACCTCAACAAAATATGGACATTGTAGTTTGATGGTAGTTGTGCAACAAGTGGATGTGGTGCTAGAGCCATCCTGATATCTCCTGAAGAAGAGATTTTCCCTCTTTCTTTCAAATTGCATTTTTTCAATACAAACAATACCACTGAGTATGGATCTTTGTTACTTGACATGCAATCTGAAAAGGAAAGAGGAATCAAGAACCTAAAAGTACAAGGTGACACCAAAGTAATCGTCAACCAGGTAAAAGGGGTCTACCAAGTGAATAATGACAGACTCAGGCACTACAGCAACGTAGTATGGGATAGCATATAGGAATTTGAAGCTTTCTCAATAAAATTCATTCCAAGAGCCCATAATGACATGGCTGATTCATTGGCTACCTCAACATCTCTTATGATCCCTCACCCAAGGTTAAAAACAGACACATACACCATTGAGGTAGTCTTCTGCCCAAGCGTGCTAGTCAATTCTTAGCACTGACAGGTATTCAATGATGACAAGAACCTTTTCGCTTTTCTAGAAAAAATAAATAACTTCAAGAGGCTTCATTTTGAGGATCTACTTCTGGATGTTGTGAATCTATCAATGGTCAAGCAAATGAATCAAAAGAAGGAGATGGCTTATGTCAGCTCAAGGGAAATAAAATTCTGAAGGGTTTAGTCTCTCTGGAATGATTTTTTGACAAACATGATCGTTTTGTCAAGAACAAGCGACAAAATGATCCTAACTCCTCTCTAGAGACTGAATCTGTCAACCTGGGTACTGTAGAATATCTGCAGTTTGTGAACATCAGGAAATGTTGTACACCCGAAGAAAAGTAGAAGTTTGTCAAATTGCTAAAGAAATATATGGACGTATTGGCATGGTTTTATGTTGATCTAAAGTCTTTTAAGCCTAAAGAAATTCAGCATGACATCCCATTAAAAGATGATGTCAAACCCTTCCACCAGAAATAGAGGCATTACAATCCTAAGATCTCAGGTACCATCGAGGTGGAAATATAGAAAATGCTGGATATGAGAATCATCTTTCCTATCCATCACAGTACCTGGGTTGCAAACGTCGTGCTAGTATGAAAGAAGAATGGTGAGATACGCATATGCATATATTTTCACAATCTAAATCAGGTTTCCTTGAAGGAAAATTACCCACTCCCCATAATGGATCAAGTTCTGTAGGAAGTAATCGGTTCAGAGATGTTGTCTATGCTTGATGGTTTTTTGGGCTATAATCAGATTGAGGTCCCACCTAAAGACCAATTCAAAACAACATTCACTACTCCCTGGGGCACATTCACCTACAACAAGATGCCCTTTGGCTTGACCAACGTCGGTGCCACCTTTCAGTGAGTGATGGACTTCGCATTCAAATGTATGATGGGAAAGGTCATCATATTTTATCTAGATGACTTAACTGTGTTCTCTAAAAATGAGGTGATCATTGTGATCATTTGGAGCAAGTATTGATTAGATGCCGAGAACACAGGATTTCCCTAAATCTAAAAAATTCTATTTTTGGGGTCACTGAAGGAAAGTTGTTGGGACACATTGTCAGTAAGGAAGGAATAAAGATAGACGTCAAAAGATTCAAGGCTATTTAGAGCCTTACCTTTCCCACAAGCAAGACTGGTGTTCAATCCTTTGGAAAGGTGAATTTTCTCAGACGCTTTGTTCCAGACTTTGCTGAAAAGACTTGTCACATATCAAATATGATGAAGGGGTCACAAAATTTTCAGTGGAGTGAAGAAGGAAAGACATCATTCAAGGATATAATAGCCTCTGTTGCTCATGCACCCATCCTGGTATGTCCCAACTTCTCCAAGGATTTTATCATGTATAGTTATGCATCTGCACATACTGTATCAGCCATCTTAATACAAAATAACTCTGAGGATGTTGAATCTCCAATCACTTTCATGAGCTCCCCTCTCAAGCATTATGAATTAAAGATGTCTCAGTTAGAGAAGCACACCTTCGTCATTGTTAAAGTAGTCAAGAAATTTCGGTACTACATCCTAAACTCTCATATGGTAGTGTTGGTTCCTGACATGGTAGTTAAGTCTATCCCAACTCAATAGGAGTTAAGAAGCTTACGAGGGAATTAGATCGCAAAGGTCTAAGAGTATGATCTAGACATCAAACCAACCAAGTTGGTAAGGGGTAGAGGCTTATGTCAGTTCATGGCTGAAAACAAAGATTCAGAGGTCCCTAAAGAGGAAGTTGATTGCATCGATGAAGCACAGGGTAAACTGGAGAAAGATGATTCTCTACCTATGGTTCTATTTGTTGCGACCAGCAATGAGTGGTATTCCAACATTGCTTTCTTTCTCACTTATGTTGAGTGTCTAGCTCATCTAACTTCAAAGGAGAAGTAGACTGTAAAGCTTAGGGAAGCTAGATATGTCATATGGGATGACAGTTTATACAAGTGCACGATTGATGGAATATTATTGCGATGCGTTGACAAGCCACATCAGGTGAAGTTACTAGAAATATTTCATGATTCAGCTTGCGGTGGTCACTTTTCCTCTTCTATGATAGCACATAAGATCATTCGGGCTAGGTACTACTAGCCAATGCTATTTCAGGATACAACCACCTAGGTAGCAAAATGTGAGCTTTGCCAATAGTTTGTTGGTAAACAAAAATTGGCTACTTTTCCCCTCAAGCCCGTCATTATTGACAAACCATTCAGGAAATGGGGAATTTACTTTATTGGAGCACTCCATCCCTAATCAAGTGCCAGACATATTTATGTCCTAACAGTAATATATTACTTCACCAAATGGGTGGAGGCCATACCTATTAAGAATGCAACCTCTGAAGTTGTTTGCAACTTCATCAAAGAAAATATCATCGTGAGATTTGGCATCCCACACAAGATCGTTGCTGATAATGCTTCCAACTTCTCCTCGTGGGAATTTATTGGTTTTTTCTATGAATACAGAATAACCTTGGCCCATACCTTAGATTATTATCCTCAAGGAAATGGTCAGGCAGAATCTAGCAACAAGAACCTGGTAACCATCATACGAAAGCTAGTTAATGAGAACCAACAATCTTGGCACAAGTCATTATATGATGCCTTATGGGAAGATCATATCACTCTAAAGAGATTTCTTGACATGTCACCTTTCAAGGTGTTGTATGGAACCGATGCTGAAATCCCTATCTCCGTAGAACTCCCTTCTCTACGCTTGGCACAAGCAATTGAAGATGAAACTTTCTAAAATTCTCATGTATCTAATAGAACTTGAAGAAAAAAGGGTAAGTGTGGTCGATAGGATCACCAAACATCAGAATCAAGTCAAAAGATTGTTCGATAAAAAGGCCATGTAGAGATATTTCCATGTGGGAGATCTTTTCCTTCTATGGGACAAGCAAAGGGAACTAAAGGGCATGCACGGGAAGTTTGACTCTCTTTGGAGAGGGCCATTCAAGATCAGACAACTGAATGGAGAGAATAGTTTCTATCTCTCATATCTAGACGGAACTGAACTCCCACTCCCCTATAGTGGGAAACATCTCAAAATATTTAGGAAGTAAAGTTTGCTCTCTTCTTTGTATAGTTTGCTTTAGTTGTGTGTTTGTTTTGTCGTATGTTTTCTTTAAGTTTGTTGTTGTGTGTTTTATTTTCTTTTTCGTCACCCTTTTTTTTGACCCTGTAACCTAATGGATAGGCACATGAAAATATGGGATTCTCTACCCTTAAGCTTCACTCAAAGATAGTCCTCAGAAAGAGCCAGTTGTTATCCTATAAAATTGACAAGGGTAATTTTGCAGATAACCATACCAAAAAATTTGTTTTGGCCCCAAGGAAGTTTTTCAACATTCGTAATAGCCCAAAACTCCCTTTCAAAAAATCAAGTTGTTTTAGGACTTAGCCATTTTTAGCCATTTTACAATGGGGAGAAAATTTCATGTTGACATGCCAAAAGTTACGCCAATGGGGAGAAAATGTCATGTTGACATGCCAAAAGTTGTGCCAATGGGGAGAAAATGTGGTGTTGACATGCTGAAAAGTGTGCCCATTTACAAAGGCACTGACAATGTGGTGTCGACATGCTGATAAGTGCACCCTTTTACAAAGGAATTGACAATGTGGTGTTGACATGCTAATAAGTGTGCCCATTTACAAAGGCACTGACAATGTGGTGTTGACATGTTGACAAGTGCACCCATTTACAAAGGCACTAACAATGTGGTGTCGACATGTTGATAAGTGCACCCATTTACAAAGGCGCTGATAACGTGGTGTTGACATGCTGATAAGTGCACCCATTTACAAAGGAACTGACAATGTGGTGTCGACATGTTGATAAGTGTGCCCATTCATAAAGGTGCTAACAATGTGGCGTTGACATGTTGATAAGTGCACCCATTTATAAAGGTGCTGACAATGTGGTGTCAACATGCTGATAAGTGCGCCCATTTACAAAAGTGATGAGTAGTTTCCCCTTTTTGGAATGTGTTAAGAATTTTTTCTGGAGTATTAAAAATTATGTTGGCACACACGATGACATAATCCATGTTGCACCATGGGATGTTGTCATCCACAAAATTGCCCCAAAGTCAACATTTGACTTTTATATATTTTGTAGATATTTTGTAAATAGTGGTTGGCTTCTTTTTATCTTCTTTCTCCTTCTCCTTCTATAAATACTAGAATACTTGTTCTATTCTGGGTGAGAAAATTTGTATGAAAAATAGAAGTGAGGAGAGAAAGACTTTGAGCTTTCTTGTAACAGAACAAAATATTAATACAAAAAATTGAGACTTTGTCCTGAATTCCTGTGTTATGTGTTAGATCTTTCTTAAGTTAGATCTGCATACTTATTCTGTTGGATTCACCTATACTTTTGTCATTTGTTTATCAATATTGCTTTGTTTGTTTATGTGAGTAAGTTTGGCTCTATTTACTACCGGCCCAAAACATAAACCCTCTGACCTTTCTACTTTGGAATTCATTTCTCTTCTCCCTTCAGATCCATGTTTCTTATATTCCTTCCTTCATTTCTTTCTGTTCTTCGTCAGAACTAACTCTACTGGGATGAGATCCCAAAAACCCCTGAAGGCAGAATACTGTAAGACTTTCATAGATTCCTGCTGGTAGAATAACAATAAACCAGTTTCGCTTTGATGTCTCAAAGAGGGGCTATACCCAGCACATTGTTGGCCTGTCTATCCATAGATCTGCCCACCCGACAGATTTTCAGACCAACATGGAGTAATAGAATGTTGAAGGTTACCTGATTTTGGTGATTTTCCTTCTCCAATATTTTTCCTTTTGGCCTGTGTATTGGTGGCTACACTTTGAGAAGGGAACTGATTCATTCCACATGAGTCTTCATCTTGCCAATCGACAGGCATAGTTTCACTTGGAGATGTCTCTTACTGAGCTCCCTCCTGCTGATCTTCTTCTTGACTAGACTCTTGTGACACACCACTGGTTTTCACCATCAAGGCCTTGTTTAGTGTACCATTAAAGAACATTGATTGATTATGTGGTTGATTGCATGGGAAACACCAATCATATTCTTGTGCCAAGTTGTTTTGTGCTAGAACCAATGCCCTTGATGTTTAAGCTGTATTTCGATCATATGACATGAAAGGGCTACCATTTTGAGGTTGTCCTTGGTTTTGAATCTTATTTACACTCTGAGCTGGTGGTCTATTTTGTTGATATGGGGGTCTCTCCTGGTACTGAGCCTTAGGCTAATATGACCTAGAACTCTGAGCCTGTTGCCTCTTGATAATTACCAACTCATTCCTTAGGTTTTGAAGTTGTTTCACGACCTCTTAAAGTTCTTTTTAGGTGTTATAGGATGAGGTTGAGGATTTGGCTAAACTTTGATTCCTAGGAGTAGGTATAGGAGCTAATGTGGGTGTTTGGATGGTACTTGGGTTTCCTAATTTGGGGTATAGAGACATGGAGGGCCTATGAGAAAGCTTTCTATCATGAATTAAATAATTTTTAGCTCTTATAGAGAGGCTATAGGCTGTAGGTAGAGTGGTTTGTCCCATTGATTGAATTATTAAAGAAATATCATAATTTAAAGCTCTAAGAAAGTATAAGAAGGTACCTTCTTCTGTGGGCTTCACTGCCGCCAGAATCCTATCCTAGATCCTTTGAAATATGAGGTTGAAATCCATTAATTGCTCATTCAGAGCTCTCTTGATTGTTATCAGTTGCTCCAATAAGGATAGGTTATCTCCCTTTTCCCCAAACTGGTCATGAAGATCTCTGCACAAATGGTCCCAAGTTTGAATAAAGCCTACTTTCAGGCTCCTAAACCATTGTGAAGCTTTACCATTCAGTGAAGAGGCTAGCAACTTGACTACAACTTCCATCTCAATGATCTCATAGATTGTATAGAAATTTACAATGTCTTAAACGTTGTCACCAAGGGAAGTCTGGTTTTCTCTAGTGAAATATGGGACGATCTTTAATGCTTCCACCAGGACTAGATTTTTTGCATTCAGAGTGAGTGGGTTGCTACCAATGAAATTGACATAAGGATTTGGATGTTTCATCCTGATCGGCCTGAGCACCCTTCTTGATTGAAAGAATGGCCTACTAGGAGGAGTTATTGATAAGGCTATTTTTGGTGGAGATGGAGATCTTTGGGCTTTTATCGCCCTTCTCCTTCTGTCTGGAGACAAGTGTAGGTTGAAAAATTGTCCCTCTTCTCTGGTTCTTGACCTTGTTTGTATTCTTCCCATGAACTTGGCAAGCTTAGACTACTAAAACCAGTGGATTTTGTCCCTTTATGAGTCACCAGATGTGTAGTTATTAAAAATTCTTATAAGCTAGAATCATAACAAGTGCACATCAATCTTAGTGTAATAAAGATGGATAATTCTTTGTCCCACCGGGTGTGCCAAAATTGTTAGTGAAAAATCACATCACTCCCAAATGACCTCTTAGATTTTGTGTTTCAAACTTTTCATTTGGTGTGATCCACATAACATTGAGTTTTCCCCAAAAGTGTGGGACTTTTAAAATGGGAAAACTCTCAAAATTAAGGCTGGTTCCAATTCCTTTTTCTAGATGCATACGTGAAATTTGCAAAGGATTGATTATTAAACCTATCTTATATTTCCAAGGAGACAAGGATGAAAGGAATGAAAGAAATTAAAACTAAGATAACTAGGTGATACATCAAAGGAATGATGAACATTTGTTTTGCTAATAGGCACAAACCAAAAATGCATATAATATTCAAGCATAGATAACCAGTTTTGCAATGAAAGACCAGATGAGAGTAATGAAGACAAGAAAGGGTCAAAAATCAACCACAAACATGTATTATTGCTCTACAGATTTGATACAATACATTTACAAAATAGCCAAAAGGCAAAAAACATTTTATAATATAATGGAAGGTCTGGAACTCCAAAATTTTGTTTACCAGAGGAAAAGGGGAGCCTGCAAAATAGAAAGATGTCTAACCCTTTACAATGAGCCCCAACCCTACTTTTATAGATTCAACACAAAAAGGGAGAAAGAGAGAGAAGTGGGGAATATAGTTCGAAGTTCAACCACTACTATTAATGCCTCCTATAAAATCTAACCCCAAATATGTATTGACAACATCATTTACTTGTTTGGTGTCTCGAAGGAGGAAATGGCGAATTAGATTGAGTCTGATCTACTTGTTAGGGAAAACTAGATCCTCGATTAATGGCTCAAATATTTTTCTCCATTTTTTCCCACATAAGCTCCTCAAAATTAAATTTTTATATCTTCATGGCGTAGACGAGGCCGAGATCTTTCCAACGGTGTCATATTTGTTGGATTTTGAGCCTCGAGTTGAAAGATATGCCCCTTTGAAATTTTTATCAGGTCCATACAAAAGGAAGGAAAACCAATTTGAAAATGGGCCCCTTTTTAAAATGGGACACGTGGAGGGTTGGTACATGTTTGAGGGTGGCCTCTATATTTTACTTTTGGAGTGGTGCAGGGTTGACACATGGTTTCCTCCATGACCTACTCAATTTCATTATGTTTTTTGCCCAAGTCCTTTGCTCGGTGGGGTCATATATCTGACCAAGGACACGTGACAGCCTGGCACTTTCTTTGAAATCTCCATTCAATTATTCTCTTGAACTAGCATTGTTTGGACACTTAGCACTCTCCACTGGCATATCATAATGCATTGACTATTCAAACCAACTCTGTCTCTTATTGAAATTGGATGCATGGAGGCTCTGCGCTCACTTGGAAATCCACTTAGGAGTTTTCCTATAGAGGAGCATCAGGTCAACATGTGGAAACCTCCACATGCTCTTATAGTTTTCAACAACCCCTCTTACCTTTTCAAACCTTGGACTACGTGGCGAGCTCACGCTCATTTGGGTCTCCGTCTTTGGACTAACTTTTGGAGATGTGCCAAGATAACGCATGGTGGCTTCCGTTAACATTTCTATACTTAGCCTTTTTTGAGGCCCACTTTGTCCACCTTTTGACTTTTATGCTTTGACTCTACCTTCGTTTTAAGCCTGGAACATGTGGATCCCTGGCACTTGTTCAAGCCCCTCTTTTTGGATTCAACTTTGAAGATGCGCCATTTGGACACTTGGCAACGTCCTCTAAGTCGAAGACTTTTCAATGGCCGGTGTAACATTTTGGGGCTCTGGATGCATGGAATCTTAGCACTCGTTTAGGTCTACCCCTTTGGATTTAATCTTTGGAGGTATGTCGTTAAGACACTTCGTAGCGTTTGATTGTCTCCTCCATCCTTAGTTGATTTTTGAACTCATTTTGAACTATTTCAGAACCTGAATACTTCGAACCTTCATTGTTCCCTCTCTTTTGAGCTTCTAGATTATTTGACACTATCTCCTTCTTCCCCAACCTTGCTACTTCATTTTTGAGCCTACCTGTAATCTGTTTAATTGGTTTAAGTCATAGAATCACTCGATAGAGCCATTTTTTGAAATTCTCTTACGCAAGGTAATTTTATCTTTTATAGGCCCCACCACTTCCATTATAGAGTCTCCCTGCAACCTACTTGTAGGATTCAAACATGAATTCTATAGTTCTTTTTGTGAGGGGTCGTGGATGATCCAATTTATTTCTAGGGGAAAAATATGGTTAATAATCTCCTCTATGAAAGGTTTAGGAAAGGGATCAATCAAACATCAACATTCAGTTCTCTGTAATCCACAAAAATCATAATCCAAACATCTTTCTTTATACTAATAACCATGGGGCTAACCCACTCTTATTCTTCCAAGAGCTTGATGATATCATACTTCAACATCTTGTGAATTTCTTCTTTGACCTTTATGCACAGGTTAGGGTTCATCTTATAGGGTCTCTTCTTGACTAGGAATGCTCCTTCCTTAAGCTTTGTCTTTATCTCTCCTAATGATTCATGCAATCCTTTCATATCATGGTAGCCCATGGGAAGTAATTATTGAAAATCATGTAGCAACTCTACTATTTTTAATACTTCAGATTCAAACTAATAATCTCTAATTATTACCTCTTTAGGTTCAACATCTGTACCAATATTCACTTTCATTGTCCTCATAGGTTCATGATAGGTGCGTGATTTGTTATCCGCACTTTCCAACACCTCATGCATACTTGCTAAATGATCTTATCCAAATTTTCTAATTCTTCATCATCCACTATGTAGACCATCTTCCCTTTTTCTTTCTCAATGCAAGCATGCCAAAGTTGTGTGGCATCTGTCTCTACTCCTTCATCAAAATGCACCCCTGAGTCATTCTCATCAAATAACTACTGAATGGGTTCTTCCACCTTTACATTGTCTCCCATAGCTAACCACTTTATAACCCTTAATGCCTCTTCTATTGGAGGATTACTAGAGAAGTAGTCAAAATTTTGGACCATACCTATAATCAAATCTTGCCAATTTCTAGTTTCTCTATGTATCTATGCATATGCATACCAAGAGCATGCACATCCTTATAAAGTGGAATAGAGTTTGTGCACCCATAGGGAAGGTGGTAAATCTTCCTTCCTCTCTATCCAAATCCTCTCACACTACTGAACGTGGTGTTATATCGGTTGATTACCATGATATGTGCAGATTTGAGTAGGCGCATTGCTCCTATAAATCCAAGTTGTAATATCGGTCCTGACTTCATTCCATTCTACAATATTATCCCTGTGAACCATCCAACAGCGTGTTATTGTCCCACGTAGGGTATATGCTAACATAAATTTTTTTTCTAACTGGTCTATCCACTATTCCTCCATGACACGTAGGAATATCATAGGGTCTTGTTCCCCAGTGTACCAGGGTACAAAGTTGTTACCTATCCTCCTAATGTAATGAGGTTTTCTTTTCCATGCAAATGTGCTCCTTAATTCACACACAACCATATCATAAGTACCATGAGCCCAATTATCACAAGTAATACTTGTAGTATCACTAATAGACTACACATCTTCCCACTGAAGGATTCCTTCCTTAGATGGCTTGAGTACTTTAGGGTCCCAAATGGAGCATACATAAATCCTATTCAGATCTTCCTCACTCAAAGGATCAACATAGGGTGAAAATTTCCCATCTGTTAAAGGGATAATAACTCTTTCCTCCTTGTTCTCAAAACTGATATATCCCTTTTTGAATTGAAGATCAAAATTATTTATGTAACACAAAGGGCATCTAAGTAGAGCTAGGAAACTGTCTACTTCTGCAAGTGCTAAAACCTCAAAATCCCCATTGAACTTGTACCCTTTTATAATAATGGATGCATATTTTAAAACTATGATAGGAGTGTCCTTAGTTTGATTAAACATAATAATACATTAGAAGATGGCTCCAATGTAGGTCTCCCCATCTGTACCCATGCATCTAAAGTAAACACATTTACTTTTGTGCCTATGTCAATCAATATATTACTCAAGATCCATCCATTGACAACAACATTTAGAGTGTTATCCTTGTTGTAATATAATCTATGGGGGAAAATTTTCATGTAGGATCTAACACCCATTCTCAGTATTTACATATGGAGTATTTCCCTTTAGCCAATTCCCTAGTAATGAAATCATATTCTCCAAGAGAAACATTTTGCATACCTCCTTTAATTCATCAATATCTGACCGGACCATCTCTTCTGCCTTGTTTGGTTCCATCTTTCATTATTTCTTCTTTAAACACTGAATTTCCCCTTGAAGGTCTCTAAGTACCTCCATGGTCTCCTTATAAGCCTCCTTCTGGTGTGCATGATCTAGGTATCTTGTATGTGAAATTTCCTCCTTATTTATGGTAGGCTTTTGTTGTAACACCTCTCTAGTGAGTGCAACTTCAATGCGTTTAGTGATCTTCCAAAGTAATACCTCAGGTTCCACTGCCAACTTTGACATCCATTGATTTCCACATCACGTTGTATCCTAATCATCCATGTGCCTTTCTTCTCCTATTTATTTTGTTTACTAAGATTCTTATATAGATCCAGGAATTCCTCATAGCTATGATTCTTCCCATAGAAAGAACATGTAATATTCTGAGGACATTCGTGCATGTAGTGGTCTGGTGATCTGCATGGAAAGCATGTTCCATGAGGGAATTCACTTCGTCCACCACCATGGCCTTGACCTCTGTCATGTCCTCCTTCATAGCACCCCTCATTCTAATCATAATGCACTTGATTGTGATTTTGATCCTGATGCTCACATTTACGCTTAGATTTATCTGATATCCCTCTCTATCACACACCAATATCTATAGCATTATAGAGCTGACCAATCAACCTACAGTCTTCTGTATCGTAAGTCATGGAAAGGAAAATATTACAATAGTAGGATACATTCTTCCTTATCACACGTTGAAATAACGGGTAATGGATGGCATCATAGTCTAGGTGACATATCTCATAGTCTAGCAATAATGAATGTAGTGTTCTACAGGGAAAAATATCTTTGGTGTGCCCCTCCAATTCATAGTCTATACACCAAATCCCAATGCACATCGCATGTGATGAATTCACCAATAGTTTCTCCAACTACTTTTCCATGGCTGTAATATGTACTTCCAAGAATGGGCTGACTCCAATGTCTATACTCCTGAATACCTCAGTACCCAAAGCTAGTTCAAGTGCTTCACATGGATCAATGTATGTCTTATGTGATAGTGCCCTTCTAAAAGGTGTGATCAGATATCCAAAGAACCATTTTGCATGTTGTCCTGTGTGAATATCATAAGAAATCTTATATAAAATTGTTTTGAAATGAGCATCATACTCTGAAACACTTTCAGTACTACCTTGTTTAATATCCTTGAGTGCGCTTACACTCTTTTACTTAAACTCACAGATATAGAACTCTGTAAGGAATGCATCTTTGAACACTGCATAATCTATGCAAGTTTGATCAGGGTCAAACTTCCTGTACCAACTATGTGCACATCCCTACAATGTAGTTTCAAATTGAATTTCCTTGCGCTCAGAATCCATGATTCCTTTTTCATGCCATAATATGTCACACATGTGCACATGTTTAGCAACATCTTCTATGCTCCTATACTCTTGAAGATGAAGATACCTCTCCATTTAAATATTCTAGGGATGGTGTGGACCCTTTCCACCTTATCTAGAACCTCATATGTTGCCTCTTTCTCTAGAACCATAAGAACGAGAGCCACGTACACCCCCTAATCCTACACCTGCAACTAGAAGTGGACCAGAATATGTACTTCCCTATATTGCAATAGTAGTATTGTACTGAAATCCTATAGTCTATGTGGTGGTACTACTCCCAAAAGTGAGCCTCAAATTCTACACACTCTAATTCTATGTAGATGATGCACCTAAAAAGGTACCTCTAAAAAACAACAAAGATGTTTTCCCTACCATTGATGTACTTTTTATGTGACTTACTCCTTTGTCCCTAGTGCCCAAATTATCTTGCTAACTGTTGGATTTACTAAGTACTAGAAAACCAAGTGCAAGGGCTAGGTTACGAGGTAGATTCAGATGTATGCATGTGGCCCGGGTCATCTCTGCTGGTGTGCTTCTGTGTGAGGCCGAGGAGGGTTCCCTTTCATGCTTTCCCAAATGGGGAAGTTCCTGATGCTCTGGATCCAAACCTTCTATGTAATATTTAAACCCTTCATGATCCATGTCTCTCTGTAATGCCATCCACTCTGTAATGTCACGTTGCTTCTTTATCTCCCTCTCACGCTCCTTACTATAATCAAGACGTAATTTTTATCTTTACCTCTTTGAAACTAAGTCCACCATATTTCACCAAACCTACTCCTTCACTTGCACGTGGTGGGGTTTATCTAGCCAACAAATTTTCCTCTAAATCAAAGGTTATCATCAAGATCTTAATCTCTAGTGGAATGCCTTACAAGTAAGTTCCCCTAGGTTACCGTAAAAATTGGAACTCAGTTACCTCTAGGTAAGATTAAGTGGAAATTGAGTATTCCAGGATATAGTCGTTCAAAACACCACAAAACCAAGTATCCACAATGTGTGTCCTAGTCAGATCAACATCATACAAGGCCTAAAATTATCCCTATGTTCAGAAAAGTGTGTGATACCTCCAATTTTGCTTAGACTTATAAGCAACTAGCCACTCATATAATTCTACCAGGAAAATAACAAATAAGCTGTCATACAGATAGGTATACATATTCTTTTCCACCCACGTGTGTATCTAAAACTTAGATCTAGTGTTGAATATCCATGAATACTCTTCTTCTATATCTTTTATCCACTCAACAACACTTGTTAGGGTCAACTGGTATGTGTTCATCGCAAACCATCCTAAAAACAACTGAAAATAGGTCCCGACAATGGAACCAATGATGCAGCCTAGAATTTACCATGAACAACCCAAGTGCACTAGAACATCACCCAACCTGATTTGAGAGCTCACCCAAAGCGCGTAAAGGTACCGGGCCCCTCCTTAGAGTTACTTCAATAGGATGTGAACATAATGAAGATGTAATGTATTCATATCCATAAGCAATATAAATATTCCACAGAGCATATTCCAGATCTAGATCTAAAATAATAATGAATTAAGTGATAGACATAATGAGGTCAACCATGTAAGAACTAGTTATATTCATGTTTAACACCATTATTCACCAAACACACTGCATTATATTACAACACACTAAACATAGAAGCTTCTTACAATAAGAAGTATCATAAGTTTATGCACACATCAATTCTGGCAACATAACTCCACAATATCTCATACATAGTGTTGGTATCCAAACTGATTCTCCCTTGGAAATTGAGAAACATCAAAGATTTAGCAGGACACTTAGAAATAGACATATCATATTATGATTCATTTTTTAGGTGGGGAGGGAATTTGTTTGACTCTTTGTCACTCGGGCATCAGAGAAATGGATAGCACCTTCATTAAGGATTTGATCTATCCTCGATGCTTTAGGACATGCCTTTCGACCAAGGTGAGAGGACCCATTTTGTAACCTCTGTCGGTGAAGGCAAATGAAGATATCCTTCTTTGCATAAATTTGAAAGGGGACCCTAAGAAAATATGATCAATGCACCACAATTTAACTCTCATGAGTTGTCACTTCTAAATAATGGTGATATTTTCTAAACAAGGCTAAAGGTTACTAAAGACATTATGGGATCCTAATTTCTTCAACATATTTTGGCAATAGAATTTATACATTTATGGACATACAGGGAAAATAGGGGTAGTTCGGGTAGAATTCATTATTTTGAATAATTATGGTGGGAGATTAAGTAGGATAAAATTGATTATGCTAGATCTTTGAGAACCTTCACAACATTTGGAAAACTAAATGACAAAATGCTTAATAATAGCTAAAATATTCTTTCAACCAGAAGGTGTGCATCAATGGAGGCCTAAATTTGCATGTTTTTACACAATATCTAATAATTTAACACAAATGCTTGATCCAAAGACTCAATTAAGCATCAAAGACCCCTAGTTCCTCACACCTAAGATACAGCCAAAGACTTACAGATAATCTTTATCAATAAATGACAGTAAAATGGTTTTAAATTGTTTATCTCATTATAGGATGAAGGTTCTTCATGAAATGAAATTGCAAATGCCACTAAACTATCACAGGGATGAGATCCTGTGTGATTCAAAGGGACTTTCACACAATATTGCAATAGGGATAAGAAAAACTACTTGCAGACATTCTGAAATAAAGCAGACAAAAATTGGTCCAAGATTGACACAGATTAATTTGAAATTGATTAGATTCATTAGCAGGGGAAAGTTTATTTAAATAGCCTCAGAGCTTGTCAATGGTTATACGCTCGCAACTAGCTTAATGCGATTAAAATCTAAAACACATGAAATTAACAGGTTTCTCGGATTAGTCTCACATGAAGATGGGATCTCTCAAATTTTCCCTTAAGAATTCAATCCCCGACACTTTGCAAGAGTATTCTCATTGCATTTATACATTTCACTCGCTCACTCATGCCAAATTTCTCCCCAAAAAAACAATAATATTCAAGGAACCTTTTCTTATTACTAATTTGTCTCAGATAGTGATGTTTAACAAACTTACACCCATAGCTACCAAGTGGACGAATCAGGAACTGATCACATTTCTTCAACCCTTGACTAATTATTTGGATGCCATGCCACAAATTTTTAACAGTAATTTTAATCATTCTTACTCTTTCATGTAAGAAATCACCATATTAATACTTTTCCAGTGGCTCTATATAGCTGGATCTGTCAGGAAATCCTTTTTTCCTAGAGGAAACACAATGAGAAATGAATGCCCCCACATGGATGCCTATATTCCTGCCTCTAAAAAATGAGTGTTTGTGCATGGATTATTCCACATAACTACATTATGAGTCCAATTTACAAGTAAAACAATGTGTATTTGCACCTTCTGGAGTCTTGGAACAAAAAACAGGAGGCAAAATCAAAAGCAATGTAGAACAATCGTCAATTCCACCCATTCTCAACTTTAGATTAGGGTCATCCACTTGTTTCCTTAGTGCATCTGCAAAGGATAAGTATAGAGGAAAGTTTCCAAACAAGCGCGGGCCTCCACGTGCCTTGGGCCCAAGAAAAATGCCTTTTGGCTTTTGAAAAGTTTCAATATAAAAGGAGCCAATAGAAGACTCCTCGTGTCTCCTTGGCACACCTTTGGGATGGTCCCAAAAGTGGAGGCCCCTAAATAAGTGTGAGCTCACCACGTGTCTTAGTTTGCAGAGTTGTTGAAAACATTTAAGGACCAGTAGAAGGCGCCATGTGTCTAAGGTCCAAGATAGTTTTCCTTGGTCATTGAAAAATCCAAGCAAGGGCAGAGTGAGCGGTAACTTCCAAGTGTCCTTTCAGTGTTTCTTCAAGAGTAAAGTATAGGGGCAAGTCCCCAATAGGTGAGAGCCCTCCACATGTCCCAGGCCTTATAAAATTTCTTTGAAAAGTTTAATTATAGAGAGGATCCGGTGGAATCCTCCATGTGTCTCCTTGGCACAACTACCAAGGTAGAACTTATAGGCAGATCCTCAAATGAGTGCTAACCTTCCACGTGTCCATGGTCCATCAAAGCTGTATCGGTTGCATGAAAACATTTCTAAGTCTGGGAAAGGTAGCGGAGACCTCCACGTGTCTCTGTGGCACAACTCCAAATGTCAAACCAAGACGTGACTTTAAAATGAGTGTCAGCCCTCCACATGGACAAAACTTGAGTTGAATTGGGCTTTAGATTTTCAAAGTTCCCTGCTGAGCCATGTCCAATCAGAAAGGGTCAGGTTTCCATAGATGCTGAGATATAAATTTGATGGGAAAAACACACCCATCAAACCATAGAATGCAGGGAAATCACCATTTACACACAAAATGAATCTTTATTTAAGGACAGAGAATTTGGAAATAATATAAGGCCCAAATGTGATCCACCAAGCTACATCAAATTAGAAAGGACCATGTTTCCATAGATATTGGGATAAAAATTGACAAGGAAAATAAAATGTGACTGTGGAAAAATGGAAGGAAGGGAAAAACCCAAGTTTACACCCAAGTTACAAATTCTTTCACATGGACAAAGGAACAGAAAACAAATTCTTGATTCAAAATGATCCTCGACTAAAGGAAGGGACTGATCATGGAAACCAAATGAAGGATAGAGATTTCATGCATCAACACAGGGAGATAGAAAATATGACAGAGCCCAAAAACTGAATAATTTCAAGGAAAAATGGGGCAAGATCAAATTGAGCACCAACATTAGCTCTGACTTGAGGATGGGTACTCCATATGAGTGTCATAAGAAAAAATAGCAAACCAAGTGCCAATAGTAAACCATTGGGAAATGGAGTCAAAGAACAATCTTGTAGAGAAGACCAATAATAACTAGCTCCCCCAAGGATGAACTGAGAAACCAAAAAAATGGCCACCAAGGACTAGGACGAAACAAAATAGAAAAACATGAAAGTAGAAAGAAACCAAATGACTATACACTATACAATGGTGTATACCTTGATTATGATAAATTAATCAAGAAAATGTTTCAAAGGCCTACCATTAACATGTAACTCAAGAAATTCCCCATCTAAGTCTTTAAGAATAAGGTATGTCCACCAATTTGAATGTCAATTAAATAAGGGCCCATCCACAATGCATCAAACTTTCCATGTTTTCTCTTATCCTTATGCATGCTATCCCACAATAGCACAAGATCTCTGACACTGAAAGCTAGTGGAGTCACCTTCTTATCAAACAAATTCTTTGATTTCTCTCCGAATTTTACATTCCTCTGATGGGATGCCCTTCTTTCTTCATCCAACTCAAAAATCTTATTTGTGTGAGCATCATAGGGACTAACCTCTTGATCTTCCCGTTGTTGAAGAAATTGAAAAGAAGACAATTGCATATGTAGGGGAAATAGAGCTTGAGTTCCATGCACCAACTCAAATGAGCTTTTTCCAGTAGCTCATTTAATAGTGATTCGATCAGCCCAAATAGAAAATTTTAACTGCTCACCCCACTTCCTTTTGTTCAACTCCAAAGTTCTTCTAATTATCTTTAACTGATTTTTATTATTGGACTCTACTTGTCCATTTCCTTGGGGATTATAATTGGAATCATATGTCAAATTTATCCCATATTCATGGCACATGGCCATTAAAAGTTTATTTCAAAATCTCATGGCATTATCAGTAAATATTTTGGCAGGTACCCCAAATCTGTAGATGATATAATTTAGGATAAAATCCATGACAATTTGGTGAGTTACCTTCTTGGTGGGGATTTCCTCCACCCACTTGGTGAAGTAATATGTGGCCACTAGTATCCACTTATGGTCTATACTTGAAGGATCATAAATTTCCCCAATGAAATCCATTCCCCATTTCCTAAATGGGGCTTCAACTGATATAGGCTGTAAAGGAAGGGATTCTGAAGCTTTCAGTCTTCAAGAAAAGCGTTGGAAACTTTCACATATTCTTACCAATAGATTTGTATCCTTGAAAATATTTGGCCACCAATAACCAACCCTTAATATCTTATGAGTTGTGACTCTTCTAGAAAAATTCTCACCACAAACTCCTCCATGGAGATCAACAATTATTTTAGGGGCTTCATCTTCAGTAATGCATCTTAAGAGAACTCCCTCAGGGTTCTTCCAAGTAACCCAAAATCAGTAATGACATATTTTTACGAAGCTCACTTAAGGGATCTTTTCTTATTCTTTCTCGTTCAAGGCACTATATATGTTTGAGATAAAAAATGATGTCCTTGTACCATTCAAAACTTATCAATTTTTCAAGGACATTCAACCTTTCTTCTTCAACTTCATTTACCTCAATTGTCTACATATTACTCTCTGCCATAAGTTTTTCCATGCCCAAACCTCTGACCAATTTTTTTGTTTAGATATCCATATCATACTCTTGCAATTTTTTTTACCCATCGATATCTCTTACTTGAAACCTCCATTTATGACAGGATATCTTTCACCATGGTGTGGGGAACATAAGAAATGATTTTGGAACTCAGAATATATGGCCTGAAGACCTTTATTTCTTTTACCAAAGAAAAATCCTTCTTCTCCATGATAGTATATTTTAGCTCAGCTCCTTGTATAGCCTTACTAAAAAAGGAAATTGGTATTTCAGCTCCCTCATCATCCTTCTAAAACAATACCGATGCAATAGTACTTTTTGAAGTAAATGAAAACATTTGAAAAGCCTTGTTATAATCTAGAGCTACTAAAAAGGGGTCATCATTTAATGCTTTTTTGATCCCAACAAAATATTTAATAGCTTCTTCTTCCCATTTGATACTTTGATCTTCTTTAGCATGCTAGTGATTGGGATAGTTAGTTCAATAAAGTTGGAGATAAATCTCCTAATAAAATTAATCTGCCCAAAAAAGGATTGAATTCCCTTCTTGGTTCTTGGAATAAGGACTTTGCTGATGGCTTCTACCCTCTCAGGATCAATCATGACCCCTTCCTTTGACATAATGTATCCAAGCAGCTTTGCTTTCTGAACTCCAAAGTGGCACTTCTTGGGATTTAGTGAAATACCATACTCCCTACATCTTAACAACATTTTTTCTAAGTGTTGTAGGTGGTCAATCCTTTTTCTGGAGAAAACAGTCACATCACCTTGATATATAACAATGAAATCATTAATATAGCTAGAGAAAGCTACATCCATTGCTCTTTGGAAAGTGTCTCTAGCATTCATTAGACCAAAAGGAATTCTACCATATACATATGTTCCCAAAGGAGTGGTAAAGGCATTCTTTATTATCTCTAATTCCTTCACAACTACCTAGTTATATCTAGAAAAACCATCCAAGGTGGATAAAAATTCCAAACCAATAACCAATTAGAATATATTTTCCATATTTGGTAGAGGGTAGTTATCCTTCATTGATGCTCTATTCAGGTTTCTAAAGTCCACACACAGCCTTACATCTCTGTTCCTCTTTCTAAAAGGTACCAAGTTTACAACCCATGATGAGTACCTTGTGGGCTATATGATTCCTCCATCCCTCATATTTTTCAATTCTTCTTGTAACTTCAGGGAAAGAAGTGGATTGATTGGCCTCTATTTCTACCTAAATGACTTGGAAAAATATTCCAATGGAATTTCATGTTGGAAAAGATCCTCTCTATATTCTTTCAGTTCAAAATAAGACCATGCTAAGCAGTCCTAGTATTTCTTCAACAATTAGACATATGAATGCTTTTCTTCCCTCCTCAGATTGCTATCTATCCAGATCTTACGTGGTTTATCCTTTGTGCCCAGGTCATTCTCTTCAACATCCCTTGAGGCTGACATGTGTCTATTGATAATGCAATAATCATTATTAAAATTTGATTCAAGTGCTACCAAACCTCTGGGAATAGTATTAGTCTTCAACTAAATGATGTATTTTCCAAATAAAGTCTCCTTTCCATCATCCACACAAACCATTGGCTCCCAATCTATACGTTAATCAACAAATTATCCTTGGTTCTATAAAAAACCTTTGCACTTAGGTGTCATCTTCGAACACTTGCTAGTGTTTAACATTGTCAGGAATAGATGGCCTAGTTAATACCTCAATATTATACTCACAATAGGGAGATACAACAAAAATTTTAAATATGGAACCCAATACAGTCAATTTATCTGCTAAAGTATTGTACTTCCTATTGTGATGTATTATGTTGAAGGATTCAAAATTTTCAATGAAATCCCAAACTGCATGCTTATACTACTTCATTCTCTAATTTTTTGTTGCATACAGTTTTCTAACCTGTTTGAAAATTAGCTTTGAGTCTCCCTTAAAAATGATGTCTCTAATACCATATTTCCAAGCAATTCTTAGACCCAAGATTATTACTTCATATTCATCAATATTTTTAGTGAACTCAAAGTTGAGTTTAAAAGAGAAAACAAACTCTTCATAGCCTTGAGATATTAGAAAAATACCAACACCATTTCCAAATTTAGAGAAAGCCCCATAAAAAAAAATTCCAAGGAGAAATTACTTGATTAAGAGACTAGAATTGGTCAATTTTGTACTCTTTACCATCAAAAAATCCAACAAATTTATTTGCATCAGTGTCAGTGTATAACGCTTCATAGGAAGCATTATTGGGATCCATAATTAGATGTAGCATCATTTTTTCACCATGCAACGTTACAAGGCTGCCTACAATAGGTATAGTGACAAAAGACATATCCATTTACACACTACCACCCACACTAGCAGCCCATTTTATTGACAACAACATTCCCCATTTGGCAGGGCAATCAACTATAACAACATCTAGTTTTAAGTTCTTTCCTGGGTAGGCTGCAAGTTGCACTATCAAACCTTTGACACATCTAACCACTGGCACCTCTCTAGAATCCATACAAGTGCACTTCCCATAAGTTGTTGTCACTTTGATATCTAATTCATTCATTACTTCAAGAGGCATAACATTTTATGATGCTCCAGAATCAAACATATAGTTGTGTAACAGCTTGTCCCTAATAATCAAAGTCGTGAAAAATGGATCTACATTTAGTTGGGACTCAACCAAGGATGTTCCCAAATATACTTCAGGTCACTCACCTCGTTCTTCTAACACTTGGGGTTTTTTAAACTCTGAAATGGTAGGAGGTTACTCAACATTGTTTACATTTATACCTTGGGTAGTCTTTTCTTCTTTCAATCCTAAATACTCAACAAACATTTTCTTGTGCTCAGGAATCCTAAGTAGCTCAACAATTGGAACAGAAATATTGATCTAACTCAAGACATGGGCACTGTCATAAGGAACGTATTTGGGCAAGGAAACATTTGGAGGAAAACTAAGAAACTCATATAATAGAGAAGGATTTTTCATGGTCTAAACATGGGTAGGGATACCAGTTCTGCTTGGGGACACAATGCTTTTTCTAGATGTATCTTTCTTAGTAGTTTCTTTTAAGATATTGGTGAGAATTGGAGTTTTTGATTTGGCCTAAGGCCCTGTCCCTTTGACAACTTTACTCCTAGTGTTATATTCTTTTTCATGGCCAACTACAACATTCATTAACTGCCTATCCTCCTCAGAAGGGATTCCTCCATCATATTTCATAATCATTAATGCCCTTAAGTATTCAAAATAATTACTACAAAATTCAAAAGCTTGTACCATATCTATTTCAAAATTATGAGAGGGAGGAAGGGGTAGTACCCGATGGATGCAATCTGAAAAATCTATAATAGTTTTGGCACTGATTAATTCAGTCAAAGTTGCTCCTTGCTGTGAACTTGTAGAGCACCCCATCATGCATACATCATCATTAGTGTCATCATCAATTCCTTAACTTCTTTTTCTTCATCACATGGGGCATGTGGCAAGAAAAATATGTCACACCACTTAATTTCATTGGCTTCTTCAACAACAACAACTCTGGCAGTCAAAGGATCAGGCACAATTCTATTCTCACGGGATTAGGGCTGTCTATTTCCTGATCCCATGAGTCCTTTACCTCTATCATCAGATTTATGATCACCCTTAGGATGATTTACAAATCTTTCTTGACCTTGTTCTCTATGATGAAATTGGGAACTTTTTCCAATCCCCTTCTATGCTCTAGCCAATTTATAAGATATTTCCTTAATAGCTGCGACCAAAGTTTTCACAACCTTTTCTAGATCCATAGATTTACTTGACTGAGTCTTCTCTGGATTGATCAACTTGATACCTTCCCTCTTAGGAGGCTTACCAACTTCTTTGATATTATTTTCAATTTACAAAGCCATGGTGAATGCTTTCTGCAATGTTGTTGGGTTCTTATCCCTCAAATAATAGGTAACCTTCTTATCAAAAGCATTAGATTATTTTATCAAAAAAGAAACATCACTTGGACTTAGGATCATAGGCATCCTATTTAGGGTCTTATTGAACATTGTATTGAAGTCATGAATAGACTCATTAGGATTATTTTTTATATTTTCAAATTCTGATAAAAGAAACATAGGGTCTATTTTATCTCCATACTGAAATCTAAAAGCATTCTTCATTTTTGTCCATGAATCAATGGAGTTGTCTAGAAAATATTTATACCAGTCCCATGCATCCTCTTCTAGAGTATGAATAAACAATGTTATGTACACATTCTCAAATTAGATCTCAAAGTATTCCATCATATTGAAAAAAATATTTAAGTGTTGATCCCCAATAATGGCATTGTTTCTTTAAAATCTAGGTAATCTATTTCTAACATCTTAGGGCACAACATTTGTATATCCAACCATACCTCTGCAATGTATAGGACCAAAAGTGTTAAAAAAAAATAGAGGTCTAGGTGGGGGCTAGGCCATATTGTTTTAGGGAGGTGATCTTATAGGAGAAATAGAATGATAAGGAGTGAGGGGTCTATGGGGCACATGAATACAATTCTCATAATGAATGTTCTCTAAAAACTTTGTTTCTTGGAAGATCCTATCAAATTTGGAGAACACAGGGATAAAATGAGATAAAAAATTTTAAAATACAAAAGAAGGACCCTCTCTAGTATGAGAATTTGGATTCACAAAGAGACTACATAATTTAGAAGTACTTGAGGAAGTATGGCAGTATTAAATGACATGCTAGTCAGTTTCCACAATTGATAACTCTTTTATTGATTTATGACCTCCAACAACTTTCCAAATTCTTCTTCCTTCTAAATTTGTCTTTCCCAGCTCTAGAAACAACTTTCTGGTAGGGTCTCTAGTGAAGAAATATCTTCTTCCTTCCAAATTTGCAAAGATTAGTGATAAATTGCAATTGAAAGAAGTTAAGACACTAGAATTTATCAAAAATTCATTCAATACGGAGTCCCCACTAAGGATTTTCACCTTAATTGTGCAAATGCACTAAAATTGATCTATCAAATTCTTTCAAAACTGAATTCATGCAAAGATTCATAGATGTGACCCTCCTTTACCCATATTTAACTATGATGATGTAAAATTAGTGGAAAAAAACATAGAAATTGGAAATATTGCATGCAAAACTTGTAACTTTGCTTGATTCTTACAAATTTGGACACAGGATGACGTTTCAACAACGTATTTGCACTTTAAAATTTGTAAGAAGCATTTACCAGGGTCTATATGTCTTGTTGATGGTCTTCAAAATTATCACACAACTTCTTGTCCCTGACAACTATGCCATTTTGGTGTTGGTGATATTTTATAAACAAGGATAAAGGTTACCAAAGACATTATGGGATCCTAATTTCTTCTGCATATTTTGGCAGTAGAATTTATACATTTTCAGACATATAGGGAAAATAGGACTAGTTTAGGTAGGATTCATTGTTTTGAATAATTTTTTTGGGAGATTAAGCAACATAAAATTGAGTATGCTAGATATTTGATAACCTTCACAACATTTACAAAACTAAATGACAAAATTCTTCAGAATAGCTATAATATTCCATCAACCAAAAGATGTGCATCAATGGAGTCCCAGATTTGTACCTTTTCACACAATCTCTAAGAATTTAACATGAAGGCTTGAGCCAAATACTCAATTAAGCATCAAAGACTCCTGCTTCCTCATGCCTAAGATACACTCAAAGGCTTATAGACAATATTTATCAATAAATGACAGTAAAATGATTTTAAATTGTTTATCTCATTACAGGATGAAGGATCTTCTTGAAATGAAATTACAAATGCCACTAAACTGTCACAGGGATGAGATCATGTGTGATTCAAAGGGAATTTAACACAAGATTGTAATAGGGATAGTAAAAACTACTTGCAGACATTCTAAAATAAAGCAGACACAAATTAGTCCAAGATTGACACAGATTAATTCAAAATTGATTAGATTCATTAGTAGGGGAATGCTTCTTTGAAAATTCTTAGAGCTTTTCAATGGCTATACACTTGCAACCAGGTTGACATGATTGAAATATAAAACACATAAAATTTGATATAGAAAAACATGAAAAACAAGACAATAATATGTAGAGAAGATAGATTGAATGAACTTGGATTCTCATCATTATTCATTGTTTAAGCATTACATATATCGGAAGTCAAATTGCACATAATATGGAATTTGACCATATCCAAATACTTATAAGATCTTCACAGATCACTCAAAATCTTAGAACCATTCCAATGTGAGTTGTAAATGTTCACACTATAGTATATAAGATTTATAACAATCACCCCCTTAGTGTGAACATGGGGAAAACCTAGATCCTGTACCTGCATCTTCTTTCATGATACTGGTGATTTTCAAAGGATAATCACAAACCTAGAATGATGGTTTTACATATGGCTAACCAACAACTAAGAATGGTGATTTTTTACATATGGTTTACCACAAACCATGTATGAAGGTTTTACAGATGGTTTACCTACAACCACATCGTGATATGCAGTACTATCATTGGACCTCATCATTTTTCACATAGGAGATTATTACAAATATGAATAGGTATATCACTTCTGTTCTTATTACAATAGAAAAACACACACAAATTGAAATAAAAGAGGTCACCAATACTTTTGAAGCAGTCTCTTTATTGGTGACTAACAAGAGATGTTGATCAGCCTCCTCCTCCTTTGCCTCCTGCCTCCATTGCCTTTATTTAGAACAAGAAGTCATCAAAATTATAGTCAGGTTCTTCTTCTTCATATTCTGATTCTTCTTCCACAACAACCTTTTCTTCATTTGGTTTAAGATTTCCATTGAGTAGATCTTTGGCTCGAATTCTGTAATATGTATATGTGTGTCCTTTTTTCTTGCAATAGAAGCATTCAAGTTCTTCTTTAGAGAATTTCTTGAATCTTTTTTTAACAAACAAAGTAGTTTCTTCTTTTTCATCTTCTTTTGTTCTTTTATCTTCACTTAGAAGTGCAGATATCATATCTTGAAGTGATTGTGTCGGCATTTGTCTGAGAGTGAACACAACATTACTATACTTAGGTGGAAGATTGTTTAGAAGTATGGCTTTAGAATCTTCATCTTCTATTACATATTTTACTTCTACAAGTTTCCTTATGAGTGATCTTATTTCATTAATGTGGCTTGTCATTGTCACATTTTCATTCATCTCGAGTTTGAATAGTTGTAGTTTTAGTGAAAATTTATCATTTGTTGCTTTTGACTGATCAGGGGATCATTTCTGAAAGTTCCCTAAACATCTCTAAATGGTGCCAATGTAGAAGATCAGCTCGAGATATTTCCAATGACTATGAGAACGTGAAAAACAGACATTGGGAGCTCTAGATATGTTCGGTCAAAGTTTGGTCAATGGGAAAGTCAATTATGGTCAACTGGTCAATATTGGACCGAATCGCACTGTGACACGTGGCTTGCCAACACTCGTCGAATTCGCTCGATTTTCCTATCGAGAGACGACAAGTGGACTACGGGATTATTTCTATTCCACCATTGTATGGGTCGAAATAATATTATATTGGTAAGTTCACGTTCCAAATGGCACCATATATACAAAAGCCACATGTATATATGTGTATACATTAGTATTAAATCTAATGTTTATACATAAGTATTAAACTCCACTAAACCGCCAAATGTCCACATGGAGGAGGAGTGAAGCGGTGTGGGAAGCAGGTTTAAAGGCCCATGCATGGACTGTTCCACGTGGAAGAGGGAGGATGAAGCGGTTTGTGCCAAACTTGGGTGTTAATCCCATAAAAAATGCAAATGTTGCTGCGTGGGGATTTAATCCCTTATTTCAATCGGCGAAAATGGGAACTAATCCCATATTATATGCAAACCGCCAAAGGGGATTATATGTTATCCCAATTTCTATGCTACGGGTTATGTTTATTAGCCTATGGATGATATGCAATGCATATTTTTTGGGCCCTAAAAATGTATAAATAGGGAACCCATTTGTATTGTAAAACACACATCACACACGAACTTGGAGAGAAGCTCATTCCTCGAGCACTGGAGGTGAAGTCCGAGCCAAGAGGAGAATGAGAAATTGTTGTGTGAAGACTAAATTTTTTAGGCATTGTATATTTTTATGTTATTGACCTATTATTTGTTAGGCAATAATAAATGAAATATTTGTGGTTAGGAGTTATTCAAACTACCTAGTTGGCCCATAGCACCACACCAAGTACTTGTAAATCCTGGATTGTCGACCGGAGTGCTAGTTTCGCATTATTTGCGTCGGGAAGGCCGATCACAGCCGAAAGAGATTGTATGCCATGAAGGTGGAAGTCGGGTGCTATTTTTCACCCTTGTCGTCCAAAGAACTGGTGTACTAATAGGCAAGTAAATTTCCATTAGGTTTTCTTGTGAAAGTACTATTGTAACTTACAAGCTTTGACTAGTGGAACGGTTCGATCATGAACCTGGAGACGTAGGCAATTGCCGAACTCCGTAATCAATCTGTGTGTAATTGTCGTTATTGTCTTGTATTATTTTAAATTGATTACTTAAAAGGAGTAAAAATTATCGGCAAATAATCGAAGCCTATAAGGGTCCGAGATCAGGTCGTAATAATCTGATTATTTTCAGATCATGTTTGGTATCAGAGCTGGTTTAGCTCCATAGTTGTTTTTCAGTAAATCTGATTAACAAAGTGATTGCTTCAAGTTGGTGCAGTTAGTTTAGTTTGTGTGAACAGGGTACAAGTGCACTATGGGCAAGATGTCTAAACAAGCAAAGCTCGAAGAGATTGAAGCTTATAATCACCAGATCCAGGAAGAGAACTCTCTCCTACGATCAATGTGTTCCTCCCTGGAAGAGGAGAATGCTCGTTTAAAATCAGAATTGCAAACCAAGGATGAGCTCTTGGCAAGGTTGTAGTGTGGTGATCATAGGAAGGAAATACCTTCAAATTTAGATGTAGAGGCCACGGCAGATGATTGCACAGTTAGTTGTTCACCACGGGAATTTTCTTCTTCCTCCCATTCAGTTTCGGATTCAGGTAATGAAGTCTTTCGTTTGTTTGAAAAACATACTAGAGGCATTGGATCCAAGTTACTAGATAAAATGGGATTTGATGGAAGAGGCCTTGGTAAAAATGGCCAAGGCATTGCTAACCCAATACAAGTCGAGGATCGTCCTCGTTTTACAGGTTTGGGTTATCCTAGTGTGGGAATGGAAATTGGAGAATGCTCCAAGAACGCTGACGGGAGACAAGCTTTCGAAAGCAAAGTGAATACCCCACTAGTCCTGCAAGAATATTCTGAGTAGGAAAGTTGTGCTTCATCATCACAGGCAGGATGTGGTTAGAGAAATCAACGAAGAGGTAATGAGATTCCACCTCCAGTTTCTTACCATAATTGTAAGCACAATAAAACTTCTGATCCACTTTTTCAGCTTAAGAAGTATGGTTATGATTTTTAGAAGATGTGGAATTCTTTTCCATGTACTTTTTGTGGATTACATAATCATTCAGTGGCCAGATGTTGGAAGAGAAGGACACTGATGAAGAAGTTGATGCCATTCGTCAAGAACATGGCAAATCAGAAAGACCAATCTCATCATGCAGAGTCAAGAAATGGCAAAAAGAGTTCCTCATCCCAGAAGAAGGAGATTAAGAGGAATTTTTTTGCTCATTGCCAGAGGAATGGGCATCGGGTGGAAAATTACTGGAAACTGCATCCATCTCGCCATCAGAGTAATGGCAAGCCAAAGATGGAATGGAGGCCTATTGCAAAGGCAGAGGAAGTTTCTACTCCACCACTAGTTGACAATTCAACCCAGGACCAGGTAATACCTGAAAGTGAAAGTCCTTTGAAATGGGTAAGTCAACAATTTTTCAATTATATATTGCATAATTCATATTGATGAATCATATGCAATATTAAGTTTGGAGATCAGATATTGTGAGAAAATGCTGAGAGAAAGGTTTACAATACTCAGTGGATTTTCTTACTTAGAAAATTTGATTAATGCTCCTAACATATCTCCTAATCAGCGTGTGAGTACCTGTTACAGCTTGGATACAGGATTTGACTCATATAAAGCTCGGAGATTGATCTACCATTTGTGCAGATAGTAGATTTTGCAGAGATCAGCTCGGAACTTCATTCTGTGTAGAGGCATTGTGACCACGCAGCAGAATGGTAGCTAAATCACCGTTGGCATTGACTTCGGGTCGGAACTTCATTATGTGTAGAGGCATTGCGACCGTGTAACAGAATGGTACCTGATATTATATGTCAACAAGAGGAGATCTAAAAGGATCATCTCGGAACATCATTCGGTGTCAAGGCATTGCGACCACACATACGAATGGTAGCTGATCAACATACTTAGCATCATACATCAGAGGCTCGAGGTCTTGAAAAAGGCTTAGCATCATGTATCGGAGGCGTTGAGGTCTACATAGACTTAGCATCATACATCGGAGGCTCGAGGTCTTGAAAAAGGATTAGCATCATGTATTGGAGGCGTTGAGGTCTATAGAGACTTAGCATCGTGCATCAGAGGCTCGAGGTCTTGAAAGAGGCTTAGCATCATGCATCGGAGGCGTTGAGGTCTATAAAGGGACAAGGGCATTGTCCATCACTGACATCGGATCAATCAAAGCTCTACATAACATGGAGTTCTTTCAAATCAGTTTAGATTCTGCGGAATAAACTCGGAGCCAGGAGCTATGTTATAGAGTAAAAGAAGATCCTTATTGTCAGATATCAAGAAGCTTAGCACCAAACAGAATGAGTGTTGAGGTTTCATTTAGAAACTTAGAACCAAAAAGTGGAGGTATTGAGGTCTTCTTTGGATATCAGAGTGGCGCAGTGGAAGCATCGTGAACCCATAACCCACAGGTCCTAGGATTGGAGCAGAGTTTTCGAAGTGAGAAGGTTGGAGGAGAAGACCCAAGGGTCTACTACAGCAACACTTCCGAGGAGGCAGCAGATTTTTCCAGATTCAGGACAGTATGGAAGCTTTTTGGGACAAAAAGCTTTTCTCAGTGGGGAGGTGTGATCAGGGGATCATTTCTAAAAGTTCCCTAAACATTCCTAAATGGTGTCAGTGTAGAATATCATCTTGAGAGCTTTCCAATGACTGTTAAAACATGACAAACAAACATCGGGAGCTCTAGATATGTTCGGTCAAAGTTCGGTCAATGGGAAAGTCAATTATGGTCAACTGGTCAATATTGGACCGAATCGCACTGTGACACGTGGCTTGCCAACACTCGTCGAATTCACTCGATTTGCCTATCGGGAGATGACAAGTGGACTACAGGATTATTTCTATTCCACCATTGTATGGGTCGAAATAATATTATATTGGTAAGTTCACATTCCAAATGGCGCCATATATACAAAAGCCACATGTATATATGTGTATACATTAGTATTAAATCTAATGTTTATACATAAGTATTAAACTCCACTAAACCGCCAAATGTCCACGTGGAGGAGGAGTGAAGCGGTGTGGGAAGCAGGTTTAAAGGCCCATGCGTGGACTGTTCCACGTGGAAGAGGGAGGATGAAGCGGTTGTTGGGGGCGGTCTATCCCAACGTGGTCTTTGACCACTATGCATGTGGAAAGGCTTTAAAGCCTTAAACAATGTTCCCTCTCCTTAGCCGCTCAACATGGGATTTTTAACCCATTGTAAAGTGTATCCGCGCCAAACTTGGGAGTTAATCCAATAAAAAATGCAAATGTTGCTACGTGGGGATTTAATCCCTTATTTTAATCGGCTAAAATGGGATCTAATCCCATATCATATGCAAACCGCCCAAGTGGATTATATGTTATCCCAATTTCTATGCTACGGGCTATGTTTATTAGCCTATGGATGATATACAATACATATTTTTTGGGCCCTAAAAATGTATAAATAGGGAACCCATTTGTATTGTAAAACACACATCACACACGAACTTGGAGAGAAGCTCATTCCTCGAGCGCTGGAGGTGAAGTCTGAGCCAAGAGGAGAATGAGAAATTGTTGTGTGAAGACCTAAATTTTTTAGGCATTGTATATTTTTATATTATTGACCTATTATTTGTTAGGCAATAATAAATGAAATATTTGTGGCTAGGAGTTATTCAAACTACCTAGTTGGCCCATAGCGCCACACCAAGTACTTGTAAATCCTGGATTGTCGACCGGAGTGCTAGCTTCACATTGTTTGCATCGGGAAGGCCGATCACAACCGAAGGAGATTGTACGCTAGGAAGGTGGAAGTCGGGTGCTATTTTTCACCCTTGTCGTCTGAAGAACTGGTGTACTGATAGGCAAGTAAAATTCCATTAGGTTTTCTTGTGAAAGTACTATTGTAACTTACAAGTTTTGACTAGTGGAACGGTTCGATCACGAACCCAGAGACGTAGGCAATTTCCGAACTCTGTAATCAATCTGTGTGCAATTGTCATTATTGTCTTGCATTATTTTAAATTGATTACTTAAAGGAGTAAAAATTATCGGCAAATAATCGAAGCCTATAAGGGTCCGAGATCAGGTCGTAATAATCTAATTATTTTCGGATCATTGACCCAAATGTTTTGTTAAGATGATCCCATATCTCTAGTGATGATTTATCTAAATCCACATAGTGTAATTCAGTATCTGATAAAGAAATTCCAATAATGGATTTTTCCTTGTCATCCTTGCTATGCCATTCTAGTAATTTAGCAACATCAATTGGTTGTGTTTCTTTTCCACTTACAATCCCCTATAGGTTTTTGTTCATAAGTTACATTTGGATTTTAAATTTCCAAGTGTGAAAGTTTAATCCATTAAATTTGTCTAACGGGAACTCCATTATGGGTGTCGAACTCTGTCAATAATGCACCTGATTACATTTATTAAAAATTAATAAACTCAAATTACTTTTAAATTTTATATAGACTATCTAAAATGAATTAGATCACATAAGATTATCTAAAATTAATTAGATCACATAATGTCTAAGTGTCTAATTCTAATTTGTAACATATGGAATATTTTAACTCCGCGGGTGTTTGTAGGATTTGGTAGGGAAGGACATGAGCTCAGCTCCTTGTCATCCAGTACACATGCAGTTCAGATCCGTCCAAATACACATGAATATAAGAGGATTTAAAATTTATACTTTCGTTTGGCCTTGGTGGACGTCACCCTGACAGCTTTGTTGAAACTTCCTCCCATGTCAGATCTAGTAGATAATCTCTGTGTATATCAAGTGTGTATGTCGTATTCAATACCTGCGAAGACCATATCTCCTTCACATATTATTCTTATTCATATATGATCACATCTCTATAGGTGAGTGTCCACAAATGCAGTGAGATAAGTTTACATGTCGTGGATTACTCAACCCATTTGCCAGTTGTAGGATTTGTGTAGATCTAACACTAGAAATTTTCCACACGAACATGACTCCTTTTATACATGCATTGGCTATTTATTTACTGTCAACCATGCATACATGTGGATCAGAGATTGAAGGGGCCGTAATTCACCACTTTTTTTTTGTAATCCTGAGGCCTCAGTACATAACATGAACCTACTCCAATGCCATAATGATATAGAAAAACATGAAAAACAAGACAAGAATATGTAGAGAAGATAGATTGAATGAACTTGGATTCTCATTGTTATTCATTGTTTGAGCATTACATATATAGGAAGTCAATTTGCACATAATATGGAATTTGACCATATCCTAATACTTATAAGATCTTCACAGATCATTCACAATATTAGAACCATTCCAACGTGAGCTATAAATGTTCACACTATAGTATATAAGATTTCTAACAAAATTAACAGGTTTCTCATATTGGTCTCTCAAGAAGATGGGCTTGCTCAAATTTTCTCTTAAGAATTCAACCCCTGGAACTTTGAAAGAGTATTCTCATTGAATTTATACATTTAAATCACTCACTCATCCCAAATTTTTCCCCCAAAAAAGAAAAATATTTGAGGAACCTTTTCTTCTTACCAATTTGTCTCGGAAAGTGACATTTAACAAATTTACACCCATAGCTGCCAGGAGGAAAAGTGAGGAACTGATCACATTTCTCTGACCCTCAATTGATTATTAGGATGCCATGCCACAAATTTTTGATAGTCCTTTTAATCATTCTTACTTTGTCATGCAAGAAATCCCCATTTTAATCATTTTCTGGTGGCTCTATATAGTTGGATCTCTCAGGTAATCCTTTTCATCCTCAAGGAAACACCTTGAGAAATGAATGCCCTAGCATGGACGCCTACATTCATGCCTCTAAAAAATGAGTGCCTATGCATAGATTATTCTGCATACCTGTGTTGTGAGTCCAATTTTCAAGAAAAACAATGCGTATTCACACCTTTTGGAGTCTTGGAACAAAAACTAGGTGGAAAAATCAAAAGCAATGCATAAAAACCATCAAGTTTTCTCCTTCTCAACTTTAGATTAGGTTCATCCATGTGTTTACTTAGTGAAATTACAAAGCTGAAGTACAAAGGAAAGTTTCCAAACAAGCGTGGGCCTTCCACATTACTTGGGCCCAAGAAAAATGCCTTTTGGCCTTTGAAAAGTCTTAGTATAAAAGGAGCCAGTGGAAGCCTCCACGTGTCTCCTTGGTGCACCTTTGAGATGGTCCCAAAATTGGAGTCCCCTAAATAAGTGCGGGCTCACCACATGTCTCAGTCTGGTAGAGTTTTTGAAAAATTTTAAGGAATAGTGGAAGGCGTCATGTGTCTAGGGTCTGAGACAGTTTTCGTTGGTCATTAAAAAATCCAAGCAAGGGTGGAGTGAGTGGAAACTTCCAAGTGTCCCTTCAACACTTATTCAAGAGTAAAGTATAGGGGTAGGTCCCCGAAAAAGTTCAGGCCCTCCATGTTTGCTAGGCCTTAGAGAATTTCTTTAAAAAGTTTAAGTATAGAGAGGAGTCGGTGGAAGCCTTCAAGTGTCTCCTTGGCGCAATTGCTAAGGTAGGACCCAGAGGCAGATCCTCAATTGAGCACCAGCCTTCCACATGCTCATGGTCTTTCAAAGTTGTATTGGCCACATGAAAAACTATTTAAGTCTAGGAAGGCAGTGGAAACCTCCACGTGTCTCCCTGGCATAAATCCAAAGGTCAAACCAAGAGGTGACTTTAAGATGAATGTCGGTCCTGTAGGCGGAAAGAACTTGAGTTGAATCAGGCTTTAAATTTTCAAAGTGCCCTACTGAACCACTTCCAATCAGAAATGGCCACGTTTCCATAGATGCTTTGATATAAATTTGATGGGGAAAACACACCCATCAAACCATAGAATGTAGGGAAATCACCATTTGCACCCAGAAATGAATCTTTTTTTAAGGAAAGAGAATTTGGAAATGATATAAGGCCCAAATATGATCCACTGAGCTGCATGAAATAAAAAAGGACCACATTTCCATAGATATTGGGACAAAAATTAACAAGGAAAACAAAACGTGACTGTGAAAAAATGGAAGGAAGGGAAAAAAACCTGATTTTATGCCCAAGTTACTAATTCTTTCACATGGACAGAGGAATGAAAAACAAATTCTTAATTTAAAATGAACCTTGACCAAAGGAAGGGACTGATCATGGGAACCAAATGAAGGATAGAGCTTTCACGCATCAACATGGGGAGATAGAAAATACGACAGAGCCCACAAACTGAAGAATTTCAAGGACAAACGGGGCAAGATCAAACTAAGCACCAACACATAGCACACCACTAATCTACATAGATTACTACATATTTATAAGGGTGGGGAATTTCCCTTCACCACTTATGCATTTACAAAAATAGGTTGCATGCTGAAAATAATCATGTGCCTTTACAATAACATGCACACATGTAAGTGCACTAATAATAGATCTCTTACAATTAACTAGTAGTAGTAATCCTATTATTAACACAAACTCATGCATAGTGCTTAATAGACATTATTCCCAAAATAGAATTTGCATGTGACACAAGTCTCCATCCCATTGTGTTCTCCGTATGCTATCTCCAAAAATAGCCTATAACCATGAAAATGGCTAAGTCCTGAATCAATCTATATTTCATGCATGTTTCCTTCCCTATCCTTTCACGCCTCTAAATATTCCTTTCTACAACACTTGAATCTTCTATTTTCCCTCTCCTTAGTGCCATATTTTGTTTTCTCAACACAACCCATTATAATAATTTATACAATTATATATATATATATATATATATATATATATAAACACATTATGATGAGAACTACGTAAGGTGTATTCCCTCTTGAGGATATGTAGTGTATCACTTGGCTCTGCTAAGGATAGTCTAGATAGTATAATACAATTATAAGAAAATATATTTGCTTGTATCAAAATGTGTTTGTGCCTATTATAAAAATTCTTACACAATAAATATTCTCTATATATAAAGGTTGTGATAATGCACAACTTCCCATTCTAAAACAAAGTAATATTTGTTTGTATGAGAATGGGCTTGTGCCCATTATAAATATTCTTACACAAGCAATATTTTCTATTTATAAAGGCTGTGAGAATGCATAACTTACCATTATAAAACAAAATAAGGTTTGTTTGTATGAGAATGGGATTATGACCATTATAAACATTCTTACACAAGCAATATTTTCTATCTATAAAGGTTTTGAGAATTCACAACTTCCCATTCTAAAACAAAGGTTTTCAGAATGTACATATTACCATTCTAAAACAAATTAAATTTTATCTTTATTATTATTTTATGATTCTTAAATGAGAATGGGAATATGCCCCTTCTAAAAATGTATTATTCTTCTATGTTTCCTATATGAGAATGGGCATCTGCTCATTTCAAACTTTTTTTATAATGGAGTTTTTTTATCATTTTCATATTAAAAAACATCTTATTATGTCATATTTTTTGTATGAAAAATAAAATATTCCCATTCTATAACAAATAAAAATATAACATCTATTCAATACAAACTATAAATGTAACATCTATTTAGTTGGATTGCTACATGAAGGAAAATAAAAAACTATCAACAACACTGCTTCAAAATTATAATTTTTATCTTATATTCACTCATATTGATACTTGAATCATCTAGGTATTAAATTTTTATCTCATATTCACTCATATTACAACTTAAAGGACACCCATAACACTCAACAACAATACTTCAAAAATATCATTTTAGAAGAGTTTGTATTTTTGCATAAGAATATAGTTAATAATTTATCATTTTCATATAAAGGTCTTATTCCAATGTTTAAAATTTATAATGGGATTTGACCATTTTTTTGTTAATAGGTAATAAAGGGTTAAGGGAAACCTACCCCATACAATATACCATAAGTATATGAAGATACAAAAACATGGGAACATATCAACCCTCACACATCTTATTAACAACACTATTAACAACAAAGACAAAAAAACCAACAAACACTAAGGGAAAGACCATCACAGCCAAGAAATATCACAAACAACTATAATTATCCTTCCAAATCCCTAAGAGTCTCATTCCATTCCTTTGCAAGATCCTTTATGGAAATATTTAGTTTTTCAAAAGCCTTAGGCTTATCTTCCCTCTTCCTTTTTTTTCTCTCCCCCCATGTAACTAGCCCTCTTGGCTTTGACCAACTCTACAATTATTTTGAGATGATCTATGGTGCTCATAATATTAAGAATAATTTGGCTTAATTTGTACCATAATATCCTTTAGTTGATGTATTTCACCTTAAAGAGCTTCATACTTTTTATTTAAAGTATCCAAATTTCCTTTTTCCACCATCTTAGAGATAGATCCCATCTTATCTTTCATTACATTACATTCTTCAAGAAACATGTTAATAATATTCTTGTTCAAATCAGTATCGTTCCAAAACTGTTGAATCTCTATGTTCAGTCTCCCATCCATAGTTTTTTATTCCTTTCTAATATTGTCCCTCCTATAAACTTTCAGTGATCATAAATTATCAACAACTTCTTCAATGTTCATTGACGACATAACGGACTATTCTTTGTCATATGAGCCTGGAGAAGAATAATTCTCATCATCCTCCCTCTCCATATTATCAACAACCTCTTAAGTGTTCATTGATGGCATAATGGACTCTCTTATGTCATCTAAGGTTGAAGAGGAGGAATCCTCATCATCCTCCTACTCCATATACTTCTCATCCTTAGCATTCTTTACATCATCATTCAACAAGCCCCTAAACTTCTCAGATTTAATGAAATCTATAGAACCCAAATGGAATAAGGCCGTCATTAATACCTAATGAAGAGAGGTTTATAACTTTCCTTTTTGGAATTAATCGATTGATTTTGATCAGGGAAGGACTGATAAAGAAAGGGATACTATAATGCAAACCATGGTAGATATGACTTAACATAGGGAAATGGTAGGCATAGACTACCTTGTACCTACCCTCCAAGGTGATAAATTGCATCAAATGTAGGGAAATTTTATTGAAAGGATCATGTAAATAATCTCTCTCAAAACCTCCACACTGATGTCTTAATTTCTCTTCACCAACCAAATTTTTTTCCATCTCCTCATTAAATTTTTTCTTTGGTTTTTAAATTTCCATCCCCGTGTTCTTCATCCCAACTGGTATAACAATAAAATCCACAATTTCTTTTATAGAAAAACTTCAGATATTAGCATGACCATCTGATTAAAATAAAATAGTAAACAGGAATCTAATTTAGTTTAATCTAATGTTATGTATAACAATAAATGATAGCTAAATAAATGAAAGAAATGACCCATGAAACTAAGTAAACAAAATATGAAACCCTATATGTGCAAATAAGGGTTAGAGAGGCCTTAGGTTATTTAGGGATGAGATGGTATTCTATCGTAGTGAATACTAGATAAAAAAGAGGAAACTATTGTACTGAGGCTCAGAAAATTTTAGACTTGAGTTGTTTGAGTATACTGGGGCACCTAGAAAGAGATGGGGTGCCTAGGGTTTCCTGGTCTACAAAAGTGACCAAGGAACCTCATCAAAGGTTTCGCTAAGTGACTTCCTACATTCTCTTCCTATTTTGGGAATTTCCTTGATTTTTTTTGAATGTCTTCATAAATCAGAGATGATGAAGGTACCTAAAAAACCCCAAGACAAACATTAAAACCCTAAAAAATAAATATGCATATGAAGGGTTCAAACTATCATCGGTGACCACAATGATGTACTTACTAACTAAGATTTGCACTATAGTTCAAACCCAATGTAGTTCTAGGTGTGTGTGTGTGTGTGTGTGTGTGTGTGTGTGTGTGTGTGTGTGTGAAAATTGTACCCTAGGTGCTCTTTTTTTAGTCATACTTTGTGAAGTAGTGAGTAATAACTAGATGTAGAAATGTAAATAGATGGTGGATGGAATAGAGTAAACTCTCCTCCTATGAAGGGTGATGTAAATGAACTAGCCTTGTCCCTTGTGATGGACCTATATGGATGTAAATGGAGCTCTAGTTTCCTTAGATGGATGTAACCTTAGGTGGTGGTAGTAAGTTATTAGTGCTTGGTCCCTAATTATGGTCTCATAACTTTATATTTATATGGTTTTCTCATTCTAATTTCATAGTTAACCCTGAAAAGATATGATGCAGCCTAGAATCTACTGTGAATAGCCTAGGCACATTGACACATCATGCAACCTGAGCTAATCGCTCACCTAAAGTGAATAAAGGTACCATGCCCCTCTTTAGAGTTGTTTTTTTAGGGTGTTAGTTTGATGGTGATAAAACATATTTAGATCCATAATTAAACATAAACATTCCATGGTGCATAATCTGTATCTAGATCTTAGAGAATCATGAATTAAACAATAACTATAATAAGATTATCCATACATGAACTGGATTCAGTTACGTTTAACACCATTATCCATCCAATACTATCCATTACATTAAACATTGTAAAAAAGAGAAGATTCTTACATTATAAGGTATATCCATAAGTCATGCGTGCATCAGATCTAACAACATAACTTCTACAATAATTCAGTTCCCCTAAACTACATAGTTCAATACATAAATATAGACATGGGGACTTGCCATTCACCACATTTAAACTTCTCAAAACAGGTTGCATGCTGATAATAGTCACTCACCTTTACAATAGCATGCATACATGAAAGTTTTCTAATAATAGATGTCATATAGTTAACTGGAAGAAGAAATCATATTATTAGCTCAAACCATGCATGGTGCTTATTAGTTTCTTGTTCCCAAAATACCATTGCATGTCATTTAATTATTCATCCCTATGTGTGCTCCACATGATATCTCTAAAAAAATCCCTTATCCAAAAAAATGGCTAAGTCCTGAGCCAAACTATTCTGGTGTGCATTTCCTTTCCTATCTTCCCATGCCTTCAAATGGACCTTGTTCCCACGCACACATCCTTAATGTGTATTCTCCTTTGAGAGGAATTTTGACTGCTCAATATTACCCCACACTAAAGTACATTTTCATCCTGGCAATGCTAATTCCTTTTGATGTTCCCAATAATAAATATGAAGTATTGAAAGAATTAAAGAATCACTGTACAAAAAGAATGAATTTTTAATCTACAACATCTTCTTCTTCAACTAGGAGGATTAAATCTGGATATTCATTTTTTATCTTAGCCTCCAATGTATGTCAATAATTTAGTCCAATCCTTGTCTTTTATGGCATATTAATGGCTATGGCATCTAGTTCCTCCTGAGTGATCTTTTCTTTCTCATTTTGTAGCACTCAGACAACATTTTACATACCTAATGTCATTCCTTCTAGAAGATCCATCTTCTGTGTTATGAGCTTCCCAATCTCATCTATCCTCTCCTTATGTGGATCCTAGGCTATTGTGAGGGATTCACACTTTTGTTTCACCAGTGCCAATCTATATGTGCGTCTAAGTGTCTCATCCTTCATTATTTCTAGGACTTCATGTGTGCATGGTTTTGTGCTTTTTAGCTAAGTTAGATGAGTAGAACTAACACCTAAATAGTTCTATAAAAAAGCTAATGACAAAATCTAAACACCATCAAAGATGAGAGATAAACAAGATTAATACCTAGCATAATGCATTAACTTTGAATTAACAATGCTATAATATTTAAATCTCTACTTCTCTAGACTACCAACAAATAATTAAATGGACCTAAATAAGCTCCATGGTAATCAATATTTGGTTGTCCTTATATCTCCAAGAACCTAGGAATGGGGGCTTATAAACATTGGGCTACAAGACCCTTTTGACACCTGTCATATGACCTAAGCACTTTAGGCTAGAATAGGAAGCTTAGCTCCTCAAGATGATGTGTTTCGTGTGGAATGTTTTAGCTTTTTGGGAATAGAGTTGCTTCTATCCTTTCATTCCTTTTAGAAATAGATAAGGGTTAGGGCTAGGAGGAATACCTGTTGAATGTCGAGATGGTATGCACGTACTGTAGAGAGAGATCAGGATTGATTGTGAAAAACTCCTTTTTTTCTTGGAAGGACTACCTGCAAATAAGAACACAAGACCACAAGATTTTGATTAGACAATAAATGAGGGAACTGCCTTGGGCCCAGGAAATATAAAACTTCCTTTCAAAGGTGGTCAGTTCCCCTGCTAATATGAATTAACACAAAAGATTGTAAAATAACAATTTAATTGCCTCATTGAAACAAATAGGGGGAAAGGCTGGTTTTTGGTTTTGAGTCAAGGTAACCGATACCGGTTGCTGCAAACCAATATTGGTAGGTTCTATGTTTTAGGGCCTTTTGGTGAGGGTCAGTTGTAGAGTGGTTGTGTTGTTTTTAAGGCTAATAAATGAGTGCAATTAGGTAACGGGGTGATGAGAGGGTAGAAGAATGATAGTTAGGTGTAATGCGTTGCTGGGTAGTAGATCTGGGAATAGATTTATGACGGCTGTGATTCAAAAGTCTAAGAAATGTTATCAAAGAGAACATACAATATTCTACTTACCGTTTATTGACGAGAATGCAGGTCCAAGAACTGTGATGACAAAGGTAGAACTCAGATAGGACATCCTGGCACTCAGGAGATGAGATACCTCCCCTCCCGATGATTAGCTGAGTATCACAGGGCTCTGATTATTCAGTTGCAGTCTTGGGCTTGGTCTCCTTCGCTGCAAACTCTTCTTGTCTCTTCACTTGTCTCTTGCTTGGCCTCAGCAAATCTGGATTCTTTTTATCACTTCTGATGATCCTGATTGATCCAAAAATCCTTCGACCTTTGTTTCTGGTTAGGGGAGCCCATTTACAGGGAACCGATGGTGGTTACGTAACCGATGGCGGTCGAGTAGGAACCGGTATCGGTCAGGTCAAAGTGGGCTATTTTTAGTAAAATAGCCAACTTTTCCCTCCTTTTCTCCCGAGGGATTAGTTGCGGGCTTGGTCAAGTGACTAGAAGGTCGGTTTTGGGTGCGAGAAAGGGGTCAATTAGTCATGGGTGTGGATGTAGACCAAGTTATAGGTCTTAATTAGATTAGTTTAGGGTTAGGCCTAGGTCATGATGAGGTGGCAAAATGAGGTGGCAGGTAAGGCGATGTGGATTTATTAATTATAAGATAATTAATAAATAATTGTGTAAGGTTTAGGTGGTGAGGTTAGGTTGCGAAATGAGATGCGGGTCACAAGGGGTCGTAAGACACAAATTTGGTGTCTACATTAGCCCCTTATTGTCGTGTACTTTGTTTTGTAAAGTTAAACGAACAATAATATGAAGTGGTTTCCACTATTAAGGGTATAGGTAATCCCCCTCAAATCTATCACAGATTGAGATTGCGTGAAATCAAGGATAGGGTTGATAAAGGGTAAATGGTGTGGAGATGATGGTGAGGTTGGTGAGGTAGGTCCAAATAAGCAGACGCACGTGGAAATGCATTAGTGCAACTAGGGTACATGATTTGACGAGCAAACCAGCAAATGCATAGGCAAAGTTCGATAGTTTATCCAAACAAGGGTGATATAATCCTGGTATCCAAGGCATAGGAAGTAGCTCCAGGGTATATAATGGGTAAGGTACAGGAATGTTTGGGCATGTTCGGCATAGTACCAAATGGTTGGTTTGGTTGAGATAAATGTCACGGTCTAAGTCTAGGAAAAAGTTGGTCGACAGATCAAGTCAAGGACCCTAATCATGCTAAAACATGAAACAGGTGAGCTCGAGTGAACAAAAGTTACATGATGGGTGGATAAAAGTGCATGTTGTTGATGTTGGGCAAGGTATTTAAGTGGTACGGCCTTGGGTCAAGCTGATTGATGAGTGAGGGCCGTGGGTCGGGCCAAGTTGTTGGGTTGTGGCCTTGGGTCGGGCCAAATGGTTGGGGTGAGGCCTTGGGTCGGGCCAAATTGTTGGGTTGCGGCCTTGGGTCGGGCCAAAATGGTTGGGGTGAGGCCTTGGGTCGGGCCAAATTGGTTGGTTACGGCCTTGGGTTAGGCCAAATGGGTTAACAAAGGGGTTGCAGCAAAGGTTGATATAGGCGATGTTTGTGAGAAAGGGTGATTAGTAAATAGGGGCAGAAATTGGGGGAAAAGTTGGAATAAAACCGATGTCGATTATCTATGATCGATATCGGTTAGGAGACCGATACCGGTTCCTTAGGGCATAATAAAACTGATATCGGTTATAGGTCAAAAAACTATAAAAAGAAAAATACGGCCTTTCATTGTCACATTTGCAATTTGAAAACCAATTTGAGTTGTCTGAGGTGGATTATTAAGTTTGGAGCATTTGTTGGTTGAGGTGGCGCTATTTGAGTGGATGAGTGAGTGAGTAGTGGGCCCGAGTGAGTAGGAGGCAGTAGTTGATTGGTGGAGGACCCAGCAGAGGGGAGTTAGAGCCATGGCATAGCCAGGAGGAGTAGGAGGTGCTAGGACCAACTGGACCACCACCACCCATCCCCACCACGACGACGTGTCGTCGTACCGGTAGGTTCGAAACCCCTCATTGTGTGGATTTGAGTATATTATGTTGTATTTGGGTTTTGGGGAGGAATGTTATATTTTGATAAAATAATTAATAAATGGAAATGATTTTAAAAAGGAGAGGGTAGATAGGTTAAATAGGCCAAGGTGGCTGGGTGGGTAGGTTTTTAGGGTGTTTGGGCGGGTATAGAGGGAGAAATAGGAAAAAATGGATTTGGGGGGGGCCGCGCGGGGTTCGGCTCCGGAATTTTACAGTGACCGATGTCGATCGCTAAGCGACCCGCATCGGTCATGAAATTTTTGGTGGACAGAGTTTTGTGAATGACCGGTGTCGGTCTTATAGTGACCAGCGTCAGTGAAGAGGACCGGTGTCGGTCATAAGTGACCGGTACCGGTCCTTAGTTATTTTTGTTGGTTTGGGTTTTGTTGTTGATTTGAATTTTTGGTTGTTGTTTGGGTGTTTTGGTATTATTTGGGTTGTTTGTTTGGGTGTTGTGGTATTGTTTGGGTTGTGGTGGGGGTGTTTTTGGTATTTTTTGGGTTGTGGTGGGGGTGTTTTGGTATTGTTTGAGTGTTTTTGGTATTGTTTAGGTGTTTTGCTATGGTTTGGGTTGTGGTGGGGGTGTTTTGGTATTGTTTGAGTGTTTTGGTATTGTTTAGGTTGTTGTTTGGGTGTGAAGAGGGCAAGGGGGATATCGTAGAGGTTTTTAGGGTAAGATAGGTGGGTGTAGAGGGTATAAGTAGATGTTGTGATAAAGAGTAGGGCTAATGTAGTGAGTTGGTTTTGCAGGCACGTCAGCAAGCTGACGATGCGGGACAGGATGCCCCCACTGTTGAGGACGGATGCGGTCACATGTGTCCGCAGCGCAGTGGGGTATCATGCATGCGAGGTGGGACTCAGTCGGAGTCCAGCGATACAGAGCGATTGACAGGGATCACAGTTTGATGATCACCCTCATCGAGAGATGGGAATCCGGCGACCAATGTGTTCCATCTCCCGACTGGAGAGATGACCATCACATTGGAGGATGTGTATCGCATCCTTTGATTACCGATTGATGGAGAGGAAGTCTTTCAGGTTGACGCTGAGACAGCCATGGACAACATCCTACACATATTCGGGGATGCAGCTACGCTACTGACATATCACAGCGTGAGCATCGCGTATGGGGATATGTACCGTGTCCACCGCCATGAGACACGGCTTGCCATGCTGATGATGATCAGGATCACCTGCTTCACCCCTCCCAGACTCAGAGGGAGGCCACTTTCCATGGGCGCTTATGGGGGTGTTAGACGAGATGGTTGAGGAGCACACATGTTATGCTTGGGCACCAGTATACCTGGTGCAAGTTATACCGAGAGCTGTGGGGGTATCGACGGATGAGGCGATTTGGGATTTGCTCTACATTTTTGCTACACTGTTGGGCATATGAGCATATCATATGCATTAGACCAGTAGGGCTGCCCCAACAACTAGGGCCATAGGTCATCTACAGGTATGGTTTTCAGAGGTGGTTGGGGGTCGTGGGTCAGCCACGAGCAGTGCTTGCCGGACGAGATGTAGCATACTACCGGCATGTATTAGAGGGCCTGACAGCATTAGACATTGTATGGAGACCTTATAGAGGTCATCACCCCCACGGAGGAGCCCGAGCATAGTTACAGTGGATCCAGTATACCTTCTGGATAGCGGGATGGAGGCCGAGAGAGTACGAGCAGATACCCTTGGAGAGGGTACGATGACAGCTCTGGGTTACGACAGGATGAGCCACCTCCCTTCCCTCAATACTGGAGGGATGATGTAGAGGCCTCCACTGCCTGCACCACATCCTATGGACCCAGATTGGGTAGTAGAGAGGCAGGCAGATGATACAGTGGACGACGCTGGCTGTACGGGATCATTTTTAGTATGGTGGGTAGGAGAGAGAGAGCTGCGAGGATAGCACAAACCACACACAGCCAGACTTGGAGGGCTGTTAGAGCAGAGAAGGACTAGCTCAGGGGCCAAGTATAGTTATTACAAGGGCAGCTTACTGCCGCACAGGCACAGATAGGTGTCTTAGAGGGGCAGTTAGCCTAGGCACAGGTACAGGTAGCAGCACAGGTACCACCAGTGGTACATGGTACCAACACAGGCACCACCAGTGGCACCAGCACAGGCACCAGGTACCAGCACCACCACCGGCACAGCCACAGCACCACTAGCGGCACCAGCACAGGGGGGCACTAGTATTAGGAGTCGGGGGACCAGCCCCAGCAGTGATGGTGGGACGGGCCCGCTATATGGAGGCTAGAGCGGAGGCCTCGGTACTATCAGGATATTCTTGATGGTACCTGGGGCTGACTATCAGCCATATGCGGGAGATAGAGCAGAGACCTCTCGGAGTCAGATATCTTAGGGAGGTGCAGCCACAGCTGGTGGGTCTATTACAGGCAGGAGGCGAGAGGCAGCACAGGGACCAGCAGGGCGACAGGTAGAGGGCGGTGGAGAGAGATGAGGGATCCCTGCATATTTTGGTATTTGTATATTGGATATGGGCATAGGTCTGTGAACCGGTTATGTTTATAGAGGCTTGCATGCCTACATATTAGGTATTCATTTATTCATTTCATTTATTGTATATACCAGCCTGCGAGCTGAGTACGGGTTATACAGTTGATACCGGCCTACGAGCCGAGGATGTTTTTGAGATGAGAGACCGGCCTGCGAGCCGAGTCGAGATTATTGACAGGTATTACGGCCTGCATGTCGGCTTTGTATTAGTATGAGCTCATAGAGGTCCCTTTGTAGAGCACATTGTATATTTGAAACTTTGGATATATAGAGATGATGATTTGACCCACATGTTGTGTTTAAAATGTTTTTTAAGTGTTTTGTCGAGGTTGTATGATGAGTTTGATCTACATGGTTTATATATTGATGGTGTTGATGTCTTTTGTTGATGGGATGTATGTAGATATAGATGACGAGTTTAATTGACATGTTGTGTTTATGAAATGTTTGATGTGTTGTGTTGCTGGTTTCTGAAATTGAACAGTATGTAGCTGCTAAATTGGATCCAAATGGTGTATAGATTGATGGTTTTTTATATTGTTTGTTGATGGCTTAGTTGTTTTTGTGATATGGATAGATGATTTTGATGAAATTGTGATGAGATATGGATTTGATGAAAAATTTATAGATAATGGTGTTGTTTATGCAGGAAAAAGGGACGGGCACCACAAAAATTTACAAAAACAAAGAAATGGCTTAGGTTTAAGCAATAAGGCGTATATGATCGACATCGGTTGTGTAATCGATGTCGGTATCTATATGACCGATATCGGTTACATAACCGATATCGATTATGGAAGAATTATTTCCCTAAAAATAGAACTGCTGGGTTGGCAACTTAAGTTCTTATTTTAAGCATTCTTATTTTTAGAGTCATGCAACAAGTTAAATACATGACTGCGACACTTTTTGACTACTGAGACAGGTAATTGCATGAGAGAATTGAGTGATAAGGAGAAAAGAGATAGGGAAAATCAATGTGAGCTGAGATTCAGAAGGTAGAAAGGAAAATTAGAAAAGGGTGGTGAACATGGCAGAACGAGGCGAAGCATCCAGCAAGCAGGGACAAGAGGGAAGACAAGTGCCACCTCAAGCTGCTGCAGCCCAAGAGGTAAACGTCTTGGTTGTAATTTGATTCTTGCATGGGATGAGGGAGATTAAGTAGATAAAGATGAGAAAGAAAAGGTGATAGACAATGAATCGGGATAGGGTGAATGTAATGGGGTAGGTAGTCAGGGGTTTCAAGAATGTTTGTATGTACAGAGAGGGATAAACAATCAAATTATTGTCATAGGTGGTGTTTTTAGGCAGGGTGTGTAAAGTCAATATTGATCGATATCGGCTTAAGATAACCGGTATCGGTTGTGGAACCGATATTGGTTATCTAAAATCGATGCCGGTTACTGCAGGAATTTCTAGAATGTGAGAAAGAACCCTTGGGAATTTGAGTTATTGATTGGTTGTGTGTCATTTTGATGTGTGCAGGCGGAGGCAAGGTTCAGGATGAACGATACTGTGCCAGCGCTATTATCACGAATATGAGTGGATGTAACACCAGCTGAATGGGCATTGATAAATCGGTTGGGGTTAAGTGGAATCCGCTATTATTCACGAGTCGCACGTAACCATGCTATGTTACAGGTGTTGATTGAGAGATGGAATCCAGAAAGGAATACCTTCTATCTGCCAACAGGAGAGATGAAAGTGACATTAGAAGATGTGTTCCGTATTTTGAGACTCCCAATTACCGGAAGACCAGTATATCAGGCATTACCTAGCACAACACGGGGAACGATAATAGCAGTATTTGGTCCATACGCACGAGACTTGACACAGCGAGGTTTGACATTCACGTATGGTATAATGTATGCAGCCCACCCTGAGGAAACAAGGTTAGAAGTGATATTAATGATAGCGGTTGGATATTATGCGTTACCGAGGGTGGATGGGGGAATATTTCCAAAAGCATTGATGTGTGTTATTTGGGAAATGATAGAAAGGAACGTGACTTTTGCATGTGCACCTGTATATTTGGCGGAGCTATACAGGGGTTTATGGGCGTGTAGATGAAATCACAGGACGACACTGGATTGTTCATTTTTATTACATTGTTGGGCCTATGAGCACATTGTTTGTGTGCAACCAATAAGTCAACCCATCCAGTCAGGTGAGACCGGAGTGCAGAGGTTGGGATTCAGACGATGGGTCTGGACAGAACAAGAGGCAAGATCCCAGGCCGTGACGGGTGACATTGAGTATTATAGGTAGGTATGGGAGATGGTGACGATGGCGGATATCTGTTGGAGGCCGTACGGGAACTATATGGTAACAGAGAATATAGCGGAGGAGTTGAGGGGTGTAGAGCGATTGAGGTGGATCGCGGGGCACAGGCCAGGTGAGTATGAGAGGATTCCTCTAGATCGTGTGCAGCGATAATTTGGATTTGTGTAGGATATACCCTTGGGTTATAGACCATATATGAGGATCGATGCCGAGGGAGCATTCTCACCTCCCCGGCCAACACCTCCAGAAGGACCAGAGGAGATAGCAGCCGATCGCAGGGTAATGGATGCAGGAACGATAGAGGCCTATAGATTATGGTGGGTAATAGAGCTACGAGGGGTACGTGATCATCCTGACATAGCTATGATTACAACGGAGAGAGATCGTCTGCAGAGATTAGTTCATCAGCTCCAAACGCAGGTGAATGAGGCAAGAGGATTGTTAGCGGTTGCGGAGTCACGAGTGGAGGGACTAGAGGCGAGATACCTCCATGCGAGAGAACGTATTCATATGTTATAGGAGAGATTGGTAGATCAGTGGGCGGTACCAATAGCCATGGTACCTTTGAGAACGGAGAGGCCTGACGAGAGGCGTCGATGATCACGATCATCACCTAGTTCGGGATGAGGCATGAGGGTCTAAGTAAATGTTGTCGAGGTATAAGAATAAATAAGGATGCCGACCTGCGTGTTGATGATAGAGAAGATGTATTTGTTTAACATCTAAATAAAACTGAATATGTATGTTGATTTGAGTTACAATAATAATAAGAATGTTTTTGTTTTGACTTTTGGTGTTTTGAAAAAGGATAAAGAGGAATGTGATTAAAATAGAAATACACAAAAATATTTATATTTACCACACATGATAGGTTATGGTAGGAGATGGTCGAGCTAACCTTGGGAGACCCCATGTCTCCAAAGTGCTACCTACATAGCCCATTACACAAAGCAAGGAGGGGCCTCAGACCGATGTAGTTCTCCCTTAAGACCAGGGAGAGGTGAATTCAGGTAATTTAGGTATGGTTAGGCAATTTGTTGGTTGGTAAAAATATTGATATTGATATTGGTAGGGTAATGTTGTTGGTGTTGGTAATGAATTGGTGATTTTGGAATAGGTAGAAGTGAAGCGAAAGTTAGCCTACCCAAGTGGTAGGGAACCATGTCCTGATTAAGATCAACACATAATCCTAGATTCGAGTCAAAGAGGAAAAATTTACTCCGTAGTTGAAAAGAACTAAACAAACCACATATTAATGCAGGATGAGCTTGAACCCCTAGGTACCATGCATAGACGAGAAGTCAATAGGTGAAAATAGTTGTATGATCACAATATATCGGGTGTACGTTACGTCCCTTGAGTTTAAACAAATGGTGAGGTGAGGTGGATGGTATAGCTGAGGTACGGAGAACTTGTTACAAAGTGAGTGTTCTGACGAAAGAGAACCTACCCTAAATAGACAATTCCATGACTCAAAAGTTCTTTTGAAGGTGGCTTTATTTTACTGAATATAGACTGATCGATGCGGGAAGTCTACAAGGGATATTGATTGTATTATTCTTGAGGTCTTCACAAAGCTGATCAATGCGAGAAGCTTCTAATAAAGGCTGACTATGTATAGCTGTCCTTCAAGGGAGCAGTCTATTTATAGTAGCAGATGTGATTTTAGTGCATAGCTGTCCTTCGGGGGAGCAGTGTATATGTAATAGCAGCAATAGTTTGGCATATAGCTGTCCTTCGAGGGAGCAGTCTATATATAATTTAGAGAGCTAGATGTCCTTTTGGCGTAAAGCATCTAGTTTGGTAGAAAGTTTGACTCAAGAAAATCCCATAAGCATATAATTAAGAATGTGTCATTTTAATACTTTGAAGTCATGGACTAGACTAAAAAGGGAAGGCATCGTTAAGGGGAGGTGGGAATCAAAATATGTGAGCTTGATTTGATTATAAGATGTAGGAAACAAAGTGTATATAACGGTAAATGAGCTCAAGGGACGAGCGGTAGGTAGATAAGAAGTGATATAACACTAAATTCAACAGTAGAAAGGTTGAAGATCCAAGGCATTAAGGGGTTCAGGCTCAGGTTTACCATTAAGCGAAGCTAAACGATAAGTGCCTGATCCATAAGTGTGAGTGATTATGTAAGGCCCAATCCAATTGGGAGAAAATTTTCCATGTTTGCTCTCTTCCAGTTTGGTTACATGTTGATTCTCTTTGAGGACAAGATCACCAACCTTAAAGGTACGCTCATGAAGTCACTTATCATAAGCACGCTTGATGCGTTTTTGATAGATTTGAAGGTGATCAAGAGCTGTAAGACGACGCTCATCAAGAAGCTCCAATTGGGCTAACCGCTCTTGGCAGAAATCATCGTTGGTGAGAATATCCTGAAGAGATATTCTGAGGGAGGGTATTTTTATTTCGAGAGGCAAGACAGCCTCGGTACCATATACCAAAGAAAAAGGTGTGGCATTAGTGGATGTACGAATGCTAGTACGATAAGCCCAGAGGACAAAGGGGATGTGATCGTGCCAATTTCTTCTGGACTCATTGACAACTTTCATAAGGATTTTGGTTAATGTTTTATTAGAAGATTCGGCTTGTCCATTCGCTTGTGGATAGTAGGGTGATGAGAAGCTAAGTTTGATACCAAAGTTGTCACAAAGGTCTTGCAACAACTTATTTTTGAAAGATTTTCCATTATCTTTTATCAGGCGATGAGGAACACCAAAATGACAGATAATGTGGTGGTTAATGAACTCTACAATTTTTTCTTTTTTAGTTGAAATAAGCGGAATAGCCTCCACCCATTTTGTGTAATATTCGGTTGCTGTGATTATCCATCGGTGACGTTGCGAAGAGGATGGATGAATCTCACCAATAAGTTCTAAACCCCATTGTGAGAAGGGCCAAAGATCTCGTGCGACCTGTAGCGGATGGCTAGGAGTATGTTGAAGGTTGGCATGTTGTTGACACATAACACAACGCTTAACATATTCGTAGCAGTCGTTATTGAGAGTAGGCCAATAATAACCTAGGTGAAGGATTCATTTGGCCACGGAAAGGCCACTAAAATTTCCACCACAAATACCGTTATGGACTTGTTGGATGGTATAGGTGACCTCCGCGCCAGTGAGACATCGAAGGAGGATGCCATCAAAGCCACGTTTATAAAGGAGTCCCCCCGTAACGACATAATGAGAAACGCATTTAAGAAAAGTACGTTTGCCGGTACTAGTAAGTTCAGATGGGAGAACAGAGGTTGTAAGGTAGTCGTGAAATTGGTGATACCAGGTATCCCACAAATTAGCAGACACATTATTTATCATACAAACAACCGGGGCTGAGTAAGATGGGGCAAAGAGTTGTTGGACCAAGACAAAAATGTCAGAGTCAGTTGATGAAGGTGGAATTTGCGAGGCTAAGCAAGCCATAGTATCCGCAAATTTGTTAGTGGAGCGAGGAATGGTTTGGATAGAATAGTGAGTAAATAAGGCTAGAAGTGAATCCACGTAGTGTTTGTACTTTTGAAGTTCCTCATTTTTACATTGGTAGATGCCCCATAACTTGATTGAATACCAATTGAGAGTCGCCAAAAATATTGATAGATTTGACACCTAAGTGTAACGCAACCTGGAGACCCAGAACAAGGGCCTCGTATTCCGCAGTATTATTAGTGCAGGGAAAATCGAGTCGGAATGAGAGAGGCATAGGCTCAGCATTGAGAGGAATGAGAACAATGCCAGCTCCTCCACCGCATTGGCATTTGGATCCATCGAAGAAGAGGTTCATTGGATACGACTCCTCCCTGAGTGAAAGAGTGGTGATGAGTTCGTCGGGGAAATTAAAATTGGTAAATTGTGCCCCAGGTAAAGGGGCTTCCGCGAGTTGATCTGCGATGGTTTGTCCTTTGATTGATTTCTGGTGGACAAACTCAAGGTCGAGGTCGGTGAGGAGCATGAGCCATCGGGCGATGTGTTGGTTTAGATGGGGTTTGGCATACATATAATGGATGGGGTCTGTGTTGGTGATGACGAAAGTTTTGTGATTCAGGAAGTAGTGTCGGAGTTTGGTGGCCACGAATGATAAGGCTAGGCACAACTTTTCTACATGTGTATACCTAGTCTCATAGTCCACCAAAGTACGACTTATATAATAAACGGCTTGTTCTCGGTTCTCGGAGTCACGATGTGCAAGCATGGCCCCTACAGCGTGGTCGATGGCAGAAAGGTAAAGGTAGAAGGGGCGATCATCCTAAGGTGGGATAAGCACGGGTGGCTACAAGAGATAAGCTTTGAGAGCTTCAAAGGCTTGGTGGCACTCTTCACTCCATTAAAAGTCAATGTTTTTTTTTTAAGGAGGTGATGGAAAGGTTGACATTGATCTGAGAGTTGAGAGATGAAATGCCGGATAGATTGGAGCTTACCTTGTAAACTACGCAATTGTTTGAGGTTAGTAGGTGGGGGCATTTCTAGGATAGCTTTGACTTTAGATGGGTTGACCTCAATGCCACGCAAAGAGACGATAAAGCCAAGAAGTTTTCCCGAAAGGACACCAAAGACACATTTCTTTGGTTGAAGACAGACAAAATATTGTAACAAGCGATCAAAAATAATGGTTAAAACATCGAGATGTTCACTACGATGTTTAGATTTGCCAAGAAGATCATCGACGTAATCTTCAAGGATAGTGTGCATAATATCATGAAAAATGTAGGTCATAGCCCGCTGATAGGTTGCACCAGCATTCTTAAGGCCAAATGGCATTACACGATAACAGAAGGTTCCCCAAGGAGTTATGAAGGCAGTTTTATGTTGATCGGCAGGGGCAACCAAAATTTGGTTATATCCTGAAAAGCCATCCATGAGAGAGAGCATCTCATGGCCCACAGTGAGATCAACAAGTTGGTCAATACTAGGTAGGGGGAAGTCATCCTTAGGGCAAGTGAGGTTAAGATCCCGGAAATCAGTGCATATCCGAAGTTCCCCCCGTCACTTTAGTAACAGGTGCGATGTTAGAAATCCATTGAGGATAGTCAATAGGCAGGATGAAGGAAACAGAAAGGAGTCATTGAAGCTCCTCTTTGACCAAGAGGGCAATGCGTGGATGCATTTTTCTCAATTTTTGTTTAATTGATTTAGAATCGGGTTTCAGGGTAATGTTATGGACAGCAATGTCAGGATCAATTCCTGGCATGTCAGCGTAGGACCAAGCAAAAGCTTGATTGTGAGTACGGAGAAAGGTAGTAAAGGCGACCTATTCTGATGCGCTAAGGGATTGTCCGATCTTCACAATGTGAGGATCCTCCTCCGCGTGGATGTTGATTTCTATAGTAGACTCGTTCAACATGGTTTGAGTTTCAGATGGTAAGGCGCATTGAATATAAGAGTCGTCCGCACCAAGGTAAGTGAGGATGGAGTCATCATCCTGGCACTCAACAACGTTAATTGAAGGTGAGTCCTCTTCAATCATGTCTGGATACAGAAGGGGGAAAGAAGAGGTGTCCTCATTATCGCGTTGATAAGTGAGAGGACCTAGGAAGATAGCATTTATGAAAAAAAGAAGTTAGGAGGGATAGATTCGGGATCTATCGACTCTGTGGGTGACGAAGGAAAAATGGGTGATGATGGTTCGGTAGGGGTGACGTCGTCATCTTCCAGAAGACAACTGACATGAGGTTCCTTTGGTTTAAGTGTTCCTAGAAATCTGAGACCACTACGATAATTGTGCTTGCGAGTAGTGATGGGGATGATCATATGTCGGCCTTGTTCATAAAGACCAAAACCAAAGCCTTTCCCAAGCACAGCGAGTCAAGAAGGTGAGGGTGAAACGACGATTTTTTAGGTATTGAAAATCGAATTGGAAAGGAACCACACCAAGAGGAGGCTCAGGGGCAATGAAAGATATGTCAACACCCCCATATGTTAGGTTGGTGCGGCAATGAGGTGGTCCGTAGGGGATTACTTCCCCCACACGACGGTCATAGGTAGGATGTGCATGTACCTGTCCGTACTCCTGTGGGGTATGAAAAGAACTAATGTTATATAGGTGATACTCCCCCAGCGTAAGGTGTTGAAAAACATCTACTAAGGGGTCTGCGGTTGGGATGTTAGCTGCGGGAAGGGAAGTGGTTTTTGCGACGGTGGTTTCATGGGTTGAAGGTGTAGGTGCTGTTGAAGTGAATGGTAGAGGTGTGGTTAAAGTGGATGGTTGGGTTGGATGAATGGGTGTCTTGACTGGTACAAGCACATCATTAGGGTGATATAACATATTGCAGGTTTTGAAGGGGGGAGGATCAACTTTTAGGGTGTAGGACTTTCCCTCGTACTCAAATTTTATGCATCTATGTAAGGTTGAGGGAACGCATCCCATAGCTCGGATCCAAGGGCGACCTAGCAATATATTGTATTGGAACTCTCCCTCAAGGACATAGAAGAGTTCGGGTAAAGTACGTGGTCCTACACGAATGTTAAGGATCACGGTGCCTAAGGTAGAGGTAATAGCACTCATTGAATGACCGCAACATGATGAGGTTGGCACACATGTAGCTAGAAGGGATATTCATTTGTTGGAAGGCTTTTGAAGAGATGATGTTTAGGCTAACACCCCCGTCGATCATAACACGACGTACCCGAATGTCCCAGACGTAAGCTGAGATGAAAAGAGCAGGGTCAGGATCTTCTGTACCAAAGTCAACAATTTCGTCTTCAGAGAAACTGACTGCAGTAGCTTGTTGTACAGAGACAGAAGTGGTTGGGGCGGTAGGTTGTTTAGTGAGGGAAGCAACGTGATTGGGTGTTATAATGGAGGTAACAGGAAGGGTTTCATTAGGTAAGACCTTGATCCCTTGAAGGATTTCAACGAGAGCTTGTCGATGAGATTCAGAAGTCTGAATGAGATCATACAGTGTCATTTTTATAGGTGATTGGTGAAGCTGTTTGATCATGGCTTGGTGGGCAACTCCATTAGAGACGGGGTAAGCGGGTCCACACATAACCACTTTAGGTGGTGGTGCGATCGGGATGGTGGACGGAGAAAGAGAGGACACAGGTGTGCTTTCTTTCACTTTCTCGTTGTTTTTCTACCCTCGAGTAGCAACACTAATCATATTGATCTCGTGAATACAAGAGGAGGAAGACGGTAGGGATAAGTCATGGTCTTTGAGAGGTGGGGCTATAATAATGATAGATCTTGGTGAGGCGAGGACAGGTGGTATAGGAGAGGGAATTGAAGCTAAAGGTCTCTCTCTTCGTAAGTTTTCTTTTTTAATTTTTTTATTGGAGAGAGGTGACTGGCGAAGTATGGCTTTCAACGCTTTGCATCCCTCTACGTCATGTCCTGGTGTGTGGTGGTAAGTGCAGATTTTAGACTCATCGTAACCTATAGGTCGAGGTTTAGATGGATCATAAGGTCTAAGTGGGGGTAGGGAAATGGTCGCATTCTCTACCAACATAGCAAGGATTTTGGCGTAAGACCCTTTGAGTGGGTCAAAGTCAGAGGAAGAGGAGGCTATTGACTGGGTCGATTCTAGTGATGACGTGGTATGGTTGGTTTGTATGGGTGGTGGTTTAGCCAAGGAGTTTTGATAATGAGTTTTAACTAATCGTGGTTTCTTTGACGCAGAAGCTAGGTTGGATGATGAGGCCACAGATGATGTGGTATTAGAAAACAACCATGGAGAAATAGGAGTGACAGAAAAGAAATCTTTTGATGATGGAATTTGTTTATGGTTGATAGGTGGACAGGATCCACGAGGTGACGGTGTTGTTATACCCCTAGATTTCTATATGAGTGTAGAAGGCGTAGGTCGCTCTAAAGAAAACGTAGGAGGTATGATATATTGATGCAAGGTGGAGGGGTGAGGTCCTAATATGGAAGGTAGGTGTGATGATGACGGTTTTAGTTGTGATAGAGGCATAGGTTGAGGAGATTGAGTCTGTCTCTTAATGGGATGGACGGATTTATTTTTGGATAAATTAAGCCGCTTAGGTGGGTGTGTGTTAGACTAGGTATTGGTGAGGTCCCAAGCGTAGGAGAAGATTTGGTTAGGTTAATAGAAGTGGATGAGGTATTTGGTAGAGATGAGGGGGGTGAAGATGAGGACATAGGAATTTTAAGCTTCTGTAAACACTTCGGGTATATGGTAGAAGCATCTGGATCGGTCATCTGCATTTGAGTAGAATATGGTGTACTCAAACGCTCCCATAGGACTCATCTATCTTCTGGGGAATGACAGTCCTCACATGTGAATAGGAACTTTTGTATGGAAGAAAGGTGGGTTGTGATTCCGGTCCACTGTGGGTGTGATATAGGGGGTAGATGAGGCACTGTATCAATGGGCGTTAAGAGGTCAACCGGTCGCTGAAAAGATTTAGGCGATGAAGGACTAATAGGTAGGAGGGCATGTTTGAGAGGATCTATCATGTTTAAAGAGTGTGGTGATGTCAGATTCAAGAGGTTTCTCATCTAAGGATGACAAAAGAAGTGGCGAGTCTTCCTCTTGTACAACAAGAATAGTAGAAGGAGACATTTGGGAAATAGATAAATTAGATAACATCCGCTCACAGTCTTGCAAGGATGTGGTATAAGAAGGCTCATTTGTGAGAAGGGAACTTTGGGCGGTTAATTCCTTGATGGGTAAAGGAACGGCGAGGATTTCAATTTGTCTTGATGGTGAGGAAGGGGGTTCGGGGTTCTTACGTTAGTGAAGAGGCTTGATTCAGAATTTGTTCGATAGAGGTCATTGGCTGGGAATCGAAGACTGCATGGATCTCATGAATACTCTCCTCGGCTAAAATATCTTGGTTTAGATTACTGTTAGAAGAATGATTCGGGAATGGTTTGTTGAATATTTTCAAATTTCGGTTAGCAGGGGCATTAGGATTATCGAGGGTTATATCCCCTGCATCAACCATTTCCTACACTATGTTTTTCAACATCTTGCAGTTTTCATGACTATGTCCTTTTACGCGGTGGAAGTTACAGAAGTCATTTTATTTGTACCAAGAAGGTATGGCATGAGTGGAATCAAACCCGGAGTGAGGTTTAACAGGAGGTAAGGTAATGGCTCCTGCTTTGAGCAATTTTTCCAAGATGACGCCATAAGTTTCTCCCAAGGGAGTGTAATTGATGGGCTCAGCTTTATATTTATAGGTGGTTTTTGGTGGGGTATTAAACGGTGCTTGAGATTTGACCATCACCGCGTGGACAGCTCCTTTTGATTTTGAAAAAGTGGATGTGTGAGGAGTGGTGGTGTTTGGTTTATTGGTGGAATCTGGAGTTCGGAAATTGGGGTTTTTGTTGCGCAACCGCAATTTCTCTTCTTCTAAGGCTCGAATTTCTAGTTTTTGAGCCATGGTAAAGGCCTCGTAAAATGTGCAAAAAGTTTGAATTTGAAGGGTAGGAGAGATGTGCTTAGCGCATGCCCGCATAAAAATTTCGATAAGTTCAGCCTGAGGCAAGGCATATGTAAGTTGGTTGATAAGGCCCCGCCATCATCCAACAAAATCTGCAATAGATTCGTCTTCAAATTGTCGGATGGCATAGAGGTCGGTGATAGATACTTTCTTGGCAATGTTAGTGGAGAAATGATCCAAGAAAGATTGGGCTAGTTGGTTAAAAGAGAAGATTGAGTGCTGGGTTAAAGCACTGTACCACTCCAAGGCGGGTCCTGATAACGACATGGGAAAGGTGCGGAGTAACAAGGCATCATCATGAGCAATCAAATAACAAGCATGTCTAAATGATCGCAAGTGTTGTTGAGGATCCTCTTTACTATTAAAACGAGTAAATTTCGGCAATTCCCATTGAGGAGGATATGAATGAAGGGGGAAAGAAGGGTGAATAGGCTCCCGACAAACTTGCTCGTATGTCAAGGCGCTACGACTTCCCGAAACAAAAGCCTCTAGATTTTACATTTTGTCCATCATTTGTTTGATGAAATCCATGGTTGGATGAGATGATGGTTTGGTTGTGGTAAACGGAGCCAAATTGGGCCAAGGGCCTCCGCTAGACAATGGTGAGGTTAAGTGCTGATAAGGTATGGAGGATGAACATGTTGAGGTGACCGAATAGGGATGTCCCCATATAATATGTTGAGGTCACAGGATACGTGTATGGGAATGAAAAGGTAGGCAGAGATTGAGAAGGAAAGCTCGTGTGGATAGGTGGCAGAGAGCAAGTCATGAACGGAGCAGTCTGCAAGAGAGATGAGGTAGGAGCAGTCGGTGGTAATGATATGTGGGGTCCAAGTTTAACCAAAGGAAAGCCAATCTATTTCATATGAACCTCTGAAGCCGTCGGATTGGGAGACGGGGCTAAAGATGCAGGAAGCAAGGCGGTGTTATCAGGCGGAGTGGGAGCTAAATGAGCAGCTATACTAATAGGCATGCCAACAAGGAGTTGACCATCGGGCGTACGGTCAGGGGCATGAGACAAATAGTATTGTACAGCGCTAGGATTAGCATCCAGAAATTTGGCAAATTCCTTATCTCCTACAGGAATTTTGGGGATCTCACTGGTGTCCGTAGGGTTCCCTATAGAATGTGAAGGGGGTGATTCAGGCAAAGGCACAAAGCAGGCATGTGAAACCATGGCGGCGGCTTGCTTCTGAGTGATAACAACCATGGACAGGAGTACCCAGTAGGGTTTCAATCTATCAGGAACAGAAACAGACTCAGAATGGTGAAATTGGTAGGTTGCTAGTTTGTCAGAAACTGTAAAAGACAGTAACCGATATCGGTCTGATAACCAATTTCGGTTAGACTATAGCCGACGTCAGTCAGTTAACTGATATCAGTGTAATAAGACTAGTACAAGAAAATATAAGAAGCTACTAACTTGATTGTTAACAAAGCTTAGTACATTTATCAATTGTTCTGAGGTGATGACAGAAGACAGTGTATAACAGAGAAAACAGAACTGAAAACAAACAAGATGCACATGCAAATCCAGAGACTAACCCTAGGGTTAATTTAAATTATCGTGGGCTTATGCCTTTAGACGTAAAATGATGTCAGAATCCTAAAAGAAGACTTAGAGGAAATGTCAAATTTGTTTTGGCTTATAAGGTTAACTCAATCGGGTAGAGGAATACCACGGAAAAAGGGGGGATGTTTTTAGATGTTGTGTTAATTATGAAGTGATTCGGTATGTGTTTTGCAGTGAAAGTAAGATTAATTTCCTGTCAATACTGTGGAAATCACCCCCACTTGTACGACCTGTTACTTAGTCTATGTTCACTAGAATTGAAAACAACAAGAAAGAATGTAATGCACGTGTTTTAAACCCAAATCGAAAATGATATTCGATGAAGCAAATAAGATGACTTTCACTAATGCAAAACTAGGAAAGCAAGACAAATTCCTTTACTAAATATAACAAAAACAACAACAGCAAGTATACTCCCTAAATGAAAGCAAACAAGAGAAATAGAAACCCGAAATGGGTCCCACCAGGCGTGCCAAAATGTTTCGCGCGGAATGTTTCAGCTTTTTGGGAATAGAGTTGCTTCTATCCTTTCATTCCTTTTAGAAACATATAAGGGTTAGGGCTAGGAGGAATACCTGTTGAATGTCGAGATGGTGTGCGCGTACCGTAGAGAGAGATCAGGTTGATTGCGAAGAACTCCCTTTTTTCTTGGAAGGACTACCTGCAAATAAGAACACAAGACCACAAGATTTTGATTAGACAATAAATGAGGGAACTTCCTTGGGCCCAGGAAATATAAAACTTCCTTTCGAAGGTGGTCAGTTCCCCTGCTAATATGAATTAACACAAAAGATTGTAAAATAACAATTTAATTGCCTCGTTGAAACAAGTAGGGGGAAAGGCTGGTTTTTGGTTCTGAGTCAAGGTAACTGATACCGGTTGCTGCTAACCAATATCGGTAGGTTCTATGTTTTAGGGGCTTTTGGTGAGGGTCAGTTGTAGAGTGGTTGTGTTGTTTTTAAGGCTAATAAATGAGTGGGATTAGGTAACGGGGTGATGAGAGGTTAGAAGAATGATAGTTAGGTGTAATGTGTTGCTGGGTAGTAGATCTGGGAATAGATTTATGACAGCTGTGATTCAAAATTCTAAGAAATGTTATCAAAGAGAACATACAAGATTCTACTTACCGTTTATTGACGAGAATGCAGGTCCAAGAACTGTGATGACAAAGGTAGAACTCAGATAGGACGTCCTGGCACTCAGGAGATGAGATACCTCCCTCCCGATGATCAGCTGAGTATCACAAGGCTCTGATTATTCAGTTGCAGTCTTGGGCTTGGTCTCCTTCGCTGCAAACTCTTCTTGTCTCTTCACTTGTCTCTTGCTTGGCTCAGCAAATCCGGATTCTTTTTATCACTTCTGATGATCCTGATTGATCCAAAAATCCTTCGACCTTTGTTTCTAGTTAGGGGAGCCCATTTACAGGGAACCGATGGTGGTTACGTAACCGACGGTGGTCGAGTAGGAACCGGTATCGGTTAGGTCAAAGTGGGCTATTTTTAGTAAAATAGCCAACTTTCCCTCCTTTTCTCTCGAGGGATTAGTTGCGGGCTTGGTCAAGTGACTAGAAGGTCGGTTTTGGGGGCGAGAAAGGGGTCATGAGTCATGGGTGTGGATGTAGACCAAGTTATAGGTCTTAATTAGATTAGTTTAGGGTTAGGCCTAGGTCATGATTAGGGTGGCAAAATGAGGGTGGCATGTAAGGCGATGTGGATTTATTAATTATAAGATAATTAATAAATAATTGTGTAAGGTTTAGGTGGTGAGGTTAGGTTGCAAAATGAGATGCGGGTTACAAGGGGTCGTAAGACACAAATTTGGTGTCTACATGATGAACTCTCAAGAGAACACAAAAGCAAGCTCTTAGTCTATTTTGCTATATGATTTGCATTTTCTCTCTTAAGGAGTTTAGGTGTAAGTAAAAAGGTAGGTGGAGGGCTCTTTATATATCCCAAAGGATAAAGGATTCAACACATCCTCATGAATGTGGGATAAAGGTAAAACATGATTAGGAATGGATAAGGTTGCTTTATTAAAGGTAACCTTACTTTACAAGGGTTTAATACATGTTTAGCAGGTCATGGGAGTTTGGGGGTGTTTTAATTAATCAAAGGTGATTAACTAATAGGTAGGTGTAAGCTTATAGAAGCCAATTAGAAGAATAATAGTGTGATTTAGGCTATTGTGAGGGTATTAAATCAATTAAATATTGATTTACTAGTTAAATGAAGAGAAAGACTAATTAATTAATAATAATTAATTAATCTAGATAGAAGAGGTGATTTATTAATGGAAGGTTCTTAATTAGGGTGTTAGTTGGATAGGTTACTTAATCAATTAGTGTATTGTAATTAATTAATGACAACAAGAGGGAATGTGAGCGTTTTTGATGATATGTCGTCGATTTGCGAGAAAGGAGATAATTAGCGCAATTTAAGTATTTAAATTACATGGGCATAATTATAGGTGTCTACATTTCATTATCTTCTAAAAGATTTATGGTCCATACTACTACTTTTTCTACCGCAAAAAAATCAGAGCTTGGTCTGCTTTCTTTAGCTCATCCTTCAAGGTCTAGAAAAATGCCTCATAAGTTGAAATTTTTCTGATTAGAGAGGCCCTTGCTCTCTCTACTTCTTGTTCATCATATTTTGGTGTAGGAATTCTAATTGGTGCATCTTCTAACACCAAATAAACCAAATTGCACACATAATGCATAGTAGAAGGAAACGTTTTAGGTACCTTAAGTTATAGATGAGGCCTTGCTTTCAGAATGTGATCTCCAATCTCCTCATCCATGCCAACAAAAGCCTCTTTCTTTTCCCATTCTCATTCCTTCTCTTCCCTTAGGCATGTTATCTCTATAGTTTTATGATTTTTATCTTCCATCAGTGCTCGAATGGTGTTGGCCTTATCAAAATTTCTCCATGCCACCTTAGTAGATACCTTGACCAACGCATTTCTGACCTGCTCATTAGATAATAGAGTAGGCTTTATCATCATGTGCCTACTTTGGGGTGCCTTCTTCAGTATTTGCGAGACACAGGACTCCTCACACATGTCAAAATATGATTCGTCTATATGATTTTTCAAGGACCAGGATAACTACTTCCTTTTGTGCATAGTAGACATATCTAGATCCATCAAATCCCACCCATATAACTCCTAAAGCCCAACTGTACTCTTAAACTAGATGCAGATGATTTTTCTTCTTTCCTCGAGATATCCCATGCTAGGGACAACATACTCTTCACTTGTTCTTTCTCTTTTTGTTCTTGGTGTTTCATCACTTTCTTTACATTTTTGAATGACGAAACAAATAGGGTTATGGGCTAGGATGAATACCTATTAAATGTGTTGATTGATGGTTGTTGCACACATTCTGACTTCTTGATCTAGTGCCGATTGTGAGAGCATCCT